>CM038218.1:62494473-63819692 GCA_021442155.1 Cymbidium sinense | reverse complement strand
TATCTTCATGAATTCTTTTGAATTCAACTCTTTAACTTGTGGAGAAGATGAAATATTATTTTTAATTCATGAACTCTTAAAAATAAAAAAGTCAAGAAGAGGAAAAATTAAAAGAAGAAGCTATATGCATTTAAATCATCTTTTAATATATTATATTAAGGGGCTTCTTAACTTTTCATAATCTATGTTTTGCACTTTTATAAATATGCTTGTGATGAAATAAAATGAAATACTAAGTTGATATTAGTTTACTTGTCTTATTAGTAAGGCATGAGTTGATGATCTTCTCCTTAAGGAGGACTCAAGCATGGTGATCCTTCCATTAAAATGACATATTACATTTTTATTTCTTATTGCACTCTCCAATAGTTCCTTTCAATCTTTGTACCATCAAAATAATGGGATTATTGCAATAAATTTAATGAAGATACCATATGTTATCATCATGACAAAATGACAATATAAACTTGAAAGTTTAAAGTCCATTATGTATCTTGATAGTTAGGAGTGTCAATTGACGAGTCGGGTCAATTAATTTGACCGACTCAATAGTTTGACGAACTTACTTACTTATTAAACGGGTCAAAAACTTCAACCTGATTGACCCAACATAACCCAAATGATCTATTTATATATGTATTTTAAGTAAAATTGAATCAAAGTTAAGTCTAATTCAGTTTATAAGTAAAATCGTCAATTTCGAAAATTGAGAGTTAACGTCAAATTGAGTCATTGGTGGGTCAACTCAAACCCAACCCAAAATATCAAACAGGTCAATTTCTTCAACCGGAACCCGACCCAGAAATTATTCGGGTCAACCCGAATCCGGATTTTTCAAGTCGGGTTCATATCGAGTTGCCGTGTTGGGTCAATTTTTGACACCACTATTGATAGTGATATTGAATGATTTATTTTCTTTGATGATTAAAGTATTCTAGCTCAAGTGGCTTAAATTTCAACATACTTCTTGATGGATATATACTTAATACTCAACACTTAATCTATAACTTACAAATAATGTCTTCGACATTTTCCTATAATTATCTCATCGTATGCTTAAGGTGAGATTGCTCCATTATCATCTTAATAAAATAATTACCAAGTTTTTTCTTTTTTTTGAGTATTTTACTTCAAAGATAAATTTTTTTAGCATCATATGACTTTTTAGGGAAATCTTTTATTAGGTCTTGCATTGTAATTTATATGCATTACTCAAATATAATCTTATATGAAGCGTTTCCACAACTCATATATGTTAGAGGTTCAACAAGACACTTTGAATCATTTACCCCAATCTTATATATTTTAATAATGCAATGAAATCCCAAAAACTCTCTCTATTTTCTCTTTTGGCATTTTTAACTTGATATATTTTTATTAGTAAAATTCTAATATCACTCGTAAATAAATTTGGATCTAACAATTCTTAATATACAACATCTAACTTATCAAATTATAAAGATGACTTAAACTATCTCTTATAATTATCCCATCATAAGGTAAGAGAACTCCCTCATGATCTTTTGGGATCACTTTTTTTTATTATTTTATTTTATTTTATTTTGTTTATATTTTATATAAATAAAATATATTTAAAAGTGATATTTATTTTTAAAATACTCAACATACCTAAAAGTTATTTTTGAGTATTTTTCAAATAATTGAGTTATTTTTTTAAAAAAAACTTACTTAAAAATATAATAGACAAAAGAGTGTTTGAAAATATCATAAAAATAAAAATAAAAAATGTAAAACAAAATTGATCCCAAATGGACCCTTAATATATTTTAAAGTGTTTTTATTTTTAATTTTTAAAAATACTCAAAATAATATTTACATACTTTGAATATTTTTAAAGACAACAATCACCACCAAATATATTTTATTTCAAATCACAACATAAAAAATACAATAAAACAAAAAGTGATCACAAACAATAACTTCATCTTTGATCTTGAAGATAAATTTTCTAACTTAGGCATCATATTGACTTATAGGGTGAACACTTTCAAAGTTATTTAAGGGCCATTTGTGATCATTTTAATTTAAAATAAAATATATTTTATGATGATAATTACTTTTAAAAATAATTAAAACATTCTAAAATTACTTTGGGTGTTCTTAAAAATAATCTAATTTATTTTTTTAAATATTTAAAATATATAAAATAAATATATTTTTTAAAATAATATCAAAATATAAAATATAAAATAAAATTGAACTCAAATAAACCCTAAATTTATTTATGTTATTATTGTTAACAATATAAATTTTAACCATATCGTATTACTAATCTTGTTGAGCTTTATAATCTCTACACACATATATATACTTATTAAATAAAATAATTAATATATTATGTTCCATCTTTAAATTTTAAAAAATAATATCTAAATTTATTAGTATGCAATTTGGAAATTATATCAGGTGCCAAAGATGATTTAATTTTGATTAAAAAACATATCTCCCAACAGCAAGTCAGAACCAGTTCCGAAATAGAAAGCTGTTGCTAACTCCCCGACGTCTCCCCGCTCTTCTCTCTCTCTCTCTCCTTCAATCCCTCCTCCCATGGCGCACCATTTGAATATTTCTGCTGTCTCAGCCCTCCCCAATCTCGATCTCTCCCTACCAGCGGCGAAGCTGTCTTCGTCTCTTCCCAATTCAAACCAGGATCGAGATCTAGGAAGAAGATCGAACACAATGGAGAAATAAGCTAATACAATTACCTGATTGACACAAGAAAGACATCCTGATTCGCTAAGCAAGACAAGGCGCGCCGTGGTGACGGCGGCGCGGTGCCGATTGATAAGAAATGCCGCCACCGGAGGGAAAGGCAGGGGATCTTTGCATCTGGTTCATTACCTGCTTTTTCTTTCTGTTAATCCTCTCCGGTGGCATCTTCCTCGTCCTCTATATAACCCAGCCGGAGACCGATGAGACCGATGAGACCGGCTGGCTTCCCGTCGCCGGAATGGCCCTTATCGCTATTCCCTGGATCTTCTGGATCTTGACCTGCTTGTATCGCACCGTCATCCCCTGCTACAAGCCACCGCCGGAGGCGGACTCGCAGATGCATTCGCCGGGAGGGGGAAGGAGGGTGAGATTTGGTGCCGCGACGGTGATCGGATCTCAGGATGCCAGCGATGCGGCGAATGTTGCGGCGGAAGGGGCGGCGGGGAGAAACGTTGACGGCGGTTCTTCCCTGGGCTCGCATGAGAGCGAGGTGCCCTTGGCTTTGTCCATATCATGAATTATTTTTATTATCATTCGTTATTATTATTATTATTGAGATTTGCGTTATTTTGGATATAAGACATTTATGCTATAAATATTAATGAAAAAGAAAAAAAAAATTAGGGCTCATTGGATTGCTTGACTTATGCTATGAATTTTGAAAATTTGCTAAAATTAATAGATATTATCATTTTTGGTTGGGTGAAAGTAATAAGATATTAATATAGATTTTGAATTATAAATATTTTTTAAACAACAATAACAAGCTTTTATCCCACTAAGTGGGATCGGCTATATGAATCCTTCGTCTCTATCGTGTCCTATTATATGTCAAGTTCTCATTTAATTGAAGTATATTAAAGTCATTTTTTATACATCTTAATCAAGTCTTTTAAGCTACCTACATTTCTTAACATAAAGAAATCACATTTACTCTCTTAATCGTATCAATAGACTTTATACCAAAACATCTAAGGTGACTCTCTAATCTTATCTTTTAAAGAGCTACTACAACTTTTTTCCAACATACATTTCACATTTTATCTCTAAGAGTAAACCGCTCATCCACTGAGCATTCTCATCTCAATACTTAACATAGCCTTATGCTTCTTTTGGCCAATATTCGCATATAAATCATTGTAGGTCTTACCACAATCTTATAAAATTTTACCTTAAGTTTAAGCTGCACTTTTCTATCACACAATGGCGATGCGCCCTCCACTTCAACCATCCAACTTGAATTATACTAATAACATCTACATCTATTTCACCATCATTTTGAACAATAAAACCTATATCTCTAAATCGCTCATTCTTTTTAATGACTTGAGCACCTAATGTTATAACACCGCCACTAGAACTTATATAACTAAAATTATACTCAATATATTCATTTTAGATCTACTAAAATGAAAACCTTTAGACTCTAAGGTTGATCTCCATAATTCAAGTTTATCTTGGACTCCCTCTCTAGTCTTATCAACAAGAAGAATGTTATGAGCAAAAAGTATACACCAAGGCACATCTTCCTATAAATGCCTAGTAAGAACATCCATAACTAAAGTAAAAAAGATAAGGGCTTAAAGCCGATCCTTGTTGTAATCCAACTAAAATAGGAAAATATTTTGTTTATCCTCCTTGTGTTTGGACACAAGTAACAGCTATAGTATACATATCCTTAATGACATGGATATAACCAATATTATCTTTTTTTTCTTTTCTAGAAATGTCCAAAGAACATCTCTTAAAATTTTATCATAAGCTTTCTCTAATTCAACAAATATCATATGTAGATCATCTTTATGTTCTCTATACTTCTCTATCAAACCTCTCAATAAGTGTATTGCATCCATAGTAAATCTACCTGGCATGAATTCAAATTGATTTTAAGAAACTTTTGTATCACATCGTAATTTATGCTCAATTATTTCTATCCCATAATTTGAATGTATGAGACTGTTAACCTTCATATGTATATCACATGAGTTGAATCAAGCTTATAAGGTGAATTCGATCGACTTCGGATGCTTTAGAGCAAAAATTGGAATTAAGATGAACCAAACATCATCGAAATCAGTCCAAATGATCTCCGATTGCCAAACGGATTTTGCCATCACATTCAGAATATCGAAATTGGTCATAATATAAATATTGCACAATTTAATGATCAACCGATCAGGCGATCAAACTATCAATGTAACGCGATATCATGGGAAGGCGTGGCGATATCCAAAGCGACTGCTCATAAAATTAATTGTGGGTTTCAAACGCCAAAACATACCCAACGGTCCCACACTCAATCGATGCAAAGTGTCGAATGAAGTACAATCGCAAATCGAGTGCGTACATGTACATCGCTAAAATCAATCCAAACGATCTCGATCGACAAAGCGGACTTTGTCATTGCGAATGTCGAAATTGATCGAATATAAATATTACAAAATCCAACATCAACTTCATCGATCGATTAACGACACGCATCACCGCGTGAGGTGCGAACTTAAACCAAACGACGGCGTTCACAAATTAATTACATTAGCTTCAAATATCAAAAATCAAAAGAATGCGATTGAGACGAAGTCATATGAATGTCGGCGGCGATAACGCATATTTTGAGCCAAAATTGATCCAATTGATTCGATTAACTAAACAACTCAGAAACGCGCCGATTCTGCGGAATTCGTAATATATATATATATATATATATATATATATATATATATATATATATATATATATATATATATTAACATATTGAGGTTAGTGTAAAATTGGTGGATTACATATTTACAAAATTGATTTAAAAAGAAAAAAAAAAACTATTTACTTCTAGTAGCCCTAACCGACCTCTTACCCTTTCACACAGCCTGTTCGACCCGATCCCTACTCGCACGATCTCGCCTCTCTCTTCCCGTTCGCGCTCAGCTCCTCCTGATCGAACGACAACAACTGCTCGGAAACGGCAACCATTCCCTCAAAGCCTTTTTCCTCCCTAAAAACCAAAAACTCTCCCTCACTCTCTTCATTGGTTCTTCCCTCTTCAATCAGTTCTTATTCTCCCCTCAACCGCAAACCGAAACCCTCTCCTCGTTCTTTGATCCCTCATCTCGTCCGTCCCAAGCCGACGTCGAACAATGTATTCCCCCCGATTGTCGTAAGTTCGCTTCTCCTCTCTCATTCTCCTCCCTTTCTCATGCAGGATTTCATTCTCACACGCGAGTTCTCATTCAATTTTTCTAAGCCGAGACTCTCTCCCTCTTTCCCGTTTGATCCTTCTTAACTACAAATCCTGCTCTTCCTCTCTGCTCTCGGTTCACACGCAAGCATCCGGAATTTGTCCATTTAGAGCTCTCAGCCGAATACCCTTCCTCCCAATCGAATTAAACCAAGCCCCATTCTCTCTCTTCCCCTCTTTCTCTCATCCGGAATAGGAAATGAGACTAGAAGAAGTAATTTGTGGATGCGTGGAAATAATAGTAGTGAAAATAAATGTGTTTTTTTTTTTTTTGCAGAGATTCCAAATGCCTAATGGCAAGATAAGAATACAAGACTACAGACATGTAGCATCTCACTCGTAATGGTACAGAAAAAAGTATAGACCGACACCTACGCCTAATGACAAGAAATTTTGACTTAAGCAAATTGAAATGGAAATCATCTAAATTTAAAATTAAATAAGATATGCATAGTAAATACAATAATAAACACTAAATCAAAGAAAATAGATGGAGAATACTTAAAGAAACTTTGAAAGAATAAAATATTTACTTGAAATATAATCAAATATTTCTCCCCTCTCTAAGACTCCAAAACACTCCAACCTCTCAAGCAAACTATATGAAATGGAAGGTCATCTCTTGGTCTTATTTATAGAAATGGAAAGAGCTAATGTGGGACCCATCCTTATTTAAGTTTAATGATTAAGTGCAATGATGGGGTTTGATAGATGATACTAAACTCACAGGCTTTAATTGTAATTTTATATGACTTAAATTGAATCAAAATAACAAATGTAAATTCCATGGCAAAGTGGGTTTATATTCTTGCAAATTTCTCAAAACTAAATAAGCTTTAATCGTGGGAGTTAAATACTAAATCCACAAGGGACTTAGGATGAACTTGAAGTCCAGTTATTAAATAAATATGAAGCCTGATGTGGAGTTAAGGATAAATCTATATCAGAGTTGATGTCTCTGTATGTGAATAGAGTTTCTTTTAAATATTCAAAGTTTTAAATTCACAAACGAGTAATTAATATGAATGAAAGTAATTGAGCAATTGAAAATTAGGTCTGATATCAAATGAAGCAAGAATCTCAACTGGACATCAAATCAAAGCATAAGAGGGGCTCTTGGAATTAAGATATACTCTTCAAATATACTCAAATAAATTGAAGAAAATCAAAGATTTATAAGATATTTTCATGAGATCGAGCGATTAATAAACATAAATAATGAATTCTTGGAAAATATTTGAAGCATATTCTTCATCTTATTAAATACCGAATTAGATCAAGGAGGAAATTGAGTAGGTGATGAATTTGAGAATTTCAATCGAGGTCTATTTAATATTCAAAGACTAATCAACTTGGAATAAAAGAAAGTAATTAAATATTAATCCAAGGGATCTAATAAGATATTAGATCAATTTACAATGCCCTCAAACGCCACCGGATTCATAACACATCGTACAAGCGAATAGAAAGCATTAATTAAGGCTTTAATTGAACCCTCACACATATTATGAAGTAGGATTAAAACTCAAATTCAATGCCTTAAAATTATGCAAGCATTCTTAAATATCCCGCATTTCGATATTACGAATGCTTAAACTTGTCCGAGGATCGCGGGTTGCTTCCCAATTTGGTCTTAGGACCGAGTCCGGGTTTACTAAACCTAAAAAATCTAATTATTATAAGAATTTTAACTTATTAAAACATCTGAGAAGTTAATTATCATATGACAGTAAATCTGATCCTCTATTATTAAATTAATAGAATCGATAGGATCTGAAATAATAAACTAAATGACCAAGCAAACTCATAAACCCAAATCGTGTTGAATGGTGATTTCAAGGATACTTCCATCAAAATGTGATTTTAATCTCAAATCAAATTAACTCAAATTAAGTATTAATCTAAAAATACTTAAATGAAATTAAATATTTAAAAACTTAAAGCTAAAATCCAATCCACCTTCCATAACTATTTGTTAAAGGTGACAAATTAAGAAAATTCTAGCTTACAAAAGAGTCAAAGTCAAATCAAGTGTTCTACTATATTCACTCTCAATCAATCTCACGCTAGTAAGGACATGGTCCGTGTCCTCTAACTACGTGGCTTGGCCAATATGCTCCACATATGATACGACCGAGTCCTCATCGGTTTCGCCAAATAAAACCATTATATATATATGCGATCTGATGCTCCCAATGGCTCGCCCTTTGAGTTGTGAATCATGGGTACTCGATAAGGCAAAAGCCATCTATCACCTAAAGTAGACTTAAGATTATCTTCTTAGACAAACACCACGGTGAAGATTTTCAAACGTAACCCATGTGTGGATCTAGACAAAGTACATCGTTTCCCCAACCATCCACTTTAAGCTAATGATGATGAATTTCATAAATCTAAATTCCAAAACTTCACATATTACTACTATACATTATGCATTTAATGATCTAACGACTAACCTTAATTGAAAGTACTATCTCAGCATTGAGAGGGGTAATTAATTATAGGGGTTTGTGCCTATAGAAAACCTAGAACCGGATCTAAAGTCCTTACCAAATGAGGATGAAATCTCTAAGTAGTGTCTTATCTACTATTCCATCTGCCTTCTAAAAATTACACTGACACTTAAATCACACTCTCTTCATTTGTCGAGAGGACGGTGGCAAATTTTCAGATCCCACAGATTTTTGACGACTCCACTAGAAATAAGTTTCTCTTTTCATCTTTGGCTGGTCGAATCTAGGCTATAATAACAATGGAATATAATGGAATTAAAGTTTAAAGTTACTTGGAGAACTGTTACTTTAGTTCCCCAGAATAACACAACTTTGCCAATCGAACCTTTCGCACTAAGATTGTATGATGCTGAAGCTTCCTCTTCTAGAGAAAAATTGAGTATAAGGCAAAGAAGGAGAAGAAATGCTGAACTATAGGCTCAACAATTACTGTCTGAATCATTAGCCATGTGACCAGACTTGATACCAGAAGTGAGTGTTCCCCCTCACAACAAGTTTAAAAATCTAAAAAGGAACAACTCTAATGGTAATATCAAACAATCATTTTGGAGCAACAACACCCAACTATAATCCTACAAGGGAGGCATCCTGAGACTCTGTCCTCTAGAGTGCACAGGGTGCTGAAAGTTGTTAAGGAGAATGGTCTTATGAAGAAAAAGTATCAATGCCCAATTATCAGAGAAAATGAGAAACCTTAACCAAAAAGCCTACTCTTAGTGGGTAATGCTCAAGATTGTTCTAAGCAATTCCTGCATGGTGAACATCGGTGTGACACAATCGCATGTTCGGAATCCCATCGAAAGGTTAGAAAGAAAATAATATGGAGCCAAGCCTCGAGAAGAAGTTGCACGAAGCTTTTTCATCCGGGAAGTAAGCTAACCCAGAGACAGCGAGGAAAGAGAAATGCTGAACTGAGCGCTCAACAGCCATTGTTCAGGCAAAAAATTGTACAACCAACTGTGGAACCAGAAGCGAGTGTTCCAACCCATAACAGGTTTGACAGCCTAAGATGGGTAAAACGGAATAGTTTTACTGGTCAAATCAAACAGCTCTTATAGACCCGACAATGCCAGGTTCCAACTTCTCTAGTGAGGAAACTTCAATCAGATAAGAGTGCATTGGGCCCTCAAAGTTGCTAAGGAGAAATGACTGATGAAAAGAAACTATCAAAGTTATGTCATTAGGGAGGCTAGAATTGCTCCTACAAGGAGACCTCCTCATACAACCCCCGCAAGGTGTCAACTAATTCAAGTCCTGCACGATAAGCATAAGGCGTGACACTTGGAGCACAGGTTCATGAATCCACCGTTGAAAGGTCCCGACGAATAGGTAAGCAAATTTGGAGAACAAAATCTCAAAGTGAAACTACCTTAAAGAAAGACAACGACGTGACATCTAGACTATACTCCCACAAAATTTACTTATTATGCGCTAGTATTGGGAGCTGAAGCAGTCTTGTCGCTTGAAGTTGAACTACCTTCACTCTGAGTAGCCATTCAGCATAATCTCACTCAAGATGAGAATGCCCGTCTACGGACGGAAAAGCTTGATGTGCTTGACGAGGTCAGGCTCCAAGCTCAATAAAATTTAAAAGTTTATTGGGCAAAGATGTCCAAAGCATTCAATCATATGGTGCATCCTCGAACCTTTCAAGAAGGAGAATTGGTCCTGGTGCTGAGAATACCAATTATTCCTCATCGTCATTACATGTGTAAGTTTTTCTTGAAAATTCTCTTGTAATGCAAGAATACATTTCCAAAATAAAGCAAACATCCCCCTGCAAGATAGTGGTAAATTTTTTAGTATATTTATTTAGGTCAACATCGTGCTTCATGCCGAGATCCCTAAATAAATATACTTACTCAAGATGATAAAACTTTTCCGTGAAAATTTCCCATTAGAGGGGCATTTTAGATTTTATACATAGATGAAATCAATGTTACATGTTAAAACCCTCTTAAGATCAAATGTATCAACTACATTGATATATTTTTCTTAAATTATTTAGAGTTTTTTCAAATTGCTTTAGAATTTCTCTTGTAAGACAGGGGTATTTTTATATATTTAGCCAAGTTAAAATCGTGCTATAAGACGAGATCCTAGAATATATTCGATTCAGCATATCATGTCGAGATCTCTAAATAAATATACATACTCAAGATAAAAAAATTTCATGAAAATTCTCTATTACATAGGGGGCATTTTAGATTTCTATACATAAATAAAATCAATGTTACATGTTAAAACCCTCTTAAGATCAAATGTATCAACTCATACATTGATATATTTTCTTAAATTATTCTAGAGCTTTTTCAAAGTGCTTTAGAATTTTTCCTACAAGACAGGGGGCATTTTTATATATTTAGTCAAGTTAAAATCATGATATAAAATGAGATCCTCGAAAATATTCTGATTCAGGTTGACATCGAGCTTTATGCTGAAATCCCTGAATATATCCATAATTGTTATTGTTAAGTTGTAGGTTCTTGCAAAAGCAAAAAGAATCTATTTCTATGCATGAAAAAAGACTATAAATATCAAAAGTTTATCTCCCAACTTCAAATTAAGATCAAGTTAGAAGAACTCCCAATTTTGAAAGCTTCAATCAACTGAGTTGGAAAAGCATCAACCTCTACATCCTAAAGTCTATAATACAGATGGGTTCTGAAGGTCGAACTCAACAAGCCCACAAATGACTGAGTTGTTGACGCTCTCCTCACTCAACAAGCCGTAAGAAAAGGCCGCAGTGAAAGAGCCCTCGTTCGTTAGTCTGATGACCAAATCACCAACCCATGACATCTTAAGTCGAATACTTGAGCAGGTTCTAAAGGTCGAATTCAAAAAACCCAAATGTGGTCGAGTTAGTAACAATCTCCTCACTCAATAAGTCGTAAGAAAAGGATGCAGTTAAAGAGCCCGTGCTCGTCATTTCAATGATGATAGCTATTCAATCTCAAACCAGATCTAGCTTAGTGACTACAAGCAATCATAATCTAGGAGATCTTTCTACTTGATCAATGGATCAAGACAATCTGAGGAAACTCTAATTGACGCCTCAAATCAATCTATATATTGCTCGTTGATATTTCAATATATTTTAAATGATCTAATCAAGCTCAAAGCGCATATCAAAGCTGATTTTCTCATCAAGCTCGCCAAAGCAAAAAGCACAAAAGTAACATAGGAATGCTAATGCCCACTAATACAACAATATAATACATAATTGATGAAAAGAGAAATAAAAAATGAAAAAAGTACATTATGGGAGTCTATACTGTAGCTCCTAAAGCTGCGCTAAAAAACTGCTAAAGACTGATGTTCACTCTCAGCCAATTATAAAGCCTTTGTAGCCCTAGTCAAAGAAGCCTTAATATCCACCATGGCACGGTGACGATTCGTAATCTGCTACTTCTACTATGTAGCGAGCTCCCTATCCGCCACCGACTGATCTGGCGTCCTGTTTAATTGAAAAGATCTATCGATCTCGAGTGTCATAGAGCCTCGACTCTCCTCAAACTCATCATATGCCTCTAAGCCTCCTGCTCAAGCTCTGCTAGTTAAGTGCTAGATCGGACAATACTGAGTGATCTCATTTGGTGGATCAAAAACTCTACGTCTCTATAGAGAGTCTCCAAGTACCTAAGAGCCTACTCCTCCAAGCCAGTGTGAGCTAGAAGATCTAGAATGGTATTCACATATGATATGAAGCTATTTAGTGACTCTAGTGAGTCTAGAGTATGCCTAGAAACCACATCCCTCAAAAATACCAAGTCGTAATCCCGCATGCCTCGGTGGATGCATATGAATATCGATGGTAGATCTCGGACTCATAATCTACATCAGGCACTCCAAGAAATGAATGAAAATAATTAGCATGAGATAAAATAGTAAATGTAAAGAAGTGCAACTAAAGAACAAAGGAAGGAAGTAAAGTATCAGAACATGATGAATTTGGCTGAACCGGTGTATCGTAATTAATGTAATCCTTGAGGACCCTCACTATATGATAAGATCTAGGGCTATTCGTTGACTCAATAGAAGCTCCATGAGGCACAAGATCTCTCACCTAGAATCTCCCAAGACAATGGGAAGAGTGAGACTCGGGAATAGTGTGCTCCACATAAGGAGTAGCAAAATATGAGGCTGCAGTATCAAAGGAAGGCACGCTCGACGGCCCAACTCCAGGGTCTTCAATAGTATATTTAGTGCTACCTAACACCTATGGCACCTCATCATAAGTCACAAATTGTTATGGAGGCGGACTCATGGAACAATTAACCAAAAGACTCTGTACGTTACTAATGGTGAAGGAGCCTCGTAACCGAGAATGGAATCAGCTCTAACCTACTGGTGTCTAATCCATCAAGTCGCATATGTCACGAATCAAATTAAAATATCGATACATTGAATATACTTTAATGATACAACAAAGAAGATGAGAAGTATTAAAAGGAGAAAATAGTAATTATACCTCTAAGATGTGTCTGCGGTGGACAATGTCAGGCCTCGACTTCGAACTCCCAAAAAACCTCACTCTCAAGGCCATATATCCCGGCACCACAGGAAAGGACCAAAGGATACCGTGAGGTAGGTATAACTAACCCCTGGTGATTATGGAGGAGCTATCCAAAGTGAGCACCGCACAAGCCTCAAGAATGTAGCCAAACAACTGAAGTAGTAATGTAACGTGTCTCAAGGGGAATCATCTTGATCTTCCTAACATCCACTACACCGAGGATGAATGGCCTACCATCATGAGAAGTCAACTGGAAGAAACCAAACTGTTGTCTAATAGCCCTCTATAATAACTGACTGTCCAAATCGATAACATAATCATCCGGACGATAAAAAGTACTCCAAAATGTCCACCACCATGAAGCCGCCATTCTCAACAAGACTGTCAATAAGATTAGCATCTATCAAGTTAGATGGTAAACCAAATATGTCTGACTGGTAAACTAAAAAAATTGATCTCTGACTAAATGAGGAGCAAAGAAGAACATTCGAATTCACTCTATCTCCAAAGTAGATGATGCTCGTTATAATTGCAAGACTGTAGGATATCCTCACCCTCAAAAGAATGATGTATACTCGAAATAAGCAAAGACACCATGTATGTGGAGGTGAACCCAAGTGTACAAGTACTGCCAAGATAGAGTCACATCTCGTAACTCTAGAGAACCAGCCTCAGAACCCTCAATATTCTATAAATCCTTGCTAACACTACTAGGGCTAGAGAATCTGCTCACCTTGAGAAATCATGTTGCCTGCTAACAAAGAACCTAGATGAACTGATCCCTCTATAATGGGAAACACAAAAATATAGAGCCATGTCACTATAAATCTGTATGAACAAATCCTCTCCAATCGTAGGAAGTCTCCCTAGTAATAAAGTACTCTCCTCGATAAGTAACTACCATCGACACACCCAATCAAAAGGATCATGTGCTACGCCTCCTCGTGATAAAGCATAATGTAAGAAGCTCAATCCATGCACGGCAATGTATCCCATGATCAAGAGTCCTAATGCCCAAAGCTAAGTGATAATGATTGAAGATCAATATAAATAGATGGCATGGCTAATCTGCCCTGTCAATCACTAGCAATTGAAGGATGACTGCAAAATAACTCCTCATTAGGAACACACCTCGTAGAACCAAACACTAAGGCTCGAACCTAAGTCCCAAAGTATAACTATCAACTCCTTCGGGCCAATCCAACAAGTGTTACTAGCATCCCGAACTCGCTACTCCAGAGCCCAAGAAGATACCTTCAAAATCAAATAAAGACACATATACTGCCTCATAAATGCCAGATGTCCGTAAAGTGCCTCTATGAGCCTACAAATGTATCTAGCCCATGTGACGTATCCATGTGGAAGACTAGGAATCTTGCCAACAGATGAATCTCAAAGCAAGTATGAGGGTCGACCAGAACTAACGATGGCTGTCTAAACTATCTGCCCGCTCAATGCGTAAGCGGTAGTAAAATATCATAATATCGAATCACTATCAGGATTGTAGTCCCCACATTTTAGCTTAATGGTCACCGGGATAGCAATAGGTCTCAAGTCTGAAGCATGGAGAAGCATGCAAAGAAACACGGTAAAATCACATCCTCCCAACATATCGTGTTGTTTAATCATATCCCCGATATCGATTCCACAAGTTGTGTCTATCATCAAATACCACCCCCCTCGTTAGGCTGATGACAAGTCATCAAGTCTTCTAAAACATTCTCTATCAAGTGATTAGAGAAACAACACATAAGAATCCAAGTGACAACATAACAAAGTATATGAAAAAAGAACTATACTAAGAAGTAGTAAAAAGAAGGGGAACAAAAAAAGTGAGAAGAAAATGAATAAGGTCAATCAATTTTCAACAAATATGACTCGCTACGCACCAATCACCTTTGGGGCATTTATTGACCTTCATATGTATAGCACATGAAAGCTTATAAGGTGAATTCGATCGACTTCGGATGATTTAGAGTACAAATCAGAGCTCATCGAAATTAGTCCATATGACCTTCGATCGACGAATGAACTTTGTCATCACGTTCAACACATTGAAATTGGTCAGAAAATAACTATTATACAATTTAATGATCAACCATCATGCTATCGATATGCTAAAGCATATATCAAAGTTGGGATCGATGATGTCGGATGAACTCCGTTCATAAAATTGATTACTTGTTAGTTTTGAAATATCGAAACCTACCCAATGAGACAATCCACACTTAATTCAGACTAAGATGTGAGTGTCGAATGATCTGAAGTCACAATACTTAAATCGAGGCCGAAGTACACTGGACGTCGCTAAAACCCATCCAAACGATCTTCGATCGACAAACGGACTTCTCCATTGCTTTTAAAATGTCAAAATTGATCAGAATATAAATATTGAAAAATCTAATGATCAACCTATCGAACGATCAAGATGTCAACATGTCGACACGCATATCGAGCTCAAGAGGTACCAACTTAATCCAAACGTCATCCGTTCATGAAATTAATTATGCAGTTAGCTTCGAAATATCAAAATCTATCAAATTAAATTATATGCTATCGATTCGGATAAGTCTATGTGAATGTTGAGCAATCGAAAGCAATAATGCACATTTTGAGCCAAAAATTGATCCAATTTGACGCTGATTTGAACCAAACAACCTTCGATCGTGAAATGGACTCGTTGCATTGAAATGATAATCTTGAATCAACATATATATTAACCCTATATTGAGGTCGGTGTAAAATTCATATTAAGGTGGATTACATATTTAGAAAATTGATTTAAAAAGAAAAAAACTATTTATATCTAATAGCCTTAACCGACCTCTTCCCTAACCTGACCTCTTCCCCATTTGCACAGCCCGTTTGACCCAAGCCCTACTCGCATGATCTCACCTCTCTCTTTCCGTTTGCATTCAGCTCCTCTTGATCGAACGACAACAACTGCTCAAAAATGGCAACTGTTCCCTCCAAGCCTTCTTCCTCCCTAAAAATTGAAAACCCTCCCTCACTCTCTTCATTGGCTCTTCCCTCTTCACTCGGTTCTTCTTCTCCTCAATCGAAACTAAAACCCTCTCCTCTTTCTTTGATCCTCATCTCATCATCCCAAGATAATGAATAAGGCATTCCCTTTGATTACTGCTTTCTTCTCCTCTCTCGGCCTTTTCATGAGATTTCATTCTCACACGTGAGTTCTCATTCAATTTTTCTGAGACTCTCTCCTCTTTCCCATTTGATCCTTCTTAACTACAAATCTGCTCTTCCTCTCGCTTCGATTCACGCAAGCATCAAATTTGTCCATTTAGAGCTCTCACCCTTCCTCCAATTAAACAAAGCCCCATTCTCTCTTTCCCTCTTTCTCTCATCGAATAGAAATGAGAAAGTAATTTGTGGATCTAGTTGTCAAATATATGTGTTTTTTCTTTTTACAGGTTTCAAGATCCCGCTAATGCCCAATAGTAAAAGGAAGTGGGTGTGGAAGACACCACCTCTATGCTTAATAGGGTGCACGAAAAGCCAAAAGACTTGTTAGATGTCGCACACCTGTCGAAATGTTGAAAATTTTGAAAAATTACTCTTTAAATTGAAATTAAAATCATCTAAATTTAAAATTAAATATGAGATGCATAGTAAATACAATGATAAAAACTAAATCAAAGAAAATAGGGAATACTTAAAGAAACTTTGAAAGAATAAAACACTTACTTGGAATGTAATCAAATCTTTCTCCCCTCTATAAAACTCCAAAACACTCCAACCTCTTAAGTAAACTATATGAAATGGAAGGCCCTCCCTTAGCCTTATTTATAGAAATGGAAAGAGTCGATGTGGGACCCATCCTTATTTAAGTTTAATGATTAAGTGCAATGATGGGGTTTGATAGATAATACTAAACTCACACGCTTTAATTGCAATTTTTATGGCTTAAATTGAAGCAAAATAACAAATGTAAATTTCATGGCAAAGTGGATTTGTATTCTTGCAAATTCCTCAAAACTAAATAAGATTTAATCGAAATGTGGGGAGTCAAATACTAAATCCACAGACATGGACCTAACTTGTCCAGTTATTAAATAAATATGAAGCCTCATGGAGTTAAGGATAAATCTATATTAGAGTTGATGTATTTATATGTGAATAGAGTTTATCTTTGAATATTCAAAGTATTCGAATGAAAGTAATTGAGCAATAGAAAATTAGGTCTGATATCAAATGAAGTAAGAATCTCAATTGGACATCAAATCAAAGTATAAGAGAGCCTCTTGGAATTAAGATTTACTCTTCAAATATACCCAAATAAATTAAAGAAAATCAAAGAATTCATAAGAGAGTTTCCATGAGATATAATGATTACTAATAAGCATAATCAATAAATTATTGGAAAATATTTGAAGCATATTCTTCGCCTTATTAAATACTCGAATTGGATCAAGGAGAAATTGAGTATAGTTGGTGATGAATTTGAGAATTGTCATAAGCGAGAGTCTATTGAATATTCAAAGACTAATCAACTTGGAATAAAAGAAATCAATTAAATATTAATCCAAGGGATCTAATAAAATATTAGATCAATTTACAACGCCCTCAAATGCCATCGAATTCGCAACACATCGTACAAGTGAACAGAAGGTGTTAATTAAGAGTTTAATTGAACCCTCACGTATACTATGAAGTAGGATTAAAACTCAAATTCAATAGCTTAAAATTATGCAAGCATTCTTAAATATACCCGCACCTCAACACTATGATGAATGCTTAAACTTAGTGTCTAAGGATGCTGCGCGGGTTGCTTCCCAGTTTGGTCTTAGGACCAGGTCCGGGTTAACACAACCTAAAAATTTAATTATTATAAAAATTTCAACTTATTGAAACATCTGAGACTAATTCTGTCATATGACAGTAGATCTGATCCTCTATTATTAAATTAATTGAGTCGACAGGATCCAAAACAATAAACTAAATGGCCAAGTAAACTCATAAACCTCGATGATGGCTGTGTTGATGGTGTTTTCAACTGGAGGGGATACTTCCATCAAAATGTGATTCTAATCTCAAATCAAATTAACTCAAATTAAGTATTAATCTAAAAATGCTTAAATGAAATTCACTATCTAAAAACTTAAAGCTAAAATCCAATCCACCTTCCGTAATTATTTATTAAAGATGACAAATTAAGAAAACTCTTGCTCACAAAGAAGTCAAAGTCAAAATAAGTGTTCTACTATGTTCACTCTCAATCAATCTCACGCTGATAGGGATGTGGCCTCGTGTCCGACCAGGTTTGGCCAAGAGCCCTCATATGATGCAATTACGACTAGAGTCCTCTGATCGGGTGATTGCCGCCAAATGGAACCATTATTTTATGATCACGACCATAGCCCGTATGCTCCCCAATGGCTTTACCCTTTGAGTTGTAAATTATAAGGTGCACCTGATAGGGAAAAAAGCCCTCTGTTAGCTAAGGTAGACTTAAGATTATCTTCTTAGACAAACACTACCTCAAGTCTATAGGGATTTCTTGGATGACCTAACATATGTGTTCTAAAGGATACTTGATTAGGTTAATCGACTATCTCCGACTAAATGAAGACCAATGATGACGAAAAACCATAGGATCTAAATGGGGCATGTTATCATTCCCCCAATCATTCACTTTAAGCTAATGATGATGAATTTAATAAATCTAAATTTTAAAACTCCACATGCTACTACTATACGCTATGCATTTAGTGATCTAACGACTAGCCTTAATCAAAAGTTATCTCTCAGCATTGACAGGGGTAATTAACTATAAGGGCTTGTGCCTATAGGAAACCTCAAACCAGATCTAAAGTTCTCACCAAATGAGGATGAAATCTTTAGGTAGTGTCTTATCTACTATTCCATTTGCCTTCTGAAAATTACACCGCCTCTTAAATCACACTCTCTTCATTTGTCGAGAGGTCGGTGGAAATTTTTGGAGCCCACAGAGACATTAACATAATTCCTCTAATTTGCACACTCTTGTGCATCACCTTTATTTTTAAATATAGGAACCAACAAAGTCTTTCTCCACTCATCTCACATCTTTTTAATCTTTAAAATAACATTAAAAATATTTATAAGCCAAGAAGTTTCTTGATCTCCTAAACATTTCCACACCTCTATTGGAATATCATCAGGTCTTAATGTTATTCCACATTTCATTTTCTTTAAATCTTCTCTAACTTCAGATTTACTAATATGACGATAAAAATAAAATTCTCTATTTTTGTTTAGGATATTAAGGTTGCTAAAATCAATCGTATTTTTAGATAATTCATTGGAAAAGTTATCAAAATTTTTCATCCACCTATTTTCAATATTCTTTTCTAAGAAAAGTACATTATGATTTTCATCTTTAATACACCTCACTTGAACTAGATCTTTACTTTTCCTATCTCTTTGGTTGGTGTTGACCTCACTTTTGGAGTGAGCTCTCAACTTCTCCATCTTAGACATAGGATTCCTCTAGACATTAAGAGTTCCTTAGTCTTAAGACACTTCTAGTGTGTGACCCTAGAGACTTAGAAAAGTTAGCCATGGGAATAGGTTATGCCTTAGGGGTATTATGAGGATTTGCCTACCCTATGCTTGAACCCTTGATTCCTTCTTTCAAACCAAACTTCAAATTCAAATCTCAAATCATTTCCAACTTAATTAAGTTTCTCAAATCATAAATCAATTCCAAAACTCAAATTTTAAATCAATTTTAACTCAATTGGTTTTCTCAAATCATAAATCAATTCTAAAATCCAAATCATAAATCAATTCCAAATCAAAATGATTGAAACCTATGATTGAATTCAAATCCCAAAATCTTTCCTAAGCCCTTTGATTTCATCTTATTAAAATCAAACCCAAATCACTCCAAACTCAAAACTTTCTCATAACTCATTTATATTCGATTTATATTCACAAATATAAATGAAATTTAAATTCAAAACCAAAACTAAATTCAAAATTTAAATCCAAATCCAACTTAAATCCAACTTATACTCTTTCAAGTTAAATCCTTGAACTTAGCCAAACCATCCTCAAATCAATCCAAACCCTTGGATTCTCTCTTCAAACAATCACTTCTTCAATCACATGCCCAAACATAAACATAAACTACAGTCATCAAACCAAAATCAAACTAACCCAAATCAAACCTATGTTCATCCTTTGAACTTGAAATTGTCAAATGAACCAAAACTCATTTGACTCCAAATCACTTGCAATTAGATTTATATTTCACTCACAAGTCTATATGTGAGTGAAATAAAACTTGAATCAAGCTTTAATCACACTTTAGACTCACTTGACCTAAAGTGACCCAAAGCACCTTTTTTTGAGCCAAGTTCTAATCCAACCCGAATTGGATTGAACTAAGCCCATCTAAGTCTCACATTATGAGCAACAATCATCCTAGGATGATCAATCACTCAAATTGGGTCAAACCAAGTCAAACTTAGCCTTTAACCAAGTCAACATTTAGCCCAAATGAAACTCAAACTAACTAAAATCCACCATATGCTAAATCGATTGAAACCATTGATCTAAATCAATTCATAATCAATGATTGAACTTGACCAAGTCATCAATTGAGCCAAACCAAGCCTAATTGGCCACTTGAACTAAGTTGACCCAAGTTGACCTAAGAAGCCAAAATGGGTCAAATCTTTATCTAAGCCAAATTGGTCACAACCAATGGGTCAAATTCATTCCAAATTGGTCGATGAACTTGACCAAAGCTTCAATTGGCCAACTAGACCCAACCTAGCTCAATTGACTAAGAACCCAACTTGACCTAAAAGGTCAAATCAACTTGAAATCAAATCAAACCAAAATTGATTGAAACCATAGCCTGCAAAACATTTCAAATGATCAACCAATCCTAAACCAACCAATGACCTAACCCAGTTGGGTCAAATAGGTCAAATTGGTCAACCTGGCCCATTTGACCTAAATGAATCTAAATGAACCAAAACCAAATATAAACCAAATTGAACCAAACCAATGATACACATAAGCTCCAAATGATCATTTGAACTTGACCTAAACCATGGTTTGACCATATTTGACCAATTGGTCAACCTAACCCAATTTGACCAACTTGACCTAAATGGGTCAAATTGAACCAATCCAAATCAAATGAACTCCAAATCACTTAAAATTTATCCCAACCCATTTTTGAATCATTTCAAATCTTCCCAAATCAAAATTATGACCAAATGACCGTTTTATCCTTAGGTCAAAGGGTATCATATGACCAAATTCACTTGGATTTTGGTCATTTCTTTCTCAAGGCCACTTAGAATCTTCCTAGTGGTCCACATGGACACCAAGGAGGGTGAAGAACATGTCCCAATGACCTTGGGTCGGCCATGACCCAACCCAAGGCTGAACTAACCCCTCTAATGGGAATTGAGCACTTGGATCACCCAATGCGCTCACCTAGCACATGGGCACTCACTCTCCTCCACTCCTCTGCCTAAAATGACTCACACGGGATGCTAAACAACCCAAACCGATCAACCAATCTCCTCCATTGATCAAAAATGGCAAAATTGCTCTTCACCATCCGAGCCATGGAGGGGGAGATATAGTCCCCCTCATTCCCACTCAAACAAGAGGCACTCAATTCAATTGAGCTCTAGGAATCGAAACTAAGCATCCCTAAGCTTCCGAAAGCCATTTCCAAGCTCCCTTGATTTCACCTTCTCGATTTTGCCCAAAGTCGAAACAGGGGAGGTCAATCCAAAGCCAAACTCATCCAATTCTCCATCAAAACCAAATTAACCTCACAAGCACCATCAAGGGACTTCGTCGAGCTCAATCAAGTTGTTTCCCAAGTCACCAAGCAACGGGAAGGAGGACTTTCATCAAGGTCGATCACCATTGAAGGGGAGCTTGGTCAACCAAAACATCCACTCCAAATCAAGACTTGATACCTTCAACAAGGCTTCATCTCTGACGGCTACCTCCTCCTCTGGAAGCACTTATGATAGCCTCCGATGAGGTATGCCATTGAAACCATAGCCATAGGAAAAATTGTTTGGTCCTTTTTGAAGGAAAGTGTTATCCCTTGAGATCTTGACCGTTGAATACATTGCTTGTGCTTCACCGGGGTGAAATAGCTCGGATCGAACATGATCGATGATGGCATCCGCCTTCGCCGCCGTGAGAGATAGATCACACACCGCCCGCCAGATGATTGAACGACGGTGATTAAATCATGATAGATCCCTCTTTGATTTAATTCTAAACTATGGGATTAATCCTAGTCGTCCGATCTTAGATCGGATGACTTGTGGGAAAAGCGCATCCGCCGTCAGCTGACTCAACAGGCGAATGTGATAACTTAAATAACCTATCCCATCACAATGGAAACCATGTCACCACATGGCGACGATTAGGGGTTTAATTAGTTTCTAATTAATTAATAAGAAAACTTTAAAAAATTCATAACTAATTGTAGAAAAATCAAAAAAATATAATTCATAGAAGAATAAAAAAAATTAAAATTAATTAATTTTGATTAGTGATTTTAACTCAATTTGGGTTTTATTGGAAATATTATTAGGCTAATTACTCCTTAATTACTTCAGTAATTAATTCAAAACTTTCTAAGATTGATTAGTGGGATGACCTCTACCTCCCATGATTTTCTTGGAATTTATTATTAGATTAATTAGGGAATTGCTTATTTCATCCCTAATCACTTTCCTAATTAATTAAATGATTAATTAACAAATTAAAGAGTGATAAATTCATTAATTAATCTTGCTAATCATCATGAAATGGTGAATGGACTTAGGGAATGAGATTAGAATTTCTTTTTCAATCTTTTCCCCGAAGTTTATTTCATTTGGATAAACACTTAATTAGTTTGCCAATTGATTAATGGCTTAATCACCTCATTAATTAATTCAATTAATCAAACTAAAAACTAAATCACTCCAGAACTTAATCACTTAATTCTTGGGTAGCTTCTTAGGTATTCAATAACCTAAGAGGATTTCAAAGAAAATGATGATCAAACTACAAGTGCAGGATGGTTATAAAAGTACTTAATTAAATTTTTTAGCTTAATTAATCAATAATTGTGAGCCAATTGCATCAATCCCCTTTATTTTTTAGGTGCATTTCTGATTTAAATTCTATGTGGTTGTATATCATATGTTGGCTAATAATTGTTTGGTTAATTATGTTAAAGTGGTATATGTAAGGGGTAAATAATGGATTTAATTCATACCATACCCTAAACAAAATAAAAATCAACCTAATTGTTCAAAAATTAAATTAAACTAATTCACATATGGGGGAAATGGGTTAGGACAAGCAAACCTTTCTCACATTTCCTAAGTCAAATTAAATTCAAAAATAAAAATCTCTTTAAATAATTTTGATTCACTTTAAATGATCTTATTTTATAAGATTATATTTAGGAATTAATTAGGGTGAATGAAATCATATGCTTACCTTACTTTATTTCTTTCCAAGCATGCTAAATATTATTTGTCATATGAAATCATTCATTCACATCTTTTGAAATCTCAATTAAAAAATATATCATTTTATGTTAAATTGCATGTTTTAGCTAAAGTTAAGAATATAAGTGGTTATTATCACTATTAAACCAAAAATTATTTTCAAAACCTATAAATCAAAGATTATGAATGAAGTGATGCTACTTATGAATACTTATAAGCTTGCATGTGATTATAGCATCAGATATATTTTATGTTGTTTTCTTCTCTTCTCTTAACATGGACTTGTATAGAATTTGTAAAGTGTATAGTTCATTTGAAAAGAACATAACACTTGCTTAAATCTATTCCTATTCACTACTATGTTATGACTTAAGAAGGATCCTCACATTAGACATGTAAATTATACAACTATATCAAACACAAAAATCTTTTGCATGATTCTTTTTCCATTTGATACTTTTTTTTTTACATCTACATATATTTAAGAAAAGTGGTATATTAGTCTGGACATCCCGGGGCTACGAGGCATTAAGTAATCCTAAGTAGCCCTAAGTAGGTCTTGTACCTTACGCCCCTGGTGTAGAAAATAATGGTGTCGTACTCACTTATATCTTTAATACATGTGGATGTACATTTTATTAATGGATGAGAAATCTTCCTTTTCTACATAATAAAAATATACATCAATGGAACATCCAAAATTTCAAATTATATCTCTTAGCATTCATCATCAAAGTGTGCTAAAATTTGCATTGCATGTATAGCTATACTTAGGATCATTCATATGCATGGTATACATGGTGGAAAGAAATAAATTATTATGTGTCATGTGGTAATAATCCACCTTAATTAATCCTAAGATGCCTTTCTTATTGAATAGGGCTATTTAGAGAAATCTAAACTTAGGGTTAATTAAAGCACATAATAAAATATTCATTAAAAAAATTATTAATGAAGCTACCTTAGAAATTACTTAAGGTAAGGATGAAAGAGAACTTCTCTTCTCTTTTCTTCTCTTCACAATATTTAGTAACTAAATGTAGGTTCATTCAAACCAAATTAAATCATCAACTAAAATTTATAAGTCAACTAAATCACTTAAATGAAGCCACCCTCTAAATTGAATCTTTCACACTTAAAAAATTTTAATCTTAAAGCCTAGCTAAGACATGCCACACAAGCCTTAAATGGCACACACATTAGGCTAAGTCACCATTTTTAGCTTTATGTTAGGGTGGTGCATGGTTTGATGCCTGATTTTATTTTACGATGTGATGTTTTAGACTGGTTGTTAAAGTGTATGTTCGTAGACTGGATGATAGGATGATCTTAGCCCAATCATGTCTTCTACAGGGGGTTGTGCTTAAGGGGTGTTGTAATAAAAATATAAATATGTTTATTATGCAGGTTGCTTATACCCCTAAGCATAACACAAATTAGGACAGGTGGACTTGGTTACCCATGTGTGGGGTGCTAAGTCCAAATTATTCATATAACTACTTGAGTTGTATGATATATTTAGCTTATATTTTATAGGTTTAGTTAAATTTATCTTTCTCATTTTGATATAATTTTTGCAATTAAGATTTGGAATGAATCTTCTGGGGGAAATTAGGATGAACATTAGTTATAAGACCAAGTCTTATGTACCATATGAAGCCTTGAAGAAAATTACATCCCAAATCAAATCAAAAGAAAGAAAAAAATGAAGAAAATGAAGAAATGAAGAAATGAAGAATGAAGACCCCCATAATATGAATTCTTTCTTAATTGTAATTATTCATTTGTAATCCGGGTTGTATAAGGGTAGAGGTCGACTACCCACATTTCTTTTTGGGTTGTGTAGTGGAACCCGACCACATCAGCCTCTTATTCTTTTGTGCTAATTTTATAAATTGATTGATGCTTTATTTATGATTATGCAATTAGGATGGCATGATTTTCCTAGTTTCTTAATTTCTTGGTAGTTGTTGAATGGCCTGGATGCGATTAGACTCTTAGAAAAATAAATAAATTTTCTATCCAATTAATCAACTAAAATTAAACTAAATAACTCTTAACCTCACCTAAAGCCTAGGACATAAATCAAGATAATAAAAGATTTAGCAGCCCCTTAGGTGGATGTTGTATGTCTCACGTCATCCATAAATCACTCCAGAACTTAATCACTTAATTCTTGGGTAGATTCTTAGGTATTCAATAACCTAAGAGGATTTCAAAGGAAATTATGATCAAACTACATGTGTAGGATGGTAATAAAAGTACTTAATTAAATCCTTTAGCTTAATTAACCAATAATTGTGAGCCAATTGCATTAGGCCCATTTATTTCTTGGTGCATTGCTGATTTAAATTTCATGTGGTTGCATATCATATGTTGGCTCATAATTATTTGGTTAATTATTTTAAAGTGATGTAGGTAAGGGATAATTAATGGATTTAATTCATACCTTAACCTAAATAAAATATAAAATCAACCTAATTGTTCAAAAATTAAACTAAACCAATTCATATATGGGAGAAATGGGTTAAGACGAGTAAACATTTCTCACATTTCCTAAGTCAAATCAAATTCAAAAATAAAAATCTACTTAAAGAATTTTAATTCACTTTAAATGATCTTATTTTATAAAATTGTCTTTAGGAATTAATTAGGGTAAATGAAGTCTTATGCTTACATCACTTTATTTCTTTCCAAGCATGTTAATTATTGTTTGTCATATGAAATCATGTATTCATATCTTTTGAAAAATCAATTAAATTAAATGTTTCCTTTTATGTCAAATTGCATGTTTTGGCTAAAGTTAAGAATATGAGTGGAGATTATCACTATTAAATCAAAAATTATTTTTAAAACTTATAAATCAAAGATTATGAATGAAGTGATGCTACTTTTGAATACTTATAATCTTGCATATGATTATAACATGAGATGTATTTTATGTTGTTTTCTTCTCTTCTCTTAACATGGACTTGTATAGAATTTGTAAAGTGTATAGTTCATTTAAAAAGAACATAACACTTGCTTAAATCTTTTCCTATTCACTCCTATGTTATGACTTAAGAAGGATCCTCACATTATACATGTAAATTATACAACTAAATCAAACACAAAAATCTTTTGCATGATTCTTTATCCATTTGATACTTTTTGTACATCTACATGTATTTAAGAAAAGTGATATATTAGACATCCTGTGGAGGCTTTTAAGTAGCCCCTGGTGTCCTATATCTTATGCCCCTGTAGAAAATAATGCATGTACATTAATTCTACATTAGATTCATCATCAAAGTATGCTAAAGTTGGTATCGCATGTCTAGCATGCTTAGATCATTCATATGCATGGTATACATGGTGGAAAGAAATAAATTATTATTTGTCATTTGATAGTAATCCACCTTAATTAATCTTAAGATGTCTTTCTTATGAATAGGCTATTTAGAGCAAATCTAAACTTAGGGTTAATTAAAACACATAATAAAATATTCACTAAAAAATCATTAATGAAGCTATCTTAGAAATTAATTAAGGTAGGGATGAAAGAGAAATTCTCTTCTCTTTTCTTCTCTTTACAACATTTAGAACTAAGTATAGGTTCATTCAAATCAAATCAAATCATCAACTAAAATTGACAAATCAGCCAAATCACTTAAAATGAAACTACCCTCTAAATTGAATTTTTCACACTTAAAAAATTACAATCTTAAAGCCTAGCTAAGACATGCCACACAAACCTTAAATGGTACACATTAGGCTAAGTCACCATTTCTAGCTCTATATTAGGGTGGTGCATGGTTTCCTTGATTTTATTTTGTGATGTAATATTTTTAGACTGGATGTTAGGGTGTATGTGCATAGACTGGATGATAGGGGACGATCTTAGTCTAATCATGTCTTCAATATGGGCTTGTGCTTATGGGGTGTTGTAATAAAAATATAAATATTTTTGTTGTGCAGGTTGCTTACACCCCTAAGCATAATCCAAATTAGGACAGGTGGACTTGGTTACTCATGTGTGGAGTGCTAAGACCAAATTATTCATATAACTGCTTGGGTTGTGTGGTATGTTTAGCTAATATCTATTTTGCTAGTTTAGTTAGATTTATCTTTCCCATTTTAATGTAATTTTTGCAATTAATATTTGGAATGAATGTTATGGGAAAATTAGGATTAACATTATAAGACCATGTCTTATGTACCATGTGAAGCCTTGGAGCAAATTACATCCCAAGTCAAATCAAAAGAAAGAAAGAAATGGAACAAAATCAAAATGAAGAAATGAAAAAAAATGAAGAAATTAAGAAATTAAGAAATGAAGAAATAAAGAATGAAGACCCCCATAACATGAATTCTTTCTTAATTGTAATTATTCATTTGTAATCCGGTCAGAGGATAGTTCTACCCACATTTCTTTTCTGGGGCGGAACCCACCACATCGCTTATTCTTTTGTGCTAATTTTATAAATTGATTGATACTTCATTTATGATTACGCCATTAGGATGGCATGATTTTCCTAGTTTCTTAATTTCTTGATGGCTGTTGAATAGCCTGAATGCGATTAGACTCTTAAGGAAAATAAATAAATTTTCTATCCAATTAATCAACTCAAAAGTAAACTAAATAACTCATAACCTCACTTAAAGCCTAGGACATAAATCAAGATAATAAAATATTTAGCAACCCCTTAGCTGGATGTTATATATCTCACATCATGCACAAATCATATTGCTTCACTTTTGCTAATGGAGGGCTTCCATCTTGGAGAAAATAGCTTGACCTTTGAGAGCCATGGTGGAAACACACCTCATTCTTTCTGATTTTAGCCTATAACCAATTTCACATGCATTAGGCATATAAAATCTCATAGCCTGTGTCAAATAAAAATATCAAAAAAATGAAAATAAAGCTTAACAAAATTTGCATTAGATTAAGTCATTTATTCATACCCATGATCTAGTCTAGGGAGTGTGTTTAAGGACTTAGTCTCATTTCTAAATAAACAAAGCCTCTAGCTATCTTGCAAAGCATAAGACTTTCCCACATGTATTTAAAATCCTAAGAGGAGTTAGTTGGCAGCCACCCCCATGAGGTTATAAGTCCACGGTGATTTATCCTCTCTCAGAGGTAAATCATATACCCATTTTCACCTTAGGTCGCCCAGCCAAAGCTCCCTAGATTTAGGATCTGAAGTTATTGTTTCCTCATGGACATGTATATCCGTGGGTTTCCACCCATCTTGTCGTAATTGTAAGCTCTGATTTCTAATAAAAATTCAACTCAAATAATTAACTCTTCAAATTTCAAAATTATAAAGTCAATCATAAGATAGTTTTGGATGCTCACTAGGTTTCTAAGATCATGAGCATCCCTACTCATCTTCCTTTAGTTTGATAATAACTCTCTCTTTTTTATCAATCCCACTTGATTTTTCAAAAAATAACCAATTTATTGATAGTCAATCTTTGAAATCTTTGGAGACAATGATCATTTACCTTAATCGAGTATTCTTAAGGAATCTCATTCTTTGGATGTAATTAACTATGGGTTGCCTCCATGTAGAACTTAACGAACTGATTTAAAATAAACCTTACTTTACTTTTCATATAAAGTGGGGAAAGATCTTGGTACATTCAAGACCCACCGTCTTACAAGTCCTTATTGTGATTAGGTCCATTATAAAATGGTGACTTCGTCTCGAGATAGTATCATTTCAATATCGCACTGATCAATCCTAATGAGTACATCTGCAGATCTACATGGTGTCCCACCAACATATTTATTTTTAAATCCCAAATTTAAAAATAAAAAATACATTATAGTTGGCTAACTTATACATACATCTTTCACCTTCTTTGGTCTAATCTATTAAATCACTATATTATATATTCAATCTTTTCTAAACTAAGTTTTATAATAATGTTTTAATTTCTTCTTTTTTTTTTTGCATATTCGACTTCACCACCAACTATTTTTAGTTTTTCCTTTTGATTCTCTAAGCATATTTTTAACAACTTGCTTAATTTTACTTTATTTTTTTTCACATCACATTAGCTTTCTTATGAACATCCCAAATTCTAAGCTCTTTAGTTTGCTCTTAAAATATTTTTATTAGTATTTTTAAGTGCCCCTTCTAATCTTGGGACAATAATTGTTTATTTTTCATATTCCAATCTTTAATCTTAAAATTTAAAATTAACAATCAATGTTGGCTACTTAAACTTTCATTTACCTTACCTTACAATCTAAAGATCTATTTTTCTTATCTAAAATAATCAATGGGTGTTTTACTAGATCGATTTTTATAAATAATAATATGTTCATCTCTTTTTTTAAATAAAGTGTTAACAACTACAAAATTATAGGCAAAAATCTAATGTAGTCCTACCTTCTTCATTAGTCATTCCAAATTCATAATCATCACGAATACTTTTAAAATATTCTACCACTCTCAACATGTCCATTTAAATCTACTCCAATAAATAGTTTTCTTCAAGAGGTAACTTTTGTATTAATCCCTCTAATTCATTCCAAAAATTTCTTTTTAGCCTACATCAAAACCTACTTGAGGAGCATAAACACTTATAACATTAATAATCTTAGTATCAATAATCTTTAAAGCTATAATTCTATCTTTACATCTATTAATATATATAACATTATCCTCCAAACTTTTATTTATAATCATACATATGTCATTTTTAATTCGACTTCTACCTCGATACCAAAGTTTAAAACCTAAATTATCAATCTCCTTGGCATTCTCCTCAACCCATTTAGTTTCTTATGCACATAAAATATTTATCTTCCTATGAACCATAATATCTATTAATTTCATTAATTTACCTATAAGAGTACCTATATTCCAAGTTCCTAACATAATTCTAGTTTCATAGACTAACTTATTTGTCCGCATCCGTCCATAATGTGACAATTGCTTATTTAACATTGCACCCGGGCAACGATACAGTGGCCGTTACTTTCACTGTATTCAAGCCATACAACGCTGCCGCCTAAGGGACTCTAACATTAACACAATGTTTTAAAGGATTTATGTTATGATTATTTCGATAAATTTTACGCTGGTTGTCAACTGCTTATTGCAACCCTCCATTTTTCACATCCGAACTTGGGACTACAAAGGTAGTGTTAATAAATATTTTTAGAGTAATTTAAAAATAATAAATATATTTGTTTATTTAAAATAAGTAAGAATAAAATTATTATTATATAAAATGCTTCTGAACTATATAGTTGCTTCCAAATGAGAATTCACTGTAGTTTCAACTCTTTATAGAATCTCTCTTAGAAGGGCAATGGGTTAAGGTTGTGCCAAGCGTGAACTCATTTTAGGATTAGTTAATGTAGAGCTTTATGGAGAATTCAAGAGATATTTTGAGTTGCAAATAAATTTGCTTCTTTATTTATTTATTATTATTTTAATTTCATGATAGTTGAATATAAAATTTGATCAACTACAATTTTTGTTTTTCTATTTTACATTTCGGCCAAATTTTTCTTGGTTATGTAAGAAAGGATTTATCAAATTCTATTTTTTCGAGTTTCAACGATTCATTATTCATTAGAAATAATTCAGTTCTGCCAACAAGGGAATGCTAAATATCCAATCAGCTTACAAATTCGATCATGATCAAGTGCTTTTTGAATTGTCTCATTTTTTTGGTTGATATTTATCCTCACAACATCTTGATTGTATTACATAAACAAACTACAAAAATTTTACTTGTTACTAATAAAGTCTAGCCCATGTTCTTCCTTAGATCTCTTATTTAACTCTCATAGTATAATGAAGTAGGGTCGATGCAAAGGAAATGAATTATGAATCTCCAAGAGTGAAATAGAGTTTTGAAGTAATTTTTGTGTAATTCATATGTATTTATAAAAAAACTTATGACTTTATCATTTTATGATTCACATCAAAAAAATAAAATTCATGAAATAATCTCAATTTTTTTTTGTTCTTGTGAAATTTTTAATGATTTGATTGTGATATCCGTAATGCAAGAGTTTAATAAAAAAAATTAAAATATGATATATCATTATAAATTTACCCAACCAAGTATAGATTATGACTTTAATTATGAATTGAGAACTTTTAGAATTAAATTAAAATCATCTAAATTTTAATTTTAATAAATTTATAGTCAAAATAAATATTTTGATGAGACAAGCTAATAATAATAATTAGGGGTGTGCATTTGGTTGATTTGGATGGATTGGATGATAAATTTTTAAAACAAATTGGTTTTGGATGCCTAAAAATATTGAACTAAACTGACTAAATAAAATGCAAAATCAAACAAACCAAATAATAATTTGGTTTGGTTATTTTGGTTTGATTTTGGATAAACCAAAGTTAGCTACATTTAAAATTATTTGTATTTTTTTTATTGTAAATGAACAAGCAATAAGAAAAATAATATAAATATAATAAAAAATACAATTAACTATTTCATGCGCTAAAAAAATATTTAAAACTAATTTTTTACTTACCCGAGTAATGTTAACTTAAGAAACCATATTAACATATGAGACCAAAATATTTTAAAAAATTGGATAATGGCCCTCCAAAAGACCTACCAAGTATTCAAAAAATAAATAAAATAAGTATATAATCGATAAGACTATTACACATAAATTAATAATACCATATTATATATAATAACTTTGATTTATTTCCATCCAAAATTATATTTAACAAACCATCCAAAACAAAACCAAAACCAAAGTTTTTATTAATTAAAACCAAAATCAAATTACAAAGTCCAAAACCGAACCAAATTACTCAAAAACTTTGGTTCGGTTTGATTTTTTGGTTAAAATCAAATAATGCACACCCCTAATAATAATAATGTCCCAATCAAAACATTATTTTTAAAAACACTCAAAATAACTTTTAGACATATTAAATATTTTTAGAAATAATTATTATCATCAAATATGTTTTATTTTGATGCAAAAATTTAAACAAAATAAAATAACAATAACAAATAAAAATAATTCTAAATGACCCCCTTAGTTTTTTACATAAGAAAAGCAGTGATGGAGATCGAGAATTAAGATGTTTACTTATTAAAAGAAACTATAGAATAAAGATGATACGAATTTGATTTGCTATATTAAAATGGCTATGCCTCCTTTCAAACTCAATTACTTTGAGTGAGAGAACAAGTGGAAATTTGGTTTTGTTTGATTATGATAAATAATGAATAATAGAAATTGAAAGTTAAACAATATAATTTTTAATGAAAAATGCCATGTTGCCTAAACCATAACTTAAACAAAGTTTTTTATGTGCATTGGCATTAAGAGAGAGAGAGACAGAGAGAGAGAGAGAGAGAGAGAGAGAGAGAGAGAGAGATTAATAAATATTTGTTGCTAAGTTGAGAATTAAATTCCTCTAAACAATAAATATTTGCTATATATCACACTTAATATATAGCAAGTTATGACTACTAAAATCACATTAAAAAAGAGAGTTAATTTTATTATTTATGATTTGAAGAAATTAATGTGATTGTTTAGATAACCACATTTTGGATAAGTATAAACTATTAACTTCCTTGGCTATAAAATATATTCCAAAATAAAATGAGCCACAAGCTAAAAGGTATAGAGTCACAACAATAACATAATAAATGTTGCTTCTAAGTTTTTTTTTTTACGAGATTTAACATGGAATTTCTGATGAAAAAATGCATTTGTTCACAATTTTTTAAAAAATAAAAAATAAATTACCTATGGGTCACATTGAAATCAAACAACTAAAATAAAATTACAAAATAAAAGGCATTTCCATTCCTTCCAATTCCTTCAAACCAAACATACCATAAATGCCTTACTCTTTTATTGATAGTCACCAAATTTACTCACATTTTGCCGACTCAACCTCTAAAAATAAAATTCTCTAAGAATTTTGGATGCCAAAATATGCAAATATATGACAAAAATAAAATAAAACATCATTATTTTAAAATATAAAAGTGAGAGAAAAAAGATATATTATATATATATATAGAAGAACCTAGATTAAACACTTCCATTTTGATCAACACCAATGTTTCTAACAGGCCCCTTGAACCATTTCCTCGCATCCAACATCCACCATAGCATTATAACAGTGAGGCAGGAGCCCAAAGCAACCGGCGCATAGTTGAAGTTTCTCTGCTCTATGGGATACAAAGTTGGAAGCAGAAAAACTGAACAAGTGTAGCAGATCCATAAGAACGCTACGAAACACACCGGCTTACTAGCTTTGCCCAGATAGAAAGGCCCGGGCTTGAAGTTCTTCTCGTCCATGACTAACCTCGCAAATATTGGAACACCATAGCTGCCCACCCAGCCAATTGTGCATATAGAAATAATAGCTGTGAACACAACGTCAACCTTGATGATAGGAAGCCCCATCACTATGCATATGGTTGCGCATAACCATACTGCGTTGGCAGGAACTTTGTGCTTTGGATGGATTTTGCGCCACATCGATGAGAAGGGCAAGCCTTGATCCCTTGACAATGCATATACCTACAGAAGCTTGAAATTTTGATTATTTATTTATTTATTTTGTGTGGTTTCATATAGACTAAGAGTGAATTATTCGAAGGTTTTGAGATTTCAGTATTGTAATTCCTTTGTGCAAATGAATGTTAGACAACTTTAGAGGATGTGTGATATGATCCTAATTCTATTTATGGGTTTATTTTGAGTGGCATGAACCCGGTTGAGGGATGTTCAAATGTTTGGTTCAGCGGCTGTCTCCTGAGCCGTCGGATCGCGTGATATTCCTCTAGCCGTTGGATCTAGCACTTGAAATTACCTACTTAACCTCGATTGGGTGCCGTTTGATTGCCTTCTTCCGATAGTGGATTACACACGTGGCTCTCTGCGCGGTTCGATCTCTTGCCTTAATCTGTGTCCCGGGGAATGCATCTGAGCCTTTGAATCAAACTTATCCGACTGTTCTGTGCCGTGTGATGAAGCTTCTAGGGGAAGCTTGCTTTAATATTTTCTTTTGTTTTGTTTCCTTCAATAGTTCGAGCCATCCGACGCTCCAGAGAGGGAAAGAGGGTCGAGAGGGGAGAAACCCTAGGGTTCTTCCGACGGAGATGAGCGAGGGAAAACCAGAGAAGGGTTCAGGAGATGAGGGAGAAGAGAAGATTCAGAAGAGAAAGAGAGTTTGCTTTCAGAATATTTCATTATCCCTCTGTTTGTCTTTCTCTCCCTATTTATACTATTACATCCTCTGATCTACTTAGTTCTAATGTTTCTTTACAAGATGCAGTGCTCTTCTGTTATTATAACTATTTTCTGTTACAATCAATCTTCTTTCTGTTATTAGAGGACCTTTGACTAAAGTGCACTGTTGTTGAGGATGTAAGGTTTCAATTGTTTGATGGTTAAATAAAAAATTCATGTGCTTTTTTTGATAAATTAGATGAAAGTACGCCAATGAGAGATGATACAAATACAAGTTTATTATGCACAAATATATGCATATATTCACTTTAAAGCTATCAGATCTTCAAGCAACTAATAACCTGCAAGAGAGGATTGGTAGTTTTTTTCCTTAAACTTTTAATCTATTCTAATTAGCATAATCTCATTCATAATGCGTTTAATTCTAATAAACAACTAAAAAAAAGCTTAAACTAACAAATAAATTATTGTTAAAGGAGATGCTAAGTGTTTACCACTCTAGCTGCACTTGTAGTACCAGAGAGACCACCAAAGAAAAATGAACCCCACATAACAATTAGAAAAATTATTGCACCAACAGAGTTATGGTATCTCCCATGGAAAGCATCATATAGTATCTGTGCAGGCACAAATACTCCCCCAGTTTCGTTGTTCACATCATACAGGTACTCAAAATTCTGCAAATAAAAAAAAAAGTCTTTGGCTATTATCAAAATAATTTAAATTCTCTAAGCATTTGAAATATTCAGTAAATTAGAGTATCACCTGAATGCTGAAAGTGAGAACAAGCACATAAAGCCAGCCATATATTGAGACAATACCAATACTAGAAAGAATAGAAATTGGGCCATTTTTATCAGATCCTTTAGTTTCCTCTGTTATATGTGCTGCAGTATCATAACCAAGCAAGGAAAAATGACTAAAAAGAACAGATAAGATGATAGCATAAGGCTTGCTGCTTATTCCTGTTGATTCTGAGCCTAGCTCAACATGGCCAAAGACAAAGGAAGCAGGCTGAGTAGATAAAGCCACTAAAGGAAGCAATATAATGAGGACTGAACCCCCAATTATCTGTTTTAAAATAAAAGGGATAAAGAAAAGTAAGAAATGAATAAAATAAAATGTAGTAAAAGACATAATAATGTATAATTTTGCTATAATAATGTTGGTTTTATGTAGGTAACTGTTAAGCAAAGTATATGAAATTAATTTTTATAGTAGAATTCAAGTTGGATGGTTGAAGTGGAGGAATGCATCTGGCCTATTATGTGATAGAAAAGTTCCACTTAAACTTAAGGGAAAATTTTATAAGATGGTGGTAAGACCTGCAATGACTTATGGTGCAGACATGATAAAAGAAAGCATAAGACTAAGTTAAGCTGAGAGAGATGCTGTGGATGAGTGGCTTTACTCTTAGAGATAGAATGCAAAATGAGTATGTTCGGGAAAAAGTTGGAGTTCCAATGATAGATAAGATTAGGGAGAGTCGCCTTAGATGGTTTGGCCACATAAAGCTCCATCCGATGACCCAATTAGAGTAGATGCAGATTTGCCTTATGTTAAGAAAGAGAGAAAACTTGGTTAAGATGTATAAAAAATGATCTCAGATATTGAATTAAAATTTGACACATAATAGGACACAATGGAGACGAAGGATTCATGTAGCCGACCCCACCTAGTGGGATTAAGGCTTGTTGTTGTTGTTGGTGAGTAATGCCTCCAACATAACTGTCTTTCATGAAAGGTCTAGAGGAAACTTGTATGCTTTCATGTGGTAATCCCCCCTTTTTCTATGGGAATAATATTTGCTTTGAAATGAGTTCATCTCCAAGCAAATCTGATGACTTTAGTCCATTTTGACTCTTAAGTTTTTCTCTTTTTCTAGTGAGAGAAAACCCCATAATTCTCATCCTTTATCGTCTCATAAAGTAAACTTAAGAAGTGTAGCAACATACATATTTTAAAAAATTCCTCACCTTAAAAGTTTAATATATTTTGTACTTTAAAATCAACAATGAAAATTAGCATAAATTAAGATGTAACGAAAGATAATTTAAAGGGAAAAAAAAAACTAAAACATACATAATAGAAATCAACATTTCTTAATTAAAGACAGAAGTTAAAGCCTACCTGCCAAATTATTGATATCATGTCAATAAAGGCAATGACTTTTAATGCACAAGTGTTGAGTATAGCCCATATGATAGTAAATAACATATACATCCCTAAAAATACTCGAGGAGAGGCACGATAACCGCCATCTTTGTTCGTGCCAGTACATAGTAAAATAATAATTTGTAAGACCTGTGAAGATGAAAAGGCCTATGACAAAACAAAAAACAAAAATTGTTAAACGAAATTGAAATGAATAAGTTGCAGAAGGAACAATAATAAAAGAAGGATTTTGCTTCAGATTAGAAGGAGATCAGTGGTGTGTGAGAGCAAACGCTTACCATTGTGCCAATTCCTGCGATGAGGCCGATTGTCTCCAGCCAAGCACAACACCAGGATGCGAATGGACCCCATACCGGCCCAGCTAAATGGGCTGCCCAAAAGTACAGAGATCCAGTAGTCTGTTATTGAAGGACAGTTTGAGATCAAAATTTTAATGGTTTTTTATTTTTAATGTATTTTTTATATTTTGATTTGAGATAATATACATTTTATGAAAATAATTATTTTTAAAAATAGGTTTTAGGTGTTTTAAATACTTTTAAAAATTAAAAGTAGAAATACATAAAAATATATCAAATAAATATGTTTTTAAAAATAATTTTGTTCCTAAATAATAGCTAAGGAAACTCTATAATTTAGTAAATTTTGAGAGCCGGCATCTTTATTTGTTTTTTATTTTAAAATTGATATATTAAAATTTTAATTCAAAAAAAATATATGTGAAAAAAACTTTTAGGAGGATTTACATACATACCATACTTATATATTTATATATCTAACACCCAAACTTCAATTTTTACATATATAACACCCAAATCTTTAATATCACATCAAAAATACCATCATAAGTCAGTTTTTAAAAGTGAAATGCACCTTTATAAGCATAAAAAGTATTAGATAAATAAATATCTAACTTTAGGTGTTAGATATGTAAATACATGGAAATTCTTTAAGAAAATTCTTTAAGAAATTTGGTGCATGATTTAAAATATTATTATTCTTTAATTTTGATTATTTCCATGGAAAAATATTTGTTGATTTCTTTTATGTTTAAAATGAATTAGAAGACCGAGCTTTTTAAAATTGAGAAATTTTATGTGTGGAGTACATATATAACTTCTACAACCGTCTTCAAAGATAATTACGTGATACTCATCAATACATAATTATGTTATAATTGTGAACTATATTGTTATGCATTGATGTTTATACAGATGTTGTGTATAATTATATAGTTAATATTACATTAATACTCAATAATATACAACAGCTGTGTATTGATTGAATGTCACATGACGCTATACTACTAAAATTTGGATATAGAGCTATATTTAGACTCTACAGACAATAATTTCTCTTTTAAATTAGGAAAAGATAGGAAAAGATAGGCTCAAGTAATTTTTTTTATGCAATCTTCAGAACAATTGTGAGAGTGTGTCTTATATTTTAATAGTAAGAATAATTTAGTTTGAAATTAAATTTTAATCGTATTTTTTTAAATAAAAATTTAGTAGTCATATTTATCCAAATAGCATTATTATGAGGCACATGGAACTAAATTTCCTTTATGAAATTTATGAAAAAAGAAAAAAACTTTGTAGATAATATATTAAATATTTATAGTATTATATATGTCATTTTCTATTAAAAAACAGGGTTATGTTAAGGGTGTAAATGAATGGAGCTCTAGCCACCCTCGACTTGAGCTTGAGCTTGGTTAATTTATCAAGTTTGAGCTCTAGCTCGAGCTTTATTTTACGAGTTCGAGTCGACTCATTTAGTATGTGAGAGATAAAATAACTCTAATTTAAACAATTATTATAATGGAAATAATAATATTTAATAAATTACAAATATAACAAGAAATAACTTGATATAAGAGAATAAGATGTAATTTTTAAATATTTACAATAAATTTGTACTTAAACTATTAAATTCTAATATATTTAAGTATATTTTATACTAATATTTATTAATCAAGCCAACTCACAAGCTAATGAGTCGAGTCGGAGTTGGTTTGAGTTTGGCTTGTTAGCTCGTCAAGCTCGGCTCACGAGCTATTTATCGAATCGAACTCGAGCTAATTTGACTTACTTACACCCCTTACCTTACCTCATTTAAATGTCATTGAGACAATTTCTTCAATACTTTTCTCTACATAGCATCTCTACTCCTATTTAATAATTTTTTTTCTATTTTTCACAAATTTTATGACAAAAAAATTTTTTTAGAATTAGATTTGTTAGAATATATCAACTATCAAGAAATTACTGTTTATATTTTTCAAAATTATAATACTAATAATAGTTTTAAAAATATATATTTTTTTTTAAAATAAAATGTGATAAATCATAAAATATATAGCCCAAATTTATGATCTCTAAAATAATCTTGTTGACCACTAGGGCAAAAATCCATGCGCACCTAAAACAACTCCACAGCTAAAATTCACTAACGGCCGCCCCAAACCGAACTGGAAGGAGTACGTACCGGAAAAGAGGAGCAGATCTCAGCCATGGCGATTCCAATGAACCAGGTAAAGAAGGAAACAACAACCCATCCCCAGACTAAGCTGGCTGGGCCTGCATATAATAAGCTCGGTCCGTAGAGAGGTATTCCGGCGAACATGGTGACCGTTGAGAATGTTATTGCAAGGCTTTTGAACAGAGTCTGAAAGAAGCCGGTAAAATGGGAGCCAAATAATAATAATAATAATAAATCAAAAGAGAAAATAAACAATAAATTAAAATCATTCGGAAACAAACATCTGCGAGATAAATAATTACTTTCTCTCTCTTCTGAGCTCCTGCTTGTAGCCGAGCTCGTTCAGCCGCTTCTCTCCAGAATCCATTTTCTCTCTTGTTGAAACAGAGTTGAAGAGTCCTCCCTCTCCCTCTCCCTCTCCCCGCTTCTCTGCTAATTCCATTTTCTCTGCTGTTGACACAGAGTTGATGCGCCTTCTCTCTCAGTCTCTCTCTCTCTCTCTCTCTCTCTCTCTCTCTCTCTCCCCACTATCCCGACTGCCTCTTTAAATATTGGAAAGAAAGCGCCTGAATTTAATATTTACTTTTTTTGGAAAATTAGAACAGAATAAATTTTAAATTCATTAGAATCATTTTAAAATTAAAATGATATTTAATATTATTATTTAAATTTGTAATAATTCAAAATAAATTTAATAACTTATAAATATATTATACTTATTTTTTTTATTAAATAACATGATACAAATTTCTTTTGAAAGAAAAGCTGACTTTGCAGAAGAAAAAAAATATTTAAGATAAATATTCCATAAATTTTACTTTGGAAGCTAACAAAATTATTTTGAGATGAAAAAGAGTAAATTAATAATTCACTAAATTTTATATTTATTGCGTGCTAAAAAATTAATTACGTTTGAGTGAAAGTTTACTTGTTATTGAAATACAAGACACAATGTGGGGATTGACGGTTCAAACCGAACCAACCAAACCGATGTTAATTGGTCGGTTCGGGTTTTTTATTCATTATTTGGTTTTGGTTGAAATTATGGGTTAATATGGTTTAATTTTTTTTGTTTGGTTTTAAGTTATTAAATTTGGTTTACTAAACCGATTTATTTCGATTATAGTCTATGATAGGTCCGTCGGGGGGCTTAGATTTTGCTCGTTTTCTCCGCCTCGCCTCGTCTCGATTTACTTAGACGCCGAGTTCGGAGTATTCATTCCTCGACTCTTGATGGTCGGCGCGCTTGCTTTGGCAAGATAAGGCATTCGACATGATTCCAGTCTGATTCCACATTCCAATCTTCACTGATCTTTTCGCCAGAACTTTCCAATCGGACGACTTCTTCTTCCTTATTTTTTTGCCTAGCGGATCTGGGATACCGATAGCCTACATCTATCTTCTACAAGTTCGACGCTCACGTGACTTATGTCTTCAGTATTCACTCTTCACGTTCACTCTTAGTCTCTTCCCATCTGATTTCGAATTTAAGTCTTTTTTATTCTTTGTGAGGTAATGCAAGTAAGAACTAAATCACATTATCTCAACTCTCTCTCTCTCTCTCTCTCTCTCTCTCTCTCTCTAGGTTCTACCTTTGTTGAAAATTTGGTGATGGTTTGAATTTTGATTGACTGTTGGAGAACAAGTGGTCAATTTGGTTAATTGTGAGCCTTTGTGAAGATTGTGCGGATCCCTTGTCGTAGTGTTGTGGACTTTATTCTTTGAGAAGTAACAGCCAACGGCCCAACAGGTAAGAACGAAATCACATTATGATTATCTCAACTCTCTCTCTCTCTCTCTCTCCTTCGTTGAAATGTTGTTGATGGTTTGAATGTTTGATTCATTTGAGTGATTGAACGCCGGTTTGGTTTATTGTGATTTGTGAGCTGTGAATTGTGATTGTCGGTCACCGTGGACTTTATTCTTTGAGAGTAATGCCAACACTCAACAGTAAGAAGAAAATGACATTATCTCAACTCTCTCTCTCTCTCTCTCTACTCCTTCCTTTGTTGAAATTTTGTTGAGGCCGTGGCCAATATGTTAGATTTATTGGTTTGGTTTATTGTGACTTGTGAGCAATGAGCCAGAGCCCGGTCAATAGCAATTTCACTTGTTGATTTAAAATTTATTTTTCTAATTGAACAATGCCTCGTGGCTTTGGGAGTGGTGGATGCAGCTTCTTTAGAAAATATTTTTCTTTATTAAGAATTTTCTGTTATTGCAGCAAACAGATGGAATTAGGCCTTTCACAATGTCATTACTGAACATGCTAACTGCTAAGTGCTCACGTGGAATTACATGCTCTTTAGTCTTTACATCATTGGCTCATTGCTATCACTATCAACATTATAGTATAACATATGATTTGAACTTATCGGTTATCGCCTATCCGTCATCTCTATGCTCAACTCTCGGATAATCTGGTTTTTTATGCTTCATTCTAGTATGACATGTAGCATGTAGATCCAGATGCATGTCTTGGAAAAATAAAGTAAGCCTTATGATGTTTTTTTTTTATCTTAGTGTTTTTAAATGCAACTATGCAAGTAATACAAATTGATTTATTGGGATGGCTTTAAATAATAAAAAAATATTGAATGGTAATGTTGAGTCATGTGACATTATATTATAATATTTGGGATACATTCTAGATGGATCATGGATGATGACGAGCATTACAATTTGTTAACATGATTCTTTAATTGAAATAAGTTTTGTTGATGTAATTTATTAAAGCATATTTTTTTTAATTCTTTTTAATTTATTTAATTTTTTTTATTCTAAGAAGAAACATGTCACAAGTTGGAGATAGTTCAAACACCGTTCCTCTAAATATGTCCAGATTCGAAGTTCAAAGGTCCTCGAATGAATAATTAATGATTTATTTGTTTTCTGATTTAGCAAACTTAACAAGTGAAACTCAAACTTCTTGGCTTGGATTATGATGAGGAATGCGAATCGATTGCCTAATGGTCTCCCTTTCGCTTTATCTTATGTTTTTTTTTTTTTTTGCTTACATTTCTTACATATTCTTTGTTGGATTGTAGTTTTGGTTTGGTTGTTAGTTTTATGTTAAGGCTTTCACAAATAGGCTTTTTTTAGGGTTTAGGGCTTGATAGCAATGATGAAATGATCAATGTATACATGTATGGGTGACTTTTTTTTGGTGTTATTGCCCTCTTAAGTCTTAAAGGCTTAGTGGCGATTTCAAAATTATTGATGCCCGTATGTATATATATGGTGATCATATTTTTCGATATTACACTTGAATCTTGATAATAAAAGATATTTTATATGAGCTTGAGCCCAAAATCCAAATTACAAATATAATGTAAGTATATATTATTTATTCTTGAAGACTTTTAGTAACACGATGTTGATGAAATGAGCAGGCACAAGAAATGCGTTTGATGGTGTTTTGCCTCGGTATTAATGGTACTAATGAGTGTGTACAATCATTGTCTCTAACTTGAACACGATGTAAGTTCTATCACCGATGAACTGGTGGTTGGCTAGAGCCTGAGGAAATGTTAGACTAGTTTGGTTATGGTTTTAACTTTTAACCTCCTCTATATGGCTATATTGGATTTCATCTTTATTCTGGTGGCTTTGGTTTTCCTCCAGACTTGAGACTACAAGAAGCTCCAGATCTAGTGGGTTACGATAGTGTCAAGGTGATTTGGTGTTGATTTTCTTCTTGCTTTAAATAGTTTGGTGTTTGAGATTTGTTGGGATGTGGATCTTATTTTTTAAAAAAAATTAGTTAGATTGTGTGATTTATAGATCTGCACTATTGGAATTTGGAATGGCTAGATATGATTTGGGATCAAGAAAAGTTTGATTTTTGTTTGTTCTCGCCTCGAAAAGTTTTACCTTTTTTCCCGACCAATTAAATCTGTTTTAGAGTCTGGATTCCGAGATTCATGAGATTGATGGTATATTTTGCGTAGCTGTTGTAAGTATGGATTTAGTTTTGGAAATTTATACTTTATGGTGCATATTGTAATCATTTCAGCTAGTGAGAAGTGAGAACTCTGCAACATTACCAGTTGGCAGTTACAATTGGCTGACCATGTATTTATTTTTTTTGTTGTTAGTTCAAGTTTATGAGGTCATCGATTAGCAAAGCTTTTCATGTTCTTTTGATTTCTTTGGAGTTAGGAGGAAGAATTGAGGCGGTGGGGAACTAGGGATTGGGGAAGCGTAACACTTGGTCTGAGTCACCCAGAATTTTGAAACATCCGGTGTTGAAGTCACAACCGCTTTGCTTCAAACTACATTTAGTTATCATTGTCATAATGTGTTTTGTTGAGCAATTAATAATCTCTCAGAATTTTTTTTCTTTTCTTTTTATGGATAGGTCCTTGTAATGATTCATGGTATCTTGGCACCGCAAATGGTATTTTGAATCAATCTTCGATGAGATGGAAAGCACGCTTTGATTGTATGCTTAACTCTAAATTGAAAATATTTGTTTTTTTATTACAGATCGAGTGAAAACCAACTACTCTAGTAATATTTGAAAATTACCTATCAAGCCCAAGCTCATAGATGATGTCTGTAGCCCTTTCTTACTTCTGCTGCTTGCTCATCGTATTTGGAAGCCGGAGGAGAGCTGAATACGTAAGTGTTTCTCTCACAGTAAGATGTGCAAACAGAATAATTAGGTTCATATTATATAATTCTTTGTAGAATGTACTGATATCTTATTAATATGAATAATGTTTTTTTTTTCTAGATATGTTATTCTTGGAGATAGTTGTCAAATGGAGGGCATTTCGAATGAAGTTTGCTCTCTTGCTGGGCACTGGCACTGGGGTCTTGGTCCTTGGAAAGTTGATAGCTTTCTATGACGATAATCACATTTCAATTGATGGGGACACTGAGATTGCGTTTAATATACAATTGAATTATATTGTACTGTTTTTTTCTCTTTCTTTGTTAATTGTTTATTTGTTTATAATTTTTATTTGTACATTACATTCATAAATTGTATATTTGTATCAATATGAAAAACTATTTATATTGTACATTACATTGTATCAATATGTATACATGTAGTTTAGTAACTTTAGTTAATAAAATTTCTATTATTTGTTCAATTGTTTGTTAACTTTAAATTTTTTTTAATCTCTCTATAATTGGTTTAGGAAAACGAACGAATAAACCAACTCTAATTCGGTTTATTTGGTTCTGCTTATATGGTTTGTATTACTTCCGGTTCGGTTTTTTGAAAGACGTTTGGTTTATTTGGAACAAAACCAAACCGAATAAACCAAACAATCAATACCACCTCTACACACAGTTATTTAAAGAGTGAACAAGAAAACTGGAATTTTACGTGAAAAATCAAAAGAGGGAAAAATCACACCGATAAAATCTTTACTATGTATCTGTGAGTACAAAATCTTCCGATAATGGGATTACGAATTATATATGAGAACAACGACATGTAGTCAATGTCAGAACAATGCTACTCTTGGTGATGATGGCAACAACGTGAACAACGACCGACGATGCGTCGATGAGGCAAAGGTTGACGACGCGAGATCGTACGGCAACTAATCAAGAACCGGTGGTTGACGACCGTCAGTGGTGGAACGATTGCTTGGAGGATCTTCGCTTTAGAGCTTTCTCCTCTTGCTCTCTCATATGAGGAATGAGATACTATTTATGACGTGAGCGACGTCTCGTAAATACATGCAAAACCACTCCTCTCCATCTGACGGCTCATGATGATTCCCTTGATCATATGATGTATTTTGTGTATTTGAATGCTCAAATGAAGTCAATTATTAAATCTTGGCTTGTTAGTCGCCAGGTGACGCCGATTCAATTATAAATACTATGTTTGAGAGCTTTTGGGTTTAACCGATATCCCAAAGTTTCAATGATATTTTAAGTTCGATTTCGCTCAAACTTGGATCACCGCTTTTAACGCCAAGATTCGCTTCAACTAGTAGAATTTTCAATGTCATATTAATATTATATTATCTTTACATAAAATTAATAAATTAAAATTTTATTCTAATTAAATGTAATCAAAATATTTCAGTCGCAATTTTTTTTTTCAGTTAAAGACTTAATTCAGCAAGAAATTTGCCTTCACAAATCACACCGGACTGATCATTATCAAAACATATATCAGGACGTATTCAAATCATCACAAAATTTTCATTACTAGTCATCGATTGTGCCTTAAGATTTGTGCCGTTGAACTAGCTGCTTTGGTGGAAGAAGATCGTTTAATGATTATTGAGCTTTTAATGAGCTTTAAAATATAAGTTATTATTTAATTTTAAGAATTATTAAGTAATGATTCAATTCATGAAATATATTAATGAGCTTTATGTATATTTTAATCAAATCTTAATTTGAGCCTTATTCAAATATTTTAATCAATTTATTTATAAGCTTTAAATGATATTATTTATGAATATAAATGAATCAAATAATAAATTATTTAAATTCATTTATTTAATAATAAAATATTTATAAAAATATTCAAAATTATTTATTTATTTAATCAATAATCATGAACAAGCCATCATCAAGTCAAGTTTTAATTAATTTGTTGAACGCTCGTCTCATTTGAAGCACTGCCAGCAGTGACAGCTAAATGTTTCGTTTCAGTTTGTATTTTATTATTTTAGGGTGGGTGGATTTGTTTAAAATTAGAAGATATTTAAATTAAAAATAAAACAAAATTACGAATTAAATTTTCTAAGATAAAATTTATATGTGATGTAGTTTATTTCAATTATCTTTTATTTTGAGCAAATTTTTTTTCTTATTTGAATTAGTTTTTCGTATTACTCGGCAATAGTGACTAAGTTGCTTTGAAGTGAAATTTTATTAGTTTTAATTATTTTTTAATGCATTTGAGTTCGGGTTAACATCGGAGAGACAAAATCCTAACTTTCCAAAATAATAATAATAAGAGGGATTTACATACATACCACTCAGAACATTCAATTTACATATCACACACCTAAAAATTCATATTATTTATAAAAAATAGATTTTACATATTTTTAGTAATTTTGAAAACAAAAAGACAAACCTCTTTAAAAATAGAAAAATAAAAATAATAAAAATAGATAAGCAATTTTTTTTGTTTCTTAAAAATAAAAATAAAAAATAATAATAATTCCAAATAGGGCATTAATATTTGTAAATTAGTTGAAAGATTCAGCTCATCTTCAATTATGAGTGCATTTGGGGAGTAGTGGCAATGCATGTGAAAGTGCATTGCATATTTGAAAATTATGTTTTGATCATATTTTAAAAAATTATGATAAAAAAATTATATTTTTGACATAATTTGAGAGAGTGAGATAACGGTCATAAAATTAAAATCTAAATTTTTTTAAATAAAAAAAATGTGTAATACTTACAAATATTTAATCTAACGTAGCAGACTATGCCTTCAACTAATATGTAATCTAACCATCAAATTCAATCTAAATGAAACAATTTAAAAATTTACAAATAGTTTAAAAAATAATTTCAAATCAAGGCAACCAAACTAAATTAGGTAAACAAGGTGCAATTACAAATTTACCATAATGATTAGAGAGGATCTGGATCATTGTTTTTACTTATCTGGCATAAATATGATGCATTAATAAAAAATTATACTCAACTTGAGAGAAAGTTTAAAAAGTTAAATAGAAGAAATCAAAAAAAGGCAAAATTTTTTATTTTCTTAAAAGACATGCATATTCATTTTACAATATTTATTTAAAATAATAATTCAAAGGAGTGCCCGGATTAGAATATAATAATAGATATTAAATATGTAAATTTATAATAATATTTGTTTAAATAATTCATAGCTGTAAACTGCAAAAATAATGTATAATAATCTGAGCCAATTCATTTCCTGGTTTACTAAACAATAAAATAATTGAAACTAATAGTTAATATCGAAATTAAGGGAAATCTTGTCTTTACTGCGAACAAAACTCCACATACTATAAGACATAATATTGGAAATACATAATTTCTAAATGAAAAAAAATTTAAAAGAATAAAATATATATGAGCTTTGATCCATTTGAATCAGTTTCATTGTATATGTTAAATGATTAGCTTGTTTGTTATTTATTATTGTTGTCGATGATGATAATATAATGTATGAATTGTTGGCGTGCTTACACAAAGATAGTGGATAATATTTGTGTCGAAACAATGGCGATAAGTGAAAATTTAAGCCTCAACGAAATCTGTAACAATAATGTGATATTTAAAAATAACAAGAAAACTGAATTTTTACATTTAAAAAATCTCGAAAGGGGAAAAACCACCAAATAAAGAAAACTCCCACTATATATTTGTTTTGAGTACAAGTTTTCCGATAACGGATTACATAATCAGATATATAGACAACGAGAATCCCAAAATCGCAACAACACCATATACATCTGTGTCAGAATGCAAATTTAGTAGATGATGTAACAGGAACAACCACCGACGATGACGATCATCATGAGGAGACCGACGAGATCGACGACGGGCGGTGGATCACGGGTATGCGGCGGCTACGCGGCAAACCAACGGCGGGGCTAGTGAAATTTTCAGGGTCATATCAATATTGAAAGATAGCGAAGGATGATAAGCATCAATGATTAACATTTGATAATAATTGTTAGTATTAGTCGATGAACACGGCGATGTATAAATAATGATAATGTTGAAAGGGGAGATATAGATGTCGCCAAGAATAAATGATGGTAAATGTGACAATAAATATTGACATCAATCTATAATTGAAAACACCGCACGATGATGATTATCGGTGTTTGAATGATAAACATATCGATATTAACCATTGATAGAACAAACTATAAAAAAATTCATTTTGATCATTTTACATTTTAACAAACTATAATCTAGTGATTCGATACTTTGATTCATCTTAATAATGCACTTATTTTGATTGCAAAAAATATTAAATTAAGGGGACCTGCAAATAATAATAATAATAATAATAATAATAAGATTACAACAATATTTGTATATGTAATTTGTATGCAAATACTCCTAAATTATAATGTGAGTGCAAATTTTACTAGTATTTTATAATATTGGGATTCAAAATGTCTTTTATACATTTTAGGGAGAATTATATGCATACCATCCATTTTTTATATTTAATAAAATTAATTATTCTCTTTATTTTTTTTAACTATCAAATTCATATATTTGTGTGTATTATAATTAAACTATTAATAATTTTATAAAAATAAAAATATGGGCATAATTTCTATCATGAATTTTAATACTTAAATATAAATTAAAAAAGTGAGGTAGGAGAATGAAGTTATATAAATATATAAAAATAAGGTGATATTTGCATATAATTACCTCATCCTTTTAATAATAAATATAATTTACATTTATGTCTTAAATATCGATGTATTATAGAAATTTTAATATAATATGCAGATGATTTTCATTCTTCCAAGCTGCTCTTTGGGCTACGCCACAAGCCGTAAATAAAGTTGGTGGGCAAAAAGAAGTCAAAAGATAATTGGACTATAGACATTTGATTTATTTCCGAGAATGGGCAAAAATTTTAAAGTTGATGGGGAGTTTTTCAAAAAATTTTAAAACTTTGAATGATGAATATATATATTTATATATAAACATAAAGAGTTTAAATGGCAGATTTATAAGAGTTAGAATGGGTGCAGCGATTGGGTCACAATTGGCCGTTTCTGTAAAACAATGAAAGCATTGAGTTTGACAAGATAATGACGTTGCCTTCAAACTTTAAAAGGAGTATTTTAAATAATTTAAAATGAAATTTTAAGCGAGGTAAAGTTTGTTGGATATAAAGTTGCATGTAAAATGATATTAATAATTTATGAAGAAAATAAATTTAATTTGAAAAGCAAAAGAAAAGAGATTAAAGTCTATTTGGGACAGCTATAACTCTCTAAAAAAATAATGATGAAAGAATGGAATCGCTATTTAGTAATACGGTACTATAATTTTTTTTTATTTTTAAAAAATCAAGTCATAATTTTCTAACCGACAAGGAAAGTCGTTAAAAAAATAAAACTTTTAAAATTCTTCAAACGTAGGTGGCACTGTGGTGATATTCAGCCTCAAAAGTGACAAGCTCCCCTTAAATTTCAATGAATTTAGTGAAATTGTTTATATATATATAGAGAGAGAGAGAGAGAGAGAGAGAGAGAGAGAGAGAGAGATTTTAAAGTCAATATTATATATTTGGCTATATAGTATAATTACAAAGAGCATTTAAAACTTGAACTTAATATAACTAACTGTGTAGCAGTGTTAGGCTTATACTACTATAAAGACTTTGGACATATGTTAGATTAAGATTGAGTAACCTAAGTGACATTTTTTAGCAAAAATCCTTAGTTATTGACAAATACTTTAGGTGATTATCCTTTTCCAATATGATATTTAGTATCCGTTGCCTTACCTTAAAGCTCAAAATAAGTAGTCATACCACCTCAACTTTTATTAGAATTTAAAAGTAAATATATTTGAAAATAGATTTTATTTTAATCTTAAAAATACAATTAAAAGGTTATATAAATAATTATTGATAATCAATATGTCATAATCAAGAAACCCTTCTATATCTAAGGATTTGATCCATTTGTTGATTAAAAGTATTAGCATAGATAATTAAAGGTGCAAATACTTGCTAGTCGATACAAGGGGTTAATGACAAAAAAAAAAAAGTTGGACTCATAAATCATTGGATAAGATCCATGTGTTTAAGAAGATAATCTTGGAAGCTTTATGTGATTTGAATAACAATGTGTATAAGTTATGAAGATGATTAAGTAAGCATGATTTGTTCAATAAAAATAATTCTTCGTGCATTTGATAGAGAAACAAAAATATTTAAATAGATTTGACTCATTTTAGATACATAGGTGTTCCTCCATAACAAATTTGGTCAAGTTCAGGTGGATATGAAATGTTTAGATGGATTTAGCCCATTTGAACATGATTGAATAGCTAAGTAGGTTTTACCTACTTGGATGAAAATATGGATAACACATAAATAAATTTTATGCATGTCATGAAAAGAATTCAAATAAATCCATTACATCTTAAAGAAAGTTATGGATTATAGAACCTATGGCTTCAATAGCCTTCAATAGTATTTTAAGAAATTCCAAATTAAATCATATATATTTTTTAATTGATTTACTATTTATTAGACCTAATTAGAAACTTCAAAAAATTAATATATAGAATACAATTCTAGAAAAATTTAGATCCTTAAATTAGTGAATTTATTAGAGCAATTTTTTTGTAAAAAATTAAACCATTTAAATCCCATTAAATCGCTATAATGGATCAACTGTTGATGTATTAGCACAAAAGCAATCCATTTTGATGTTTTAAACATCAAATTGTGTTACATTTTCAGTGGTCTCTTAATGAATTTTTTGATGTTTTAAACATCCAAATTCAATAGCCCGCCTACATGGAAGAGAGAGAGAGAGAGAGAGAAAGAGAGTTTATAACTTGAAGCCCATTTGCCATTCATGAGTACTCAAGAACTAGCCACCCAATTGGGGATAATAAGCTAGAGAGAGGTTGAATAGGATGCAAGGAAATTGAGGATCAACTTCAAGTTTGAGTAGCAAGCATTCATTAGATTTGACCTTGAGAACTTATGGACTTTGTTTTATTAAGCTAGTTATAATAAAGTTTTAGCTCATTTCCATTAGGCATAAGATCATGTTAAGGTCATCTTGAGTTAGTCTTAACCAAAGGAATTATGTTTGAGATTTTGGTTGAGATGAGATTAGCCTAGATTAATAATAGAAATCACACTTGAATAAGTTTGACTTTGATCAAATATGGGTGCATAACTTAAATTAGGTTGATCCAATGGGTCAATTAAACATAATTATATCAAAGAGAATCTTAAGGGATTTCTTAGAGATAATTAACTTAAATGTATTCCTAGGTCATTTAATACAAAGAACAAGATAAGGTTTAGGTCTAGTAAGGCAAGTACTCATAATTTAATTGCTTCTAATTAGTCTTAGCTAAGAGTTGACATAATTAAGGGCTTTGAGTATAACCCACTAAGTAAAGGTGACTTGAGATATTATTAATTTATCAAATGGAGGACTTAGCTAAAAAATTAGGTAGGCTTAAAATGTTTCCAAGGTTTGATTGGACTACTACTGGGTTCCTTGAATGAACAGAGATTAGAGTTCACTAGATTTAAAACCAAAGTGAACATAGATACAACTGAGTGTATAAGTGAGATCAAAAGTGATGCCAACACCATCCTTGAGGTGACTACTAAAGTGGAGAAGGATGAGAGGATAAAAGCATTGAATGGCACAACAATTTTGAAAGTGTAAGTATCACAAACAAAGGCTTTTCTTGTGATGACATCTTATTAGATGGAGAATGCATAATGAGAAAATGAATGTGCAAGAAGCTTATTACAAATCAAACATTCAAATATGAAAACTCTTTGAGAGGATAAAATTTTGAAATGACATAATATTATAAATAACTTAGAATCACTTATTACAAAGTTGGAGTCAATTAAAAGGATTGTAAAGATCAAGTGGCCTATAATCATGAGTTTATTTTTTGAAAATTGTTTGATTGCCTGAAAAAAAAAAAATGCAAGTAAAAAGAATAGTGTAAAAGAAATACAATGCATTTAAATTATTTTAAATTATTTGGTTAAAAATTCTACAAATATAAGTTTATTTTTTTATATTTGGTAAAATAAATATAATGTAAAGTATTTTTAAAATTTTGGATGGTAGTGTAACAAGGAGCAATGAGCGAACCACCACAAAGATTTATTGAAAGATAAATTAAAAAATTTGGGACCCAAATACACCAAAATTTAAACTTTTGATGAATTCCAAATGCATTATATCACTTTAAAATTTTACTTTGCATCATACCAAACACAAAAAAAAGTTAAAACCCAAGCATTTACTGCATTTACTTTGTTTTACTTTACTTTCCAACCAAACAACCCCTAAATGAAAACAAAGTACAAATAGAGACTCTTATAACAAAGAATGGTGAGTTTAACCTAAGTTGGCTAAGTCACAAGCAATATTGATTTAGTTAGCAACATGCCACCATTATTTGGCCCCAAAATTGTGTTTGATCTCAGAGAAGCATGATAAATGAATCACCTTTCACTTGGAGATTTTGGCAAAAACATGATGCCATACAAACTGGCAAAGCTAGAGTCATTGAGATCTTTCCTCCAACAGACAACTATAAATAATTTAAAGATGTACAAGACTGTAAGGATGCTTAGACAAATAACAGAATACTTGTTTTTCTTTATTCTTTGTAGAATCTATGAAATAAACGCAACTGTTGACTTAGAACTATAAATTCGATAATTAAAACTTACATTTTTTTCAAAACTTTATAGTATGTAATGTCATTGCCACTGGTTATGCTTATGTGATGCTGATGACTCAAATAATTATTATTTATGTTAATTTCATGGTTAGTAGCTATCCCTAAGCCTTATTAGGCCTTTAATCTGTAGTATATATTTTCAGAACAAATCAATGCTTTTAGCATGGTCCACACCATGCTTTTAGCTATCCCTAAGCTCTAAAAAAATTTCATCAATTTTACTTCTTTTCTTGAATGAAAGTCAGGATTTATAGCAACTTCTGACAATCATAGACTATCCATCGACTTGAGTTAGAGCTTCAGAATAGTCTCAAGCATTTTGACTCACTATTTAGTAGAAACTCTATAACATTGTCTCTTGTGGACTGCTTGAGTATATATTTGTATTAACACGAGGTATCGCCCTCACCATCAACTTGCATACTAACTTATAACAAAATTATAGTTTTGGTGCTCCCACCGAAGAAAAAAAGAAAAGGAAAAAATACGTATCAACTAAATTTCTAAACATTTTGAAGCTTTTGCTAAAGTGATGAATTTCATATATACATATATAGAGAGAGAGAGAGTTTCATGCAACAAGTTAACAAAACAGTATCTGAATAATCATCCATAAACACAGATAAAAAGAAGCCTACTCACATTGCACTGAGATATGAGCCTTCATAACTAAATCCTACAACTCGGCTGCAATGCACTGAAAGCAATACATTTTAGACTAAGCATTCTCCATCACTGCCTCATTGATTTCCTCGATGTGATCCCGCAGCACTTCCCACTTCACATAAGAGAAAGAGAACGTTTAGAGCAGAAGATGAATAATTGTAATTATTCAACGGCTTCGCAAGAAATATACTGGGAATGGAAGGTGTGCATATACCTGATCCAAGGGAAGAGAGATGCCTGTATGCAGAAGAAAAAAAATATATATATAATAAGTGATTAATGATTGAGAATTCTAAGCTGTTATACGTTTTGTTGAAAAAAAGGTATAAAATCACATATTAGAGGGATAATTACCATTCCTTACAGAATACGGTCAAGGGTTCTAAACTCAAAAATAATTATGAAGACTTCAATGATTTGCGCTCAAAGATTGAATATCACTAAAAAAGTTAGATTTATTTTTAGTTCTGAACGTACTCGAATCAAAATGAATTCGTAGACAACTAAGAAAAGTCTCGTTTAGATTAAATTTGAATAAAACCAAATAAGAATTATATGTATGTATGCATGTATATGCATAAATATGTATGGTGTGTGTATGTGTATATTTGTGACACATGAACCACTTGGGGTATGTTTGGGACAGCCACAATTGTCTGAAAAAATAGTGATAGAGTTGTTGCAGAAGAATCTGCTATTTAGGAAGCTGCAGTAAATTTTTTATTTTTTTTTCAAAAAGTCAAATCACAATTTTTTTTACCATCATCTAGAGTCAGGTCAAGTTGAAAAACGCAACTTTTCACCACAGATCCTTCAAAACACGGGTGGAATATAGCACCCCAAACGGCACTATACCGCACCGCCACCTCCGCGCCAAACACACACTTAATCTTAGTCAAACATCATCTATACCTTCCCTTTCTCCTTTATCAAGCCAATCCATCCATCCAGTTGTCTAAGCATTTATGTACAAAATTGCTTCAAGCCTTCAATTGTTTTAGTGTTTGATGCCATGTGCCCTACTAGTTTATGCATGTGAGCATTTAACATTTATTTATGCATGCATTATGTATTAATACATACATGCATCTATTTATTGATACAAATAAGTACTTGTTTGCATGTTAGATCAAAAAATTATACAAAAAGGTTAAAAATTAATCAAAATAAAATCAATTTTTCCTCAAACTGAGCTCGAATAAAAATAAATGTGCATATTTATGATCAAATCAAGATCGGGCTGATCATATAAACAGGTTAGAGTTGGTTTAAGGTTAAATCAAAAGACTTTGAACAGACTGAGCTGCACTCAACTTGACTCGAGATCAGATTGCTGCTCAAATCATGACAAGCTCATAATGCATTGACAGTTGAGTTTTTCTGTGAAAATAAAGAACAGTCCCAATAAAAAAACAGAATATATATATATATATATGAAATTATTAAGCCATATATCAAAAACTAAGCAATGTCAATTGATATAATGCTCAACCCCCAAAAATGAGCAGATGGCACGTGAAGATGAGTTAATGTAATTTAATTTCTAGTTCCCTGCACAGAGGACTAAAATCTCCATAACTGCATAAAAAGGATGCAGCATTACCTTCCTACAGATAAAGGTTTTTATCAAAATAAGTACAATGATTCTCATTTGGCAACCCAAAAAACACCGAAATTCCCAATAAAAAGCTTCTATTTCTGTTAATCCAAAATCCTCCGTGACCTAAGCAGGGAACTGTTGACACAAAATTTCGTTTTGAATATGATTCAGGCTTAATTTCATTCTCAATCTCTGACCTTAGTGTAATTAATTTAGCATTGGTAGAAAATGAAACAATAAACTAGAAAAACAGGTTAAAACTATCGACCATGGTTAAATGCAATTAGACAATGCCTCTAAGAGAAAAACTAATTTCTCAGATCAACAAGATGAACTACAAAAAAAGGCATCTGTAAGTCTTCGATCAAATTATATTTGTTATTGCAAGGTTCAACTTGTATCACAAAACACAGTAAAAGTTGCTATTCAGGTTGCACACAGATCATGTCTCAAAGAACTGTAAATTAAGAGGATTGCATACAGATCGTGTTTCAAAGAACTGTAAATTAAGAGGATTTCATGCACACTGATATTTGATCAAAGCCTTTATAAAATCTTTTGAAACAAGTTTATTAATCACCATAGTGCTACCATGAAGCATTTAACTCTAGTTTAGAGAGTCTTTTCAACTTCTATATTTCTTTTTGTGTCGAACCTTATTCCTTTGACAATAATAATATATCTTCACATTATTTCTTCAACCCTCCTTCAGACTTAAAATCAAATTACAGATTTTCTTTGTTATTACCTTAACTTCAATAGTCATTTTTCCAACCATTACTTGAATAAAGCATTTCTTCTTAATTTTACCCATCCATTTTAAAATTTTCATTTCTATTACACTAGTTCACGATTAGTGATTTTCTTATTGTGCAAGACTTACATACGTCTAATTGCTACATGTTAGACTAGAAGCTAAGGATTTTTTTATCCATACATTGGAAGTTTTCTTCTATGGACTACTGAAATTTCACTAATTCAAGAGAAAAGCATTTAAAATGCCAATGCAGATATCATTTCATCAAAACCATGCTTTGGGGAGGGAGAATTAGCATGCTAGTAATAAATCGTGGTGTCAAGACACCAAATTCACTATAAGCACTCCTTAAAAATAAAAAACTACATATTGAAACCCATGGGGGTCCTAAGAAAAAAACATTCAAAACATATATTTTCATCAATCTTTTATTCAAATCCTAAATTAATACAAAATCCTTAAAACTCTACCTGGTCCAGCCTTTCTTTCTCTCCTGATAATTAATATTATTCAATTTTTTTTTTTCTAATTTGTGATTTAGAGCATTGGTTTATGCACTTTGGAGATGAAACACTAAAAGCATTTGAAGTTAGAGCCTCAAGTCTAACATGTTTAGCTTTTATATGTGAACAAAATTGGAGTACATTCAACCAAATTCATACAAAACAAAAAACTCATTTGGTTGTGACTAAGATGAACAAATTGATTTATATAGCAGATAATAAGAAATTAAAAGATAGGCACCACAGTTTAACTTCACACAAAAGTGATGATCATCCCCATTAATTCTTGATGAGTTTCCATCATATGATGAATGAGTGGTTAACCAAAATGCAAAAGAAAATGAAGAAAGTGCTACAGGATTGAATAATAATGATGCCAACATTTATACTACTAATATAACAGAGATTAGTGGAAATTCACAAAAATGTGGCAAATATAAATGAGGTAAAACATGAACTAACTCAAAAGGTCAGTAAAATAAAGCTATTACGAAATATATAATACATGATTATGTAATATTTTTAAGTATTCTTATTATGATAATGCAGAAGAAAAATAGTGTTGGGTGAGGAAAAGATGAAAAGGATGACTCAGACGAAAGAAAAGTGGATGATAATAAAGCTAGAATGGTTATTACGGATTTCAATTGATGTTATTTAGCTAGGTCAATGTCCTGCCCCATTTATTAATCTACAACAACAGTTTTTAAATCTCATTTGGATCTATTTATTATTATGTTCAAAGATGATTCTAATTTGCTTTAAAATTAAGGAGCATGTCCAATATCTTGGAATTGCATTGAATATTCTTAAAGAGATAAGCTACAAAATCTCAAAGAGCTTTAACATTAAAAGATAGCTTTTTTTGGTATATTATCAACGGAGTTGGACATTCTATTAATTATGCTAAAGTCAAAGTAAAGATGGATTGGCCAAATTATAGTTTCACATTTATCAATTTAGTTAGTTAACGCAAAAGCATTATTTGGAATTTCGCTTGCATTGTCTCACCTTTGACTTGGTTAAGAATCATTTAAGTTGGAATAATCTAGTTCCTATGAACAAAATTTTTAGAAGCTCAAAATTATTTAGTTTTACGCCTATCTCATCATTCCTTCAAATATTAATGGATTTCATATGTATGATGATACTTTATATCATAGTTTAGGCAATATTTCAGTGTTACATGGTGGAGCCATCCTTTATACTCACAGATAGCTCAAGGTACGTGAAAAGAATTATCCTACTAATAACTTAAAATTAGTTATTTTGTTTTAAATAACTAGAGATGTGATCTTTATAGAGTTCAAGGTGAAGTTTTATTGATCATTAATGCGTGAAATATATATGTAACTCAGAAGGAGATGCACTTGAAGTAGAGGTAAAGCCTTGAGTTGATGAACTATGACTTGCAGATTCAATATGACCAAGATAAGATTAATATGATGGTAGATGCATTGTGCGGTAAGTATTTAACTTATGTATAGCTTAATTAATCAAGATTAATATTTGATTTTTGAGGTGGAGCAATTTTAGCTTGAGATAATACTTCATGCAGACAAATTTATTATATATGATATGACTATTTAACCAAAGATTTCAAATTGGATTTAGACCTCAAACGAAAAACATTGAATTGATGCAACTTAAAATTCAAATTAGAAATGGATTGAAGTCTAAGCTTATTATTCATCATGCAAGAATCATTTAGTAGTGTTGAAATTTGGAGATCAATTATGTGTTCCAAATTAAATAGCATTTTGCAAGAAGAAATTTAAGAATCATACACATAGCATATTTATTCACCAGGGGATCAAAATGTTTCAAGGTCATAATAAGTTTTTAGTGTCTTGGCATGAAATGTAACAGGCATTGTGACCAAGTATTTAACATGTCAAATGATTAAGATTGAACGTTAAAAGCTTGGTAAGAAGTTGTAGTCTCTTCCTATTCTAGAGTGGAAGTGAGAGAAATTGTAAAAGACCATGATGCATCTTGGATATTCATTGACAAATTCACGAAGATAACTCAATTTACACCCATTAAGTTATTCAACGAATCAGTTAACAAGAATATAAATGGGCAACATCATTTATTGCATCGTATACCAAACATCATTGTATCAGATCAAAATAAAAAGTTTACTTCTAACAATGGAAGAAAGTGCAAAAGGCTTTGAACATGAGACTAGACTTTACTAGAACCTTTCATCCTTAATCAAGTCGTTACGTCAAAGTGTACTATTCATATTTTAAGGATTTGCTACATATTTGTGTTCTTGATTTTGGAGGGTATAGGAGGATTATATTACATCTATAGGATTAATTTATCAGAATGACACCATAAGCTTTTTATATGATAGCAAATGTAGATCTTTTTTTTGTATTTATTTGAGGTTAGTGAGAGGAAACTCTCAAGACCTCAATTGGTGGATAAAATTATTGGAAAGATTCAATCGATTTGAGAATGATATCATTCAATCCAAGAGTGGAAAAGGAGATTTTAATCCTAAGCCTAAGAAAATTCAGTTCAACATCGAAAATGGTGTCTCTTTAAGATTTCACTTATATGAGCTACAAGGCTCAATAAGAGTGTAAATCTTCAACCACACTTCATTAGTCATTCTGAAGTGATTGAGAGGATAAGCATAGTTTCAAATTCCTTCAGGACTTACAATAGTGCATGATGTATTTTACATCTCTTTCTTATGGCATTACCAACTTGATGACTCTCACAAATAGTGTAATCCATATCCGAAGAAGACTTGGGTTATGAGGAGGTATCAGTGTGTAATCTCAAACATTAAGCAAAAAAAAAATGTCATCGATCCATTCCTTTGGTCATGAAACTTTTAAGAAATGTTTCAAAAAAAAAGTAACAGAAGAGATATTCATAAGATATCATTTCCCATTCAAGAATTACAATACAAATTTGGGAAACAAATTTTTAATGGGGATTAAATATAGCATATTTTTTTCTTTTTTCAAATAAGAAAAACTCATTTATCTATCATGACATATCCACATACGAGTCAAGACATTATGTAATTAGTTGCTTTTGTTTTCTTCATTCCTTTCATACATAAAATAAGGGCTAAGGTTCTTAGATGGATCCCCTTTCTCAATAGGGCCCTCTCCTTTCTTCATCTTCCTTATCTCCCAATCACAAATAGAGCAACCATCACAAGCCTTCACACCAACACCTTCCTCTCGACCTTGAATGCAACTCCTCATCTTCTTATTCATCTCTTTCACTATTTTCTTCACCACACTATTATTGTTAACATTGCTATCAGAGGTCATCATTGTTAACTTTATGGTCCTCATTATCCTAAAACTTTTCATTTCCTTTTTATTAATTACTTTTTATAGATAATTAGATTAAGAAAATATTTCATAATCATCATTAGTCTCATCCTAAATATTAAATTAAATAAAAATTAAATAATCATTATCATTAACTTTTTCATAATTATTTAGAGTCCGCAATATAAACTCTTATTTTCCATTCATTCATGTTAAGTGATACCTCATGAGTACAACATATTCTCTACAAATCATTTTTTAACAAAACCTCTTTATCCTTATAGCATTAGGTGTACCCTTTCTCCTTCCCAACCACCTCAAACTAATTTTATTTAGTTAGCTAATAAGCTCACTTTGTGCATGTATAGATTACATAAGTCTTTTTTAGTTATCTTATCTTTAAAATATACCACTTTAATCATTCCATAATTTATCCATCATAAGTTTGCCAAACATGCATCTTAATATTTTAATTTCTATCACAATCAATTTAGATATCAATATTTTTTTACTGCTTAACAATTATCCATATAAGAACATCAACCAAATTACAATACTATATAGTTTATCTTTAAACCATCATGATATATCCTTATGATACAAAACTCTTGAGGAACTTCTCTATTTTAACTAGCTAGTCTTAACTCAAAAAATTATATTTATATCTCCATTCTTTTGCATAATAAATTCAAGATACTTAAATCTATCACATTCAGGTATCACCTCTTCTAAATATTGAATGATATCATTAATATCACACTCACTAAAATTACGTATTAAATACTCAATTTTTAGTTTATTATTTTTAAGCCTTCTATCTTCTAAACATTATTCAAAATTTTCACTTATGTTTATGGATATTTCTCAAATAAAAACTATATCATCTAAAAATATATATTTGATGCATCTTGCTTTAGATATCCTTCATAACCAATATAGAAAATCATAATATTAATCATTGATGTAAACCTACCATAAATGAAAAATCTTGGATCACTCCACAACAATTCATATACTAATCAATGCTCAAACATACATTGTTAACATTATCTTTAACATTGTTAACATGCCTTGACAGATGCATTTTTTTCCATAATGCTTATTATATCATCTCATGATAATCTATCATTTACCTTCTCAAGATTAATAAAAATCATGTGAAGATCCTTTTATTTACGTTGTTCTTCTAAAATTAATTGTATTAACTCAAAAATCTCTTCCATAATTGATCTTCCCAACATTAAACCAAATTAATTCTGAAAAAATAACAAAAATTTTTTAAGTATATTTTAATTCTTCTTTCTCATAGCTTCATTATATGACTATTAAGTTTAATTCCTCTATAATTAACACAATTTTGTCTATCAAATTTATTCTGAAATCACTAGCAAAATGATTATTCTACAATCATTTAGCATAGTCTTCAAACTCCTATTGAAAAGGTTTTCCCGTTTGCATTTTGAAATCATAATAAGTATCTTATATGGACCTAAAGCCGTATTTTTATGAAACTTAATCAAAGTCAAACTTTTATTAAATCAATCTATAATATAATTTCATTTTATAATTCATTATGCTCTTCTAAAAACAATATTTTTAAAGCACGCATTTAATTTCTTAAAGTCGCATTTTAATATTTCCTTTATGCCTTTATCTTTAATTGAAATCCCATTATCTTTACTTCCAATACATTTAATTTGACCAAAGTAGATTGTGATCCCTTGCTTTAGCTATGGTATATAAATCCTTTTATTATTCTATTATATCAAGCTTATTATATAAATCATTAAAAGTTATAACATTCGCTTTACGCTTTGCTCTTCACAAGACTTCTAGCATTAAATATTCCCCATCTTTTCAAAAGCATTTTTTCTTAATAGTCCTTTGCACCTTCTCACTCTATTATCAAGTTTCTTATTATATGATTGATTTTTAGTCTTTCCTAAAACTTAAATGACTTCTTTAAATAAAACTAGCCATTTTATCTCATACCAAATTTAACTCAATAAAATAGTTCCAATCCATCTTTGTTAGCAACTTATCCTAAAATATTTAAATATCTAGTAATTTCCCACTTTCAAAATTTGTCATATTATTCTTAAGCAATAATTTATTTAAATTTTTTATACTCATAAGATATTATCCATAACTATTACTATATATTTGTGGTCAAGGTCTCTATTGGAGCCGCTATATAATCTTGTAAGAAAGTTTTTTTATCCCCTTAACAATTCTGATCTTTCAAATTCTAGCATCTTAGAACAGTGTAATTAATTCTTTTGATTATTTTTATACTCCATAGATATCATCCAAAACTCTTGACTAGAACTACCTTACAATTTTGCAAGAAATTTTATCTTTCTCTAACTTCTAAGTATGTACATATCTTGCACATGTTAATCAAACCAATTGCTCCATAAAAAAATATCAATTCTATGGGTTGTTTGATTCACTTACATTCATAGTATTATATTTTGTTAATACAACAACAACAACAAGCATTTATCCCACTAAGTGGGGTCGGCTACATGAATCCTTCATCTCCATTGTGTCCTATTATGTGTCAAATTCTCATTTAATTCAAGTATGCTAAGGCCATTTTTTATACATCTTAACCAAGTCTTTTTAGGTCTACCTCTACCTTTCTTAACATAAGGCAAATCTAATGCATCTACTCTCCTAACCGGGTCATCGGACGGCCGACATTTTATGCGGCCAAACCATCTAAGGCGACTCTCTCTTAATTATATTATGTTAATAGAGGGATATTAAATATTTGGTACATTGACATTTCTAAATAACCAAAATATAAATTACTTGAGTTTGGTGACATCTAAACATCACTGAAAGTAGGTGTCTAGATAACATATCTAAAAATTTTTGACATGTGTGTTTTTGTTCTTCTCCTTCAACCTACCTTGACATCATTACATTCACCAACGACTTCATCCCCCCTCTAACCCCACCATCAGATCTCTTCATTATTCTTAACATCATTTTTTTCTATTTCTTTGTGTTACTTATAATTTGGTAAAGATTGGCTTAGGATCAGATCATTTCTCTCTATTTTATTATTTCATGTTGATCTCAAATGGCAATGATCAACATCAAAATTTCAAATAAATTGTTTACTTCTTGTTATCAATTTTAGTCCAGGATTGACTTTGAATCTAAATCATCAATAGGTGATTATTTTATTCAAGGTTTAAAATATACAATTGAATATTTAGTTTTCTTTTGTTTTTTTTCATGGGACAAGGCATATACAAGATATTTTGAGACAAATGCCTCAAAATTAAGCAATTAAATTAATTAAAATAATACAAAAATAAAGAACTTGAGAGTAATCCTCTTTAAAATTCAATAATAATTAACATGAAAACATGTGCACATTATTTCTTTTGAAAGTAATAAAAAATGTCAAAATAATGTCATAAAAATCATAAAAAACTCAAAAATAAGCAAGAAATCTAAGATAAACATGTAAACATAAAATAAATATTAAATAAACTAGTAATGACATAGAACTCTAATTCAAAAGTCCCACACACTCCCATTACTTAGAAGGTTTCATAAGAATTATTATTGTAGTTGATTGTTTTCCTCCCTCGTTTCTCACACACACATTATTTTCTTTTATGACTTAGGTTTAGCAAATAATGTTACTTGGGCTTTAGACTATTAAATTAAAAAAATTACACCATCTAAACCCTAAAATAGAAGTATATGCCTTATTACATTGTCTCAACGCTCATCTTAAACAAGATAAGGTGTAGGCCTCCTCCCATTGTGAGATGTAAGCTTCAAGGTGCTTTGCATGTGCCTCACACTAAGGAATACCTCAACTTGTGCAATTTTAAATTATGATTTTATCAAAATTGAGTTTCTCTATGTTTATTTTTAATTCATTTATGTTTGAAATGGAGCAAGCAATGGTTTCATTTTCAATATGCTTCAACTTTAACTTTGAAAAACAATATGAGATTAGGCTTTTGAGACGTGCAATGAGGTTTGGGTATGCATAGGGGTACATGAATCAATATGTGTGATGAGAAGCTCAATTTTGATTCTTTAAAGGCATCTAATGTTTGTTTATTGAAATAATTAGATAAGTTCAAACAAAATTTTGAAAACTCAACAATTAAAGAAGTAAGCTAGAAGAACATTGAAACACTCTTTGTTCATGTTTGTGAATGTAATTGTTTGTTATTTAATTAGTACTTCAATAAGATAAAATGCCCATTTATTCATAGCTCAATAACTTATTTAATAAATTGTTCCTATAATTGTATCAACGTGGCATATTATGCACCTAAAAAATGAGATATTTTCATAAAGTTATAAGAATGAAACTATGAATAGAATTTTAAGTAAACATCTAGGTGATTTTATTTCTATTTAGCATTTATCATCATTGTCAATAGTTTAATTCTAATTGTATCAAGAGAGGTATAGATTAGCATACAATCAAAGTTCAAGAGTTGGGTTGTCTTGGGCTAACAACTCTAACTATTTGTTCAACAAACTATGTTCCTTTTGTTTGAATAAAGTTGAGATTGGCTTTTCAAGATTGGATTACATTTTTCTTTTTTTCATTTGAGTTTCATAAAAAAGAAAATTCTCACCATTTGTTCTAAGTTCTCAAGTCATGGATAGTGAATTATAACAATTTTAATGAATAAGCATAAATACATTTATGTTTAATATTAAAGTTCTTAGCATCTCACAATTTTTAGTTAAGTACATTATGGTTCAAACTCTACTAAAAAATAAATAAATAAATAAGTTTGAATAATATTTTAAGATTTGGGTCATGTTCAAGATTGGCCCAAACTTGAAAAGAAAACAAATGAAAGGACTTAAACATGATAGCACTCAGCTTAGCTCAACTCTTTTACAACTTTAGGTCAATCATTGATAGTTCGGGCAAGCTTCTTGAAAAAATAAAAGATAATAAACTAAAAGAAGAAGTAAGTCCAATATAAATGGTAATTATACCATAATTGTATTTGAATTAGCAAATAGCATCGTAGCAAATAAGAATAATCCGGATAACACAAATATGTTTTAATGCAAAAAAATAAAAATAATAAAATAAACATAATGCATTTGAGAAATAACAGTCATTTTAATCACATTGATATCTAAATGATAATGAACGAAACATGCCCCTAAACCATGTGATTCATATTAAAAACACAGCCCGAAAACATTTGCTCCAACAAACTGTATAATAGGGCTTAAAACTTCAATAAACACTATAATCAATAAATGAGACACCTAAACACAAGCACCCATAATGCCAAACATCTCAACACGAGTACCCATAACATTACTATGTGCAAAAATATAACGGAGTAAATAAATGGTTTATCCATTACCTTAAGAGAACAAACTTGAAAAACCTAGAAGCTAAGAATTGAAAGAAACGGCTCAAAACCGGATAGTTTTGAAGTTTTAATCGTAATCCTTTTGCCTAGAAACACCATAGCTAAAGTTTAAAACAGAATTACTCAAATAAAAAAGTATTGTTAAAAAAAATAAAAAGGGGTGACCTTTCTTCCCTGGGAGTTCATTCCCATCCTTGATGTAAAACTCCCTGATATCCACCACAATTTTTCCCTGCCAATTCCTCACAGTAACCCTCCTGTTCTTCGACAGCTGAAACAGTGAAAAAGTTCGCCTTTCATAACAGAGAGTCGGAGAGAAGAAGAGAGATTGTAGGGGAAGAGAGTCTGGGACCTCGCAGACGACGATATCACCGCTGCCATCGTCAGAGTCTGTCTTGGCGAACTTCGCCGGCGGCGCTGAATATCCAGTGCCGGAATCGTCGCCATACCTCTTCCCTTTCCTCCACATGAGCAGCAGACGAAGTCGAAGAGGGGAGGTGTTTTGCTTGAGAAATGAGCGAGAACGAGGGCACAAAGTGACAAGTATCAAGTGATCGGACACGCCCGGTATGAGTCACCCGCACAGATGGGTTAATTGATCGCCAAATTTGAAGATAGATTGGGTCCATTTGATCACTACTCGAGTCAAACGGGAATTAGCAACTTCGCACTGAGCTTACATATATATCACCTCAAATTTCTATATTTATATATCTAACATCTAAACTTCAATTTTTACATATATATATAACACTCTAATCTTCAATATCACATCAAAAATATCACTTTATTCACTTTTAAAGTGAAATAAATCTTTTAAGCGTAGAAAAGTGTTAGATAAATAAATATTTAAACTTTAAGTGTTATATATGTAAATATAAAAATTTGATATCATATATATATAAATCCCCCATATATATATATATATATATATATAAAAGCAAATTATGCTAATATTAAATGATCATCTTCATTTCTAATGAAGTCAATTGCGAGTATCCAAATATATCCTTTAGAGTTAGAAAGATATTCTTTAATCAATTCACTAATCTTTAGGTGATAGATTGTATTGAATTTTAATTTAGTTCAAGAGCTTGTGATAGATTTGTCAAGAGTGAGCCAATTTGATATCTCTATTTTATATGACGATGATGAAATTACAATCAATCGAATAATTTCTTATGGGCAAAATTTTGCAAGATTTGTTAAAAGAAAATTCATAAGAATCTTACCAATAAGATTCAAAAGTCACATAAAATATAATCTAGAGCGAAAAAAAAAAAAAAAGTGAAAGAGAGTGCATAAAAAGAAGCTTCAAAATTTAATAGATTATTGAAAGTATGAATTTTAATATAAATGACTTGATGTATCGAGTCTACCCTCTAGCATCCTATTTATAGGTTGTGGCCAAGAGTGAAGATTTTGAATCAATAATTTTTATATCCACTCCTATGTTCTTTTATATGTTAGCAAGTTTTGGTCCACTTTTTCCAAGCATTTATTAGTATATTATTTTTATTTTCTTAAATATATTTATTTTAGATATTCTATATTTTTTATTGTAAAAAGAAATTAATTTTTTTAAAAACTAAAAATAAATATTATTGTTGATTGTGATCATTGGCTTCATGATTATCATTATTGTCACTATTGTTATTGATTATCACTGATGATCATCGATATCATCATTGCTTATTAGTCTTATGAGTTGCCCACCTAGCCATCATAACTATCATCACATAAATAAATTAAATTAATAAATTTTTAAGATATCAAAAATAATGTTGAAACACAAATTAAATTAAATTAAATTAATAAGCAATCTCAAGCAGCCCCTTAACTAATGACATGTGAAGGAATGTTCATTTCAGCGTATGAAGGCAATCCTCCATAGGACTGTGATGAGTACTATCAAATCACACATAAAATGCAGGAGTACTCTTACAGTTGAAGATATTTTTTCTCAAACGCAACAAATATAATTTAAAATATAAATTACTGTATAATAATAATTCAAATATATATATATATATATATATATATATATATATATATATATAATTTAATAATTCTAGCTCTTTAATGCAAAAAAATGAAAAATCATTAAAAAAATACAATTAATGACAAGGCTACTATTAGTGTGTTATAGTGGCGCTCGAACGCGGATCGAGCAATTTAGCGCGTACGACATATTTGCGGACCGAAAGTCTACAAATCATATGATCTCAGCTATTGCATGTATTTGAAATTACTACTGCCCCATTTTTGATTCAGTAATATAATTTCTGCTGCATGCTAAAAAACTAATTACGATAAAGTAAAAATTTTCATCTTAGTTTCATTGTGAAATTCGGCACACACATAGGTATTTAAAGAGTGAATAATAAAACTCCAGAATTTTTATGTAAAAAAACTCGAAAAGAGGAAAAAATCACGATAAAAGCTTCCATCATTTGTTTGGTACAAGATCTTCCGATCTGGGATTACATAATTGTATAGAAAGAATAAGTATATGACAATCAGTTGTAATAGTTCAATAGTAGCGGATGATGGGTATGCGAGCAATCAGCGGTAAATCGGAACTTATGCGGCAATCGAGGAACAATCAGCGAGCAAAGCAGGAACAATCAGGTAGAAATGACAATCAACGGCGGCAACAATCACTAGAAGTCATCATGATGACCAGGCATTACGGCAACGAGATCAATGGCGCGTGGCGTGGCCGGCTGGTTAGCAGTGGCACCAATTGTGCTTGGAGGATCTCTTTAGAGTCTCTCTCACTTCGGGCTCCCCATATGAGGAGGGGATATAGGTGGAGAAGTGGCGTCTATATAAATACATGCAAAACCACTTCATCGGACTCAAATGATCCCTTTGATCATTTGATGTATTTCAAATATTTGAATGCTAAATGAAGTCAAAATTTTGAGATCTTGGGCTTGTTAGATCCTCGTCGAGGGCGCCGATTTATTACACTCCATGTTTGAGAGCTTTTGGGGTTTAACTAATATCCCAATGATATTTTAAGTTCTTGATTTGACCGGTTTCAACTTTCGGTTACGCGTCAAGATTCGTGCTTAAATTTTGATGTCATATCATTTTTGGATGACATTATCTCAATCATCCAAGAATATATACATCATATACTTTGAAAATAACAAATTCTTTAATAAAATTTGAGAGTCCTTTAACCACACAATTTGAGAGAATAGATCTTCATAAGAGCACGAAATTATGACTATAGAAATGAGGAGCGGATGTGTGTAGGTATGCCTGACACGAATTTGAGGTTCTGAGTCATCCAGACCCTACGAGCTCGTGGCGCCAGCGACCTTGGCGTATGAGGCTCATGCGCCTATGCGCACATGTGGTGCGGCCCGCAGTTGAGTTGGCGTGCGGTCGACAATCAGCGGTGTCAGAGCAGACCGGCCACGGTGGGTCGCATGGTGGCCAGCGTGGCGAGTCTGTAACGCATATTATCGTCAGGAGCTAAGCGGGTGGCCGGTTATGACCAGTGGGCACGCGCGCGAGCGTCTCAATGGTTTTGATAGTTTGGTTGATTTTGGCGGTTTGGGCAATTTTGGGCAATTTTACCCTTTGCCCAAGGTCTATAAAACCCCGAGAGGAGGCACACTTCTTCAACACTCTAAACTCTTCTTGAGTGGTTGAGCGATCAGGCGTAGTTCATCTGGAGCTCAATTTTTCTCAAAGAGGTGTCAAGACCTCGTCGGACCGAGGTTTGGAGGCGATCAAGATCAGTAGTTCATCGGCTCCGATTTTCCCTCGAAAGAGGTGTCGGACCTCGTGGACCCCGGTTGGAGGCGTGGTTCATGCAGAGCTCTAGTTTCCCTCAGAGGTGTCAACCTCGTCGGACCGGCCGGGTTTGGAAGCGATCAAGACCGTGGAAATTGGATTTCTTTAAACATGGATGGTTCAATGGTGATAATTCTAAGATGGAAGCGGTAATTAAGCCGTCATTTTGAACAACTTCAGTTTGAGGTAATTTCAGAGCATCATTGGGGAGTAATAGTTTTTCTGTCTCTCTCCCCCTTTTCTTTTTAATCTCATATGTATGCATGTCCTTTCATCAGATCGTAGGCAAAAAATTCTAGCCCAAGCTGTCCATGGCGGCGAGTCGAAAAAGGGTATGCCCAAGTACTAGTGAGTGAGTAACACAAATTTTCAAATTTTTCAGATTTTGTCATTTCTCCCCTTCTTTACTTAATCATTATGTATTTTCACAGGATGATAGCTGGAGGATAACCCATAACACGACAGCTATAGACGATATACCATCCTTTGTCACATCAGATAGTTTAATGGTGTTCCGTAAGAAATTTCATTTCCTTAATGAGTTGGTGGCTATTGTTTCCAAGAGATCGAGCTCGTTCCTCGTAATACTTCTTGTTTAGATGATTCTTCGTGGGCTGATTCCCTTTGAGTTGATTGAGATCTTCAAAATATGTGGTGTAGCTTTTATCACAATTTTCATTTAGCTTTAGTAGTCATCGTCGGTTTATTTGTCTTCTTGAGAGTGGTGTTACTTTGAACATCACATACTTGTCGAATGTGTGATTCACATGTGATGCTCAGGGCGTGTTTCTTATCGGTATAAAGAATTGGATAGAAATTTTAGCGGATCCGTCTAAAAATTGGTATAATGGATTCTTCTTTGTGAAAAATGAGTGGGGCCTTCCTGAGAGATGGAGAAGATTGAATGACCTTCCAGATCCATTACTAATTGAAGAGAACGAGATCTTGGCAACCCTTAATATTCCTGATGTAGAAAGTTTACAGCATGAGTTGCGTCATATTGACAAATATATAGTTGAAGATAGAATGTTCAAGGTTGGCCTTTCCATCCAGGCAGGGAGATCTCATTCTTTTCTACTATAACTCAAATATTAGGGCTGATGGCTCATTTGGGTGTCTCTTTAGATGAGTGGAATACTGAATTTATGAAGGTAAAATATCTGGTATAGCGAAAGATGAGTGTTAAGGCCAAGAAGTGGTGACTTTGGAGGATCATATAGGGTGTGCGGATGAATATGTTAACTTCTCTTTCCTCTCGGAGGTGGGCGCACTTGATGAGCTAATTAAGGTGAGGATCAAGACTCGCTAGAAGAGAAAGACTCAAGGCACTTGCGGAGAAGAGAGATCTCGAAGAGAAGAAAAGTAATCTAGAAGGAACATATGATGTCGAGCGGAAAATGAAATCTCCTTGAAGCGTGACTTTAAGAGCTCTCTAGCTTATCGCGGTATAGGACCATGTTGAGCTCATAATCATATTCTTGATGTTGAAGTGAAGGACTTGGACCAATATTTAGAGGAGGGCTTCATCCAGGGTTCCTAAAGGAATCCGCTAAGTGCATCGCAAGGCGAACTAGTGTTGAGGATCTATCTCCAAGTGTCAAGACTCGCCGTTGGAGATGAAGGAGTTGAGAGTGAGTCCAAGGAGCATCTCCTAATGGTGAGGGCGTTGATATCACCAAGCGATATGATGTAGCATCACTTGAGGATGCATTTTTTATATGTTATTAGTGTGTATCGAATCTTGATTCTTTCTTATATCATCATGTTAATGTTGTCATAATTTTTTTAGATGATATGCTTTGTTTTGTTTTATTATATTGGTTTGAAATATTATTATTGACGTAACACTATGGATGAGGTTGAATTGAATAGGTTGTTTGTCGTTACTTGATGATGTTAACTTTATGGAAGAGGCAGATGTCCACCAAGGACTTTTTTTATCTAGGTATTAAAAGTGTTACTTGACTTCTTACGTATAGAATGGTTAGATCAAGTCCCCTTGGGATTGATTATGCCGAGATACAATGTGAGTTGCATATTTTTTTCAAGTAGGAGGATTAAATGAAGAAGAAACAAGCTTGTAAGAAAAAAACTATAAATTCATTACTCGATAAGTTCTGATATAACGATTTTAACACATGAGTTTCAAGAGGAAATGACGACAATAACAACAAGTCTTTATCCTATTAAGTGGGTGCTACATGAAGAGGAAATGATAAATAAGATAAAAAATAAAGTTTTGATTATGCGATAGATTGCGATAATATTTTGAGATTCTCGGTGTTCCAAGTTCGAGGTAAAGTTTTTCCCTTTGGATCCTTGAGCTTGAATGTTCACGGCTTTACCCATAACCACATATGGGCCATCCCAAAGAGGTGAGAGTTTATTACGTTGAGGGCCTTTGCAGCTTGAGACTTAGAAGTCACCTGATATGGGACAAGGTTTTACTCTTGGTGAAGTGAGCTACCCTTTGGTGATAGGAAGCGGTAGGCCATGTCACGAGTTTGAGTAGGTCGGGTTGTGTGAGTTTTTTATTCATTACCATTATGATTGAATAATTGAACTCTTGGACTTGGAACCCGGGTATAATAATTTACGTAAACACAAGTTATGGTGTCACCAATGTCTCTCCGGTCGAGGCGTGATATAGTGCGGTAGGTAAAGAATATTAGAAAGCTCATCAACCCATTACCCCTCGGCCTTCTCAAGATGTGTTTTTAGTCATTTGAGTATAGTCCTGTTGGTAGCTTGGTCCATTAGTTTGAGGATGTCTACTGATGTATCGCGGTGAATGTGAAGATCTTTGCAAAAGGACGTAAAGACTTTTCGATTAGGTTCCGTTGTCGGTGATAATCTTTGCGGGAAGACCAATCGACATATATGTTTTTCCAAATAAATTGTTTAGCATTTGCCTCCGTAATTTTAGCGAGTGGTTCGGCTTCAACCCATTTAGTGAAGTAGTCGACTAAAATGATAAACTTTTGTTGCCCTGATGCTATCGGAAAAGGTCCCATGATATCGATCCCCAAGGCAAAAGCTTTGAAGGATGAGAGCTCTGTATGCGGCATGTGAGAGAAGTTATAGTGCAACTGACAACTTGGATATTTTTTTGTGAACTCCAAGGCATCTTATTTCATTGTAGGCCAATAAAACCCTTGCCTTATAATTTTAAAGGCTAGCGCCCTTCCTCCTAGGTGTTCTCCACATATCCCTGAGCGAACCTCTCTTAATGCATAATCGGCCTTTGAAGGTAAGAGGCATTTGAGGTACAGTCCAGAGAAAGCTCATTTGTATAGTTCACCTCTGATAATAGTAAAGTTTGAAGCTTGTCTTCGGAGACGAGTTGTAGAAGTTGGGTCTTCAGGAAGGGTTCCTTCTTGTAGAAAAGACATGATGAGGTCCATCCACTTCCTTTATCTCATTAATTGCTTGAATTACCCATGATGGATACTAGAAAAATATATTTCTTCAACATGCCTTCTCTTAAATAGATCCCTAATAGCAGCTGAAGTAAGCTTGGCGAGAGCGTTAACTCGAGTATTCTTCTCTCGTAGTATGTGAATGATTTGATGTGTCTTGAAATGGGCAAGAAGAGACTTCACTAAGTGGAGATATTATGTCAGTTGAGGATTATGTGTACTAAAGTTTCCCTCAACTTGGGAGGCGACAAGTTGAGAGTCAGTGTGGATCACTAAGTCTTGAGCTTCGCAGTCAATGGCAAGTCTCAACCCTGCTATGAGAGCCTCATATTCAGCCATATTATTAGTTGTAGGAAATTTTAGGTGAAGTCCATACTCTAAGGTATTCTGCTAGGGAAAAATAAGTAAGATTCCCACACCAGCACCAGTACTTCCTGAAGCTCCATCAACATAGAGGGTCCATTGAGGAGACGAAAGGCATGTAGCAGATAGCTCCTCTAGATGTCACTAAAAATGGTCAAAATGACTTTCGATCGATGAACAGACTTTGCCATCGCATTTAGAATGTTGAAATTGATCAGAATATAAATATTATGAAATTTAACTATCAATCAATTAAGCGCTTGAGCTATCAATGTGTTGACACGGATATCGGAGTCGAGAAGCTGCGATAATGTATGAACGACCTCCGTTTATGAAATTGATTACGCTGTTAGCTTCAAAATATCGAAATCTATCAAATAAAATTGTTAGCACTCAATTTGGACAAATCTGCATGAAAATCGTGCGGCCGAAAGTAACGATGCGCATTTCGAGCTGAAATTGACTCAATTTGGCACAACCAAACTCCAATCATGAAACCATTTGCATTTATGTTGGAATAATGGAATTACTCTAAATTAATATATATATATATATATATATATATATATATATATATATATATATATATATATATATATATATATATATATATATATATATATATATATATATATATATATATATATATATATTGACTATGTGCATTTATTCGGTTCGAAATACAAATTAAAACTTGTTGAGTTAATTCAAAATTAATTTTAAATTCCCAAATTACCCCCATTTCCCTCTTATTTTTAGTTTTCTAAAAAAAAGGAATAATTTAAAAAAAACTTAAAACTTCTCCTTCATTCTTCCCCACTCTCCCCTCATTCTCTCTCCCATTTTCTCTCTCTAAATTCCTCTCTCTACACAAGGTAATTCTCCTCTCCTCTCTAATTTTTTCCTTTTTAGTGAAACCACTTAAAGATGCATCTGCCTCTTCGGCCGAACCCACAGCCGCGATCTGCTCCCAGCCACTCAGATCACGGGTGTCATCCATCCCACCTGCTGCGCGCACTGTAGAACCAGCATCATCTCCGCTGGTCACAGATCATCCGCGTCCAGCACCCTTGCGCTGCAGCTCCGGGGAGCGACGGCTCAGATCCGGTCATCGTGGCGCCGTGCATTTCTGCAGTTCCATCTGTGACCCCATGCGGCATGCCCGCACTGGCGATCCACTTTGGTTTGTTATGGCTGTCCGCGCTCGGTCACTCCCCGCACAAATCCTGCGATCGCCTGCTTGCTCCATTCCAGATCAGACCGTTCCGTTAAAACTGCAGCGATCCGCTGGACTGCTCTCGTCGCCCAACCAGCGGTTTGCCTCTCTTCCATTCCGCGTCTGCGGGCGTCGCCAGGCCGCTCCTGCTCCGCGCGATCCGCTGCGGCTCCGATCGCCTCAGGCTGCGACCTGCTCGATTCAGCGGCGACTGAATGACTCGCTCCGCTTCACCCCGAACCCAGCCTCAGGCGCCAGCCAGCTCAGTCGTTCAGTGCATGACTCGTCAAATATCGACCCTGCCGGTCGACCAGCATGACCGATGACCTTCCTTGACTGCCCGCCTTCCGGCCGTCAGCCTCAATGAAACTCATCCGTTTCCACATGTGAACCGGGAAGAATATCACAGATTCTTCTTTCGATTCGATCGCACTCCTTGCCCATTCACCTACTACCCACATTTCTTCACCTAGCCTTGTGCAGAAAAATGCCGAACATGTGAGATTTGTGAATGTGAATATATATACATGCTTGTGTTTCTTTGTAGGTTTGAAGACCCGTTGTGTTCAACAGGACGCGACGAGATGAAAAATAGGTTGTGGTGTCGCAAGACATCGCTCGCTATGCTCAACAGGGCATACCAAGCAAGCCACTACTTGTTAGATGTCGCTCCGCCTAGACGAAATATTGCCGAAATTTCGTCTAATTTTCAAACTTAGGAAAAAAAAGGAGGAATATATATTACATTGTATGTCTTCTTTTAGGTTTAAAGGCCTCATCGTGACTGAGTCGAGAGATGGGCTGGTCGTAATACACCACTCGTTGCTCAATAGAGCGTCTTGAGTAAACAAAACACTCCTCGATGCACGGGATGGCCAGGAGGTAAAATTTATCTAAATTCTATACTTAGAGAAGAAGGGGGTAATGAATATAAGTTGTATATACTTTCTTTTAGGTTTAAAGGGGCACGATGAGATGAAAACCAGCTGTGATGTTGCAAGATACCACTCGCTATGCTCAATAGGGCGTACCTAGTAAGCCAAAATACTCCGATGCAGCCCCCTACATGGGGATGATGCCAAGAGACTGCCGAAATTTTGTCAAATCTTTTTACTTAGAAAAAAGGAGGGTAAAATGAGCTGACTTAGGAATGCTAAATAGGAAAACCTGCAGCTAATTTTATTTTATAGCATCAAAGTGGAGGCGGGGATTAAAATGACATACAACATATATAAAATAAAATAAAATAAAGAAGGGTAAAATTACTTACAAAATTTATTGAAGTAGAATTGGCCAAAACTCTAATCACTTCCTTTCAAATGCCTTAACTCTAACCTTTCAAATAAACGGGATAGAATAGGCAACACCACATTTATAAAAATTAGGAGGAACAAAAGAAGGGGGGGGGGGGGGGGGGGGGTAAATTTAAATTTAAAAAAGGGGAAATCTAATTTGAATAAAAGAGGGAGAAAATCAAATTTAAATTTAAACAAAAGAGGTGGAAATCAAATTTGAATAAAGGAGAAAAAAATCAAATTTGAACAAAAAAATGATGAGAATTACTTTGAGGAGTAAATCTTCTTCTTAGGATAACAAATTAAATTATCTTTTGAACCTATAGCTTCAAAACGCCTTCTTCGCCACCGGATCTGCAATCCTTTGTATAAGCAGACAGAAGACGAGGCTAAATCAAAATCTACAGAACTAGAAGGCAATACTAAATCAAAAATCTACAAAAATCATAGGGCTTCTTTTAATCAAAAATCAAGGAATTTCATCCTAATTATGATTTTTAAAATCAATGATTTTATTAATTAGATGAAATTAGCCAAGCTATAAATTCCTGCATGTTCTCGGACATAGAGATTTCAAGTACAAATTTTAATGTCTGAAAAGGCTACGCAGGCTAAAGTTGGAACTAAATGAAAAAAACCTGAAATCCAATCTCATAATTTAAATACAAAATTACCTAAAATTATAATACACCTGCATGTGCCCCGACACTATGTGGAATGCTTAAATTCAAGTGTCTGAGGATGCTACTTTGGCTTCTTAGTCTCGGTGGGTCCGAGTTAATAGAACCTAAAAATCTATTATAAGAATTTAAACTCAGTAAAATATTTGAGAAGCTCATTACGTGGGTGATAGTAGATCGATCCTCGTTAATAGTTAAGCGAGTTGATAGGATCTAAAGCTCTTAATTCAAACATAAAATTACCTAAATTCTCAAATACACGCATGGGCCACGACCAGGCAATGCTTAAATTCAAGTGTCTAAGGATGCTACACGAGTTGTTTCCCGGTTTAGTCTTAGGACTGGGTCTGGGTTAACAAAATCTAAAAACCTATAAAAAGAGTTTTAAGTTAGTGAAATATCTGAAAAATTGATTCTCTCAGGTGACAGTAGATTTAATCCTCTATTAGCAGCTAAACAGAGTTGATAGGATCTAAAACTCTTAAACATATTCAAATTAATCAATTTTCAAATATCAATTGAAACTACTTAAATGAAACTCTATCATTAAAAACTTTATTATCTTAGAACTCTGCCTTATTCTAAATAAATCTGCATGTGCCCCGACACTATGCTGAATGTCTAAATTCAAGTGTCTGAGGATGCTGCGTGGGTTGCTTCCCGGTTTTGTCTTAAGATTGGGTCCGGGTTAACAAAATCTAAAAACTTATAATAAAAGCTTTGAATCAGTGAAATATCTAAGAAATTGATTCTGTCAGGTGACAGTAGATTTGATCCTCTATTAACAGCTAAACAGAGTTGACAGGATCTAAAGCTCTTCAACATATTAAAAAAATTAATTTTTCTAATCAAATCAATTCAAATCAAATATCAATCTAAAAAATGGCTTAAATGAAACTCTATCATTAAAAGCTTAAATCAAACTCAATCTATTCATCTTCCGTAATTATTTATCGGGGGTGACAAACTAAGAAAACTCTAACTCACAAAGGAGCCAATGTCAAATCAAGTATTTTGCTATGTTCACTCTCAATCAATCTCATGCTGGTAAGGACGTGGCCTGTGTCCTCTGAAATGCATGGCTTGGCCAGTAGGCTCCACAGATGAAGTAGTTATGACCAGAGTCCTTTAATCGGGTGGTTTGGCCAATCCGACTCCATTATATTACGATCATGACCATAGCTCGTATGCTCCCCAATGACTCTGCCCTTTGAGTTGTGAATCATAGGGTATACTTGATAGGGAAAATAGACCTCTGTCAGCTAAGGTCAACTTAAGATTATCTCCTTAGATAAATAAATAATCTATATACACCGCGATGGGCCCGACACTATGTCAATGCTTAAATTCAAGTGTCCGAGGATCTGCGTGTTGTTTCTCTTTGGTTAACAAAATCTAAAAACCTATAATAACAGTTTCAAAATAGTGATACATCTAAAAAAACTGATTTTGTCAAGTGACAGTAGATCTAATCCTCTGTTAGCAGCTAAACAGAGTTGACATGATCTAAATCTCTAAAACGTATTTAGTCTTAGGACTGGGTCCGAGTTAAGAAAACTTAAAAACATATAAAAAGAGTTTTAAATCAGTGAAATATCTGAAAAATTGATTCTATCAGGCGACAATAGATAAATCCTCTATTAGCAGCTAAGCAGAGTTCATAGGATATCTAATCCTCTGTTACCAGCTAAATGAAGTTGACAGGATATAAAGCTCGTAAATATGTCCAAATTAATTAAATTAACTCAAATTGAGTGTCAACCTAAAAATTGTCTAAATTTTCACTCTATCACTAAAAACTTAAATCAAACTCAATCTATCCACCTTCCGCAACTATTTATCAGGGGTGACAAATTAAGAAAATATTAGCTCACAAAGGAGCCAATGTCAAATTAAGTGTTCTACTATGTTCACTCTCAACCAATCTCTCGCTAGTAAGGACATGGCCCGTGTCCTCTAAAATGCGTGGCTTGGCCAAGAGCTCCACGTGATGAAGCGTTATGACCGAGTCCTCGACGGGTGGTTTGGCCAATCCGGCTCCATTATATTATGATCACGATCAGAGCTCATATGCTCCCTAATGGCTCTGCCCTTTGAGTTATGAATCATAGGGTATATTTGATAGGGAAAACAACCCTCTATCAGCTAAGGTAGACTTAAGACTATCTCCTTAGATAAACACCACCCCAGGTCTAGAAGGATTTCTTGGATGACATAACCCATGTGTTACTGATGAGGATCCTTTTGTCGTTAGAATACCTTCTCACTAAGTATATTAGGATATGAAAACCATGGGATCTAGATCGCACATCATCATTCCCGTAACCATCCGCTTTGTTTAAATGATAAATTTCATAATCTAAATTCAAACTCTAGTGCTACTATACGCTACATTAGCTAACGAGCCTTAATCGAAAGTTCTCTCTCACTTATTGGAGGGGTAATTAACTATGGGGCATGCTCATAGAAACCTAGAACGGATCTAAAGTCCTCACCAAATGTGGGTGAAATCTCTCGGTAGTGTCTTATCTACTATCTCATCTCGAAAATTACACCGACACTTTTAAACTACTCTTTTCATTGAAGAGGTCGGTGGCAAATTTTTGGAGTAATTTTCAGAGCCCACAGATGAGAATTATTTTGAGGAGTAAATCTTTTTCTTAGGATAACAAATTAAATTATCTTTTGAACCCATGGCTTCAAAACATCTTCTTTGCCACCGGATCTGCAATCCTTTGTACAAGCAGATAGAAGGCGAAGCTAAATCAAAATCTACAGAAATAGAAGGCAATACTAAATCAAAAATCTACAAAAATCATAGGGCTTTTTTTAATCAAAAATCAAGGAATTTCATCATAATTATAAATTTTAAAATCAATGATTTCATTAATTAGATGAAATTAGCTAAGCTATAAATTTCTGCATGTGCTCGGACATATATATTTTAAGTACAAATTTTATTGTCTAAAAAGGCTGCGCAGGTTAAATTGGAATTAAATAAAAATCTGAAATCAATTTTATAATTAAGAATGATTTCATTAATTAGATGAAATTAGCCAAGCTATAAATTCCTGCATGTGCTCGGACATAGAGATTTCAAGTGCAAATTTTAATATCTAAAAAGGCTGCGTAGGCTAAAGTTGGAACTAAATGAAAAAACCTGAAATCCAATCTCATGATTCAAACACAAAATTACCTAAAATTATTATATACCCGCATGCAAGACTATGAATTAAATTCAAGAGGGATAAAGTGTGCTTTAGTCTTAGATGGGTCGTTAACAAACAAAATCTATTATAAGAATTTCAACTTCGAAATATCTAAGAAGCTAATTCTATCACGCGTGATAGTAGATGATCCTCATATCAGTTAAACATAGTTGAGGATCTAAAGCTCTTAATTCAAACATAAAATTACCTAAATTCTTAAATACACCTGCATGGGCCCCGATACTAGGCTGAATGCTTAAATTCAAGTGTCTGAGGATGCTACGCGAGTTGTTTCCTAGTTTAGTCTTAGGACTGGGTCCGGGTTAACAAAACCTAAAAACTTATAAAAAGAGTTTTAAGTTAGTGAAATATCTGAAAAATTGATTATGGCGACGTAGATCTAATCTCTGTTAGAAAACAAAGTCAATGGGATCTAAAACTCTTAAACATATTCAAATTAATTAATTTTTAAATATCAATTGAAATTGCTTAAATGAAACTCTATCATTAAAAACTTTAATGCCTTAGAACTCTGCCTTATTCTAAATATATCCGCATGTGCCTCGACACTATGCTGAATACTTAAATTCAAGTGTCTGAGGATGTTACGCGGGTTATTTCACGATTTAGTCTGGGTGAGTTAACAAAACCTAAAAACCTATAATAAGAGCTTCAAATCAGTGAAATATTTGAGAAATTAATTCTGTTAGGTGATAGTAGATCTAATCTTCTGTTAGCAGCTAAACAGAGTTGGCATGATCTAAAGCTCTTTAACATATTGAAATCAATCAATTTTTCTAATCAAATCAATTCAAATCAAATATCAATCTAAAAAATGACTTAAATGAAAATCTATCATTAAAAGCTCAATCTATTCACCTTCCGTAATTATTTATCGGGGGTGACAAACTAAAAAAACTCTAACTCACAAAGAAGCCAATGTCAAATCAAGTGTTCTGTTATGTTCACTCTCAATCAATCTCACACTAGTGAGGACTCGTGTCCAATGGCTTGGCAAGAGCCTGATAAAGCGCTATGACGAGTCCTCTAATCGAGTTTGCCTCATTATATTACGATCATGCATCTTATGCTCCCAATGGCTCGCCTTTGAGTTGTGAATCATAGAGTATATTTGATAGGGCAAATAGTCCTCTGTCAGCTAATGTTGACTTAAGAATGTCTCCTTAGATAAATAAATAATCTATATGCACCAACATGGGCCCCGATACTATACTGAATGCTTAAATTCAAGTGTCTGAGGATGTTGCGCGGGTTGTTTCTCGGTTTAGTCTTAGGATTGGGAGTTAAAAAATCTAAAACCTATAATAAGAGTTTCAAAATAGATCTAATTCTCTTACAGTAACGAGTTGACATGATCTAAAACTTTTAAACATATTCAAATTATTCAAACACAAAATTACCTAAAATTATTATACACCCGCATGTGCCCCAACATTATACTGAATGCCTAAATTGAAGTGTCTGAGAATAATGCGCGGGTTGCTTCCTGGTTTAGTCTTAGGACTAGGTCCAGGTTAACAAAACTTAAAAACCTATAAAAAGAGTTTCAAGTCAGTGAAATATTTGAATAACTGATTCTGTCAAGTGATAGTAGATTTAATCCTCTGTTAGCAACTAAATAGAGTTGACAATATCTAAAACTCTTAAACATATTCAAATTAATCAATTTTGAAAAATCAATTGAAATTGCTTAAATGAAACTCTATTATTAAAAACTTAAACCAAACTCAATCTATCCACCTTCCGCAACAGTTTATCGGGGGTGACAAATTAAGAAAACTCTAGCTCACAAAGAAGCTAATGTCAAATCAAGTGTTCTGATATGTTCACTCTCAAGCAATCTCTTGCTAGTGGGCCCGTCCTCAATGTGGTAGCCATGCAGATGAAGCGTTATGACGAGTCCTCTCGACGTGGTTTGGCCAATCCACTCCATTATATTATGATCACGTAGCCTGATGTTCCCAATGGCTCGCTTTTGAGTTGTGAATCATATGGTATACTTGATAATGTAAATAGCCCTCTCTTAGCTAATGTATACTTAATATTGTCTCCTTAGATAAATAACTAAGCTATAATTTTTGGTTTAGTATTAGGACTGGGTCCGGGTTAACAAAACCTAAAAACCTATAATAAGAGTTTCAAATCAGTGAAACATCTAAAAAATTGATTAAAGTGACAGATCCAATCCTCATAGCCTAAATGAGGACGATCTAAATCTCTTAAATGTATTTAGTCTTAGGACTGGGTTCGGATTAATAAAACCTAAAAACCTATAAAAAGAATTTCAAATCAGTGAAATATCTGAAAAAATGATTTTGTCAGGCGATAGTAGATCTAATCCTCTATTAGTAGCAGCTAAGCAGAGTTCATAGGATATCTAATCCTCTATTAGTAGCTAAACAGAGTTGACATGATATAAAGCTCTTAAATATATCCAAATTAATCAAATTAACTCAAATTGAGTGTCAATCTAAAAATTATCTAAATGAAACTCTATCACTAAAAACTTAAATCAAACTCAATCTATCCACCTTCCATAACTGTTTGTCGGGGGCGACAAATTAAGAAAACTCTAGCTGACAAAGGAGTCAATGTCAAATAAAGTGTTCTGCTATGTTCACTCTCAATCAATCTCTCGCCAGTAAGGACATGACCCGTGTCCTCTGAACTTTGTGGCTTGGCCATTAGGCTCCACAGATGAAGCAGTTATGACCAAAGTCCTCTGATCGGGTGATTTGGCTAGGCTCCATTATATTATTTATCAATGCATCAGATCCGTATGCTCCTCCCTTTGAGTTGTGAATCATAGGGTATACTTGATAGGGCAAGCAGACCTCTGTCAGCTAAGGTAGACTTAAAATTATCTTCATAGACAAACACCACCCGAGGTCTACAAGGATTGTTTGGACGACGCAACCCATGTGTTGCTGATGAGGATCATTCTGGTCGAATGACTACCTCCTCGACTTAGACGGGTGCCAGATGATGCAACCATGGGATCTAGATCGCACGCCATCATCATTCCCCAACCATCCAATTTAAGCTAAAATGATGAATTTCATAATCTAAATTAAACTTTATATCTACTATACGCATTAGCACCTAACGACTACTTAATCAAAGTTCTCTTTCACTTATTGGGAGGGGTAATTAACTATAGGGGCTTGCTTTATAAAACCCGAACTAGATCTAAAGTCCTCACCAAATTAGGGTGAAATCTTTTGGTAGTGTCTTATCTACTATCTCATTTACCTTCTGAAAATTACACCGATACTTTTAAACCACTCTTTTCATCGAAGAGGTTAGTGGTGAATTTTCGGAGCCCACTGATTTTCGGTGACTCCGCTGGGGACAGGAGTCTCTTTCCATCTTTGGCTAGTTGAATTTAAGCTATATTAATAGTGAAGCATAATAGAATTAATTATCAATGAAATTAAATTTAAATCAATCATGTCATTATGGCTACTCTACTTGTTCTTTATATCGATGGATCTTTAGAACACGTCGTTTATCATGCAGCTAGGTCACGGAACCCATATCCGTCAGGTTAAAGTTATTATCAATACTGGGGATGTTGGAGTTACCATTCAATTTGATAGTGTAGACTTCCCAGCCATCACCGCTGCAAATAATCCTCCACCTGAAGCATCTGCATATTGTACACACCAACCTGTGCAATGGAGGAGGATAATTGGAATGACCACTACTGTTATTGAGGTTCCTCAAAAGAGAGCCTTTGTACTTAAAAGATTGATTCATTTTGAGGCGTCAATCATGAAGAGAATCTTACGTGGGCAGAAAGTTTCAGTCATACTTGTCAATGCGACAACCCTGTCAGTTGAACCTTTCGCACTAAGAAGGTATGATACTGAAGCCTCATCTTTTGGAGAAACATTGAGTAGAAGGCAAAGGAGAAGAACACTAAATTATGAGCTTAGTAGTTATTGTCTGAATCACAAGTCATACAACCAACCTTACAACCAGAAGCGAGTATTTCTACCCCACAATAAATTTAAAAATTTTGAGATAGGTGAAAAGGAATAGCTCTACTGGTGATGTTAAGTGGTGTTTTTGGGCTCAACAGCAGTTGACTTCAACCTTTCTGAAGAAACAACATGAAACTCTATCTACTCGAGCACATAGAGTTTTGAAGGTTGTTAAGGAAAAATATCTTATGAAGAACAGGTATCAAATGCCAATTACCAGAGAAGTTGAGAATGCTTCATTATAAAGCTACCATCGTGGTAATAAGAACTCATGATCTGCAAGCCACACGTGAACATTGGGTGTGACACAATGTTTGTTCGAATCCATCGAAAGGTCGAAAGGAAAAAATAAATATGGAGGCCGAAGATCTCTAGAGGAAGTAGCAATGCAAAAGCTTCTTCATCTGGAAGCAAGTTAATCTAAACACAATGGAGAAAGAGAAATACTGAATTGCATGCTCAACGACCATTGTTCAAGTAAAAATTGTACAACTGTGAAACTAGAAGCGAGTGTTCCAACCTATAATAAGTTTGACAACTTAAGATGGGTAAAGTGGAACAGCTTTACTAGTCAAGTCAAGCAGTCCTTTTAGACCAGACAATGCCAGATTCCAACTTCTCTAGTGAGAAAATTTGAAGCTGTATATGCAAGAGTGCATTGGGTCCTCAAAGTTTCTAAGGAGAAATGACCGATGAAAAGAAAATATGAAGGTCCTATCCTTTGAGAGACTAGAGTTGCTCCTCTAAAGAGACCTCTTCTTACAGCCCTAGCAAAATGTATACTAATTCAAGTCTCACACGGTGAGTATTGATGCGTGACACTTAGACCACATGTCCAAGAATCTGCAGTTAAAAGGTCCCGATAAATAGGTGAGCAAATTTGGAGGCCAAAATATCGAAGTGAAATTCCCTTACAAAAAGACAACAACATGACATCTAGACTGCACTCTTATAAAATCCACTTCTTATGCTAAAGTATTTGGAGCTGAAGCAGTCTTACCACTTGAAGTTGAACTACCTTCACTATGAGTAGCCATTCAACATAATCTCACTCAAGATGGAAGAGCTTGACAAGTCTGACAAAGGTAGGCTCCAAGTTCAATGAAATTTAGAAAGTCTAACAAATGATCGAGGATGTCCAAAGTATTTAATTATATAATACAACCTTGAACATTCCAAAAATGAGAATTGGTCATGGTACTAAGAAGACCAATTATTCCCAATAGAAAATTTGGTGGCAAATTTGAGCCTAATTGGGGAGGCCCTTTTATCATTGAAAAAGTGTATCAAGGAGGGGCATACCAACTCATCAACTTAGGCTTCGTTTGGGAGAGAGTTTTTTGTGCGTTTTACGTTTGAATCCGGAAATTTTTGTTTTTGATACTTGTTTGAATACCTGCTTCCTCAACCTGCGTTTTAGTAAAACTCGTTTTCCTCGATTGAATAATAAAACACCTTTTCGCCTGGCTCGTTGTTTGAAAAGAAAATGTCATAAGTCTCCAGACTCCACCACACGCCCTTATCACGAACCTTTACCAAGAATCGCTCCTCGTCGCTTATCTTTCATGCGAGAGGTGGTGCCAAACCATTCATATCCAAGACTCACAAGATCTTAAAGCATCTCAATAGTTTTTCTTCCACAACTTGTGCGTTTCACTCATTGTTCACATCTTAAACCACATTTTCCTTTCACATCAAACCTTCTCTTGGATATAAAACCACTCATTTTTCCTTTGCCCTCTTCCTCTTCACACCCTCGTCCGCATATTCTCAATTTCATTATCTTTTTTTTTCTTGCATGATACCTCAGATATTTGCGAGGATTCAGATAGGGTCAAATCGCCTTCAAGTGAGGGAAGCTCTCATCAGGAAAGAAGTCGGTAAACTATTTAGCTGACATCTACTCAAAAAACTTGGAAATGCTTTACATTTTTCAATAGCTTTTGTTCTCAACGAGTTGCCATCACCGATGGCTACTGATTTGTCATCCATATGTGATTCTTTGGATTTGAAAACACTTGAGGAGCTATTGAAGATAATGATACATTTTTTTGTGCTTAATTTGTATCCAACATACAGTGATTTTTTTTATATTTACTTTACAGCTAGTTAAACAATCAAAATAATGTGATATATATTTACTTTTATATTTTAACTAAACTGGCTCTAGGTGTGTCAGAATCTTCATTCATTATGAGGTTGGGGCGTTTTGGTCAGGTTGTGTCTTAAATTTGGAAAAGCTATTTTTATTCAAATAGTTCACTACTTTTAAATCAACTTTTCAGCCAACATATGTTGAACTACAGCTTTTCAGTAAACTCATTAAAACCAACTTTTTAAGAATCCGAAAAGCTTAGCCAAACGGAGCCTTAAAGGGTGAAAGACCAATGCCTCCAATCAACAGTCGTTACCTGAAAAAGTATTATATATGACAAATACATTTCCAAGGTACAATAGAAATCCTCGTGCAAGACAGGGGGAATTTTTTTTAGTATATCTATTTAGGTTGACATTGTGCTTCATGCTGAGATCTCTAAATAAACATACCCCAGATGAAAAACTTTTTCATGAAAATTCTCCTGTTATATAGGGGGCATTTTTAGATTGTTATATACAAACGAAATCAATGTTGTTAGTTAAAATCTCCTTTAGAATACAACAATTTAAATATGGATGTATTTGTATATTTTTCATCTTGATAAATTCTCCTAAATGTACTTTAGAATTCCCCTGCAAGATAGGGGCATTTTTTTTTGTTTTTATTAAGTTTATTTGAGTTGACATCGTGCCATGAGACGAGATCCTCAAATATGTTTTGATTCAGGTTGACATCGAGCATCACGCCAAAATCCCTGAATATGTCTATTATTATCGTTAAGTTGAGTCTGGAACAAAAGAATCTATTTCTACACATGAAAGGACAGCCCTAAATGTCAAGAAATCTATCTCTCAGATTTGCTAAATTCTGAAGATGAAGTTAGAAGATCTCCCAATTTCAGAGGCTTCAATCAAATGAGTTGGAGAAACATCATCCTCTACATCTTAAAGTCTAGGACACGGATGGGATCTAAAGGTCGAACTCAACAAGCCCACAAATGGCCGAGTTGCTGACACTCCCCTCACTCAACAAGTGCAAGAAAAGTCCGTAGTGAAAGTGCTCCTACTCGTCAGTTCAATGATGATAGCTGTTCAATCTCAAATCAGATCCAATTTAGTGATTACAAGCAACCAGAATTCAAGAGATCTTTCTACTTGATTGATAGATCAAGGAAATCTGAGAAAACACTCAACTCAGGGCTACCTCAAATCAATCTTCATATTACATGTAAGGTGATATTTTAATATATTCTCAAATGATCTGATCAAGCTCAAAGCATAGATCAAAGCCTATCTCCTCATCAAGTCCGTTAAAGCAGAAAGCACAGGACCAAGGAAGTAATTCCATAGTTCATACAAAACTGATGGCCGAATTAAAAAAATTTTGTGGTTATTCAGTCTGTTAAAGCACACGTTGCTAGACTAATAACTCAACATTGGCCCTATGTAAGCCGGAAGGCTGGTCATCTTATGTATCCTTCAATGAATCTGTCAAAGCAATAAGCATTGGGTTCATGGAGTGCATACACTTCCTGATAACTCAATATTGACAAATCAGGTCAATCCTTCATCCAGTCCGTCAAGCTCAAAGTTAGGACAAAAGGAATTTCAAATCCGTTCAAGCACGGATAAATTGATTTCCTAGTGGAGTCATTCATCAAAACAAGCAGACTAATTCCTCCATCAAGCCCAACCAAACATGAAGCTAGGGTCGGAGGAGACTCAAATCTGCAAGAACATAAAAAAAGAGATATTTAGCAAATCCATTAAAGCAGATAGTAGATGGTATAAGAGCTCTTATCAATCCGACGAGTAAATTCTGATAAATCGATCAAGCCCGTCATTTAGTATGTCTTGAATAAGGCAGCATACTAACTACAAATCCTATCAAAGCTGCATAAGCTATTACAATCGAAGCTAAAATGATCCAAGCTCATGCCCTAAATGGTTAACAATTTCAAATGGACTCGCTCCATGCGAATCACATTTGTTGACCTCCATATGCAAGACAAGCCCAAAGTCAAATTCGCGGACTTGAAAGCGGCGACAAATGGTTCAAAATGCCGACGTCAAAATGGTAAATGACTCGATCAATGAATACTTTATCCCCGTTTAGAACATTGAAATTGATTAGAATATAAATATCGTAAAATTTAACGATCAATCAATTGATTAGCGCCGATATACATATCGAGTCGAGAGTCGGCGATAAGTCAACGACCTTCGTTCATGAAATTGATTATTGTTAGCTTCAAAAATGAAATCTATCAAATAAGTTTACACTCAATTTAATAATCTGCATGAAAATCGAGTGGTCGAAAGCACGATGTGCATTTGAAATGAATTGACTCGACCGAAACCAAACGCTCTAATCAGGGCGATCACATTACATTTAGAATAATGGAATTACCCTAAATCGATATATATTGACTATGTGCATTTATCGACGCGAAACCTAAATTAAAACTTGTTGAATTAATTCAAAATTAATTTTAACTTCCCAAATTACCCCCATTCCCCTCCTATTTTCAGTTTTCTGAAAAAAAGAATAATTAAAAAAAAAAAACTAAAAACTTCTCCCCCACTCTCCCCTCATTCTCTCTCCCATTTTCTCTCTCTTGCATTTCTCTCTCTACACACAAGGTAATTCTCCTCTCCTCTCTCGACAATTTTTTTTCTTTTTTTTTTTACATACATTGAATTTTAGATATACACCCAAACTCTTGAATATTTAAATAAGACTGCATGTATGCAGATTTCACTTCAAAAAAGTAAGGTGGTATTTTGATAATAATAAGATTTAAGCTATTTAAGTAAAATTAAAGCTAAATAAATACGTAAATACAAGTTATAGTATAATCTTTTTTTTTTGACAAGAACCACGCGTTCCGTCGCATCTCGCACCCTCTCCGCCGGCCGAACCCGCGGCCCGCTCCGATCTCGCTTTGTCGCCGCTCCATCCCAGGCCCGCAACTCGTGTCCCGCACAGCCGCGCACCCGCTCTGCTGGCTGAACCCGCGGCCCGCTCCGATCCAGCCGCCGCGCGCAAGCCCGTCGCGATCCGCTGCACCCGTTCCACGCGCAGCCCGCCGGCGAACCGCGCGACCCGCGGCCTGGCCCGATCCCACTTCAGTCGTTCCGTGCATCCTAACCCGCGATCAGCTCCAATCCCGCTCTGCCGTGTCGTACCTCACTCCGGTTCCACAATCCGGCCCGCTCCGCGTCCCGCCTCCGGCCCGCAGCCCGCCTCTCTTCCATTCCACGTGCGACCCGCGTGTGCCGACCTATAACTCGCTCCGCTTCTGCGATCCCGCTTCTGGCCCGCAGCCCGCCGCTCTTCCATTCCACGCGCGACCCACGCGCGCCGACCCGAGCCCGCTCCGCCGCCGCACCCGAGCCCGCCTCTGGCCCGCCAGGGCCGCTCCGAGTCTCCGACATTCCGTGCCACCCTGCTGACCTGCACTGCAGCCCATTTTACCCGCACAAACCCGTCAAATCGACCAGCCGGTCCGTTCTGACCCGCGCCAATCCGCCAGCAACCTTCATTGACCCGCCAGCAGCCCTTCCTTGGCCCGTCCAGCCCTTCTTTGGCCCGTCCAGCCTCCAAACTAACCTAAACTCATCTCATTTCTGCTCCGTCGCGAACCGAGGAAGAATATCATCAACAGGCGAATTCTTCCTTCGATTTTGAGCATCGCTTCCCTCACTTTAGCCATCATATTTCATTCGAATCGAGGAACATCGCCGTCAATTAATTCTTTAGGATCACTTTACCTTACATTCACAATTACCTACTCAAACCCGTTTCTTCTCCTAGCCTTGCAGCGCACCGAAAAAGGCATCAGAATATGTGGGATTTGTGAATGTGAATATATATACATGCTTGTATTTCTTTGCAGGTTTGAAGAGTCGGTTCACAAGTGAGCAACGATGAAAAAAGCAGTCGCAAGACACACCGCCACATGCTCAATGCATCAGTAAGCCACCACTTGTTAGATGTCGCCCCAGGACGAAATCTCGAAATTTTGTATAATTTCCGACTTAAAAAAAAAGGGAGGATGAATATATATCGTATCAGATTTCGTTTAGGTCTCAAGGCTCAGGTGATGAGATAAACCAATCGGTGCAGAAGACACCACTCCACGCCAACATGATCGAGTAAGCCAAAATACCTGGCACCTACACGACAGACGCCGAGAGGTCGCCAAAATTTTGTCTAAATTCTAGAAGAAAGAAGGGGATGAATATATATGCTTTCTTTCAGTTTAAAGGCCTCATCATCAATAGGCGACGAGATGAAAACCAGCGGTCGCGATACCACTATGCAGTATGCACGAGTAAGCCAAAATACCGATGCAAACTCTACACTGAATGACGAGGTCACCAAATTTTATCAAATCTTTGACTTAAAAAAAAAAGAGTGGGTAAAATGAGTACATATAGAACGCTAAATAGAAAAACCTTTAATTTTATAGCCAAATGAAAAGTGTGTGGGGGGTAAAATGACATACGACATATATAAAAATAAAATAAAATAAAAGAAAGGTAAAAATCACTTACAAAATTTATTGAAGCAGAATTAAAAGCCCACTAAAGCTCCTAATCACTTCCTTTAAAATGCCTTAACTCTAACCTTTTAAATAAACGGGATAGAATATGCAACACCCCTTTTTTTGCTTTATTTATAGAAATTGGGAGAAACAAAAGAGGGGGAAATTTAAATTTAAACAAAAGAGGGGGGAAATCAAATTTGAATAGAAGAGGGGAAAAATCAAATTTAAATTTAAACAAAAGAGGGGGAAATCAAATTTGAATAAAAGATGGGGAAATCAAATTTGAATAAAATGAGGAAAAAAAATCAAATTTGAACAAAAAAATGATGAGAATTACTTTGAGGAGTAAATCTTCTTCTTAGGATAACAAATTAAATTATCTTTTGAACCTATAGCTTCAAAATGTCTTCTCCAGGATTCAATTTTGCATGCTGACGAAGGTGATGCTAAATCAAAATCTGAAATGAAGGCAATACTAAAAATTCTACAAAATCATAGTTTCTTTTTAATCAAAATCAAGAAATTTCATCCTAATTATAATTTAAAATCAATGATTTCATTAATTAAATGAAATTAGTTTATAAATTCCTCGGACAGAGATTTCAAGTGAAAATTTTAATATAAAAGATCAGCATTTAAAGTTGGAACTAAATGAAAAAATAAATCCAATCTCATAATTCAAATAAAAATTACCTAAAATCACTATACACCATGTCAATATTATGTTGAATGCTTATTGTGTTTGAGGATATTTGCTGGGACTAGTCTCGTTAACAAAACTTAAAAATCTATTATAAGAATTTCAACCCAAGAAATATCCAGAAACTAATTCGTCAGTGATAGTAGATCCGATCCTCTAATGCTAAATGATGATCTAAAGCTCTTAATTCAAACATAAAATTACCTAAATTCTTAAATACACTGCATGGGCCTTAGACGCTTAAATTCAAGTATGAGGATGCGCTAAGTTTCCGCTTTTGGGAGGGTTAACAAAACTTAAAACCTATAAAAGAGTTTCAAGTCTGAAATATTCAAAACTGATTATGTCAGGTGACAGTAGATCTAATCCTCTATTAGCAGCTAAATAGAGTTGACAGGATCTAAAACTCTTAAACATATTCAAATTAATTAATTTTTAAATATCAATTGAAACTGCTTAAATGAAACTCTATCATTAAAAACTTTAACTTCTTAGAACTCTGCCTTATTCTAAATAAATCCACATGTGCCCCGACCAGGCCGTCAAAAAAGTTTGTTTTCAAATGTACCGTGATATTTAGCTCAGATTCGCTTGTTAAGTAAATGAGCGAACCTAAACAAATATTTCGACTGATTTATAAATGAGCAACACCAACAATCCTTTGTTCGATCGTGTTCTGATTTAGCTAAATAAATAAAGAAATTATATTAAATTTTATATTTATGTCATTAAATATTTTAAAATTGATATTTAATTTAATTATAAAATTAAAAAAAAATTTTAAATAAAATAAGCTAAAATATATTAGTAATTATTATTATAAGTTTTTTATAATTATGCATTTATGCTATCGCTTACTATTTAGGTTTTAGGTGGTTAATCCCAGTAGGAATTTATATTAACGGTTGATTTAAAATAAGACGAAGGACGGGCGATCGATATCCGATATTACCCTATCTCGACTGCTATTTCGACCGCATTTCTCTCGAATTCTCACTCTCGACTCCCTCGACTTTCTCGCCTTAATCCCTATAAGTCCCTCGACTCTCGTCTCAAGAGCCAAATTTCTACTCTTCTTAGCAAGAGTCTTACGAGTTGTGAGTTTTATGAGTTGAAACAATGGTAATATCCAGAAGCAATAGCCTAAACCTTTGGATGCGATCGGATTTCAGGGTTTGGTACCGACCATTATTTTCTTGTTTTATAAGGCTTCTACTTGGGACTCACGACTTTGTATGCTATCATTTTTTTCTTCTTTTATCAAGCTTCTACTTGGTTTCATGTTAAAAGGAGAAATGCTCTAAGCTTTTACAATTTGTGACTCGATTTTTCATTTGTAGACTTGAGTCACTTGATATATTATTGTTGTCTGACTCCTATGAAATGCTTGAAGTGCTTATTCTTATGCCATGTACGATATTCTACATCTTATGCGCCTATGCTTGTTGTGGATGATTTTATTCTTTGTAGGTTATTAAAATGCAAGTTTACTCTTTTGTCTGCCGCCATTATTCTCATCTCTATTATTTAGAGCTATATATTGTCGTCTGTTTGATTTCTCATTTTCTTTTACTCTTCTCGCCTCATTCTAAATTGTCTGTCCTGGCCATTACTCTGTCTGTCTCTGTCTACCATTACTCATGTCTCTATTATTTTGGAAATATATGTAATATGTTGCAGGCTCTGTTTGATTTTTCAGTTTCTGTTGGCATGGATAGTTTGATACTATTTATTTTGGTTCGGGCATTACTTTGTTGTCTCTGGCATGGATACTATTTATTTCGCTACCATTATTTTGTTTAGTCTCATCAATGGCATGGATATTATTTATTGAGCTGATTTGGTGGTGATAGTAGATTAGCTTAATTATGTATAGCTTGGAGTTGCAATTTTTTTTGAGCTGATTAAATGAGAAGAGTAACAGAATATTGAATATGAAGTTTAGTATGGAGATTGGAGAGTGTATGTGTATGTGGTCCTAAGTACTAACTCATATTTTCTTTTTTATTTAGTGTACAATCATGTCTAATGTGGATCATTCTCAGTCTGCATCATGTGGTAATGATTTAGTTGTAGGTAATAATATACCAAGTACTTCACAACAAGTTGAATCAGAGGAGCATACATTTGAGACTACTAGTGTTGATGTCAACCCTAAGAGAGGTAGGAAGAGAGTATCTTCTTCAGTGAGAGTATTTTATAGAAACCACTAGATTTAAGGGGAGAGTATACCCTCTTTACAATGCATATATTATCACGTAAAAAATTTCATAAATCAAAAGCGGCACAACTTCACAACTTTTTTGCGTGAAGGAATGTGAAAAAATCAAGACCAAGAATAAGCGGTTGTTGAATTGGCAAAAAAAGGCAAAAAAATTAAATTTTATGCCTTTTGATGTCAACTCAAAATGAGATTCCATTATTCCATGACCCCAAAAATTATGATCATCTTGAGGGAGATAATTGCAAAGATGATTGTGCATGAGTATCCGTTTAGATGGTTGAGCATATGTGGTTTAATATTCTTTTGAAGGTATTGAATCCCAATTATGAGAAGGTATCTAGAAACACAATTAGAAGTGATTACATGAAAGTTTATGAAAAGAAAAAAAGAGAGATTGAAAAATTTTCTTAAGTGCATTCATGAGTTTCTTTGACTTGATTGTTGGACATCAAATCAAACAAGGCTACATGTGCTTAACAATTCACTTTATTGATGATTCGGTACATTAGAGAATCATCGACTTTATGAAACTTGATCCTCCACACACGTACTTTTATTTGTGATGCTATATGTGATTGTTTCTAGATTGGAATTTGGGACAAGGTATCTACTCACACCTGGATAATGCTAGTAATAATGATGTCCGCAAATGCTTTAAAAATAATTTTCAAAGAGAGGAAGTTATATTTTCGTGGTCATTTCTTTCATGTTAGATGTTGTGCTCACATCTTGAATATACTGGTTCAAGATGGGTTGAAAGAGGTGCAACAAATAACCGTTAAAATAAGGGAGACAGTAAAATACCTCAAAAAATCTCCTTCTCATTTACATAAGTTTGTTGAAGTGGCGAAACAGTTAGGGGTCCCTACTTCAAAGGGATTATATATTGATGTTCCTACAAGGTGGAACTCCACTTACTTAATGCTTGAGTCTGCTTTTATTTACCTGTTCATTCATTATCATCGAGATTCTAACTACAAGTGGTTACCTTCGAGATTGAATGGCATAGCAAAAGAAGGTTTTTTTTTTCCATAATGTGACAAAAATGGTTTCAGTTCTTCTTATCCAACTACCAATTTGTTTCTTCCTACCATGCATGCATGTTAAGAAATTGCTTAATGAAGAGTGCAATTCCTTGGATCAATTTGTCAAGCAAATGGCCACTACTATGAAAATTAAATTTGAAAATATTGGGAGAATGCAATCTACTCATGGTTGTGGCCGCATTTGATCCATCTCAAAATGAAATTCATTACTTTTTACATTTCTAAAATATACTCTAGTTTTGAGATAGAGTCCAAGATTAAGAGTTGAGGATGTTATTTGGGAGATATATAAGATTCAATAGATAATAGTTCAAGCTCTTCAACATTAGTGGATCATCAAGCAAATAGTTGATGTGCCCTTTTCATCAAACTTTGATTATGTTAGGATTTCGATTTTGTTGTTGTGTTCTATTCACCATCAAAATCGATTTGCAAATATATTTGGAGGAAGGATTATTTATGAGCAATAGTGATTTTTTGATGTTCTTGAGTGGTGGAAGATGAATACTCTCAAGTATCCTATTTTGTCCAAGATGGCTGTGGATGTTTTAACAATTCCCATCACCACCGGTGCATCCAATCTACATTTAGTCTTGGTGGTAGAGTTCTTGATGATTATAGGAGCTCTTTATCACCAAAAATAGTCAATGCACTTGTATGTACAGCTAGTTGGATTAGAGGCACTCAGCCCAACATTAAAGATCCTTTGGTACTTTTCCAACTTAATTTAGTCTATTTAATAAATTTGATAAATTTCATTCTATAATGTTATCCACTTTTATTTCAGCAAGAGTTAATGGAGGAGGAGAACCTTTATGTTAAACTACCGGAAAATATTTAGCTTTGGAGAAGGATACAACCATATCTAGCAGTTTCTGAAAGATATTACTTATGTTGTTTCATTATGCTGGTTGTAATACTTATTTTGATGATTAACTGTTTGGTTGTTGGATATTACTTTTGACATGCTGATATTCACTTTAATCTTTGAGCTGACATTTTTCTTACAGACTAAACAGGAATGCATTTTTGATAAACTGTAACTTGTAAGGATGAAAATAGTTCTTCATGGCTGCATGAAAACCTTTTTCCTTGCATATCTTTTAGCATATACAGAGCTAACATTTGTCTTGGTGTTTTTCATTAGTTCTGCTTTTTTTTTTTTGAATTATGGAAGTGGATTTGTTTTATCTGTGGATGAAGCTGGTTTGCAATTTCATTTTATTTCTTGTATACATTGATGGGTTGCGATTTCTCGAACATACACGCCTGTGTAAGAAAACTTCATTGTTGGCTATGAATGGAGGTTACTTAAAGCAATCGGTAATCGATTGTGAGGTTGCTATATAATATTGTGTCTTCTGGCCTTCTCTTTTTTCTGCTTCTATGGATTCAACGTTATACAGTTTAGTCCCGAAAAGGGATCGCTTCATTGCTACAGCTATACTGCCATTAACCATGACATTAACTAGAAAATTTATTAGAATTTCTTTCTTTATTTTCTCTTTGCTCCCGATTGCATAAACGTTTAAATTTAATTGGCAGACTGTTGGCAGAATTGGACTATTGAGTTTATTGCAGAATTTTCGGGTCCTTTGTCCAGCAGGTTGTCTTTGTGGTGGGGAGCAACCCTTTACCTGTTTCTTCTAATCTGTTGCTGTATTCCCATCTCTTCTCTAGTTCTCTGATAGACTTCTGTAATTCCTGGTTGGTTTGCTGGCTGGTTCTTTGTTTGCTGGCTGGTTGGTTTGCTGGCTGGTTCTTTTTCAACTGCCCGATTTTTCATATCTAGAAGGTTTGCTGGCTGGTTCTTTGTTTGCTGGCTGGTTTGGTTCTTTGTTTGCTTGCTGGTTTTGCTCTTTGTGCATTACACATATGCTGGCTGGTTTTGTTCTTTGCATCCTTATTGGGCTATGATAAGATCTTTTGATGCTACACTTGGTCAATTTGGAACATATGTTACATTATTAATATCACTTGTAATATTACACATTAACGCTATGATAAAAAACTATAAATAGATGTATGATGCAACTTAGCTTGATATTGGTGTATGTATTTTCAAATATTTAATTTAATTTTTTGAGATTACTTTTGTCAATTTTCGATTGTCATCATTTAATCAATGATAGTTAGCTTAATAGTTTGGATTTTTTTGAACACATGCTTCGCTTATTTTTATTTTTTTTGTGATTTCATTGTTGTCAATTTGGAATAAATGCTACACTTATTTTCATTTTTTTTACAGATCCTAGTCTTATTAATATTAATCTTTCATTTTATCATCTTTTGTGAATTTATTGTCATTTTTTGTGATTTTATTTTGTCAATTTGGAACAAATGCTACACTTATTTTCATTTTTTTTGTGATCCTATTCTTATTAATATTAATCTTTCATTTTATCGCCTTTTGAATGTCTAATATTCATACTATTTTATCGATCAATGATTATTTATTTTAGTTTCGAGCCCACTCATAATATTTATTTTATAATTTTTGCTAGTTTTGTTAACATAAAGCAGATTACAAATTTGAAGATTCAAGATTGGTTGGAAAGATAAGAAAGCAAAGAAGACTATAAAGCTTTAATATTAAAGCTGAAGCAAATGATTTGATTAGAAATTGATATTTGGAAATTGTAAATTTTGAATTTTCTTAGCTTTTATTTTTTGAAATTGTAAGTTGTATATGATCATATAAAATTTTAGGTTGAATTTATTTTAGAAAGTTGTAAATCTATAAATTTGTAAATTATATAAGTTATGAATTTGTAAATTTGTATATGCATATATGATATATGAGTTTGTGAATTTTGTTGACTATAAATTAGTATTTGAAGTTGTGTTCAATTTTGTGTAAAAAATGATTTTGAATCTCTTATTGAAAATTATTTAATTTAAGAACATAAATTTTAATCAGTATATAATTTTGATTTTAAATCTTTGAATGAATCTCTAATTTTAATTTTTTGTGTAACAAAGCTTTTTTTTAGTGTAAAAATAATAATTATGATTGTATATAATTATTTTATATAATTGTATATTTTTTAGCTTTAATTTTGTCAATAGATTTCGCATCGTGATAAGATTTTAATAATTATTTTTAATTAAAAATAAAAAATAAAAAAATTATTAAAATATAAAATCGAAGCTAATTTCGAGAACACGAGCCTAAACGAACATGATTATTTTTTAACACCAACGACTATAAACGAAGCTATTTCAACACAATTTGAACAAAATAATAAAAACGAGCGAATCAACAAACTCGGCCGCTGAAGTTCGCGTTTACACCCTAGCTCTATTATGAATGCCTAAATTCAAATGTTTGAGGATGCTGTGCGGGTTGCTTCTCGGTTTAGTCTTAGGACTGGGTCCGTGTAAACAAAACCTAAAAACATATAATAAGAGCTTTAAATCAGTGAAATATCTGAGAAATTGATTCTGTGAGGTAATAGTAGATCTCATCCTCTATTAGCAGCCTAAACGAGGAGGATCTAAAGCTCTTCAACATATTCAAATCAATCAATTTTTCTAATCAAATCAATTCAAATCAAATATCAATCTAAAAAATAGCTTAAATGAAACTCTATCATTAAAAGCTCAAATCAAACTCAATCTATTCACCTTTCGTAATTGTTTGTTGGGGGTGACAAACTAAAAAAACTCTAACTCACAAAGGAGCTAATGTCAAATCAAGTATTCTGCTATGTTCACTCTCAATCAATCTCACGCAAGAAGGACGTGCGTTCTCTCTATGTGGCCGGGTAGGCTCCACATGAAGCGCTATGACCGAGTTCTCTAATCGGGTGGTTTGGCCGCTCCATTATATTACGATCACATGTTCAGATGCTCTCCAATGGCTCTGCTCTTTGAGTTGTGAATCATAGGGTATACTTGATAGGAAAAATAGCCCTCTATCAGCTAAGGTAGACTTAAGATTGTCTCCTTAGATAAATAAATAATCAATATATACTCACATGGACCCCTACACTATGTTGAATGCTTAAATTCAAGTGTCTAAGGATATTGCGTAGGTTGTTTCTCGGTTTAGTCTTAGGACTGGATCCGGGTTAACAAAACCTAAAAACTTATAATAATAGTTTCAAATGAGTTAAACATCTAAAAAAATTGATTTTGTCAAGTGACAGTCGATCTAATCCTCTATTAGCAGCTAAACAGAGTTGACAGGATTTAATCTCTTAAACGTATTGAGTCTTGACTCTTCCCGTTAACAAAACCTAAAACCTAAAAAAGAGTTTCAAATCGGTGAAATATCCAAAACCGATTTTGTCGTGACGTAGATCTAATCCTCGTAGCTAAGAAGTTAATAGGATATATAATCCTCTGTTAGCAACTAAACAGAGTTGACAAGATATAAAACTCTTAAATATATCCAAATTAATCAAATTAACTCAAATTCACTGTATATCTAAAAAATTGTCTAAATGAAACTCTATCACTAAAAACTTAAATCAAACTCAATCTATTTACCTTTCGTAACTATTTGTCGGGGGTGACAAATTAAGAAAACTCTAGCTCATAAAGGAACCAATGTCAAATCAAGTGTTCTGATATGTTCACTCTCAATCAATCTCTCGCCAGTAAGGATGTGGCTCGTGTCCTTTGAAGCGGTTGGCCCAAGAGTTCCACGATGAAGTGCAGTGAGTCCTCGACGGTGGGCTCACTCCATTATATTATGATCGCAACCGTAGCCCGTATGCTCCCCAATGGCTTTGCCCTTTGAGTTATAAATCATAAGGTATACTTGATATGACAAACATCCATCTGCCAGCTAAGGTAGACTTAAGACTGTCTTCTTGGACAAACACCACCCCAGGTCTACAAGGATTGCTTGGACGACATAACCCATGTGTTGTTGATGAGGATCCTTCGTCGTACTACCTCCGACTAAGTAGACTAGTGGACCGCATCGCCTGGATGACGGAACCATGAGATCTAGATCGCACGCCATCATTCCTTAACCATCAGTTTAAATGAAATGATGAATTTCATAATCTAAATTCTAAAACTCTACATGCTGCTACTATATGCTACGCATTAAACGATCTAATGACTGGCCTTAATCTAAAGTTCTCTCACACTTATTGGGAGGGGTAATTAACTATAGGGGCTTGCGCCTATAAGAAACTTAGAACCAGATCTAAAGTCCTCACCAAATGAGGGTGAAATCTTTGGGTAGTGTCTTATCTACTATCTCATCTATCTTCTGAAAATTACACCGACACTTTTAAACCACTCTTTTCATCAAAGAGGTCGGTGAATTTCGAGCCCAGATTGGCGACTCGGGGACATGATTCTCTATCTATCTTTGGCTAGTTGAATTTAAGCTATAGTAGCAGTGAAGCATGATAGAATCAATTATCAATGAAATTAAATTTAAATCAATCATGTCATTATGGCTACTCTGCTTATTCTTTATATCGATGGATCTTTAGAACACGTCGTTTATCATGCAGCTAGGTCACGAAACCAATATCCGTCAGGTTAAAATTGTTATTAATACTAGGGATGTTGAAGCTGCCATTCAATTTGATAGTGTAGACTTCCTAGCTATCACCGCTGCAAATAATCCTCCACCTGAAGCATCTGCATATTGTACACGCCAACCTGTGCAATGGAGGATGACAATTGGAATGACCACTATTGTTATTGAGGTTCCTCAAAAGATAGCCTTTGTACTTAAAAGATTGATTCATTTTGAGGTGTCAATCATGAAGAGAACCTTAAGTGGGCAGAAAGTTTCAGTCATACTTGTCAATGCGACAACCCTGTCAGTTGAACCTTTCCAACTAAGAAGGTATAATACTGAAGCCTCATCTTCTGGAGAAAAATTGAGTAGAAGGCAAAGGAGAAGAATACTAAACTGTGAACTTAGTAGTTATTATCTGAATCACAAGTCATACAACCAACCTTACAACCAGAAGCGAGTATTTCTACCCCATAATAAATTTGAAAATTTTGAGATGGGTGAAAAGGAATAGCTCTAGTGGTGATGTTAAGTGGTGTTTTTGGGCTCAACAACAGTCAGCTTCAATCTTTCTGAAGAAACAACATGAAACTCCATTTACTTGAGCACATAAAGTTCTGAAGGTTGTTGAGGAAAAATATCTTATGAAGAACATATATCAAATGCCAATTATCAGAGAAGTCGAGAATGCTTCATTATAAAAGCTACCATCAGTGGTAATAAGAATCCCCACTCCTCGCAAGCAACATCAATCTCTTGCATCGTTTCTGCCCTCTCCTCACCTTCAAGCTTCGACAGGTCAATCACCGGAACAGCCATTGTTGAAGTCTTCTTCTTGTATAATTATTAGCTAACACTAACGCTATTTTGGATGCTTTTTGTGGAAAGGATGAAGAGAAAGGAAGAAGGGGAGTACTGCTTTTATAGTGCAAGGATGTTGAAGGTCAACTATTAGATTAATAAAAAGGGAATGAATTATGCTAATAAAGAAATGAGGTATCGATTTAGGCGGTGGCCACTGGCCATCCAAGCTTTAATGCGGAGATAAGATGCAAGAAAATAAAGGTCAATGCAGACATGACTATTAGCTCCCATTTGAAGCATAATATCTCTGACCTGTTAAGTCATCATATCTAATTTTTATGATGCTTGGTTTCTATTTTTATTAATGGTGAATTTGGACCTTCCTATGAGTGCTTTCGTGTTAAAATAGGTTCTCCAGTTTCGATGATTTCGGGTCACATGCTGTGGTTAGCGATCTATTTCTGTGAAGCCGTTCTGAAAACGACTAACATTTAGATTTTAGGCAAAAACTCAATTAGTTTGGGCGAGATTTTAGCGTTTTATCCAAAAATTATAAATTTTGGATGAAACGTCTTGAAATCTCTTTAGCAGTTTAACCATCAAAGTATTATAAATTTGGGGGATTTATATACATGCCACGCAATTTTTTCACACCTAAACTTTAATTTTTACTTAAATAACACTTAAATCTTTATTATTACATCAAAAATACCACTTGTTATTTTTTTTTTCAGTGAATACACCTTTTTCAAAGTGAAGATTTTGTAAATATTTAAATTTGGATGTGAAATATATAAATACATAAAAATTCCATGATATGTATGTAAATTTCCCAAATTTGTCTAGGAGGTTGGTCGAGGAGACATTTTTCTGTCGCATGCATCCATTCTATCATAATCAAAAAGGTATGCCAAGGCCTTTAATGCACGCAAGACATACCAACAGAGACGAAGGCTCGTCTTTACGTAGCCATCGAATTCCATATCCTCATTAATAAAATCATAAATCTAAGCCACTCTTGATTGCAGTGGTTCAAATATTACGAACTTCGATAATTTAGCAATAGTTTTTATCACTACAATTATACGGCTGTTTGGTTGCATAAATTTTGGATATAAAGTAAAGTAAATGTAGGAATTTTTATTTTTTTTTATATTTGGCACAGTATAAAGTAAAATTTTCAAGATAATGTAATACATTTAAAATACATTACATAAGTCATTTTTGATGTATTTGGAATTTATCCGATTTGAGCGAATTCTAAATACACCTATGTTGTCATGTCATTACGCCCCGCCAATCGCCACCAATCATCGTCAGAAGATCAAAATTTTCAAAATATTTTACATTATTTTTTTACCAAATAGAAAAAAGCAAAGTCATGAATTCGTAAAACTCTCAATCAAATAACCGTAAATTAATCTTTTTATACTGTATTCCTTTTATATTATATTCTTTTTATATTGCATTTTTTTTTTTCAGCCAACTCAATAGCCCCTATGCATTTGGTTAAATCATTGCCTTTCCCATATATCGGTAGGTATTCTTTTAGGAGAGTTTTAAAGGATATATCTGGTAATCTGTAAAGTTTTTTTTTTTTTTTTCTACATGCCAAGTAAAATTTTTTGGAGCTTGAGCTTTGCACAGGATATTTTGTTACTAATAAAACAGTGATGTTTATGCGTTTTACACAATCAATAATTCTCTTTATTATCTGTTATGAGAACTAAAAGTACGCACCTGAAGTGAAAAAAAAAATCAAATAAAAAAAATATTTTAAAACAAATGGGCCTTTTTGGAACAGCTATAATTTTTTTAGAAGTAACTGTTAAATCTATATCAAAAGAAGTTGGTGATAAAAAGTTGTTGCTGAAACTATGATTCTATTTGAAATACTCAGTTCAGAATTTATTATGCTGCAACTATTTATATAAAAAAAATACTAAAAGATCCTTATGTGTTGAATATTATGAAACATAGTGAAGAAAATAAGATAATTTATTTACATATATAAACATAAGTCTTTTTAAATTACGTTAAGAGATTATATATCACATAATAAATAATACTAATATTAAATTATTAAATTAATTAATTATAAATATATAGTTTAATATTAATTAGTAAATCTCTAATTAATTATTCACTAAAGTAATTGTTCAATAATCAAAATTTTATTAAATAAAATAAATAATAATCAATATTTTAAATTTTATTTATTTACCATAAATCGATTAATTATCAAATATATAATTTATAATTAAATTTATTAAATTATAATTATCATAAACTAAAATTTTAAGTAATAATTATTAATAAATTAAATTAGATAAATTTAAATTAAAAATCATAGGCAGCTAAGGAGTAATTTATGAAAAAAAATCAGTTGTGAAGTAGGCCTCCGAAGGCTTCTAGAGTCCTAACTTAGTGGTGGCTTTGTCTCGGATTCTAAAATTTTGGTCAAATGTGTCAAATTCAAATAGTTCTGCGACGTAGTTTACGCAATATCGTGTGCTTGCAGCAGCCCCAAACGGGCACTATGTATGAGTGGATTTAATTTATGAAGAAAAAAATTTATGTGCATGCAGAATATCCATCCGTAGATGATTTTATTTAATAGATGATAGGAAAGCTATTAATCTCAAACAAATTTTTTCTGGATATATTATATGTAATTGACATCGAAAGGAGCATAGCATTGAAAATAAGTATTTCACTAAATGGCTAATTATAATGTAGGGCAATAAAATAAAATACTGAAAATGTCCTTTTAGTTATGATTGTGATATCTCTTTGGCTTACTACTGGAAAAAGTGTCTAAAAGTATGTTTGAGATAATTAATAATGTAAAAAAATAGTGATGAAATTATTATCTAAAGAAACTGTGATGAATATTATAATTTTTATTTTTATTTTCAAAAAATAAAATTATACCTTTTTATTTGATATAATATTTTTTACATTACAGATTCTTCAAAGACAGCTTTACTGCGATTTGCTAAACACTTGCAGCAAGGGGCGTAAATAGTTCCTTCTTTTAGAGTGTGCAAAATCTTTAAATAATTAAATAATATAATAATAATAAATAATAATAATTAAAAAAATAAAAGACATAAAATAATATTTTATAAAAAAATATAAATAATTAGTAAAATAATGCCATCAAATTTATAGAAAAACAATTTATGAGATTTTAATTTAATTAATTAATTAATTGATTCAGAGTAATGGTTATATTGAGTTTTTTTTTTTTTTTTTGAGGGATTGATTGGACAAAATATAAATTGAGGATAGGCAAATTCTAAAAACTAATATTTTTTTTAAGGGAGAAAGAAGAATTGAACCAAGGTGGTTCCGCCCCTGCTTGCAATAGCATAGCTCAAAATACATTGCAGGCACAACGTCGTCCCAAAAGCACTCTAAGGGGCTATTCTGTAGCGTGTATTTGGAATACAAATGTACGCTTTTGAATATTTCAAGCGTTTGATTATAAGTAAAGTAAAAAATTTCAGTATAATATAATGTAATCTAAATATACTTAGATAATTTATTTAATGTATTTGGAATTGATTTAAATCATCTGGCTAATGTAAAGTGATGTGCGGGGCCCAGCGCCCAGCGCCTGCCGCCGGCCGGCCCGACGTCGACACCCTCGACGCCTGTCAACCTTCAATTCTTGTATATTACATTTTATCAATCAAACAAAAAAAAAAGCGTCGAATTTATAAAGTTTCTCAACTATATAAAGTAATCCTTTTTTTAAATTCTTTCATTTCTTTTATTTCAAATATAAAACCAACTCTTAAGTCTCTCAGTTGAAATTTTAAATACTTTTTTTAATCTCTCTCAATAAAAGTTTTAATTCCATCATTAAGTCTCCCAATAGGTTTTATTGTGGGCTGTTCTTCAGCAAATTCGTAAGAATACTCCAATATTTCTTTTGGCTATTACAAAATGTAACTAATATTAAAAAAAAATTAATTAGCACCAGTTTTTGTTCGTCGGAAGTAAGATATTCTCTGTTAAGATATAAAGCTGTTTAAGGCTTGGAACAGTACTGAATTCCTTGAATATATTCTCCACCAAAATATTTGCAGCATATTACTCTCAGTCAATGTATAGATCAGCTAATCTAATTAGTTTTGATAAATATTTAGTTCATATTATTAAGTTGATCCAATCATAGAATGATGAGCTTTAGTCTCTCCCATAATAATGTGAAATTAAAATCTTATGCCAGTCGAATTTTTTTTTTTTTTTTTTGGGACGGGTATCCACCCAACACCCCACCCATCTTGTGGGTGGGAATGTCATTAATATCCGGGTACTAAAATTAAATCATTCATTATCATTCAACGATATTTCATGGCAGTTACAGTTTAAGAACTCCAAAATTACCAGAAAGTAGACGGCTTCTATTTTTGTCGTTGACTTGACATACGAAAATGAATTTTGAACAGGATCAATTGTTACCTATTATTACTTCTTCTTAAGCTAATTAGTTTTTTTATCAGTTCATTTTATGCTTGTGATTCTACAAAATCTCATCTCTTAAAATTTATCATGTTAACTATTTGCAAGTGTGCAATAAATAATAATTTATCATCTTAAGTGTCGTAAAATTGAATGAAAATTTTAGTTGTCTGAAAAAGCAACCATGGAGCTGCTGCAGAATAGAGCTAAAAAGCAACTATGGAGCTGCTGCAGAATAGAGTTCTGTCTAAAAAATTGTGATGAATAATATAATTTTTTTATTTTTAAAAAATCGGATCGTAATTTTCTGACAACTACTCATACTACCATGCTTGTTCATAAAACTCGGAAGAAAAAATATATAAATATTATACATATTAATAATTTTCATCACACACTTTTTATAAAAAAAATTAAGTATAATTAATACATAAATCCTAAATAGTTGAAATTTTTAATGAACTCATATAATCTATGTGTCTATTAAATTTAACAGTCTTCACTTGCAAAACCACTTCAGCTTACATGATATATAACATACATCATGCATTAAAGTGAGCCAATTATATACATTATTATTTTTAGATGCAAAATATAATTCAAAAACTAAATAAAAATTATTTCTTAATTAATTGTGATAATTAAATCATCATATTTCACTAGATTCAATTATTTTTTAGAAATCAAAACCAATATTAATGAAAATTTAATTACATTAACTTGAAATGATTAAAAAAAAAATTATCATTAATTCTGAATTATTATCCATCTCCTACTAACCAAATGGGCCCGAATGTAGCTCCTGAAGATTCATGTTATCCCAATTTGATGCCTGACGTCTGCATCAGATAAGCGATGTTTAGCATATGTTATTATTGATTTATGCGCCACACAAGGCAGTTGGGGTTGACTTAAGCTGGATTAACTATTGCTTAAGAGTCAAATAATCTTTGAAAGCAATCTTAAGCTCAGCTTAACTCATAGGTTGACTTAATGATGGGATAATATCAAGCTAATTAGCTTAGTTTTATCGATGTTTAAGCTTAAGCAGGCTCTTCTAATTGGAGTTTAGTTAAGCTTGGTAAAAATTTTATTAGTATAAATTAATAGAAAGGAGGTATAAGAAAATTAATTAATTAATAAATGAAAATTTAACAAAAAAAGTATTAATTATTTATATTTAAGTAGTTAAGGATTAATTATAATTTTTATCAACTTAAAGTTGCACTACTTATAAATTATTGTAATTAATGGTTAATTAATTAATTTACTATTATAATTAATAATTATTTATGATTAATGATCCTCTTAATTGAGAAATACTTAAAATAGATCAACATAATTTTAATTAGTTAGTATTTAAATCATGCTTATTTATAATTATTCTTGCTTGGTTATTATTTCCAATATCGAATTCAAAATAAAACTAATTAAGTGTCTCGAATTAACATATATATCTTACCTTTTTTTTTTTTGAAATATCTCTCCTTAAAATTTAGCTTAATATAATTTATTTGAAATTGCTTAATTTAAATTCCAACCAAAACAGGCCAGATGGCAATATAAGTCAATTATTAAATAAATCAAAAATATATGGAAGAAAAATGCACTATAAATCAAGGCTGACTCCTTATAGTTTTTGGAAACATTTGAGAGGCCATATTGGTGTGAGCTGTGGGGTTATTCCATCCCCAAAGAACTTATCACGAACAAAATTGATTAAATAAAAAATTTGACTTAAAGAACTTATCACGAACAAAATTGATTAAATAAAAAATTTGACTCAAGATTAAGGATCCGTTAAGAGCAGTTGCAGCTTTATCATAATAAATTATTATAGAGAAAATAATATTTTTAAAAATTATTATCAGTGTCACAAATAAATTTTTTTTGAAAAAGTCAATAATAACCTTGATTGTCAAAAATTAATTTTTCATCACAAAATTTTAAAAAAATAATCATAAACTTTAATAGTCAAATATAATTATAGTTAATTTCTGAAAAATAAAATAACTACAAAGTTACCTCTCACATTAAACAAATATTTATGATACATAATTTAAATAAAATATTATTTTAAAAGAACTATAAGATTTTTTATAAATTATAAGTGACACAATCAAAACATTTCTGTTGTCATATTTGTTGCGTGCTAGAAAATCAGTTGCGGTAGAGTAAAAGTTTTAGCTTGTGAAATCAAGCACACATGTATTTAAAGTGAAAAAATTCGGAATTTTACGTGGAAAACCTCAAAAGAGGGAAAAAATCGGCTAGCAGTAAAAGCTTACTATGTATCTGCTTTTTGAGTACAAGATCTTCCCGTCTCGGGATTACTGAGTATATGAGTAAGAAACAATGTGACGCGTCGAGGTTATATGATTCTAGTAATGCGAATGATGATAATGAAGCTGTGGAGCAATCACCAGGTAAATGAGGAACAATTGGCAATCGAGGAACAATCAAATGCAGAAACAACATTGGCAATGAGGAACAATCGGTAGAAATCTGAGCAATCTGAGAAGTCATCATGATGGAGAGATTAGCGATGATGAGATCAATGGCGGCGGGCCGGCCGGTGGTTGACAACCGTCGAGTGGCGACACGATTGTGCTTGGAGGATCTTTAGAGCTCTCTCCTCTTTCTTGCGTGGGTCCTCCTCATATGAGAAATGAGGGGATATTTATATATTGGAGGAGTGGCGTCTCTGTAAATACATGCAAAATCCGAACCACTCCTCTCCATCGGACGGCTCATGATGAATCCCTTGATCATATAATGTATTTGAATGCTCAAATGATGTCAGAATTATGAGATCTTGGGCTTGTTTGATTCGGCTCGTCAAGACGCTCGATTTGACTATAAACACTCCATGTTTGAAAGCTTTTTAGGGATTTAACTGATATCCCAAAGTTTTCAAGAATATTTTAAGTACTTGATCTCGACCAGTTTCAACTTCGGATGGCTTATTTTAGCATCAAGATTCATGCGCTAGTAAAGTTTTGGTCATATCGGTTCTATTTTTGGATGACATTATCTCAATCATCCAAAAATATATATGACAAATATTTGAAAATAGTAAATTCTTCAATGAAATTTGCGGGTCCATCAACCATACATTTTGAGAGATCAGATCTTCATGTGAGCACAATATTATGATCACAAAAGTTGGCCTTGAGTCATATGCATTATGTGGATACGTCGGGCAAGATTTCAGAGTTATGGACCAATTCGGGCATTTATGGGCGCTTGCAGGCGTAAGGTTTCAGTTGGATTATGCAGAACGGGTTGTAAAAATTGCTAGTGGGTTGTGTAGTTTATTGGGCTAAGAAAGAGGCTGCAGATTCTGCGGGTGAGTAATGAAATTTTGGAAAGGCTGGCAATTTCTGACAATGGTGAAACAGGTCTTGAAGCTTGGCCGTGGGTATGAGATCGAAACGGGGCAGGTAGCGTGGACGCCCGGGTCATGGTCGTGGGCGGCAATCTGTCAGCGCGTGGATTGGCTGGCGTGGTGAAACAGGTCACGGGAAGCGGAGAAACGTCGGGTCAGCGTGGAGTCTGCTGATGGTTGGGCGTGGAGTGTGGTCAGCCGGTTAGTCGCGTCGGCGTATCGAGCCATAAGTCGTCATCTGAGCCACTTGCAAGCGTCCTGGCCGAGCTTGGCCCGCCCAGCAACGAGTTTGATTTCGGCGGTTTTGGCGGTTTGGGTGATTTTTGTGATTTTTTATCCTTTTCCCACTGAGGGATCTATAAAAACCCCAGGCTAAGGGGAGAAGGCACCTTCTTTTCTTCTTGAGAGAAGGTCGTTGGGCGATCAAGACCAGTAGTTCATGCAAGGCTCCAGTTTTTCCTCGAAAGAGGTGTTAACTAATCTCGTCGGACCGACCGGGTTCGGAGGCGATCAAGACCCGTAGTTCATATGGCAAGGCTCAAGTTTTCTCTCGAAAGAGGTGTTAACTAACCTCGTCGGACCGACCGGGTTCGGAGGCGATCAAGACCCGTAGTTCATATGACAAGGCTCCAATTTTTCCTTGAAAGAGGTGTTAACTGACCTCGTCAGACCGATCGGGTTTGGAGGCGATCAAGACCCGTAGTTCATACGACAAGGCTCCAATTTTCTCTTGAAGTGTCAGCCCGATCTCGTCGAGACCGGCCGGGTTGAGGCGTCAAGACGTAGTTCATCTGGCACTTGATTTTCCGCGAAAGAGGTGTCAGCCCGACCTCGCCGGGGCGGAGTTGAAGCGATCAAAGACCCGTGGATTCATGACAAGGCTCCGATTTTCCGCGAAAGGTGTCAGCCCGACCTCGTCCGGACCGACCGAGTTGAGGCGTCATGAAAGCGGGGATTGACAAAGATGCTTTCGGCGATAGTGGCCAGCGACATTGGTGGTGGTGACTGCGATGGTGGTGGCGAGATAATTAGCGACAATAGGTGGTAGCCGTGAGGTGCGTGATGGTTAGCAGCGATGGCCGGCGATGGTGGATTATTGGCGATGGCCATTCTGATGGGTAGTGGAGATAGCCGGCAACGATGGTAACCGGTGAAGATGCCGGCGATGGGAGGCGATGGCAGCAGTAATCAGCGGATGGCCTGATGATTCTTGGCGAGGTGTGATGGCAGCAGTAAACGGTAGTCGGCTGGCGTAGCGTCGGTAGTGGCGAGATGGATGATGATGGTAATACCGGTGGAATTGCGGCGATGGTTTTTCTTTGACTATCCGGTTATTGTCAGTGTGAGACGATAGCGTTAACGATGGCGTTAACGTGTGGAAGAGGTTATTGAATCGGCGAGATTTTGACCCATCAGGTTGTTTGTCAGTGTTACGATGACACTTGTATGGAAGAGGTCGAATTGAATCACGAGGATTTTGACCCATCAAGGTTGTTTATTAGTATTACCGATGGCGTTATGTATGGAAGAGGTCGAATTGAGGGATTTTGACCTATCGAGGTTGTTTGTCGTGTTCGATGGCGTTAACTTGTATGGAAGAGGTGTGGATGTCCACCAGACCTTTTGATTGGAGGTCTTCCAAATATAGCGTTATCTTTGAATGACTACTATGAATTGGCGGCGAGTGACTTGTTGAGAAATTCTCCGAGAACAACGGAAGGGTGTCCCCTCCACTCGCGGTGATTATCAAACCCATATCGCAATGATGGGTGAAGTTTTTAACCATACCCATGCTAAGAAAGGTAAAGTAAAATAAAATATTAACGGAATTCCCATTATCAATCAAAATTCTCTTAATAACATAACAAGGGTCAACAATCCCCGCACTGATGGCAAGAGGATCTTGATGCGGAACTTGGACTCCTTCCAAGTTTGAGTTATTAAAAGTGATGGGATGATTAATACAAAATTTTTTAAACTCCGGCTCTTCAAAGGCGGCGAGGAAGACTTGATTAGATAGTAGTGACCCACTTGCAATCATTTCAATTTCTCCAACTATATGGAGACTATTATGTTATTTCTGTGATGATTGTCCCGGTTGCCCCCCAGTTGGAGATATGTTTATTTGAGTTGGTTGATTTTGCATAAATTGACGCAGATATCCCTGTTAAATAAGCCTCTCAATTTCTTCTTTAAGTTGTTTACACGCCTCTGTAGTATGCCCATGACTTCAATGGAAGTGACAATATTGCTCTTGATTTTTTGAAGTTGGTTTCAGTAGATGTGGCCACTTAATGGTCTCTTCATCGAATAGCCATCAAGTTAACGCGAGATGTGTTGATGGCGTGTATTCCGTCGTTGATGTGAGGCGTGGAGGAGATCATGGCGCCTTGTTGCTTCCGATGGGATTATTGATCTGTTTTCGACTCTTACGTTTTCTTGTGGATTGTTCAAATTATTTTGGTGGGAATTAATAGCATCATCGAAAATTGTGCTTCCACGGTGAACAAGTCGGTATGGCGGACCCTATCTCGCATTAGCGTTGAGTAGAAAGGTCAGGAGAGCCAAGGAAAACTCCTCTTAGTAATTGGGGTTTACCCGTATTTGCGAGGAGAATCTTTGGAAGTAGTCTTTAAGTGATTCACCATCATTTTGATGAATGCGAAGATGGGAGGAATCTTTTCCTCCGGTTTTCAATGAAGCTCTACAAACCTTGGCGAGTTGTAAAAGGTATGGATGGATCCCTTGGAAGAGTAGAAGTGCGAGCTTGCCGCAGGTAACGAAAGAGTGTGTCGTGAGCTCGTTGGATATGCATGATGGTCATAATGGTCGATGTGTTCATATGGGCGTTGCCCCATCATAGAATCAATGCTGCTTGAAAACTACGAATAGGATGTTGAAGAATAGCTAAAGGTGAGGACTCCTCATGGCGTGTGGGAGGATAATTTCTATCTCTTAAGGTGAAATTCATCTTGCATTAAGCGTCGTAATTACGCGTATAACATGGAGAGTAAATTGGTAAGAATGTGTGTACCGGCAATAATTGGTGGATTAGCGGTCGGTTGAGTTGCGTGATGGATGAGTAACTAGCGGTGTCAGGAGATCGGCATCGCGGTCTCGTGGAGGAACTTCAACATCAAGGAGATTAGCATTTTAACCTCCCATTGTCGATCTTGGGAGAGGTGTGTTTTGATAGTGGTTGTTGTGTTCTCAAAGTCGGATCATCTCATTTTGAGACTCTTCCATTAGGCACATGATTTTCTAGAGATTCCTGCACCTTCACCAGTGGTCACTATCGGGAAGTGAAGTGAAGGTTGGCGTCTTGGTTCAAGGATTGGTTTGAGTGGTGGTATACGCTATTAGCCATAATGCTACGTTCAAAATTATGATTGATGGGTTCTTTTCGAGCCGCTGCGTCTTGAAAACCGATTCGCGGTAGAGCAAAAGTTTTCATAGCTTCATTGTGAAATCCACACATAGGTATTTAAAGAGTGAAGAAAACTCGAATTTTTTCGTAAAATCTGAAAAGAGGAAAAATTACGCCCCCAAGAAAAGCTTCCACTATGTATCATTTTGAGTACAAGATCTTCCCACGGATTACGAATTGTAGATGAAAGGAACAACGACTATGTGACCGTCAGTTATGCGATTCTAGTAGTAGCAGATGATGGTGAAGCGTGCGGGTAATCAGGTGAAATGCGAAACAATTCTCGGCGAAATCAGGAACAATCAGGCAGAAATCAGACAATCGGCGTAAATCGAGAATAATCGGCGGTAAAATCGATGATCTGGTAGAAGTCATCATGATGGAGATCGGCGAGATTGGCAGCGAGGATCAAGGCGGCCGGCGGCGGCGGCGGTGGTTGAAACCGTCAGTGGAGCGCGATTGTGCTTGGAGGATCTTTAGAGCTCTCCTCTCTCTTCTTGCCTCCTCATATGAGAAATGAAATTTATATATTGGAGGAGTGACATCTACGTAAATATATACAAAATCACCACTCCTCCATCGGACATGATGAATCCTTGATCATATGATGTATTTTGTGTATTTGAATGCTCAAATGATGTCGGAATTATGAGATCTTGGGCTTGCTTGATTCGGCTCGTCAAGACGTTCGATTTGACTATAAACACTCCATACTTGAAAGCTATTTAGAGATTTAACTGATGTCCCAAAGTTTCCAAGAATATTTTAAGTGCATCTCAAGGTTTAACGGATCGCTTATTTTTAGCATCAAGATTCGTCAACTAGTAGAGTTTTGAGGTTATATCAATATTCAAATTTATTAGTTTTGAAGATAACATTTATCCGACTTAATTTTTTTTTTAAAAATAATATATTAATTTGAAAGAAAGTTCCTGCACTTCACACGAAGAGATACAAACCCAATTTTCATGTCTGCCGACATCAGTCCCTCAAAGCTGATGCAATTTTTTTTCTCTTTCTTTTGACTTTCCTTCACGTGGGAACAAAGAAGCAGGCTTTCAGGCTTACATTAAATTAACATGACCAGCTAATCAAATATTATATTGATTTGGATTCCCCCTACCGGATATATTATTAAGTTGGATACTAAATCAGTTAAGCTTTAAGCTCAATTAAACTCACATCATGCACCTTAAATTTATGTCACCGCGTTGGGAGCAAATTGTCAACTGACGAAACACACAGTCTAGCACTATATATATATATATATATATATATATATATATATATATATATATATATATATATATATATATATTAAAAATATTTAAAATATCTTTTAAATTAAAAAAAATGATATGCATATTTTATTCATATCAATATATAGTGAAAATGTGGATATAACCTTCCATCTGATTTTGAAAGTAATAATTTTTCCCTTTACTGGCAATTTTCTGCCAAAAGAATCAACGGCGAAGCCAGCTGGATATTCGAAGAGGCTAATGAAAGAGACAGAGAGGGAGGATGGATCACCTGAGGCAAACCATATTGATAAATAAATTAAAATCTATTCAAATTTTAGTTAAAGAAATAAAATTAGTTAGTCTACTAGAAAAATCAGATCCTGCCTTGTATTAAATGTGTAATTATTCTCTATTCTTTTGAGAATCTCAATAATATTATCTTCTATGAGAATATTTTGTATCTGCTGTCAGTTCATCTCAAATTCATTTACATGAGAGCTATTTGAATAAATTTATATATTAAAATTTTATGGATTTGTAGTAATGCACAAATGTTTATTGTTGCTAGTGATCCATGTTCATATTGTCCTTAATTATGAGTATATCCATAAATAGATTTATTTTTTATTTTACTTCACATTCAACCAAACAAAAAAATAAATAAATTACAAATTTGTTTTAAAATTATTTAAATAAGTTTAATAAATTAAAATATAATTTATTTGATATATTATATAAACTTGTCTAAAAAATGATATTACTCAGAGGAGATAGGATATCACTTTGCAGTTTTTCAAAGCAGATACTGATATATCTACAAATCATGAGATCAGTGTGTTTTATCACTTTTGAGATTTTTTAGTATATAATATATGCTTTGATTATAAATAATTGCAACTAAATAACTCTTTAACAAAAATAAAAAGTAAACTTCTTAAACAAAGATCCCATCTTTTAATCAAACATCTTAATTCATAACATGCACAGTTTACATTAATTAAAAAAAAGACCACCCATTCACACAATTACTGAAGCTCCCTCCACCGTACACAAAAGGCGTGGAGGAGCTGGCATCATCAAAGTAAAATAACTACGGAATAGCTTATCACATACATAACTTCAAATTACAAGCCCAACAAATATATATAATTAAGAAGAGCTACGTGTTGAATACAACAACATGGGAACAACTATTAATTATTCTCCACAGCCTGAAACCTGAGCTCCTTATCCATAAACTTTTTGCTTGGCATATACCATATAATCCCCAAACGTAAACCTCGGATAGCCTTTGCCTAATTTGTCACCACCCCCAACTACTGCCGGCTCGATCACCGCCTCCAGCGCAGGATTATAGAAGGAAGCAATGGAGCGGCGGTTTCCATCGGCCGAAGCAAGAACCCGATGCCACGCGCTCTTGTAACGGCCGTTGCTTATGACCTCTATCTGGTCTCCGGTGTTTATGACGATGGTGTTGGCGAGCGGCTGCACGTCGAACCATCGGCCGTCTTTTAATACCTGAAGGCCTCCGACTTTGTCGTCTTGAAAGAGGAGAATGAGACCGCCGGCGTCGGTGTGGTCCCGCAGGCCTTTGACGCGGTCCGGATGCGGGCAAGGCGGGTAGTGGCTTACTTTAGTGCCGAAGAAAGGATTGTGATGGCCGTTGTTTGAGAAGGTTTCTTGGATGTATCCTTTGCTGAGGCCGAGGTTTTCTTCTATAATGTTCAGCATTTTCTTTGCTAGCTTCTTTAGCTCCGACCGGTATTCTTTCATTGTCTCCCTATATACATGTAAAGAAGAAATAAGTTCGATCTAGCATATATTTTATGCATGCTGATATCCTTATTTAATTTTCAAACTCTCAGATGATAAGAATGACAAGCATGTACATGAAGGAGCCATACTACAGTGTAAAATTAATTAATTATGATAGTCAACCTCATTAATTAAGTAGTCCCTCAAATTAGTTTCAGCTAGTAATCAGTATATACAGCCAATCAAATCTAACCAAGAGAACAAGAATATTCTGAACGACTAAAAAATAAAGAAAAAAATATTATTACTTGAATTGAAGTGGATTAGATGGCCAATGGTTGTCATCCTGCAGGATGAAAACATCCTCCCAGTCCACATCATCCAATGATGTTTTGCTGATTTCTCCACCATCAATCAACTCATTCAGAAGCTCAACGACCTTGGAATCCTTGAAACCCTCCTCCCTCTTCATCTTATAGCACTCTGAACAAACCTTCTTAACCCGGTCAAGAAGCTCTAACGGAATACCATGGTTCGCCAACTGCCAATATAATTATTATCCACATAATTAACACCTAATTTAATTATATATTTAATTGTTAATTAATGAAGATTGCAAAACTGAAGCCTCACTTGGAAGAAGCCCCACTCCTCGCAAGCAACTGCAATCTCTGCTATCGTCGCTCTCTCCTCGCCCTGAAGCTTTGACAGATCAATCACCGGAACCGCCATTAACGTTGAAAGCTTCTGTTTGTGCTTCTAAGCTCCCACTCTTTACAGAAGGATGAGGAGAAAGTAAGAAGGGGAGTACTGCTTTTATAGTGTGATGATGTTGAAGGTCAACTATTAGATTAAAGAGAGCTGAGTACTTCAACTCAATAAAGAAATGAGGTATCGGTTTAGGCGGTGGCCTTCCGCATTTTACAAAGCATAAGCTGCAAGATACTGATGGTCGATGCTGACAGAGCTCTCATCTCAAGCATTAATATCTCTGATATGTCCTGTCACCAAATGAACTTTTTTACTATTATTTGTTTTGATATTAACGGTGAAATATGACTTTCGTCTGAGTTAACTTACGTACTTTGAGTTCTCGGCCCACTGATTTGGGATCAAGCTCAGTTGAAAAATAAAATAAAATCAATTATATATATATATATATATATATATAAATGTATGTTCGTATACAGAGAGAAATTATCCTAGTCTAAATATTATGTCAGAATTTAAAGGTGTAATGAAATTAAAATAATTAAAATATAAAAGGTTTAAATCAAAATAAATACAAATATAAAAAATAAATTAAAATAGCTAAAAATAACATATAAATCAATAAAAAAATATCATATTTAATATAATCAGTATGCTTAGGTACTTTAAGTTGTCTTATGATTTTTTTAAATAAAATTCATTAATTAATGATTTTACATAGAAATACATTATAATATTCTTCTTAGTATATATTATTAATTAGTTTTTAAGAAAATCATCATTCATTTTATTTAAAAAATTTATCATGATAATCTTCATTATAAAAACTATATATTAAATTATTATAATCAGAACACATAATGTCATAACTAATCTAATCAATTAATCAATAAGAGGATATATAATTAATTTTTTTATCTTTGCTAATATTTGACATAAACAAAAATAATAGAGAGATTTTAAAAAAATTTATTTTAGCCAGCTTCAATTTTAAAATGCTCAAATTGAAAATTTAAATATAGTCTTTCTATGTTTATAAAGCCTTTATGATAGAATTTAGTTACAAGTAAATAAATATCATCAATTTGAATGATCGATATCTATTTTGAGAATCTAATATTAAATTAAGAATCAACAACTATACAACATACTTTTTAAAATATACTATTTGTCTTTTAAAGTATATTTTTAAAATAGCTATTAAAATATTTACTTTGTAATAACTTTAATATCATAGACATAATAAATAAATTTATAATATAATAATATTAAATTATTATTAAAAATTTAAAAATAAGATAAAAGTATTAATATATTATATAATATTAAGAATTAAGTAAAAATTTAAAAGTGGCTAGTTCCACTACTATGTCTAATGATGTCTAATTACATCTCTTTGCATTTGCATTATGCTTCAATGAATTAAGGGATGATTTTTCCCTTATTTATTTCTTCTTCCAATGTGTAAGAAAGTTCGTTTGAAATTTCTCATTTCATTTGCAGATCAACTAATCTTTGTTTTAATCAATATTATATATTATATATATTCTTAATTTTTCTTGCTAAGAAATTCGCCATTTGGAGCCATTTATGTCACCCATGATGCAATCATGCAATGATGAGCCATACATTCTCTCTCATTATGTTTATCTGTCAAATAGATTTTTTTTTTTGGAAGGATATCCACCCAACATCTCACCTATCTTGTGGGTGGGGATATTGTGACTAATCTAGCAACCATTCATCACCCACACGTAACGGTCCCCTTGATATCCCCCTCGCCTCCCCGAGATAATCGAATCAGGATTTTTCGCCCATCAGCAACCGAGCTAAGAGATGGTGGGTTGTCAAATAGATTCATAGTTCATGGACTGAAAACATTGAAATCACCTCCTATTCCCAGTTGACCTCACAATACAAAAATAAATTTTAAGTAAAATAAGTTATCAGACATCGTGTTCATCATAATTTATTTTTTAATTTTTTATTAGATAGAATTTTTTTATCGCTACAAATTTCAAATTATAAATTTATCAGAAGCTGAAATTCTCTCTCTCTCTCTCTCTCTCCTTACTTCAAATGCAGAATACTTTGTGCTGGGGATTAGTTGACCGCGATCAATTACAAGGAACTTTCTTCCACTGAGAAGCAAATCATAAACAATTGTTAAATCTGATTAGAGTATTAGCAGATTTGTTTATTTCCAACATGTTCTTAATCAGGCTTCATTATTTGGTAGTACAACATTGCTTCTTTTTAACGTATTCTTCATATAAAAAAGACTTATTTTCAGAAAAAAAAATGGGTAGAACTATTCTAAATGCCAAGTGCATTATTCATGGTTGTATATGAAACTAAGAAGATAATATAATACATTCTATATATCAATAAGTATTACGATCATTACATAAACCCGAAAGAGTTAAAATTTTGTAAAGAGATGTTTAATAAATGTACAAATATGGGGCTGTTTAGTTCGCGCTTAAAATGGCTTAGCTGTTGCTTATGCCGTTAAGCGGCAAATTACTTTTTTGAAAATTTTTAATTAAGCTTATTAATAATTTATTTGCATAAAACTATTCTAATAAAGTATAAGATAATTATTTAATAATAGTAGTAATACTTCAATAAGTTATTCAAACTAATTAAATTAAAGATGATCACAATGGATTTATTCGAAAATTTTAAATTAGGCTTAATTTAATTTAGACAAAAAAATTTTAAAACAGGGCAAGTCTTGAACGACTTACCAACGTGCATCCACGCCAAGTCGATCGGACGACTGACTCTTTTATATTTTATTTTTTAAAAAAATTAAGGCAGCTTTCGTATTTTGTGCGTATCAGAGTCATACGGTGTCGGAATTGAGAAAATTTGGTATCGTTGGAATCATAACAAAATTTTCTACAACTTTTATGTTGGTCAAAATTTAATATTGTAGCCCAATATGGAGCATTTTTTGTGAATACGCGCAAAAACTGCGGCGCCGAGCTGAAATTTCGGAGCAACTATCGTATTTTGCGTGTATCGGAGTCATATGATGTCAGAATCGAGCAAACTTAGTATCGTTGGAATCATAACAAAATTTTCTATAACTTTTATGCTGATTGAAATTTACGATTGTGGACGAATACGATCAAAAATTGCTGCACCGAGTCGAAACTTTGGAGCAAACTTGGTATCGGGTCACAATTGTAAAATTCAACCAACATGAAAGTTGTAGAAAATTTCATTACGATTCCAACGATACTAAGTTTGTTCTATTCTAATTTTGTATGACTCTGATACGCACAAAATATGATAGTCGCCAAATTTCGTGTCAGTTTTGCGCGATAAGAAAAAACCGATATCACAATATTAAATTTTGACAAACATGAAAGTTGTAGAAAATTTTGTTATGATTCCAAAGATACTAAATTCGCTCAATTCCGACAATGTATGACTCATACAAAATAAAATGCCCTAATTTTAAAAAAAAAAAATGAAAGAGTCGTCTGTTGACGGACGACGACGACATTGGGCAGTCTCCGCTCAACGGGAGACTTGGCCTATTTTGTTTAAAAATTTTTTTTCGTGCCTAAATTGCTAATTAAGATTAGAATTAAGCATAATTTAAAAATTTTGCCATTTATATTTTATATCTACAAGCAATAATAAACTTGAAATAACTAATACAAACTAATTACCAAAAATTTAAAGCTTAATTATATTTTATTGATTAATCATAATTTTTATTAAGATTATTAAAGTTGTATGAATTGTTCTAAAATAATAATAATAATTAATCGTGGAATAATTATTTGATTGTTGATTATAACGAAAATCAATGTGATTAATAAGATTTTTGCTTGAGATGACATATATTTCAAATATACAAAGACAATTCTAATTGGCTAATACTAAAATAATTATTATTTTAATAATTCATGTTTAATTATAGTTTACAACATCATGATGTGCTCAGTAAATGAAGGCTTAAAACAAAAAATATAATTATATATATATATATATATATATATATATATATATATTTGCAATTTATCAGAATTTCTCGTGGCTATCTTAAAAGTTTAACTTTATTTAATTTAATTGAAATTGTTTGATTAAAATTCCAAGTATATGTTAATTTAAATTTATTTGATCCTAAAGCTTTTTTTTTTAAATAATATTTTTTTTCTATCTGCCGACGTCGGTCTTTAAAAGCTAGTCATTTTCTCTCTTTTGACTTCATGCACGTGGGGAACAGGGAAGCATGCCAGGCATAATAAGTGAAATAATAATTATAGTGCTTTCAGGTCTAATAGACTTGCAATAAATTAACATGAGATGCCAATTTAATTTATAAATAATTAATTTTGTACCTACTATATCTATATCTGTATTATATTGATTAAGTAGCAAGAGGATAGCTGCACATTTATGATATGTGTACACAAATACAAAAATATAGATAGAATATGAGGTACATTTATGATTAAAAATATATGTTATAAATATGTGATAAATATGATATTATAAATTTTATATCTTAATAATTATATATAATATATCTAATCTAAATAAAAATAATACAAAGTTTATTATGAACTTTTAAAAAATAAAATGTTAATAGATAATATGAAAGCATTAAGATAAAGGGCATAGAGAAGTGTGAAGATATTAACCTTCATTATCAATGGTGACTACGAAGATGTTGAAACAATGATTAAAAAAAATATATCAAATGGAAAATGTTAAAGAAAAATATGAGATAAAATATTTTAAATATCATAATGTGATAGATACAGAAGTGACATATTATAATTAAAATAATACATGATCACTTTTAGAGCCTATCTCATATTAATGGAAATACATTCAACAATTAAAATTCAAATAAGAAAATAAAAAATATTATTTATATTTTAAAAAAATTAAGTTTTAATTCAAATTAGAAAATGAAAACTATTCTCATAAAAAATCTTAATAATATCTCTTCATATGGGAATATTTTACATCTACTATCACTTTAATTTATCTCAAACTCAATCATATGAACTTTGCTTCAACCTTACATGCATTTTGACAGAATTATACATTTTTATGAGAATCTCAGATAAGATTTTTAAAATTGAAAAAGTGGAATGAAATTTAAAACTTCAATCAGACAAGATCAAGCATATTATAAAAAATTATTTTAAATAATATATAATATTAATAATGAAGATAATTAAGTCATAATAAGAAGGGAGTGTGTGTGTCTATAATTACTTGAAGGGAGGACAGTGAAAAAGAAAAAAAGAACACTAAATCTAATGGATCCACGCAGCACAATTTAGTCTCACGATCCAATAATGAGATCAATAGTTTAGTGATACTAATCATACGCATTAACCACTGGAATCTACCCCTAAACACGTCACTTCACATCTATAAATGAAATCTAATATCAAGGCCTTATTCTAGAGATCAAAGCAAGGTTATGGTTGTTCTTAAACCGTCTTATTAATTCAAAATAAAAAATTGGTAGATTCGTTAACGGATTAGTTAAATTACTCAACGTTAAGGGGAGTCAACTTCGGGAATAGAGCTTCTGAACAGAAATGAAAGCGATAACTGTTATATTAAGTTCCTTAACAAAGTCAAAGCTGATAAAATTAGGGCACTGTTCGATGGCTCTAATTCCCATCCAAAACGGAGCACACGTATTTTACTAACTACAACTAGCTAGGCTTCCAGCCTTCCACATGGCAGAACGAGTAGATCGGTAGATTATTAAATGTGGTTCATTAGCGGTAATATTAAGTAATTAAAGTTAATAAAACACTTATCCTTTGGCTTATATTCTTTGATGGGGTTGCTAAAACATCTCTCACTTCGAGGCACATGTTGGGTGAGTCAAATTGGGCTGACCCAACCCGATCTTGAGTTCTACGTTTTGTGGTAGATCTGAGCAGTTGCAAGATGACCATGACAAAGAAGGTTGCACATGGGACATTTGATGCTCTTATGCTCTATTAAAGGTAGCGGTAGTTTTTTATAAAGTTGAATGTAAAACTTTTGTGAGAAAATTAGCTTTTTAAATTTTTTTATGTGTATTTTAAATATATTTTTTTTGAAAAATTCAAACATTAACTTTATGATAACCATATTCTAACAATTCTGATTCTCAAAAGCTTTTCACCATAATTTTTTTGAAAAATAGCAAAAAAAAAATGATATCTAAATACAATTGTAATTATTTTCTAAAAAAATAAAATAATCATAAAGCAGCCACAAACATACCCTTAAGCATACTAACTCTACAAGTTAAGTATAAGGCTCACAACATCAAATTGGTCACAGAGCTAGTCCAAAAGCATTGAGGTCATTTGGCTTGATTCATTATAGTAGAAAGTCAGTTTATAAGAAATTATCATATATAATCTTTAATACTTTTGCTTCAATATGTATGCCCAACTATAATGGATGGATCTTTAAGATGCATTAATTGATACATCATATCATTATCATATGATATAATTTTAGTTTGATTTAAAATTTTTTATTAGCTAATTATTGCATGACTTATGATATAATTACAAATTTAGAAAGTTCAATAATTTACTTAGAATTTAATTACAATATCATGAATCTCTTTAAATTTAAATTTAATCATATTTAAATTTCAATTTATTTATAGATATTTATTTTCTTTTTTTTTATTTAATAACTAACATGTCATAAAACATTAACTTTAAAACTAAATTTAGATATTCTATAAATTATGAGTTAATTGTTAAATGTTCAACTACTTCATCTTATGTGAAGACCATTGTAGTGCAACTGCACGTAGTTTTATTTTGTTATTGTGGGCTCCAAAATTTGACCAATGAACTCTCGATAAAGAGAGTTTGATTAATGTATCGGTGAAATTTTTAGAAGACAGATGAAATAGTAGATAAGACACTACCCAGAGATTTCGCCCTCATTTTATGAGGACTTTAGATTTGGTTCCAAGTTTCCTATAGGCGCAAGCAAATATAGTTAAATACCTCTCTCAATGTTGAGAGAGATCTTCTGGCTAGATTGCTAAATTCATTGATATAAGAATTAGTGGAGTTATGAATTCAGGTTAATGAAATTCATCATCCTTTAACTTGCAGCGGATGGTTGGGGGGAATGATGAGATGCCCGATCAAGATCCCATAGTTCCGTCATCCTGGACCATCGTGGTCCCTACTCTACTTAGTCAGAGGAGGTAGTCGACCCAACTTAACTGAAGGATCCTTGTCAGCAAGCATGAGTTGCAACGTCCAAGAAAATCTTGTATAACTGTGGTGGTGTTTATCTAAGGAGATATGTTTAAGTCCACCTTAGCTAACAGAGAGTTTTTGGCCCTATCAAGCACAGTTCACAACGATGAGCCATTAGAGAACAGGCCGCGTGATCATAATATAATGATGTCATTTGGCGAATCATCCGAGAGGACTGGTCGTAACTATATCATATAACCAAGCCAAATCACGTAGATAGAGGACATGCCACGCCACTCGGCATGAGATTGATTGAGAGTGACTATAGAAATACACTTGACTTGACATCCACTCCTTTGTGAGCTAAAATTTTATTAATTTATCACCTTCAACAAATAATTGCGGAAGGTGGATTGAATTTTTAAGCTTCGAGTTTTTAGATTGATGATTTTCATTTAATCATTTTGAGCTTAGTAATTTATCCAATTTTATATTTGTATTGATACTTAATTTGAATTAATTTGATTTAAAAGTATGATTACATTTTGATAGAAGTATCCTCCGATTGAAATCTCCATTCAATACAGCCATCATCGGAGTATATAAGTATGTTTAATCATTTGTTTTATTGTTCTAGATCCCCTCGACTCTATTAATTTAGTAATAGAGAATTATATCTAGAGAATTTGATATTTTGATTATAATGATCCATCTAGTTAATATCTTCAATCAACTCAGCCATCATTAGGGTGTTAGGAGTTTAATCATTTAGCTTATTATTTCAGATCCCATCGACTCTATTAATTTAATAATAGATGATCAGATCTAAACTTATACTTTGAGAATTTTGTATTTGAGATTATCGAATATAAATATAAGAGATATTTTGATAATAATGACACATCTCGTTCTTTAATCAACTCAACAATCATTGGGGATATATGTCTGCATCATCATCATTTAGTTAATTCTTTTCTCAACTCTATTAATTTAATAACAAAGGATCATATCCATATTTATATTTTGAGAATTTTGAATTTGACATTAATGAATATAAATATATTGGACATTTTGATAATGATGATCCCTCCAGTTGATATATTCAATCAACTCAGCCATCATTTGGGAGTTGGAGATTGTTGTTAAACTATCATATGACAAAATTAACTTCTAAGAGATTTTCTCAAGTAGAGAAAGCTATAATAACATCATTAGATTTTGTTAACCTGGACCCACCAAGAAATCCAACCGAATCAACTGTAGCATCCTCGGACACTAAGTTTAAACATTCAGGTGGGCATAATGGGATATTTAGAATACTTGTACAAATCTTGATCAAATTGAATTGATTACTTTATAGTTTGTACAAGAATTCATCTCTTTCAAATGACTGGAAAAATTCTGAAACACTTAAATTGAGTGATAATTGGTTTCATAATTTTTGTAAGATTGATATATTTGAATCTCAATTTGAAGTTAAATCAACGCCTTCTATTTGCTAGCATTAATGTGGTGTAGATCTAGTGGCATTATATTTTAGCTCTTATTTAATTCAAAGTATCGTACCATCAATTGTATTTATTTCTTTATTTATTGAATTTGAAATATTCAACAAGTCTCATCCGTGTTTATTGATTAGCTTAAAAGCTCAGTTTATTTTAAGATGTTAGACACCACATGACCGGAGAGGGGTACTTACAAGTGAATGAGTATGACATTAAGGAATATTGTACTATCTTGAAAGATAGAAATCATCACCCTATAATGGACCTAATCACCTAATAAGGACTCTTAAGGCATGATGGGTCATTGAATGTATAAGAGATCTTTCTCCTACTTTATATAGAAAAGTAAAGTAGAGTTTACTTTAAGCTGGGTTCATTAAGTTCCCTATGGAGGCAAGCCCCCATAATTACTTACATCTTAAGGAATGAAATCCCTTAGAAATACTCTTGATTAAAGTAGAAATTAAAGTCTCCAAAGATTTCAAAGCTAAGACTATCAAAAGATTGACTATTTTAGAAAATTAAATGAGATAGATCAAGGAGAAGACTTCTTTTGGAAGCCAAAGAAGATGAGTAGGGAATGATTATGATACTAGATAGCCTAGTGATCAATCAAATCTATCTATGGTTGAGCTTTATAATTTTGAAATTGAAGAGAGTTATTGTTTGAGTTGACATTTTATTAGAATACTAGGACTTCTAATCTCACAACATAAGATTATGGAAATGCCTAAGAGGTGAGGATTTATGCTTGTAGCTCGAAGGAAACAGCTACCTTGGATCCTAAGCTAGGGAGATTTGGTACAAACCATAAGCACATCCTAAATCTAAGAGAGATGTGGAGATAATAGTCTACCTCCACAAGAGAGGATAGACCGTCTGACTGTTAGACTTACAACTACTTGGAGTGGTTGCCAACTAACACCTCCTGCACTTTAAATCTATGTGGCCAATTCTTATGTATTGCAAGATGGATAGGGTAGTTATTATTTAGAAAGAGACTAAGTCTTTAATCTCACTCCCTAAGAGACTAGATCATGAAGGGCATGAATAATGACTTAATCAAATACAAAATTTTAACAAGTTTTATTTGATTTTTGGAACTTTTTTTTTATTTTGACACAGGCTGTAGGATTTTATATGTTAAATGTATGTATGGGCCAAATCAGAAAAGAAAGAGGTGTCTTTCCATCAAAGGCTCTTATAGGTCAAGCCTTTATTCTCTAGCACAGATGGAAGCCCTCTTTTAACAAAAGTGGAAGAATATGATATGCATGATATTATACATTCATTCATCCAGCTAAATGGTTACTAAGATTTTTTTATCTTAATTTAATTCCTAGGCTTTTATGTGAGGTTATGTGTTATTTTAAAATTTTAGTTTTGAGTTGTTAGTGTGATAGAAAATTTAATTTTTATCCAAGCCTACCGCATCAAGTCACACATTCAAACATCAGAAGAAACTAGAAAAATCATGTAATTCTACAATCTAAACACAACATCAAATAATTTTATAGGCTACCGTAAAGAATAAAAAAAAGGTCGGTGCGAGGGTTCGCATTACACCTAAAAGAGAAAAAAGATGGGTAGTTGAGCTCTACCCTTATACAACTCAGATTATAAAAATAATACACACTATGAGGGTCTTCTTTTCTTCATTTCTTCCTTCTCTTACTTTTGATTTGATTTGCTTCAAAGGCATCAAAGGGCACCCTAGGGATTAAACCTTACCGCTACTCATCCTAATCTCCCATAACACTAATCTTAATTTCTAATACAAAATTACATTAAAAATAGAAAAAGTAAATCTAGCTACACCTGTAAAATAAATATTAGTTAAACATACCATACAACCCAAGCAGTTATATGAATAATTTAGACTTAGCATCCTACATATGGATAACTAAGTCCACCTGTCTTAACGTGGGTTATGCTTATGGGGCTAAGCAACCTGCACAACAAAAGCATTTATATATTTTTTATTATAGCGGCCCTTTAAGCACAGCCCCTTGCAAAAAAAAAAAAATGATTACGCTAAAATGACCTAACATCCAGTCTGCGAAGTATACACCTTAACATCCAGTCTAAAATATTACATCATAAAATAAAACACAACATCATACATACAATCAATACATCGACTTAGCCTAATTTCGTGGTCGGTGACCCAAGAGTATTCTAGTGAAAAGAGGCTTGTGTAGTAAGACTTTCTTGGGCTTCTTTAGTTTAAGTTTCAATTTAGAGTTTGAATTTGTTTAAATTTTACCTTTGGGTGATTTCAATTTAAATAATTTAATAATTTATTTTTCATTTTTATTTCACTTTTATTTGGTTAAAGTGATATTTAGGTTTTCAAGAATGAATAGTAGAATGAATTTCGTTTATAGACAAAACTCAACCTATTCTACATCCTAACTCCTAAAGAGTCTAACTAAGGTCCTTAAGTATCGTAATTAGCTTATTTGAATTTGTGTAATTTATTTGATTTGATTTAGATGGTAGAATTTGAGTTTATTTAATCTTCATTTATTTGTTTGATTAATTTTGGATTAAATGTGTTGATTTAATTAAATATTGATAATTCAATATTGTTAATATCTAATGAAGTTTTAGTTTGCTTAAATCCATGTGTTTTTGATTGATTAATTTTAGATTAAATGTGTTGATTTAATTAAATCTTGATAATTCAATATCCTTAATATAGAATGAAGTTTAAGTTTGTTTAAATCCATGTGTTTTTGATTGATTAATTCTAGATTAGATGTTTTGCTTTAATTAATATTTTGATAATTCAATATCTTTTAATTCAATATCTAGTTTCTCTCCCTTGGGTTTTAATTTTAATTCCTTAATTTCATATGATTAATATCATTTCAATGTTGTTTGATTCATTGATTCATTTCATTATTCCATTTAAGTTTGATTTAGATTGGTGAATGTATTTTACTTATGATTTATTTGAAGTTTAATGTATTCTTTTATTTTAATTTCAATTAATGGTTTAACTTATTGAATTTAGTCATTTAGTTTATGTATAGATTATCTCTTTAGTTGAATGATTAATATCTTATCTTAATTCTATTGGTTTGTTTTACTTGAGTTTTATTTTTGTTTGACTTATTTTGATATTATTTGAAATTAAGAGTAATTGGATATGATTTAATAACTTTAGAGTTTATATGTAATTTTATGTTTATTTGATTTGATTATGGTTTATTTATTTATAGTTTGATTGGATAAAATGAATTGAAAATTTTCTTTGATTTAATTGAGTTTGATTATTTATGATTAGAATTTCATTTTAATTTCATTCATTTATCATGTTTATTAGATTTTAGTTTATGTTTTGATTTTACATATTTTAATAATTAATTAGTTTATCTTATTTAAGTAGGTTGAATTAGATTTTGACCATGTATTAAATTGATGAGAGTCATTCTTTATTTGATTTAATTTGATTATTAATTTATATGCTTAGCATTGTGATCATATTAGTTTAATTTAGAAGTGTGTTTAGGTTAATTAAATTAAATAAAGATTTGTTTAATTTTAATTTAGTTTCATATTTGTTTAGGTTAATGATGTAATTAATGACCCAATGATTTAGATTTAATTTAGGATTTGATTACATTTAATTGCATTTTAATTATGTTCAAATTTATGTCTTAAGCTTAAGTTTAATGTGATTACTTTAATTAACTAATTAGTTTATTTTAAGATGTGTGATTAAATTAATTAGTGGAATAATTAAAGATTTGATTTGAGTTTGATTTAAGAATTAATTTTAATGTGATTTATTTAAATCAATTTTATTAAGTTGATGGATTAATTCATTAAGTTTGCATTAATTAGATGTTTAATTAATTGAATTTGATTAAGGGTAATTGAATTTTTAATTATTAGATTAATTAAATATTTGTTTAATTAATGACTTAATTTGCCACATGTGAGTGATTTGACTTTGTTAAGTGTTTTACTTAAGTTTGATTTGATTAAAGTATTATTGTTATTATCATCATTGTTATTAAATGAATTAACTATTTATTTTATTTCAATTAAGTTTGATTATTTATGATTAGAATTTTATCAAATTTGATTCATTTATTAGGTTTATTTAGTTTCATTAACGTGTTTGATTTACTTATTGGTTGAAATATTTAATGATTGAGTAACTATCTTATTCCAAATGGATTGATTTAGAGATTAAATTAATTAAGTTCACTTTACCTTCATTTAGTTTGCTTTGGTTTAAGGAAAGAGATTTGCTAATCCCAAACCCCATTCCCCATGTGTAAGTTAATTTGGTTTAATGAAGGGTTGTTAAGTTTATTTTATGGTTAATTAGGTTAAGGTGTGAATTTTAATTAACTCTTACCTATATCACCTTAAGAATTAACTAATTAATAATGAGCCAATATGATATGCATATGCTTTGGAAATAAAATCATCAATGATCCTACGAAAATAAAAGGGCCTAATACAATTTGACTCATAATTATTGGTTAATTAAACTAGTATAATTAATCTTATAACCCTCACACAAGCTAGTTATAATTTTCTTAGAATTCTCTTAGGTTGTTGAACACCTACGAATCTATCCAAGAAACTTAATTAGACAAGTTCAAGAATGATTATGATTTCAATTTGATTAATCAAGCCATTTAATTAATGAATTAAACCATTAATTAATCTCAAATTAATTAATCTCAACTCAAGTGAAATGAACTTTGGGAAAAGAATGAAAAAGAGGTCCCAATATCATTCCCCATGTCCATCCACTATCTCACAGTGATTAGCAAGCTTAATTAAAAATATTATGAATATTAATTAAATACTTAATTAATTAAGAGAGTAATTAAGGCTAAGGTAAGCAATATCCCTAATTAACCAAGCAATAAATCTCAAGAAAATTATGGGAGGTAGAGGTCATCCCATTAATCAACTTCAGATAGTTTGAAATTAATTACTTAGATAATTAGAGATTAATTAAGCTAATTAAGTTTTCAATTAAACCCAAATTAAACTTTAATCACTATTTAAATTAATCATATTTAATTTTAAATTAAGCCCCTCTGAAATATCTTTAAAATGAGTCATTATTTGTATTTTTTAAATCTCTCTAGGATTAGTTATGAATTTCCAAAGTTTCAGCTAATTTAACCAAATTTTATAGGGTATACTGATTTATTTAATCAATATAGCTCATTTGAACTTCAAAATTCAATATCTTTCAATCCAACCATCATTTTATCTTAAAATTTTTATAGTTGGTAGATTTCAAACCAAATTTTAATCTCTAAAAATTTTACCTCAATAATTTGTATTTTTAGAGTAATTAATAAAAAATTATTTTCACTAAAACTTAAATTAAGCTCACAATACTCAACAAAATTAATGATTTTTGTTCATTGGAATCCTCTCGAAAAGATGAATCCGACGAGCCCTTATTTGTATTTTTTCATTAGGTATTTTATTTTTTTTATGAATTTTTCAAATTTTAAGTAATTTTAATGTTTTTTAAAATTAGAAAATGAGCATTTTCCCATAACCCTCAAAGCTATGAGTTGATCTGGCCATGTGGCTCACGCAACTTGCATCACATTTCTGATGCCATAACAACACCATGATGATTGGCCAAGCGGCGTCAGGATATCGAGCCGTGAACACCGACCGGATCCAAAATCATGGATCCAATTGTATGACTGACCGTCCGCTGGAACAACTAATCGATGATTCATGGAAATCAGATCAACAAAGAAATTCTTGCTATTTTCATGATTTTGAACCAAATATCATCCAATTGGGCTTGATTTTGTGGCAATCTTCATAGAAAAGCTCTACGATTTGTATGTGGATGATATTAAATGAAAAATGCGAGGGTAATTATGGTGAAAAAATCTCTTATAGAGTTGCCTTTCAAATCTGTGGAGAAAAGAAAAAAGAGACCTTATAGAAATTCACCTTAGTAAGATACCACGTAGATCCGTAGATGTACTTATTTAGGTGATCGGATACATCATCAAGGAAATAGTGTACTATCTTGAACCCTTTAAAGAAACCAATTACCTCAATAAGGACTCCTAAGGATGATATGTATGCATATGTACCAGAGATTCTTTCCCTACTTTACATAAAAAAGTAAGACATGATTTATTTTAAATCGGGTTCATTAAGTTCCCTACAAGGGCAATCCCCCATAGTTAATTACATCCTAAGGGATGAGATCCTTAAGAAAGGACTATCAATCGATTGGTTTATGTTTTGAGGATCAAATGGGACTGATCAAAAGAGAGAGTTATTATCGAAGCTAAAATGAGAGATAAGTAGGAGATGCCCACGATGCTAGGAAACTTAAGAAAATGCCTAAGAGATGAGGAATTAAGCTTATGGTCTGCAAAGGGGAGAAGTGGCCCTAGAACCTAAATCAAGGGAGCTTTGGTGAGGGCCAGAAGCACAACCTAAATCTAAGGCAAAAAATGGGTAATTGGTTTGCCTCCATAAGAGAGGACAAACTACTCGACAGCTTGGACTTACAAAGGCCTAGGGGTGGCCACCGACTAACTCCTCCTATGATTTTAAATAGATGTAGGCTAGTCTTTATGCTTATGCAAGATAGCTAAACTATTTTTAGTTAGAAAGAGACTAAGTACTTAAAATCACTCCCTAAAGAGACTAGATCATGTAAAGGGACATGCTTCAAATGACCTAAATCTAATGCATTTCAAATTTCATTTTATTTTTATTTTTGGAAAATTATTTTGACTCAAGCTAATAGGATTCATATGACTAATGCTTGAGAAAGAAGATTATTGGCCAAAATCAGTGAGAAGGGAGGAGGTGAGTTTCCACCACGGCTCTCAAAGGTCAAGCTGGGTTCTTTGGCAAAGGTGGAAGCCCTTCGATCAAGACTAAAATAAGATGCTGTTGTGCATGATATTATAAAGAAAAGCTCATCCAGCTAAGGGGTTGTTAATTCTTTTATCTTGATTTTAAACCTAAACTTTAGGTGAGATTATGAGTTGTTTAATTATATTTTAAGTTGTTAAGTTGAGTAAAAGATTTATTTTTCCCTAAAGAGCCTAATCCGCATCGAGGCCATACATAAAGCAAGGAAGAAACTAGAAAATCATGCCACTTAATGCAAAAGCTAAACAAATCATCAATCAATTTATAAAGCTAATTGCAAAAGAATAAATGGCTGTTTGTGAGCACCACTCAAAATATCAATTATGTAAGTCAGGTCTTATGTAACCCATATTACAAATAAATTAAAGTATAATTTAAGCAAGGAATTTATTATTATGGGGGTCTTCAAGCTTTTTTCTTCTTTCTTCCTTCTTCTTTCTTTCTTCTTCTTTTCTTCTTTGGTTCCTCCTTTGGATGGTTGGATGGTAGATGCTCCAAGGCTTCACATGGTGTATAAGATGGGATCTTATGATCAATGTTCATCCTAATCCCCATAACAAATCATTCCAAAATCTTAATTATACAAATTTTTACATGAAAGAGAAAAAGTGGAAATCTAACTAACACCTACAAAATAAAGGTTAGATAAATCACACCACACAAATCTCAAGCATGTATATTGGACTTATCACCACACACATGAGTGATTAAGTCCACCTGACCTATGGATTATGCAAAGGGGTATAAGCACCTGCAAGCAAGAAGTAGTTATATTTTTATTTATGATAGCGCACCTTAAGCACAATCCATAAAAGAATATTAGGCTAAGCACCCATTCATTCTACTGCATACACACTAACATCCGCCCAAAACATATATCATAAAATAAAATATAATATCAAACCATGCAGACAAACCTAAAGTTAAAAAGTGACTTAAGGCAGTGTGATAGCTAGTGTTATGGCTTTGGGTTCAAATTTTCTAAGTGTGAAGAACATGTTGAACTTAGAGGAGAGTTTCATTTAAGTTGTCTAAGTATTTTGTGTTAGTTTTATTTCATGTTTTAATTTGGTTTAAGTGAAACCCACAATTAATTACTAAGTTATGAAGAGAGGGAAAGAGAAGAGAACTTCTCTTTCCTTTCCTAACCTTAAGTAATTTCTAAAGTAGATTCACATTTAAGTTTCATTTAGGTGAATTTTTTGATTATATCTTTTAATCAATCCTAATTTTAGATAAAGTCTAAACAGACCTATTAAAAAAAGGCATTTTAAGATTAAATAAAATGAATCAAAATTCACATAACATACATTACTTCATTTCTTTCCCAACATATACGCCATGCATATGGATGTACCCTAAGTATATATATACATGCAAATGAGAGTGGTTAACACACTTTATGATGCATGCTAAGTAATCCATTTAAGAAAATTTAGAAGTTGAATATGCATGATTTTTCTTAAGTAGAAAATATTTTCCTTATCCAAAATTTCACATACATACATGAAAGTAAGGAAGGCATAAGTGAGTACAGCGCCATTGTCAACCAGAGGTGTAAGGTACAAGACCTACTTAGGGCTAATTAATGTCTCACAATCTTGGGGTTGTCCAGACTAATATACCACTTTTTTTAAATACAAACATGTATATGAAAGAAATGAAATAGAAAAGGAAAAAGGCAAAAGCTGTTTAATAGATTTATTTTGTAGGTATAGTTTTGAATAGGAATTTTGGTGAGATATAAGGTTCATTTGAAAAGGACCAAATGCTCACCTAATTTCATATCCTATTCATCCCTATGGTAGGAAACCTATACAAAGCATACCTTTATAATATTTCACATGCAAGCTTATAATTAAAGTATAAGTAGCATACTTTCAGATTTGATATTTCATTTATAAGTTTTGAAAATAATTTGGATTTAGTAGTGATAATAGCCACTCATATTTTACTTTAGGCAACACATGCACATTTGACATAAAATAAATAATTTTATTTTAAAATTTAAAATATGAAATCATGAATGCATGAAATCACATGGCATACAACTTAACATGTTGGGAAAGATCCAAAATAATGAAAGCATGTAAACAAATGCACTTTACTTAAATCCTAAAGACATTCTTATAGAATAAGAAAATTTAGAATAAATCAAAGTGAATTTCAAAATGATTTTTATTTAGTTTGAAGTTTGATTTTATTTTAAAAAGGTGAGATGAGTTTGCTATTTTTAACCCATTCTCACATGCGTTTGATAATTTTTTTTTAAATTTTAGACAATTAGATCTATTTTATGTGTTGATTAGGTTAAGGTATGAATTAAGTGACTTAATTAACCCTTACCTACACCGCCTTAGAAGAATTAACTAAATAATTATGAGCCAATGAGATGACATAAAACTCACAAGGAATTTAAATTTGTAATGCACCAAATAATGAAAATGCCTAATGCAATTTGGCTCACAATTAAAAGTTACTTAAGCTAAGGGGTTTAACTTAAGTACTTTCAAAACACCCTTTCATACTTATGAAAGGGGTTTCAATTTTTTTAATTGAACTTAAGCTATTAAACACCTAAGCATCCACCCAAGTAGATTAATTAAGTTCTAAAAATTTTTAGAATTTTTGAAAATTGATTAAGGGGATAATTAATGGATTAACCCTTAATTAAGAGGAGATTAAGGAGAGAGAAAAGGGGGGTTTAGGAAATATAGGGAGAAAATCCCTATTCCATGAACCTCCTACTTATGATCTGACCTTAATCAACCCTAATCATGATTAAATCACCTTTTACCTAATTGCATAAAGGGAATGAAATAGCAATTTTCTCAATTGAGCCCTCAATAAATCTCAAGAAAATTAGGAGAGTCAGAGGTCATCCCCTAAAATGAACCCTAGAAGTTTGAGAATAATTGATTACATAATTAGAGAATAATTAGGTAATTAAGATTCTTAAAGAAACCCAAATTCAAAGAAAAGAGTAATTCAAAATCAATTAAAATCATTTTTAAATATTCTATATAAAATTATCTTTCCATAGCATTTTTTCCTTTTATTTTTTTTTGATTTTTTTAGAGGAAATTATGATTTTTAGAAGTTCTCTGAATTAATTAGGAATTAATTAATTGCTTAAGTAATCCCTACTTAATCCTTAGCTCACTACGCGACGTGTTGCGGTGGTGGTCAGTGCACTTTACATGCGTCGGGACATGAGGGGGTGACTTCAATGTCACATCCCAAATGGCAGTGACGGTGGCGGCGGTGCATGCGCTTATATTCCCTGCCGTCCGATCAAAGATCGGAAGGCTAAAAATCACCACGTTTATAAAGAAAATCGATCACTAACGTGCACACCATCCATCTAAAATGTGCGGATGGATGAGATGAGCCAAGTTCTTCCCTGAGGATCAATGGAGACCGTCCATGATCTAAGGGGAGATCCGAGCTCGATTGAGCTTGGATTGGAATGAACTTGTACCCACACCATCTAAGCATAATTACAAACCTATCCAACGATTGATTTCACATGCCATGCACATTTCTTTCACAAAGGACCAACACCTTCTAAGCTAAGTGGTTGCAAAATTCCATACCTCGGAGGTAATCATCGATGCTCGAGATCGATGAGGTAGCTTCATCTGGTGGAGACGAAGCCCTCTTAAAATTCCTAGGACTTGGGATTGAGTGGATCAATGGGTGGACCAACACCACTTCACTTGGGCTTTGATTGAATTGATCCTCTATGGGAACTCCAATGTGAGCTTGAGCTCCATTGGTCCCAATAGAGGGATTTGAAGGAAATCAAATGTAGAGAAGTTAGCAATTTCTACCTCCCATTTTTTGCAAAACGAGATAATTCAAATCCTCTCTAGACCTTGGGAATGCTCATGATCATGGGTTCCTGGCTTCAATCAGTGAGAGTGAATCAAAATTTCATTGAATTAGGGGGAGTATATCTCTCCCTATGGAAATCGGATGGCCAACCATTCTTTTCCATTTTGATCCAATTTATGAGATTAGAGAGGTTGTTTAGGTTATTTTGAGTGTGCACATGGTCAGTTGACCCAAGGAATGGATTGCCAACTTCCAATGTGCTGAATTTGAGTAAGAGGGAATTTGAAAATTTAATTTTGCTCTAAGTGGTCGGGTTTGGTCTAGGGGCCAAATGAGCTGACCCAACCCATTTGGTTGGGTGCACCACTCATCACTAAGTCCCCTTGAGCTTTTAGGAAAGCCTCAAGTGATTGCGAAGAGGGTTTGACCAAGTTACCCATGGGTTAGGCCAAAATTTGTTTTATGCCCTAGGAGTAGAATGGTCATTTTGCTATTTTTTCACTTTGGACATGTTGGGTATGTGGAGAAACTAGGTTTTGCCAAGTTTCATTGGATTTGAAATCCATTTGATAGGGTTTGGCTCATGTTGACCCATTTAGGTCAAAATGGGTCAACTTGGGTCAAGTTGACCAATAGGTCAAATTAGATCAAACCAAGGGTTGGGTCAAGTTCATCTGACCATTTGAAATGTTTTGGTGGCTTTGGTATATATTTGATTTTGGCTCATATGACTTTAGTTAGGTCAAATGGGTCAAGTTGATCAATTTGACCCATTTGACCTATTTGAGGTAGGTCAAGGGTAGGTTTAGGTTATATATGGAGGATTGGTATCTTTGTTTCCAATCAATTTGGGTTAAGTTCAATTTTGGGTCAACATGACCCTTTAGGTCATGTTGGGTCTAAGGTCAATTGGCTAGTTGGGCCTAGGTCCAATAAGGCTTTGGTCAAGTTCCACAAGTGATTTGGGATGGACTTGACCCATTTGTTTCAATCAATTTGGCTTAGATCAAGTTTTGACACATTTTGGCCCTTTAGGTCAAAATGGGTCAACTTCAAGTCAATTGGGCTAGGTTGGCTCAAATGTTGGCTTGATCAAGTTTAAACATAGGTCATGAGTGAACTTAGATCAATGGTTTCAATCAATTTGGCCTATAGTGGTGTTTGGTCATGTAAGGTTTCATTTTGGGATAATTGTTGACTTAGTCAACCAATAGGTTTGACTTGGTTTGACCCAATTTTATTGATTGATCATCCCATGATGATTGTTGATCATGATGAGAGGCAAATATGAGTTTGGTTCAATCCAATTTGGTTAGGATCAAAAGTTGGCTCATATGGGTACTTTAGGTCACTTTGGGTCAAGTGAGCCTAAGTGGGTCAAATGGCTTGGTCAAAGCTTGATTTGAAGTTGATTGATCTTGCATATGGACATGATTGAAATATAAATCCATTTACAATTGGTTTGAAGTCAAATGGTTTTGATCCATTTGAAAATTTCATATTCAAAGGAAGAATAAAAGGTCTTGGGTTTGATTTTTGATTTGGGTTTTGATTGAGTGACTGAGGTTTGGATTTATATATGCTCATGATTGTAGGATTGATTGAACTATGAGAGAAAATCAAGGGTTTGGCTTGATTTGAAAGTGATTTGGCTAAGTTCAAGATTTTGAGTTGAATGGCTTAGATTTGATTTTTGAATGGATTTGAGTTTGATTTTTTGGTATTGGTTTTGATTGTTTGAATTTATATTTCATTTATATATGTGAATATAAATGAGAATATAAATGGATCATGAGAAAATTTCAAAAAGTTTAATCATGATTTAGGTTAAATCCATTAAAGAGAATTTAAAGGATTTAAGGTAATTTTTAAATTGAAATTTAATTTTTTGAATTGGATTTGATTGATTTATATTTGTATTTCATTTATATATGAGAATATAAATGATGATACAAATAAGTTTTGTGAAAATCCCATGGGTTTGAATAGGTTTGATCAAGATTTAGGATAAATCTATTAAAGAGAATTTAAAGGATTTAAGGGAATTTCAAGGATTTTAAATTTGAAATTTAATTTTTGCCTTTGATTTGATTGATTTATATTTATATTTCATTTATATATGAGAATATAAATATTTTTTGAGAAAATTGCAAAGGTTTGAATAGGTTTGATTAAGGTTTATAGTTGATTTTGGCTAAGTCCTTTGATAAAAAAGTAAAGGACTTAAAAAAATTTTCATGAATTAATTTTGAATTTTGAATTTTGAATTTAGATTTGATGAGTTTGAATTTATATTTTATTTATATATGTGAATATAAATGAGTATATAAATTGATCATGAGAAAATCTCAAAGATTTGAATAGGTTTAGATCATATTTTGGTTAAGTCCTAAAAGGAGGACTTAAAAAAAATTTGAAGAATTTTGATGGATTTTGATGGGTTTCAATCATGGATTTCAATCATGGATTTCAATCATTCAATCATGAATTGAATCATGGATTTGAATGATGGAATTGAATTGAGTTTGGAGAAAATCAAATAGAATTGATTTGGAGTTTCACTTGAAAGAAGGAAAGAGAGGAAATTAAGCTAAGGGTATAAAATTTTCCCACCCTAAGGCATGACCTATTCCTATGGATGTCTTCTAAATCTTCTAGGCTGGGTTGGAGTGTCCACCCAATCAATGTGTCTTAAGATAAGGACTCTTAAAGTCTAAGAGTCATGTCTAAGATGGAGGGATTGAGAGCTCATTCTAAAATGAGGTCAACAAGGGTTCTCAATAGGTGTGTGTGTGACAAGGAACACCACACGTATTAGTGTTGACCGAAATGATACAACACTGAAAGATCACAAGCTAACAAAATAATCATCATCCCAAAGAAAAGAAAGAATCTAAAACTTAGTGCAATATGGCTCTACTGTCCAAGACATAAGAGAGAGGGAAGAAATCCACTAAGGGATAGAGTGTGAACCTTCCACCAGGGAAGCAAGTTCAAGTTATCCACAAGGGGAAAAGAGATTTGATTTGATTCTCATTGAGGAGAAAGAGATTTGATTTAAATTCCACTAGGGAAGAGGGTTGAATTTATTTTAATTTTGGGTTTAATTTTAATGAACCTATTGGTTTGCAATGGGTTATAAATGGGAGCCATGGAGGTTAAGACCTAATCATAATCCAAAGAGTAGTCTACTAAACATGTAGTAGACTAGCCAAACCTATGCATTTGTACTAAGAAGAAAGCATAGTAGACTTACATTTTCCAAGTAAGGACCAGTTGCTGGGGTAATCTATTGGCAAGGTAATAGATTGAACCCAACCTAAGGCTGACTATTGAGTGAATGCCATTGGGGGACTTAGATCAACTCAAAGATAGTCAAGATTAATTTCATTTTTTTTAGATTTATTTATTTTGATGGATTTTCATTGGTTTATGATGAGTAAGAAGGAGCCATGAAGCCTAGACCACCAGATTTTAGTAGTCTACCAACCACAGGTAGGACTATCCAACCAAAGGAGTGCCTTTGGTAATGATCAATTTAAGAAGAAAGCAGACTCACATCTTCAGAAAAGACCAGATGGTTTTTGGATAACTAATCAAATCTGACCTAGGTCTGACTATTGATTGAATGCCACCAGGGGACTTAGATCAGCTTAAAGATAGTCAAGATTGATTTTTATTTTAAATTTGTTTTAATGGATTATGTTGGTTTGTGATGGATCAAACTCAGAAGGGGCTTATGGAAGCCTAGACCTATCTTAGACTTACTGAACCAAAGGGAGTAGCTGGAGAACTATCCCAAAGGAGTGCCTCAGCAATGATCAATTTAAGGGAAGAAAGGGAACTCAAATCTTCCACTAGAAAAGACCAGGGTGATTGCTTTGGCAAAAATTGAACCCGACCTCCCATCGATTTGAAATCATGCTAGAAAGAATGTGTCATAGTCTTATATCTTTCAATGACTGTAAACGCTTGGAAAATAGATTGAACCCAAAGGCACTCTGGAGTGAGTAACTCAGAATTTATCTCAACTCATGAAATTCCTATAGGGAGTTCTAACACCACCTAAAGATAGGATGCCCGCTTGGGAGAAGGGGCCCTTTGAATCCTAAGCAATTAATTTTGTTTGTTTTGTTTTAGTTTGTTTATCATGGACCCTTCTAGTTTGCGAGGGATCAAACTAAGAAGGAGCTTATATCAGCCTAAAACTATCTCAGATTTACTGAACCAAGGGAGAATCTATGCATCTACTGAACAAATTCTCCAACCACATGGGTGGTTACTATGAAAGGGGAATTGTCCAATCCAGAAGTAACCCGGGTAGTGTCTAAATGGAGTCACAAAGGACTTGATCCAAATAGAGTGTCCATAGTGGATGGGGCCGATAAGGGCTTAATCCAACACCCTGAAGAAAATGACATGGCTAGTTATATATTCAATAAGTATTTGGTGTTCAACTCAAGGAGGAAGCACGGGGACTCATATCTTCCAAGAGTGGTGTACTCACGGTGAGTCAAGATATAACATTAACCAACCTAAGGTGCCCATCAATAATCAACAAGAAGAAAGCTGGGACTCACATCCTCTATAGGAACATAGGGATAGTCTCTTCGACGTGCTATCCGACCTAGGGCGACTATTGAGTGAATGCCACTGGGGACTTATATCAACTCAAAAGTAGTCAAGAGGAAAGGAGCCTCTGGGGGACTTATCCTAAACCTCAAATATACTCAACCTAGTTAGAGCATGATGGCTAGTTCAAAAAGAAAGCACGGAGACTCACATCTTCTTAAGCAAAGTCAACATGAGGTAGCTTACTGGTTGGATAGTGAAGCATACCATACTAACAAATTGCTCTTTTATTTGTAATGATCAAATTAGGAAGAAAGCGTGGGGACTCACATCCTCCAACAAATGACCACCGGGGTGACATACTAGCGATGTAGCATGTAGACCCGACCTAGAGCAGCTAATGAGTGAGTAAATAGCTTGATACAAATAATTTGTGTTTACTGTTGTGTATGTGTTAAAAGGAATCAGATGCCTCTAGGGGACTCTTACACCTACCTTAAAACATGTTGGGGAATTATAAAATGATGCCATAGATGGAAAATAAGATTCCCACTAAGAAAGGATGCACTTGGGTTCTCTCACACCTAACTTAGTTATGCTAATCAAAATAGGATGCCTCTATAGTTCTCTTACACCTATTCTAAAAGCAAGATTGGGATATGTTTGTTATGAAAGAGGGATAGGATGCCAGGGGACTCTTACACCTACCTAAACATGACAGATTCAAGCAAAAAAACAACACTTCAAAGAAGAGAAGATTTGATGAATGGAATCGATTTTGTTCTTTTATTAATGATTATTTTCAAACAAGTTATGTTTCATGGGTAATATATTTTAGAGCCCATTAATTGGAAGCATTGGGTGTTCCCCTTTACAATAAGATAATAAGATCCTCCTTGGTAGCCTTCTATGACATAGGGCCTTCCCAAGTGGGTTCAAACTTGCCTCCCATCTTTGATGGGCAAATTGGTCTCCTGGACTAACACAAGTTCTCACTGAAAGACCTGGGACTATTTGTTGTGAGCTTGAATCATTTTGGCCTTGTACAACTCGATTTTAGCACGCCGGACTTTCCTCCAAACCTTGAGCTCTTCTAATTGTAACTTTGCATTCGCTATCAGTAGTGATCTTGTTACCCAATGCTATCCTTAGTGGAGTTGAAGTTTCTGGGAAGAACTGACCCATACACTATGGAAAATAGGGTAGACTGAGTTGGAGTTCGGTAAGTGGTGCGGTAGGCCCAAAAAGCTTCAACCAACTGCTCGTTACACTGTCATTTATTATCATCAAGAGTCTTGTTCAGTATCTGGATGCGAGTTTGTTTGAATGCTTCTGCTAAACCATTATCTCTAGGGTAGCAGATGGTGAAGTATCTCTAATCTATATCATATATTCTAGAAAATCTATTGATCTTCATGCTTTTGAATGCAGTATAATTATCAAAAATAATTCATCGAGGCACCCCAAACCTATATACGATATGGTTCCTGAAAAATTGAAGCACATGGTGATTGTGACCTCTCGAGTGGGATGGCTTCCACTTGGAAAAGTAGTAAGAGAAGATCAATGCCCCTTGGAAGAAGGAGGATCGATCATACCTACAATGTCACCCCAACACTCAAATGGCCATGAAGCCAAAGTAGGGTGTGTAGAATGTTGGGTGGGGTGGAGGACCACACGTGCACCTAACACCGATGGCATCTCTAGCTTATATCCATACAATCGTGATCATGAAGGCCATCCAAGTCTTTGATCTTCTTCATCTTCATTGAATTTATAAATCCATATAGACAGTGTACCTGATTATAATGCCATGGCTTCATGTTTTTTGTAAACCACATTTGGTCAAAGGACCAGGTATCAACAAGCGTAGAGAGAGCTCTATTTTCACCGATGGGCTTGTGATTTCTCTTGAGGTAGTTTGTGTTGAAAGTAATCTATGAATGGTTGCCTCCAATATAGCTCCTTATTCCATTTTGGCAATGTCAACCTCCTTCAAGAGAAAGTCTCTGATGAGTTCAATCAATAAGAGATAAGACTTATCTATTTTGCACCCTTATTGAAATGGACTCATCTTCAACATGCCAACTTTGGCAAGTTTTGCATACATCTGTTCTGCCGGGAAGCTTGTAGATGGTGACTTTGGAATTGGGCCACTTCATGGTATACTCATAGTAATGATGAAGCTTGGGTTTGAGAACAGGACGACAATCGTTGATGACCAACTAAGAATCCCCAAAGATGTTAATGCTCTTGACACCGATAATGATGGCTAACTCCAAACTAGTAATCAAAGCCTCATACTTAGCTTTATTGGGTTGGAAAGATAGTATGAATCTCATCACAGTTTGGAGTTAGAAGAACTATTCCTACCCCTTTCTTAGAGAGATCATGGTGCTTCACCTTTAAGAAAAAATAGCACCATCAAAATACATCTCCCATGGTTATGGCCTCCCCCTAAGTTCATGATTTGTTCATTGGGAGATCATCAAGCGGGAGAATCAAGTGTCGCTAAGAAAACTAGTTTCATCCTTATCGCAGGGTAAAATGATATCAAACGCGAGAGTATCATGGAAAGAGCCAAACATGAAAAGCATGTTGAGGTAATACCGTAGTGGATTTGAGAGATCAAGTTCACCTTATGAAAGCATGTAGCTTAGATGCAAAGATCAAAGCTAGCAATGTTTCAATAGGTGGATAGTTTGTTTTAGAAGGATGATGAGGTAGTAGAGCACTTTCCTTCCCTTCATTGGCCAAGACAGCACCAAGGAGAGTCATCCACGTAGTGTAAAGGATTAATGGCCTGCCCATAGGGGCGCTAGAAGCGGCTTCACCAAGTATCTTTGATGTCTTTGAATGCGACACTTATCATCCCTTGAACTTGGCATCCTTTTGACAAGTGCCGAGAATGGTTTGCATCTCGATAAGTTTGAGATAAAGCATCTTAGATGCCCATCCTGAAAGGATCTGAGTTAAACTCTGGGAGGTGGCATTTCTAAGATCTTTTAATCTTTTAGATCTATTTCTATTCCCAGTGTTGAACAAACCCAAGAATTTCAAGTGACTCTGAATGCACACTTCATGGGATTCATCTTGAGGTTATATTGTCTTAACCGTTCGAAAACTACTCTAAAGTCGAAGAGACAATCTTCCTTATTTAAACTCTTGACTACTAGATCATCAACGTAGCACTCAACTTGATGATGGATGAGTTCATTGAAGATGAGTCTAGGTATGTAGCACCAACATTTTAAGGCGAAAAGGCATGACCCTATAAGAAGATTCTCGATCGGGTTTGAAAAGTAGTGTTTCTTTCATCTTCGAGACATCTTGATTTGGTTATAGATGATCCATCCATGAAAGAGAAGACGCATGAGATGAGGCAATGTCCACCATTAATTCGGTATAGGAAGAAACTCATCCTTAGGACATGCCTTATTTAAGTCCCTAAAATTGATAAATGTGAATTTGGCCATTCTTCTTCTTAATGACACTAGCTAACCGTAGATATTTTTCTTCCGATGAAACCAACACATCAATCAATTTCTTGACTTGAAATGACGTTGTTCAATTTCTAATCGCATCTAGGAGCTTGCTTAATAGGGGTAACATTGCTAGCTTGTGGACTGCCACATGAGATAATCATTTCTTCATAACTCCATGTGAAGCCTTTAAAATAGTCAATAGCCTAACTAAGTCATTGGTTTCTTCTTCATTCAGAATGAACCGATGTAGCGAGGATTTTCATCTCAGGTTGATTTCTTTAATTTTGAAAATCTCCTCTTCAAATTCTGCGGCTCTTTGACTTGGAGATCATCGATCATCAAGTTTCTAAACACACATTCTCATAAGAGTTGGGGATGTGTGAGAAGAACCTATCGATTCCAAATGGTTGGTAACAACTAATCTTCATCATCGACAACCACTGTAATCCTAGTCCCGCTCTTGATTGTGCTTCCCGCTATTCCATAAAAGTATTCTAACCTGTGACCATGTGTGAGGAACTAAACCTTTGTATAAGATTTTGAACACAAGGTGAGTAAAAGTCAAAAGGTAATTCCATTAATTCTTTAAAGTATCTTCCTCAAGTCAAACTATGGACTTGAGGATGATGAACCCAAAAAGAACCTCTTCGCTTCATGTCATTGGAAGACTTAGGGACTTCCTTAACTACTAAACCTTCAACTGAGAGAGTGAGGTAAGAGCTAAGGTTCCCAACGCCGCCTAATAGTTTCACATAAACCATTCAAATACTTTGCTTTGCTTGGAGGCTGATCTTTGTCCTCGGGATCAAAAGTCACCTCCAATGGAACCTGAGAGGGTTGGTGGTATACTAATCACATTACTCATCCTTGAGATTCCAAGTCTATGTGAATAACTGAACATGACCTCTATTTGAAGGCCAACTAGGGGTCTCCACCTCTGAACTCGCCTCTATTTTTTCTACCTGTGGAGGTTGATCCCACCCACACATGTCCATATGATGGAATGAACGTGGGTGGAATGTGATATGGATCCACTTCTTCTTCAATTCCCTTTCTTTTCACTTGGACTTTTTTTCTTTTCATTTTCTTTTATCTTTTCTTTTGCTTCATTTTTTTTTTTTTGCTTTTGCATTTGCATTTGAATTTTGTCCAAGTTTACAAGAAAGGGTGTTTTGAGGAAGATAGGTCGCATCCTCATAAATCTCAACCTCTACGAAAATGGCTTTTCATCCCGTTGATACTCAATTCCATCTTTTTGAACTTGATGCAATGAAGGGAGGATGGAAGATCTTCTGATGTATCCAAGGCCTACCAAGCAAAGCAATGAATGAAGTATTCAAATCAATGATGTAGAACTTGGCTTCAGCCTTCCAATCACGATCTCCAATGGTAACACTAGAACCTAAAGCGCCACCTTGATCATTGAATCCTCTCAACATCATCCTATCTCCTGAGAGTAGATGTTGATCTTCAAATAAAGGGTCTTTAGACTCATTTCATGCACCCTGAATCTGAGAACCTGGTGAACAAAATGTCCATGGAATGTATAGGGGATGGTTGTCCCCAAGAAAGGTCTTCATCTGTGAAGGTGATCCCTTGGGCTTCTTTTGCATATGTGCTTCCTCACCTATATAGGTTGAAGCTAAGTATATTTGGATCAAGAGGGGCCTTGATTAGTGATTCCCTCATCTCTTTGGATAAGACAAGGGCATCATATATGCTTAGCTTAGATGGCAACTTTCTTAGATGAGAAAGGATTTGTAGTCCACTTCCACAAGCATATCCTGGGTGGAGCATCTGTGGAAGGGCTTCGATCTTCGCACCAATGACTTATTTCCCTCTATCTTGAGGTGCTGCCCTAGAGGTAGAACCTTGCCACTATGGAGGTTGACTTTGATCTCTGAGGTAAGGTGGTGGCAAGTTCTACACACTCGTGCTCACCTACAACTTCTCCTATGGGACTCTAATCGGATGATTCCAAGTCTATCTCAAGAGGTGAACCTAGTATTCTGAGTTGGAAAGTCCAACTCAAGAAAAGAGGGTTATTATAGTTAATTAGACTTGAAGAGTTATTAGGAAGAAGATAACTCATCAAGAGACACATATGTAATTCAAATAGCTTTATTCTTCAATTTCAAGTATTTGGGGTACAAAGTAAAGTTAGAGTGAGAGTGGAGTAAGGGATTTGATGCCCTTATCCGATACAAGAGTTCTACTAGTAAAGGAAGAGCTAGCTGAAATGGTAGAAGTCGATGAAGCTACAACAAGGTTGAGGAGACACGTATATGAAGGGGCTATCTGTAATACACATGAGACTTTCCTAGAGTTGGCACTAACTTGCAAACCTTCCTTGGTGTTGGAGGTTTGACTGACTCGCACGTAAGGAAAGCTTCTTGATCTTCAATTATTTTCTTAGAGGTTTTAGACAAAGAAATGTCCCAACCTTCTTTGGTTTTGGTAGATCACTTGTATCCCCAAGGATTACCCTAATGGAACTGGAAGGTTGTTCCACAAGGTATTCCTTTGGGATAACTACAACAGATCTTGAAACGTTTCAAGCCAGTCCTTGAATGTGAAGCAATCCTCCAAAATGTGGCCAGCATATGGTGGTAAGGGCAAAAGTTTGGATCATGACTTTGCCTACTTCCTCTCTAGGCTGGGTAGCTAAAAATCAGGTTTCTTTAAGAGATTCTTAAAGATTTTCTGATTACCTCCCTCTTAAAAGAATAAGGTTTGTTTAACTTATCTAAAAGAGGTGGACCATATTACCCTGGTATGCAGGCATGGTATATGTGGTGTGAAGGAGGTGGAGGCTATGGGGTAAATGGTCTGATTAATCTCTAGGTTGCTTCCCAACCACCGGCTACTACTCAGGTTTCTCTCATAGACCTTTTGGGATTTCTGCTTGGCAACCCGATCCGAAAAGGCAACTATTTGGCCTCTCCTTATAGACTAGCCACCTTGTTGATTAGCTTCTCAAATGTCTTATGGTGAAGCCCTTAAGCATGAAGAATTGCCATGGATATTCTTCAAGAGAATCTCAATGGCATGTGTGACAACGGTTCACACTTCATACGGTTATGCCATCAAGAATATAATCAAGTGACTCACCGATGTTACTACAAGATCACTACAATAACCTTTCGAGCTCCAACAAATCTCTTGATGAAGAGTTCTTCCTAACAAATATCTTTACAACCATTGAGTTCAACATACCAATCAAAAGTGACTTAACACAAAGAGTCTAAAGAGTAAAGCATCGCCACCGCCAAGTGAGCAATAATGGCTTCCTCAAGTGAAGGAAGGAGGCACAAAACCCTTGGGATATAGATAACATTGAATTCCTCTGGTAGGGTCTACCCTTTGGAACGATGATCCACTGCTTGAGCCAAAGCTTCCTTCACCTGCTGCTCAACCATGGATTTTAGATCTTTTTCATGTATGGAGGTACTATCCACTACCTTCCTATACAGACTAGTGCTACCTTACTCAATGGGAGGTAGAGTCTTAACTGGGTCTAAGACATGCACTAGCTCAGGCTGACTAACATTGAATGTAATAGGATGAGCTAGAGGTTTAAAGCATACGCTAACAAGTCCTGTAACTATGCCATCCTATCAATCGCTCTTCTTCCTTAACCGCGAGGTGATGGCTGATTCTAGGTCTCCTTGATCAACCTCACCCTTCCATGGCTTCCCCTAAGAAGAGAACCTCTAGTATCAACCATACATGTAATCCATCAAGTCATCTTCATTGGGATCAAGTGACTCTCTTCATCATTGCCTACCTAAGATCTCCTTCTTCTCCATAAAAATATGTGCAACTATCATCTAAGGATCGATCTAACTCAACAGGTACAAATAGTTTGGTTGACCGATCGCTATCATTAAGAGACCCCTTTTGTATTGGGAGTCAATCGCGGTGTACTCACTAGAAGAATGATACTCATGACTGATACTGGCTATAATAGGGGTAAAAATCCTGGGATGATCCTCTACCACTACTTTAATTGAATTATCATCTGGAATATCTGAAGTAATCATCACCATCTCCGCATCCGGCTGTATGGGTGGAGTTGGTGAAGGAGCAACCACGATGCTGCCACCTTTCGCACCACCACTAGGTGAGAAAGCAGAGAGCTCGCCCCTACCATAATGGGTGGTGGGGAGGAGTAGATCCTTGGCCATACGGATCACCAACGGGTACATTTTTTCCTGATGGCCTTCATGGCCTTAGATGGAATGGGAGATGCCGAAACACACTCATGGTGATGACATGGGGTAAATGGGGTGGAGACACCACGACTCTCACGAACACCCCCGGTGGCTAGTCCCGTGGTTGGGACGGGGTGTATGGAAAATCAACCAAAGTAGAAGCTGCCGACGATGAAACCTCCATCACTCTGCTAGTAATGTGTGAAGCCTCACGGCCCTCTTTGATGGATATGCTACCACGCTGGGGATAACAGATCAAAGATCAATTGAGACTGAGCATCCATATGCTCAGTGGAAGAGGAGGCCGACGACCTCCTACTCTAGAATATGCTGTTGGAGGAGATGATGAATGGATCCTCGACCTCTGTCGATCCCAAGAGGATGAAACTGGTTTTATAACTAGTGGTGAAGTGATCATGGGAGACTCATCCATGATCGACAAGCCGCCGCTTCCAGTGTGGAACCATTTGACCATATGATTCTTGTTCCTATTTGGTAGATAAGAGGAGTGTGAGCTAGACCCATACTCAAATGTGGGGAGGCAAACCCCTAAACCAGGGGAGCCTTACCCTTGGAGGTATGGTGCTAAACAAGCAACCTGGATGAACTACAACCGAACCCATGCTGGAATCGCTGAAGTCTGTATACCACAACTTTCTTTTAGTGAGGATACATCAATCGATGGTAACAATCGATGATCTCACCACCTTCTCGTGGTGAGGGAATGCCAATGCCCCCTCAAATCCACCAAAGTGGATCAAGTGGGTATGGTCCAAATAGGGAAGTCCTGATCTAAAGGTCCATGCGAGGGAAAGTAAAGACAAATTTTGAGAACCCATTACACAATTGAAGTAAAGAAACTACTTGCAGACTAATAAAAAAGATCGCAATGAGAAATGAACTTGTATCAATTTCTATCTCCATAGATTTTGAATTTTGAATTTTGAAAATTTGAACCCACATCCAACAACTTGGAAGTGGGGTTCAAATGATTTGGAAAGATTGATTGAAAGAGAATTTGAATATGAATCCAAACTTCAAAATATGGATGTTGAAATTTTTTTGATAGGATGCTTCCATAGGTTCATTGTTTGAATTTGAATTTTGATTTTGAGGACCCTTTCTTTAACAAATTTGGTATGTTAAAGGGTCAAATGTTTTATTTTGTTTGATTTTTTTTTACTTAATAAATTTAGGTATGCTAAGTGAAGAAAAAAGTGATTTTTGTTTTTTGTTTTGTTTTTTTTTGAAAATTTTGGAAATTCACTTAGCAAATTTAGGTATGCAAGTGAAGAACCCAAGTGTATTTTTGTTTAATTTTTTTTGAAAATAGATTCTTAGCAAATTTAGTATGCTAAGAAAATCCTAAGTGTTTCATTTGTTTGGAATTTTTGATTTTTTAAAAGGAAGGATCCTTAGCAAATTTGGTGCTAAAATCTAAGATTTTGTTTTTTTTTTGAAGTGATTGAAAGTGGAGATTCAACTTTAGCAAATTTGGTATGCTAAAGATGAAGTCCACTTGGTTTTGAAAATATTAGCAAATTTTTGAAATTCCAAATGGTGTGTTTAAAATTTTGATTTTTTTGGTTTTGAAAAATGGAAACTCCTTAGAAATTTGGCTAAGGAAGAAGTTCCAAAGGTGTTTGAAAATTTTGTTTTGAGTTTGAAACTTTACTTAGCAAATTTGAGTAAAGTGAAGTTCCAAAATATGTTTTGAAAATTTTGGATTTGGAACTTTAATTTTGAAATTTATGTTAAATTTTAAAAAAATTTGAATTTTGGATTTGGAGACTTCTTAACAAATTTGGTGTTAAGTGAGTTCCAAATGTGTTTGAAATTTTAAAATATGATTGTTGATTTTGATTTGGAAATTTCACTTAGCAAATTTGATTATGCTAAATGAAATTGTTTTGAAAATTTTGAATTTTGGATTTGGAACTTCACTTAACAAATTTGGGTATGTTAAGTAGGTTCCAAATATTTTGAAAATTTTGTGATTTTGAGATTCATTTAACAAATTTGTATGTATGATTCCAAATGTTTTTTTTTGAAATATTTTTTGATTTTGGATTTGGAAACTTCACTTAGCAAATTTGATTAAAAAAAATTCCAAATGTGTTTTGAAAATTTTGAATTTTGATTTGGAGACTTCACTTAACAAATTTGGGTGTTGAGATTGTGTTTAGAATTTTTTTTAATTTTGAATTTGAATTTGGAAACTTCACTTGAAATTTGAGTAGATTGTTTTAAATTTTAAATTGAAGAGGACTTCACTTAACAAATTTGGTATGTGAATGAAATCAATGTTGTTTGAAAATTTTTAAATATGATTTTGTTTGATTTTTTTTTTGAAACTTCAAAAATTTATATGTAAGTGAGATGTTTTGATTTTGAAATATTTTTATTTTTTTTTTGGGAATTCAACAAATATATTAAATGAATTTTTATTTTTGAAATTTGAAATTTTTGTTATTGTTGCTTTTGAAAATTTTAATTTTGTTACAACAAACTTTCCATTCAATAAGTGTGAATTGAAAGAAAATATGTGCTGAAAATTTTATGATTATGATTGTGATTTTGGAAAGATGATTGTTCATTTTATTTTGAAAATGAAATCTTCATCAAGGTGAATTGAAGGAAGATGTTCATTTGTGCTTTTGAAAAAAGTATTATCAGTTTTATTTTTGAAAAATCCCTACATGTAACAATTATGAAAATTGTTAAATGAGGGTGACAATTTTGTGGAAAATATTTTATTCAGTGCATTTTTGAAAAGGTGTTTTGAAAAAGCAAAGTTCTTTATAGAAGATTTAATATTTTAGGATGAACCTTTCCTTATCATGAAAATGATAAGGAGGAAGTCTTTAAGAGATGTTTTCTTTTATTTAGATCTTTTCATTTTACCCATTGGAGAACCAATGGGGTTTTAAGACCAACAAGGAATGCTCCTAAAACCTAAAGATGTTGGCTAACTCAACTCAAGAATGAAATGAGCTAAGTGCCAATGAAAGAAGGATAGTCTTGGATTCATACCAAAGTACAAACCCACCATCGATACTCAAAGAAATGATCATTTACCAAAGATGGAGAGGAACCATCCACAGGAGCTAGAAAATGCGGATGAAAAATTAGAGTCCTTCAAATCTGTGGGAGAAAGAAGACCTTATAAAAAAATTCATCTTTAAGATGCCACAGATCCATAAATGTACTTATTCGTGATCGATACGTCATCAAGGAAATAGTGTACTATCTCAAAAGATAAAGTCACTACCTTTAATGGAACCAATCAATACAAGGACTCCTAAGGATGATGAGTGCATATGTAGAGATTCTTCCCCTACTTTACATGAAAAAGTAAAGTGGTTTATTTTAAACCGGGTTCATTAAGTTCTACAAGGGCAAGCCCCATAGTTATTACATCCTAAGGGATCCCTTAGAAAACTCTCGATTAAAGGTAAATGATTGTTGTCTAAGATTTCAATAGGAAGGACTATCAATCAATTTATGTTTGAAGATCAAATGGGATTGATCAAAAGAGTTATAAGCCAAAATGAAGATAAGTAGGAGATTCCCATGATGCTAGGAAACCTAGAGCATCTCAAACTATCCTAGTTGGCTTTACATTTTGAAATTGATTTAGTTTGAGCATTTTTCATTAAAATTTTAGGACTTAAGATTCCTTAACACAAGATTAAGGAAATGCCTAAGAGGTGAGGAATTAAGCTTATGGCCCCCAAAGGGGAGAGGTGACCTCATAACCTAAATCTAAGGAGCTTTGGCGAGGGCCGGAATGATAACCTAAGAGGAAAACCACCGACATAATTTGGAACCGCCTAGGTCAACTAACTCCTGATTTTAAATACAGGTAGGCAAGTCTTTATGCTTATGCAAGATAGGTAATTTTTATTTAGAAAGAGACTAAGTCCTTAAACTCACTCCCTAAAGAGACTAGATCATGTAAAGGGACATGCTTCAAATGACCTAAATCTAATTCAAATTTCATTTTATTTTTTTTGGACAATTATTTTGACTCGCTAATAGGATTTTATGACTAATGCATGAGAAAGAAGATTGGCCAAAAAATGAGAAGGGAGGAGGTGAGTTTCCACCATGGCTCTCAAAGGTCAAGCTGAGTTCTCTCAAAGGTGGAAGCCCTCCAATCAAGAGTGAAATAAGATGCATTTGTGCATGATATTATAAAGAAATGCTCATCCAGCTAAGGGGTTGCTAATTCTTTTATCTTGATTTTAAACCTAAGCTTTAGGTGAGGTTATGAGTTGTTTAATTTTAATTTGAATTATTAAGTTGGGTAAAAGATTTATTTTTCCCTAAAGAGCCTAATCCACATCCAGGCCATACATAAAGCAAGGAAGAAACTAGGAAAATCATGCCACTTAATGCAAAAGCTAAACAAATCATCAATCAATTTATAAAGCTAATCGCAAAAAGAATAAATGTCGTTATGGTCGCACCACCGCACAAACCAAAAATTATGGGTAGCTCTCTACCCTTATACAACTGATTACAAATGAATTAAATTAATTTAAGAAAAGGAATTCATTATTATGGGGGTCTTCTTTCTTCTTCTTCTTTTCTTTCTTCTTCTTTCTTGGTTCCTCCTTTGGATAGATGTTCCACTTCACATGGTGCATAAGATGGATCTTATGACCAATGTTCATCCTAATCCCCATAACAAATCATTCCAAAATCCTAATTATACAAATTTTTACATGAAAAGGAAAAGTGGAAATCTAACTAACACCTGTAAAATAAAGGTTAGCTAAATCACACCACACAAATCCCAAGCATGTATATTGGACTTATCACCCCACACATGGGTGACTAAGTCCACCTGGCCTATGGATTATGCTTAGGGGTATAAGCACGCAAGCAAGCATTTATATTTTTTATTTATGATAGCACCCCTTAAGCACAATCCTCAAAAAGAATAGTTAGCTAACTACCATTCATTCTAGCATATACACCCTAACATAGTCTAAAACATATATCATAAAATACATCAAACCATGCACCTAACCTAAAGCTAGAAGTGGTGACTTAGGCTAATGTGTGTGTGTGCTTTGAAGGCTTTGTGGTATGCTTAGCTGGCTTTAGGTTCAAATTTTCTAAGTGTGAAGAACATGTTCAACTTAGAGGAGGGTTTCATTTAAGTTGTTTAAGTATTTTGAGTTTTATTTCATGTTTTAATTTGGTTTAAGTGAAACCTACAATTAATTACTAAGTTATGAAGAGGGAAAGAGAAGAGAACTTTTCCTTCCCTAACCTTAAGTAATTTCTAAAGTAGATTCACATTTTAGTTTCATTTAGGTGAATGATTATCTTTAATCCTAAGTTTAGATAAACTCTAAACAAACCTATTCAAAAGAAAGGCATTTTAAGATTAAATAAAATGAATCAAAATTCACATAACACACATTACTTCATTTCTTTCCCAACATATATAACATGCATATGGATGGACCCTAAGCATATCTATACATGCAAATGAGTAGTTAACACACTTTATGATGCATGCTAAGTAATCCATTTAAGAAAATTTAGAAGTTGAATATGCATGATTTTCTTAAGTAGAAAAGGTTTTCCTTATCCAAAATTTCACATACATACATGAAAGTAAGAAAGGCATAAGTGAGTACAAGCCATTGTTAACTAGAGGTGTAAGGTACAAGACCTACTACTTTAAAGCCTCACAACCTGGGTTGTCCAGACTAATATACCACTTTCCTTAAATACAAACATGTATATAAAGAAATGAATTAGAAAAGGAATATGCAAAAGTTATTTATTAGATTTGTTTTGTTTATGCAATTTATGTACGTAAGTGCAGGTAACCCTTCTTAGATGGAAGCATAGATATGAATAGGATATGAAATTAGGTGAGCATTAGGTCCTTTTCAAATGAACCTTATATCTCACCAAAATTCCTATTCAAAACTATACCAACATAATAAAGAAAGGAAACCTATATTAAGCATACGTTTATAATATTTCACATACAAGCTTATAACTAAAGCATAAGTAGCATACTTTCAGATTTGATATTTCATTTATAAGTTTTGAAAATAATTTGGATTTAGTAGTGATAATAGCCACTCATATTTTACTTTAGCCAACACATGCACATTTGACATAAAATAAATAATTTCATTTTCAAATTTAAAATATGAAATGATGAATGCATGAAATCTTCAACTCAACATGTTGGGAAAGATCCAAAATATTGAAAGCATGTAAACTCACTTTACTTAAATCATAAAGACATTCTTATAGAATAAGAAAATTTTGAATAAATCAAAGTGAATTGCAAAATGATTTTTGTTTAGTTTGAAGTTTGATTTAATTTTGAAAAGGTGAGATGAGTTTGTTATTGCTAACCCATTCCCACATGTGTTTGATATTTTTTTTAATTTTTAGACAATTAGATCCATTTTTATAGGTTGATTAGGTTAAGGTATGAATTAAGTGACTTAATTAACCCTTACCTACACCACCTTAGAAGAATTAACTAAATAATTATGAGCCAATGAGATGACATAAAACCCACAAGGAATTTAAATTTATAATGCACCTAATAATGAAATGGCCTAATGCAATTAGGCTCATAATTAAAAGTTAATTAAGCTAAGGGGTTTAACTTAAGTACTTTTAAAACACCCTTTAATACTTATGAAAGAGGTTTCAATTTCCTTAATTGAGCTTAGGATATTAAACACCTAAGCATCTACCCAAGGTAGATTAATGAAGTTTTGAAACTTTTAAAATTTTAAAAATTGATTAAGGGGATAATTAATGAATTAACCCTTAATTAAGAGGAGATTAAGGAGAGAAAAGGGGGTTTAGGGAATAGCTTAGGGGAATGCCCCAAAATTATTCAATAAACCTCCTACTTACTGGTTCTGACCTTAATCAACCATAATCATAGGGTAAATCCACAAATCATATCTTAATTACCCTTGGTTGCATGAAATGGATAATTAGGGAATGAAATAGCAATTTCCTAATTTGTGCCCTCAATAAATCTCAAGAAAATTAGGGGAGGTAGAGGTCATCCCCTAAAATAAATCCTAGAAGTTTGAGATTAATTGATGACCTAATTAAAGAATAATTATCTAATTAAAATTCCCAAAGAAACCCAAATTCAGAGAAAAGAGTAATTCAAAATCCATTGAAATCATTTTTAAAATATTCTAGATAAAATTAGATTACCATAGCATTTTTTCTTTTATTTTTTGATTTATTTAGAGAGAATTATGAATTTTAGAAGTTCTCTGAATTAATTAGGAATTAATTAATTGCTTAATCCACAGCAATCCTTAGCTCATGTGGCATGGCGGTGAGGCAATGCTTTACATATCAAGTCATGAGGGGTGACTTAACGTCACATCCCAAATGGCGTGTGCGCGCGCTTATATTCCATCGTCAGATCAATCGAGCGGTTGAAAGCGGTTTATAAAGGTAAATCAGATTACTAAACGTGCTAAATAATCTCAGCCGTCCATCTAAAATGTGCGGATGGATGGTTGAGATGGGCCAAGTTCTTCCCTTAGGATCAATGGAGTCCATCCATGATCTAAAGGGAGATCTGAGCTCGATTGAGCTAAGATTGGAATGAACTTGTACCCACACCATCTAAGCACAATTACAAACCTATCCAACGGTTGATTTCATATGCCATGAACATTTCTTTTTCAAAGGACCAAAACCTCCTAAGTTAAGTGGTCAAAATTCCATACCTCACCGGCACTCGAGATCAATGAGGTAGCTTCATTTGGTGGAGACGAAGCCCTGTTGAAATTCCTAGGCCTTGGGATTGAGTGGATCAATGGGTGGAACAACACCACTTCACTTGGGCTTTAGCTTTGATTGAATTGATCTTCTCCTTGATATGGGAACTCCAATGTGAGCTTGAGTGAGCTCATATTGGTCCTTAGAAGAAGTGTGTAGGAGGAGTTTGGAGGAAATCAAGTGTAGAGAAAGTTAACAATTCACTCTACCTCCCCTATTTTTGCACTGTGCAAAACCAAGAAAGAAGAATTCAAATCCTCTCTAAAGATCCTGAGAATGCTCTCTGATGATTGCTAAGGGTTCCTAGGCTTCAATCGACAAAAAGTGAATCAAAATTTTATTGAATTAGGGGGAGTATATCTCCCCCTATGGCAATCAGATGGCTGAACCATTCTTTACCATTTGATCCAATTGATGAGTTTGGAGAGGTTTTTAGGTTGTTTTTGAGTGTATGTTGATTTAGGAATGAATTGCCAACTTCCCATGTATCTGAATTTGAGCTTAAGAGGGAATTTGAAAATTCAATTTTGCTTTAAGTGGTTGGGTTTGGTCTAGGGGCCAAATGGGCTGATCCAAACCCATTGGGTTGGGTGCACCACTCATCACTAAGTCCCCTTGAGCTTTTAAGAAAGCCTCAAGTGATTGTGAAGAGGCTATGACCAAATTACCCATGGGCTAGGCCAAAATTTATTCTATGGCCTAGGGGTAGAATGGTGATTTTACCATTTTTTCACTTTGGACATGTTGAGTATGAGGATAAACTAGGTTTTCCCAAGTTTCATTGGATTTGGGATCCATTTGATTGGGTTTGGCTCATGTTGGCCTATTTAGGTCAAAATGGGTCAACTTGGGTCAAGTTGACCAATAAGTCAAATTAGGTCAAACTAAGGGTTGGGTCAAGTTCATATGACCATCTGAAATGTTTTGGTGGCTTTGGTTTGGTTCAGTTTGGTATATATTTAATTTTGCTCATATGACTTCACTTAGGTCAAATGGGTCAAGTTGACCAATTTGACCCATTTGACCTATTTGAGGTAGGTCAAGGGTAGGTTTAGGTTTGGTTAGTCATATGGAGTGGATTAGTATGTTTGTTTCCAATCAATTTGGGTTAAGTTCAATTTTGGCTCAACATGACCCCTTTAGGTCATGTTGGGTCTAAGGTTAATTGGGCTAGGTTGGGTCTAGTTGGCCAATTGAGGCTTTGGTTAAGTTCCTCAGTGATTTGGGATGGACTTGACCCATTGGTTCCAATCAATTTGGCTTAGATCAAATTTTAATACATTTTGGCCCTTTAGGTTAGGCTTAGATCAAATGGGTCAACTTGGGTCAAGTAGGCCAATTGGGCTAGGTTAGGCTCAAATGTTAGCTTGGTCAAGTTCAAACATAGGTCATGAGTGAACTTAGATCAATGGCTTCAATCAATTTGGCCTATGGTAGAGTTTGGTCTTATAAGGTTTCATTTTGGGTTAAGTGTTTACTTGATCAACCCTTAGGTTTGACTTGGTTTGACCCAATTTGATTGATTGATCACCCCATGATGATTTTTTGATCATGATGAGAGGTAAATATGATTTGGTTCAATCCAATTTAGTTAGGATTAAAAGTTGGCTCATAAGGGCACTTTAGCTCACTTTGGGTCAAGTGAGCTTAAGTGGGTCAAATGGCTTGGTCAAAGCTTAATTTGAAGTTGATTGATCTTGTATATGAATTCATGATTGAAATATAAATCCATTTACAAGTGGTTTGAAGTCAAATGGGTTTTGATCTATTTGAAAATTTAATATTCAAAGGAAGGATATAAAAGGGTATTGGGTTTTGATTGAGTGATTGAGGTTTGGATTTATGTAGGAGCTCATGATTGTAGGATCGATTGAATCATGAGAGAAAATCAAGGGTTTGGCTGATTTGGCTAAGTTAAAGATTTTGAGTTGAAAGGCTTAGATTTGATTTTTGAATGGATTTGAGTTTGATTTTTGGAATTGGTTTTGATTATTTGTATTTATATTTCATTTATATATGTGAATGTAATTGAGAATATAGATGGATCATGAGAAAATTTCAAGAATTTGAAAGAGTTTAATCATGATTTAGGTTAAATCCATTAAAGGGAATTTAAAGGATTTAAGGTAATTTTTAAATTGAAATTTAATTTTTTGAATTGGATTGGATTGATTTATATTTATATTTCATTTATATATAAGAAATAAATGAGGATACAAATAAGTTTTGAGAAAATCCCATGGGTTTGAATAGGTTTGATCAAGATTTAGGATAAATCCATTAAAGGGAATTTCAAGGATTTAAAATTTGGAATTTAATTTTTGCCTTTGATTTGATTGATTTATATTTATATTTCATTTATATATGAGAATATAAATAAGTTTTGAGAAAATCTCAAGGGTTTGAATAGGTTTGACCAAGGTTTAGAGTTGATTTTGGCTAAGTCCTTTGATAGAAAATTAAATGGACTTAAGAAAATTTTTATGAATTGATTTTGAATTTAGATTTTATATTTGATGGGTTTGAATTTATATTTCATTTATATAAGTGAATATAAATGAGAATTTAAATTTATCATGAGAATATCTCAAAGATTTGAATAGGTTTACATCATAGTTTTGGTTAAGTCCTAAAAGGGATGCTTAAGGACTTAAGCAAAATTTGGACTTAGGAATTTTTGATAGATTTTGATCATGGGTTTCAATCATAGATTTCAATCATGGATTTCAATCATGGAGTTCAATCACGGAATTAAATCATGGAATTGAATAATGAAATTGAATTGAGTTTGGAGAAAATCAAATAGAATTGATTTGGAATTTGACTTGAAAGAAGGAAAGTGAGGAATGGTTTAAGCTAAAGGGTAAGAAATTTTTCTAACACCCCTAAGGCATGACCTATTCCTATGGCTAACTCTTCTAACTCTTCTCTGGCTAGGTTGGAGTGTCCACCTAATCACTAGATGTGTCTTAAGATTAAGGGACTCTTAAAGTCTAAGAGAAGTCCTTTGTCTAAGATGGAGGGGTTGAGAGCTCATTCTAAAAATGAGGTCAACAGTAATCTAAGAAATTTTTTAAAATGAGCATACATTTGCATAAATGGAAGATGCTAAGGTTGGCATAATTTGATGGAATTTCCTCATCGGGGATGGTTTCTGGAGGCGATGATGATCCGAGCACGCTCTTGAGTGGAGGAAGAAATCTTGGAGTGAGCTTAGACTTGTGCCTTCACTTGGAAAGATGTATTCTTCAATTGCCGTCACTTCACCAAAATCTACCTGATTTTAATATTTTTAGCTCAAGAGAAGTGAGGAAGTGGTGGCTAGTTGCTTTGGGGGTTCCAAGAGGGTATCTAATGCCAAATCAGATCCCTTTACTATCTCTATTCTCCCTCTTTTAATGGTGGCCAAAATTTGAATAAATGTTATGGGGAGGTGGTTGTGATAGATGATGGCTTATTGAGGACTTTGTATTTAGCTCCCAAAGTCTTCATTTGCTTCCATAGGATCAACTCCATTGAATGCAAGTGTTGGGAGGAGTTAAATGCATGTGATGGGGAGAATTAAATGAGGTTGGGTGGAATCCTATGTTGGGAGGTTCCATGAGAGATTTAATTGGGTTGGGTTGATTTTAGGCTGATCCCAAATGGGTTTAGGTCGGGTTTGATCAGTCTCCTAATGGATCATGGCTTGTTTTAAGGGATTTGGCTCAATTTGGGTCATATGGGTCTTATTGGGTCATATCAGGTTAGGTTGATCAAACTAAAGCTTAGGTTAGGTTCAAATAATGATTTGAAGAGTTTTGGTATGATCAATTTGATTTAATTTGGCTTAGAATTAATTTTGGCTCATTTAAAATCAAAATGGATCAAGTTGACCAATTTGACCAAAATTGGCCAAATTGGCTTGGGTTATAGCCTGATTCATGTTCAAATGGCTAATTGAAGATGAATGTGGTCTTTGGTTTGAATCAATTTGGATTTAATTTTGATTTAGGCCAAATTGCCCCTTTAGGCCAATTTGAGTTAAATGGCTCAATTGGGCTTGATTGATCAAATTGGGTTCAATTATGGCTTTGGTCAAGTTCAATAATCAATTTGGAATGAACTTTAGCCATTGGTTGCAATCAATTTAGGTTAGATCATGATTTAACCTAATTTGGTCCATTAGGCCAATTTGGGTCAACTTGGATTGAATGGCCAATTGGGCTTGGTTTGGCTCAATTGGTGTTTAAGTCATATTTAAATATTGATTATGGGTTGATTCAAATCATTAGTTTCAATCACTTTGATGTACGATGAGTTTTGACTAGTTTTGATTCATTGGGGCTAAGGGTTGACTTGGTCAAATGACTAAGTTGACTTGGTTTGACCCAATTGATTATAATTGATCATCCTAGGGTGATCAATAATCATAGTGAAAGATTTTGGTGAGCTTAGTTCAATCCAATTTGGGTTGTAATAAAAGTTGGGTCAAATGGGTCCTTTAGGTCACTTTGGGGTCAAGTGGACCTAAGTGGGTCAATTGGTTTGGTTTTGGTTTAATTTTAGTTTAGTTGAAGTTATATATGAGCCTTGGATTGAAATATAAATTTAACAGCAATCAATTTGGAGTCTAAGGGATTTTGGCTCAATTGAAATTTTCAAATCAAAAGGGCTAGGTCGGGTTTAACTTGGGTTAGGTTTGATTTGATTTGATGATTATTTGTTTCATTTATATTTAGATAGATGATTGAAGGAATGATCGATTCAAGAAAAAATCCATTGATTTTGACTTGATCTGGATAAAAATTTGGCTAAGTCCTAAGAATTGGCTTAAAAGGCTTGATTGGGTTTAGTTTAATTTTTGATATATTTTTGGTCATTTGAATTTGGATTTCATTTATATTTGTGAATATAAATGAAGGAACAATTGATTTATAAGAAAATTGATTGAGTTTGTTTTCGTATAAAGGTTAATTTGGTTAAGCATATGGAGGTGGGTCCATCTGGGTTAAAAGGGGTTTTAGGATTTGAATTTGATTTTGGGTTTCAATAATTTGGAGCCAAATTTGGAAGTAAATTTGCAATTTGAATTTGAATTTGAGATTTGGTTTGGGATTTGAATCTGGGTTCAATTTGAGAAGGTGGATATGGATTGGGTTTAGGCTATAGGGTAAGTGATTTCCTTAAGTCCTAAGGCATGACCTAATCCTATGATTAACCCTTCTAAGTCTCTAGCCTTAAGTTAAGTGTTCATCTAATCACTAAAAATGTCTTATGACTAAGAAACTCTTAGTGTCTAGAAGAGTCCTAAGTCTAAGAGGAGAAGGTTGAGAGCTAACTCTAAAAGTGAGGTCAACAAAAGGACCCCCAATATGTGTGGTGTAACTGGCAAGACACACTACACATATTGGCTTTGATGAAATGATCAACAACATCCAAAAGATTGTGAACACTAAGAAAAATGATCTATACCTTGACTGAGGTGGATAGAATTATGATCTTAGTGCGATGCATCTCCCTCTATGCCAATGGAATAAGTGAGCCAGAAGAATTCTGTTGGGGATTGAGTAGATGAACCTTCCACTAGGGAAGCAGGTTCACATTATCCACTGAGGGATAAGAATTTGAGTTTGATTGTGAATATGATTTGTTTAGGTGTGTATATGCTAGGGATAAGAATCTATAATCTGATGGGGATCAAGATCGAATTGATTTTAATTTATTTTATTTTAATTGATGTGGAGGCATATCCGCTGGGGATATGAATTTGATTGGATTTCTTTGATTTAGTTGATTAGACTCCACTGGGGAGGTTGGTTTAATTTGTTATGGATCCACTGGGGATAATGATTCTAGATTGAGGGAATATCCATCGGGGATGTACACTCGGTTAGATTTGTTTGATTTAGATCTAAGCTTCACTAGGGAGGCTAATTTAATTTGTGCCTCACTAGGGAGAAATTTGGTTTGTTTGATATGTTTAATTTGACTCCATTGGGGAGGTTGATTTTGAATTTATTTTGTTATAGGCCTATCCGTGCATTGGACCACAGAAGAAGAGAGGGGGCCTTTGTCTTTATAAGTCCAAAGGGGTAGTCTACACGCCATAAGGTAGGACTATCCACTAAGGGGTTGCCTTTTGTGATGATCTTGGGGAGAAAACATAGTAGGCTTATATCTTCCAAAGTAGGGATCAACCGTTGGGGTGATCTGTTGATGGCACAAGAAATTGAACCCTACTGGTGATCGAGTGGTGCTAGTGATCTTACCTCAACTCAAGAGTAGTCCTGATGATTAATTTGATTTATATTGATTTGATTTGATTTAATTTAATTTGATGTGTTATTTTTTGGACCCTATTGGTGTGTGATGGACCCACTGAGAAGGGGCTATGTCAGCCTTGACCTGCCTCAGATTTATAAATCCAAAGGGGTAGTCTACCAGCCACAAGGTAGGACTACCCGACCTAAGGGTTGCATTTGATTTGCGGCGTGTCTTGGAAGAAAGCACGTAGACTTACATCTTGAAAGTAGGGGTCACCATTGGGGTGATTTATGGGCATAATAAATCACGGCTAGGATGACTATTTGAGAATCTTTGTGGACTCATATCGACTCAAGAATAGTCAATTACTTTAGTTTTAGATAGATCACTGTGTGCAATGGATCTACTAAGAGCTAATATCGACTGACCTATCTTAGATTTACAAATCCAAAGGGATAGTCTACCGTGGTAGAACTAACCAACCAAGGGGGTGCCTTTCAGTGTGCAATGGTCAAGTTAGGAAGAAAGCACGGGGAGTCACATCCTCCTACACAAGGAATCACTAGGGCGATCGGTTGCTTGTCATTTGCAATGATCATGCTTAAAAGAATGCATAATAGACTTATATCTTTCAAAGCAAAAATGGATATCGACATGACCTATTGGTGGCACAATAAGTCGAACCTGACCTAAGGGCGACTACTGAGAGAGTGTCGACCCGGGAACTTATCTCAACTCAAAGTAGTCAGACAATTCCTATAGGGAGTTTTGCTGACACTACACTAAAGATAGGATGCCTGCTTGAGAAGGGTCCATTTGGGGCTTGAATTTCTAATCCACAAGTGAAGATATATTTTGTTTGTTTTATGTTTGTGTGGACCTTGTTGGTTTGCAAGAGACCATACTGAGAAGGAGCTCATATCAGCCTAGTCCTATCTCAGACTTACTGGACCAAGGGAGAATGTGTGCATCAGCTGAATAAATTCTCCAACCACAGGGGTGGTTACTAGGAAAGGGGACTGTCCAATCCAAAAATAATCAGGGTAGTGTCTAAATGGGGTCGCTAAGGGTGTGATCCAAATAGTGTGCCTAGGGGCGTTATCCAAAACCCTATAAAAGAAAGCTTGTAGGTATTCGGTGGCCAACTCAAGGAGAAAGTGCGGGGACTCACATTTATGAGAGTGGTGTATCCATCGAGTGGGTTGCCGTCAGCATGGCAATAACCAACCAACCTAAGGTGCCCGTCGATTTGTGACAATCAGTCTAGAAAGAAGACGTGTTGGCTTACATCTCTTTAAAGTGGAACTGATTGCAAAGATAGTGTTTCTTTGGCTCGATAAGGGCTATCCAACCTAGGGCGACTACTAAATGAGGAGTCCTGTGTAAGGATTAGATCCAAGCTTAAAGTAGTTAGGAGGAAAAGAGCCACTGAGCGACTTATCCTAAACCTCAAATATACTCGACCTTGTCAATGCATGTTGGCTAGTACAAGAAGAAAGCGTGTAGGCTTACATCCTCTTAAACAAAGTCAACATAAGGTAGCTTATCGACTACGTAGTAAGGCCTACCAAACTGACAAGGCGCTCATTGGTTTGCAATGGTCAAGTCAAGAAGAAAGCGCAGAGACTCACATCCGCCAGATAAGTGACCACTGGGTGACACACTAGCAAGGTAGCATGTCAGCCCGACCTAGAGCAGCAAATGAGTGAGTACCACAGGGTGCTTTATCCCATATCAAAATAGATCGAGATAAAAGATATATTTATTTTATATGTGGTTGTGTGTAGTTTATGTTGGTGTTGTGTTACAAGGATAGGATGCCACTTGGGCTCCTTACACCTACCCTAAACACATCATGGCAAATTCACAAGCAAAGATATTCCTCAACACAGAAGAGATGAAATTTGAGATGAAAAGAAGTTTTATTGATAATCATTTTGGAACATGATTTATGGATAATATTTCTTTAGGTAGAGCCCATTGATCGGAAGCATTGGGTGCTCTCATTTATAATTTATGAGTTGATAAGATCCTCCTTGGTAGGCCTTCTCTATGGCATAAGGGCCTTCCTAAGTGGGTTCAAACTTGCCTCCCATCTTTTGATGGACAATAATTGGTCTCTTTAGAACTAAAACAAGCTCTCCTACTTGAAAAGCTTTAGGACAAAACTAACTTGTTATGAGCTTGAATGATCTTGGCTTTGTATAACTTGAGGTTTTGGATGGCCCATAGTCATCTCTCCTCCAAACCTTTGAGCTCTTCTAACCGTAACTTGACATTCTATTCTCTTGTGATCTTATTACCCATAGCTATCCTTAGTGATGGGAGTTGGACCTTTAATGATAGGACAGCTTTGGATCCATACTCTAAGGAGAAAGGGGTGGATTGGATTGGAATTCTATAGGTGGTGCGGTACGCTCACAAGGCTTCAACCAACTGTTCATGCCATTGTCATTTATTGTCATCTAGTGTATTCTTCAGTATTTGAATGAGAGTTTTGTTGAAGGCTTCTACTAACCCATTTTCCCTTGGATAGTAGAAGGTAGAGTACCTCCAATCTATGCTATGTCTCTGGGCAATGCTGTTGACCTTGGTGCTTTTGAATGCAGTACCATTATCGAATATAATTTGGTGAGGCACCCCAAACCTATATATGATATGGTTCTTGAAAAATTAGAGCACATGTTGATCTGTGACCTCTCTAGGTAGGATTGCCTCTGCCCACTTGGAAAAGTAGTCGGTGGCTGCTAGAATGAACCAGTGACCCTTGGAAGAAGGAGGATCTGGACCCATAATGTCATTACCCCAACACTCGAATGGCCACAAAGCCAATGTCGGGAGAATGTTGGGTGGTTGGTGTAGAACCACACCATGTACTTGACACTAGTGGCAACACTTGGCTACATCCATGCAATCAATAATCATCTTAGGTTAGTAGTATCCTAGTCTCTTGATTTTGGCTTTCATCTTTGGACCGGATTGATGTGCTTTGCATAAACCTGAGTGTACCTTAGCCATTTCCTATGCATCTAGTTAGGCAATGCTTTTTAATAGGTGGATAGTTTTCCTCAGTAGGGATTAGACGATGATTTAGGTAGTAATGGACATTTTCTTTCCCTTCATCATTGGTTGAGCCAAAAAATCTCCAAGAGAGTCATCTAATGTAGCGGTGTAGAGGATCAATAGATTGCCCATGATAGGGGCTGCTAGAACTGGCATCAACATTAGGTAGTGCTTGATGTCTTCAAAAGCATGTTGACACATGCCATCCCACTTGAACTTGGTGTCCTTTTTGATATGTGCTGAGAATAGTTGGAATCTTCTTGATAGGTTGGATATGAAGCATCTTAGATATGCCAATCACCCTTGGAATGATCTGAGTTGTGTTAGAATTTTAGGGGGTGGCATTTTTAATATCATTTTGATCTTTTTTGGATCGATTTCAATTCCCCCAGTGTCAGAAAACAAACCCAAGGAATTTTCCTGAAGCTAATTCGAATGCAAACTTCAAGGGGTTCATTTTAAGTTGTATTATCTTAATTGTTCGAAAACTACTCTCAAGTCAAAGAGATGGTCTTCCTTTTCTTTGCTTTTAACAACAAGATCATCGACGTAGCATTCAACTTGTTGATGAATGAGTTCATCGAAGATTCGAGTCATAGCCCGCTGGTATGTAAGCATTTTAAAATTTGAAATGCATGACCTTATAAAAATAAATTCTGACCGGGGTTTGAAAGACAGTGTTTCTTTCATCTCTAGGGTCATCTTTATTTAGTTATATTCATATGAGACATCCATGAAGGAGAAGACTGCATGAGATGAGGCAATATCTAGCATCAGTTCCGAGATTCATAGTGGAAACTCGTCTTTTGGACATGCCTTATTTTATCCCTAAAATTGATGCATATGCAAATTTGGCCATTTTTTTCTTAACTAGGATGACATTAGTCAACCAGGTAGGATATTATTTTTCCCTGATAAAACCAGTCATCGATCAATTTCTTGACTTCAAAAAATACCTATTATTTAATGTCTAATCGCATGTATCTAGGAGCCTGCTTGATAGGGTTAACATTAGGTTCTATTACTAGTTTGTGGACTTCTATGTCAGGTGATAGACTGGGCATCTCTTCATAACTCCATGTAAATCAATCCTTAAATTCAATCAATAGCTTCATTAAATCATTGGTTTCTTTTTCATTCAATAGAGAACTGATGTATGTTGGGCATGTTTCTTGTTCAGTTCCTAGGTTGATTTCTTTGAGCTCGTCAATGGTTGATATGATCTTCTATTTGAACTCTAGCGGTGCATCATTGACTTCAAAGTCATTTGGATCATCTGAAGTTTCAAACACATTTCCTTATATGAGTTAGCATGATTTGAAAAGAACTTATCAGATTTTGAATGATTGGTGATGACTAAGCAATAATCTTCATTATCAACTAGACCACTATATCGAATCCTAGTCGTGGTCTTGATTATGAATGTTTGTGTTTGTTGTCCCATAACCTTTCAAAGTAATCTGACCTATGTTTAGACCAAGCATATGGAATTAATCCTTTTTTTGCTAAATTAAGAACCCAAGGAGAGTACCAATCAAAAGGTAATTCTATTAAATCTTTGTATGAATAATCCTCAAGTTCTACATCAACTTCTTGACTTGTAAATGATGCTCCAAGAATAAACTTCTACACCTTTACATTTGTGAGACTTAGAGGTTTCCTTAACTACCAAACCTCCAACTTTTTGTGAGAAAAGTGGGGTTAGAGCTAAAGTTCCCAACTGATGCCTGACTGTTTCACATATAGACTTGGATACACTTATGCTTTGCTCAGGAGCCCGATCTTCATCACTGTCTGGCTCAACTATCACTTGCTTAGGGATATGATGTCTAGAAGTGCTAGTTGGCATACTAATCATATATGACTCATCATCTAAACTAGATTATAAGTTTATATAGGTAGTAGGTGTACTCCTAGTAGTAGGGACATAACTCTTATTGGGTGGCCAATAGGAGGTCTTCCATCCCTAGGCATGTCTCGGGATCCGCCTCTTCCTCTGCCTAGTGGAGGTCAAGTCATCCTACCCATATGTTCAAATGGAGTAACGAACTGTGGGTGGAATCTAATGTCAGGCTCTACTTTCTCCTCCAAGTCTATTTCTCGCCTCCCTTTTATTTTCTTTCTCATTTTATTTTTTTCTTTTCTTTTTCTTTTATTTTATTTTTCTTTTTCCTTTTCCTTTTCTTTTATCTTTTAACTTTTGGCCAAGTTTGTGAGAATAGACTTGTTAATTTTGAGAGAGATAGTAGGTTGCATCCTCATATATTCCAACCTCATGAACTGTGAATGACTTAAGGTCTCCTTTGCAGTATTCAATCACACCACTCATGAACTTCATGCACTGATGTAAAGAGGATGGAATCATGTTGTTCTTATGTATCCATGGTATCTTGAGCAAAGCATTGAAAGATGTATCTGAGTCTATAATATGAAACTTGGAGGTAGTCTTCCAATCATCTACTTTTAATGGAAACACTATAGAGCCTAAGGCCCTCTCGCATTGTTCATTGAATCCTCTCAACATCATCCTCTCTTTTGAAAGTTTGGAGATGTCAATCCTCAGGTAGATGAGGGTTTTTAGACTCATAATGTTCACTGATGCAGCCTGGTCAACAAGAACTCTGGATATCTTATATCTTCTAATATCCACTGATAATGTAAGGGCAATTATGCTCGGTCATTCTTAGAAGCAAGTCTTCATCATTGAATGTAACTTCAGTGTCCTCACGAACGAGCCTCCCTCCTAGCGTCGGCTAAGCATATCTCTAGAATAAGAAGAGTATTGATTAGAGATTCCCTGATCTCTTTGGATAAGATAAGAGCGTCATATATGCTTAAGTTAGCTAGCAGCTTTCTAAGTGTGCTAAGACATTGTAGTCAACCTTGGCTTGATCCTCCATAAGGATATCCATGGGCGAAGCATCCTTTGGAGGGGCTGTTTACTCTTTGGAACTAATGATTTGCTTACCCTTATCCTGAGGTGCCACCCTAGGAGGTTGAACTTTGTCACTACGAAGGTTAACTTCAGTGACCTCTTAGAATGATGAATTTGTAGAAAGTTTTACCTTCTCATCGGGTGTACCTACTACTTCTCATATGGGTTCATCAGAGTGGATGACTGAAAATCAATCTCAAGAGGTGAACCCGTGTGATTTAGAAATGAGAAATTCATTTCTAAATCAGAAGAGGAATGATTAGAATTAGAGTTATTATTATTTAAACTTAGTGAGTTATCTTTGAGAATAAAATCAAGAGTATCAAAAGTGAAACAAATGTAAGTGGAATTAGCTTTCTTCATTAATTTCTTAGATTTGGATGGAGATACAAAATAGAAATCACGTAGAGTAAGCGGAGTGAGGGGTTTAATGCTCTTCTATGGATGATCCGGAAGAAGAGGCGATGAGTGGTTAGCTACAATTATGGAAAGAATGCTGGACTTGGATGGTGGTTGCGCAACTATGCTATCCCGGGAAAATAAGGTAGGCTGCTGCTGCTACTACTGAGCCAACACCTTCTTCAAGTTGTCTTTGACAACTTGCAAACCTTCCTTAGTGTTGGATTTGAGTTGCTTCAGGAACCTGTAAAGAAAGCTTCTTGATCTTTGAGACCACTATTTTAGAGATTCGAGATAAGGCAGCATCCCAACCTTCTTTTTTCTTAAGATGATCGCAAGTATCCCTAAGAATTACTTTGATGGAACTGGAGGGTTGTTCTAAGAAGTATTCCTTGGGGATAATAATAGCTCCTAACTTGCAGCTGCGTCAAGACAGTCCTTAAAGGTGATACAATCCTTCAAAACGTGACTAACCATGCAGGGGTAGGGGTAATAGTTAGGATCATTACTTTTGCCCACATCTCTAGCCTTTTAGCTAGGTAACTGGAAGTTAGGTTTCTTTAAGAGATTCTTAAAGATCTTCCTAACTACCTCCCTCTTGAATGAATATGGCTTATTCAATCTATCGACAAGAGTAGGTGGATAATAGTTACTTGGCGGGTGGATATGACACGAGTGTGTTGTGGAGGAGGTGGCGTCAGTGGCACTACGGTGTGTATCTTTGAGGTGGTGGTAGAGGAGGTTACAATGGAGGTTGTTGTGCATGAGGTCTCTCATACTGAGCTCTGGCTGGCTGCTTCTTTTTTTCTATTAACACTACTACCCCTAGCTTCTTCTCAAATGTTTTCTGCTTCTTGGGCTTGAACGATTGGTCTTGAAAATATAACTATTTGGCTTCCCCTTATAAGCTAGTCACCTTATCAATTAGTTTCTCAAAGATTTTGATTGTAAATCTCTTGAGAATGAAAGCAACCAGGCTATGAATATTCTTGAGAAGAATTTCTATAGCATGTTGTTTGGACAGCTTTGGTTCGCATTTCATACTCAAGTTTTGTCACCTGAGAATATAATCAATAAGGGACTCATTTAGGTTTTGTTATGCCACAATGAGGTCACCCATAGTTACCCTTTGTTGAGCTCCAGCAAACCTCTTGATGAAGAGGTACTCCAACTTAGCAAAAGTCTTCAGTGAATCGTTGGGCAGTTCAGCTACCAATCAAATGCAATCCCTCTTAGACTACTAAAGTAGAGTTGGAAGAAAAGTGCATTACTGCCTCCGACATTACAACAGCCAGCTCTAAAGTGTGCTATATGCTGCCGAAGGTTTCCACTGCCATCAAAGATCTTGAAGGATGGTGGCACAAAACCCTTAGGATAATGGACTATATCGAATTTCTTCGGGTAGTGTCTACCCTTTAGAACAGATGAGCTCCACAAGCTTGCAGAATGCTTCCCTCACTTACTGTTCCACCATTTGCTTTATATCCCTTTCAGGCATGGAGGTACTATCTATGACCTTCCTATGCAGACTTTTATTATCAGAAATGTACTCTTGGGTCCTAGAACACTAACCTGGGGTGGCACTCTGTAGCTATCTTGATGGAGCTTGGCCTTGAAGTGCTAGGACTGCCACTAACAAGTATTCAGATCTTTTCTCCACCTTATTGATATGTTCATCTCTCTTCTTTAATTATTGATGAAGGTGTTGAGTTGAATGATCTGTATCATCTTTCTCGACTATAACACCCTTTTGACTATGATGATCCTTAAGGAGAGAACCCCTAGTGTTGACCATATGGTCTTTCGCTGAGTCTTCCAAGAGATCATCCTCATATGGATCAAAATTGACCCTAACATCCTTCTTGTTAGAGCGATCACCCCCGAGGAGATCCCTCTTCTTGGCGAAGTACTGAACTAGGATCTCATTTAAAGAGCGGTCTAATCATGCAGGGATAAGCACTCGCTATTGACCTATAGTGGGGCTATGCTCACTGACATAAATACATTGGGCATTACTTACGACTACAATACTATCTCTGACTTTCCTTGGTGATATATCATCATTGACCCTAGCTAAATACTGCGTGAGGATCCATCATGAGCTACATGTATCCCTTACCCTTTATGCCTTGTCGCTATGGTGGACGCAGAGCTGCTGTAATTACTGTGACTACGATGGTGACTCGACCACAGCGGCCTTGGGTCGCCATTCTTTCTTCACCGTAGCTGAGGCAGGAGGTTGAATTGGTGAGATCAACCTCACCTCAACGAGTGGAGTAGATGGAGTGGGATTCTTAGGTTATAGTCGGATCATCGATGGTGTTGGTCTCTCCCCAGATGGGGGCTTCTGGATCATGGTTGGAATGGGAGATGATGTGACCTGGATAGGTGATGGTGGGTAGTGAGTGGAGCGGTGCGGAGGCAGCTAATCTCAGCTGTCTACTCCTCACTGATGAGAGCACTAGTAAGGACGATGCTGTATGAATGATCACCCTAGTAGGGTGATGATCGGGAAAATCCATTAGAGTGGAGGCCACTGACTGCCTAGCAAACCTCTGTCACTCCCTCCTATCTGTCTAAGCTGATGCCTGAGCCTCTGTGGTGAAATTTTTTTATTTTTATCTTCATCTAAAAATGAATTAAATGAAGGCAAAAATAAAAGTTCTTGTTGAACACCACATAGATTAGCAAATGTTCTTATTAGATGATGTACGATATTAAGGAATGATGTACTATCTCGAGAGATAGAAGTCACCATCCTATAATGGACCTAACCACCTTAATAAGGTCTCCTAAGGACTATGGATCTTTGAATGTACTAGAGATTCTTTCCCTACATTATATGAAAAAGTAAAGTAGGGTTTATTTTAAATCGGTTCATCAAATTCCTCTATGGAGGCAAGCCTTTATAGTTAATTACATCTTAAGGTATGAGATCCCTTAAGAATACTCTCGATTATGGTAAATGATCATTGTCTCCAAAGATTTCAAAGATGAGACTATTAGTCAATTGGTTTATTTTTAGAAGATCAAGTGGGATTGATCAAAAGGCAGGAGTTATTATCGAAACCAAAAGGAGATAAGTAGGGGATGCTCATGTGCTAGGACATAGAGACATCCCAAACTATCCTATGGTTGGGCGTTATATTTTTGAAATTTGAAGAAAATTATTTATTTGAGTTGAATTTTTATTAAAAATCTAGAGCTTACAATTTCACAATACAAGATTATGGAAATACCTAAGAGATGAGGATTTATTCTTGTAGTCCACTGGTGAAATATTTTTGCTTTCATCTATCCTTTTGAAGAGGATAAATGAAAATAAAAAATATGGCTTGTTGAGATGCCACATAGATCCACAGATGTTCTTATTAGGGTGATCAGGTACAACATTGAGGAGAGGTATACTATCTCAAAAGATAGAACTCAGGACTTAACCACCTCAATAAGGACTCCTAAGGACTATGGGTCTTTGGAATGTACCAGAGATTCTTCCCCTACTTTACATGGAAAAGTAAAATAGGGTTTATTTTAAACGAGGTTCATTAAGTTCCCTACAGGGCAAGCCCCATAATTAATTACATCCTAAAGAATGAGATTCCTTAGGAATACTCTCGATTAAAGTAAATGATCATTGTCTCCAAAGATTTCGTCAAGTAGGACTATCAATCGATTGATTTATTTTTAAAAAGTCAAGTGAGATTGACCAAGAGGAGTGAGTTCTTATCGAAGCCAAATGGAAATAAGTAGGGGATGCTTAAGATACTAGGAATTCTAGTAAGCATCCAAACTACTCTATGGTTGGGCTTTATATTTTTAAAATTGAATTAATATGTTTGAGTTGAATTTTTATTAGAATGCTAGGGCCTATGATTTCATGACACAAGATCATGAAAATGCCTAAGAGGAGAGGATTTATGCTCACGACCCCAAAGAAAAATAGCAACCTCATAACCTAAATCTAGGGAGCTTTGGCGAGGGCCAAGGCACGACCTAAATCTAAGGAGAAAATGGGCATATGGTTTACCTCCACAAGAGAGGATAAATCACTAGACTGTTGGACTTACAACTGTCTCATGGTGGCTGCCAACTAACTCCTCCTATGGTTTTAAAATATGGAAAGTCATATATGTATGCAAGATAGCAAGGTTGTTATTTATTTAGAATGAGACTAAGTCCTAAAACACACTCCCTAAAGAGACTAGATCATGTAGGGCATGAATTCATGACTTAAATCTATTTCAAATTTTTCATATGTTTTATTTTCATTTAAATAATCATTTGACTCAGTATAAGATTCTTTATATGCATGAAATTAGATTATGGGAGAAAATTAGTAAGATAATGAGGTGTGTTTCCACCATGGCTCTCACAAGTCAAGCCAAGTTCTCTAGCTATGGTGGAAGCCCTCCAATCAAGAGTGAAATAAGAAGCTTTTATGCATGAAGTTAAGAAAAAGAAAGTACACATCCAGTTAAGGGGTTACAAATTCTTTTATCTTAATTTTTAGCCTAAACTTTAGGTGAGGTTATGAGTTGTTTATTTTAAATTTTAAGTTGATTAATTTGGTAGAAGATTTATTTTTTTTCTAAGAGCATAATCATCATCCAAGCCATTCATCAAGCAATGAAGAAACTAAAAAAACATGCCATTTTAATGCACAAGCTAAACAAAACATTAAACATTTTGTAATGCTAACACAAAAGAATAAAAGGCTATTTATGGTCGGGCACCCGCACAAACCAAAAAAATAAATTGGGTAGCCAAGATTTACCCTTATACAACCTGGATTACAAATGAATCAATTATAATTACACAATGAATTCTTGTTATGGGGGTCTTCATTCTTCATTTCTTCTTTCTTCTTTCTTCTTTGGCACTTTTGGATGGTTGGAATGTGGTTGCTCCAAAGGCTTCATATGGTACATAAGATGAGATCTTATGACCAATGTTCTTCCTAATCCCCCATAACGATCATTCCAAAATCCTAATTATAAGAGTACATGAAAATAAAGTAAATCTAACTAACACCTGCAAAATAGAGATTAGCTAAACAAACCATACAAATCCCAAGAATGTATATTGGATGTTGCACCCCACACATAGGTAACCAAGCCACACCTTATTGGATTATGCTTAGTGCTATAAGCACCTGCACAACAAAAGCATTTATATATTTTTTTATTACATCACCCTTAAGTACAATCTGTAGAAAATAATGATTTGACTAGATCATCCTACTATTCATTCTACGCACATTCACCCTAACATCCAGATTAAAATAAAATATGACAAAATAAAAGCAAATATCAAACCATGCACTGCCCTAACCTAAAGCTAGAAGTGGTGACTTAGTCTAATGTGTGTGCCATTTAAGGTTTGTGTGGTATGCTTAACTATGGCTTTAAGGTTTAAATTTTCTAAGTATGAAAAATGTTCAACTTAGATGGGTGGTTTCAATTTAAGTTATTTAGTTATTTTAGGTTAATTTTACTTTTTTATTTTGATTTGGTTTAGGTGAATCCTATAATTAATTACTAAGTTGTAAAGAGAGGGAAAAGAGAAGAGAACTTCTCTTTCCTTCCCTACCTAAACAAATTCTAAAGTAGATTCATGTTTGATTTTGTTTAGTGAATGTTTTCTTATGTGTTTTAGTTAATCCTAAATTTAAGATAACTCTAAACAAACCAATTCAAAAGGAATGGCATTTTAAGGTTAAGTAAAGTGAAATAATATCACAAAACACACACCACTTCATTTCTTTCCCCACATATATAACATGCATATGAATGAATCCTAAGAATATCTATACATAAAATAGAAATGTTTAGCACACTTTATGATGAATGCTAAGAAATGTTACTTAAGAAATTTTTGGATGTTTTATGATGCATGAATTTCATTAAGTAGAAAAGTGTTATTCTTTTATCCTTTATTCATATGCACATGTGTATGTATGAAAGGCATAAGTGAGTATGGTGCCATTGTTAGCACCAGGAGTGTAAGGTACAAGACCAACTTAGGGCTACTTAAAGCCTCACAACTCCGGGTTGTCCAGACTAATATACCACTTTCCTTAAATACATATGTATGTACAAAAGAGATAAATGGAAAAAAGAAAGATGCAAAGTTTATGTTTCTTTAATTTTTAGTTTGTTTATGAAATTTATGTGTGTGAATGGCAAGATCCTTCTTAAGTTATAACATGGAAGAGGATTAGAGTAGTTTTTAAGCAAATGTCATATTCTTTTAAAGAGAACTATACACTTTGCAAATCTTATTCAAATCCATGCTAAGAGGAAAGGAAGGAAGCAAACATAAGACACATTTTTATATTCACATGCAAGCTTATAAATAAAGTATAAGTAGCATCCCTTTTAGTTTTGATATTTTTTTATAAGTTTTCAAAATAATTTTTAGATTTACTAGTGATAATAGCCATTCATGTCTTTAATTTAGCCAAAACATGCAATTGGACATAAAGGAAATATTTCATTTTAATTTTGATTTTTAAAAGGAATGAATGCATGATTTTCATATGACATACAAATTTAACATGCTAGAAAATAAATAAAGTGATGAAAGCAATGTAAACTCATTCACCCTAATTAATTCCTAAAGACAATCCTATGAAATAAGAAAGTTTAAAGTGAATCAAAGTTTGTTTAGTGTGATTTTTTTTAATTTGCTTTATGTTTGATTTAGAAAATGTGAAAGAATGTTTGTTGCTCCTAACCCATTTCCCCATGTGAGTTAATTTAGTTTGTTCTTAGGGTCATTAGGTGATTTTTATATTTTGTTTAGGTTAATGTGTGAATTATGTGTGTTAATTAGCCCTTACCTACACCACCTTAGCATACTTAACCAAATAATTATGAGCTAATGGATGACATAAAATCACACAAGAAATTTAAATCAGAGATGCACCTAAGAAAGAAAGGGGTCTAATGCAATTGGCTCATGATTAATGATTGATTATGCTAAAGGGTTTAATTTAAGTACTTTCATAACCCCTCTCACGTATGAGTTGGATTTTGATTTCATTAATATAGCTTAGCTTATTCAACACTGCACCCAAGATGAATTAGTTAAGTTCTGGAAAGTTTTAGAATGTTATCAAATTAATTGGGTAGGTAATTAGTGGATTAATCCTTAATTAAGTTTGGATTAAAGAGGGGGGTTAAGGAATAGCTTATGGAAAATATCATAAAATTATACCTTAAACCTCCTGTTCACTTAAATAAACCATAATTTACTCGATCAAGGGATTAAACCACTGATTACACTTAATTAGGCTTAATTATATTAGGAGAGTAATTAGCAATAAATCTAGTAATTACCCTAATTAAACCATTAATAAATCCCAAGAAAATTAGGGGAAGCAGAAGTCATCCCACTAAATACACATGTGATGTTTAAGAATTAATGAAATAATCAGAGAGTAATTAGCCTAATTACATTCCCAATAAAATGCAATTCGAAAATAACACTATTCAAAATCCATCAAAATCAATTTTATAATATTCTACATTCAATTATCTTTCATATACAATTTATTTTATATTTTTTCATTTTTCTACACTTAGATATGAATATTTGAAGATTTGATGATTAATTAGTAATTAATCCCTTAATTAAATAGCTAATCCCGTCGACACCACGTGGAGGATGACACACCACACACTTTCCATGTGGCATTACGGGAGAGGCTATTAAAGTTGTCACATCATAGCGTGTTAATGGCGCTACACATTTTCTCCCCATCCATCCAATCAAGGATCAAATGGCTGAGATCAAGCCCGCGGTTCTTAAGGTTAAAATGATGGATCTATGTATCTTGATCAAGGCCGTCCATCCAAACACGTGGATGGATGGCCCATGATCTATCCTGATCTTCCCTATGGGAGATGGCCACCATCCATCTTCTAGGGGAAGATCCGAGCTTGAGTGAGCTCATATTGAATCTAAATTCAACCTACACCATCGAAGGGTAAAGGGGAACACATCGAATGGCTAGATTCTCATGGGATGAAACTTCCCTTCACTAAGGACCAAGAGGAGATGAAATTATGCTCAGTTTAATGGCCTACCTTGTTGGAGGCTATCACTTGATTCCCGAAGTGGCTCTAGTGGAGACAAAGCCTTGCTGAAGTTTTGAGGTGTTGAAATTGGATGGATCTTCCTATGGACTAAGTTCACCTTGATATGCTCATGGCCTTGATCAAGAACACTCTTCCCTTGCTTGGAGAACTTGTGTGAAGGCCTGGGTGAACTCGACTGAGTTCCCTGATGAAGCTTGCAAAGTGAATTGGTTGGTATTGAGTGTGGAGTGAGATTGAATTTAGCTTGAGCTAACCTATTATCGGTTTTAGAAAATTCAAAAATGGAGAAGTTGAATTGGCTTGAGAGAGCTTGGGGAGAGTTGGAAATTATTCCTTTGAGTTCCCTTAGCTCAATCGAATTGGAGACTGTTGAATTCAAGTGGAATTAGGGGGAGTATATCTCCCCTTAGGTGAATCGGATGACCGTGAAGAGCTATGCCATTTTGATCTAGTACAATCTATTCAATGGGTTGTTTAGGTCATTTAGAGGGGCATGTCATTCTGTTTTGGCCAGAGAAGGAGTGGAGGAGCTTGCCATGTGCTTAATTCAAGTGGAGGATGGAATCCCATGTGCTTATGTCCATGGGGGTGGTCAATTTTGACCTTGGGTTGGGTTTGGCTAACCCAAACCCAATGGGTCATGTGCACCATGTCCATTAGTGACCATTTGGTCCACTAAGAGGATGCCAAGTGTCCATGAAAAGGAATTGACCAAATTCAAAGTGATTTTGAGTTTAGGTTACCCTATGGCCTAGGGGTAAAATGATCATTTGACCTTGATTTAGTTTGAATATGTTTGGTATGATTGAAAAATGGGCTAGGCCAAGTTTCAAAGAATTGGGAGTTGATTTGATATGATTTGGCTCATGTTGACCCATTTAGGTCAAAATGGGTCAACTTAGGTCAAGTTGACCAATTGGTCAAATTGGGTCAAACTAAGGGTTGGGTCAAGTTCATATGACCATTTGAAATATGTTGGCATCATTGGTTTGGTTCAATTTGATTTATATTTGAATTTAGTTCATTTGATTTCATTTAGGTCAAATGGGTCAAGTTGACCAATTTAACCCATTTGACCTATTTGGGTTAGGTCATGGGTTGGTTTATGTTTGCTTGGTCATTTGAGATGGATTGGTATCTTTGTTTCCAATCAATTTGGTTTATATTTGGGTTTGGCTCAATTTGACCTTTAGGTCAAGTTGGGTTCATGATCAATTTGGTTAGGTTGGGTCTAGTTGGCCAATTGAGGCTTTGGTCAAGTTCAACAAGTGATTTGGAATGAACTTGACCCATTAGTTTCAATCAATTTGGCTTAGATCAAGTTTTGACACATTTTGACTTTTTAGGTCAAGTTGGGTCAACTTGGGTCAAGTGGCCAATTGGGTTAGGATAGGCTCAAATGATGACTTGGTCAAGTTCAAAAAGTTATCATGAATGAGTTTTGATCAAGGGTTTCAATCAATTTGACCTATAGTGGATTTTGGCTAGTTTAGATTTCATTTTGGCTAAGTGTTGACTTGGTCAACCCTTAGGTTTGACTTGGTTTGAACCAATTTGAATGATTGATCATCTGATGATGATTGTTGCTCACAATGTGAGGCTTAGGTGGGCTTAGTTCAATCCAATTTGGTTAGGATTAAAATTTGGCTCATAAGGGTGCTTTAGGTCACTTTGGGTCAAGTGAGCCTAAGTGGGTTAAATGGCTTGGTCAAAGCTTGATTTGAGTTTGATTGAACTCACACATGGACTTATGATTGAAATAGAAATCCATTTGCAAATGATTTGAAATCAAATGGGTCTTGATCCACTTGACAATTTCAAGTTCAAAGGGTGAACATGAGTTTGACTTGGGTTTGATTTTTGAATTTAGTTTTAGTTTGGTGGTTGAGGTTTATATTTATATTTGGAATCACGATTATAGGATTGATTGAATCATGAAAAAAAATGAAAAATTTGGCTTGATTTGAATTAGATTTAGCTAAGTTCAAGAGTTTGACTTGAAAGGCTTAGGTTGAATTTTGATTGAATTTACATTTGATTTTTGAATTGATTTTTGGATATTTGAATTTATATTTCATTTATATATGTGAATATAAATGAGAATATAAATGGGTTATGAAAAAATTTCATGAATTTGAAGTGATTTGAACTTGATTTGAGCTAAGTCCATAAGAGAGAATCAAAGGACTTAGGAAAAGATTTTTGGAATTTGGATTTTATTTTGGGTTTAGTTTTGATTGATTTGAATTTATATTTCATTTATATATGTGAATATAAATGAGAATATAAATGGGTTATGATAAAATTTCATGAATTTGAATTGATTTGGATTTGATTTAAGCTAAGTCCATGAGAGGGAATCAAAGGACTTAAGAAATATTTTGGAATTTGGAATCCAATCATGGGCTTCAATCATAAGTTTCAATTATTTAGAATTGAATCATGACTTAAGAAAATCCATTGAATTGATTCAGGGTTTGAGTTAGAGTTGGAGTTGATATGAATTTGGAGTTTTGTTTTAGAAGAAGGAAGTGAGGATTTGGTTCAAACTATAGGGTAGGCAAATTTTCCTAACACCCGTAAGGCATGCCCTATTCCTTTGGCTAACTTCAAGTCTCTAGGGCTAGGTTGAGTGTCCACCTAATCACTAGATGTGTCTTAAGACTAAGGAACTCTTAAAGTCTAAGAGAAGTCCCATGTCTAGGATGGAGGGATTGAGAGGTCATCCTAAAAATGAGGTCAACAAAAGGCGCCCAACAGTTGTGGTGTGAATGATAAGGAACATCGCACGTATTGGTGTTGAACGAAACGATCAACAATGCCGAACGATCACAAACACTAATAGATATGACCTACTCCTAACCCAAGTTTTAGAAGGGATCCAGAGCTTAGTGCAATGTGACTCTACTCATGTCGAGGACATAAGAGAGGGAAGGATGAATGCACTAAGGATAGAGTATGTGAACCTTCTACTGGGAAGTAGGTTCAAATAATCCACAAGGGGATGAGAGGTTTGATTTGATTCTCACTGGAGAGAGAAATCAATTTGATTTAATTTGTTGTTTGTTTAATTGTGTTTGTTTTGACTCCACCAGGGATAGAAAAGTGAACTCTCCGGGAGGCAAGCTCAAGTCATCCACATGGGAAGAAAAGTTGCGAAATCAGTTGAGAGAGTAGAATTCTAGATCTGCTAGGGAGCTAGAAAGATTTGCATCTCACTGAGGAGAAGCAAAAGATTTTGATTTAGATTGATTGATTATTTTGTGTTGTTAGTTTCACTCCACTTAGGGAGGAGGGTTGAATTTGTTTCAGATTTTGGATTTTGAGATGGTCTTGGTTTTATGGATCATTTGAGTAGGAGCCATAGTCAGACTCAAATTTACCAATCCAAAGGGGTAGTATACTAAACACATAGTAGAACAAGCCAACCAAAGGGATTCATTTCGGTGTGCAGTAACTGTACTAGGAAGAAAGCATAGTAGACTTACATCCTCCAAAGTAGGGACCGGTTGATGGGGTGACCCACTAACAAGGAAATCAATTGAACCCAACCTAGGCTGACTATTGAGTGAACGCCACTGGGGGACTTAGATAAACTCAAAGATAGTTAAGATTAATTTTATTTTTAAATTATTCATTTTTGGTCCCGTCATCGGTTTGATAGGCACTTGGACCATGGAGGCCTAACTCAGATTTACCAATCCAAAGGAGTAGTCTACCAAGGTAGGACTATACAACCAAAGGGATGCCTTTCGGTGTGCAATGGTCAAGTTAGGAAGAAAGCTCGGGGACTCACATCTTCCAAAATAAGGAACCACTGGGGTAATCGGTTGCTTGTGTAACAAATCACACCTGACCTAGGGATGAATATTGAGTGAATGACATTGGAGGACTTAAATAAGCTCAAGATAGTCAAGGTTAATTTCATTTTTTTAATTATTTTGATGGATTCCATTGGTTTGCGATGTATCACACTGAGAAGAAGCTTATATTTACCTAGATCTGTCTCAGATTTATTGAACCAAAGGGAGTAGCTTCCTGGCCGATGGGAGAACTATCCGACCAAAAAAGTGCATTTCAGTTTGCAATAATAAATTTAAGGGGAGAAAGCTCAAGGACTCACATCTTCCACTATAAAAGACCACTGTGGTGATCGGTTACTTTGGGAAATAAATCAAACTCGACCTAGGACTACCTGTTAGTTTGCGATAGTCATGCTAGAAAGAATGCGTTATAATCTTACATCTTCCAAAATAAAATGATTGACGGGGTAACCTGCTTGTGGCAAAATAGATTGAACCCGACCTAAGGGCAACTACAAAATGAGTACAAACCCAGGGATTTATCTCAACTTAGGTAGTCAGGCGATTTCTATAGGGAGTTCTACTGACACTGCCTTAAAGATATGATGCCTGCTTGGGAAAAGGGGCCCCTATGGGGGCTTAAATTCCTAACCCACAAATGAATTAATTAATTAATTTATTTAGTTTATTTTAACATGGACCCTTATTTTTTTGTGAGGGATCAAATTGAAGAGGAGCTTATATCATCTTAGACCTATCTCAGATTCATTGAACCAAGAGAGAATCTACATCCGCTGAACAAATTCTCCAACCACAGGGATGACTACTATGAAAGGGGACTGTTCAATCTAAGAGTAACCCGGGTAGTGTCTAAATGGGCTTGTAAAGGACGTGATCCAAATAGATTGCCCACAGGGAGAGGGGCCACTAAAGGCTTAATCCAAAACCCTGAAGAAGATGACATGACTAATCATATATCAAATAGGTATTTAGTGGCCAACTCAAGGAGAAAGCGTGGAGACTCACATCTGCCAAGAGTGGTGTATCCACTGGGTGAGTCACTATCAGCATAGTGAACATCAACCAACCTAAGGTGCCCGTTGGTTTGCAACAATCAGCCTAGGAAGAAAGCTCGTGGACTCATATCCTCCTATAGTGGAACTAATTGCTAGGATAGTCTATTTTGGCTCGGAGCCATGAGCTAGGGCGACTTGGAATCATGGAGACTATTGATCTCATTTTTTGGATGAGCTCTCAACCCCTTCATCTTAGACATGGACTCCTCTTAGACTTTAAGAGATCCTTAGTCTTAAGACACATCTAGTGATTAGGTGGACACTTAACCTAGCCCTAGAGACTTAGAAGTGTTAGCCATAGGAATGGGTCATGCCTTAGGAGTGTTAGGAAAAATTGCCTACCCTATAGCTTGAACAAAATTCCTCACTTCCTTCCTTGAAGTCAAACTTAAATCAATTGTAACTTAATTGATTTTCTCCGAACTCAAATCAATTCCAAATGATTGAAATCCATGATCAATTCCAAATGATTGAAATTCCAAGTTCAAAATATTTCCTAAGTCCTTTGATTCCCTCTTAAGGACTTAGCCTAAATGAAATCTAAATCAATTCAAATTCATGAAATTTTCTCACAACCCATTCATATTCTCATTTATATTCACATAAAGAAATGAAATATAAATTCAAACAAACCAAACCAAATTCCAAAATTCAAATCCAAATCAAAAATTATTCTTAAGTCCTTTGATCCCCTCTTATGGACTTAGCCCAAATCTAATCCAAATCAATTCAAATTCACGAAATTTTCTCACAACTCATTTATATTCACATATGTAAATGAAATATAAATTCAAATCAATCAACCTAAACCCAAAATTCAAATCCAAATCAAAAAGTTTTCATAAGTCACTTTGATTCCCTCTTAAGGACTTAGCCAAATCAAAAATCCAAAAATTAAACAACCAAAACCAACTCCAAATATAAATTTAAAAAAAAAAAAAACTCCAAAAAGCAAACTCAAATTCAATCAAAATCCAACCTAAGCCTTTCAAGTCAAAATCTTGAACTTAGCCAAATCAATTTCAAATCAAGCCAAACCCTTGATTTTTTGTTCATGATTCAATCAATCCTTCAATCATGAATCCAAATATAAACATAAACTTCAATCACCAAACCAAAAGCAATCCAAAAATCAAACCCAAGTGAAACTCATGTTCACCCCTTGAACTTGAAATTGTCAAATGAATCAAAACCCATTTGACTTCAAACCACTTGCAAATGGATTTATATTTCAATCATAAGTCCATATGTGAGTTCAATCAAACTCAAATCAAACTTTGACCAAGCCATTTGACCTACTTAGGCTCACTTGACCCAAAGTGACTTATAGTACCCTTATGAGCCAAATCCTAACCCGAACAAAATTAGTTTGAACTAAGCCCACCTAAGCCTCTCATCATGATCAACAATCATCATGAGATGATTAATCAATCAAATTGGGTCAAACCAAGTCAAACCAAGTCAAACCTAAGGGTTGACCAAGTCAACACTTAGCCAAAATGAAACCTAAACTAGCCAAAATCCACCATAGGCCAAATTGATTGAAACCATTGATCAAAACTCATTCATGATCAATGTTTGAACTTGACCAAGTCAACATTTGAGCCTAGGATTCACACGACCCAAGTTGACTCAACTTGACCTAAAAAGTCAAAATATGTCAAAACTTGATCTAAGCCAAATTAATTGAAACCTATAGGCCAAGTTCTTTCCAAAATGATTGTTAAACTTGACCAAAGTCAATTGGCCAACTTGACCTAACTCAATTGACCATGGACCTAACTTAACCTAAAATGTCAAATTGAGCCAAACCCAAATATAAATCAAAATTGATTAGAAATAAAGATACCAATGCATTTCATATGACCAATAAAACCTAAGCCAACCCATGACCTAACCCAAATAGGTCAAATGGGTCAAATTGGTCAACTTGACTCATTTGACCTAAATGAACTCAATTGAACCAAAATCAAATATAAACCAAAGCCACCAAAATATTTTAAATGGTCATATGAACTTGACCCAACCCTTAGTTTGACCCAATTTGACCAATTGGTCAACTTGACCCAAGTTGACCCATTTTGACCTAAATGGGTCAACATCAAACTAATTCCAAATTCAACAAAACTTAGCCTAGCCTATTTTTCAGACATACCAAACATATTGAAATTGAAACCCAAGCTAAATGACCATTTTACCCTTAGTCCATAGGGTAAATTTTGGCTAAATTCACATGGAACTTGTTCAAATCCTCTTCATGACCACTTGGCACCCTCTTAGTGGACCCAGTGGACACTAATGAATGTGGTACACCTAACCCAATGGTTTTGGGTCAGCCCAACCTAACTTAAGGTCAAAATCGACCACTTACTTGAACATGGCCTCATGGGAATCATTCCTCCACCCATTTCAAGCACATGACACTCTTCCATTATCTCCCTTTGGCCAAACCGAATTTAATGACACATGAAATGGCCTAACAAACCCACTCAAGGAGCTCAATTGGATCTAAATGGAATCTCCATGCTCAGCCGTCCGATTGCTCTAGGGGGAAATATACTCCCACAAATTTCACTTGAATTTGATTCCGCCCTATTCGATTGAAGCATATGAACTTAGAGCAAGCCATTGCTAGTGTTCCCAAGCTTCCTAGAGTGAGTTAGAATTTCCATTCTCTCAGTTTTCCTAGATTGAAAATAGGGGAGCTCAAGTGAAAATCCAACAATACTCCATACTAATTCCCTCAAGGTTCATCGATGATCGATCAAACTTGTTTTCCCAAGCTCCAAAGATAAGGGAGGAGTGCACTTGACCAAGACCGATCTCAGGTGAAGGTGAAGTTGGCCTATAGAAGGATCTACCCAATTTCAACACCTTGAAACTTCAACAAAGCTTTCTCCACTAGACGAAGGTTTTCCAAGGGAATTGAGTGCCTGTGATAGCCTTTGATGAGGTAAGCCATTAAATCGAGCTCAATTTAGGCATGGCCTGGTCCTTTGTAAAGTGAAGTTTTATCTCATGAGAGTTTAGCTATTGGATGTGATCTCCCTTGCATGGTGATGGTGTGGGTTGAATTTGAGATCAATTCGAGCTCAATCGAGCTCGAATCATACCATGGAAGATGGATAGTGGCCATCTCCCGCACGCGATCTCAGGGAAGAATCATGAGCCATCCGTCTGCGCATTTTAGATGGATGGCCATGATTAAAACATGTAGGATCCATCGTTTGATCCTTTAGAACCAAGGAGCTAATCTTTGCCATCCGATCCTTGATCGAACGGACAGGGAGAAAATGCATAGCACCATAGCTGACGCACTGCTATGATGTGATAAGTTAAATAGTGAATCCCATTGCACCACATGGAAAGCGCGTGCTGCATCAGGCTCCACGAGGTGCCGACAGGATTAACTATATAATTATGGATTTAAATTACCTAATTAAGCTTGGAAACTTCAATAATTCATATCCAAGTGTAGAAAAATCAGGAAAAATGTGAAATAAATTGCATATGAAAGGTATTTAAATATGGAATATTATAAAATTGATTTAAAGAATTTTGAACTGTGTTATTTTCTGGATTTGAGTTTTATTGGGAATTTGATTTTGCTAATTACTCTCTAATTCCTAAATGATTAATTCCAAACTTCTTATGTATGATTAGTGGGATTACTTCTGCCTCGCCTAATTTTCTTGGGATTTATTGATGGTTTAATTAGAAATGCTAGATTAATTTATAATTACTCTTTTAATATAATTAAGTTTAATTAAGTGTGTAATTAATGTTTACCCCTTTGATTGAGTTAATTAAGATTTGTTTAATTGAATAGGAGGTTTAGGGAATAATTCTGGGATGTTTTCCTTAAGCTATTTCTTAAACCCCCTCTTTCTTCCTTAATCCAGACTTAATTAAGGAATAATTCACTAATTACCTACCTAATTAATTTGATAAAATTCTAAAACCTTCTAGAATGTAACTAATCCATCTTTGGTAGATGCTTAGGTGTTCAATAACCTAAGTACATTAAGAAAATTAAAATCCAACCCACATGTGTGAGAAGGATTATGAAATTACTTAACTTAAACCCCTTAGCTTAATTATTCATTAATCATGAGCCAAATGCATTAGACTATTTTATTCTTAGGTGCATTACTGATTTAAATTCCTTATGTGATTTTATGTCATATCATTGGCTCATAATTATTTGGTTAAATATGCTAAGGTGGTATAGGTAAGGGGTAATTAACACACTTAATTCATACCTTAACTTAATCAAAATATAAAAATCATCTAATCATCTAAAGAGTAAACTAAAATGCCATACACATGGGGAACATGGGTTAGGACCAGCAAAAATTCTTTCACATTTCCTAAATCAAACATAAAATAAATTCAAAATAAAAATCACATTAAACAAACTTTGATTCACTTTGAACGTTCTTATTTCATAGGATTGTATTTAATAATTAATTAGGGTAAATGAATTTGTATTGCTTTTATCACTTTATTTCTTTTGCTAAATGTGTATGTCATATGAAATTCATGCATTCATATCTTTTAAAAATCAAAATTAAAATGAAATGTTTTCTTTATGTCAAATGACAAGTTTTGGCTAAAGTAAAAATATGAATGGCTATTATCACTACTAAATTCAAAACTATTTTCAAAATCTATAAATTAAACAACTAAAACTAAAAGTGTGCTACTTATAATTATTTATAAGCTTGCATGTGGATATAAATATGAAGATGTGCATAGTGTGGTTTTCCTTATATTTTCTTTTAGCATAGTTTTGAATAAGATTTGAAAAGTGTATAGTTCATTTGAAAAGAACACAACACTTGCGTAACCCCATTCCTATTCATTCCTTTGATATTATCTAAGAAGGACATCTACACTTGTACATATAAATTGCATAAATAAAATAATCAAACAAATACAAACTTTTTGCATCTTTCTTTTTCCATTCATTTCTTTTGTACATGTGTTCGTATTTAAGAAAAATGGTATATTAGTCTGGATAACCCCAGGGTTGCGAGGCTTTAAGTAGCCATAAGTAGGTCTTATACCTTACACCCCTGGTCCTAACAATGGCATCGTACTCACTTATGCCTTTCATACATGCACATGTGCATGTGAATAATGGATAAAAGAAACCCCTCTTTTCTACTTAATGAAAATCATACATCATAAAGAATTCCAATTTTATTAAGTAATATTTCTTAGCATTCATCATAAAGTGTGCTAAACATTTCCATTTATATGTATAGATATGCTTAAGATTCATTCATATGCATGTTATACATGTTCGGAAAGAAATGAAGTGATGTGTTTTGTGATATTAGTTCACTTTACTTATTCTTAAAATGCCTTTCTTTTGAATAGGTTTGTTTAGAGAATATATAAACTTTGGATTAATTAAAGCACATAATAAAATATTCACTAATTAAAATCAAATATGAATCCACTTTAGAAATTGCTTAAGGTAGGGAAGGAAAGAGAAGTTCTCTTCTCTTTTCCCTCTCTTTATAACTTAGTAATTAATTGTAGGATTCACTTTAACCAAAATAAATCACCAAATAAAAACCACCCAAATAAACTAAACACTTAAATGAAAACACCCATCTAAGTTAAACATCTTCACACTTAAAATATTAGCCTTAAAGCAATAGCTAAGCATACCACACAAACCTTTTAAAGTACACACATTAGACTAAGTCACCATTTCTAGCTTTAGGTTAGGGTGGTGCATGATTTGATGTTTGCTTTTATTTTGTGATGTATTATTTCTAGTCTAGATGTTAGGGTGAATATGCGTAGAATGAATGATAGGGCGATCTTAGTCTAACCATTATCTTCTGTAGAAGATTATGCTTAAGGGGCACTGTAATAAAAATACAAATACTTTTCCTGTGTAGGTGCTTACACCCCTATGAATAATCCAATAGGCTAGGTGGACTTGGTCACTAATACATGGGGTGCTAAGTCCAATATACATGCTTGAAATTTGTATGGTTTGTTTAGCTAATCTCTATTTTGTAGGTGTTAGTTAGATTTACTTTTCTCATCATGTAATTTTTGCAATTAGGATTTGGAATGAATGTTATGGGGGATTAGGATGAACTGGGCATAAGATTACATCTTATGTACCATGTAAAGCCATTGGAGCAACCACCTCCCAACCATCCAAAAGAATAAACCAAAAGAAGAAAGAAGAAAGAAGAAAAGAAGAAATGAAGATCCCCTTAACATGAATTTCCTTACTTGATTGTAAATTAATTCATTTGTAATCCAGGTTGTATAAGGGTAGAGCTCAGCTACCCAACTTATTTTGGGTTTGTGTGGTGGTGCCCCGACCACAAATGTCCTTTTAATCTTTTGCTTTAGCTTTATAAAATGTTTGATGTTTTGTTTAGCTTGTGCTTTAAGATGACATGTTTTCCTAATTTCTTCCTTGCTTTGATATATGGCCTGGATGACAATTAGGCTCTTAGGGAAATATAAATCTTATACCAAATTAATAAACTCAAAATTAAAAATAAATAACTCATAACCTTATTTAAAGCCTAAGTTAAAATCAAGATAAAAGAATTAGTAACCCTTTAGCTGGATAAGTATTTCTTTTCTAACATCATGCATAAAAGCATATTGTTACACTCTTGATTGGAGGGCTTCCACCTTTTTCAGAGAACTTGGCTTGACCTTTGAGAACCATGGTGGAAACACACCTCCCCTTCTCTATGATTTTGGCCCATAATCTTATTTCTCATGCAGTAGGCATATGAATCCTATAAGCCCGAGTCAAATGATTGTCCAAAAATGAAAGTAAAATGTAAGATGTTTTGCATTAGATCTAGGTCATTTTTTATGCCCTTACATGATCTAGTCTCTTAGGTAGTGAGTTTAAGGACTTAGTCTCTTTCTAAAATAAATAACATCCTAGCTATCTTGCATAAAGCATATGACTTGCCTGCATGAGTTTAAAATTGTAGGATGAGTTAGTTGGCGGCCAACCCTAGGTGGTTGTAAGTCCAAGCAGTCGGGTGGTTTGTCCTCTCTTGTGGAGGCAAACCAGATACTCATTTTTTACATTAGATTTAGGTCATGCTTTGGCCCTCACCAAAGCTCCCAAGATTAGGTTTTGAGGTTGCTTCTCTCTTCTATGGGCCATAAGCATAAATCTTCACCTCTTAGGCATTTCCATGATCTTGTATCATGGAATTGTAAGCCCTACATTTCTAATAAAAATTCAACTCCAACAAATTAATTCAATTTCAAAAATGTAAAGCCCAACCATAGGATAGTTTGGGATGTTTACTAGGCTTCCTATTATCCCAAACATCCTCTACTCATCTTCATTTATCTTTGATAAGAACTCACTCCTCTTGATCGATCCCATTTGATTTGTTAAAAATAAACTAATCTATTGATAGTCATACCTATTAAAATCTTTGGAGACAATGATCATTTACATTAATCGAGAGTATTTCAAAGGAATCCCCTTCCTTAGATGTAATTAACTATGGGGGCTTGCACCTGTAGGAAACTTAACGATGGTCCTACTTATTAAAATAAAACCTAATTTACTTTTCTATGTAAAGTAGTGGAAGAATCTCTACTACATATGCAGACCCCTTGTTCTTAGGAGTCTTTATTGAGGTGATTAGGTCCATTTTAGGGTGGTGACTTCTATCTTTTGAGATAGTACATCTCTCATCAATGTCGTACCTGATCGCCCTAATAAGAACATCTGCCGATCTACATGGTGTCAAAATGCATAAAGAATATATTTCTATCTTCAACTTATTATGCATAGATTGACAGTGGAAGTATACACTTAGAAAAATATTTAACTATTTTTCACCATAGATTTTTCTGGTGACTCCAATGGGGATAGTTCCTCTCTCCATCTTTGGTAACTGATCATAGCCTCCAAGTATCGAAAGTCAGTTTATACTTTTGTATGAATCCAAGACTATCTTTCTTTATGTTGGCACTTAGCTAATTTCATTCTTAAGTTAAGCTAGCCAACATATTTAGGTTTTAGTACCTCACCCTGTTGGTCTTAAAATCCCCATTGGGTTCCCCAATGGGTGAAAATAAAAGTTTAATCAAAAGGAATTAATTAAAGACTTCCTCCTTACCATTTTTATGGTAAGGAAATGTTCATTCTAAAATAATAAAGACAAAATAAATCCTTGATAAAAAAATCTTGCTTTTCAAAATGCACATAATAAAATATTATGCACAAAAAATTTTCCTTAATCACCTTCATCTAACAATCTTCATGATTGTTATATGTAGGATCATCTTTACAAAAGTAAGATTACAACAATCACATTTTCTAAAAAAGCACAAATGAGCTTTTTCACTCAATTCATTTTGATGAAGACTTCATTTTCAAAAATAAAATTCCAACAATCATGTTTTCAAAACCATAAAATTTGAAGATGGGCCTTTCCATTCAATACATCCAAATGTGTTGAATGGAGATTACATCTTCAAGCAAAATCACAACTTTGAAATTCCACTCAACACATTCCACATGTGTTAGGTTGGAATTTTCACATTTTCAAAAGCACATATGAAACCTCTCCATTCAATATACCCACATTTATTGAATGGAGGTTTCATTTTCAATCAAAATCAAATAAAAATTTTCAAAAAGCACATATGAATATCTCCATTCAATATGCCCAAATTTACTGAATGGAAATTTCATTTCAAAATAAAATAACATTATTTTGAAATGCCACCTAACATATTCCATATATGATTAGGTTGGGATTTCCTCTTTCAAAAAGCAATAATGATACACAAAAATACATCTTTGGAAAATAAAATATAATTGATTTCCATATTACATACTCAAATTTGTTAAATGGTAATCTCTCTTTTCAAAATCAACAAAAAAACAAAGTTTTTTAAAACACATTTGGAACTTCATTCTAGCATACAAAATTTGCTAAAATGAAGACTCCCTTTTCCAAAACAAAAAAGAAACACTTTTGGAACTTCATTCTTTAGCATACCATATTTGCTAAAGTGAATTCTCCATTTTCAAAAGAAAATCAAAACACAAAAATTTTAAACACATTTTTGGAATTTTATTTTGCATACTCAAATTTGCTAAGTGAAATTTTCATTTCACAAAATTAAAAAATGGAACATCATTTTAGCATACCATATTTGCTAAAGTGAAGCCTCCATTTTCAATCAAAATAGAATCAAAAATAAAAGAAACACATTAGGATTCTCTTAGCATACTTAAATTTTCTAAGGATCCTACAAATCAAAATCAAATCAAAATCAAAAGAAACACATTAGGATTTTGTTAGTATGCTCAAATTTACTGAGGATCCTATTTTCAAACAAAAAATTTTTTTTTTAAAAAACAAGCCTCACTTGGATTTCTTCACTTAGCATACCCCAAATTTGCTAAATGAGAAATTCCATTTCTCTTTTCAAATCACAAAAAGATTCACAAAACAAAACAAACAAACAAACAAAGAAGAAATTGTTTTCAAACTTCTCTAACATACCAAATTTGCTAAGTGAGTAAATTCCAAAATCACAAATCAAAACAAATGCAAATTGACCCTTTACTTTAACATACCCAAATTTGTTAAATAAATGGTCCCCAAATCAAAATTAAAACTCAAATATGAACCTTTGAAGCATCCTTCAAAATATTTGAACCCATTTTCAACATATTTTTAAATTTGTTGAAAGTGGATTCTACATCCAAAATTCCTCTTTCCAATCAAATCTCAAAATCTATTCTAAATCATTTGAGCTTTGACTTAACATTTCAAAATGTTGGTATGGTTCAAATTCTAAAAAATTCAAATCAATAGAATAGATTCCAAGTTTATTTTTATTTCAATATTGCAGACTCTCGTTCAATAATAGTTTTAGTTTTAGTCTCAGTTTAGTTTTCAGTTGATAGAAATGGCAACGCCCAAATTTGTTTTCATGTTTTCCCATGGGATGGACTTGCCCTAGATCAGGCCAGCCTTCCCCACTCTGACTACGCCCATCTCATCCATTTTGGATGAGGTTTTGAGGGAGCGAGGATTATTTGTGAGGGCACTCCCCTCACCATTATTAGTATGAGCATGGTGACCTGTAGCATTATCTGATTGACATGCCATCAGATTCTAATATTTTCTTACTGAAGAGGAAGGTAGTGGTGCTTGCTATAGTGCCAACATCAATACCAGTGTCTGTGGTAGTTTTAGTGCCTTGGTTATTTCCCGTGCAACCCTAGTGAGGGTTAGCACCCACTCATTAGCACCTTCCAAGGGGAAGGCTCACGATCTCTGGGATTGTCTCCCTTGCTTTTGAGGTCGGATCTAGCTCTTACTCTGCCCGCCCCACCAAGATCTAAAGGAGGAACAAGAAAACATGATGATATACCGCATCACCGTGGAGATGGAGGCAGCTACAATATGTTGGTGAGTTTCCTCACTTTGATTTCCTCACGTTACAACGAACCCACCTGCGAGGGATTCTAGGAGGATCCTCACACCCCACAATTCACCACCGCTAGTGGAGGAGGTTATATGCCGGCCTCCATTCAGTTCTACACTAGGTTGATGGAGCCTACGGATGATCTAAGTATGAAACTCAATTTGATTTGAGATCTATTATCCCACAAGTGGTGGAAGCATCTTAGGAGAGAGGGAGGCCCATACTTCGCTCATATCACTAGAGAGAAGGTTTAGCCGCCTACACTTGTTGATTTTCTTGATCGATGGTTACTCCGATCAAAATAGTATTCACGGGACTACCATCAGGGAGAGCTCTATTCTCGAGAGGTCGGTGTCTCCACCACACCTACCCATCGACGATTGCCATCCATGTTTGGGATCTTTCTCCCAGGCCATGAAGGCCACATCCGGGGAGAAAAGGACCCCATTGGATCCGGTCCAAGGAATGATTCCATCTACATACCGCTACTGAGCTCTCTTGCTCAACCTTCTTCCCTAGTGAGGGAAGGAATGATGACCAAGCATAGTGGTCATCCCTTCATCACCACCACAAGAGATAGAGATGGTTACAAGCATGAGGGAGAAGGTGACAACCCACCTATGATGATAGATCCTCGGAGTCTCACCCCATAGATCGACAGTGAGTGTATTTCTAGGAGTCCCCTCACAAGATTGATTCTCTAGTAGCAGGGGAGGTCCAGTGCCTCACAATACATGATAGTGATCCCACCATCGGCCAGTCAATGTCATTTGTGCTAGTTTCAACATATCATTCTCTAGATGACATAATAGCTCATTATTTCATGGAGAAGAAAGAGATCCTAGGATATGACTGGTCTGATGAAGAGAAGATCAGCTTTGATCCCAATAAAGATGACTTATTGAGGGTTTGCATGGTAGACCAAGGGATCCCTCCTGAGAGAGAGCTATGGAAGGTGTTGAGGACGGGAAGACATACAACCCACCTCAACTTGCACAAAAGTAGAAAAAGATAGAAGGAGAAGAGGCTGAGGATCTATTAGCTATCTTAACATTAACCAAACCCCAACAGTTCATCTATAGTAGACTAGTTAGAAGTTAGTGCATGTCTTAGACCCAACCAAGTAAGGTGGTACCACAAAGTATAGGAAGGTAGTGGATAGTACCTCCATACAAAAAAAAGATATCAAGTCCATGGTTGAGCAGCAGGTGAAGGAAGTGTTGGCTCAAGCCCGAGGAGGATCATCAATTCCAAAGGGTAGACCCTACTCTGAGGAATTCGATGCAATAAAATATCCTAAGGGTTTTGTGCCAACTTCCTTTAAGAGTTTTGATGGCAGTGGGAACCCAAGGTAGCACATCACACATTTTAGAGCTAGTTGTTGCAATGCTGGTGGCAGTGATGCTTTACACTTCTGTCTCTTTGTCAGTAGCCTAGCAGGTATAACTTTTGATTGGTATGTTGAACTTTCTAATAGTTCAGTAAAGACTTTTGTTGAGTTGGAGTAACTCTTTATCAAGAGATGGAGCTCAAAGAAAGGGTATGCATCTCATTATGGCTCAAGAAAATCCTGAGTCCCTCATTGATTACATCCTCGATGGCATAATTTGAGTATTAAAAACCATATATGTAAGAAAGATGCCATCAGATTCTAAGAATATCCATGGCTCATGCCAAAAAAGGTTTCACCATCAAAACCTTTGAGAAATTAATCAACAAGCCAGCTAGCTTGCAAGGAAAAGCCAAATAGTTACCTTCTCTAGATCGACCAATGAAGCCAAAGCCATAGAAGGTATATGAGAAGAAGTTGGGGTAGTGATAGTAGTGGATAAGGGAAGCTAGAGGCTTGAGGCCTGTTCCACGACGCTTCCACCTCTACCAATCGAGGACTGCCACCACAATGCCTCCATGGCCTACGCCTCCCTCCTCCCACATCATTCAGTGGTACACACATTCCCGAGCTATGGTCCACCTACTCTTTTGGATAAACTTAAAAGCCTTATTCATTTAAGAGGGAGGTAATCAGAAAGATATTTAAGAATTTCTTAAAGAAACCTAATTTTTTGCTACCCAAACCTAGGAGACTGGAGGAAGTGGGAAAAACTATGATCCTAACTTTTGCCTCTACGATCGTATGCTAGGTCATGTTTTGGAAGATTGCTTCACATTTGAGACTAGCTTGAACATAGCTTCAAGACTAGTGCTATAGTCATCCTGAAGGAATACCTTATGGAACAACCATCTAGTTGCATTAGGATAATCCTAGGGGATACTTGCGATTCTTCCAAAACCAAAGAAGGTTGGGATATCTCCTTATCCAAAACCTCTAAAAAGATTGTTTAGAAAATCAAGAAACTTTCCTTCTAAGTGCTTGAGTCAGCTCAAACCTCCAACATCAAGGAAGGTTTGAAAATTGCTAGTGCCAACTCGAGGAAGGTAGGAGTTCACAGCAACAGTAGATGCATGCAGTACAAAAGAGTCTCCGGGATATTCAGTCTAGTCATTGCTAAATTGACTAGTTCTTCTTCATTATTTACATTCCTCTTCTTGCTGCTTTTGAGATACTTTGTACCTCATCATTTAAGAAATTGAAGAAAGCTTGAATTATATTTGGAGATAATAATAACTCTTCAAGCAACAAATAATCATGTTCCTCTTGTGATGAGTTATGTTTTCCTACTATGAATCACGGGTTCCATAGTGTTACCTTGGAGATGGAAAAGAAGCCATGTTATATCATTCAAATACCTCATTCACCGCTTTACCGGGATAGGCCTTACATAACAAGATCCATCCTCCTCCATCAATGCATCTAGTTTAGGAAGGATGGGATTGAGTACTGTGTTAAATGAGATGAAAAGCCATTTTCAGTTGGAGAGGTTGAGATATATGAGGATGCAACCTATTATCTTCCTCAAAACACCCTTTCTCATGAACTTGGACAAAACTCAAATTCAAAATAAAAAGAAAATGAAGAAAAAAAAAGCAAAAGAAAAAGAAAAGAAAAGTGAAAATCCAAGTGAACAAGAAAGTGAAATTGAACAAGAAATAGAGCCGCATATCACATTCCACCTGCAGTTCATTTCTTTATATGGACATGCAGGTAGGATGACTCAACCTCCACTAGGCAGGGTAGAAAATTTCCAGGGTGAAGACCCCTATCACCAATAGGGTTATGTTCAGTTCATAGGAGTACCCTTACTATTCACATAAACTTAATCTACGAGGATGAGTCTAATGATTAGCATACCAACCCCTCTGGGTTTCATTGAACAACACTGAAACAAAGAGGCCCTCTAGACAAAGGAAAGTATTCAAATCATATGTATTCGAAACTACCAGGCAGTAGTTAGGAACCTTAGCTCTAACCTCACTTTTGCCCTAAAAAGTTGAAGGTTTAGTAGTTAAAGAAGCCCCTCACTCTTCCAGTGACATGAAGCCGAAGAGATTCTTTTTGGGATCATCCCCCTCAAGTCCTAAAGTTGATGTAGAACTTGAGGAGAATTCAAACAAAGAATTTATAGAATTACTATTTGACTTTTACTTGCCTTGTGTTCATAATCTTATACAGAAAGGTTTAGTCCCTCATACATTATCCAGCAATGTGTCGAGTATTTTGAGAAGTTGGAACAAGTAGAAGCACAAATCAAGAACAACACTAGGATTGACAAGGTCCAAATGATGATGATGATTACTGCTTAGTTGTTACCAATCATTTGGGTCTGATAGGTTCTTTTCACACAATAACAACTCTTATTAGAATGTGTGTTTAGAAACCTTAGATGATCCAGATGATCTCTAAATCAAAGATGCACCACCTAAATTTGAAGAGGAGATCCATTCAATAATTGACAAGCTTAAAGAAATCAACCTTGGGACAGAAGAAAATTCACCCCTGATGTACATTAGTTTATTGCTGAATGTAGAAGAAACTAATGAATTAGTTAGGCTATTGACTAAGTTTAAGGACTATTTTGCTTGGAGTTATGAAGAGATGTCCAAATTATGTTTTGACGTAGCAATCCATAAGACAACAATAGATCCTAGTGCTAACCCTATCAAACAAGCTTCTAGACACATGCGATAAGAAATCAAACAAGAGGTCATTTTTGAAGTTAAGAAATTGATCGATGTTGATTTCACTAGGGAAGAAAAATACCCTACTTGGTTAGCCAGTGTCATCTTAGTTAAGAAGAAGAATGGCCAAATTAGCATTTGCATCAATTTCAGGGACTTAAACAAGGTGTGTCCTAAGGATGAGATTCCTCTTCCTATACCAAAATAAATGGTGGACATTGCCTCATCTCAGGTAGTTTTCTTTCCTGGATGGGTCATCTGGCTATAACAAAATCAAGATGGCCCTTGAGGATGAAAGAAACACTACTTTTCAAACCTAATCAATATATTATAGGGTCATGCTTTTCCTTAAAATCTGGTGCTATACCAATAGGCCATGACTCAGATCTTCAATGAACTCATCCACCATCAAGTTGAGTGCTATATTGATGATCTAGTAGCCAAGAGCAGAAAAAAGGAAGACCATCTCTTTGACTTGAGAGTAGTTTTCGAACGGTTAAGACAATATAACCTCAAAATGAATCCCCTAAAGTGTGCATTTGGAGTGGCTTTAGGAAAATTTCTTGGGTTTATTGTCCGACACTGGGGAATAGAAATAGATTTATTAAAGATCAAAGCTATCTTAGAAATGCCACCTCTTAAGAGTTTTATTCAACTCAGATCTCTCCAAGGATGGTTGGTGTATTTGAGATGCATTATTTTTAACCTATCAGGGAGATGCAAGCCATTCTCAAAGACTTGTGTAATGCCAAGTTCAAGTGGATGACAAAAGATGCCTTTGAAGATATCAAGCAATATTTGGTGAAGCGCTAGTTCTAGTAGCCCCTATCCCAGGCAGGCCACTCATCCTATACACCGCCACATTGGATGACTCTTTTGGCGCTCTGTTGGCCCATGCCAATGATGAAGGGAAGGAGAGTGCTCTCTACTACCTCAGTCGTCGTCTGATTCCTACTGAAGTGAACTATCCACCTATTGAGAAACATTATCTTGCTTTGATCTTCACATCTCAAAAGCTATGACACTATATGATTTCTCAAAAGGTGAACTTGATTTCCAGAACCAATCCACTGTAGTATCTCATGACACGGCCAATGCTATTTGAACATTTAGTATGATGGTCTATGATTCTATCACAGTTTGATATCACATTCACACCCTTCCGTGCGATAAAAGGATAAGCACTAATCATTTCTTAGCAACACACCCACTTCTTGTTGGTTCTCCGCTTAGTGATGATCTCCTTGATGAACAAATCATGAACTTAGGGAGGTTAACAACCAGGATGGGAGATGTATTTTGATGGTGCCTTCTTTTCATAAAGGAAACACCATGATCTACTCTTCTAGAAAGCAGGGGAATAGTTCTCTAACTCAGATGATGATGAGATTCTCATACTATCTTTCCAACCCCTGCACTAACAACAAAGTTGAGTATGAGGCTTTGATTGCTGGTCTGTAGTTAGCTATCATAGTCAGTGTCAAGTGCATTAACATCTTTAGGGATTCTCAGTTGATCATCAACCAGATTTTTGGGGCCTACAAGGTTCTCAAACCCAAGCGTCATCATTACCATGACTATACCATAAAGCTGTTGGCCAAAATTTCTAAAGTCACTATCTATAAAGTTCCCCGAGTAGAGAACACAGTAGCAGATGCTTTGGCCAAAGTTGCCAAAGAATTGGCATGGCCGGAAGATGAGTCCATTCCAATAAGGGTCCAAAATAGACAAATCCTATCCCTTATTGATACTGAACTCATAAAGAGACTTTCTCTTGAAGGGGAGGTTGCCGTTGCCTATAAGGACAAGGAGCTGAATTAGAGGCAACCATTCATAGACTATTTGAACACCAGCAAACTACCTCAAGAAAAGTCACAAGCCTATCAGGTGAAATAGATAGCTCTCTCCTATGCTCTTGTTGATGGCACCCTGTACTGATAGGTCCTTTGACCAGTTACATTATTTAGATAGACGTGAAGCCCATGGAATTATAATTGAGGTACATTCAGGTCTATGCAGAGCACATTAATCTGGTCTAAAGATGAAGAAAAAGATCAAGAGACTAGGATACTACTGGCCTTCGATGATTATAGACTACATAGATATAGCTAGGAGATGCGATCAGTGTTAGGTACACAATGTGATCCTACATCAACCACCCAACATTCTACACCCTACATTGGCCTCATGGCCATTCGAGTGTTGGGGTACCGATATTATGGGTCTGATTGATCCTATTTCTTTCAAGGGTCATCGCTCATCTTAGCTATCACCGACTACTTTTCCAAGTGGGAAGAAGTAATCCCACTCAGAGAGGTCATAGGTTTAGGGTGCCTCATCGAATTATATCTGATAATGGTACTGCATTCAAAAGCACTAAGAACAATGACTTTGTCAAAAGACCAGGTATAGATTAGAGATACTCCACCATCTACGACCCTAGAGCAAATGGTTTAGCATAAGCATTCAACAAAACTCTCATCCAGATACTGAAGAAGACTCTTGATGACCATAAGTGATAATGGAATGAGCAGTTGGTTGAAGCCTTGTGGGCCTACCACACCATACCAACTCTAACTACCCTATCCATTTTCCTTTTATGGGTCCAAGTCGTTCTACATTTAAAAGTTCAACTCCCATCACTAAGGATATCATTGGGTAAAAAAATCACTATAGAGCAGAATGCAAAGTTGTGATTAGAAGAGCTTAAAGGTTTGGAGGAGAGTCATCTATGGGTACGCTAGAACCTCGAGTTGTATAAGGCCAAAATGATTGAAGCTCACAATAAGTTGGTCCACCCTAGGTCTTTCTGAGTAGAGAACTTGTGTTAGTCCTAAGGAGGCTAATTGTTGCCCATTGAAAGATGGGAGGCAAGTTTGAACTCACTTGGGAAGGTGCCTATGTCATAGAGAAGGCCTACCAAGGAGGATTTTATCAGATTATTGATTATAAAGGGGAACACCCGATGCTTCCAATTAATGAGCTCTATTTGAAGAAATATTATCCATTATGTTTTTTCAATCAAAAATCTGATTCCATTTCATCAAAGTCTTCTTAGCAAAGGTAACACCATGATGTTTAGGTAGGTGTAAGAGTCCGAGCAAGATATCCTATTTCCACACCAAGTTAGTATAAGAGATTCGACATCCTTTCTTAGTGGGAATTCCCAGTTTCCATGTGTGGCACCATTTCATCAAATTCTCTAAGCATGTTTAAGGAAAGTGTAAGAAAACTTGAGAGGCATCCTATTCTATTTAACATAAGCACAAAAATAAACACATACCTTTGTCTTGATGTGGGAGCCATTGTTTCATTTCATTAGTTTCTAGGTGGTGTACATGCTACCTCTCTAGTATGTCTCCTCAGTGGTCATTTGTTGGAGGATGTGAGTCCCAGTGCTTTCTACTTAACTTAACCATTACAAACCAATGAGCACCTTATTAGAACGGTTGACTTTACTACCCAGCCACTAAGCTACCCCATGTTGATTTTGTTTAAGAAGATGTGAGTCCCCATACTTTTTTCTTGAATTAATCATCATGATCTAACTAGGTCGAGTATATCTGAGGTTTAGGATAAGTCCCCTAGAGGCTCCTTTCCTCTTGATTATATTTGAGTTGATATAAGTCCTCTAGTGGCATTCACTCCATAGTTGCCTTAGGTTGGATGGAACCTATCAAGTTGAAGACAGACTATCCCAGCAATTAGTTCCGCTATAGGAGGATGTGAGTCCCCGAGCTTTCTTCCTAGGTTGATTGTTACAAATTGATGGATACTTTGGGTTGGTTGATGTTTTCTATCTGATAATCTCCAAGATGGATACACTACTCTTGTGATGTGAGTCCACACTTTCTCCTTGAGTTGGCCACCGAATACCTATTTGATATATGACTGGCCATGTCATCTTCTCTAGGGTTTTGGATTAAGGCATTAAGGACCCTCTCCTATGGGCACTCTATTTGGATCATGTCCTTTGTGACCCCATTTAGACATTACCCAGTTTGTATTAGACAGTCCCCCTTTCCTAGTAGCCACCCCTGTGGTTGGAAATTTTGTTCAACGGATGCACAGATTCTCCCTTGGTTCAGTAAATCTAAGATAGGTCTAGGCTGATATATATTCCTTCTTAGTTTGATCCCTCACAAACTAACAGGGTCTACAATAAATAAACAAACAAAATAAGCAAATTAATTCGCTTGTGGATTAGAATTCAAGCCCCAAAGGGTCCTTTTTCCCAAGTAGGCATCCTATCTTTAGGGCTGTGTCAGAACTCCCTATAGGAATTACTTGACTACCTAAGTTGAGATAAATCCCCAGGTCGTTACTCACTCCATAGTCACCCTTAGGTCGGGTATTTTTCCATAAGCAGGTTATCCCGACAGTCTTTCCACTTTGGAAGATGTAAGACTATGATGAATTCTTTCTAGCATGACCATCGTAAATCGATGGGCAGCCCTAGGTCAGGTTCGATTTGTTGCCCAAAGCAACCAATCGCTCTAGTGGTCTTTTGTAGTAAAATATATGAGTCCCCGAGCTTTCTTCCCTTAAATTTATCATTGCAAATCGAAAGGCACCCCTTTGGTCAGATAGTTCTCCCATCGGAAGCTACTCCTTTGGTTCAGTAAATTTGAGATAGGTCTAGGTTGATATAAGCTCCTTCTTAGTGTGATCCATTCCAAATTAATAGAATCCATCAAAACAAATTAAAAAAATAAATTAATCTTTGACTATCTTTGAGCTGATTTAAGTCCCCCAGTGAAATTCACTCAATAGTCAGCCTTAAGTTGGGTTCGATTTATTTCCTTGCCAACCGATCACCCTAGTGGTTCCTTATTCTGAAAGAAGTGAGTCCCCTTGCTTTCTTCCTAACTTGACCATTGCACATCGAAAGGAATTCCCCTTGGTTGGATAGTCCTACCTTGTGGTTGGTAGACTACTCCATTTGGATTGGTAAATCTGAATTAGGTATAGGCCTCCATGGTCCCTACTCAGTAGCAAACCAATGAAATCTATCAAAATAAATTAAAAAATGAAATGAATCTTGAATCTCTTTGAGTTGATCTAACTCCCCTAGCGACATTTACTCAATAGTCAGCCCTACGTTGGGTTCAATCCGTTGCCTTGCCTGTGGGTCACCCCAGCAATTTATCCCTACTTGGGAGGATGTAAGTCTACTATGCTTCTTCATAGTACAACTGCTACATACCGAAAGACATCCCTTTGGTTGGCTAGTCCTATTATGTGTTTAGTAGACTACCCCTTTGGATTGGTAAATCTGAGCCAGGTCTAGGCCTCCGTGGCTCCTCCTCAATGCGGTCCATCATAAACCAACAGGGTCCATTTCAAGATCCAAAATCTGAAAAGTCGAAACAAATTCAACCCTCCTCCCTTAGTGAAGTGAAACAAACAAAAAGAAAAAAAAATCAATCTAAATAAAATCTTTTACTTCTCCTCAGTGAGATGCAAATTTTTTTAATTACCCACTGGATCCAGAATTCTAATCCTTCAGCGAATTTCACAACCTTTCTTCCCTTGTGGAGGACTTGAACTTGCCTCCCTAGTGGAGAATTCACTTTTCCACCCCTGGTGGACTCAAAATGAACACAATTAAACAAATAACAAATCGAACCAAATTCAACCCTCTTCCCTAGAGGAACTTAATTAAACAAATCAAATTTCTCCCCAGCGAGACTCAAATCAAATCAAACCTCTCATCCCTTTATGGATGACTTGAACTTGCTTCCCTAGTGGAAGGTTCACATACTCTATCCCTAGTGGATTCCTCCTTCCCTCTCTTATGTCCTTGACATAAGTGGAGCCACATTGCACTAAGCTCTGGATTCCTTCTACACCTCGGGTTAGGAGTAGATCGTCTCTGTTAGTGCGTGATCATTTTGGTCAACACAATACATGCAGTGTTCCTTATCAGTCACACCACACCTATTGGGCGCCCTTTATTAACCTCATTTTTAGGATGATCTCTAAACCCCTTCATCTTAAACATATGACTCCTCTTAGACTTTAATAGATCCTTAGTCTTAAGACACATCTAGTGATTAGGTGGACACTCAACCTAGCCCTAGAACCAAATTAGTCATGCCTTAGGGGTGTTAGAAAAATTTTCCTACCCTATAGCTTGAACCAAATTCCTCACTTCCTTTCTTCAAGTCAAACTTAAATCAATTATAACTTAATTGATTTTCTCCAAACTCAAATCAATTCCAAATGATTGAAATCCATGATGAGTTTGAATTGAAATTCCAAATTCAAATTTCTAAGTCCTTTGATTCCCTCTTAAGGACTTAGCCTAAATCAAATCTAAATCAATTCAAATTCATGATATTTTCTCACAACCCATTTATATTCTCATTTATATTCACATATATAAATGAAATAATTCAAATCAACCAAACAAATTCCAAAATTTAAATCCAAATCAAAATCTTTCTAAGTCCTTTGATTCCCTCTTATGGACTTAGCCCAAATCTAATCCAAATCAATTCAAATTCATGAAATTTTCTCACAACTCATTTATATTCTCAGTAATATTCACATATGTAAATGAAATATAAATTCAAATCAATCAACCTAAACCCAAAATTCAAATCCAAATAAAAAATCTTTTTTAAGACTTTGATTCCCTCTTAAGGACTTAGCCTAAATCAAGTTCAAATCACTTCAAATTTATAAAATTTTCTCATAACCCATTTATATTATCATTTATATTCACATATATAAATGAAATATAAATTCAAACAACCAAAACAACTCCAAAAATTAAACTCAAATTCAATCAAAATCCAACCTAAGCCTTTCAAGTCAAAATCTTGAACTTAGCCAAATCAATTTCAAATCAAGCCAAACTCTTGATTTTTCTTTTCAAATTCAATCATCATCAATCATGAATCCAAATTTAAACATAAACTTCAATCACCAAAGCAAAACTAAATCCAAAAATCAAACCCATGTCAAACTCATGTTCACCTCTTGAACTTTAAATTGTCAAATGAATCAAAACCCATTTGACTTCATAGCACTTGCAAATGGATTTATATTTTAATCATAAGTCCATATGTGAGTTCAATCAAACTCGTATTTTGACCTTTGAAGGCTCATTGACCCAAAGTGACCTAAAGTATATATGAGACAAATCCATTCTAATCAAATTGGATTGAACTAAGCCCACCTAAGCCTCTCATCATGATCAACATCATGATGATCAATCAAATTGGGTCAAACCAAGTCAAACCTAAGGGTTGACTAAACTAAAAATAAAATGAAACTAGCCAAAATCCACCATAGGCCAAATTGATTGAAACCATTGATCAAAACTCATTCATGAGCATTATTTGAACTTGATCAAATCAACATTTGAGCCTAACTTAGCCCTAATTGGCAAGTTGACCCAAACTTGACCAAAAGTCAAGCGTCAAAACTTGATCTAAGCCAAATTGAAACGAATGGGTCAAGTTCATTCCAAAATGATTGTTTTCTTGACCAAAGCCTCAATTGGCCACTAGACCCTACTTGACAATTGACCATGAACTTGACTTGAAACCAAATATAAATCAAATTGATTGGAAACAAAGATACCAATCCATTTCAAATGACCAATGAAACCTGAGCCAACCCATGACTTAACCCAAAATGGGTCAAATGTCATGGAACAACCCATTTGACCTAAATGAACTCAATTGAACCAAATATAAATCAAATTGAATCAAACCAAAGCCACCAAAACATTTCAAATGGTCATGTGAACTTGACCTAACCCTTGGTTTGACCCAATTTGACCAATTGGTCTACTTGAATCAAGTTGACCCATTTTGACCTAAATGGGTCAACATGAGCCAAATCACATCAAACTAATTCCAAATTCAATGAAACTTGGCCTAGCCTATTTTTTAAATATATTAAACATATTCAAATTGAAGCCCAAGATAAATGACTATTTTACCCCAAGGACATAGGTAAATTTTGGACAAATTCACATGGAACTTGGTCAAATCCTCTTCATGACTACTTAGCACCCTCTTAGTGGACCAAGTGGACCCAAGTGATGTGAATGTGGTGCACTAATGGGTTTGGGTCATTCAACCTAACTAAAATTGACCACTTACTTATGGCCACATGGGAATCATTCCTCCACCCATTTAAGCATGTGACACTCTTCCATTATCTCCTCCTTGACACATCAAACGACCTAACCCAACTCAATTGGATCAAAATGTCATCTTCTTGGCGTTCGATTAGGGAGATATACTCCCCACTAATTTTTAGCCTATTGATTGAAGCATAGGAACTGAGCCATTAGTGTTCCCAATTTCCATTCTCTTAGTTTTCCTAGATTGAAAGGAGCTCAAGTGAAAATCCAACAATTACTCATACCAAGCTAATTCCTCTTGCAAGCTTCATGAGGATCATATCAAACTTTTTTCCCAAGCTCAAAGATAAGGGAGGTGCTTTACTGACCAAGCTCAAGTGAAGGTGAAGTTGGCTTATAGAAGGATCTACCCAATTTTAACACCTCAAAACTTCAACAAAGCTTTGTCTCCACTAGACGAAGGTTCTCTAAGGGAATTGACTGCCGATGATAGCCTCCGACGAGGTAAGCCATTAAATCGAGCTCAATTTAGGCATGGTTTGGTCCTTTGTGAAGTGAAGTTTTATCTTATGAGAGTTTAGCAGTTGGATGTGATCTCCCTTGCATGGTGATGGTGTGGGTTTAATTTGAGATCAATTTGAGCTCAATTGAGCTTGGATCATGCCATGGAAGATGGATAGTGGCCATCTCCCATGCAATCTCAGGAATGAATCACGGGCCATCCATCTGCATGTTTTAGATGGATGGCCATGACTAAAACATAGGATCCATCATTTGATCCTTTAGAACTGAGGATTTAATCTAAGTCATCCTCGATGAGGAGAAAGCATAGCGCCGCGATGGCCCTTATGATGACTTAAAATAGAATCCCATCATGCCACACATGGCAGCCCGTGTTAGCCTCCACATGGCACAGATGGGATTAACTATATAATTAGGGATTTAAATTACCTAATTAATCTTGGAAACTTAATAATTCATATCTAAGTGTAGAAAAAATAGAAAAATGTGAAATAAATTGCATATGAAAGGTATTTAAATCTAGAATATTATAAAATTGATTTTAATGAATTTTGAAATGTGTTATTTTTTGGATTTGGGTTTTATTAGGAATTTGATTTTACTAATTACTCTCTAATTACCCCACTCATTAATTCCAAACTTCTTGTGTATGATTAGTAGGATTACTTCTGCCTCCCTTAATTTTCTTGGGATTTATTGATGGTTTAATTAGAGAATTGCTATATTAATTTCTAATTACCCTCTTAATGTAATTAAGTTTAATTAAGTGTGCAATTAATGGTTTAACCCTCTGATTGAGTTAATTAAGGTTTGTTTAAGTGAATAGGAGGTTTAGAGAATAATTTTGGGATGTTTTTTAGCTATTCCTTAAACCCCCTCTTTCTTCCTTAATCCAAACTTAATTAAAGATTAATTAACTAATTACTTGCCTAATTAATTTGATAAAATTCTAAAACCCTCCAGAACTTAACTAATCCATCTTGGGTAGATGCTTAGGTGTTCAATAACCTAAGTACATTAAGGAAATCAAAATCTAACCCACATGTGTGAGAAGGATGATGAAATTACTTAACTTAAATCCCTTAGCTTAATTAATCATTAATCATGAGCCAAATGCATTGCCCTTTTCTTCTTAGGTACATTAATTTAAATTTCTTGTGTGATTTTATGTCATATCATTGGATCATAATTATTTGGTTTAAATATGCTAAGGTGGTAGGTAAGGTAATAACACACTTAATTCATACCTTAACCTAATCAAAATATAAAAATAATCTATTCATCTAAAGTTTAAACTAAAATGCCATACACATGGGGGACATGGGTTAGGACTAGCAAACATTCTTTCACATTTCCTAAATCAAACATAAAACAAATTCAAAACAAAAAGTCACATTAAACAAACTTTGATTTTCTTTGAACTTTCTTATTTCATTGGATTGTCTTTAATAATTAATTAGGGTGAATGAATTTATATTGGTTTCATCACTTTATTTATTACCTAGCATGCTAAATGTGTATTTCATATGAAATTCATGCATTTATATCTTTTAAAAATCAAAATTAAAATGAAATGTTTTCTTTATGTCAAATTGCATGTTTTGGCTAAAGTAAAAATATGAATGGCTATTATCACTACTAAATCCAAAACTATTTTCAAAATCTATAAATCAAACACCTAAAATTGAAAGTGTGCTACTTATAATTATTTATAATCTTGGATATGCATATAAATATGAAGATGTGCATAGTGTGACTTTCCTTCTCTTTTCTTTTAGCATAGTTTGAATAGTATTTGGCAAAGTGTATAGTTCATTTAAAAAGAACACAACACTTGCCTAACCCCATTCTTATTCATTCCTATGCTATTATCTAAGAAGGACATCTACACTTGTACATATAAATTACATAAATAAAATAAATAAACAAATACAAACTTTTTGCATCTTTCTTTTCTCCATTCATTTCTTTTGTACATGTGTTTATATTTAAGGAAAGTGGTATATTAGTCTAGAAAATCTTGGGGTTGCGAGGCCTTAAGTTGCCCTAAGTAGGTCTTATACCTTACACCCCTGGTGCAAACAATGATGCCATACTCACTTATGCCTTTTATCCATACACATGTGCATGTGAATAATGGATAAAAGAAACCCATCTTTTCTACTTAATGAAAATCATGCAGCATAAAGCATTCCAATTTTCTTAAGTAATATTTCTCAGCATTCAACATAAAGTGTGCTAAACATTTCTATTTATATGTATAGATCTGCTTAGGATTCATTCATATGCATGTTATACATGTTGGGAAAGAAATAAAGTAATGTGTGTTTTGTGATATTAGTTTACTTTACTTAATCTTAAAATGCCTTTCTTTTGAATAGATTTATGTAGGGAAAATATAAACTTAGGATTAATTAAAACACATAATAAAATATTCACTAAATAAAATCAAATATGAATCCACTTTAGAAATTACTTAAGGTAGGAAAGGAATGAGGAGTTCTCTTCTCTTTTCCCTCACTTTAGGATTTACTTTTCCTCTTCATGTAATTTTTATAATTAGGATTTTGGAATGAATGTTATGGGGGATTAGGATGAGCATTGGTCATATGATTACATCTTATGTACCATGAGAAGCCTTCGGAGCAACACCTCCCAACCATCCAAAAGGCGAAACCAAAAGAAGATAGAAGAAAGAAAATGAAGAAAGAATAAATAAGAAATGAATAAATGAAGACCCCCATAACATGAATTACCTTATTTGATTGTAAATTAATTCATTTGTAATCTAGGTTGTATAACGGTAGAGCTCGGATACCTGACTTATTTTTGGGTTTGTGCGGTGGTGCCCAACCACAAATGGCCTTTTAATTTTTGTATTAGCTTTATAAAATGTTTGATGTTTTGTTTAGCTTGTGCATTAAGATGACATGTTTTCCTAGTTTCTTGCTTTAATGTATAGCCTGGATGACGATTAGGCTCTTAGGGAAAAGTAAATCTTCTACAAAATTAATCAACTCAAAATTAAAAATAAATAACTCATAACCTCATTTAAAGCCTAAGTTAAAATCAAGATAAAAGAATTAGCAACCCCTTAGCTGGATGAGTATTTCTTTTCTAACATCATACATAAAAGCATATTGTTACACTCTTGATTGGAGGGCTTCCACCTTTGCTAGAGAACTTGGCTTGCCCTTTGAGAGCCATGATGGAAACACATGTCCCCTTCTCACTGATTTTGGCCCATAATCTTATTTCTCATGGATTAAGCATATGAATCCTATAAGCCTGAGTCAAATGATTGTCCAAAATTGAAAGTAAAATGTAATATGTTTTGCATTAGATCTTGGTCATTTTTCATGCCCTCACATGATCTGGTCTCTTAGGGAGTGAGTAAGGACTTAGACACTTTCTAAAATAAATAACAGCCTAGCTATCTTGCATAAAGCATATGACTTTCCTACATAAATTTAAAATTATAGGAGGAGTTAGTTGACACCACCAGGATATTGTAAGTCCAAGCAGTCATGTGGTTTATCTCTCTTGTGGAGGCAAACCAAATACCTATTAACACTTTAGATTTAGGTCATGCTTTGGCCCTCACCAAAAGTTCCCTAGATTTAGGTTTTGAGGCTTCTTCCTTCCATGGGCTATAAGCATAAATCCTCACCTCTTAGGCATTTCCATGAACTTGTATCATGGAATTGTAAGCCCTACATTTCTAATAAAAATTCAACTCAAACAAATTAATTTAATTTCAAAAAAGTAAAGCCCAACCATAGATAGTTTGGGATGTTTATTAGGCTTTCTAGTATCCCAAACATCCCCTACTCATCTTCATTTGGCTTCAATAAGAACTCCCTCATCTTGATTGATCCCATTTAATTTGCTAAAAATAAACTAATCAATTGATAGTCCTACCTACTGAAATCTTTGAAGACAATGATCATTTACTTTAATCGAGAGTATTTCTAAGGAATCCCCTTCTTTAGGATGTAATTAACTACGGAGGCTTGCCCCTCTAGGGAACTTAATGAACCCAGTTTAAAATAAACCCTGCTTTACTTTTCTATGTAAAGTAGGGGAAAATCTCTGGTACACATGCAGACCCATTATTCTTAGGAGTCCTTATTGAGGTGATTAGGTCCATTGTAGGGTGGTGACTTCTATCTTTTGAGATAGTACACCTCTCCTCAATGTCATACTCGATCACCCTAATAAGAACATCTGCAGATTTATGTGGTGTTAAAATGTATAAAGAGTATATTTCTATCTTCATTTTATTCCACATAGATTGAAGATGGAAATATACACTTAGAAAAAAATTTGAATATTTTCACCACAGATTTTTCTAGCGAGGGATGGTTCCTCTCTCCATCTTTGGTAAATGATCATTGTCTCCAGTATCGATAATGGGTTTATACTTTTGTATGAATCTAAGACTATCTTTCTTTCCGTTGACACTTAGCTTATTTCATTCTTAAGTTAAGCTTGCCAGTATCTTTAAGTTTTAGGACATCACCCCGTGTTGGTATTAAAATTCCGGTTCCCAATGGGTGAAAATAAAAGTTTAATAAAAAATAAGTAATTAAAGACTTCCTCCTTACCTTTTTTATGGTAAGGAAAGGTTCATTCTAAAATAATAAAGACAAAATAAATCCTTCATAAAACAATCTTTCTTTTCAAAAAGCACTCTTTCAAAATGCACATAATAAAATGTTTTGCACAAATTTCTTTTCCTAAATCACCTTCATCTAACAATCTTCATGATTGCTATATGTAGGATCATCTTTGAAAAAAAATAAGATTCCAACAACCACATTTTCTAAAAAAGCACAAATGAACTTTTTCACTCCATTCATTTTGATGAAGACTTCATTTTCAAAAATAAAATTCCAAAAAACATGTTTTCAAAAGCATAAAATTTGAAGATGGGCCTTTCCATTCAATACATCCAAATGTGTTGAATGGATATTACATCTTCAAGCAAAATCACAACTTTGAAATTCCACTCAAGACATTCCACATGTGTTAGGTTGGAATTTTCACATTTTCAAAAAGCACATATGAAACCTCTTCATTCAATATACCCACATTTATTGAATGGAGGTTTCATTTTCAATCAAAATCAAAAATAAATTTTTAAAAAGCACATATGAATATCTCCATTAAATATGCCCAAATTTACTGAATGGAAATTTCATTTCCATATAAACTAACATTATTTTGAAATGCCACTTAACATATTCCATATATGATTAGGTTGGGATTTCCTCTTTCAAAAAGAGATAATCACACAAAAAAACACATCTTTGGAAAATGAAACATAATTTATTTCCATCTTACATACCCAAATTTGTTAAATGGAATCTCTCCTTTCAAAATAAAAAAAATAAATTTTTTCAAAACACATTTGGAACATCATTCTAGCATACCAAATTTGCTAAAATGAAGTCTCCCTTTTCCAAAACAAAAAAGAAACACTTTTGAAACTTCATTCTTTAGCATACAATATTTGCTAAAGTGAAGTCTCCATTTTCAAAACAAAATCAAAACACAAAAATTTTAAACACATTTTTGGAATTTTATTTAGCATACTCAAATTTGGTAAGTGAAATTTCCATTTCACAAAATTAAAAGAAACACTTTTGGAACTTCCTTTTAGCATACCATATTTGCTAAAGCGATGTCTTCATTTTCTATCAAAATCAAATCAAAGTCAAAAGAAACACTTTAGGATTCCCTTAGAATACTTAAATTTGCTAAGGATCCTAATTTTCAAAATCAAATCAAAATCAAAAGAAACACATTAGGATTTTCTTAGCTTACTCAAATTTGCTAAGAATCCTATTTTCAAAAAAAGAAAAAAATCAAAGACAAACCACACTTGGATTTCCTCACTTAGCATACCCCAAATTTGTTAAATGAGAAATTCCATTTATCTTTTCAAATCATAAAAATGATTTACAAAACAAAGCAAACAAAGAAATAAACAAATGAAGAAATTATTTTCAAACATCTCATCTAGCATACCTAAATTTGCTAAGTGAGTAAATTCCGAAAATAACAAATCCAAAACAAAAGAAAATTGATCCTTTACTTTAACATACCCAAATTTGTTAATTAAAGGGTCCTCAAAATCAAAATTGAAACTCAAATATGAACCTATGAAGCATCGCTTCAAAAATATTTGAGCCCAATTTCAGCATATCCTTATTTGTTGAAAGTGGATTCTACATCCAAAGAAAAATTCTTCTTTCCAATCAAATCTCAAAATCTATTCTAAATCATTTGAGCTCAACTTAACATTTTCAAAATGTTGAGTATGGGTTCAAATTATAAATTCAAAATTCAAAATCAAAAAATCTGATTCAAGTTTATTTTCAACATTGGACTCTCATTTTGCGTGGTCAGTCAGCCGTTTTTTGATAGAAATGGCAAAAATTATTTTCATGTTTCCCCATGGGATGGACTTGGCCTGATGGCCAGCACCCTCGCCTGACTACCCATTTATCCACTTTGGATGGGGTTTTAAGGGGTGAGGATTTGAGGGCACTCCCTCATCTCTATTAGGGAGCAGGACCGATGAAGTCGGTCATTCAGATTGACATGCCATCAGATTATGATATTTCCTCATTGAAGAGGAAGGCAGTGGTGGTTCTATAGTGCCAACATTAGTATAAGTGTTTGTGATAGCGCCAGTATGCACGATTGTTTCCCGTGCTACCATAGCGGGGGTTAGCACCCACTCATTAGCACCTTCTATGGGGAAGGCTCCCCTAATCCCGAGGGAATGTCTCCCCTACTTTTGAGGTCGGGTCTAGCTCTTTCTCACCCACCAAGACCAAAGGAGGAACAAGAAGCGCATGATAAAGGTACCTTTACTGCATGGCCGGGAGATGGAGGACACCGTTGTTGTTGAGGAGTTGCCCACTTTGATTTCCCCCTTGTTACAGCGAACCCATTCCATCCTCTCTCTGGGTTTGACAAAGAGGATGCCAGGAGGATCCCTTCTTCACTTCCACCGTGATTTCAACTACGGTCTCAGTAGGAGGTCATATGTCGGCCTCCATTCATGTGGTCGACGATCTGAGTCTGAAGCTCAATTTGATTTGAGATCTGTTATCCCCCACAGCATAAGAAAGCATCTTCAACAGGAGAGGGCCAGGGAGGCCCATACTTTAGTTCATATCACTAACGAGAGAGAGGCGGAGGTTTAGTCGACAGTTAATGGCCTCTGCACTCATTGATTTTCCTGATCAATGCGCTACCCATGTCGATCATACAGACAACATTCTACTTACGGGGACTACCCATCACAAGAGAAGAGCTCCTGTTCTGAGAGAGTCGGTGGTGCCTCCACCCCACTGCTTTATCCGCAGATCACCGTCGCTTGTCCATGTTTCAGCATCTTTAGTTTTGCCAAAGGTCATGAAGGACACATCGGGAGAAGATGACCCTGTTGGTGATCCAACTATGGCCAAGGTATCACATTCCATCTACATCGCTTACTATTGTGAGGCTGAGCATTCTTGCTCAACCTTCTACCCTAATTGTGGTGCAGAGAGAATGGCAACCCAGAAGCATAGTGGTCGTCCCTTCACTACCACCACCGCAGTTGGACATAAAGATGGTTACAATAGTTGTAGAGGGAGAAGGTGACAACCCAGTTCACCTATGATGATACATCCTCCTAGGAGTGTCACCCCATATAGAGTTAGTGACAATCAGGAGTGTATTTCTTCTAGCAAGTATAACCCTCACAAGGTTGATTCTCTCACAGTAGGGGAGGTCCGGTGCCTCACAGTACATGATAGTGATCCCACCACCGGACAGCCAAAGTCATTTATGCTAGTTCCGATAAATCATTCTTAAGAAAATGGGGTAGACTGAGTTGGAGTTTAGTATGTGGTGTGGTAGGCCCACAAGGCTTCAACCAACTACTCATTCCATTGCCGCTTGTTATCATCAAGTGTCTTCTTTATTATTTAGAAGGGAGTTTTGTTGAATGCTTCTACTAAACCATTTGCTCTAGGGTAGTAGATGGTAGAGTATCTCCAATCTATACTATGTATTTTGGCGAAGCTGTTGATATTGGTGCTTTTGAATGCAGTACTATTATCAAATATAATTCATCGAAGCACCTCGAACCTATATATGATATAGTTTTTGAAAAATTGAAGCACATGATGAGCTGTGACCTCTCTGAGTGGGATTGCCTCCACCTACTTGGAAAAGTAGTCGGTGGCAACTAAGATGAACCGATGACCCATATAAGAAGGAGGATCAATCAGATGCATAATGTCGGTACCCCAACACTCAAATGGCCATGAAGCTAGTGTAGGGTGTAGAATGTTGGGTGGTTGATTTAAGACCACATCCTGTACCTGACATTGATGGCATCTCCTAGCTACATCCTTGCAGTCTGTAATCATCGAAGGCTAGTAGTATCCTAGTCTCTTGATCTTCATCTTCATCTTTGGACTAGATTGATGTGCTCCGTATAGACTTGAATGTAATTCAGTTACAATGCCATGGGCTTCATGTTTATCTAAACAACATAACCATATTTGATTAAAGGATCGTCAGTACAGGGAGCCATCAATGAGAGCATAGGAGAGAGCTCTCTATTTCATCTAATGGGCTTGTGACTTTTCTTGAGGTAGTTTGCCAATGTTCAAATAGTCTATGAACGGTTTCCTCCAATCTAGCTCCTTGTCCTTATAGGAAATGATAACCTCCCCTTCATGAGAAAGTCTCTCGATGAGTTCAACATCATTAAGGGATAGGACTTGTCTATTTTGGACCCTTATTAGAGTGAACTCTTCTTCTGGACATGCCAACTCTTTGGTAAGTTTGGCCAAAGTATCTGCTACTGCATTTTCTGCTCGGGGAACCTTGTAGATGGTGACTTTAGGGATTTGGGCCAACAGCTTCATGGTATACTCGTAGTAATGATGAAGCTTGGGTTTGAGAACCTTGTAGGATCTGACGATCTGGTTGATGACCAATTCAGACAATCAAAGCCTCATACTTTGGGCAGGTTGGAAAGATAGTATGAGAATCTCATCATATCACGATGTGGAGTTAGGAGAACTATTCCTATCCCTGCCTTTCACGGAAGAGTTGATCATGGTGCTTCGCCTTTATGAAAAGAAGCTGCACCATTAAAATACATCTCCCATTGGTGGTTGTCAATCTCCCCTAAGTTCATGATTTGTTCATCAGGGAGATCATCACAAAGAATCGAGAAGTGGGTGTGCTAAGAAATTCGCTAGTGCTTGTCCTTACGCAGGGTACGAATGTGATATCAAACGTGAGAGAATTATGAACCATCATGCCAAACATCGGATAGCATGTGTCATGAGATATCAGTGGATTGTGTGAAGTCAAGTTCATCTTATGAGAAAGCATATAGTGTTGTAGCTTTTGGGATGCAAAGATCAAAGCTAGGTAATGTTTCTCAATAGGTGGTAGTTCGCTTGAGAATCAAGATGGTGTAGTAGAGAGCACTCTCCTTCCCTTTGTGGCTTGGGCCAACAAAGCATCAGTGAGTCATCCAATGCAGTGATGAGTGGCCTACCGAGATGGGGGAAGCTTTCACCAAATACTGCTTGATATCTTCAAAGGCATGCTGACACTTATCATCCCACCTGAACTTAGAATCCTTTTTGATAAGTGATGAGAATGGATTTCATCTCCCCGATAGGTTGGAAATAAAGTGTCTTAAATATGCCAATCGTCCTGGGAAAGATCTGAGTTGAGTTAAACTCTTAGGAGGTGGCATTTCTAAGATAGCTTTGATATTTTCTAGATCTATTTCTATTCCTCGGTGTTGGACAATAAACCTAAAGAATTTATCTAAAGCTACTTTGAATGAACACTTCAGAGGATTCATTTTGAGGTTATATTGTCTTAACCGTTCAAAAACTACTCTCAAGTCAAAGAGATGGTCTTCCTTTTCTCTGCTCTTGACTACTAGATCATCAATATAGAACTCAACCTGATGATGGATGAGTTCATTGAAGATCTGAGTCATGGCATGTTGGTATATAGCACCAGTATTTTTAAGGCTGAAAGACATGACCTATAATAATAAATTCTGATCGAGGTTTGAAAAGTAGTGTTTCTTTCATCCTCAGGGGCCATCTTAATTTGGTTATAGCCAGATGACCCATCCATGAAGGAGAATACTACATGAGATGAGGCGATGTTCACCATTAATTCTAGTATAGGAAGAGGGAACTCATTCTTAAGACAAGCCTTATTTAAGTCCCTAAAATTGATGCAAATGCAAATTTGGCCATTCTTCTTCTTAACTAGGATGACAGCCAACGTAGTATTTTTCTTCCACGATGAAAGGAGCAATCAATTTCTTGACTTTAAATGACTGTTGTTCAATTTCTAATGCATCTAGGAGCTTGATTGATAGGGTTAGCACTGGATCTATTGCTAATTTGGGATGCTAAAAGAGATAATCCAGCATTTCTTCATAACTCATGCAAAGTCCTTAAATTCAATAATAACTAAGTTGTTGGTTTCTTCTTCATTCATAAACGAACTGATGTATGTCGAGTGTGGATTTTCTTCCATCATGAGGTTAATTTCTTTAAGTTTGTCAATTGTTGAATGGATCTCCTCTTCAAATTCTGGTGGTGCATCTTTGATTTGGAGATCATCCGATCATCTCGAGGTTTCTAAACACACATCCTCATAAGAGTTGATTTGGTGTGAAAAGAACCTATCAAACTCGATGATTGGTAACAAGCATAATCATCATCGGACCCAATGTAAATCTAGTCGATCTTGATCGTGCATCTACCTATGTTGTTCCATAGCTTTTTGAAGTACTCTGACCTGTGCTTAGACCATGAATAAGGAATAAAACCCTTCTTTGCAAGATTATGAACACAAGGAGAGTACTGATCAAAAGGTAATTTTATTAATTTTTTATTTGAATCCTCTTCAAGTTCTGCATCAACTTCAGGACTTGAGGAGGATGATCCTAAAAAGAATCTCTTTGGCTTCATATCACTGAAAGATTTAGGGAATTTCTTAACTACTAAACCTTCAACTTTTGAGATGAAAGTGAGGTTGGAGCTAAGGTTCTACGCGATAGGTTTACATACATCGATTCAATACTTTGTTTTGTGGGAGGCCCAATGCTCCGAGTGTCACCTCAATGAAACTCACTAAGAGGGGGTTGGTTATATGCTAATCAGACTCATCCTCGAGCTTGATTCCAAGTCTATGTGAATATTAGGGTACTCCATGAACTGAACATAACCCCTATTGGTGATGGCCAACCGGGATCTTCCACCGAAATTGTTCTATTTCTACCCCTCTACCTCGGTGGAGGTCATCCTACCCACATGTCCATATGATGGAATGAATGTGGGTGGAATATGATATGTGGCTCTATTTCTTCTTTAATTTCTCTTTCTTGTTGACTTGGATTTTCATTCTTCTTTTCTTTTTCTTTTGCTTTTTCTTTTTCTTTTGGATTTGAATTTTGTCCAAGTTCACGAGAAAGGGTGTTTTGAGGAAGATAGTAGGTTGCATCCTCATATATCTCAACCTCTCTAATTGAAAATGGCTTTTCATCTCCTTTGACACTCAATCCCATCCTTCGAACTTGATACGATGGAGGGAGGATGGAATCATCATCTTTGATGTATCCAAAGCTCAAAGAAAAGCGGTGAATAAAGTATTTGAATTAATGATATAAAACTTGGCTTCAGTCTTCCAGTCACCTATCTCCAAAGGTAACACTATAGAACCTAAAGCTCTCTCGCCTTGTTCATTGAATCCTCTCAACATCATCCGATCTCCTCAGAGTGTGGAGATGTCAATCCTAAAGTAAAGGTCTTTAGACTCATAATGTTCATCGATGCAATGGATCGATGAGAACTCGCAAGTCTAATCCATGTCCAATGTAATGTAGAGGGGATGGTTATGGTCCATGTCCCCCAGAAGAAGATCTTCATCTGTGAAGGTAATCCACGAGCTTCTTTAGAATAATGTGCCTCCTCACTAATAGCAGTCAGCTGAGATAAGCATATTTCAAGATCAAGGAGAGTCTTGATTAATGATTCCTTCATTTCTTTGGATAAGATTAGGGCATCATATGCTTACAGACAACTTTCTTAGAGAGACAGGACATTGGGCGATCCTCCATAAGCATATCCAAGGGCAAGCATCATCTGTGGAGGGCTTCTCAATCCTCTAAACCAATGACTTGTTTCCCTATCTTGAGGTGCCCTAGGAGGTAGAACCACTAGGAGGTTGACTGATCTCTTGTGGCGTGATAATGGAAGATTCTACCTACGCGGCTCACCTAACTTCTCCTATGGGACCCTCAGAATCGGATGATTCCAAGTCTATTTCAAGAGGCAAACTCGTAGTATTCAGAGAAGGAGGATCCAACTATGAATCAGAAAGAAGAAGATTAAAATTGTTATAGTTGTTGTTTAGACTTGAAGAGTTATTAGGAATAGATTCAGACAACCCATGAAGTGACACATATATAATTCAAGCTAGCTATATTCTTCAATTTCTTGGATTTGATAGGAGGTACATAGTAGAAATCAAGTAAAGTAAGAGGGTAGGGATTTGATGCCCTCATCCACCGATACAAGATGTCTACAAAAAGAAGAAGAACTAGCAAGAAGTAATGTGATAGTCGCAATATGATAGACTGAGGCTGGGGTTGCTTCTTGGATCGCTATCTCGTTACGCAGCCGCTGCTGCCGAGCTCCCCCATTCCCTGAGTTGGCTCTGAAAACTTGCAAACCTTCTTTGATGTTGTAGGTTTGAGCTAACTCAGGCACCTACAAGGAAAGTTTCTTGATCTTCGATACAATTTTCTTAGAGGTTTTGGATAAAGAAATATCCCAACCTTCTTTGGTTTTGGAAGGATCACAAGTATCCCCAAGGATTACCCTAATGGAACTAGATGGTTGTTCCACAAGGTATTCCTTCGGGATGACTATAGTACCGATCTTGAAGCTATGTTCAAGCTAGTCCTTAAAAATGAAGCAATCTTCCAAAACATGACCTAGCATATGGTGGTAAGGGCAAAAGTTAGGATCATGGCTTTTGCCCACTTCTTCTAGTCTCCAAGTTTGGGTAGCTAAAAATTAGCTTCTTTAAGAGATTCTTAAAGATCTTCCTGATTACCTCCCTCTTAAATGAATAAGGCTTGTTAAGTTTATCCAAAAGAGTAGGTTGGCCATAACTACCTGGCGGCGGGTATTTGTACTACTGTTGCTAATGATGTGGCTGAGGAGGAGGCGATGTAGGCCATGGAGGCTACTGTGGTGGCCGGTAGGGCTACCTCGGGTGGTAGAGGAGGTGGAAGCAATGGCTGTGGAGCACGAGGTCTCTCAAACTACTCTCTGGTCATTGTTTCCCTTTATCCACTACGATCACTGCCCCGGGCATCTTCTCATATACCTTCAGTGGCTTTAGCTTTATTGGTAGATCTGCAGAAGGTAGCTATTTGTCTTCTCCTTACAAGCTAGCCTCCTTGTTGATTAATTTCTCAAAAGTTTTGATGGTGAAACCTTTAAGCATGAAGGCAACCAGGCCATGGATATTCTTAAGAAGAATCTCAATGGCATGATGTTCAGACAACTAAGGTTCACATTTCATACTCAAATTATGCCATCTAAGAATGGAATCAATGAGGGACTCACGATTTTGTTGAGCCACAATGAGATCACCAAAGTTTGTTGAGCTCCAAAGAAACCTCTTGATAAAGAATTGCAACTCAGAAAGTCTCACTAACTGTTAGGAAGTTCAACATACGTTAAATGCTATAATTAAGCCAATGAAGAGAGATGAAAGAGTAAAGTATCACTACCACTAGCATTGCAACAATTAGCTCCGAAATGCATAATGTACTACCTCAGATTCCCACTGCCATCAAAAATCTTGAAAGAAGGAGGAATGAAACCCTTAGTATATTGGATTGCATCAAACTCTTTCGGGTAGGGTGAACCCTTTGGAACTGATAATCCTCCTCGGGCTTGAGCCAATGCTTCCTTCACTTGCTGCTCAACCATGCTCTTGATATCTTTTTCTTGTATGGAGGTAATATCCAATACCTTCCTATACATACTGGTGCTACCTTGCTCTACTAGAGGTAAAGTCTTGATCCAAGACACCAACTAAATTGACTAGTAGTCCTATAATAGGATGGGCTTGGTTTTGAAGTGCTAAGATAGCTTCTAACAAATCTTCAAGCCTCTTCTCCATCATATTTAATTTTTCATCCTTCTATTTTATCTACTGAATGAGGTGTTCAGTGGGTCAGTCCCGCACCTTCAACACATAGCTCTGAGGAGGTGCCTACCATAACCCATGAGTCTCCCAACAAATCATCTTCATTGGGATCAAAGATGATCTTCTCTTCATCAGACCAGTCATATCCTAGGATCTCTTTTTTCTCCATGAAATAATGAGCTACTATAGCATCTAGAGAATGTCTGAACTGGCACAAATGACTTTGGCTGACCAGTGGTGGGATCACTATCATGTATTGTGAGGCACCGAACCTCCCCTATTATTAGAGAGTCAAACCTGTGAGGGATAGACTCGCTGGAAGAAATATGCTCCTGACTGTCATTAAATTGCATGGGGTGACACTCCTAGGAGGCTCTATCATCATAGGTGCAATTGAACTATCACCTTCTCCCTTGAAAACTATTACAACTATCTCTATGTCCTACTATAGTGATGATGGTGAAGGGACGACCACTCTGCTTCGAGGTCGCCATTCCTTCTTCACAACAACTAGGGCAGAAGGTCTAGTAGGAGAGCTCAGCCTCACCATAGTAGGTGGTGTAGATAAGATGGGATCTCTTGGTCATAGCCGGATCACCAACGGGGTCCTCTTCTCCCCCGATGTAGCCTTCACGACCTTTGGTGGAACTGAAGATGCGAAAACATGGATCAGAGATGGTAGATGGGGGGTAGAGCGGTATGGTGGAGACACCATTGACTCTATCTGAACAAGAGCTCTCCTCCTATGATGGGTAGTCCCTGTGAGCAGAATACTATCAGTATGATCAATGCGGGTAGCTCACCAATCAGAAAAATCAATGAGTGAGAGGCCACCACGATTGAACCTACACCTCTCTGGGTGATATGAGAGGGTATGGGCCTCCCTGCTCGTCTAAGATGCTTCCCACACCTATGGGGATAATGATCTCAATCAAATTGAGCCCCAGATCATCAGGCCAACTGGCATAGAACTGAATGGAGGCCGGCATATGACCTCCTACTATGACTGACTGGTGGATGAAATTGAACCATTGGTGGAGGTGAAGCAGAGATCCTCCTGGCATGCTCTCTATTAGACCTAGAGAGAGGATGGAATGGGTTCGCTATAACTAGTGGGGAAACCAACGTGGGTAACTCCTCAATAACATACTATATGGCTGTCTCCATCTCTCTAGCAATATGAGTGTGGTACCGCTTTATCATGCAGCTCTTGTTCCTCTTTTGAGTCCTGGTGGGGGAAGCAGAGTAAGAGCGAGACCCAACCTCAAACATAGTGGAGACAATCCCTGGGATCATGGGAGCCTTTCCCTTTGAGGGTATTAGTAAGTGGGTTCTAGCCCTAACTGGGGTAGCACGAGGAACCACGGGGTGCACATGTGTTGGAACTGACACTACTGTAATGGGAACTGCCACAGCCTTTCTCTTCATCGATGGAATCTCAGAATCTGATGACATGTCAACCCGAATGATCGGATCCTACCCGACCACTATGCTCCTACTAACAATCGTGAGGGTGGTCCACTCACAGGTAATCTAGGCCCCCTCAAAACCTCTTCCAAAGTGGATGAGGTGGTAGAGGAAGGATGGCTCGATCTAGGCCAGTCCATCCCATGAGGAAAGGTGAACACATACTTGGGTGCTGCCACAGAATCAAGCTGTATTGAACTAAGACTGAAAAAATTGGCTGAAGCTGACTGTAACTGCAATTTCGAAAATAAACTTGAATCTAATTCTCTTACTTTGTTGATTTTTGAATTCAAATTTAGAATTTGAAACCACACTCAATGTCTTGAAAGTATTTAGTTGGGCTCAAATGATTTAGAATAGATTTTAAGAATTGATTGGAAAGAAGAATTTTTGGATGTAGAATCTTCTTTCAATAAATGTTGATATGTTGAAAATGGGTTCAAATATTTTTTTAAGAGATGCTTCTATAGGTTCATATTTGAATTTTGATTTTGATTTTGAGGACCTTTTAATTAATTAATTTGTGTATGTTAAAAGTACAGGGTCAATTTGATTTTGATTTGAGATTTTTGATACTCACTTAGCAAATTTGGATATGCTAAGTGGAGTGTTTGAAAATAATTTCTTCTTTTTTCATTGTTTGCTTTATTTTGTGAATCATTTGTGATTTGAAAAAAAATGGAATTCTCATTTAGCAAATTTGGGTATGTTAAATGAGGAATCCAAGTGTGTTTTGTTTTTGAAATTTTTTGAAAATAGACTTAGCAAATTTATGCTAAGAAACCTAATGTGTTTCTTTCATTTTAGAGATTTTGATTTTAAAAATAAGATCCTTAGCAAATTTGGGTATTCTAAAAAAAAATCCTATTGTTTTTCATTTGTTTTCTATTTTGATTGAAAATGGAGACTTCACTTTAGCAAATATGGTATGCAAAAATGAGTTTCCAATGTGTTTTGGCTTTTATGAAATGAACACTTCACTTAGCAAATTTGAGTATGCTAAATAAAATTCCAAAAATGTTCGTGCTTCAAATTTTTGTTTTTTTGATTTTTTTTTGAAAATGGAAACTTCACTTTAGAATATATGGTATGCTGAAGAATGAAGATCCAAAAGTGTTTCTTTTTTGTTTTGGAATTTGTTTTGAAAAATGTAGGCTTCACTTTAGCAAATGCGGTATGCTAAAAATAAGTTCAAATATATTTTGGATTTTGTAAAATGGACACTTTAGTTAGCAAATTTGAGTATGCTAAATAAAATTCTAAAAATGTGTTTCAAATTTTTGTGTTTTTGATTTTATTTTAAAAATGGAAACTTCACTTTAGCAAATATGGTATGCTAATGAATTAAGTTTCAAAAGTGTTTCTTTTTTTGTTTTGGATTTTGTTTTGAAAAATAAAGACTTCACTTTAGCAAATGTGGTATGCTAAAATGAAGTTCCAATATGTTTTGGGTTTTGTGAAATGAACACTTCACTTAGCAAATTTGAGTATGCTAAATGAAATTCCAAAAATGTGTTTCAAATTTTTGTGTTTTTGATTTTGTTTTATTTTTGATTTTAATTGAAATGAAACCTCCATTCAATAAACATGTGTATATTGAATGGAGAGGTTTCATATGTGCTTTTTAAAATATTTTTTTTGATTTTGATTGGAAATGAAACCTCCATTCAATAAATGTGTGTATATTGAGTGGCGAGGTTTCATATATGCTTTGAAAATTTATTTTGATTTTGATTGAAATGAAACCTCCATTCAATAAATGCATGTATATTGAATGGAGAGGTCTCATATGTGCTTTTAGAAAATTTATTTATTTATTTTTATTTTGATTGGAAATGAAACCTCCATTTGATAAATGTGTATATTGAATGGAGGTTTCATATGTGTTGTTTTAAAAGGTGAAAATTCCAACTTAACACATGTGGAATGTGTTGAGTGGAATTTCAAAGTCACAATTTTGCTTGAAGATGTAATATCCACCCAACACATTTGAATGTATTGAATGGAAAGGCCCATCTTCAAACTTTTTTATGCTTTAAAAACATGATTGTTGGAATTTTATTTGTGAAAATGAAGTCTTCATCAAAATGAATTGAGTGAAGAAGTTCATTTGTGCTTTAGAAAATGTGAGTGTTGGTTTTAGTTTTGAAATGTTTCTACATGTAACAATTGTGAAAAATTGTTTGATGTAGTTCAAATATTTTATTAAGTGTATTTTGAAAAGCAATACTTTCATGAAGGATTTATTTTATCTTTATTTTTAGAATGAGCCTTTCCTTACCATAAAAATGGTAAGAGGAAGTCTTTGATCATTTTCTTTTTATTAAATTTTCTTTTCAGCCATTAGAGACCCCAATGGGGGTTTTAGGACCAACACGGGGTGAGATCCTAAAATCAAAGATGTTGGCTAGCTTAACTTAAGGATGAAATAAGCTAAGTGCCAATGAAAAGAAAGATAGTCTTGAATATACACAAAATATAAACCCACTATCAATACTTGGAGACAACGATCATTTACCAAAGATGGAGAGAGGAACCATTCCCAGCGGAGTCGCCAGAAAAATCTATGGTGAAATATTTTCGCCTTCATCTATCCTTTTGAAGAGGATAAATGAAAATAAAAATATACGCCTTGTTGGGATGCACGTAGATCCAGATATTCTATTAGGTGAGGTATACAGGGAGGTATATCTCAAAAGATAGAAGTCACCCCTACAATGGACCTAATCACCTCAATAAGGACTCTTAAGGACTATGGGTCTTGAATGTAGATATTCTTCCCTACTTTACATGAAAAGTAAAGCAGAGTTTATTTTAAATAGGGTTTGTTAAGTTCCTTACCGGGGCAAGCCCCCATAGTTAACTACATCCTAAGGAATGGGATTCCTTAGAATTTTCTCGATTAAGGTAAATGATCATTGTCTCCAAAGATTTTGTCAAGTAGGACTATCAATTGATTGGTTTATTTTTAGAAAGTCAAGTGGGATCCATCAAGAGGAGGGAGTTCTTATTAAAGCCAAATGGATACAAGTAGGGGATGCTTAAGATACTAGGAAGTCTGGTAAGCATCCCAAACTACCTTATGGTCGGGCTTTATATTTTTGAAATTGAATTAATATGTTTGAGTTAAATTATTATTAGAATGTTAGGGCTTATGATTCTATGACACAAGATCTTGGAAATGCCTAAGAGGTGAAGATTTATGCTCATGACCCCAAAGGAAAATAACAACCTTATAACCTAAATCTAGGGAGCTTTAGCGAGGGCCAAGGCACGACCTAAATCTAAAGAAAAAATGGGCATATAGTTTACCTCCACAAGAGAGGATAAACCACCCGACTGTTGGACTTACTATCGCCTGGGGATGGCCTCTAGCTAACTCCTACTATTTTAAAATATGTAGGCAAGTCATATGTTTATGCAAGATAGCATGATTTTTATTTATTTAGAATGAGACTAAGTCCTTAAATACACTCCCTAAAGAGACTATATCATATAGGGCATGAATTCATGACTTAAATCTAATGCAAAATTTTCATATATTTTATTTTCATTTGGATAATCAATTGACTCAGGCGATAGGATTCTTTATATCTAATGCTTGAGAAATTAGATTATGGGCCAAAATCAGCAAGATAAGGAGGTGTGTTTCCACCATGGCTCTCATAGGTCAAGCCAAGTTCTCTGGAAAAGGTGAAAGCCCTCCAATCAATAGTGAAATAATATACTTTTATGCATGATGTTAAAAGAAAGTACACATCCAAAGGGGGTTACTAATTCTTTTATCTTGATTTTAGCTAAGCTTTAGGTGAGGTTATGAGTTATTTATTTTAAATTTTGAGTTGATTAATTTGGTAGAAGATTTTTTTTCTAAGAGCCTAATCGTCATCCGGCCATACATCAAGCAAGGAAAAACTAGAAAAATATGCCATTTCTTAATAAGCTAAACAAAACATCAAACATTTTATAAAGCTAACACAAAGAATAAAAGGCCATTTGTGGTTGGGCACCACAGCGCAAACCCAAAATAAATTGGGTAGCCGAGCTCTGCCCTTATACAAATCGGATTACAAATGAATTACTTATAATTAAGCAAGGAATTCATGTTATGGGGGTCTTCATTCTTCATTTCTTCTTTCTTTTTTGGTTCTTTTGGATGGTTGGAATGTGGTTGCTACAAAGGCTTCACATGGTACATAAGATGAGATCTTATGACCAATGTTCATTTTAATCCGCCATAATGTTCATTCCAAAATCCTAATTATAAGAGTACATGAAAAGGAAAAGTAAATATAACTAACACTTGCAAAACATAGATTAGCTAGACAAACCATACAAATTCTAAGCATGAACATTGAACTTAGCACCCCATACATAGGTAACCAAGTCCACTTGGCCTATTGGATTATGCTTAGGGGTATAAGCACCTGCACAGTAAAAGCATTTATATTTTTATTATTACTGCACCCCTTAAGCACAATCCTCTGCAGAAAATAATGATTAGACTAAATCATCCTACCATTTATTCTACACACATTCACCCTAATATCTAGACTAAAACAAAATATCATAAAATAAAAGCACACATCAAACCATGCACTGCCCTAACCTAAAGCTGGGTGACTTAGTAATGTATGTCATTTAAGGTTTGTGTGGTATGCTTAACTATGGCTTTAAGGTTTAAATTTTCTAAGTATGAAAATGTTCAACTTAGATGGGTGGTTTCAATTTAAGTTGTTTAGTTGTTATAATTTTATTTTGTATTTTGATTAGGTGAATCCTACAATTAATTACTAAGTTGTAAAGAGAGGAAAAGAGAAGAGAACTTCTCTTTCCTTCCCTACCTAAGTAAATTCTAAAGTAGATTCATGTTTGATTTTGTTTAGTATTTTATTATGTTTTTAATTAATCCTAAGTTTAGATAACTCTAAACAAACTAATTCAAAAGGAAAGACATTTTAAGATTAAGTAAAATAATATCACAAAACACACACACTTCATTTCTTTCCCCACATATATAACATGCATATGAATGAATCCTAAGCATATCTATACATAAAATATTTAGCATACTTTATGATGAATGCTAAGAAATGTTTCTTAAGAAATTTTTGGATGCTTTATGCTGCATGATTTTCATTAAGTAGAAAGGGTTATTCTTTTATCCTTTATTCATATGCACATGTGTATGTATGAAAGGCATAAGTGAGTACATCATTATTAGCACTGGTGTAAGGTACAAGACCTACTTATTAGCTACTTAAAGCCTCACAACCCTGGGGTTGTCTAGACTAATATACCACTTTTCTTAAATACATATGCATGCTTAAAAGAGATAAATAGAAAAAGAAAGGTGCAAAGTTTATGTTTATTTAATTTTTAGTTTATTTATGCAATTTATGTGTGTGAATGTAATGATCCTTCTTAAGTTATAACATGGAGGAGGATAAGAGTAGATTTAAGCAAGTGTCATATTCTTTTAAAAGAACTATACACTTTGCAAATCTTATTCAAATCCATGTTAAGAGGAAAGAAAGGAAGAAAACATAAGACACATTTTTATATTCACATGCAAGCTTATAAATAAAGTATAAGTAGCATACCTTTCAATTTTGATATTTGATTTATAAGTTTTCAAAATAATTTTAGATTTAATAGTGATAATAGCCATTCATATCTTTACTTTAGCCAAAACATGCAATTTGACATAAAGGAAATATTCATTTTAATTTTGATTTAAAAGAATGAATGCATGATTTTCATATGACATACACATTTAGCAGAAAGAAATAAAGTGATGAAAGCAATGTAAACTCATTCACCCTAATTAATTCCTAAAGACAATCCTATGAAATAAGAAAGTTCAAAGTGAATCAAAGTTTGTTTAATGTGATTTTGTTTTGAATTTGCTTTATGTTTGATTTAGGAAATGTGAAAGAATGTTTGCTGGTCCTAACTCATTTCCCCCATGTGTGAGTTAATTTAATTTGTTCTTAGGATCATTATGTGATTTTTATATTATGCTTAGGTTAAGGTGTGAATTAAGTGTGTTAATTACCCCTTACCTACACCACCTTAGCATACTTAACCAAATAATTATGAGCCAATGGATGATAAAAAGCCACAAAATAAATTTAAATCAATAATGCACCTAAGAAAGAAAGGGGCCTAATTCAATTGGCTCATGATTAATGATTGATTAAGCTAAAGGATTTAATTTAAGTACTTTCATAACCTCTCTCACACATGTGAGTTGGATTTTGATTTTCTTAATGTACTTAGGTTATTGAACACCTAAGCACCTACCTAAGATGAATTAGTTAAGTTCTGGAAGGTTTTTGAATTTTATCAAATTAATTAGGTAGGTAATTAGTGGATTAATCCTTAATTAAGTTTGGATTAAGGAAGAAAGAGGGGTTTAAGGAATAGCTTAAGGAAAATATCCCAAAATTATTCCTAAACCTCTTCACTTAAATAAACAAACTTAATTAACTCAATCAGGATTAAACCATGACACACTTAACTAGGCTTAATTACATTGAGAGTAATTAGGAATGAATCAAGCAATTACCTAATTAAACCATTAATAAATCCCAAAAAATTAGGGAGAGAAGTCATCCCACTAAATACACATGAGAAGTTTGAGATTAATTAATGGAATAATCGTGAGTAATTATCCTAATTACATTCCTAATAAAACCAAATTTAGAAAATAACACTATTTAAAAATCCATCAAAATCAATTTTATAATATTCTACATTCAATTATCTTTCATATGCAATTTATTTCATTTTTTGATTTTCTACACTTAGATATGAATATTTGAAGATTTCATGATTAATTATAATTCCCTTAATTAAATAGCTAATCCCATCGCGCCATGTGGACGCTCATTGAGAGGTGGCTATTAAAGTTATCACATCATAGTGCCATGTCAGCGGCGCTGCTTTCTCATCTCGATCAAGGATCGATGGTTGAGATCAAGCCCACTTAAGGGTTATGGATCTATGTCTTGATCATATCGCCCATCCAAAATGTGGATGGATGTCCCATGATCTATCCCCGATCTTTCTCGAGAGATGGCCACCCATCTTCTACGAAGATCCAAGCTCGATGAGCGATTGAATCCAAATTCAACCCACACCATCAAGGGTAAAGGGGAACATATCCAATTATAGATTCTCATGGGATGAAACTTCCCTTCACAAAGGACCAAGAGGAGATGAAATTATGCTCGATTTAATGGTATACCTCAGGCTATCACGCTGATTCTTTGTAGGCTTCATCTAATGGAGACAAGCCTTGAAGTTTTGAGGTGTTAAAATTGGATGGATCTTCCTATGACCAAGTTCACCTGATATGCTCATGCCTTGATCAAGAACGCCTCCCTTGCTTGGAGAACTTGAAGGTGAAGTGGGTGAGATTGAGTTCTCGATGAAGCTTGCAAAGGAATTGGAGTATGAGGAGGGAGATTGAATTGCTGAGCTCCCTTTCGCTTTAGAAAATGAAAATGAAGAATTCTTAGAAGCTTGGGGAGACTTGGGAAATGGTTCTCCTAAGTTCCTTAGCTCAATCAATTGAGACTGTGAATTGGGAAATTAGGGGAGACATCTCCCACCAGTGAATTGGACGTGAAGAGCTTTGTCATTTTGATCCAATAAACCCAATTCAATGGGTTGTTTAGGCCATTTAGAGGGACATGTCATTCTGTTTTGGCCAGAGAAGGAGTGGAGGAGCTTGCCATGTGCTTAATTTAAATGGAGGAAGGAATCCCATGTGCTTATGTCCATGGGGGTGGTCAGTTTTGACCTTGGGTTGGGTTTGGCTGACCCAAACCCAATGGGTCATGTGCACCATGTCCATTAGTGACCATTTGGTCCACTAAGAGGATGCCAAGTGTCCATGAAAAGGAATTGACCAAATTCCAAGTGGTTTTGATTTTAGGTTACCCTATGGCCTAGGGGTAAAATGGTCATTTGACCTTGATTTTAGTTTGAATATGTTTGGTATGATTGAAAAATGTTCTAGGCCAAGTTTCAATGAATTTAGAGTTGATTTGATATCATTTGGCTAATGTTGACCCATTTAGGTCAAAATGGGTCAACTTGGGTCAAGTTGACCAATTGGTCAAATTGGGTCAAACAAGGGTTGAGTCAAGTTCATATGACCATTTGAAATATGCATCATTGGTTTGGTTCAATTTGATTTATATTTGAATTTGGTTCATTTGATTTCATTTAGGTCAAATGGGTCAAGTTGACCAATTTGACCCATTTGACCTATTTGGGTTAGGTCATGGGTTGGTTTATGTTTGGTTGGTCATTTTAAATGGATTGGTATCTTTGTTTCCAATCAATTTGGTTTATATTTAGGTTTGGCTCAATTTGACCTTTTAGGTCAAGTTGGGTTCATAGTCAATTGTGATAGGTTGGGTTTAGTTGGCCAATTGAGATTTTGGTCAAGTTCAACAAGTGATTTGGAATGAACTTGACCCATTGGTTTCAATCAATTTGGCTTAGATCAAGTTTTGACACATTTTAACTTTTTAGGTCAAGTTGGGTCAAACTTGGGTCAAGTAGCTGGGTTAGGCTCAAATGATGACTTTGTCAAGTTCAAACATTGATCATGAATGAGTTTTGATCAATGGTTTCAATCAATTTGACATATGGTGGATTTTGGCTAGTTTAGGTTTCATTTTGGCTAAGACTTGGTTTTAGGTTTGACCAATTTGAGTGATTGATCATCTCATGATGATTGTTGCTCACAATGTGAGGCTTAGGAGCTTAGTTCAATCCAATTTGGTTAGGATTAGAATTTGGCTCATAAGTTTAGGTCACTTTGGGTCAAGTGAGCCTAAGTGGGTCAAATGGCTTGGTCAAAGCTTGATTTGAGTTTGATTGAACTCACATATGGACTTATGATTGAAATATAAATCCATTTGCAAATGATTTGAAGTCAAATGGGTTTTGATCCATTTGACAATTTCAAGTTCAAAGGGTGAACATGAGTTTGACTTGGGTTTGATTTTTGAATTTAGTTTGGTTTGATGATTGAAGTTTATGTTTATATTTGGATTCATGATTAGGATTGATTGAATCATGAAGAAAAATCAAGAGTTTGCTTGATTTGAATTTGGATTTGGCTAAGTTCAAGAGTTTGACTTGAAAGGCTTAGGTTGAATTTTGATTGAATTTGGATTTGATTTTTTGAATTAGTTTTGGATATTTGAATATTTCATTTTATATGTGAATATAAATGAGAATATAAATGGGTTATGAAAATTTCATTTTGAAGTGATTTGAACTTGATTGATTGAGCTAAGTCCATGAAGAATCAAAGGACTTAGGAAAAGATTTTGATTTGGATTTGAATTTTGGATTTAGTTTGATTGATTTGAATTTATATTATATTTATATATGTGAATATAAATGAGAATATAAATGGGTTATGAGAAAATTTTATGAATTTGAATTGATTTGGATTTGATTTGAGCTAGGTCCATGAGAGGGAATCAAAGGACTTGGGAAATATTTTGGAATTTGGAATCCAATCATGGGCTTCAATCATAAGTTTCAATTATTTGGAATTGATTCATGATTTGAGAAAATCTATTGAATTGATTCAAGGTTTGAGTTAGAGTTGGAGTTGATATGAATTTGGAGTTTTGACTTGGAAGAAGAAGTGAGATTTAGTTCCAAATATAGGGTAGGCAAATTTTCCTGCTAAGGCATGACCTATTCCTATGGCTAACTATTCTAAGGCTCTAGGGCTAGGTTGAGTGTCCACTTAATCACTAGATGTGTCTTAAGACTAAGGATCTCTTAAAGTCTAAGAGAAGTCCTATGTCTAGGATGGAGGGGTTGAGAGCTCATCCTAAAATGAGGTCAACACCCGCAAAGGGTAGTATCAACCTCTGAACCTAAATCTAGGGAGCTTTGGCAAGAGCCAAGGAACAACCTAAATCTAAGGTGAAAATGTGTATATTGTTTACCTCCACAAGAGAGGATAAATCACTCGACTATTTGGACTTACAACCGCCTAGGGGTGGCTGCCAACTAACTCCTCCTACGATTTTAAATACATGAAGGCAAGTCATATGCTTTTATAAGATAGCTAAGTTATTATTTATGTAGAAAGAGACTAAGTCCTTAAACACACTCCTAAGAGACTAGATCATGTAGGACATGCTTAATGACTTAAATCTAATGCAAATTTTTATTGTGTTTTATTTTTAATTTTGGATAATTGATTTGACACAATCTATGGAATTCATATGCCTAATGCATGAGAAATTTGATTATGGTCCAAAATCAATAAGAAGGAGGTGTATTTCCACCATTGATCTCAAAGGTCAAGCCAAGTTCAAGGCAAAGGTGGAAGCCCTCCATAAGAAAGAGTGAAGCAAGATGCTTTTTATGCATGATATGAAAACATACATCATCCAGCTAAGGGATAGTTAAATCTTTTATCTTGATTTATAACCTAAGCTTTAGGTGAGGTTATGAGTTGTTAACTTTTAATTTTGAGTTGATTAATTGGATAGAAAGTTTATTTTCTCTAAGATCCTAATTGCATCCAAGCCATTCATCATAGCAAGGAAGAAACTAGAAAAAATATGCCATCTTAATGCACAAGCTAAACAAACATTAAACAATTTATAAAGCTAGCACAAAAGAATAAAAGGCTTTTGTGGTCGGGCTCCACCACACAAACCCAAAAAGAAATTGGGTAGTCGAGCTCTACCCTTACACAATCCAGATTATAAATGAATTAATTATAATAAAAAAGGAATTCATGTTATGGGGGTCTTCATTCCTCATTTCTTCTTTCTTGTTTCTTCTTTCTTCTTTTGTTTGATTAGGATTTGATTGCTCCAAAGGTTTCACATGGTGCATAAGATATAGTCTTATGACCAATATTCATCCTAATCCCCCATAACATTCATTCCAAATCTTAATTACAAAATTATATGAAAATGGGAAAAGTAAATCTAACTAAAACCTGCAAAGTAAAGATTAGCTAAACACACCACACATCCCAAGCATGCATATGAATAAATTAGACTTAGCACCCCACACATGGGTAACCAAGTCCACCTGACCTATTTGGATTATGCTTTATAAGCAACACTTGAGCAAATATTTATATTTTTATTACGGTCATAAACACATTTAAGCATATAGTACATGCCTAAAATTAGCATACATTCATGCAATCTTTGATTTATAGGTTTTGAAAATAATTTTGATTTAATAGCGATAATAAAATCTATTCTTACTTTAGCAAAAGCATACAATTTGACATAAAGAAAACATTTCATTTTAATTTGATTTTTTTTAAAAAAGGTATGAATGCATGATTTCATATGCTAAACCACATTTAACATGCTTGGAAAGAAGTAAGTGATGTAAGAATATGACTTCATTCACTAATCAATTTCTAAAGAAAATCTTATGGAATAAGATCATTTAAGTGAATCAAAATTATTTAAAGAAATTTTATTTTAATTTTGAGTTTGATTTGATTTTAGGAAATGTGAAGAGGTTGGCGGGTACTAACCCATTTTCTACGTATGTGAATCAATTTAGTTTAATTTTAGAAGTTATATTGATTTTATGTTTTTTTTAGCTTAGGATGGAGATTGCATATTACCAACACCACCACATAATTAACCCAACAATTATGAGCAACATATGATATGCAACCACATAGAATTTAAATCAGCAATGCTCCTAAGAAAGAAAGAGGCCTAATATAATTAGCTCATAATCATTGATTAATTAAGCTAATGGGTTTAATTAAGTACTTTCATAAACTTCCCACACATGTAGGTTGAATCTGATTTCCTTAGAAGGCACTTAGGTTATTGAACACCTAAGTATCTACCCAAGAATGGGATTGATTAAGTGGTGGTTTCTAGATTAATGTTTGATTTATGAGTTTGGTTAATTAAGCTATTTAATGAAATGATTAAATCATTAATTAATTTTTTAAATTAAGTTTTCATTCAAATGAAATAGACTTAAAAGATTTGAAAAAAAGCATCCTAATCTCATTTTAAGTCTATCACTATTCCAAGATGATTAACAAGCTTAATTAATAAATTCATGGCTATTTAATAGGTTAATTAATTATTTAATTGATTAAGTGATTAGAGATGAAATAACCAATTTTTAATCAATAATAAATTCCAAGAAAATCATGGGAGGTAGGGTCATCCTACTAATTAACCCTAAGAGTTTGGAATTGGATTGAAATTAAGAGTAATTAACATAATTACATCCCCAATAAAATCTAAATTGAGTAAATGTCCATTCAAAATCAATTAAAACTTAATTTTTATATTAGTTTGAATTATCTTTAAAATGAAGTTGAGTTTGCATTTTCTGATTTTTCTACATTTAGTTATAAATTTTGAAGTTGTGATTATTGGTCATTAAATAATCTAATTATATAACTAATCCCTTACCCCGCTCTCCTTCATGCTTTACATTTATGCGATATTGGTTATTTAAGTTGTGAAGACAACACTATGCTTTCTCCTTGGATGATCAAGTGTGACGGTTAGATTATGGATTTTGAAGGATTAAATCATCATCTAAAGTGTTTGTGACCATCCATCAAAACAAGCGGGATGGATGGTCCATGACTTGTCCTATTGTGGGAAATGGAGGAGTCCATCTCCATTCTTGATAGAGCTACTTGAGCTGGATTGGTTGATTCAACCCACACCATCTTAGAGCATGAAAAGAACATCTAATAGTGGAATCTATTGGGATTACAAGTTTCAAATGACCAAAGAATTCTCTACTTAATCTTAGTTTTGAGGCATACCTCGGAGGCTATCCAATTGCTTCCAACTATTGAGGTAGCTTTGTCAGTGGAGACAAAGCCATTGAAGGTTTGAAAGCTTGAGATGGATCTTCTAATTGGCCATGCTCCCCTTTGATGGCTTGTGACTTTGATCAAACTCCTCCTTCCCATGGCTTGGATGTTTGGGATTTGCTTTAGATGAGCTCACTTAGTGCCTTGATGGTGCTTGCAGAGGAATTGAATTTTTGGTTGGTATTGGTGAGTTTGAAATCTCCCTCACCTCCCCTATTTTTGGCTTAGGAAAAATTGAGAATGGGAATTTCAATTGAGCTTGAGAGTGCTTAGAAAACTTGGAGAAGTTTGCCTTGTCCCTACAGCTCAATCAGTGCAAGTGTCTTGGAATGGAATGAGGGGGAGTATATCTCCCCTTGATTGAATCGGATGGTCATGAGCCTCATTGCCATTTTGATCAAATTGATCTCATGGAATGGGTTGTTTAGGTTGTTAGGAGTCCCATGTGGTCAATTTTTGGCGAGAGTGGTGGTGTGGAAATGTGTTAAATGATGATGTGATTCCATATGGAAAATGAGTGGTGGTCTTTGCACCCAAACCCATTGGTCATGTGCACCACATCACTTGTATCCAAATGGACCTGAGGATGCCAAGTGGTATTGAGTTGAATATGATCAAATTCTGTGAATTTGATCATATTCCTGACCTAAGAGTAAGATGGTCATTTGTCTTTAATTTTGATTTAAGAAGATATGAAATGATTGAAAAATAGGTTGTGCTAATTTTCAAAGAATTTGGTGTTGATTTGATATCATTTGGCTCATGTTGACTCATTTAGGTCAAAATGGGTCAACTTGGGTCAAGTTGACCTATTGGTCAAATTCAAACCATGGGTTAGGTCAAGTTCATATGACCATTTGGAGTGGTTTGACATCATTGGTTTGGTTCAATTTGGTTTATATTTGGTTTTAGTTCATTTGAGTTCACTTAGGTTAAGTGGGTCAAGTTGACCAATTTGACCTATTTGACCTAGTTGGGTTAAGTCATGGGTTGGTTTAGGTTTGGTTGGTCATTTGAAATATTTTGCAAGCTTTGGTTTCAATCAATTTTAGTTTGATTTAATCTTAGCTTGATTTGACCTTTTAGGTCAAGTTAGGTTTATATCAAAGCTGGGTTGGTTTGGTTGGCCAATTGAGGCTTTGGTTAAGTTCAACAAGTGATTTAGAATGAATTTGACCCATTGGTTGTAATCAATTTGGCTTAGATCAAGATTTGACACATTTTGACTTTTTTAGGTCAACAGTGAAATGGTAATTGGGTAGGTTTAGCTCAAATGATGTCTTGGTCAAGTTCAATGATTGATTATGAATTAGTTTTGAATAATGGTTTCAATCAATTTGGCCTATTGTAGATTTTTGCTAGTTTGGGTTTCATTAGGGTTAAGTGTTGACTTGGTCAATTGCTAGGTTTGACTTGGTTTGACCCAATTTGAGTGATTGATCATCTTATGATGATTGTTGCTCACAATGTGAGGCTTAGATGAGCTTAGTTCAATCCAATTTGGGTAGGATTTGAATTTGGCTCAAAAAGGTGCTTTAGGTCAAGTGAGCCTAAGTGGGTCAATTGACTTGATCAAGGCTTGATTCAAGTTTGGTTGAACTCACATATCATCTTATGATTGAAATATAAATCCAATTGCAAGTGATTTGGATTCAAATGGGTTTTGATTCATTTGACAATTTCAAGGTCAAAGGATGAACATTGGTTTGTGTTTTTTGAATTTAGTTTGGTTTGATGATTGAAGTTTATGATTGAATTTGATTTGTGATCTAGGATTGATTGTTTGGAGAGAAAATCAAAAGGCTTGGATTGGTGAGGTTGATTTAGCTAAGTTCAAAATTTTACTTGAAAGGGTATAGGTTGGTTTTAAGTTAGATTTGGGTTTGAGTTTTTAATTTGGTTTTGGCTATTTAAATTTATATTTCATTTATATTTGTAAATATAAATGAGAATATAAATGGGTTATGAGAAAATCTTTTGAATTTGGAATGATTTGGATTTGATTTGAGCTAAGTCCATAAGATGAAATCAAAGTGACTTAGGAAAGATTTTAGATTTGAACTTGAGTTTTGGATTTGGTTTTGGTTACTTGAATTGATATTCATTTATATTTGTGAATATAAATGAGAATATAAATGTGTTATGAGAAAATCTTTTGAGTTTGAATTGATTTGGATTTGATTTGAGCTAAGTTCATAAGATGAAATCAAAGACTTAGGAAGATTTTAGACTTGAGTTTTGGATTTGGTTTTGGTTACTTGAATTTGTATTTCATTTATATTTGTGAATATAAATGAGATATAAATGGGTTATGAGAAAATATTTTGAGTTTGAATTTGATTTGGATGATTTGAAAAATCATTTAAGTTGGAATTTGATTTGAATTTGAGTTAGTTTGGATTTGGGTTTGACTTGAAAGAAAGAAGTAAGGATTTGGTTTAGCTATGGTGGGCAAGTTTTCCTAACACCAAGCCATGATCTATTCATATGTCTAACTCTTGTCTCTAGGGTTGGGTTAAGTGTTCACTAATCACTAGCGTGTCTTAAGACTAGAAACTCTTAGTATCTAAGAGGAGTCCATGTCAGATGGAGAGGTTGAGAGCTCATTCTAATGAGGTCAACAACCTCCAAGGCTCTCTCCCTCTAGATCTGACTTCTGACTCTCCTTGAGATGACTACCCTTAGATCAAAAATTGTACTGGACTCTGAGCATCCGTAGGCTCGGCCAACCTGGCGCAAGACTATCTTGAGCAGTGAGCCTTCACAGTCTCCCCAGCACTTAATTGAAATATCTTTGGTGTTGGAGGTAGTGAAGCAATCCTCCTGTAGTCCTCCTCTCCATCTGAGGATGAGAGGGGTGGAACCTACTACCACTCAAAAGTGGTGAGGTCTTACAGGGAGATCCCTCCTCAGCCACATCGGAAGTGGCGTCCATCTCTCTAGCTGCCCTCTTTTGATGCCACTTGAACTTACGATTTTTGTTGCGGTGCTGTGTATGTGTAGGTGTGGTAGTGCCAGAGCTAGCAACCACCTCAAATGTGGAGGAGACTATCTCAGAAACCAAGACAACCTTCCCCTTTGGGCATGAGTGTGACTAACCACGAGCTTGAACAAGCGTGCAAACGACCGGGTAGTGAGAACAATAGTGGCCTTCCTCTTTAGTGGAGGAAACTCAGAATTGGATGACATATCAAATCGGATAAGCGGCATCTGCCCCACCACCTCCTCCCTGCTAAGCAGTGAGGGATGTCCCCTTGCAAGAAATCCTCACCCCCTCAGAACCATGCCCAAAGTAGATGACCTCGATGGAGCCAATGGTAGAGAGACTAGCCTGATCTAGGTTAAGTTTATATAGTGGAGAAGGAAAACATGAACTTGTTGGTAGCCATGGATGTTATACTAACTGAGGGCTGGATGAACTAACTGCACTAAAATCTATATTATTTAATATAGTTGAGTCAGACACTTGCCTTGATATTCACCTTCAATCATTGATCTCAAGATTTGATTTAGAATTTGAACCCCACTTAACAATCTTAAAGATGTTAAGTGGGGTTCATTGAAATTTTGGAGAGATTTTGGTAGAGAGACTTTGCCATATGATTTTGACTTAAAACTCACATCCAAGAAATTTGAGTATATTGAATGGGGTTCAAATATTTGGTGGGACCCTTTGGAGATATGTATATTTTGTTTGAAAATTTTATTGGGAAAATCTTCACTTAGCAAATTTAGGTATGCTAAAGTTTTGTGTGAGAATATCTTTGTTGTGAAATTTGGTGTGTGATATGTGATTTAATTTTGAAAATGGGGCTTCTTACTTAACAAATTTGGTGTGCTAAGTAGATGCCAATTATGTTTGATATGATTTTGATTTGAAAGTGAGGCTCTTACTCAACAAATTTGGTATGTTAAGTAGGAGTCACTTGTGTTTATGACTTGAAAGTGAGGCTTCCACCTAACAAATATGGTATGTTAAGTGAAAGTCAAGTATTTTTAATTTTTGAAAATGAAACCTTTACTTCACATATTTGGTATGTTAAGTGAAAGTCAAATGTGTTTATGATTTTGAAAATGAAACTCTCACTTAACAAATTTAGTATGTTAAGTGAAAGTCAAATATGTTTATGATTTTAAAAATGAAACTCTCACTTAAGAAATTTGGTATGTTAAGTGAAAGTCAAATGTGTTTATGATTTTTGAGAGAAAAGAACTTATTTAACAAACTTAAGTATGTTAAATAGAGTTCAATTTGTTCTTATGATTTTCAAAGTTCTCATTTGGCGTACTTGGACATGTCAAATGAGAACCAAATGTGTCTTGAAGTCCATGACTTTCGCAAGGAGTTCTATCAAACAAATGCAAATGGTGTCAAATAGAATTCAATATGCTTCACCTTCTCCAAGGGAAGGGGAAGTCCTATTTAACAAATTTGGGTATGTCAAGTTGGGGTTCAAATATGTCTTGATTTCTCTTTTGTGTGTGTATGATTTATTGCTTTTTAAAAAGGAGAAAAACTTGGTGGTAACATGACTTATGGAGTTTCAATAGAGAAACATAAGAGTAAATTAAGTGTTACAAATGAGATTTTAGATGAGTTTTATTAGAGATAGAATGCAAAATGAGTATGTTGAAAAAGACATTAAAAGATTAGATTTTGATTTTGAAAAGCGTATATGATTGTTAAAAGATATGATTTTCCTTTGTTAAAATTAGACCTAAAAGACTTGGTTGTGTATAAAGATGATCTTATTATGATTAAATGAGAATTTCTAATGACATAATGGAGAAGATTCATGTAAAAATGGGATTTTGTTGTTGTTGTTGTTGTTGTTGTTGTTGTGAACTTCCTCTAGCACATGTGAAGTATGTTAAGTGGAGTTTCAATTTTATATCATGATTTTATGAATCTCCATCAACAAATTTAGTGTGTGGGATGGGGATAGCCATTTAAAGAAAATGCTTTTGAAAGACATTAAAATGATTAATTTTGATTTTGAAAAGAACCTCCATGTAACAATCATTGGATTATTAAACAAGGTTTGGTTATATGTGTTTTGTTCCGAAAATTTCTTGCAATTTTTTATAAGATCTCTTATTATGTAGAAAAAAAAGTGCTGGGAAAGACATGTTATTTTAATTATCTTATTCTTCATGGGATGAACCTTTCCCACCATGAGATGGTGAAGAATTCTTAATTTTGGTCATCTCCTTTGTTTGATTAATTATAATTTCATGAGAACCTAGGATTTTAAAATCTACAAGGGTGAGGTCCTAAAACCAAGGATGTTGAAGATTAAGGATGAAATAAGCTATCTCAAAGAAAGAATGATATCCTCACCTATATAAATATAAGTCCACTATGGATGCTTGGAGACAATAATTATCTACTTGAGATGGAGGAAGAACCATCCCACAATGGACATGAAAAATCAGGTGTTTATTTTGAGATGTGGGACACCTTGATCTTAAGGGGTACTTATTGAAGTGATAGTGCATATTAAGGAATAATGTACATCTCAAAAGAAAAGAAATAACCCTATAATGGACTAATCTAATAAAAACTCTAAGGCATGATGGGTCTTGAATGTACCAAAGATCTTTCCCACTTTGCATAGAAAAGTAAAGTAGAGTTTATTTTAAGTTGGGTTTATTAAGTTCCCTATGGAGATAGTTAATTACATCTAAGAGTAAATCCCAGAATACTCTCGATTAAAGTAGGAATAAAGTCTCCAAAGGTTTCAATGCTAAGACTTTCAAAGGATTGACTATTTTAGAAAATCAAATGAGATAGATCAAGGAAAAGACTTATTTTGGAAGCCAAAGAAAATGAGTAGGGAATGCTTATGATAATAGAAAGCTTAATGAGTAATCCAATCTATCCTATGGTTGGGCTTTATATTTTTGAAATTGAAGAGAGTTAATTATTTGAGTTGACATTTTATTAGAATAGACTTATAATCCCACAACATAAGATTGTGGAAATGCTTAAGAGGTGAGGATATATGCTTATAGCCCAAAGAAATAGTTATCTTGGATCCTAGGCTAGGGAGCTTTGGTACAACGTCTAAATCTAAGTGAAAGGTGGACATAATGGTGCCTCCACTGAGAGATAGACCATCATTGTTGGACTTTACCACCAGTGGCCAACTAACACCTCCTGCTTTAAGTCCATGTGGCCAAGTCTTATGTATTGCAAGATGGCTAGGGTAGTTATTATTTAGAAAGACACTAAGTCCTTAAACTCACTCCATAAGAGACTAGATCATCAAGGGCATGAATAATGATTTAATCTAATGCAAAATTTTAACAAGTTTTATTTGATTTTTGGGCCTTTTTTATTTTAACAGGATAATTTTATATGCCTAAATTCATGAGAAATTGATTATGGGCTTAATCAAAAAGAAAGAGATTTCTTTCCATCAAAGGCTCTTACAAGTTAAGCCTTTATTCTCTAGATGGAAGCCCTCTCTTAACAAGAGTGGAAAGAATATGACATGCATGATATTATACATTCATTCATCTAACTAAGGGGTTGCTAAAAAATTATTACCTTGATTTAATTCCTAGGATTTTATGTAGGTTATGAGTTATTTTAAAATTTTAGTTTTGAGTTGTTAGTGGGATAGAAAATTTAATTTTATCCTAAGAACCAACGCATCCACATTCAAACATCAAACATGAAGAAACTAGAAAAAGCATGCAATTCTAGTGCGCAATCTAGACACAATATCAAATAATTTTATAGACTACCGTAAAAGATTAAAAGACCGGTGCGATTAGGTTCCACCGTACACCCCAAAAAGAGAAAAGAGATGGGTAGCCGAGCTATACCCTTATACAACCCATATTACAAAAATAATACACGCTATGGGGGTCTTCTTTTCTTCATTTCTTCCTTCTCTTCCTTTTGATTTGATTTGCTCCAAAGGTATCATAGGGCACCCTAGGGACTAAGCCTTCAGACCGCTGCTCATCCTAATCCCCCATAACACTAAATCTAATTCCTAATGCAAAATTACATTAAAAATAGAAAGAGTAAATCTAGCTACACCTGCAAAATAAATGTTATCTAAAAACACCATATAACCCATGCAGTTATATGAATAATTTGGACTTAGCACCCCACACATGGGTAACCAATGCCATTTGTCCTAACGTGGGTTATGCTTATAAGTAAGCACACAAAAATCATTTATATCATTTTTAATTATAGCAGCCCCTTAAGCACAACCCCGTGCAGAAAATATGATTAGGCTAATAATGACCTAACATCCAATCTACGAAGAATACACCCTAACATCCAGTCTAAAATATTACATCACAAAACAAAACACAACATCATACATACAATCAATACATCGACCTAGCCTAATTCTAGAGTCAATGACCTAGTATTCTAGTGTGTGATAAGAAGGCTTGTGTAGCAAGGCTTTAGTGGGCTTCTTTAGTTTAAGTTTCAATTTGGAGTTTGAATTTGTTTAAATTTTACCTTTGGGTGATTTCAATTTAAATGATTTAATGATTTATTTTTCATTTTTATTTCACTTTTATTTGGTTAAAGTGATGTTTAGGTTTTCAAGAATGAAGAGTGGAATGAATTATGTTTGTAGATGGAACTCACCCTATTCTACATCCTAACATCTAAAGAGTCTAACTAAGGTCCTTAAGTATCTTAATTAGCCCATTTGAATTTGTGTGATTTATTTGATTTGATTTAGATTTTAGAATTTGAGTTTGTTTAATCTTCTTTTATTTGATTGATCAATTTTGGATTAAATGTGTTGATTTAATTAAATATTGATAATTCAATATCCTTAATATCTAATGAAGTTTAAGTTTATTTAAATCCATGTGTTTTCAATTGATTTATTTTAGATTAAACGTGTTGATTTAATTAAATCTTGATAATTCAATATCATTAATATCTAATGAAGTTTAAGTTTATTTAAATCAATGTATTTTTGATTGATTAATTTTATATTAGATGTTTTGGTTTAATTGATATTTTGATAATTCAATATCTAGTTTCTCTCCCTAGGGTTTTAATTTAATTCCTTGATTTCATATGATTAATATCATTTAGATGTTGTTTAAATTCATTGATTTCATTATTCCATTTAAGTTTGATTTAGATTGGTAAATGTATTTAATTTACTTATGATTTATTTGAAGTTTAATGTATTCTTTTATTTGAATTTCAATTAAGGGTTTAACTTATTGAATTTAGCCATCTAGTTTATCTATAGATTATCTCTTCAATTTGATGATTAATATTTTATCTTAATTTAATAGGTTTGCTTTATTTGAGTTTTATTTTTGTTTGACTTATTTTAATATTATTTGAAATTAAGAGAAATTAGATATAATTTAATAACTTTAGAATTTATATGTAATTTTATGTTTATTTGATTTGATTATGGTTTATTTATTTATAGTTTGATTGGATAAAATGAATTGAAAGTTTGCTTTAATTTATTTGAGTTTGATTATTTATGATTAGAATTTCATTTTAATTTCATTCATTTATCATGTTTATTAGATTTTAGTTTTGTTTTGATTTTACACATTTTAAAATTTAATTAGTTTATCTTATTTAAGTAGGTTGAATTAGATTTTGATCATGTATTAAATTGATGAGAGTCTTTCTTTATTTGATTTAATTTGATTTGATTAGCTTTATTAATCTATAGGTTTGCTTAGGTTCAATGTGATCATATAATTAGTATAATTTAGAGGTATGTTTATGTTAATTATTAAATTAAATAAAGATTTGTTTAATTTTTAATTTGGTTTCATATTTGTTTAGGTTAATGATGTAATTAATGACCTAATGATTTAAATTTAATTTAGGATTTGATTAACAATTAATTGCATTTTAATTATGTTTAAATTGATGTTTGCTTAAGCATAAGTTTAATGTGATTACTTTAATTAACTTAATTGGTTTATTTTAAGATGTGCGATTAAATTAATTAGTGGAATAATTAAAGATTTAATTTGAGTTTGAATTAAGAATTAATTTTAATGTGATTTATTTAAATCAATTTGGTTTATTAAGATGATGGATTATGCCATTAAATTTGCATTAATTAGATGTTTAATTAATTAAATTTGATCAAGGGTAATTGAATTTTGAATTATCAGATTAATTAAAGAATTGTTTAATTAATGACTTAATTTCCCTCATGTGAGTGATTTGATTCAGTTAAGTGTTTTACTTAAGTTTGATTTGATTAAAGGATTATTGTTATTGTCATTATTATTATTAATTGAATTAACTGTTTATTTTATTTTAATTAAGTTTAATTATTTATGATTAGAATTTTATCAGATTTGATTCATTTATTATGTTTATTTAGTTTCATTAATGTGTTTGATTTACTTATTAGGTTGAAATATTTGATGATTGAGTAACTCTCTTATTCCAAATGGATTGATTTAGAAATTAAAATAATTAAGTTACTTTAGCTTCATTTAGTTTGATTTGGTTTTAAGAATGTGAAAGAGATTTGTTAATTTGGTTTAATGAAGGGTTGCTAAGTTTATTTTATGGTTTAATTAGGTTAAGGTGTGAATTAAATGAATTAATTAACCCTTACCTATATCACCTTAAGTTAATTAACTATTTAATAATGATTATGATTTCAATTTTATTATGATTTCAATTATGCAAGTTTGGAATGATTATGATTTCAATTTGATTAATCAAGTCATTTAATTAATGAATTAAACCATTAATTAATCTCAAATTAATTAATCTCAACTCAAGTGAAATGAACTTAGGAAAGAATGGGAAAGAGGTCCTAATCTCATTCCCCATGTCCATCTGCTATCTCACAATGATTAGCAAGCTTAATTAATAATTTTCTTGTTGTTTAGAATATTAATTAATCACCTAATTAATTAAGAGAATAATTAAGGCTAAGATAAGCAATATCCCTAATTAACCAAGAAATAAATCTCAAGAAAATCATGAGAAGCAGAGGTCATCCCATTAATCAACTTCAGAAAGTTTAGAATTAATTCCTTGGGTAATTAGGGATTAATTAATCTAATTAAGTTTTCAGTTAAACTAAAATTAAGTCTTAATTACTGTTCAAAATTAATTAGAATTAATTTTAAATTAAGTCCCTCAAAAATACCTTTAAAATGAGCCATCATTTTTTTTTTTAAATCTTTCTATGATTACTTATGAATTTCCAAATTTTCAGCTGATTTAACCAAATTTTATAAGGTATACTGATTTATTTAATTAACATAGATCATTTGAACTTCTAAATTCAATATCTTTTAATCCAAAAGTTATTTTGCCTTAATATTTTTATAATAGGTAGATTTTAAAAGTTTCAATCTCTAAAAATTTTACCTCAATCCAATTTGTATTTTTAGAGTAATCAATGAAATTTAATTTTCACTAAAACTTAAATTAAGCTCACAATACTCAACAAATATTAATGATTTTTAGTTCATTGGATTTATCTAGAAAGATAAATCCAATGAGCCCTTATTTGTAATTTTTCATTGGGTATTTTATTTTTTGTGAATTTTTGAAGTTTCAGGTAATTTAAATAATTTTTAAAATCAGAAAATGGGCATTTTCCCACTTAACCCAGTCAGCACCGCATGCGGCGTTGAAGGGGGAATGCGGTGTCACATGGCACCATGTGATTGGGCATTGCTATTATGCGTGGCACGTAGCACCATGTGGCATCGTGTCGATCGAAGCGAGAAAGGGATAGGACACGGATCGATCCGTTTGATCACATTGAATGATCGGATCGATCCTCATGATCTGGATCGCATGATCCACAAATCCGAACTGTACAATCATGGATCCAAACCACGCGATTACATGATCTGAGCCGTCCGATCTCTAAATGGCTAGATCTGACGGCTGACGTGAATTCTGGCAGATGAAATAATAAATTCTTACTATTTTTGTGATTTTGAACCAAATTTTGTCTGATTGGGCTTGATTTCTTAAAAATCATCACCAAAAACTCTCTATTTCATATGGGGATTATATAAAATGAAAAATGTGAGGGTAATCCAAGGAAATTTCCTAAAATTGAGCATACATTTGTGCAAATGGAAGATCCTAAGGCTGGCTATAATTTGATGAAATTACCTAGCTGGTGATGGTTTTCGATGACAGTAATGATCTGAGCATGCTCTTGAGTAGAGGAAGAAGCCTTGGAGTGAGCCTAGACACCTTCACTTGAATGATGTATTCTTCAATTTCCACTTTCTTCTCAGAATCCACCCAATTTTGATGTTTTTAGCTCAAGAGAAGTGGGGAAGTGGTGGATGGTTGCTTTGGGGGTTCCAAGAGGGTCTCTAATGCCAAAATTAGATCCCTTTACTATCTCTATTCTCCCTCTTTTAATGGTGGTCAAACTTTAAATAAATGTGATGGGGAAGTGGTTTTGATGGATGATGGCTTGATTGGGGACTTTGGATTTAGCTCCCAAAGTCTTTATTTGCTGCCATAGGATCAGCTCCATGGAATGCAAGTATTGGGGAGGAGTTGAATGCATGTGATGGGGAGAATTAAATGAGACTGGGTGGAATCTTATGTTGGGGAGGATCCATGAGGGATTTAATTGGGTTGGGTTGATTTTGGGCTGATCTCAAATGGCTTTGGGTCTGGTTTGATCAACCCCGAATGGGTCATGGCTTGGTTTCAAGGGGTTTGGCTCAATTTGGGTCATATGGGTCATATTGGGTCATATCTAGTTAGGTTGATCATTTGGTCAAATTGGGTCAAGCCAAAGCTTAGGTTAGTTAAATAATGATTTGAATAGTTTTGGCAATTTGATTTAATTTGGCTTATAATTAATTTTGGCTCATTTGGAATCAAAATGGATCAAATCAGTAAGTTAACCAATTTGATCAAAATTGGTCAAATTGGCTTAGGTTATGGGTTGTTTCATGTTCAATTGGCTGATTGAAGATGAATGTGATCTTTGGTTTCAATCAATTTGGATTTAATTTTGATTTAGGACAAATTGACCCTTTAGGCCAATTTGGGTTAAATGGCTCCATTGGCCTTGATTGATCAAATTGGGTTCATTTATGGTTTTGGTCAAGTTCAATAATTAATTTGGAATGAACTTGAGCCATTGGTTGCAATCAATTTGGGTTAGATCATGATTTGACCTAATTTGGTCCTTTAGGCTAATTTGGGTCAACTTGGATCGAATGACCAATTGGGCTTGGTTTGGCTCAGTTGGTGGTCAAGTCATATTTAAATATTGATTTTGGGTTAATTCAAATCATTGGTTTCAATTAATTTGATGTAGTATGAGTTTTGGCTAGTTTTTGTTCATTTGGGCTAAGGGTTGACTTGGTCAAATGATAAAGTTGACTTGGTTTGACTTAATTGATTGCAATTGATCATCCTAGGGTGATCAACAATCATGGTGGAAGGTTTTGGTGAGCTTAGTTCAATCCAATTTGGGTTGTATTGGAAGTTGGCTCAAATGGATCATTTAGGTCACTTTGGGTCAAATGGACCTAAAGTCAATTAGTTTGGTTTTGTCGATTGAGTTTAGTTGAACTTATATATGAGCCCATATTGAAATATAAATTCAACAACAATCAATTTGGAGTCTAAAGGATTTTGGCTCATTTGAAATTTTCAAGTCAAAAGGGCTAGGTTGGGTTTGACTTGGATTGGCTTCAATTTGATTTGATGATTGTATGTTTCATTTATAGTTGGATAGATGATTGAAGGAATGATCGATTCAATAGAAAATCCATTGGTTTTGATTTGATATGGATAGAATTTGGCTAAGTCCAAGAGTTGGCTTAAAGGGCATGGGTGAGTTTGAATTTAATTTTTGATATAGTTTTGGTCATTTGAATTTGGATTTCATTTATATTTTTGAATATAAATGAAGGAACAATTGATTTATAAGAAAATTGATTGAGTTTGTATTGGTTTAAATGTTAATTTGGTTAAGCACATGGAGGTGGGTCCATCTAGCTTAAAATTTTAGGATTTGAATTTAATTTTGGGTTTCAATTATTTGAAGCCAAATTTGGAATTAGATTTGCAATTTGAATTTAAGTTTGAGATTTGGTTTGGGATTTGAATCTGGGTTTGATTTGAGAAGGTGCATATGGATTGGGTTTAGGCTATAGGGTAAGTGATTTCCTTAAGTCCTAAGGCATGACCTAATCCTATGATTAACCCTTCTAAGTCTCTAGGCTTAGTGTTGACCTCATTTTTAGAATGAGCTCTCAACCCCTCCATCTTAAACATAGGACTTTTCTTAAGACACATCTAGTGCTTGTGGACACTCCAACCAAGCTAGAAGATTTAGAAGAGTTAGCCATAAGAATAGGTCATGCCTTGGGATGTTAAAAAATTCCCTACCCTTTAGCTTAAACCATTCCTCACTTTCCTTCTTTCAAGTCAAACTCCAAATCAATTCTATTTGATTTTCTCCAAACTCAATTCAATTCCATGATTCAATTTCATGATTTAATTCCATGATTGAACTCCATGATTGAAATCCACGATTGAAATCTATGATTGAAACCCATGATCAAAATCCATCAAAAATTCCTTAGTCCAAATTTTGCTTAAGTCCTTAAGCCTCTCTTTAAGGACTTAACCAAAATCATGATTCAAACCTATTCAAATCTTTGAGATTTTCTCACGATAAATTTATATTCTCATTTATATTCACATATATAAATGAAATATAAATTCAAACCCATCAAATCAAACTCAAAATCTCAAATCAATTCATGAAAACTTTCTTAAATCCCTTTAATTTTCCATTAAAGGACTTAGCCAAAATCAACTCTAAAACTTGATCAAATCACTTCAAACCATTAGGATTTTCTCAAAAAAATATTTATATTCTCATATATAAATAAATATAAATATAAATTAATCAAATCAAACCCTCAAATTAAATTCCAAATTTAAAATCCTTGAAATTCCTTTTTCCATTAATTGATTTAACCTAAACTTTGATCAAACCTATTCAAACTCATGGGATTTTCTCAAAACTTATTTGTATTCTCATTTATATTCTCATATATAAATGAAATATAAATATAAATCAATCAAATCAATCCAAAAATTAAATTTCAAATTAAAATTTCCTTAAATCCTTTAAATTCCCTTTAATGGATTTTACTAAATCATGATTAAACCACTTCAAATTCTTGAAATTTTCTAATGCTCAATTTATATTCACATATATAAATGAAATATAAATTTAAACAATCAAAACCAATTCCAAAATCAAACTCAAATCAAAATCAAATCTAAGCCAAGCCTTTCAAAATCTTGAACTTAGCCAAAACACTTTCAAATCAAGCCAAACCCTTGATTTTCCCTCATGGTTTCAATCCTACAATCATGAGCTCATATATAAATCCAAACTTCAATCATTCAATCAAAACCCAAATCAAAATCAAACCAAAACACCTTCATATTCTTCCTTTGAATATGAAATTTTCAAATGGATCAAAACCCATTTGACTTTGAACCACTTATAAATGGATTTATATTTCAATCATGAATCCATATACAAGATCAACTTCAAATCAAGCTTTGACCAAACCATTTGACCCACTTAGGCTCACTTGACCCAAAGTGACCTAAAGTACTTATTAGCCAACTTTTGATCTAACCAAATTGGATTGAACCAAACTCCTCTTTCTGATCAATGATCATCATGGGATGATCAATCAATCAAATTGGGTCAAACCAAGTCAAACTTATGGATTGACTAAGTCAACACCTAACCTAAAATGAAATCTCACATAAATTCCACCATAGGTCAAATTGATTGAAACATTGATCTAAGTTCACTCATGACTTATGTTTGAACTTGACCAAAGCTTAACCAACATTGGCCCGACCCAAGTTGACCCTTTTGACCTAAAGGGCCAAAATGTGTCAAAACTTGATCTAAGCCAAATTGATTGGAACCAATGGGTCAAGTACATTCCAAATCACTTGTGGAACTTGACCAAAGCCATAATTGGCCAACTAGACCTAACTAGCTCATTGACCTTAGACCCAACATGACCTAAAGGGGTCATGTTGTGCCAAAATTGAACCTAACCCAAATTGATTGGAAATAAAGATACCAATCCACTCCATATGACTAACCAAACCTAAACCTACCATTGATCTACCTCAAATAGGTCAAATGGGTCAAATAGGTCAACTTGACCCATTTGACCTAAGTAAAGTCATATGAGCCAAAATCAAATATATACCAAACTGAACCAAACCAAAGCCACCAAAATATTTCAAATGGTCATATGAACTTGACCCAACCCTTGGTTTGACCCAATTTGACCTCAACTTATTAAGTTGACCCATTTTGACCTAAATGGGTCAACATGAGCCAAATAATGAAACTTGTCCAAACCTAGTTTCTCCACATACCCAACATACCCAAAGTGAAAAAAAAATAGCAAAATGACCCTTCTACCCCTAGGCCATAGAACAAATTTTGACCTAGCACATGGGTATTTTGGTCATACCCTCTTCACAATCACTTGAGGCTTTCCTAAAAGCTCAAGAGACTTAGTGATGAGTGGTGCACCCAACCCAATGGGTTTGGGTCAACCCATTTGGTCCATAGACCAAACCTGACCACTTAAAGCAAAATTGAATTTTTCAAATTCCCTCTTAAGCTCAAATTCAACACATGGAAGTTTGCAATCCATTCAAGGGATCAAACTGACCATGTGCACACTCAAAATAGCCTAAATACCTCTCCAATCTCATCAATTAGATCAAAATGGCAAAAAATGGTTGGGCCGTCCGATTGCCATAGGGGGAGATATACTCCCCTAATTCAATGAAATTTTAATTGACTCTCTGTCAATTGAAGCCTAGGAACCCTTAGCAATCATCAAAGAGCATTCCCATGGTCTTTAGAGAGGATTTGAATTCTTCTTTCTCGATTTTGCACAGTGCAAAAATAGGGGTGGTAGAGTGAATTGCTAACTTCCTCTACACTTGATTTCCTCCAAATTTGTCCTACACACTTCTTCAAGGACCAATCCAAGATCACTCAAGCTCACATTGAGTTCATAGCAAGGAGGATCAATTCAATCAAAGTGCAAGTGGCGTGGTGTTGGTCCACCTATTGATCCACTCAATCCCAAGGCCTAAGAATTTCAACAGGGCTTCATCTCCACCAGGCGAAGCTACCTCGTTGATCTCGAGTGTCGATGAGGTATGGAATTTTTTGACCACTTAGCTTAGGAGGTGTTGGTCCTTTTTAAAAGAAATGTTCATGGAATGTGAAATCAATCATTGGATAGGTTTGTAATAGTGCTTAGATGGTGTGGGTAGAAGTTCATTCCAATCAGCTCAATCGATCGATTTCTAGATCATGGGGGTTTCCATTGATCCTCGGAAGAACTTCTCATCTCGATCCATCCCATTTTGATGGAAGGGAGATTATTTAGTGCATTTAGTCGATTTTTCTTTAAAACGTGGGGAATTCTCACGTCAGATCTTTGATTGGATGGCGAATAAGTCGTCGCCGTAAGGTGACAACTTAAGTAATCCCCTCATGGCATGATGCATGTAAAGCGCACTGACCGCCGCCACCATGCATCACATCGTGAGCTAAGGATTAAGCAGGGATTAGTAATTCCTAATTAATTCAGAGAACATCTAAAATTCATAATTCCTTTTAGAAAAATAAAAAAAATAAAAGAAAAATGCTATAGAAAGATAATTTCATCTAGAATATTTTAAAAATAATTTCAATGGATTTTGAACTACTCTTTTCTTTGAATTTGGGTTTCTTTAGAAATCTTAATTAGCTAATAATTCTTTAATTAGGTCATCAATTAATCTCAAAATTTTAGGGTTCATTTTAGAGGATGACCTCTGCCTCCCCTAATTTTCTTGAGATTTATTGAGGGCTCAATTGGGAAAATTTCTATTTCATTCCCCATTACCCCTTTCATGCAGTTAAGGGTAATTAGGGTGTAATTAGTGGATTTATCCTATAATTAGGGTTGATTAAGGTCATATCTAGTAAGTAGGAGATTTATGGAATAATTATGGGGCATTTCCTAAACTATTCCTAAACCCTCCTTCTTCTCTTAATTAAGGGTTAATTTATTAATTATCCCCTTAATCAATTTTCAAAATTTTAAAAGTTTTTAGAACTTAATTAATCTACCTTTGGTAGATGCTTAGGTGTTTAATAGCCTAAGCTCAATTAAGAAAATTGAAACCCCTTTCATAAGTATGAAAGGGTGTTTTGAAAATACTAAACCCCTTAATTAATTAAACAAATTGCATTAGACCTTTTTTATTAGTGCATTGAAAATTTAAATTCCTTGTGGGTTTTATATCATCTCATTTGCTCATAATTATCTAGTTAATTCTTCTAAGGTGGTGTAGGTAAGGGTTAATTAAGCTACTTAATTCATACCTTAACCTAATCAACATATAAAAATGGATCTAATTATCTAAAAATTAAACAAAAAATATCAAACACATGTGGGAATGGGTTAGGAACAACAAACTCATCTCACCTTTTTAAAATTAAATCAAACTACAAACTAAACAAAAATCATTTTTGAAATTCACTTTAATTTATTCTAAATTTTCTTATTCTATAAGAATGTCTTTAGGATTTAGGTAAAGTGAGTTTGTTTACATGCTTTCATTGATTTGAATCTTTCCCAACATGTTAAATTGTATACCATGTGATTTTGTACATTCATAATTTCATGTTTCAAATTTTATAATGAAATTGTTTACTTTATATCAAATGTGCATGTGTTGGCTAAAATAAGATATGAGTGGCTATTATCACTACTAAATCAAAATTATTTTCAAAACTTATAAATAAAATATCAAATCTGAAAGTATGCTACTTATACTTTAGTTATAAGCTTGCATGTGAAATTTTATAAAGGTATGCTTAGTATAGGTTTCCTTTCTTTCTTATATTGGTATAGTTTTGAATAGGAATTTTGGTGAGATATAAGGTTCATTTTAAAAGGACCTAATGCTCACCTAATTTCATATCCTATTCATCCCTATGCTACCATCTATGAAGGGTTACATACACTTACATATATAAATTTCATAAACAAAACAAATCTATTAAACAACTTTTGCATCTTCCTTTTCTATTTCATTTCTTTTATATGCATGTTTGTACTTAAGGAAAGTGGTATATTAGTCTGGACAATCCTGAGGTTGTGAGGCTTTTAGTAGCCCTAAGTAGGTCTTGTACCTTACACCTCTAGTTAACAATAGTGTTGTACTCACTTATGCCTTTCTTACTTTTATGTATGTATGTGAAATTTTGGTTAAGGAAAACCTTTTCTACTTAAGAAAAATCATGCATATTCAATTTCTAAATTTTTTTAAATGGATTACTTAGCATGCATCATAAAGTGTGTTAACTACTCATCTACATGTATATATATGCTTAGGGTCCATCCATATGCATGTTATATATGTTGGGAAAGAAATGAAGTAATGTGTGTTATGTGAATTTTGATTCATTTTATTTAATCTTAAAATGCTTTTCTCTTTTGAATAGGTTTGTTTAGAGTTTATCTAAACTTAGGATTGATTAAAAGATGTAATCAAAACATTTACCTAAATGAAATTAAAATGTGAACCCACTTTAGAAAATTACTTAGGTTAGGGAAGGAAAGAGAAGTTCTCTTCTCTTTCCCTCTCTTCATAACTTAGTAATTAATTGTAAGTTTCACTTAAACCAAATCAAAACATAAAATGAAATCAACCTATAACACTTAAATAACTTAAATGAAACTCTCCTCTAAGTTGAACATGTTCTTCACACTTAGAAAATTTGAACTAAATGCCCTAACTAAGCATATCACACAAGCCTTCAAAGCACACATAGCCTAAGTCACCACTTCTAGCTTTAGGTTAGGTCAGTGCATGGTTTGATGTTGTATTTTGTTTTGTGAGATATATTTTAGACTAGATGTTAGGGTGTATGCTCATAGAATGAATGGTAGGACGTGCTTAGCCTAACTATTCTTTCTTGTAGGGGATTGTGCTTAAGGGTGCTATCATAAATAAAAATATAACTGCTTCTTGCTTGCAGGAGCTTATACCCCTAAGCATAATCCATAGGCTAGGTGGACTTAGTCACCCATGTGTGGGGTGATAAGTTCAATATACATGCTTGGGATTTGTGTAGTATGATTTAGCTAGCCTTTGTCTTGCAGGTGTTAGTTAGATTTCTACTTTTCCTCTTCATGTAAAAATTTGTATAATTAGGATTTTGGAATGATTTATTATGGGATTAGGATGAACATTGGTCATAAGATCCCATCTTATGCACAATGTGAAGCCTTGGAGCATCTGCCTTCCAACCTTTCAAAGGAGGAACCAAAGAAAGAAAAGTAAAAAGAAAAGAAGAAGGAAGAAAGAAGAATAAAGCTTGAAGTCCCCCGATAACAATGAATTCCTTGCTTGATTGTAATATTCATTTTTAATCCAGGTTGTATAAGGGTAGAGCTTGGCTACCCACATTTTGGTATTTTCAGGTTTGTGCAGTGGTGCCCGATGACAAACAACCATTTATTCTTTTTGCGATTAGCTTTATAAATTGGTGGATGATTTGTTTAGCTTTTGCATTAAGTGGCATGCTTTCCTAGTTTCTTCCTTGCTTTATGTATGGCCTGGATGTGGATTAGGCTCTTTAGAGAAAAATAAATCTTTTACCTAACTTAACAATTCAAATTAAAATTAAACAACTCATAACCTCACTTAAAGCTTAGATTTAAAATCAAGATAAAAGAATTAACAACCCCTTAGCTAGATGAGCATTTCCTTATAATATCATGTACAAATTCATCTTATTTCACTCTTGATAGGGGCTTCCACCTTTTCTAGAGAACTCACTTGACTGTGAGTCATGGTGGAAACTCACCTCCTTCCTTCTCGCTGATTTTTGGCCAATAATCTGATTTCTTATGTATTAGTCATTTTGGGATTGCAATAGATTTAGGTCATTTGAAGCATGTCCCTTTACAAGATCTAGCCTTTTTAGGGAGTGAGTTTAAGGATGTAGTCTCTTTCTAAATAAAACTGCCTAGCTATCTTACATAAGCATAAAGACTTGTCTACATATATTTAAAATCATAGGAGGAGTTAGTTGGCAGCCACCCTTGTGTTGTAGTCCAAGAAGTGGGGTGTTTGTCTCTTATGGAGGCAAACCAATTACCCATTTTCATCTTAGATTTAGGTTGTGCTTCGCCCAAAGCTCCCTAGATTTAAATTGAGTTTCTTAAACTCACCTCACCTCTTAGGCATTTCTTAATCTTGTGTTAAGGAAACTTAAATCCTAAAATTCTAATAAAAAAATGCAACTCAAACAAACTAAATCAATTTCTAAAATGTAAAGCCCAACTATAGGATAGTCTGAGATGCTTGCTAGATTTTCTAGCATCATTGGCATCTCCTACTTATCTCTCATTTTGGCTTCGATAATAACTCCCTCTTTTGATCACTCCCATTTGATCCTCAAAACATAAACCAATCAATTGGTAGTCCTTCCCTATTGAAATCTTCAGAGACAACTATCATTTACCTTAATCGAGAGTTTTTCTAAGGGATCCCATCTCTTAGGATGTAATTAACTATGGGGGCTTGCCCCTGTAAGGAACTTAACGAACCCAATTTAAAATAAACTCTGCTTTACTTTTCCATGTAAAATAGGGGAAGAATCTCTGGTACATATGCAGACTCATTATCTTAGGAGTCCTTATTGAGGTGATTTGTTCCATTAAAGGGTAGTGACTTCTATCTTTCAAGATAGTACACTATTTTCTTGATGACGTATCCGATCACCTAAATAAGTATATCTGTGAATCTGTGACATCTTACTAAGACAAATTTTATAAGATCTCTTATTTCTTTTCTCCACAGATTTGAAAGGAAACTCCGTATAAGAGATTTATTCACCACACTTAGGTTAAGTGTTCACCTAATCACTAGAAGTGTCTTATGACTAAGGAACTCTTAGTGTCTAGAAGAGTCCTAAGTCTAAGGGGAGGGTTGAGAGCTCACTCCAAAAGTGAGGTCAACTGCTCATTATAAATCTACTTTAGATTTTTTGGCTATCTTTAATTCATCAAATACAACACAATATAAATATTTAGTAAATGATTTTGTTCATACTCATTAGAAAGTTATTTTGTTTCATTCATATATACTTGCAAATAAGTTATTGAGTAATGCTTGAGTTATCAAACTTTCATATAAGTTCACAATTAAGTATTGCTTGAGTTCAATTTTCATTTGGAAATCAATTATCTTGTTTCTTGTAAGTCAAGTGTGAATCTTAGATTTGCTTTTGTCAACAAGTTCATTAAGTGACATTTGATTTATGCTTGTTGATGAACCATCAACCTTATGAGTCCAACGTGTTCAATGTTTATTCTTGCTCGTAGGCAGGCAGCCAAGTCCTAAAAGCTCATTCTTATTAAAAGTCTTTTTTATATTTTTTGCATGCAAATTTAACTTTGATTTATTGTTTACATTGAAGTTGAGTTTAAGCAGATTAGTACTTTTATTTGATTCTCTTTAAGCTTCATATCATTCCAAATTTTGGCAGCCTCCCAGCATCGTCCCCGCATAGGAGGCTGTATCAGGGGGCTATTCAACCTTCCTGTTACCTCTACAGAGCATAACGATCAATGTCTTGCAACACTACGACCGTAGTCTTCTACCCATTAGCTCTACTAAGTATAATGAGGTCTTCAAATAGTTTCAATTTCAATTTAGATTTTACTCTTGATCTTAGAGTTCATTTTGCTTTAAATTAATTAAGTCCTCTATCAATCTGAATTACAGCAGCCTCCCGACATCTTCCCCACAAAGGGGGATGCATTGGGAATCTATTCGGCCTACCCGTTAACTCTACTGAGCATAACGATCAGTATCTTGCGACACTATGATCGTGGTCTTCTACTCATTAGCTTTACTGAGCATAATGAGGTATTCAAACACCTGCCCCATAGTTGACTAGTTTCAGAAGGCTCTAGGAAACACCTAACCAGATTGGGTAGCCTCCCCTATTCAATGAAAATGACATTTGGTTTGCCCATACATCTACACCATGATGACCGACATAAATTGGCATGTTACCTATAATACTAATTCCCAACTTATGTGCATCGGTGCATATTTCCCTCCACTTCTTTTGAAATAAAAACTGTTGAGCTATAAATATAGAGATAAAATCCTTATTTCTTTGATGAATCTAATCAAAGCCCCGATGTCAATTTTAAGAGAATCGGCCACTCATCCCATGAAAATGATTGACACCATGATCAATTGTAGAAAAGTGCGCATCCTCAAGCCAACATGAGATAGTAGGATCTTTGCAAAACTTTCAAACTGGTGCTTGAGATCTCCTTGACTTATTGTGAATCTCTCAGCTGCCTTAGCTATTAAAAGATTTTTTTAAATGCTCAACAATTGTGTACTAAACCTTTTCCACATCCATGGGATATGGAAGTTCATCCTCAATGAGTAAATCATCTTTGACAAGCTCTTCGAGAGATATAAGAAGAGTGTTGGCATAATTTGCATCCTGGCTAGCACAAGGTGATCCATGTTCATTAGACTTCCTCCTAGAAAGAATAAGGGGGTAAAATCTACCAAATAGAGTAGCTGGTAGAATGGAGCTAATCTAAGAATCGAATGGTCTCGTTCCTTAAATCTTCAATCCTGTACAACCCACGTAAGGTGGTTGGATGAAGCAGTACTACCACCCTCCTTCGTTTTTCCTTAAATCCCAGATTTAGCAAATCCTCTTGGTAGCACTTAAGATTAAGACAAGCGAGCATGAAGAGTGGAGGAAAAGACCAGAGTCACCTTTGTGATGTCCCCCTTCTCTTTTTTTAAGCATCAATGAAGTGGAATGGGTCTCGTTTGGACAGGCCGAGAATGCTATCAGTTGGGAGTAGATGCGAGCAGTTTGGATAGTTGAATGGGAGAGGGAGTTCGGTCATTCCATTTTTTTTTTCATTCGATTTGTAACAGGGATGGGATAAGGCTAGGGTGGTATGGGAGGGATGATGTGGTAGTCGAATGGTAGGTGGAGGCATGGGGATGGGCAGCTGGAAGTTCCAAAGCATTGACTACATATAATTAAAGGATAACTAGGTAGATTTATTTCAAAAGCTTGTTAATTTGAATAAAATTTAAAGCACAATAACCTTAATCAAATTAGATGTCTATTCTAGGTAATTTCAACATTCCAGATGCAACGGTGTAGTCCATTTTATGATCGAAGATCGTTTGGAACAATTTAGTGATGAATTTGGTAACTTTTAGTTCAAAAATGTGCATTGTCACTCGATCACTCGACGTTCACATAAACTCATATAAATCAATTGTGGAAAATCTTATTTGATAAATTTTGATGTCTCAAAGCTAGCAGCATGATCAATTTTATGAATGGAGGTCATTTGGACGTCATTGGAGCCTCTCGACTCTAATATGCATGTATGCATGTTGACAGCTTGACCTCTTGATTAGTCGACTGTTGGATTATGAAATATATATATTTCAATCATTTTTGATGTTCTACATGCAATGACTAAGTTTGTTCTTCGATCAGAGATCATTTCGACTAGTTTCGATGACATCTAACATATTTTAGCTTTGATTTGTGTGATATTGCATCCGAATCTCATTGAATTTTTTTTTATATAAATTCAATCCAACTCATGGATCATTTGTGGAGGTCAACAGATATCCCCCAATAAGTATGATTCGTGCATGAAGCGAGTCATGTTTGTTGAAAACTAGTTGACCTTTTGGATTGATCATGGATCTTGAATTACTTCAGCTTCAATTTCAATAGCTTATAGAGCTTTGATAGGATTTTTCATTAGTATGATGTTTTATTTTGGACATTGTAATGATGAGATTGACCAATTTATCTAGATCAACTTGTCAGATGGATAAGAGCTCTTCCACCATCTACTTCTCACTTTAATGGGTTTCAATATCTCTTTCTTTTGTGTTGTAGATCAATTTCCTGACCCTAGCTTCATGCTTGATTGGGCTTGATGGATGAATTGGTTTGTTTGCTTTGAAATTTAAAATTCCTTCTCTAGCTTTAAGCTTGATAGACTTAATGAAGGATTGACCTAATTTATCCATATTGACTTATCGTGAAGTGTATGTACATCTTGATCCCATGCTTTGCTTTGAACTCATTGAAGGATGCATGACAGCCTTTGATTATATTAGGTCTATAAGCTTGAGTTATCAATCCAGCAATGAGTGCTTTAACATATTGAATAACCATGAAACCCCTTTAGTTCAGCCATCAGTTTTATTTGAACATTGGGATGACTTATTCGGTCCCTTGCTTTTTTGCTTGATTGGACTTGTTGAAGAAAAGTTTTCTTGGTCTTTGCTTCTCCATGAGACTTGTTAAAGAGTTGAGATTTCATAGTTGATATTGATACCAAACTCGACTTAGTGCCTTCTTGAGTGAGGATATTTTTTTGTTAGATTTTGAAAAATGGCCTTATGACCATTAGAGTTGATTTCCCCATCTAGGCCAATTGAACTCACCAAGGGATTTGAAAATTTGGATGCTTATTCCTTTGAACTAACAAAATAGGAGGATCTCTTACTATGACCTTTATGGCATATTGAGTAAGACACAGCGACTCAACCATATTTTGAGTGTGTTGAGTCGACCTATGCACCCACTGAGTCTTGGACTTGAGAAATTAATGAAGGATTTTATCATCGCTAACAAGGTGGGTGATCTCTTACCACGACATTTATGGTGTGTTGAGTAAGACACGCCTGACTCACCATATTTGGGAGTGTTAATGATGCATCAACTCTAGCCATAGATTTGATGTATAGATGGAAGATGTGTCTCCAACTTAATTTATTAAAGTTTGCAGACTTAAAATTTCTCTTTTTGGTCAGTAAAACTTTGAACTTGTAAATTTGAATACATAATTTGAACATGTATATGGGGATCTCGGCCTTAGGCATGATGTCAACCCAAATACAAAAGGAGGCCCCCTATCTTATAGGGGAAAGCCTAACATTTTTTCTATAAAATTTAAAAAGAGCACCCTATCTGACTGGGGGATGTTTGCTTTATTTTGGAAATGCATTTTGTGTTATGAGAGAATTTCTAAGCAAAACTTATACATGTAATGATAGTGAAGCATAATTGGTATTCTCATAACCAGGACTAATTCTCCTTCTTGAAAAGTTTAAGGATGCACCGTATAATTGAATACATTCTTATGATTACATATTTATGTGTAATACTATTTCAAATATCGACCACTGATTGACGGAATTGGTCTTTTACCTTTGAAATCAATGAGCTGGTAAGCTCCTCCCTGATATACTTTCTCAATTATGAAGGATCCTTCCCAATTAAGCTCTAATTTACTGCCAATTTTATAGTAATGAATAATTAGTGGTCATGACCAATTCTCCTTCTTGAAAAGCTCGAGGATGTACTGTATGATTGAATGATTTAGACATCCTTGCTCGATAGTCTTCTAAATTTTGCTGAGCTTGGAGCCTAACTTCTTCATGCACATTAAGCTCTTCCATCCATAGACAGACATTGTCATCTTGAGTAAGAATATGTTGAATGTCTATTCAGAACGAAGGTAGTTTAAGCTCGAGTGGTAGAACTGCTTCAACTCCAAAATTTAGTGCATAAGAAGTGAATTTTGGGGTAGTCTTGTAGGCAGTGTGGTAAGCCCATAAAGCTTCCACATGCTTGGTATGTCACTTTCTTCTTTTTCTTGTGAGGATCTTTCTAAGTAGCTTGACTAGTGCTTTATTGAAAGCCTCGTCCAAGCCATTTACTCTCAGATTATAACTCAATGAGTATTACCGATCAATCTTATGTCGATCAGTAAATCTATAGATTTTAGTGCTCTTGAAGGCTAGACCATTGTTTGAGATAATTCGACATGGCACAACAAATCTATAGACAATATTGTGGGTGAAGAAGTTGGTCACATGCTACGTTGTAACTTCTTTGAATGGGGGGTGACTTCAGCCCATTTGGGGAAATAATCAGTAGCTGCTATAATGAAGCAATGGCAAGCTGATGATGGCAGATCAATTAGTCCAATTATATCCATTCCCCAACACTCAAATGGCCAAAATGCTATTGTTAGGTGCAACAATTTGAAGGCTGATGAATGATGTTTCCATGGACCTGACATTCATGACATCTCTTGGTGTGATCGATGCGATCTTTTACCATATATGGCCAGTAGCATCTCATTCTTTTGATTTTGAAAGCCATTTTGGGACCTGATTGGTGTGTGCCATAGAGTCCTTCATGGATCTCAACAATCACATTATTGGCTTTCTATTCCAAGCATCTAGCCATCCGCTCAAAGGATCTATAATAGAGGCTTTACTAACCTAAGCATATAGTCAAGCCTTTTCTCAGTTATCGACCATCAACTTATTGTTTGGCAGTTTGTCTTCCTTAAAATAGTCGATGAAGGGTTGTCTCCAATCTTCCTTCTCTTCCACCATGAGGATTTTACTTTGTGGTGTTGGAGCTTCTTCAGATTGAGGTCTTGCCTCCTGAATAGTCTGAGCCTCATCTTGTTAATTTGGATGAGCAATTTATAAGGGAGTGTAAGGAGCAACTTGAGTTGCATTCTATTGGCTTGCATTTAATGACCCCTCTTCCAGTGATTTTAGGTTTCGCTCTAAGACCAACAAGTGCAAACAATCAACACATAACCATCATCGTCCATACTTTCCATTTCTTTGGCCAACTTAGCCAAGCAATTAGCTTTACTATTTCTAGCTCGTGAGACAAAAGTTATGATGATGTTTGAAATTTGCTTCATAAGCTCGAGAACTCGCTTGTGGTAGTAAGCCAATTCGAGCTTATTGATCTTATAAATGCCCAACACTTGATTAGTGATGAGTGAGAATCACCAAAGACTTAGATTTTGAACCCCATGAGATAGCTTCCTCCGGACCACCAATGCTTCATATTCCTTCATTGTTGGTTGTGGCTCAGTCGGTTTATAAGAGTGCCTCATTATACCGCCTTTGCTGATCAAGATGAGGTCAATTCTAGCTCGAGCCTTTGGGAGATTTTAGGGATGAGTGTATTTGATGGATGAAGCTCCATCAAAATACAGTATCCACATTTGCTACTTTTTCTTTTCATATATATGTATAGGCTGCTCATCAGGAAGATCATTAGTGAGGAGTGAATCTAGCAGGATAGGGTGTGAAGCAAGGAAATCTACCAGAATTTGCCCCTTCATGGCTTTCTAGGGAACATATGTGATGTCAAACTGTAGCAGAAGAACAACCCATCGTGCCAAGTAACATGTCAACGCTGGTCTTATCATCAAGAACTTTAGCGGATCGATTCTTGAGATGAGAGTAATTTAATGAGACAACATGTAATGGTGGAGCTTTTGAACAGTAAAAATTAATGCCAAATAATACTTCTCAATCGGAGAATATCGCATTTCTACTCCTATTAGTCTTCAACTGATGTAGTATAGAGTGTTCTCCTTTCCCTCTTCATTATGTTATGCAAACAATGCACCTAGAGATTCTTCCAGTGCCATTGTGTATAAGATGAGGGGCTTTCTTGGGATTGGTGCTGCCATAATTGGTGAATTTAATAAATACTTCTTCTGGTGTTTATTTTTGGATTACATTTATGTGTTGTGTATATGTGAGGGGACACCACAAAGATCTAAGGATGTACTTATTGAGGTGATCATGTACTACATTAAGAAATAGTGTACTATCTCGAGATAGAAGTCTACCCTAATAGATCTAATCACCTAATAAGGACCCCAGGAATGATGGGTCTTTGAATATACTAGAGATTTTTCCCCTACTTTACATGAAAAGTAAAAGGGGTTTATTTAAATTGGGTTGTTAAGTTCCCTATGGAGACAAGCCTCCATATTAATTACATCTTAAGAAGTGATTCCCTTAAGAATACTCTAGATTATAGTAAGTGATTGTTATTTCCAAAGAATTCAAAGATAAGACTATCAAAGGATTGGTTGTATTTTAGAAAATCAAGTGGGATAGATCAAAAGGGGTTATTATTAAAACTAAAGGGGATGAGTAGGGAGTGCTCATGATACTAAGAGACCCAGTGAGCATTCCAATCTATCCTATGATTAGGCTTTATGTATTTAAAATTGAGGAGATTTATTTGTTTGAGTTGAGATTTTATTTAGAAATCTAAGACTTATAATTCCACAATACAAGATTATGAAAATGCCCAAGAGGTGAGGATTTATGCTTATAGCTTGTAAAGGGAAATAACAACCTCAGATTATAAAACTAGGGAGCTTTGGCGAGGGCCAAAATAAGACCTAAATCTAAGGTGAAAGTGAGCATATTGTTTACCTCCATAAGAGAGAGTAAACCACCCAATTGCTAGACTTATCACCGCCAGTGGTGACTAACTCCTCCTACGCTTTAAATCTATGTAAGCAAGTCATATGCTTTGCAAGATGGTTAGGTTGTTATTTATTTAGAAGAGAAACTAAGTTCTTAAACCCACTCCTTAATACTAGAGCATGAGGGTATGAATAATGACTTAAATCTAATGCAAATTTTTCACATTTTATTTAATTTAGGACTCTTTATTTTGCCACAGGCTATGAGATTTTATATGCCTAAATGCATGAGAAATTGGTTATGGGCCAAATCAAGAGGGAAAGAGGTGTTCTTCCATCATAGGCTCTTAAAGGTTAAGCCCATTTTATCTAGCAAAGATGGAAGCCCTCTCTTAGCAAGAGTGAAATAAGATGGTTATGCATGATGTTCAACATATAATCATCCAGCTAAGGGGTTGCTAAATATTTTATTATCTTGATTTAATGCTTAAGCTTTTTTGTGTGAGGTTATGAATTATTTTAAAATTTTAGTTATGAGTTATTAGTGGGGTAGAAAATTTATTTTTTATCTTAAGAGCCTAATCGCATACAGGCCACACAGCAATCACCAATCATAAAGAAACTCTAAAAAGACATGCTACTTCTAATGCACAAGCTAAACAAAATATCAAATAATTCTATAAAGCCATCATAAAAGAATAAGAGGCCGATGCAGTCGGGTACCACTGACATCCCTAAAAGAAATGTGGGTAGCCGATCTCTACCCTTATACATCCCAGCATAATAAAAGAATAATTACAATTATAAAATGATAAGTGTTATGGGGGACTTCATTCTTCATCCTCGATTCTTCACTCTTCATCTTTCATTTCTTCATTTTGATTTGCTCCATTTTTTTCTTTCTTTAGGTTTGATTGGGATGTTGTTTGCTCCAAAGGCATCACATGGTGTATAAGACTTGGTCTTATAACCAATGCTCATCCTAATCCCCAATAACACTTATCCTAATCCTAATGCAAAATTACATTAAAAGAAAAGGAAAGTAAATTTAGCTACACTTGCAACACAAGTGTTAGCTAAACACACTATACAACCCAAGTAGTTATATAATTAATCTGGGCTTAGCACCCCACACATGGGTAACCAAGCCCACCTATCCTAACTTGGGCTATGCTTAGGGGCTACGCAACTTGCATAGCAAAAAAAAATTATATTTTTATTACAGTGGCCCCTTAAGCATGAACCCTTCTATAAAATATGATTATAATCTCATTTATGCACATACACTCACTAGTATAAAACAATACATCACACCAAACATACACCAAACCATGCACCATCCTAACATAAAGCTAAAAATGGTGACTTAATCTAATGTGTATGTGTCAAGGCTTGTGTAGGCTTTAGAGTTATGATTTGCTAAGTGTGAGGGATTTAATTTATAAAGGGTTGATCTTTCTTTAAGTGATTTAATTTATTTGAAGATTTTACTTAGTGTTTTCTTTTATTTCATATAGCCTACACTTAGAAACTAAGTGTTATAAAGAGAAAAAAAGAGGGAATATCTCTTTTATCCCTATCTTAAGCCATTTCTAAGACAAGTTAATTAACTTAGTTCTCTTTAATGAATGGTTTATTATGTGTTTTAATTAACCCTAAGTTTAGGTTCACATTAAATAACCCTATTCAATAAGAAAGATATCTTAAGATTAATTAAAATAGATTACTATCACATAGCACACCTTTATTCATTTCTTTTCATCATGTATATCATGCATTTGAGTAAATCTTAAGCATAAATATACATGCAATTTGTATTTTTAGCATACTTGAATGATGAATGCAAAGAAGTGTAATTGAAAATTAAATATTTCATTTTTGGTTGAATTGTGAATGCATGCCTTTTTACATAGAAATGGGGGATTTTCATCCATTAGCTAGGTACACATTCACATGTTTAAAAGTTTTAAGTGAGCATGACACCATTATTTTCTACACCAGGGGCATAAGGTACAAAACCTACTTAGGGCTACTTAAAGCCTCGCAACCTCGGGATGTCCAGACTCACTTTTCTTAGATACATGTAGATGTATAAACAACTATAAGGATAGGAAAACCCATGCAAAAGTTATGTTTGAATTATTTGATTTATGGTTCTTATTTATTGGTCACACCATACATACATATGTATAAGAGTTTTAAGTGAGTACGGTGACATTATTTTCTGCACTAGGGGGTGTAAGGTACAAGACCTACTTAGGTACTTAAAAAATCACCCTGGGATGTCCACTAGTATACCACTTTTTTCAGATACATATGAATGTACAAAAGAACCATATGATATGAAATTCTTCCTAAGTCTCAATCATGGAGATGCATAGGAATAGATTTAGGCAAATGTTGTATTCTTTTCAAATGAACTATACACTTGCAAATCCTATGTGAATCCATGTTAAGATAGGAAAAGAGAACTTCATATTGCACATCTTATACTATCATCACATGCAAGCTTATAGATATTTGTAATTAACATTACTTCATTTATAATAATTGATTTATAGGCTTTTAAAAATAGATTTTGATTTAATAGTGATAATAGACACACATATTTTAATTTAAGTCAACACATGCAATTTGACATAAAAAATATTTTATTTAATTAATTTTTAAAAGAAATGAATGCATGATTTCATATGACAAGCAATATTTAGCATGATTGGAAAGAAATAAAAGAATGTAAGCACATGATTTCATTCACCTTAGTTAATTCCTAAGGACAATCATATTAAATAAGGCTATTTTAAATAGACCAAAATTCTTTAAAGAAATTTTTTAACTTTGAGTTTGGTTTGATTTAGGAAACATGAAAGAGGTTTGAAAATCCTAACCCAATTCCCCATCTATGAATTAATTTGGTTTAATGAAGAATATTTAAGTTGATTTTATGTTTTAATTAAGTTAAGTGATTTAAGTGAATTAATTAACCCTTACCTATATCACCTTAAGTTAATTAACTAATTAATAATAAGCCAATATGATATGCAACCATATGAAAAGTAAATTTGCAATTCTCATAAGAAATGAAAGGGCCTAATGCATGGCTTATGATTAATAGTTAATTAAGCTTAAGGGATCTCACATAATTACTTTTATGATTTTCTCTCACTTATGAGCCAACCATAATTTCATTATCTCTCACCTTGGGTTATTGAACACCCAAGGAGCTACCTAAGATTAATTAAATGTTGCTTAGGTGTGGATGAATTGATTTATAATTTTAATTTCATTAAACTTTTAATTAATTGATTAAATGCTATGGTTATGTTTTAATTTGAATGATGAAATTAACTTAGGGGAAGGGATCAAGGGCAAGGCAATCCCAATCCCTAAATAATTTTAAACATTCAATTAGATTTGATTCCCCTATTTTGAAGATTAATCACTTAATTAATCAATTAATCATCATTAACCATTAATTAATTTGATTTATAAAAGTAAAGAAAACTTAAGAAATGAATTAGGAAAAGCATCCTCAATCACACCTCCCAAGTTATCTTACTGTTCAAGAGAGGTAATTAGGTTTAAATGATTAATCAAGTAACTGTTCATTAATTAATTATGATTAATTATATTAAGAGAGTGATTAGGTCTTAATCAAGTGATTTTTCTAATTAAGCAATCAATAAAATCCTAGAAAAATAGGGGAGGCAGAGGTCATCCCCCTAAGCATTCGCAAAAAGTTTAAGATTAATTGAGTGTTTAATTAAAATGAAATTAAGATAATTAGATCTTTGAAAAAATCTTAATTAATCCTAAATCACTATTTAAAATCAATTAATAATAATTTTCCTAGATTTTACTCTGAAATATCTTCAAAATGAGCTTAAGTTTGTAATTTTTTGAATTTTTCTATAATTAGTTATGATTTTAGGAAGTTTCGGGATTAAAAATAAATTAATTAGCTCTAATTAAAGCCTTAATCCAATTGGGCCACATGGCGGCTGATGCGGTGCGCTTTCCATGTGGCGTGATGGGATTGACTATTGGCTATTTAAGTAGTCATATCCGGTACTTAGATGGCGACGCACTTTCTCCATCGATCTAAGATCGGTGATTTGATCCATGGTTTAGGAAAGGAATCAAAGGATCTATCACGATTTGATTAGAGCTGTCCATTCCAATCACATGATGGATAACTTATGATCTATCTCGTTGTGAGGATGAAAGATGTTGTCCATCATCTTCCCTCATTCAATTTGAGCTCATCCGAGCTTGAATTGTCTCCAAATTCTTCCCACACATTCAGGGAAGGGAGACACACACATATAATGGTCAAATTCACATGGGATTTGAATTTACTTTACAGAAGACTAACCCATTTTTTTATATAAGGCTCGGTTTGAAAAATTACCTCACCGGAGCTAATGTCCCTCGGTGTAACGTAGGAGGTAGCTTCACCTAGTTGAGGAGGCCCTGATGGCGTTGAGCTTGATTTAGGCACACTGGTTGACCAATCCACACATGCAAGCTCACTCCATCGAACTCACTTCTCCCTTGGCTTGGTAGCATGGGAATTGGTTCAGTTTGCTTTGATGAAGTATGGGGATGGTGTGGGTGCAAGGAATTTGGATTTGATTTAGTGGAGAGGGAGTATTGCTTAGGATTGGGATGCCCTATTTTGACTTAGCTGAATGGGCAATGATCAAGGAGGCTTGGGATCCTTGGAAATGCTTTGAAGGGCTTTAGAATTAGTTTAGGAAGGTTCGATACAAATGTGTGTGATTTTTCAAATTGAGAGGGTATACCTCAACCCATAATGGATTGGCGATAGTGTGCACGATTTGCCGCTCATCATCGTCGGCCCTGACATGTGTCCATCAAGTCAAGGCACGCAGGATGAGGAGTGATGGAGGCCCATGGATCCATTATGCAAGGGTGCAAGCTAATGGGTGCTCGATTTAGGTTGGAGGTGAGTCAACTCTCCTGGAAAAGGTCCTTAGCCGAATTAGGGTGGGTTAAGTGAGCTAGGTTGGGTCAGGAGAAAGTTCCATGGAGTGCTAAGGGGCTGCCATGGGGATGAGAGAGTTGACTTTAGCTTGGATCCATTGGTTTTGAAGTTTATATTCTATGGTTTGATGGTTAATCCCCTTGGTAGGGTCCACTTAGCTTTTGGGGAGGTCTTAGGCTGACCTAGGGTGAGTTTAACCTGAGTTAGGTCAGGCCACAAGATTTCATAAGTTAGATTTGAGTGGTTTTGGCTTGGATTGGTCAAATGGGTTCCGTTTGGGCTAAGTTGGGTTGGGTTGACCAATTGGTCAAATTGGGTCAAATCTAGGCTTAGGTTAGACTCATATGATGATTTGATATTTTGGTTTGGCCTAGATTTTGATTTGACTCATTTGGATTCAAAAGGGTCAAATTGGTCAAGTTGACCAATTTGACCAAATTAGGTTGGGTTAAGTATTGAGTCAAGTTCAATTGGTTAATTGAAAATGATTGTATGCTTTGGTTTAGTTTAATTTGGAATTAATTTGAATTTGGGTCAATTTCACCTTTCAGGTCAATTTGGGCTAAGTTGGGTCAAGTTGACCAATTGGTCAACTTGGGCTCAATCATGGCTTTGGTCAAGTTCAATAAGTGATTTGGGATGAACTTGAGTCATTGGTTGCAATCAATTTGAGCTATTTTGACTTTTTAGGCTAATTTGGGTCAACTTTGGTCAAGTGTCAAATTAGGCTTGATTTGCCTCAATTGATGGTTTGGTCATGTTCAATTATTGATTATGAATGAGTTTGAGTTAATAGTTTCAATCAATTTGGCATATGATGAATTTTGGCTAGTTTGGGTTTCATTTGGGCTAAATGTTGACTTGGTCAAATGCTAGGTTTGACTTGGTTTGACCCAATTCAAGATGGTTGATCACACCATGATGACTGTTGATCATGATAGAGGTTTAGATGGACTTAGTTCAATCTAATTTGGGTAGGATTAGAACTTGGCTCAAAAAGGTCCTTTAGGTCACTTTGGGTCAAGTGAGCCTAAATGGGTCAATTGTCTTGATCAAGATTTGATTCAAGTTTAGTAGAAATCACATATGAGCATAGGATTTAAATATAAATCCAATTGTAATTGGTTTGGAGCCAAGTGTGTTTTAGTTCATATGACAATTTCAAGCCAAAGGGGTTAACTTGGGCTTGATTTGGGTTAACTTGGATTTGGTTTGATAATGGTGGTTTATGTTTATATTTGGATCAATGATTGAAGGAATGATTGAATCATGAAGGAATCCATGAGTTTTTGAGTTGATTTAGATGTCATTTATCCAAGTTCAAAAGTTTGGCTAAAAGGGTTAATTGGGAATTTGATTTTATTTGAGTTTGGTTTTGGTCATTTGAATTTATAGTTTATTTATATTTATGAATATAAATGAAGAAATAAATGGGTTATGAGAGAAATCAATCATGTTTGTGTTATGAAGATATAAATGGGTTATGATGATATAAATGGGTTATGAGAATATAAATGAGTTTGGAGTGATTTGGAAGAAAATTTGATTAAGCTTAGGGATGTAGGTTTAAAGAAGCTAACTTGGATTTTGAATTGATTTAATTTATTTTTGGTCATTGGAGGGTGTGTTTCATTTATATTTATGAATATAAATAAATGAATGATTGATTTATGAAAGAAATCAATCATGTTTGGGTTGATTTAGATCAAGATTTGATTAGGTTTATAAAGGTGGGTCCATATGGCTTAAGAAGGGCCTTGATTTGGTTTGATTTATTTTGATTTGATTTGAATAGTTTGAATTTGGATTTCATTTATATTTGTGAATATAAATGAAGGAATGATTGATTTATAAAGAAATAAACCAAGTTTGAGTTAGTTTGAAGGAGTTTTGGCTAAGCATATAAAGGTGGTTCATATGGTTTAGAAAAGATTTTAGAATTTGGACTTAATCATGGGTTTCAATTATTGGGAGTTTGGAATTGATTTATGATTTGGAATTTGATTTGAGATTGAATTTGATAATTGAGGAAATCAATTGGATTGGGGCTGATTTGGATTTGGTTAAGGCTAAGGCCATAAAATAAAATCAAAGGGCTTAGGAAGGGATTCAAAGTTTAAATTTGGTGATGGATTTTAATCATTGGATAGTTGGATTTGATTTTGGGGTTTTGAGTTTGAATTTGAGGTTTCAAGGATTGGGTTTGGGCTATAGAGTAGTCAAGTCTTTCTAAATCCCTAATGCACAACCTATTCCCGTGGCTAACTCTTCTAAGTCTCTAGGATTAGGTTAAGTGTTCACGAAGTGTCTTAAGATTAAGGAACTCTTAGTATCTATGAGAGTCCTAGATCTATGATGAGGAAGTTGAGACCTCACTACAAAGTGATGTCAACACTTCTTAATGCTATCAAAGGCTTCTTGGCACTCCTTATCTCATTTAAATGAAATATTCTTATTTATCAACTTCTTCTTCTTGGATGCGGATCTCTGATCGATGCCTCCAATGAATTTCTAGCTCAGATGAATAAGCATTTGTTCAATTAGAGGATTGCGATCAAAGCTAACTTCCTCTCAAAGATATGGAGCCGGTTGGTGACATGATCCCCTGGATGACTTTCCACGGTGTCGACCATCAGAAATTTCATCTCATATGACCTTCTTCTTAAGCACCCATTCTTGATGAGTTTTATTTGTGGCGGATCTCTGGGAGTATAGTTCAGATGTCACACTGCTATCTTTTTCAAGGCAATTTCACTTCAAGGCTTTGGCCTTTTTTTCCTGGACCTTTCGACGATGGATTCCTAGATACGTAGTCCAGGTGTCACACCCCAATAATCACCGTAGCAACTTCTTCTCTAGGATTTGGACTCCATATTTGTTTTACCTTTTGCCGGCACCTTTCGATAGCAAATTCCTAAACATACAGCCTAGGTGTCACCGATGCTCACGCAATCGCTTAGCTTGGTGATGTTTCATATGAGAGATGATAATTTAATAGGTGGAGGTTCAACATTCTCAATCATCAATGGACTTTGAGATTCTCTTTCCATAAATCCTCTTCTCTTAATCACTTTTAGAACTCAAAGTATCTTTAGCAGATAAAATTTTGACTTCTTTCCATTGCAATGTTGGGGTTTGATGTTGCTAAGCCCAAAAAATATTGCTTCAACTCACCAGTAGAGCTATTCGTCTTACCCATATCAAGTTTTGAAATTTATTGGGAATAGGAATACTCACTTTTGGTGGCAATATTGATTGTTTTCTCAGAGATTGTTCATGAAAAATCTTTTGAGACTTCAATTCAGTACTTTTTTGTCTTCCAGTTAATTTGTTCTAGGATGAGGAAGCTTCAGCCTCCAATCTCCTTGAAGTGGATTGTTCAACTAGCAGAGTAGTTGCACATGATTGCCTTAGATAGGTGCATCACATGAAAGTGTTTCAGTAGCTGAGGCAACAACAACTACGAAGTATATACTTCTGAACCGGATGGTTGTTGTAGCATCTCCTGCATTGATAATAATGTTGATCAAACGAATGTTGTCACCACACCCAAGTTGGACAGTGAAAAGAGTGTTTTGTAGATAAACTATTTACAAATGAAAGATGGAATTAATAATTAACAACCAAAATTTCACCCCATAATATCAAAATGTAAAGGTAATATAAAACAAAATAATATGGGGAATTTTATTTATAATTGATATAAAATTTTAATTTTTTAGGTATATTCTGCTACTACTATAGCTTTGATTTGACTAGCCAAAGATGAAAAGAGAAACCTATCCCTAGCGGAGTCACCAGAAATCTGTGGGCTCTGAAAATTCACCACTGACCTCTCGATGAAGAGAGTTTGATTTATGTGTTGGTGAAAATTTTAAAAGGTTGATGGAATAATAGATGGGACACTACCCAGAGATTTCATCCTCATTTTGTGAGGACTTTAGATTTGGTTCCAGGTTTCCTATAGATGCAAGAACCTATAGTTAATTACCCCTCTCAATGTTGAGAGAGAACATTTGATTAAGGATAATTGTTAGATTGCTAAATGTATAGCATATAGTAGCAGCATGTAGAGTTATGAATTTAAGTTTATGAAATTCATCATCCTTTAACTTAAAGTGGATGGTTGAGGGAACAATGACGCACCCGATCAAGATCCCATGGTTTCTGTCTCAATCGTGGTCCCTAGTCTACTTAGTCAGAGGAGGTAGTTGACCCAACCTGATAAAAGGATCCTTGTCAGTAGAAATGAGTTGTGTTGTCCAAGAAAATCTTGTAGATCTCGGGTGGTGTTTGTTTAAGGAGACAAGTTTAAGTCCACCTTAGCTAATGAGGGCTTTTTACCCCATTAAGTGCACCCTATTGTTCACCACTTAAGATACAGAACCATTGGAGAATATAGGAGCTATTGTTATGATCGTAAAATAATGGTGTCATTTAGTAACCACCCGGTCATCGATAAATAACCATCATATTTGAAGCCTCAGCCAAACCATGGATAGGACACATGCCACATCCTTGGATTGTGGTGTATTTGAATTCAAGCAATACTTAATGATGAACTTATATGGGAGTTTGATTACCTTTTTCCATGAGCAAGAGCATTACTCAATAGCTTATTTGCAAGTATATATGAATGAGACAAAATAACTTGCTAATGAGTATGATCAAAATCATTTACTAAATATTTAGATTATGGTGTATTTGATGAATTAAAGTGCTAATCAATCCAAACCCTTAGAATTTGTTCATGATTCAATTAATCCTTCAATCATGAAACCAAATATAAACATAAACATCAATCATCAAACCAAAACTAAATTCAAAAATCAAACCCAAATCAAACTCATGTTCACCTTTTTGAACTTAAAATTGTCAAATGAATCAAAACGCAGTTGACTCCAAATCACTTGCAAATGGATTTATATTGCAATCATAAGTCCATATGTGAGTTCAACCAAACTTGAATCAAGCCTTGATCAAGTCAATTGACCCACTCACTTGACCCAAAGTGACCTAAAGCACCTTTTTGAGCCAAATTCTAATCCTACCCAAATTGGATTGAATTAAGACCATCTAAACCTCACATTTGTGAGCAAAATCATCATAAGATGATCAATCACTCAAAATGGGTCAAACCAAGTCAAACCTATCCTTTGATCAAGTCAACATTTGACCCAAATAAAACATAAATGAGCCAAAATCCACCATAGGCCAAATTGATTGAAACCATTGATCAAAACCAGTTTATGATCAATGTTTGAACTTGACCATGTCATCATTTGAGCTTAACTTAGCCCAATTAGTCACTTGACCCAAGTTGACCCAAGTTGACCTAAAAAGTCAAAATGAGTCAAATCTTGATCTAAGCTAAATTGATTGAAACTAATGGGTCAAGTTCATTCTAAATCACTTGATAAACTTGACCAAAGCCTCAATTAGCAAACTAGACCCAACCTAGCCTGACCATGAACCCAACTTGACCTAAAAGGTCAAATCAAGCTAAAATAAAATCAAACCAAAATTGATTGAAACCAAAGCTTGCAAAACATTTCAAATGACCAACCAACCCATGACCAACCCAATTGGGTCAAATGGGTCAAATTGGTCAACTTGACCCATCTGACCTAAATGAATTCAAATGAACCAAAATCAAATACAAATCAAATTGAACTAAACTAATGATACCAAAATATTCCAAATGGCCATATGAACTTGACCCAACCCTTGGTTTGATCCAATTCGACCAATTGGTCAACTTGACCCAAGTTGACCAATTTTGACCTAAATGGGTCAACATGAGCCAAATGATATCAAATCAACTCCAAATTCATTGAAATTTGGACCAACACAATTTCAAACTATTCCAAATCTACCTAAATTGAAATCAAAGCCAAATGACCATTTTAACCCAGGTCAAGGGGTAACATATGGCCAATTTTACTTGGAATTTGGTCAAATCCTTTTCATGGCCACTTAGCACCCTCTTAGCAGACCAAATGGACACTAATAAGAGTGGTGCACATGACCCAATGGGTTTGGGTCAGCCTTGACCCAACCCATGACCAAACCTACCACCCAATGGAAAATTCTCCACATGGAATCACTCTCACACTCATTTAACACATGGGCAGCTCCTCCATCCCTCAAAACCATCACGTTGGACCTCTAATACCACCATTCCATGTGATCAATTTGATCAAAATGAAAGGATAGCTCATGACCATCTGATCCTTGTAGGGGGAGATATACTCCCCCTAATTCCATCTCAATTTGCATGACTTGCACTCGATTGAACCAGAGAGACCTAAGGAAAGCTCCCCAAGCTCTCTGAAGTAATCCCCAAGCTCTTCCTAATTCTCGATTCTCGATTTCCTTAAGCCAAAAATAGGGGAGGTAGGAAGAAATTCCAACTCATTCATCACTCCACCAAAAGCCAATTTCTCTTGCAAGCACCATCAAAGGACCCAATCGAGCTCACCCAAGTCAAGTTCCAAGCATCTAAGCCACGAAGAGGGAGCTAGACCAAAGCCGCAAGCCTTTGAAAGAAGCTTTGGCCAATTAGAATATCCACTTCACCTCAAGCCTTCAAACCTTTAACAGGGCTTCGTCTCCACTAGACAAAGCTACCTCGATGGTTGGGAGCACCGGTGATAGCCTCCGGTGAGGTATGCTTTAAAACTGAGGTTAGGTATATAATTATTTGGTATTTTGTGAAGGAAAATATCATGAAATTGACCATTGGATGTCTTCCTCTTTGCTCTTAGATGGTATGTGTTCAATCCCTACTCAATCCGAGCTCAAGTGAGCTCGGATCAAGCCTTAGAGAATGAACGATTGCCATCTCCCTCAGGGCGGGGATGAATCATGGACCATCCATCCCATGTTTTGGATGGATGGTCCTGATTAATCTGATTAGATCCTGCATTTTAATCCCTTTAGATCCACGAGTTTGATCCTAACTGTCCGATCTTTGATCAACGGTCTAAAGAGAAAATGTGTAGTGCTGCTGACTAATTGTGCAATCGATTTGATGACTTAAATAATGAATCCCGTTGTGCCACGTGGAAAGCACATGCCACGTCAGCGGTCCACATGGCACCGATGGAATTAGTTATATAATTAGGCTATTTAATTAACCAATAATCATAGAAAGTTTAAAAATACATAATTAAATGTAGAAAAATCCAAAAAAAATACAAACTCAACTTCATTTTAAAGATAATTCAAAGGAGAATAATATAAAATTAAGTTTAATTAATTTTGAATAGCATTTGCTCAATTTGAGTTTTATTAGGGATATAATTATGTTAATTACTCTTTAATTACTTCAATAATTAATTCTAAACTCCTTAGGGTTAATTAGTGGGATGACCTTTGTCTCCCATAATTTTCTTGGAATTTATTATTGGATTAATTTTGGTAATTTCTTGTTTCATCTCTAATCACTCCCTTAATCAATTAAATGATTAATTAACCTATTAAATGATGATAAATTCATTACTTAAATTTGATAATCATCTTGGAATAGTGGATAGACTTAAGGAATGAGATTAGGATGCCTTTTCTAAATCTTTTCCCCTAAGTCTATTTCATTTGAATGAGAACTTAATTAATTTACAAATTGATTAATGATTTAATCATTTTATTAAATAGCTTAATTAACCAAACTCAAAAACCAAAATTAATCCAGAAACTTAATCACTTAATCATTCCCTTATTTTGTAGATACTTAGGTATTCAATAACCTAAGTAAGCTTAAGGAAATCATTTCCAACTCAACATGTGTGGGAAGGGTTAGAAAAGTACTTAATTAAACCCCTTAACTTAATTAATCAATAATTGTGAGCCAATTGCATTAGGCCCTTTCTTTCTTAGGGTGCATTGCTGACTTAAATTCAATGTGGTTGCATATCATATGTTGGCTCACAATTTTTTGAATAATTATGTTAAGGAGGTGTAGGTAAGGAAGAATTAATGAACTTAATTTACACCTTAACCTAAACAAAACATAAAATCAATCTAATGGTTCTAAAAATTAAACTAAAACAACACACATGTGGGAGATGGGTTAGGACCAGCAAACCTTTTCACATTTTCTAAAATCAAATTAAACTCAAAATTAAAATAAAATCTCTTTAAATAATTTTGATTCACTTTAAATGATCTTATTCTATAGGATTGTCTTTAGAAAATAATTAGGGTGAATGAAGTTATATGCTTGCATCACTTTATTTCTTTCATAGTATGCTAAATATTATTTGTCATATAGAAATCATGCATTCATGTCTTTTGAAAAATCAAAATAAAATGGAATGTTTCTTTTATGTCAAATTTCCTGTTTTGGCTAAAGTAAGAATATGAATGGCTATTATCACTACTAAATCCAAAATTATTTTCAAAAATTATAAATCAAAGATGACAAATGAAAATGTATGCTACTTATAATTACTTATAAGCTTGCATGTGACTATAATATAAAAATGTGCATTATGTGACTTTTCCCTTCTCTTCTCTTTTAACATAGTTTTGAATAGGATTTGCAAAGTGTATAGTTCATTTGAAAAGAACACAACACTTGCTTAAATAAATTCCTATTCATTCATATGTTATCATTTAAGAAAGATCTTCACATTTGCACATATAAATTAAACAACCAAATCAAACAAACAAACATAAACTTTTTGCATGACTCTTTTTCCATTCATTCATTTTTGTACATGTACATGTATTTAAGAAAAGTAGTATATGAGTCTGGACATCCCTAGGTTGTGAGGTTTTAATTAGCCTTAAGAAGGTCTTATACCTTATACCCCTAGTGCAGAAAATAATGGCACCGTACTCATTTATGTCTTTCATACATGTAAATATGCATTTGATTAATGGATAAAAGAATCTCTCTCTTTTGCTACTTAACAAAATCATGTATCATAAAAACATCCAAGTTTTCTTAAGCAATATCTCTTAGCATTCATCATTAAGGTATGATAAATACTTACATTGCATGTATAGATATACTTAGGATTCATCCATATGCATGTTACACATGTTGGAAAAAAAATAAAGTGTTGTATATTTTGTGATAGTAATTCACTTTAGTTAATCCAAAAATACCTTTTTTATTTGAATAGGTTGATTTAGAGTAAATCTAAACTTAGGACTAATTAAAATACATAATAAAACATCTACTAAACAAAAATCACTAATGAATCTATCTTAGAAATTACTTAAAGTAGGGTGGAAAGAGAAGTTCTCTTCTCTTTGTCTCACTTTACAACACTTAGTAATTAATTGTAGGTTCATTCAAACTAAATCAAATCATAAAATAAAGTCAACCAAATCAACTAAATCACTTAAATGAAACCACCCTCTAAGTTGAACCTTTCACACTTAGAAAATTCTAGCCTTAAAGCTTAACTAAGACATACCACACAAGCCTTAAATGGCACACACATTAGGCTAAGTCACCAGTTTTAGTCCTATGTTAGGGTGGTGCATGGTTTGATGCCTGATTTTATTTTGTGATGTAATATTTTAGTTTGGATGTTAGGTGTATGTGTAGACGAATGGTAGGGTGATCTTAGTCTAACCATTATCTTATGCAGGGCATGGTGATTAAGGGGCATTGTAATAAAAATATAAATACTTTTTGCTGTACAGGTTGCTTATACCCCTAAGCATAATCCAAAAATAGGCCAAGTGGACTTCTTTACCCATGTGTGAGGTGCTAAGTCCAATTTATTCATATACATGCTTGGGATTGTGTGTTTATTTAGCTAATCTCTATTTTGGTTTTAATATACTTTTTCCCATTTTCATGTAATTTTGCAATTAAAATTTGGAATGAATGTTATGGGGATTAGAAACATTGGTCATAAGACTATGTCTTACCATGTGAAGCCTTTGGAGGAACCACATTTCAACCAACCAAAAGAAGAAGAAAGAAGAAAGAAGAAAGAAGAAATGAAGAATGAAGACCCCATAACATGAATTTCGAATTGTAATTAATTCATTTGTAATCCGGTATATGGGTAAAGCTCACCTAATTTATTTTCAAGTTTATGTGGAGCCCCCAAAAAATGATTCTTATTCTAGCTTTATAAATTGTTTGATGTTTGTTTAGCTTATACATTAAGATGACATATTTTCTAGTTTCTTCCTTTCTTTGATGAATGGCTGATGCGATTAGGCTCTTAGAAAAATAAATTTTTTATCCAATTAATCAACTCAAAATTAAAAAATAACTCATAACCTCACTAAAGCCTAGGTTATAAAACAAGATAAAAGATTTAGAACCCCTTAGTTGGATGTTGTATGTTTTCACATTATGCATAAAAAGCATCTTGTTTCACTCTTGTTATGGAGGGCTTCCACCTTTGCCAAGGAACTTGGCTTGAACTTTGAGAGTCATGGTGGAAATACACCTCATTTCTTACTGATTTTGGCCCATAATCCAATTTCCCATGCATTAAGCATATGAATCCTAAAGCTCGTGTCTAATTAATTGTCTAAAAATGAAATTAAAACATAACGAAAAATTACATTTGATTTAAGTCATTAATCATGCCTTACATATTCTAGTATCTTAGAGTGTGTTTAAGGACTTAGTTTTTCTAAATAAACAACAACCTATCTTGCAAAAGCATAAGACTTGCCTACATGTATTTAAAATCATAGGAGGAGTTAGTTAGCCACCCAAATAAGTCCAATGGATTATCCTCTTATGGAGGTAAACCAAATACCCATTTTGCCTTAGATTTAGGTTGCCAAAGCTACCTAGATTTAGATTTAGAGGTTTATACTTCCTTTTGTGGGCTACAAGCATAAAACCTCACCTCTAAAGCATTTCCATGATCTTGTGTTGTGGAATTGTAAGCCCTAGATTTTTAATAAAAATTCAACTCAAACAAATAAATCACTTCAATTTCAAAAATATAAAGCCTAACTATAGGATAGTTTTGGATACTTACTAGGCTTCCTAATATCTTAAGCATCTCCTACTTATCTTTTTTTGGTTTCGATAATAACTCCCTCCTATTAATCAATCCCACTTGACCTTCTAAAAATAAATCAATTGATTGATAGTCCTATCTTTGAAATCTTTGGAGACAATGATCATTTACCTTAATCGAGAGTATTCCTAAGAAATCTCATTTCTTAAGATGTAATTAACTGTGAGAAAATAGGGAACTTAATGAACCCGGTTTAAAATAAATCTTGTTTTACTTTTCCATGTAAAGTAAATGAAGAATCTCTAGTACATTCTAAAGACCCATAGTCCTTAAGAGTCCTTATTAAGGTGATTAGATTCATTGTAGGATGGTGACTTCTGTCTTTCGAGATAGTACATTATTCCTCAATATCGTACCTGATCACCCTAATAAGAACATCTGCGGATCTACGTGGTGTCTAACATAAGAAAATGTTTGTTATTTTTTATCTTCATTTATTTGTTCTCTTAGAAAGGTAGATGAAGGATGAAAATTTCACAATAAATTTCAATTCAAATTTTAATCTTGAGCTTAGAGTTCATTTTGCATTAAATTAATTAAGTCCTCTGTCAATATAAATTTTGGCAAACTCCGCATCTTCCCCCACGTAGGAGGCTAGTCTTCTTCGCCTTCATCGCCTTCCCGCCCTCTCGAACATATGATTCTGAACTTATGTGATTTTCTACTCATTAGCTCTTTATAATGAGGCCTTTAAACACCGCTTAGTTGATCAATTTCTCAAGGCATAGGAGGAACGCCAATAACCGTGATTGGGAAGCCTCCCTATTCAAGAAAATGACCTTTGTTTGCCCATACATTTGCACTATCATGACCAACATAAATCAAGTCACCTATAATACTAACTCCCAACTTATGTGCATGATTACATTTCCTCCACGCTTTTGAAATAAAACTGAGTAAATATAGAGATATAATCCTTGTTGCTTTGATGAATCTCTTCCAAATCCCCAAGATGTCAATTTTAAGAGAATGCCACTCATCCCATGAAATTGCACACCATGATCATGATCAAAAGCAAAAGTGTCGCATCTTCATGCCAACATGAGATAGATCTTTGCAAAACCTTTCAACTGGAGCTTGAGATCCCTTGACTTGTTGTGAATCTCTCTCCTAAGCTATTAAAGGATTTTTTTAAATGTGCAACAATTGTATCTTTTTTTCACATCCATGGATAAGTTCATCCTCCAAGTAAATCATCATTGACAAGCTCCTCGAGAGAGATAAGAAGTGTTTTGGCACAATTTGCATCCTGGCTAGCACAAGGTGATCCATCTTCATTAGAGTTCAGGAACAAAGTAAAACGCCAAAATGAAAGCAGAATGGAGCCAATCCAAGAATCAATGACCTCACAAATACTACACCACGTAAGGAGGTCGATGAAAAGATCTCGCCTCCTCCATTTTCTTTAAATATTTAGTAAATCCTCTATTTTAGGATTTAGACAAGTAGAAGCAAGGCGGGGAGGGAAAGACGACCTTCACGATGCCCCTTCTCTTTAGCATCGTGCGGGTCTCGTTTGGGAGAAATCCGGAGTATTAGTTTTACGCGACTCCAATCAACACGACGCGTCCCGGATTTAAAGGAAACGAGCAAAATGAGATAACGACGGCTTTCACCGCCAAAAAAACGCGACGATAACGACGGCATACGCCGTATTGATATTTCACCCCCGTAAAGTGTTCCAAAAGCGAGATCTAAGAACGAGAAACATTACCGTGACATTCCTCGCCCTAAGGATTTTTCTCGCCTTAGCTCATTGCCGACGGCGACCCGACGCCACTCATTGGTATAGAAATCATAAATTGAGGTATTGTAGGTGACTACATGAGGTATTTACATGCATTCCAACTTGAATGAATTTAGGTTTACTCGCTCTTCTACCATCCAAAGGAAAGATTGGTTGTTTTATATGTTATTTTGTATCAGATCGTCATCTGAGGTACACTAATTTGACCTTTTTTTTCATTTTTTTTTTGCCACCTTATGTTTATGTTCATTATATTGAAAAGGAAGCATTTGCGGGGTGATTTTGATGGATTTTGATCTCTGTACCTCTTTGAGGGTCTGCACTTTGATCTTTTTTCCAATTTTTCCGCCAACTCCTTATGATTATGTTTAGAACACTATAATGGAATCATTTGATGGCGCTTGATTTTGGTATGATCCAGACTGTACCTTTTGAGGGTACCATTTTGACCTTTTTTCCATTTTATTTTGCCAAATTTATGATTATGTCTAGGCATTGCAAAGGAAGCATTTGATGGCGCTTGGGTGGTTTCGCGGGTTAGTGCATTAAATGTACCTCTTTGAGGTGATAGTTTTGCAATTTTTCCAAATTTATGTTTCCAATTCCATATGATTATGTTTAACATTTTAGCATTTGATAGGCAGCAGATTGGTTTAGTGCATCATCTGTACTTTTGAGGGCAGATTGTTTTTTGCGCTTTTTCCAAATTAATGTTGCCAATTTCATATTATGTTTAAACATTGCAAAGGAATCATTTGATGGCTGGTATCCGTGGTTTAGTATTCAGACTCGTGGTACCCTTTGAGGCATATTTTTGCGCTTTTTCCAAATTTATTTTGCCAATTTCATATGATTATGTTTAAACAAAGGAATCATTTGATGGCATATCTATGGTTTAGTGCATCAGACTGTACCTCTTTGAGGGTGATGGTTTTTGCGCTTTTTTCCAAATTTATTTTGCCAATTTCATATGATGTTTAGAACATCAAAGGAATCATTTGATGGCGCTTGGGTGATTTAGGATGGTATATTCAGACCGGTACTGAGGGCATGCACTCTTTGATCTTTTTTTTCCAATTTTGCCAACTCCTTATGATTATGTTTAGAACACTATAATGGAATCATTTGGGTGATTTGGTATTAGATGCATCGTGTACTTTGGAGGGGACCATTTTGATCTTTTTTTTCCATTTTATTTTGTCAAATCCTTATGATTATGTCTAAAGGAAGCATTTGATGGCGCGGTATTTTTCACTGGTACTTTGAGGGTACCCTTTGATCTTTTTTTTCCGCTTTTTTGCCAACTACTTATGATTATGTCTTAACACTATAATGGAATCATTTGATGGCGCTTGATTTTGGGTATTATGCATCAGACTGTACTTTGAGGCATGCACTTTTGATCTTTTTTTTTCCATTTATTTCGCAAATTCCTTGATTATATTTAGAACATCAAGAAGCATTCATGATGGTTAGATTTTGGTATTTTAGACCAGACTGGAACCTCTTTGAGGGTACATTGTTTTTTGCGCTTTTTCCAAATTTTTTTTGCCAATTCCTGATTATGTTTAGAACATTGCAAAGGAAGCATTTGATGGCGCTTGATGGATTTCGGTGGTTTAGTGTACATTGGTACCTCTTTGAGGGTACAGATTATTTTTTTTTGCGCTTTTTCCAAATTTATTTTGCCAATTTCATATGATTATGTTTAGAACATCAGAAAGAAATCATTTGATGGCGCTTGGGTGATTATGTATCTACTGCACCTCTTTGAGGGTACACCCTTTGATATTTTTTCCGCTTTTTTTCGCCAACTCCTTGATTATGTAGAACACTATAATGGAATCATTTGATGGCGCTTGGGTAATTTTGGTGGGTATTATGCATCCATGGTAATCTTTGAGGGTATTTTGATCTTTTTTTTCCATTTATTTCTCAACCCTTATGATTATGTCTGGCATCAAAGGAAGCATTTGATGGCTTGTGGTTTCGTGGTTTAGCATTCAGACTCGTATTTGAGGGTACGCACCATTATGATTTTTTTCCATTTTATTTGCAAATTTATGATTATGTCATAACAGAAAGGAAGCATTTTGCGTAGTGGTTCAGACCAGACCCTGAGGGTACGATAGTTTTTTTTGCGCTTTTTCCAAATTTATGTTGCAATTCCATATGATTATGTTTAACATCAGCAAAGATTTTGAGCGTGGTGGTATCTGGTGGTTTAGTGCATTCAGACTCTGTACCTCTTGAGGGTACAGATTGTTTTTTCCAAATTTATGTTGCCAATTCCATATGACATGTTTAACATTGCAAAGGAAGCATTTGATGGCGCTTGGGTGGTATCCGTGGTGCATTCTAATCAGGTACCTCTTTGAGGGCATGATTATTTTTGCGCTTTTTTCACATTTTTTTGACAATTTTATATGAATATGTTCAATATTGCAAATGAAGCATTTGATGGCGCTTGGGTGGTATGGGTGGTTTAGTGCATTCAGCTGTGGTACCTCTTCTGAGGGTACGCACTTTTAACCTAATTACTTGTTTTTCAAGTTAACCATGTCCGGGAAAAGGATAACATCGACCTACCACGTGAGAAATGTGTTCGATAATATTACAAAGACGCTTCAATCGATGAAGCCACTAACATTTTGAAGAAGCTTCATCTCCATCAATTCATTAGACATCCAAGACTCCCGCCATTACATCGATAATCGCCTCGGACATATAAAAAGCAAGTTTTCCAAATTGGTGGCAAGACATTCCTTTCACCCTCGATGAAGCATTGATGATAATGCCAAACAGCTGATAGCCTAATAGCTCGATTTGATTGAATATTGTCATAGATGTTCACATCATCCCTAAGAATATATTGGAATAAATGTGAATGACTAATTGTTTCTTTCTCGAGCAAAAAGGCTACCCAAATAATACATTTTGCTGATGATTTACTCCAACAAGAGGGCACAAACAAGATTATATTTATTGAGTGATAGCTTGTATCAAATATTATCACATCCCCAACAATCATATTCTATCTAGACATGCCATTGCTAAAAAAGAAACTTACGTGAGACTCATCAACTTGTACATCCCATGCAAACATCCCATCAGCTTGCCTTTCCTTAGTTGCATGCATTACTATCACCATTATGATCTCGATCTTTTCTCTTCAATAAAATTGAAGGCATCTTTTTTGTGAACAGACATTCTACCAACTTCCTGGTTAGATAGAATGCATCATTTGCTCTACCGACCTGTCATTGTCTCTTCAACCACGCCTTCTCATCACTAAGCATCTATGTGATCGAGAAGATGTAGGTGTCGGCCAAAGAATTATGACATTCTATGTTTCTTCGTCCAATTCCCCTCAAATCAAAGAATCTAATCATGTTTGGACAAGTTCTTGTCTCAACTTTCTAATTTTTTAAGCCTTTTGCTTCTTGACCAGCTTTTGCATGAAATCTTTTGATTTCAATTTCTTTGAATTTGGCAATAACTAGTATGGTCCCCAAAAAAGCCAATTTGATGTGCATAGTCGCATCTGATGCATATGTCTCTTTCATTACGAACTGGTCTTTGGAGTTTCTCCAAATATGGGTCATTATGCATTTACAAGATACAAAATATGTTAGAAAATATGGATGGAAAATACCCACCCAGAAATCACCCAAACTGCCATCAAATGCTTCCTTTGCAATGTTCTAAACATAATCAGAAGGAATTGGCCAGAAATAAATGGAAAAAAAGATCAAAAGAGGTCTGTACCTTCCAAAAGGTACAGTCTGATGCACTAAACCAAAACCATGCGCCATCAAATGCTTCCTTTGCAATGCCCAGACATAATCATAAGGAGTTGGCAAAAAATGGAAAAAAAGATCAAAGGTTCCACCCTCAAGAGGTACCAGATGCACTAAACCACCGAAACCACAACAAATGCCATCAAAAGCTATGCCCTAGACATAATCATAAAATAACAAATAAATGGAAAAAGATCAAGGGTCTACCCTCAAAGATGCTGCACTAAACCCCCCAAAGCTCATCAAATGCTTCCTTTGCATGCCCAGACATAATCATAAGGAGTTGGCGAAATAAATGGAAAAAAAGATCAAAAGGTCTGTACCCTCAAAGAGGGTACAGTCTGATGCATAATACACCCAAAATCGCCATCAAATGATTCCATTATGGTTTTAATCATAGGAGTTTAACAAAAATAAATGGAAAAAGATCAAAGAGTGCGTACCCTCAAAGAGGTACACAGTGCAGATGCACTAAACCACCGAAACCACACAACCATCAAATGCTTCCTTTGCTGCCTAGACATAATCATAAGGAGTTTAACAAATAAATGGAAAAAAAAGATCAAAGTGCGTACCTCCAAAGAGGTACAGATGATGCACTAAACCACCGAAACCACACAAAGCGCCATCAAATGCTTCCTTTGCAATGCTAAACATAATCATAAGGAGTTGGCCAAAAAAATGGAAAAAAAGATCAAAATGCATCCTCAAAGAGGTACAGTGATGCACTAAACCACCCGAAACCACAAAGCGCCATCAAATGCTTCCTTTGCAATGCCTAGACATAATCATAAGGAGTTTCGAAATAAATGGAAAAAAGATCAAAAGATCATACCCTCAAAGAGGTACATAGTCTGGCATAATACCCAAAATCACCCAAATGATGATTATAGTGTTCTAGACATAATCATAAGTAGTTGGCGAGAAAAAGCGGAAAAAAAGATCAAAATTCTACCCTCCAAAGAGGGTACAGTCTAATGCACTAAACCACCCAAAACCACACAAGCGCCATCAAATGCTTCCTTTCTGATGTAACATAATCATAAGGAGTTGGCCAAAATAAATGGAAAAAAAAAATCAAAAGTCTACCCTCAAAGAGGTACAGTGCATAATACCAAAATCACCCAAAGCGCCATCAAATGATTCCATTATAGTGTTTAGACATAATCATAATGGCCAAAAAACTGGAAAAAAAAAAAATCAAAGGTCAGTACCCTCAAAGAGGTACAGTCTGAGATGCACTAAACCAGAAACCACACAGCGCCATCAAATGCTTCCTTTGCAATGCCCTATAATCATAAGGAGTTGGCCGAAATAAATGGAAAAAAAAGATCAAAGGGTCGTACCCTCAAAGAGGTACAGAGCAGATGCATACCCACCCAAAATCACCCAAACTGCCATCAAATGATTCCATTATAGTGTTCTAGACATAATCATAAGTAGTTGGCCAGAAAAAACTGGAAAAAAAGATCAAAAGGGGTCTGTACCCTCCAAAGAGGTACACAGGGTACAGATGCACTAAACCACCCAGAAACCACACAAACTGCCATCAAATGCTTCCTTTGCAATGCCCTAGACATAATCATAAGGAGTTGGCCAGAAATAAATGGAAAAAAAGATCAAAAGTGTACCCTCCAAAGAGGTACCAGATCTGAATGCATAATACCCACCCAAAATCACCCAAACTGCCATCAAATGATTCCATTATAGTGTTCTAAACATAATCATAAGGAGTTGGCCAGAAAAAAATGGAAAAAAAGATCAAAAGGGGTCTGTACCCTCCAAAGAGGTACACAGGGTACAGATGCAAAATAACACTCAAAATTAAATATTCGACAAAAAAAACATCCAAATTGCTTCTAATTGGAAGTAATGAACATATTCTCTTGGATAGAAGATTAATATCACTAATAAACCGTAGAAAGAAATGCACGAGAAATCAGAATTTGTATTTAATACATCCTTAAAATGGTTGTTATTTCCTCGCGTTCTCCATCTTCATGGTTCTTTTGTAAAGAGATCAATTTTTAAGATCTCCTCTGCTTCGTTTAAAAAACTAACCTGAACCCTAAATCGCTATATATTTCTTTAAAATTTCTCCCATTATTGAGCAGGCGGGTGAGCCGGGAAAGGGAAATGTCAAATGGCCGCCGTTATCGCCGTCATTAATACGCCATCGTTTTCGGGTCGGGCCTCGTCGTTATCTGCTCAGATTATCGCTAAATCGGGCAAAATCCGGACACGCGTCGTCGATTGAGTCCGCATACGTAAAAGCTCGTGCGGACTCGTAATATTTTCTCCTCGTTTGGGTGCCAAGAATGCCATAGGAGCGAGTCAGTAGTTCTGATCGAATGGAAGAGGGAGTTCGATTATTGCTTTTTTTTTGTTTGGTTTGCAGCAAGGATGGGATAAGGCTCAGGTGGTATGGGAGGGATGACGTGGTGGCTCATTACTAGTCGAATGGGAGGTGAATGAGGATGAGCAGTACGTGAGTTTTGAAGCATTGGGATATAGTAGTAGATTAATTTGAAATCGTGTTAATTTTGATGAAATTTTAAGCGATAACCTTAATCAAATTGAATTATATTGAGATAATTTCAACGTTCTAGATCTGCGGCATTGTTCGTTTCGATTAGAGGTCGTTTGAATCAATTTGGAGACGAATTTGATCACTTTCAGTTTAAAAATGCACATTATCGCTTCTAATCGTTTGACGTTTGCGTAGACTCATACGAATCGATCATGAGAAATCTCATTTGATAGATTTTGATATTTGAGCTAGCGGTGATGATGAAGATGAAGGTCATTGGCATCATCTCCGACTCGATATGCGTGCATGGCGGCTTGACCTCTTGAATAGTCGACGGATTGTGCAATATGTATATTTTTCGGTCAATTTTGATGCTTGAATGCAATGGTGAATCCGTTCGATTTGAGATCATGTCAACTAGTTTCGATGACGTCCAATATATTTTATCTTTGATTTGTACGATATTGCATCATAATACCGTCAAAATTTTTTTATACAAATTCAATCCAACTCGTGAATCTTGTGTGGAGGTCAACAGCTATTTTAATTTTATTCTCCCTTTTCATATAAGTGTGTTGATTAGCCTTAATTAGAATATTATAATTTTTATGTAAAAATGTTTTAATTCAATTAGGCTTTGAGTTTACTTTTATAAGTGCACAATTATTAAGTGATTAGAAATCACAATAGTTTTAGTTTCGGGTTTAAAATGAGTTTTAATCACTGGTTTATTTACCCTTACTTCGATCTCTTTATAATTTACAATCCCTAATAAATGGTATGTAAGTTGATGTTTGATTGATATCAATTAGTTCTATCAATTAATTTGTGCCTTTGTGGATCTTGGCTCTTTTATCTTAATATAACAAAAAATTAATTCATGTGACTCATACAATGAATTCATATATAATATAAATGAGTGGGATCTTTGTGCATGATACTTTATAGTACTTCAATTAGGATTATAATAATAACTTAAATGCAAATTAAATTAATATAAATGAATAAATATAATAGGGATCACAATCAAAGGCATATTTTTATTCATTAATATTCATATTTTCATTATTGCATGTACAATGATTAAATATTTCATTAAATTTTAAAGAAGGGTACATCATGATTCCTCTTTAAATAGAATTAAAGATAATGATTTCTATAACATAGGCTAAAGGAATTTGCCACTTGTTGAAAAGATTAATTATAGAGAAGATATTATTATTGTTGTTATTATTTTCTCTCTCTACTATAAGAGCTTAAATAAAAAAAATCTCTTATCTATAGTAAAAATATATATTTTTAATTGAATTTTAATTAATAGTATCATTTGTTGAAAAACGTGAAGTCTTTCATTCTGCATGCAAATAACTTCAACAATTATCTTTTGATTATCAACCTATCTCCTCTCTCATTTCTTTATATTTTCTATTAATTGTGATAAACTCAAATCCTTTCTTCAAATGCTTTATTTATTGTAGTAATAAAGACTGTGTTTGAAAATATAAGGATTTATTACAAAATCTTAACAAAATATTTCAATATCTCTTAAAGTTCTCAAAGTCAATAAATTATCTCTTTAAAATCTTTTAATATAAAAAGTCCTTAAAATATTTTTGTATCCTACATAAATTGATTAGTTAAATATTTCCATTTTTATTAGAAGATTCAAAGATCTATTATTATAAAGTTTGACTTTATAATTAAAAAAAGTAATTTTTTTAATATGGAAAGTTCTAAAGTGGGAGAAAAGATATAAAAGCACATAAACGTGCAAATAAGATCTTCGTCTAGGCTATGAAGATAGTGACAATGATCAATGTTATATATTATCATATGCATAAAAGGTGAATAATGAAAAATTCTGTATCATGAATGACATTTAATATCTCTGCAATAAATTTAGAAGACAAATATATGTTAGGTACCTTGAAGGCTGCAATATCCTCTTACTTTATGAGGGGTAGTAAGAAAACAATCGTTTATGCTGTTAATATTGATAATGATATTGTGGTTTCTTGAGCAGCTTATGCTTGTTATTATACAACTTATTCATGTGAGCTCTGAGGTGTTGTTATGTGTCTATTAAGAATATAAAATGATGATATTTTGAGGTCAAGGTTGAGTTTATATGATCGTATTCATCCACATTGATGCATGAATTGATTAACAACTTTGCTACTTTTTTTTTCTATTTTTATGGTGCAGAATGTTGACCAATAAAAGAGAAACATAAAATTAAGTTAAATGTTATAGATGATGATGCTTAGGTGGATGAGTGGATTTACTCTTAGAGATAAAATTCAAAATGAATATGTTTGTGAAAATGTTGGAGTAGGCCCAATGAAAAATAAGATTATAGAGAGTCTCTTGAGATGGTTTGGTCACATAAAGCGTCAACCGTCCCAGTGACCAAGTTAGTAGATGTATTAGATTTGACTTATGTTAAATCTAATAAGACATTATGATGTATAAAAATGATCTTAGTTTATTAGAATTAAATGATAATTTAACATTTAATAAGACCCAATGGAGAAGAAGGATTCATGTAGCCTACCCCACATAGTGGGATAATGGCTAGCTATTATTGTTGTACACTAAGAAAATAGCAAAATAGAACTTTTTAAAGGCCATGTTTGATTGATGATTGAGAAATAGTAGCTTATTGATCTTTAACATCCATGATTTTTCATTGGAAATGAGATGACTAACAAAATTGAGGAGAGATGTATCAATATTTTACTTTAGTTTAATAAAGACTATAAATTTCTTAATGATCTTTGAGCATAGATAATTTATGTGATTGTTACTTGAATTTAAAAAAGGAATGTTTCTCTAAGAAATTGATAGCCATTATTGACACTTAAAGATAATAGAGAAGTTCATGCTTCACCATCTCACTAATAATGAGAAGAGAGATTGTTAAAATGGGCAATATTAATTAGATTCAAATTCTTTATATAATAATCTAATCATAACAAGTTAAATTTTTATGATAGTAAGGCCTTTGTAGCCTAATTTAAGAAAAGAGTCATATATTAAGCATGATGCTTTAATGGTCAATGAAGAAAAGAAGTTTTTCGTATACTATTCTCAAACAAGTTAAATTTCTTTTTAAGAGTTGGTGCAGTAGCTCTTGAATTTAAGCAGCATTGATACCTAGAGAAGATTAAGGATTAATGCTCTACGGTGTAAGTGAGCAAGAGAGGTGATTTATGAAAAGTGTAAAAAGATACCCCACATCATCCTCACAAGACAAACCCTCACATGTTCTATAACTATTTGGAAGCCACATTGTAGGTCGCTCATTATGTAATGATATTTTGTTGTATGTTGATAATTCCAATATTTTGATTCTTTGTCTAAGGTATTCTTCATGCTCATTGCTAATAAAATGATATTGGATACAATGCCATCTGTAGAAAGATGTCAGGGCCCTAACAAATATATGAATCAATCCCTTGGAATAGAAAGTGGCTGGTTTTTTTTGTCTCAATATGTTTCTTAAATAAATTGTTTTATACAAGACCTAATCAAATCCAATTGATGATGAAAATAAAGTGACTAATTTAAGCTACAAAGAGACAATTATATGAAAAAAAAGTGTGACTTCAGGAAATTTTGAGAGAGACTTTGATTGGATAGATTTTTGGCTTAAGGTTAAATATTATATGTGTATACAATAAGTGATTAACTACTTATTTATATATGATGATCAAGATTCATATTAAAAATTGGCTACATAGTTGAATTACAAAGAAAGTACAAAATTTGAACTTCGTGTAGCTAGTTATTTAATGATCAGCATGGATAGTAGTCAATTCCAAGTTGAGAACTCTGAGCAAATGATGGATTGAGTGCATATGTATAACTTTACTGTGTTCTCTTGAAGATATCTTAAATAAATTTTTTATACAAGACCTAATCAAATCCAATGTAAAAAAGAAAGTGATTACTTTAATTTAGAGCTTTACAAATTCAGACTTTGCTTTTTTTTATTTATGACAAAAAAAAAGAATAAGTGACTTATGGGCAAGAAGATTTTGGCAGAGAATTTATACGGCGATGACGACGGCTATATATATGGTATAAGGCGGTGGCTTATCGGCTTAATCATATGGCTACATTTACCGTACAAAATTTATTATTAGGTATTTGAATTACTGAATAAATGAACTATTTTTCTGAGTTGAGACTCCATTACTTTATGAACCAAACGTTTGAAATGTTTGTGATTGAAGACATTTTAATTGGCTAGTACTTTTAGTGACCAGCTCTCTTTTTTTTTTTGCCAAATATTCTTAATGAATATATGACTTTTGGAATTCTCATAAGAGAATAATTGTTTCGTATCGAAGAGTCCAGTTGGTGCTAATTATTGGATGACTTGAGGAGATTCAGTATTTGCACAAATCAGAGTTTGGTGAGCTTCGAAATATTGACAATTTAATTCATAATCAACAACTTATTAAATCTTATTCGGGCTCTAGTAATCACAGCTATATTTGTCAACTAATTTTTTTGCTAAAACTATTTTGTGAGAAATTATTGGGAAAAATCATAAGTTGTTGTTTGAATTTTTTTAAGAAAACATATTTGTAACACCCACAATATTTTTTCAAAAATTACTTTCTCCATAACAATTTTATAACATATTTTTTAAGAAGTTAGAGCTACCCAAACAAACTCTCAATAAGTATAATTATAATAACATAATAATTAAATACATAGCTAATTATAAATTTTGTTAGCATTATCAGACTACTTTATTGCAAGTCCAGGAATACATTAGACGGAAAGCATAGAGATAGAGGCGATTCGATATTAATAATTTACTTGTCTTACATGGCTTGCTACCTTGTACCCCATGTGAGGAAAGTCAAGAGGGGACAAAGCATTATTAGCTTTGAGGAATGGAAGTCGGCAGGAGGAAAAAAAAGAAAGAAAAGGGCTTAACACCATTACCCAATAGGAAAAAAATGAAAGAAAAAAATGATTTTAACCCTTCTTTCAATATAGTTGATCATTTCAAAGATGATCTTGCAAGACAAATAGATTCTGTCCTTAAGAAAATAATTTTGAGTATTATTTTATAATACAACATTAACATTTGTTTTGTATTATTTAAAAAATATCTTTTATTTTTATAAGAGAATTGTTCTATTTTAATTAAATATTATGTGTTATAAATATATTTTTAATGTCAGAAAATATTGATTTTTGATTTTATTTATACGTTTCATCTTCTTTAAAAAATTATTTTATGATTAATTATTTATCTGGGATTGGAACAAGTGAACCACGTCCTAGCAAATGTTTCCAATAATTAGGAGAACTCAGTTTGGGTTTAAGAGTGCAGTTTTCTTCTTTTTCTATGTCAGCATTGACCTTCGACTTGTTACATCTGATCCCCGCGTTCCCCGCATTTAAAGCTATATATAAAATGCAAAGTGATATGAATCCATATCCCCAAAGCAACAACAAGATAATATCCAAAGGAATAGCCTATCCTATATACAAGACATATGAAACAGCAGAATTAAAATCTAACAGATTACAACCCTTACAGAATCATAAACCAATTCTAATAGCACCATCAGCTTTTACAACAGAGAGGAATAAAGAAAAACAAAATAGAAATAGTTTTCCAGCTAGAACAACTTAAGTTCTCAAAGAATGACAGAGAACTTATATTAAATAGTACAAGAACTTCCCAGTGACAAATATACAACAGAGATATTGCTAAAGAATAGATAAGAGGAACAACTCATCCAATCTACAACAGAAAGAACAAAAGAACAGAAGGATGATAGCAGGTAATCAAGAAACCCAACTGAATACACGATTGAGGCCAAATCTATAACAGAAAATAACAGAAAGTAGTTACCCGAGATATAACAGAGGAACATTCTAGAAGAACAAGCCAAGAACTATAAATAGAGGAAGACAGACAACCAGTGGGACTAATCAAGAATTTACAGAAAAGAAACTTAGCTTTCGCTCTCTCCTCCGCGCTCTACTTCCACTTCTTCTAGGTTTTCCTCGCACCGCTTCCACAGAGACCGCGTTTCTCCTCATCCGAGCCCACCCTTCTTCTGAGCTCTCGGCTCGAACTGTCAGCGAGAAAGAAACAAAGGGTAAGGTTAGGTTAATTCTCAAAGCTTCATCCTACGACCAAGAATAGCCGTTTTCAATCCGGATCTAATCAGATCAAGTGCCCGATCCAACACACGTAATCCACTCAATTCGGTAATCAAGAACCGCTTGATCAAGAAAGCAGTCAGCGGTCGAACCCGTTCAATCCAACGGCGCAAGATTCAATCTAAAAGAACTCAATCAGGTTAGCATCCAACGGCGTTAAAGGCAGATCCAACGGATCGAGCGGCGTTCCAACACTCAAAGCAGTCAACTCGAGGTGAATCAAGCTCAAATTTACACCCAACAAACCCAATCATCACTGTACAGACCTAGATCCAGAAAATTGATTGTATCATTGGTGCTCTTGTTGATTCCCAATACTCAAACAATGGCAGATGGCACAAGATACACATCCAAAACAATTGAAGAATGTGTAAACAGGCTGAACAATAATGAAGAGCAAATGACCTCAATCACTATGGCATTGCATGAAATATCAAAGAGATTGACAGCAATAGAAAACAGACTAGAAAAATAACCTCAAATCCAGGTATGTGATGCATCCCTTTCAATCCTATTCTCCAAACATACCACATACACACACACCCATATCAATGCCTCTTAAAATAGATATGTCAAGATTTAATGGAGAAGACCCTAGAGGATGGATCTTTAAAGCAGAGCAATTTTTTCAGTATTATCAATCCTCAGATGATCAGAAATTTTTAATATCCTCAATATACATGGATGGACCGCTTTGAGCTGGTATCAATGGATGCAAGCAAATAAATAATTGCATTCTTGGCCAGCTTCAAAGAACAAATTATGCAAAGATTTGGCCCTTCCCTCTACCTGATTTAAGAGGAGAACTAGCTAAGCTTCAACAAACCACAACAATTTTATCGAATTTGAAGACCTAGCTAACTAAATTTGACATTCCAAATGAATTGCTAAAGCTACTTTGAATCGGGCTTAAACCAAATCAAAAGAGAAGTAAGAGCCCTGACCTTCTTCCTTGCAACAAGCATTTCAATTAGCCAAGCTAATGGAAGACAGATTATATGATGAAACAGCAATGCATAGAAATAGTAGAAATCAGCACACTTCACTAAATAACCAGCAATATCAGAGTGCTCCAACTAACCTACCGACCTCCCACAAATGACACTCAACGAGGAAGAACCAAGCTTGGCATTAATGCAAGTCAATGATGACCAGACATCAAGCAACGATAATGTCTAATCAATGGATACAAGAAGAAATATTAACACCAAGCTTCAAATATCAGCCATTCAATCCAGGTTAAGACAGAGGAAATATAATGGCCTAATCATAGAATAGTCTAAATAGTTTGAATACCATTAGCTTTAGAAGTATAATTAAATTAAACCTTATCATTGGAAATCTATAGAGTACCATAGAGCATAGCGCAAATAAAATAGTAGTAAGTCAAGTGGGCACAACAATCATTGACCCAAAATAAGATGGAGCGTGTCACATAATCGACCACATATGGGTTGAACCCATATAACTCACAGGAAGCTCAACAACAACATGAAACAAAGGGCTGATAAAGAGAGCTTCAATCCAAGACTTAAGACAATTCAGACAAGCTTTACACTACAATCAGTAAAATCACCAACTCAGTTCAGAAGATGGACAGATGGTAATCAAGCTTGTTAAAAAGTTTTAGATCACGTAAACGCATCGAGATCCACAAAATTAAAGAAATATCAGCAAAGCGGAAGGATTTCTAGCCCCGAAAGTGCTGCGATATCAAGTAAAGAAATACAGAAAGCATCTCCGGATTTTTTGACCTTGAGGACAAGGTCAGTGTGAGGAGGGGAGTAATGATATGAATCCATATCCCCAAAGCAACAACAAGATAATATCCAAAGGAATAGCCTATCCTATATACAAGACATATGAAACAGCAGAATTAAAATCCAACAGATTACAACCCTTACAGAATCAGAAACCAATTCTAATAGCACCATCAGCTTTTACAACAGAGAGGAATAAAGAAAAACAAAATAGAAATAGTTTTCCAGCTAGAACAACTTAAGTTCTCAAAGAATGACAGAGAACTTATATTAAATAGTACAAGAACTTCCCAAATGACAAATATACAACGAGATATTGCTAAAGAATAGATAAGAGGAACAACTCATCCAATCTACAATAGAAAGAACAAAAGAACAAGGATGATGCAGTAATCAAGAAACCCAATACGATTGAGGCCAAATCTATACAGAAAATAACATAAAGTAGTTTGCAGATATAAGAGGAACATTCTAGAAGAACAAGCCAAGAACTATAAATAGAGGAAGACAGACAACCAGTGGGACTAATCAAGAATTTACAGAAAAGAAACTTAGCTTTCAGTCTCTCTCTCCTTCGTCTCTTCTTCCTGCACCCTTCTTCTAGGTTTTCCTCACCGGAAACCACCGCTTCCACCGGAGAGACCGCCGTTTCTCCTCCGATCCCAGCCGCAGCCACCCTTCTTCTCGGGAGCTCTCGACGGCTCGAACTGTCGAAACAGAAAGAAACAAAGCAAGGGTAAGGTTAGGTTAATTCTCAAAGCTTCATCCTACGACCAAGAATAGCCGCGCCGTTTTCAATCCACGGATCAGATCTAATCCAGATCAAGCTTCGCCGATCCAACACCGTAATCCACCTCAATCACAAGATCAAAGCATCAAGGCGGTCAACCAGTTCAATCCACGGCAAGATTCAATCTAAAAGAACTCAATCGAGGTTAGCATCCAACGGCGTTAAAAGCGGAATCCAACGGATCGGAAAAGCGGGTTCCAACACTCAAAGCGAGTCAACTTCAGGTGAATCAAGCTCAAATTTACACCCCAGACCCAATCATCACATGCAACCTAGATCCAGAAAATTGATTGTATCACAAAGTGTCACCGCCAGAAGCAATGCCTCATTTGTTTATTGAGTTGTTGCATTCCCTTCTCATTAATCTAATAGTTGAACTTCAACATCATTGCACTATAAAAGCAATACTCCCCTTCTTCCTTTCTCTTCATCCTTCTGCTAAATAGCCCTAGCTAATAAGCACAAACAAAAGCTTTCAGCATTAATGGCGGTTCCGGTGATTGACCTGTCAAAGCTTCATGGCCGAGAGAGGCGGCGATGCAAGAGATCGCAGTTGCTTGCGAGGAGTGGGGTTTCTTCCAGGTTAGGCTTGATTTCTTGCAACCTTCATTAAATAACAGTTAAAACTAAAATTAAAAGTGCTAATAATTCGGAAAATAATTACATTGGCAGCTGGTGAACCATGGAATTCCGTTAGATCTTCTTGACCGGGTTAAGAAGGTTTGTTCAGAGTGTTATAAGACGGAGAGAGAGGAGGGTTTCAAGGATTCCAAGGTTGTTCAGCTTCTGAATGAGTTGATTGATAGTGGAGAAATTAGCCAAACATCTTTGGATGATGTGGACTGGGAGGATGTTTTCATCAGATGACAACCAATGGTATAATTATTATATTTTTATTTTATTGTCTTTCAGATTATTGTTTTTTCTTGACTAGTTTCGATAGGCTGAATATACCAATTATATATTGCTTCCTGCTAGCTAAAACTAACTTGAGCAACTACTTAATTAATGAAGTTGACTATCATGAATAATTAATTTTACTGATATGACACTTAAAATATTAGTAGTCGAAGCACGAATCTTGATGTTAAAACAAGGCGATCCGTTGGCGATAGATCAAGCTCTCAAAATATCCTTGGAAACTTTGGGATATCTTAAATTCTTAAATAGCTCTCAAATATGAAGTGTTTATAGTCAAAGAATCTCGATGAGCAGTTCAACAAAGATTTTACAATTCGACTTCATTTGAGCATTCAAATGCACGAATACATCAGGGGATCATTTTGAGCCGTCAGGAAGTGAGTGGTGCGGGTTTGCATGTATTTACGAGGCGCTCCTCCAATCTATAAAAGCCCCTCATTTCTCGAGGGGAGGCCAAATGAAGGAGAAGGAGGGCAAGCAAGAGAGAGAAAGAGCTCTAAATATCCTCCAAAACATTGTGCAGCCACTCGGCGGTCGTCAACCACCGCCACGGCCAGCCATCACCGCCACTCATCCGCCGTCGTCGACCATTGTTGCCGGTCATAACCTCGTCAGTCAACTTAAATTATTCAAGTTGGTCAACATTGTCGTCAATGTCAACCGTCAATTAACATCGCCGTCAAGTCATTGACTTTGTCGTCAACATTGTCTAACAATTTATTACTTCTCCACTTCAGCAATCCCGATCGGAAGATCTTGTACTAAATAGATACATAGTGGAAGCTTTTATTGGGCTAAGCCATGGTTTTCCCTCTTTTGAAGTTTTCCACGTTAAGTTTTATTATTCTCTTTAAATACACATTGTGTCTGACTAAGAAGCTAAAGTAAACTTTACTCTAATCTTTTTCTAGCCATTTGCCGTCTGTGGGAAGAAAACTCTATATGATTATTAAAAAAACTTATATTTAAAATATCAAAAAAAGTTTTTACTTCATATCAAGGCATAAATAAAAAGAAAAAAACAAAAAAGAAAGTGACTCTAAATAGCCTCCTAATCAAAAAATTTTAATACTAATTTTGTGCCAACTAAGTAGCTAAGTAGCTAATGAGTTTTCAATGAAGAGTTTTCAAAGAGTTAACAGTAACAACTAGTTTTATCTTAATGTGACTATCTCAAAGATCTCTAAGAGTTTTATATTAAAAATATGCAGATATTATTTATATGATTTGAAATAAGATATAATTTCTAATCACAATCATCTTCAATTTATTTTTACTAAAAAAATTAATTCTATGTCAACAAATGTGGTTATAATTATTATAAAAAAAACTATTATTTGGGTTTTAATGCCACCCTCCAAAAAAATAAATGTGGCAGCAGATGTCATGAATTAAAAAAAAATATTCTTACACTATTGATTCTTCTTACTGCATAAAGTTCATATGATAGACGTATAATTGATACTCTTTTTATTCGGGTGTGTTGACGTCACTTTTAGAATGAGTCTTTAACCTACTCAGCATAGATCTAGGACTCTTATAAACACTAAGAGCTCCTTAGTCCCTAAGATACTTCTAGTGATTCGGTGAATACTTAACCTAAGCCTAGAGACTTAGGAGGGTTAGCCATAGGGATGGGTCATGTCTTAGGAACTTAAGAAGATTTGTCTGCCCTATAGCCTAAATCCAACCCATGCTTTCCTCCTCAAACCAAACCTCAAATTCATGCTAAATCGAAAACAAATTTCCAAGACTCATAATCAATCCCATCATCAAATCCAAGCTCAAAATTCTTTATAAACCTTATGATAAAATTCCATGGCCCTAACCTTAGCCAAGTCCAATTCTATTTTTATTTAATTGCTTTTCTCAAAGATCAATTCAATCTCTCAATCAAATGTCAAATCCATATCCAAACTCAATTCCAAGTGATTAGAACCCAAAATCAAATCCAAGTTCCAAAATTTCTTCCTAAGCCATATGACCCATTCTCATAAGCTTAGCCAAATCTCCACCTAAGTTATCCCAAACTTGATTGATTTCTTTATATATCATCTATTCCTTCATTTATATTCACAAATATAATTGAAATCCATACTCAAAAGACCAAAACCAAATCAAACTAAATCAAACCAAGCCGAGACCCTTCTTAAGCTATATGGACCTACTTCCATAAAAATCTTAACCAAGTCAACCCAAAATCAATTAATTTCTTTATAAATCACTTATTCCTTCATTTATATTTATAAATATAAATGAAACCCACCTTCCAATGATCAAAATAAATCAAACTAAATTGATTTCTTCTTTTGACCTACATCCATGAGCTTGGTCAAATTTGCTTCAAATCACTCCAAACTCAAGTTATTTTCTCGTGAATCATTTATATCTTCATTTATATTCCCAAATATAAATGAAATATAAATTCAAATAGCCCAAGCCAAATCCAAAATCAAATCAAACCCAATTCAAGCCTTTTAAGCCTATTCCTTAAGCTTGGCCAATTCCTATCCAAATCAAGTCAAAACCAATGAATTTTCTATTGAATCAATCATTCCTTCAATCTTCTATCCAAATATAAATGAAACCTACAATCATCAAACCAAACTCAAGTCAAGCCCAAGTTAGTCTTTTTAACTTGGAAACTTTAAATGAGCAAAAATCCATTGGACTCAAAATTGATTATAGTTGGATTTATATTTCAATCCTAGGCTCATATATAAGTTTAACTAAACTTGAATCAAGTTAAAACCAAGCCAATTGACTTATTTAGGTCTACTTGACCCAAAGTGGCCTAAAGGACCTTTTTGAGCCAAATTCTAATCCAAGCCAAATTAGATTGAACCAAGCTCATCCAAGCCTCATGTCATGATCAAAAATTACCCTAGGATGATCAATCACCTTGAATTAGGTCAAACCAAGTCAACTTGATCATTTGACCAAGTCAACTCTTAGCCCATATGAAACCCAAACTAGCCAAAACTCATCCTACACCAAATTGATTAAAATAATTGATTCACAATTGAGAGCTGACCAAACCCGATCCAAACCCATCCTAGGTCAGCAAAAAATCAACCCAAACCCATTTAGAGCCAAGTCAAATGCAAATCCTCCATAGATCTTCTCCCACATTGGATTCTTTCCTCCAATGGCAAAGTCCAGTCTACTCTCATCCTTGGCAGCCATGAAACTTCTAGATGGAGCAGCCCTAAACTTCCTAGCCCACCCTAAGTATGCTAGGACTTACCTTAGACAAAAGGGAGGTGAATTAACTCACTCCCATGCAAACCGAGAAACCAAAGGATCCAACCAAATGCAATATGACTGAATCAAGCTTGTAGCCTCTTTTCATGGTTTCTCCCAATCCAGACGAGCCACGTGGACTTGATGGCGACCACTCCAGTGCCCTGATGGCAGCTGGCTGGCCAAAAAATGGGAAGCAATCTTGTCTGTCCACCTCAACAAACCGAGGGGTATACCCCCTCAATTCGCATGGAAAATCAACTCATTTGAATCATTCGAGCTTCCAAGGGCAAATTCGAGCCTCCTTGCAATCCCCAGAGCGATTCCAAGCTTTCTTGCTTCGGCATTTCTCCTTTTTGAGCAAGGCCAAAATAGGGGAGCTCAATCCCGATTCCAACTCCTTCATTTCTCAACCAAACTTCAATTCCTCTTACACACACCTTCCACATACCTCGTCGAGGCTACCCAAAGCTTCCTTCGAGTTATACACTCACTAGAGCTAGGAGTTCGGCCACCATCGAGCTCCAAATTGACAAAAGTTGATCTAACGAGCAAACTAAGAGAAATTGGCTTGCATGCTACTCAACAAGGCCTCGTCTCTACTAAACGAAGCTACCTCTGTCGATCCCACCACCGGTCTTGAGCTTCGGCGAGGTAATTTCTTAAAATCGTAGAAACAGGAAATTTTTCATGGTCTTTTGTGAAGAGAATTCGCATGTGAGCCCATCCTAGCTGTTGGATCCTTATGGATCCCTCGCGTGAAGGTGTGGGTTGATTTTAGAATGAATCCGAGCTTGGGTGAGCTCGGATCGAGCCATCAATGATGGGATCGTCTCGTAGAGGAGGATCACGCGCGATCGTTCGCATGATTGGACGGCTACGTCATCATGCAGATTCGTCTACTTTCTCCCTTTACGCGATTGATCGGCGTCCGTCGAGATCGATGATGAAGATCAATCGCATCCGGCGACCACGGTGCATGGATGTGACTACTTTAATAGCCAATCTCGTGCTGCGTGCAAAGTGCATCGCATCGATGACGTATGGCGGGATTAAGGCTTTAATTAGGTTATTTAAAGTGTTTTTAATGCTGAAACTTCAATAATTCATAACTAATTCTAGAAAATTCTAAAAAATATAAATAATGACTCATTTTAAATGTATTTTAAAGAGGAATCCATTAAAATTATCTTTAATTAATTTTAAATAGTAACTTTGGGTTAATTAGGATTTAATTAAAACTTTAATTAGCCTAATGACTCCCTAATTAATTAACATATTAATTTCAAACTTTTTGAGAATGTTTAGGGGCATGACCTCTGCCTCCCCTATTTTTTTTGGAATTTATTTGTTGATTAATTAGGAAAATTGATTTCTTAAGCCCTAATTACCTTCTTAACTTAATTAAGTAATAATTAAGCTTGTGATGGTAATTAATCAATAAATTGGACACCTTAATCACTATTTAACAATGGGAAGACTTAGGGAATCAGATTGGGGCTCCCTCCTAATCTTTCCCTTAAATTTCCTTCTCTTTTTCAACAAAAATGCTAATTAAAGATTAATTAACTAATTAATAGCTTAATTATTTAAATTGAAACTCAAATCATACCAAATCATGTTTGATTAATTAAGAGGCTTGTGGAATTAGGTTGGGACCTCTTTCCCAACCTTTTCCCCCTTAAGCCCATTTCATCTCAAAGGTTATCAATTAAATTTGGTAATTAAGTAAAGAGGAATGGATTAATGTATTAATGACTTGAATAACCTAATTACAGGATAATTACATCTGATTTCCCTTAATTGATCCATGGGTAGAGCTTTAGGTGTTCAATAACCTAAAGATAGTTAATGAAATTATGGTTTGTCTATATGTTTAGGGAAGTCATAAAAGTAATTAAGTTAGTTTCTTAAGCTTAATTAATCAATGATTATGAGCTAATTACATTAGACCCCTTTTATTTCATAGGAGCATTGCTATTTACTTTTCAATTCATTTACATATTACATTGGCTCATAATCATTTGATTAATTACCTTAACGTTACATATGTAAGATTTTATTAATTGATTTAATTCATACCTTAACCTAATTAATCCATAAAATCAACTTAATCACCTCTCATTAAATCAAATTAACTCACACATGGGGAATGAGATTAGAATTAGCAAACCTGCTCTCACATCTCCTAAATCAAATTGTTGACCTCCATATATGTGTCATAAGTCGATGTCAAGCCCACAAGTCGAATTCGATAGACTTCAGATGCAATAGTGTACAAATTGGGGCTCAAAATGCAATGGTCATCACCAAAAATAGTCGAAATGACCTCCGATCGATGAACGGACTTTGCCATAATGTTTTGTGCATTGAAATTGGTCAAAACATAAATATTGCATAATCTAAAGATCAACCAATCAAGTGATCGAGCTATCAATGTGCTAATGTGCATACCGGAGTCGGGAAGCTGCGATGATGTCCAAATGACCTATGTTTATGAAATTGATTACGTCGTTAGCTTCAAAATATCGAAGTCGATCTAGTAAGACTATTCACACTCAATTCAGATGAGTCTATGCAAATGTCGAATGATCGAAAGTGCCAATATGCAAATCGAGGCTGAAATCCCTGGATGTCACCAAAATCAGTCCAAATGACCTCTGATCGATGAACAGACTTTGTCATTGTGTTCAAAACATCAAAACTGGTCAAAATGTAAATACTGTACAACCTCATGATCAACCGATCAAGCGATCAAGTCATCAGCGCACCTACATGCATATTGAGATCAGGAGACACCGACTTAAACCAAATGACCTCCGTTCATGAAATTGATTGTGTCGTTTGTTTTGAAATGTCAAAATCTATCCAGTGAGACTATTCACACTCAATTCAGACGAGTCTGCATGAATGTCGAGAGATTAGAAGCGATGATGCACATTTTTAAGCTGAAATCTACCTGATTTGATATCGACTTGAATCAATATCCGTCATGGCGAATTACGTTATTGTCCAAAATATTGAAATAACCTAAGATTGATATATATATATATATATATATATATATATAAACTAAGTGATTTAATCAATGTAAAATTCATTTTAAGAGTGATTAAGTGCTAAAAAAATCAATTAAATCCATTTATATCCTAAATCCCACTCAACCGGTCTACCACTCTCAGGCTTTGTTTGGCTAAGCTTTTGAGATTCTTAAAAATCTCATTTTAAAGTACTTACTGAAAAGCTGTGGTTCAATATGATTTCTTATATGTTGGCTGAAAAGTTGAGGTTACCTGTTTGAATAAAAATAGCTTTTTAAAATCTAGATTGAACCAGATTCATATTGTAGTAGGAAATGACAAAAATGCCCTTCATCTCTTTATGAGAAATATTCCTAAAAATGCGGCAATTAGGAATTTGAGATGTTTAGGCTATTTAAAAAAATATATCGTAATAATATATATTTAAAAAAAAACAATCTCAAATTAATTTTTTTTCTTCAAAATTTTTTTTAAATTAATATATGAACCCCAATGTCTTTCTATTTATTTTTTTGGTTTATATATATATATATATATATATATATATATATATATATATATATATATATATATATATATATATATATGTAATTGTAGAATAAAGTTTTGTATATCTAACAAACATGTTATTGTTTAAACAAAATTTACCAAAAATAAACATAAATATATATTAATTACATACAATACTATTATCTTCAAATAGCAAATTTCTTATCATAATTTTACGAAATATGATCTAGGGTACAATATGATATATTTTCCATTAACATATTTTTAAAAAGTATTATGCCATTCAAATTTTAAATTTATTTATGTTAGTATTTAATTAGTTTGTAGAAAGTGTATTAAATATCATAATTATTTAGAAATTTCTCATTAAATTAAGATTTCATAATTACAAACTATTTAAACAGACTTTAAATAATAGCAATCATTGTACAATATTTTTTATGAAATTGGTAAATTGGTGTAATTTTATAAATATATTAAACCTCTTAAAATCTCTTATAAATTGAGCCGCAATAAAAAGCTTGAATAAATAATCTATATATGTACTAGCTTATGCAAACATTAATTTCCAAACAATAAAATTTAATTTAAAAAAAATCTAAAATTAAGCAAAAAATTTTTTTGATAATATTAATTAGAAAAAAAATAGTATGATTGAATATTACATAGCAAATATCTAATTGTCAATTGATATTTTGGTTCTCTTAATTATTCTTTTGAAACCTCAAATTAATAAAATAATAAAATAATTATTAGCAAGATAATTAGCATGAATGAACCAATTGAATAAGTCTTTGCGTACCACATTTACATCTGAGCGAATCATTACCAATAACGGTATAGATCCCAATAGTAGTACAATTCACCATTAATTATCATTGATCCGAAATTTATCAAACAACGTTTTATAAGTTTTATTTGCTAATTACTACTCACTTTAAAAGACCTAAGCTCATCATTTAACAACAGATATTATCACATATTAATGAAAATCACGCGTTAAATTAGCTTGGCATAATTGAAGTCTGATATTATCTCCAGTCATCTTATGGACAATCACTTTTCTATTACTTGTTGAATCAATAATTTCAGTAGGTTTCACGAGGTCAACATCTATTATGGTACACTAAATGTTAAATTGCATAACACCAAATTGACATGAAGTCCACTGCGCTCCAAATATTCAAATGTAAGCATGTTGAATTTACAATAATGACATAATTATTTACAGCCTTGTTTCTAGGGTAAGATTATTTTTTTAAAATAAACTAAACCTTCAAAATATTACATCAAATAAAGCATAACCCATGTGAGTTTAACAGACAACTTTCTTAGAGTTTCTTTTCTTTTGAATTTCGTCATGTTCTTTCACTTGAAATTAGCGTTAATACTGAAAGGAAAAAGGAAACAAAAAAAAGTCCAAGTATGTGAATATGTAAGTGATGTTATTTGCTGTTGTGGTGTTATTGAAAATTTGGTAAAAATTTTTCCAACTATTTTGAATAACATAACGACTGAAGAAATCTGAGAAACAATTTTAGAATGACTGCATGTGTAACAATCATTGAAGAAAACAAAATTGAACTTGAAAATGAAAGGTTTACTTGGAGCTCTCTTGAAGAAAATCAGTCAAAACAAAGTAAAACCTTAAATTGAGAAACTAGTAGTGGTGATTTTCCCATTAGTGAGAAAGTAATAAAGAATTTTATAATGAATTTCATCGTAATATGCCAGAACCCGTGATATCTTTCTTGCAGCTGGTTTGAAACCAAAGGAGAGGAAAACTCAAAAGCTCATCCTGAACTTCTTTGGATATTATATTAAATTTTGCTAAGAATCTTTTTTACATGAGAATCTTGTAAAGGAAATTAGCAACATCTCTATTCTTCCACAAATGGTTAATAAAATAATGCGGAAATGTAGGAACGAACCTGGGAGAGCAACCCTAGGAAGATGAAGAGCTGCTGGGGATTTGCTCGAGATGCTCGGTCGATGTCGAATCTTGCCGTCATTACTTGAGGGATTTGATCGGACGAGGAAGAAGCCGACGACGAGGCACGAGGAAGTTAGGTAATGGTTCGTGATAAGGGATCATGGTTGCGGAGAGAACAGTCGGGCAAAAGGAGTTTGCATTACGCGTTCTGAAATAACCCTAAAACCGAGGTTTCTATAAAAGCGTCATTGAAAGCACATTATTCAAAGCGGGTAAAAAATCATCTCAAAGCAAAGCGCGCAAAAAAAGCTTGTAAATGAGCCTCGGGCTACGTTTGGCTAAGCTTGATCTGGGTTTAAAGTATTTTCAAATATTTGTCTTTCTTGAAAGGCTAAACGACTTTGTGAGATAGAGCTAAAGCGGTTTCAAAAAAGCCTATTCAAACGGGTATCAAAATTAAAAATTTACGCTCTCAAAAACAAAACGCACTAAAAAAGCTCTCCCAAACGAAGCCTCAATCTCTCCTTCGCTCGGCTCAGTTCGCACACTCCCAACCCTCGTCCGAATCCCTCTTCCGTTCGAGCTCCCTCTTCAACCGCACTCTCCACGCAAACTGTTCCCTCCCAAGAACGACTCCCACTCGACTCTCTCCATTCAACCGTTCCCTACTTCTTCCTCCTTAAAAATGACGGTTCTCTCATTTTTGGTTACTTCCATTTTTTTTCTGGTCCAAGCCGCAAGCAGTAACCAATCTTGCATCTCCTTCCCCCTTCTTCCTCTTATCTCCAACTGCAAGCAATGGGAGCCACTCAGAGAGTAGGGGATGCGCTCGTTAAAGCATGTACAACACTACAGATATGTGAGATATCATCTTATGACCATAATGGATTCGCTCGTGGAGAAAGGATGCAAGCTTTTGAGGTTGCAATTAAACAATATAGGTTGCTCTCTCGGTGATATCTTGAGGAAGAGGCATTATTAGTTCAATAGATAAACCTGTGATAATTTTGGAAAAGGCAACTCAAGGATATGAGCTTCATGGTCATCAGAGTTGACACCATGGACGCTCGATAGCCGCTGGACGTGACAGTCGTCGATCTATTCTCTAACCTTTGGCCTGTTACAGTACACGATGTGTGGTATCACTGTGGACTTCCTTATACGAGCCATGATGGTGGGAGAGGAGATCAACCATTTTTTTTCGTTGCCCGCTTTTAATTGCACAAGAATTCCTATTAGCACCAGTGCCAATATTACTAGAGATTCCTCGTCTCCTAGACACATCCAAAGTGGGATCGCCTCTAGTATTTCTTGAATAGGATGTGCTTATATTGGCAACATTACGAGCTCAATTCCTAACAATTCTAGCACCAATCTCGCTATGTCCGCCACAACACGCCCCGCAGTTGCTATTGGGCAGCAATGTCGATCTCTGTAGTCATTAAAGGATGAGAAGCAGAGGACTTGTCTCTAATTTGGAGCTTCGGTTATCGAGAATGGGATGATACCTGAGGGTAGTTGGCATAGGAGGTGGGGCCAACGTTGTCTCAAATGTAATTTCGGCGAATCAGATTATACTCGACGACCTTACGAAAATGAACAAAGATCTTTGTTCTTCGTCTTCCGTACTATATTTTTCCACGGGGGCTCGAGTGGGAGGAAGTGCAGTGGAGGAGCGGATAAGGTCATGGAGAGGAGGTAAAGGAGAATGATAAAGAACGGAGAATCAATTTTGAGGTCTTGAGCTAGGAAGCAACTCTCTGCTCATCATGCATGCACTATAATCGATCTATGTCAGCCATAGATTCAAAGAATGAGAGTGGCTTTTGTGGTATCATTTGTGTTAGGGGAGAAGAAGCTGATAGTTCTTCTGTTATGAATTTGGGTGACAAGCCAATTTGCAAAAGCAGAATTTGCGACGACTTGCAGCATGTAGCTAGTGAAGCTTGTAACTTAATAAGTGCAACTTCAAGTCATGACTCATACTTTGAGAATGCTGATAGCAAAGAAAATTTTGGAATTTCTGTTGTATATGATGCATCTGATGATATTGACTTGCCTCAAGATGTATCTTCTCGCAAATTTGTCGAAGAAGAACAACCCCTTAAGAGGAAGCCTAACCATGATCAGGTTAGTTCACAAAGTAACGTTTCTGCTCAGTTGGAGTATAGAGTTTCATCAAGGCAAGGTGAAGAGTGGAGTGACTTAGAGTGCCATGGGGATAACATCTTGTATACACCTGAGGTTTGAGATGCAAATGCTGCAGTATCTGACTATATTGTAGATGTGGAGAAAAAACCAACAAATCTCAAGTGCTTTGATAGACCCAAAGAGATGAGCATCGATGTAACCTGTGGATGTGCTGGAGTGTAAGAATGTGGAAATCGCATTTTGTGCTTCTTTCTGCAGGTTTCAAGACCCCGCTAATGTTCAATAGGGTGTAGTCGGTGTGAAGACGGTTGTGGTGTCGTAAGACACCACTTGCTGCGCTCAATAGGGTATCCTGAGAAAGCTAAAAAATTTATTAGATGTTACTCGTATGCTGAAATGTTACCGAAATTTTGTCAGACTTTGTTTTATCCTAATCCCTATGTTGGGACACCAATGCAGGTTTGAAGACCGTGCTAATGCCCAATAGGTGTAGTGGGTGTGAAGAGATGGCTGTGTTGTCGTAAGACACCACTCGCTACGCTCAATAAGGCGTACCGAGTAGGTCAAAATAGTTCCAATGTAGCCCCCTCATGGGAGTAACGTCGAATACTGTCGAAATGCTGCCAAAATTTCATCAATTTTTTGGGACTTTGAAAATAAAAAAAAAAAGAGAAGAAAAAAAATAAATAATCAAAGAGCATAGATACAATTAAATGAAAGACTTAAATCAAAGCTTTGGTTATAACAAGCTAAAATGTGAAGTTATAAATACATAAAATAAATATAAGCTTATAGTCGATAGTTTGCTTTATAAAATATATAACTTTCCAATGAGCACAAATATAACCTTTAGTGATCGCCTGAATATAATTATTCATCTCACTAATTAAATTGAATGGCTTAGAAATCTTAAGCCAAGCTTGAAATGATTTTAGAAATTCACCAAATGTCTATGAAACCTTTCAATGAACATTCAAGCATTGAAATAATTAAAAGAAATTGATAATTCACCTGCAAGCATGAATTAAATGGCTCACACAATAAACACTAAAGTTATGATAACTTTTTCCAAGTGAATAAAAAATGATTTGAATTGAAGACAATCAAATTTAAGGAATTTATATGAAGCTTGATAGCCTATGTATCAGCATGATTGAGACTTCTTACTGAATAATCGATTTCTACTCAAAGAAGCTTGAATTCAAATAAGCTCACTTAGAGGAGTACAAGCTTGTATGGCGAATATCAAATTTGAATATTGAATTTGCAAAGATCTAATAGGTCTTTAGTGAGCATAAGTCTACCATTAAAATTTAGAAAATTCTATGAATAAATAAAATGCAAGTAGAAATACAATATTTTGAGTGCAACTATAAATCTAATTTTGCTCCACAAACACCACTGGATCTGCAACTCTTTGTACAAGCAGCTAAAAGGCGATCTAAATCAAATTCTACAAAAAAAAAATTCATAGTACTTCCTTCAATCAAATATTAAGGAATTTTATTCTAATTATGGTTTTCAAAATTAATAATTTCATTAATTAGATAAAAATATTTATGCTAAAACTCGCATGTTTGAGACATAGAAATTGAGTGCAAATTTTAATATCGAAAAGTTAAATGCGCTAAATTGGAATAATATGAAAAATATGAAATCAATCTCATGATTTATAAATAAAATTACCTAAATTACTAAACACAGCATGGGCCCACTATCTTTGAATGCTTAAATTCAAGTGTAATGAGCATCTTTGCCGCTACTTCCGGTTTAGTCTTAGGACTGGGTCCGGGTTAACAAAACCTAAAAATCTATTATCCAACTTACTAAAATATCTGAGAAACTAATTTTATCATGTGATGGTAGATCTGATCCTCTGTTAAGAGTTAAATAGAGTTGACAAGATCCAAAGTTTTCAAATATATTCAAATTAATCAAGTAACTGCCCCGATGATGGCTGTGTTGAATGGTGATTACAACCGGAGGGGATACTTCCATCAAAATGTGATTCTAATTTCAAATCAAATTAACTTAAATTAAGTAGCTATCTAAAACTTCTTAAAATTGTCATTAAAAGCTTAAAACAAATCCCATCCACCTTGTAATAGTTTATCGAAGGTGAAAAAGAAAATTTTCACAAAGTCAATGTCAAATCAAGTGTTATACTATGTTCTCTCAATCAATCTCTTATCAATAAGGTGTGGCCGTCTCACGATAGCTTGGTGGTAGGCTCTCAATAATGCGATTACGGTAATCTCCTTTGATCGGTGGTTTGGCCGGTAAGACTCCATTATATTATCCGGCGTAGCCATATGCTCCCCAATGGCTCTACCCTTTAAGTTGTGAATAATAGGGCATAGTTGATATGGCAAAAATCCCACTATCAGCTAAAGTAGACTTAAGCCCGTCTCCTTAGATAAGCACCACCCCAAGTTTACAAGGATTTCTTGGAAGACGTAACTCATGTGTTACTGATAAGGATCTTTTGGTCAGGTTGGGTCTACTACCTCCTCTGACTAAGTAAACTAGGGACCACAACAACATGGGATGACGAAACCATAGGATCTAGATCTGGCATGTCATCATCCCCCAACCATTCATTTTAAGCTAATGATGATGGATTTCATAAATCTAAATTTCAAAACTCCACATACTGATACTATGCGCTACGCATTAAGCGATCTAATGACTATCCTTAATCAAAAGTTCTCTCCCAGCATTGGGAGGAGTAACTAACTATAGGTGCTTATGCCTATAGAAAACCTGGAATAAGATCTAAAGTCCTCACAAAATGAGTACAAAATCTTTGGGTAGTGTCTTATCTACTATTCCATCTGCCTTTTGAAAATTACACTGACACATAAATCACACTCTGTTCATTCAATTGTCAAGAGGTCAGTGGCGAATTTTTGGAGCCCATGAATTTCTGGCAACTCTGCTAGGGATATGTTTCTCTTTCCATCTTTGGCTAGTCAAATTTTTGTTATAGCAGTAGTGAAGCATGATAAAAATTGGAATTTAAAATCAATCATAAATTTAAATCAACCATATTTTTATGATTAATCTGGTTGTTCTTTATATTAATAGATCTTCAGTACATACCGCTCATTATACAGCTAGGTCATGGAGCCAACATCTATCTGGCTAATGTTGTGATTAATACTAGAGATGTTGGAGTTATTATTCAATTTGGTAGTGTAGACTTTCCAACCATTGTTATTGCAAATAATCCTCTACCTGAAGCACATGCATATTGTACACACCAACCTATGCAAGGAAGAGGGACAAGCTGAAATGACCACTTCACTCTTGAGGTTCCTCAAAAGAGCCTTTGTATTCGAAAGATTGGGTCATTCTGAGGTGGCAGTCATGAAAAGAACCATCACTTGGCAGAAAGTTTCAATCATACTTGTGAATGTGGCAACTCTGCTAATTGAACCTTTTGCACTAGGAAGGCATGATGCTGAAGCTCCCTCTTCTAGAGTGAACGGTAGAAAGTAGAGAAAGAAATGTTGAGTTGTGAGCTCATCGGCTCACATGGGCCATCAATTACGCCTTACAACTAGAAGTATTCCTACCCGTAACTAATTTAAAATTTTGAAATGGGTGAAAAGGAATAGCTCTACTGGTGATGTTAAGAAGTCTTTCTGGGTTCAATAACAGTCAGCTCAAATCCTTCAGAAGAAATAACTTGAAACTCTATCTACTCGAGTACATAGAGTTTTGAAGGTTTTCAAAGAAAAATGCCTTATGTAGAAGAGGTATCAAAGGCCAATTATTAGAAGAAAAAAAATTCTTCACTACAAAAGCTATCATCGATTAGTGGTAATAACTCATGATCATTCTAAGCAAGCCTACGGTGAACATCGAGGTGTGACACTGAACCGCATGTTAGAATCCACTAAAGGTAGTATAAAATAAATAAATATGGAGGCTAAAGCCCTCGAAGAAATGCGACAAAAAAGCTTCTTCATCCCAGGAGCTAACCAAAAGATAACGAGGGAAAAGAAATGCTAAACTGCACACTTATCAACCATTGTTCAAGCAAAAAATTGTATGGCCAGCTGTGGAACCAGAAGGGAGTGCTCCAACCCATAACAGGTTTGATAGCCTAGGATGGGCAAAGTGGAACAGTTCTAGTGGTCAATCGAACAGTCATTTTGAACCCAATAATGTCAGATTTCAGCTTCTCTAGTGAGGAAACTTGAAATTGTATATGCAAGAGTGCATCAGGTTCTCAAAATTACTAAGGAGAAATGACTGATGAAAGAAAATATCAAAGTCGTCATCAGGCTAGATTTGCTCCTCAGGAGACCTCCTCCTATAACCCGGTAAGATGTCTACTAATTCAAGTCCCGCATGGTGAGCATCGAGGTGTGACACTTGGACCATAGGTCCAAGAATCCACCGTCGAAAGGTTCTGGGAAAGAGGTAAGGAAATTTGGAGGCCAAAACCTCGAAGTGAAACTACCTTAAAGAAAGACAACAACATGACATGGGCCTCCCATAAAATTCACTCATTATGCTAGTATTTAGAGTGTCTTACCACTTGAAGTTGAACCACCTTCACTCTGAGTAATCATTCAACACAATCTCACTCAAGATGAGACTACCCGTCTATGGATGAAAGATCTTGATGCACTTGACGAAGTTAGGCTTCAAGCTCAATAAAATCTAGAAGTCTACTGAGCGAGTATGTCCAAAGCATTTGATCATACGGTGCATCCTCAAACCTTTCAAGAAGGAGAATTGATCCTAGTGCTAAGAAGACCAATTATTCCTCACCATCAGTACATGTGTAAGTTTTGCTTGAAAATTATCTTACAATGCAAGAATGCATTTTCAAAATAAAGCAAACATCTCCCTGCAAGACAGGGGGCATTTTTTAAGTATATTTATTTGGGTTGACATCATCTTCATACCAAGATCCCTAAATAAATATACCAACTCAAGATATAAAAAAGTTTCCCAAAAAATTCCCCTATTATACAGGGGCAATTTTTCATATCTCTAAACATAGATGAAATCAATGTTTTATGTTAAAACCTTCTTAAGATCAAATGTATCAACCCAAATATTGATATATTTTTTTAAATCATTTTAAAGCTCTTTCAAAGTGCTTTAGAATTTCCCCTCCAATATAGGGGGCATTATTTTATATATTTATCTGAGTCAACATCGTACTTCAAGCAGAGATCCTCAAATGAATATACATGATGATCAGAATGAGCTACGTTTATTTATATTGAAGAAGTTCAAACCCTATGATACATTTCTGAGCTAACTCAGAATCCTCCTATTAGACAGGCACCCCTTTTTATGATCTAAGTTGCTCAATACTCTCTTGTGAAACAAAGGGCCTTCTTGTATACATATTCAGGTTGACATTAAGCTTTACGCTAAAATTCCTAAATTTATCTATAATTATTATTATTAAGTTACATGTTCTCGCATGAACAAAAAGAATTTATTTCTACATATGAAAAGATAGCCCTAAATATCAAGAAAAAACTTATCTTCAAGATTCATCAAATGTCGAAGATCAAGTCAGTTAAAGATTAAGTCAGAAGAACTGCCAATTTCAAAAGCTTCAATTAATTAAGTTGAAAAAATACCAACATCTACATCTTCAAGTCTAGGACACAAATGGGTTCTAAAGGTGAACTCAACAAGCCACAAATGGTCAGAGTTGATGCTCTCACTCAAAGATGAAAGAAAAGGCCGCAATGAAAGAGCCTTCATTTTTTAGTCTGATGACAAGATCACCAACCATCACAGCTTAAGTCGAAGACTTGAGTTAGGTTCTAAAGGTCAAACTCAACAAGCCTATAAATGGTTGAGTTGTTGAAGCTCTTATCACTCAACAAGCCGTAAGAAAAGGCCATAGTGAAAGAGCCCCTGCTCGTCAGTCTAATGATGATAGCTATTCAATCTCAAACCAGATCCAGCATAATGACTACAATCAACCAGAATCTAAGAGATATTTCTATTTGATCGATAGACCAAGACAATGAGGAAATACTCTCAATTGAGCGCCTCAAGTCAATCTTTATATTGCTGCGGTGATATTTCAATTTATTTTAAATGATCTGATCAAGAAAAAGCTTAGATCAAAGCCAATCTCCTCATCAAGTTCTTCAAAACAGAAAGCATAGGACCAATTTCATAGTTCTTACAAAGTCGATGGTCGAACTAAAAGAATTTTGTTGTTATTTAGTCTGTTAAAGCACACATTGCTAGACTAATAACTCAACGTTGACCTTAAATAAGATGGGAGGCTGGGTCATCTGTACGCACCTTGCAATGAATCTATCAAAGCAGCAAGCACAGGATTCAGGGCATACATATACATCCTGACAAGTCAATATGAATAAATCAGGTTAGTCTTTTATTAAGTTTGTCATGCTTAAAGCTAAGATGGAAGGAATTCCAAATTCAAAACAAGCAGACCAATTCCATCATCAAACCCAACCTAGTACAAAGCAAGGGTTGGAGGAAACTCAAATCTGCAATGACATAAAAGAAAGAGATCTTCAGCAAAGCCATTAAAATAGAGAGTAGATGGTGTAAGAACTCTTATCTATCCTATAAGTCTATTCTGACAAATCAATAATCCAGTTACTTAGCATGTCCAAAATAAGGCATCATATTAATGACAAATCCTATCAAAGCTCCGTAAGCTATAGCAATCAAAGTTGAAATGATCCAAGTTCAGTGGCCAAGGTCAACCAGTTTTCACTAAACGCGACTCGCTCCATGCGCAAATCACATTTGTTGGTGGGTGTGGTGAATTTATTTTCATCTTCATCTAAATGAGTGTTAAATGAAGACAAAAATAAAAAATGCTTTTAGGTAGGACATCACATAGATCCACAAATGTTCTTATTAGGGTAATCGGGTACAACATTGAGGAAGGATGTACTATCTAGAGAGACAGAAGTCACCATCTTACAATGGTCCTAATCACCTTAATAAGGACTCCTAAGGATGATGGGTTTTCGAATGTACTAGAGATTTTTCCCCTACTTTACATGAAAAAGTAAAGCAGGATTTATTTTAAACCGAGTTCATTGAGTTCTATATGGAGGTAAGCCCCCATAGTTAATTACATCTTAAGGAATGTGATTCCTTAAGAATACACTTGATTAAGATAAATGATCATTGTCTTCAAAGATTTCAAAGATAAGACTATCAATCAATTGGCTTATTTTTAGAAGATCAAGGGATTAATCAAGAAGAGGGAGTTATTATCGAAACCAAAAGAAGATAAGTAGGGGATGCTTATGATACTAGGAAGCTTAGTAAGCATCCCAAACTATCCTATGGTTGGGCTTTATATTTTTGAAATTGAAGAGAAATATTTGTTTGAGTTGAATTTTTTTATTAGAAATCTAGGGCTTACAATTCCATAATACAAGATCATGAAAATGCCTAAGAGGTGAGGATTTATGCTTGTAGCCCACAAAGGGAAGAAGCAACCTCTGAATTTAAATCTAGGGATCTTTGGCGAGAGCCAAGACATGACCTAAATCTAAGGCAAAAATGGGTAATGGTTTACCTCCACAAGAGAGGATAAATCACCCAATTGTTGGAATTACAACTTCCTGGGGGCGGCCACCAACTAACTCCTCCTAAGATTTTAAATGCATGTAGGCAAGTATATGCTTTTGCAAGATAGCTAAGGTGTTGTTTATTTAGAAAGAGACTAAGTCCTTAAACACACTCCTTAAGAGACTAGATTATGTATGGCATGATTAATGACCTAAATCTAATGCAACTTTTTATTATTTTTTATTTCCATTTTTGGATAATTGATTTGACACAGGCTATGGGATTCATATGCATAATGCATGAGAATTTTGATTATGGGCCAAAATCAGTAAGAAGGAGGTGTGTTTCTATCATGGCTCTCAAAGTTCAAGCCAAGTTCCCTAGCAAAGGTGGAAGCCCTCCATAAGCAAGAGTGAAGCAAGATATTTTTTTATGCATGATGTGAAAATATACAACATCCAACTAAGGGGTTGCTAAATCTTTTATCTTGATTTATAGCCTAGGCTTTAGGTGAGGTTATGAGTTGTTAATTTTTCATTTTGAGTTGATTAATTGGATAGAAATTTTAATTTTTCCTGAGAGCCTAATTGCATCCAGGTCATTCATCAAAGCAAGAAAGAAACTAGGAAGAACATGCCATCTTAATTCACAAGCTAAACAAACATCAAACAATTTATAAAGTTAGCGTAAAAGAATAAAAGGCTATTATGGTTGGGCTCCATCGTACAAACCCAAAAAGAAATTGGGTAGCTGAGATCTACCCTTATACAATCCGAAATAGAAATGAATTAATTATAATAAAAAAATAAATTCATGTTATGGAGGTCTTCATTCTTCATTTCTTCTTTTCTTTCTTCTTTTTTCTTTCTTCTTTCTTCTTTCATCTTTCTTGTTTTAGTTGGCTGGAATGTGGTTGCTCCAAAGGCTTCACATGGTGCACAAGACATAGTCTTATGACTAATGTTCATCCTAAACTCCCATAACATTCATTCCAGATCTTAATTGCCAAATTACATAAAATGGAAAAAAAAAATCTAAAACATAAAATAGAGAATAGCTAAACAAATCACACAATCCCAAGCATGTATATGAATAAATTGGACTTAGTACCCCACACATGCCAAGTCCACCTAACCTATTTTAGGTTATGCTTAGGGATATAAGCAACATGCACAACAAAAGTATTTATTATTTTTATTACAATGCCCCTTAAACACAATTCCTTGCAGAAGATAATGATTAGACTAAGATCGCCCTATCATCCAGTCTATGCACATACACCCAAACATTTAGACTAAAACAACACATCACAAAACAAAATCAAGCATCAAACCATGCACCACCCTAACATAGAGCTAGAAATGGTGACTTAGCCTATTGTGTGTACCATTTAAGGCTTGTGTGGTATGTCTTAGCTAGGCTTTAAGGTTAGAATTTTCTAAGTGTGAAGGATTCAACTTAGAGGGTGGTTGCATTTAAGTAATTTAATTGATTTGTTAATTTTATTTGATGATTTGATTTGGTTTGAATAAACCTACACTTAATTACTAAGTGTTGTAAATAGAGAAAAAGAGAAGAGGACTTCTCTTTCCTCCCTACCTTAAGAAATTTCTAAGGTAGATTTATTAATGGTTTTTTTTCTTTAGTGAATATTTTATTATGTATTTTAATTAATCCTAAGTTTAGATTTTCTCTAAATAAACCTATTCAAATAAGAAAGGCATTTTAAGGCTAATTAAAGTGAATTACTATCATAAAACACACAACCATTTATTTCTTTCCAACATGTGTATCATGCACATAAAATGATCCTAAGCATATCTATACATGCAAATGTAAATATTTAGCACACCTTAATGATGGATGCTAAGAGATGTTGCTTAAGAAAATTTGGATGTTTCATGATGCATGTTTTCATTAAGTAGAAAGAGGGACTCTTTTATCCATTAATCAAATGCACATTTACATGTATGAAAGTCATAAGTGAGTATGGCGCCATTATTTTTTTCACCAAGGGTATAAGGTACAATACCTTCTCAGGGCTACTTAAAGCCTCACAACCCCAGAATGTCCAGACTAATATACCACTTTTCTTAACTACATGTGCATGTACAAAAAGAAATGAATGAAAAAAGAGTCATGCAAAAGATTTTTTATGTTTGATTTGGTTATGCAATTTACATGTGTAAATGTGAAGATCATTCTTTTCTCATGACATGGGAGTGCATAGGGAATAATTTAAGCAAGTGTTATGTTCTTTTTAAAGGAACTATACACTTTGCAAATCCTATATAAACCATACTAAGAAAAGAGAAGAAAACCACATAACACTTTTGAAGCTATATTCACATGCAAGCTTATAAATACTTATAAGTAGCATACATTCATTTATAGCCTTTGGTTTATGAGTTTTGAAAGTAATTTAGTTTGATTTAGTAGTGATAATAGACATTCATATTCTTATTTTAGCCAAAACATGCAATTTTGACATAAAGGAAACATTTTGTTTTAATTTGATTTTTCAAAAGGTATGAATGCATGATTTCATATGATAAACCACATTTAACCTAATAAATTCTTAAAGACAATCTTATGGAATAAGATCATTTAAAGTGAATCAAAATTATTTAAAGAGATTTTCTTTTAATTTATGAGTTTGATTTGATTTTAGAATGTGAAAAGATTTCTGGTCCTAACCCATCTCCCACATATGTGAATCAATTTAGTTTAATTTTAGAACCATTAGATTGATTTTATGTTTCATTTAGGTTAAGGTGTGAATTAAGTTCATTAATTACCCCTTACACACCTACTAACATAATTATTCAAACAATTATGAGCCAGCATATGATGTGCAACCACATGGAATTTAAATCAGCAATGCTCCTAAGAAAGAAAGGGGCCTAATGCAATTGCACACAATTATTGATTAATTAAGCTAAAAGGTTTAATTAAGTACTTTCATAACCTTCCCACACATGTGGGTTGGAAATAATTTTCTTAAACTTACCTTAAGTTTTTGAACACCTAAGGATCTACCCAAGAAATGACTGATTAAGTTCAAATTGGTTTTAAAATTTTGATTAAGCTAATTAAGAATATCATTAGGAGAATTAAACCTTAATTATGTTTGGATTAAGGAAGAAAGGTGGTTTAGGGAATAGCTTAAGGAAAATATCCCAAAATTATTCCATCTAATCACTTAAATAATATTTAATTAATTAATGATTAAACTACTATTCATATGCTTAATTACCCTTAATTATAATAAGAGGGTGATTAGGGATTCATTAATTAATTTCCCTAATTAACTCATTAATAAATTTCATGAAACTTAGGGGAGGCAGAGATCATCCCCCAAAACATGTGTGAGAAGTTTGGAATTAATTAATGAAGTCAATAGGGAGTAATTAGGGTTATTAAGATTTTAAATAAATCTTAATTAGGGAAAATTCACTAGTAATCAATTAGAAATAATTTTATATTATTCCTCACTAAATTATCTTTAAAATAAGCCTTCATTTATATTTTTCTAATTTTTTTACATTTAATTATATATTTTTTAAATTTCAGTGATTAAGGGATAATTAAATACCATAATTATATAACTAATCCCGTCGATGCCACGTGGGTTGCTGATGTGGTGCACGCTTTCCACGTGGCACAATGGGATTGGTTATTTAAGTAGTCAAATCAAATTTCACTTCGGTGGCTACACGTTCTCCTTGGGTTATCAAAGATCGGATGGTCATGATTAAACTGCTTTCAAAGGTAAAATTCGGATCTAGCGTCTTTTAATCGGGTGTCCATCCAAAATATGCGGATGGACGGTCCATGATTCATCCTCCTTTATGAGAGATGGAGTCCATCCTTCCTTTATGGCTTGATTTGAGCTCACCAGCTTGGATTGAGATTCAACCCACACCATCAAGAGGTGTGGGAAGAACATCCAATGTTCAAATTCAATTGGGATGACAATTCCCTTCACAAAGGACCAAAGATATTGCTCCCTAAGCTTAGTTTTGAAGCATACCTCACCGGAGGCTATCACCAACGCTTCCAAACAATGAGGTAGCTTCAACTAGTGGAGACGAAGCCCTGTTGAAGGTTTGAAGGCTTGAGATGAAGTGGATCTTCCTATTGACCAAAGTAAGCTTCAATGGCTTGCGGCTTTGGTCTAGCTCCTCTTTCCCCTGGCTTGGTTGCTTGGAAAACACCTTCGGTGAACTCGACTTGCCTCCCTGATGGTGTTTGCAAAAGCAATTGAACTATGGAGGCTGCTGGTTGGAATTCTCCTCACCTCCCTATTTTTGGCTTAGGAAAATTGAGAAGAGGAATTGGAAAGCTTGGGAATTTCTTGAGAGAGCTTGGGGAGCTTGCCCTGAGTCTCTAGCTCAAATGAATGCAAGTGTCTTTATTGGAATGAAATTAGAGGAAGTATATCTCCCCCTACTTGGATCGGACGGTCGTGTGCCTTCTTTCCATTTTGATCAAATTGATCTCATTGAATGGGTTTGTTAGGTTGTTAGGAGCTTCATACGGTTTGATTTTGGCATGGGAGTGTAGTGGAGGAGTTGCCCATGTGTTAAATGAGAGTATGGAGTGATTCCATGTACTCATTTTTCATTGGGTGGTCAGTTTTGGCTTTGGGTTGGGGTTGGCTGACCCAAACCATTGGGTCATGTGCACCACATCCCTTGGTGTCCAAATGGACCACTAAGAGGACGTCAAGTGGTCTTGAGTTGGAATATGATCAAATTTCAAGTGAATTTGACCATAGGTTACCCTTTGACCTAGGGGTAAAATAGTCATTTGGATTTGATTTTGATTTAGACAGAATTGGAATAATTGAAAAATGGGTTGTGCCAATTTTCATTGAATTTAGAGTTTATTTGATATGATTTGGCTCATGTTGACCCATTTAGGTCAAAATGGGTCAACTTGGGACAAGTTGATCAATTGGTCAAATTAGGTCAAACCAAGGTTGGGTCAACTTCATATGACCATTTGGAGTGGTTTAGTATCATTGGTTTGGTTCAAATTAGTTTATATTTAGTTTTGGTTCAATCATTTAGGTCAAATGGGTCAAGTTGACCAATTTGACGTCATGGGTTGGTTTAGGTTTGGTTAGTCATTTGAAATATTTTGCAAGCTTTGGTTTCAATCAATTTTTGTTTGGTTAAGTTTTAAGTTGATTTGACCTTTTAGGTCAAGTTGGGTTCATGGTCAATTGGGCTAGGTTGGGTCTAGTTGGCCAATTGAGGCTTTGGTCAAGTTCAACAAGTGATTTAGAATGAATTTGACCCCTTGGTTGGAATCAATTTTGCTTAGATCAATATTTGACACTTTTTGACTTTTTAGGTCAACTTGAGTCGTGGTCAATTGGGCAAGGTTTGGCTCAAATGATATTTTGGTCAAATCCAATCATTGATCATTACTTTTCATCAATGGTTTCAATAAATTTGGCCTATGGTATTTTGGCTAGTTTAAATTTTATTTAGGTTAAGTGTTGACTTGGCAAAGGCTAAGTTTGACTTGGTTTGACCTAATTTGAGTGATTGATCATCTTATGATGATTGTTGCTTATAATGTGAGGCATAGATGGGCTTAGCTCAATCCAATTTGGGTAGGATTAGAATTTGGCTCAAAAAGGCATTTTAGGTCACTTTGGGTCAAGTGAGCCAAAGTGGGTCAATTGACTTGATCAAGGCTTGATTCAAGTTTGGTTGAACTTACATATGGACTTATGATTGAAATATAAATCCATTTGCAAGTGATTTGGAGTCAAATGAGTTTTGATTCATTTGACAATTTCAAGTTCAAAGGATGAACATGGGTTTGATTTAGGTTTGAGTTTTGGTTTGATTATTGAAGTTTATGTTTATATTTGATTTCATGATTGAAGGATTGAGTGAATCATGAAGAAAATCCAAGGGTTTGATTGATTTGAGTTTGATTTGACTAAGTTCAAGAATTTGACTTGAAAGAGTTTAGGTTTTAGTTAGATTTGAGTTTTGAATTTGGTTTGGCTATTTGAATTTATATTTCATTTATATTTGTGAATATAAATGGGTTATGAGAAAATCTTTTTAATTTGGAATGATTTGGATTTGATTTGAGCTAAGTCCATAAGATGATATCAAAGTGACTTAGGAAAGATTTTGGATTTAGAATTGATCATGGATTTCAATCATTTGGAATTGATTCATGATTTGAGAAAATCCATTAGAATTGATTTGAATTTGAGAAAAATCAAATAAGTTGGAATTGCTTTAAGATTTGATTTGGAATTGAAGTTGAATTGGATTTGAGAAAAATCAATTAAGTTGGAGTTGGAGTTGAAGTTGATTTGAGTTTGAAGTTGGTTTGGATTTGGAGTTGAAGTTGATTTGAGTTTGAAGTTGATTTGGATTTGAGAAAATCAATTAAGTTGGAATTGATTTAAGTTTGAAGTTGGTTTGAATTTTGAGTTTGACTTGAAAGATGGAAGTAAGGATTTGGTGCAAGTTATAGGGTAGGCATGTTTTCCTAACCCCTAAGGCATGACCTATTCCTATGGCTAACTCTTCTAAGTCTTTAGAGTTAGGTTAAGTGTTCACCTAACTAGAAGTGTTTTAAGACTAAGGAACTCTTAGTGTCTAAGGGGACTTCTATGTATAATATGGAGAGGTTGAGAGCTCATTTTAAAAATGAGTTCAATAAAGGGCGCCCAATAAGTGTGGTGTGAATGATAAGGCATACCACGTGTATGTTGATGGTGATCAACAACACCAAATGATCACAATCACTAACAGAAATGATCTACTCAACCCAAGTGTAGAAGGAATCAATAACTTAGTGCAATGTGACTCTACTCATGTCATAACATAAGAGAGTGAAGGAGGAATCCATTAGGAGAGTATGTGAACCTTCCACTAGGAAGAGGTTCAAGTCATCCACCGGGGATGAGAGGTTTGATTTGAGTCTCGGGGGAGATTTGATTTGATTTGTTGATTTAGGATTTGGTGCTCCACTCGGGATGAAAAAGTGAACTCTCCATTAGGGGAGCAAGTTCAAGTCATCCACTAGGGAGAAGAGGTTGTGAAATCTGCTTGGGGATTAAAATTTGAGATCTGCTAGGGAAACTAGAAAGACTTGCATCTCACTGAGGAGAAGTAGATTGATTTGATTTGTTTATTTAATTTGGTTTGATTTTTTTTGATTGTTTGATTATTTTATTCAACTCCACTGAGGGAGGAGGATTGAATTTCTTTTATATTTTAAAATTTTTGAATTTTGAGATGGACCCTGTTGGTTTGTGAGGGATCGCACTGAGTAGGAGCCATGAAGGCATAGGCCTAACTCAGATTTACCAATCTAAAGGGGTAGTTTATCAAGCATATGGTAGAACTATCCAACCAAAGGGGTCTTTCGTGTCAGCGGTTGTACTTAGGAAAAGCATAAGCTTACATCCTCTAAAGTAGGGATCAGTTACTAAGGTGATCTCTTAGCGAGGCAAAGAATTGAACCCAACTAATCCAAAGGGAGTAATCTACCAACCACATAGTAGGACTATCCAACTAAAAGGATTGCCTTTCATTTTGTAATTGTCAAGTTAAGAAGAAAGCGCAGGGACTCTAATCTTCTAAAATAATGAACCACTAGGTTGATCGATTGCTTGTGCAACAAATCAGACCCAACTTAGGGCTAACTATTGAGTGAATGTCACTGGGGGACTTAAATCAGCTCAAAGGTAATAAAGATTAATTTTATTTTAAAATTATTTTTGATGGATCCCATTGATTTACGATGGACTACATTGAGTAGGGGTCGTATTGGCCTAGGACTAGCTCAGATTTACCAATCCAAATGGAGTAGTTTACCAACCACATAGCAGGACTATCCAACCAAAGGGATTGTCTTTCAATTTGCAATGGTCAAGCTAAGAAAAAAGTGTGGGACTCACATCTTCCAAAATAAGGAACCACTGGGGTGATCAATTGCTTGTGTGTCTACGACCTAGGGCTAACTATTGAATGAATGCTACTAGGGGACTTAAATCAGCTCAAATATAATCAAGATTAATTTCATTTTTAATTATTTTTTGATGGATCTCATAGGTTTGCGATGGACTGCACTAAGTAAGGGCTATTTTTTTCTTGGGCTAGCTCAGATTCATCAGTCCAAAGGGAGTAGCTTCCCAACTGAGGAGAGAACTATCCAACCAAAGGGGTGCCTTTCGATTTGCAATGGTTAATTCAGGGAAGAAAGTACGGGGACTTACATCTTTCCTGAATAAAAGATCACTGGGGCGACACATTAGTGAGGTAACATGTCAACCTAACCTAGGGCTGCCCGTCAATTTGTGACAGTCATGCTAGAAAGAATGCATAGTAGACTTACATCTTCCAAAGCGGAATGACTGCCAGGGTAACCTATTTGTGAAAAATAAATTAAACATTTAAGGGTACTAAGAAGTGATGACGGGGCTTATCTGTCAAGTAGTCGGACAATTTCTATAGGAGTTGACCTTAAGATGATGCACCTTGGGAAAGGGGCACTAGGGCTTGAATTCTAATCCATAAGTGAATATTTGTTTATTTTATTTGTTTATCATGGACCTGTTGGTTGTGAGGATCATGCGATGGAGATTATATTATCCTAGACCTATTTTTGATTTACTAAACTAAGAGGAATTTATGCATCCACTGAACATCTCCAGCCACAGGGGGTGGCTACTAGGAAAGGGGGATTATCCATCCAAGAGTAACCCGGGTAGTGTCTAAATGGGGTCGCAAAGGATGTGATCTAAGTAGAGTGGACAGGGAGAGAGGCCACTAAGGGCTTTATCCAAAACCCTGTAGAAGATAATCTATAGCATCAGGGACTCACATCTTCCTATAGTAGAACTGGTTGTTGGGATAATCTATCTTTGGCTTGATAGGTGCTATCCGACCTAAGGTGACTACTAAGTGAATGCCACTAGGGGACTTATATAAACTCAAGAGTAGTCAAGAGGAAAGGAGCCTCCGGGGGGGGGGCTTATCTTAAATCTCAAATATACTCAACCTAGTTAGTGCATGATGGTTAGTTCAATAAGAAAGTGCGAATACTCACATCTTCTTAAATAAAATCAACATGAGGTAGTTTCTTGGCTGAGTGAAGTCAACCAAACTAATAAGGCTCATTGGTTTGCAATGGTCAAGTAGGGAAAGCAGGACTCACATCCATAAACAAATGACCACTAGGGTGACATACTAGCAAGGTAGCATGTTAACCTGACCTAGAACATCTAGTGAGTGAGTGCCTCGGGGCTTGCTCCCACATAAAAATAGCCTCGAGATAAAAGATATGTGTTTTTTTTTATTTTTGTTTGTGTTATAAGGAATAGGATGCCTCTTGGGTTCTCTCAAACCTTTCCTTAAACATGCTTGGGGAATTGATAAAATGGTGCCATGAATAGTAATTATGATCCCACTAAGAAAGAACGCCGCTTGGGTTCTCTCACACCTAACTTAGCTATGCTAGTCAAAATAGGATGCCTCTTGGGTTCTCTCACCTATTCTATTAGCCAGAATTGTATTTGATTGTGTTCATGTTATGAAAGAGGGATATGATGCCTCTTGGGTTCTCTTACACCTATCTTAAACACGTCATGGTAGATTCATAAGACAAGCAAACAATACTTTGAATGAAGAGAAGATTTTGATGAATTGGAATGAAATTTTATTCTTTTGATGATAATTATTTTCAAACATGTTTTTATGGGTAATATTTCTTCAAATAGATCCCATTAATTGAAAGCATCGGGTATTCCCCTTTACAATCAATAAGCTGATAAGATCTTCCTTGGTAGGCCTTTTCTATGACAAAAGGGCCTTCCCAAGTGGGTTTAAACTTGCCTCCCATCTTTTGACGGGTAATAATTGGTCTCCTTGGAACTAGGACAAACCCTCCTACTTGAAAAGTTCTAGGGTGGACCAGCTTGTTGTGAGCTTGAATCATTTTGGCTTTATACAACTCAAGATTTTGGCACGCCGGCATCTCTCCTCCAAACCTTTGAGCTCTTCTAACCGTAACTTGGCATTCTTCTCTGTAGTGATTTGGCTACCCACTGCTATCCTTAGTGATGAGAGTTGAACTTTTAGTGGTAGAACAGCTTCAAACTCATACACTAAGGAAAATGGGGTAGATTGAGTTAGAGTTTTATATGTGGTGCGGTATGCCCAAAAGGCTTCAACTAACTCCTCATGCCACTGTCGCTTATTGTCATCAAGTGTCTTCTTTAGTATATGGATGAGAGTTTTATTGAATGCTTCTGCTAGGCCATTCACTCTAGGTAGTAGATGGTGGAGTATCTCCAATCTATACCGTGTCTTCTGGCAAAGATGTTGATCTTGGTGCTCTTGAATGCAATACCTTTATCGGATATAATTCATCAAGGCATCCCGAACCTATATATGATATGGTTCTTGAAAAATTGGAGCACATGCTGAGCTATGACCTCTCTGAGTGGGATTGCCTCCGCCCACTTGGAAAAGTAGTCGGTGGCAGCTAAGATGAACTGATGACCCTTGAAAGAAGGAGGATCGATAGGACCCACAATATCAGTACCCCAACACTCAAATGGCCATGAGGTTAATGTAGGGTGGAGAACTGTTGGGTGGTTGATGTAGGACCATACTGTGTACCTGACACTGATGGCATCTCCTAGATACATTCATGCAATCTGTAATCATCGAAGTGGTAATATCCTAGCCTCTTGATCTTTGCCTTCATCTTCGGACCAGATTGGTGCGCTCGACATAGACTTGAATGTACCTCGATCTTGATCCTATGAGTTTTGTGTTTGTCTAAATAGCATAACCACATTTGATCGAAGGACCATGTCGGTATAAGGTGCCATCCATGAGAGCATAGGAAAGAGCTCTCTATTTCATCTGATGGGCTTGTGATTTTTCTTGAGGTAGTTTCCCGGTGATCAAGTAATCTATGAATGGTTGTTTCCAATCTAGCTCCTCAACTTTGTTGGCAACGACAACCTCCCCTTCAAGAGAAAATCTCTTGATGAGTTCAACATAAATAAAAGATAGGTCTTATCTATTTTGGACCCTTATTGGAATGGATTCATCTTCCGAACATGCTAATTCCATGGTAAGTTCGGCCAAAGCATCTGCTATTGCATTCTCTCCTAGAGGGACCTTGTAGATGGTGACCTCAGGGATTTGGGCCAACAACTTCATAGTATACTCATGGTAATGACGAAGCTTAAGTTTTAGAACTTTGTAGGACCCGATAATCTGGTTGATGACTAACTGAGAATTCTCATGGATGATGATGCTCTTGACACACACTGTAATGGCTAACTCCAGGCCAACAATCAAAGACTCAGACTCAGCTTCGTTGTTGGTGCATGGATTGGAGAGATAGTATGAGATTCTCATCACATTGCGATATAGAGTTAAGAGAACTATTCTTACCCCTACCTTTCCTGGAAGAGTAGATCATGGTTCTTCTCCTTTATGAAAGGAAGTCACACCATCAAAATACATCTCCCAATGGCATTGTCAACCTCCCCTAAGTTCATGATTTGTTCATCAAGGAGATCATCACTAAGTGGGGAATCGAGTGTGTGTCTTTCTAAGAAATCACTAGTGTTTGTCCTTTTCACATAGGTATGAATGTGATATCAAACTGTGAGAGAATCATGGACCAACGTGCCAAACATTCGGATAGCGTTAGCCGTGTCATGAGATACTATAGTGGATTATTTTGGAAATTAAGTTCACCTTATGAGAAAGCATATAGTGTTGTAGCTTTTAGGATGCAAAGATTAAAGCTAGGCAATGTTTCTCAATAGGTGGGTAGTTCTTCAGAGAATCGACGGTGAGGGTAGAGAGCACTTTCTTTCCCTTCATCATTGGCTAAGGCCAACAATGCACCGAGGGAGTTGTTCAATGCAGCAGTGTAGAGGATGAGTGGCCTGCCCTGGATGAGGGCTACTAGAACTGGAGGCTTCACCAAATACTGCTTGATATCTTCAAAGGCATGCTGACACTTGTCATCCCACTTGAACTTGACATCCTTTTTGATAAGTGCTGAAAATGGCTTGCATCTTCCTAATAGATTGGAGATAAAGCATCTTAGATATGCCAACCACCCTTGGAAAGATCTGAGTTGAGTTAAACTTTTGGGTGGTGGCATTTCTAAGATAGCTTTGATCTTTTCTAGATCTATCTCTATTCCCTAGTGTTGGACAATAAACCCAAGGAACTTCTCTGAAGCTACTCTGAATGCACACTTCAGGGGGTTCATTTTGAAGTTAAATTATCTTAACCGTTTGAAAACTACTCTCAAGTCAAAGAGATGGTCTTCTTTTTTTTGCTTTTGACAACTAGATCATCAAAATAGCGCTCAACTTGATGATGAATGAGTCATTAAAGATCTGAGTCATGGCTCATTAGTATGTAGCATCAGCATTTTTTAGACTGAAAGGCATGAGCTTATAATAATAGATTCTGATCGGGGTTTGAAAAGTAGTGTTTCTTTCATCCTCGGGGCCATCTTGATTTAGTTGTAGCCATATGACCCATCCATGAAGGAGAATATTGCATGAGATGAGGCAATATCCACCATTAATTCTGGTATAGGAAGAGAAAACTCATCCTTAGGACATGCTTTATTTAAGTCCCTGAAATCGATGCATATGCGAATTTGGCCATTCTTTTTCTTAACGGGACGACCTTGGATAACAGTTGGGTATTTTTCTTCCTTGATGAAATTAGTATCAATCAGTTTCTTGACTTCATAAATGACCTATTGTTCAATTTCTAATCGCATCCGTCTAGGAGCTTACTTGATAGGGTTAGCGTTAGGGTCTATTGCTAGTTTATGGACTGCTATGTTGGGAGATAATTCGGGCATCTCTTCATAGCTCCATACAAACCAGTCCTTAAACTCAAATAATAGCCTAACTAGGTCATTGGTTTATTCTTCATTCAGCAATGAACTGATGTATGTCGAGCTTGGATTTTCTTCTATCCTGAGATTGATTTCTTTAAACTTGTCAATTATTGAATGGATCTCCTCTTCAAATTTTGGCGGTGCATCTTTGATTTAGATATCATCTGGATCATTTGAAGTTTCTAAACACACATCCTCATAAGAGCTCCTGTGGTTTGAAAAGAACCTATCAGACTCCAAATGATTGGTAACTAGCGGTAATCATCATCATCGTGTACTATGAATCTAGTCGATCTTGATTTGTGCATCCTATTTGTTTGATTTCAAATACTCGACTTTGTGCTTAGACCATGTATAAAGAATCAAACCCTTCTTTGCAAGAAGAACACAAAAGTACCAATCAAAAGGTAATTTCATTAATTATATATATGAGTTATCCTCAAGTCCTTCATCAGTTTCTGGACATCCCTGGAAGACTAAGGGGCTTCCTTAACTTCTAAACCTTCAACTTTTTGAGAGGAAAGTGAGGTTAGAGCTAAGGTTCCTAACTACTTTCTGATAGTTTTACATAAACTTGATTCAATAGTGCTTTGCTTGGAGGCCTGGTCTTCTTCACTATCTGGCTTGAGTGTCACCTCCAATGAAACCCATTGAAAGGGGTTGGCTAGTATGCTAATCACATTAGACTCATCCTCTGAGCTGGATTCCAAGTCTATGTGAATAGTAGGGTACAACTAGAGATAACCCCTTGGCTGGTTGCCAACAAGGGGGTCCTCCACCTCTGGAACTACCTCTATATCTACCTTTGCCTCTACCTAGTGGAGGTTGAGTCATCCTACCCATATGTCCATATGATGGAATGAGCTGTGAGTGAAATGTGACATGGCTCTACTTCTTCCTTGATATCCTTTTCTTGTTCACTTGAACTTTCATTTTTTTTTTTCTTTTCTTTTTTCTTCTTTTTTTCTTTTGCATTTGAATTTTGGCCAAGTTCATAAGAAAAGGTATTTTGAGGAAGATAGTAGGTCGCATCTTCATATATCTCAACCTCTCTGACTGAAAATGGATTTTCATCTCCTTTAACACAGTATTCAGTTCCATCCCTTCTGAACTTGATGTACTGATGAAGGGAGGATAGAATCATCTTGTTCTGATGTATCCAAGGCCTACCGAGCAAAGCAGTGAATGAAGTATTCGAATCAATGATATAAAACTTGGCTTCAAATCTTCTAGTCACCTATTTCCAAAGGTAACACTATGGAACCTAAAGCCCTCTCACCTTGTTCATTGAATCCTCTCAATATCATCTTATCTCTTCGGAGTGTAAAGATGTCGATCCTCAAATAGGCAAGGGTCTTTAGACTCATAATATTCACTGATGCACCTGGATTGATAAGAACTGAAAGTCGAATCATGTCCCTTTGTAATGTAGAGGGGCGGTTGTGCTCCATGTCCCAGAAGAAGGTCTTCATCATGTGAAAGTGACTCCTTGGGCTTCTCAGAATAATGTGCCTCTCAACAATAGTGATCAAGGAGCTAAGCATATCTCTAGATCAAGAAGAGCCTTGATTAATGATTCTCTTATCTCTTTGGATAAGATAAGGGCATCATATATGCTTAACTTAGATGGAAACTTTCTTAGGTGAGAGAGGACATTGTAATCCACCTTGGGCTGATCCTCCACAAGCATATCCAAGGGTGGAGCATTCTGTGGAGGGGCTTCTCGATCATCTGAATCAATGCCTTATTTTTCCTTATCCTGAGGTGCTACCCTGGGATGTAGAACCTTGCCATTACGGAGGTTGACTTTGGTGATCTCTTGTGGCAGGTTAGTGGAAGATTTTATCTACTTGTCAGGCTCACCTACAGCTTCTCCTATAGGACCTTGAAATCAGATGATTCTAAGTCTATCTCAAGAGGTGAACCCGTAGTATTCAGAGAAGAAAAGTTCAACTTTGAATCGAAAGAGGAAGATCAGAGTTGTTATAATTATTGTTTAGACTTGGAGAGTTTTTAATAAGAGTAGAATTAGATAACCCATCAGAAGTGACACAGATGTAATTCAAACTAGCTTTATTCCTTGATTTCTTGGATTTTGAAGGAGGTACATAGTAGAAATCTAGTAAAGTAAGTGGGGTGAGGGATTTGATGCCCTCATCACGAGATGTCTACTATAAGAAGAGCTGAAGTAGAAGTGCTCAAGTAGTAAATTGTGGTGGAGGGGGCTCGGTGGTTGCTTACTTGGCTATCCCGGGTCATGGGTCTTCGCTAAGCTCCTACCTTCCCCAAGTTATCTTTGGCAACTTGCAAATCTTCCTTGATGTTGGAGGTTCGAGCTGCCTCAGGCACCTACAAGAAAAGTTTCTTGATTTTTGACACAATCTTTTTAGAGGTTCGAATTAAGGAGATATTCCAACCTTCATTGGTTTTAAGAGGATCACAGGTTTCCCTAAGGATTACCCTAATGAAATTGGATGGTTGTTTCATAAGGTATTCCTTTGGGATAACTATGGCACCTATCTTGTAGCTATGCTCAAGCTAGTCCTTGAATATAACTCCTCTAAAACATGGCCTAACATGCAGTGGTATGCGAAAAAGTTAGGATCATTGCTCTTGCCCACTTCATCTGGCCTTCGAGGCTCGAGTAGCTAAAAATCAAGTTTCTTTAAGAGGTTCTTAAAGATTTTCTTGATTACCTCCCTCTTTAATGAATAAGGTTTATTTAGTTTATCCAAATGAGTAGGTGGATGGTAGCTACCTAGCGGTGGGTATGTGTACCGCTGCTACTATGACTATGGCTGAGGAGGAGGCAGTGAAGACTGTGGAGGTGGGGATTGGTAGGATGGCCTCGATCATGGTAGAGAAGGTGGAACACGAGGTCTCTCAAATTGCTCTCTAGCTGGCTACTTCCCCTTGTCTATTTCTATCACTACCCCTGGCTTCTTCTCATAAGCTTTCTATGGCTTTAGCTTTGTTGATTGATCTAAAAGGCAACAGTTTGGCTTCTCCTTATAAGCTAGCCACCTTGTTGATTAGCTTCTCAAATATTTTGATGGTAAAACCTTTGAGCATGAAGGCGACCTAGCCATGAATATTCTTTAGTAGAATTTCAATGGCGTGCTATTCAGATAGCTATGAATCACATTTCATACTCAAATTGTGCCATCTAAGAATATAATCAACTTGGGACTCACCACGGTGGTGTTGAACTACAACGAGATCGCTCTGTCACCCTTTGAGCTCAACAAAACCTCTTAATGAAGAGTTGCTAACTCAGAAAGTCTTCAGAACTATTGGGGAGGAATACCAATCGGCTATGCCTACTAAGCCTAAAAAAAGATGAAATAGTAGAGCATCATCGCCACCGATTACAAAATAAATGTATGTGCTAATGGGTTCGTTGTCATCAAAGCTCTTAAAAGAAGATGGCATGAAACCCTTAGGATGCTAGATGGCATCGAATTCCTTTGGGTAGGGTCTACCCTTTGGAACTGATGATCCTCCTCGAGCTTGCACCAATGCTTCTCTCACCTGCTGCTCAACTATGATTTTAATGTCCCTTTCTTGTATGGAGGTACTATCCATTACCTTCCTATACAAGCTAGTGTTGCCCTACTCTACTAGAGGTGAAGTCTTGGCTTGATCCAAGACATGCAACAACTCAGGCTGGCCTGTTTCTACAATAGTAGGATGCACTATCGGGCTTAGTTCTGAAGAGTCAATACTACTGCTAGCAAGTCTTCAAGCCTCTTCCCCATCCTATCGATTTGTTCATCATTCTATTTTAATTGTTGAAGGAGGTGTTGGGTCAGTAGGTCATTTTTCTGACGCACCAAAGATCACAAAGAAGGGAGCCCCTAATGTCTACCATGTGCACTCCATCTGAATCCTCCAACAGATCATCTTCATTAGAATCAAAATTAACCTTCTCATCCTCTATATCAGACCAAACGTATCCTAGAATTTCCTTCTTCTCAACTAGATTGCCAATAAATCGGTCCAACCCAAATGTACAAAAGATCGAGGTGAGTAAGATCACTATCATGAATAGAGAGACATCTAACCTCCCCTGCTAAAAACTAATCTTTTGAGGACTACGCTTACTTGAAGATAGATGCTCCTGACTATCACTGGATCTTGGTGGAGTAGCACTCCTAGGAGGATCTATGGCCTTGGGGAAATTGAACTGTCTCCTCCTCCCTCTACTGCTGCTATCTCTAGGCTCTACTATGGTGGTGGTGGTGATGACACAACTACAATGCTCGGTCACCATTCCCTCTCACCACAACTAGAGAGGTCGAGTAGAGAGCGCCTCACCTCGAGGGTGGTAGATGGAATGGGATCTCTTAGCCATAGCCGGATCACCAGTGGGGCTCTCTTCTCCCCGATGCAGCCTTCATGGCTTTTGTTAGAATAGTGGATCATGAAACTTGTACTGGAGATGGTAGGTGTAGAGTAGAGTGGTGTGGTGGAGGCACCACCGACTCTCTCTGGGTAGGAGCTCCTCTCCTATGGTGGGTAGTCCCATAAAATGCTATCAAGATGATCGCAAGGTAGCAGCCGATCGAAAATCTATGAGGGCTAAGGTCACCGAAGCATACCCACGCCTCTCTGTAGTAATAATGATACTTGGGCCTCTTAGCCCTCTCTCGACATGTTACCACAATATGAGGAATGACAAACATAAATCAAATTGAGCCCCAACTCGATCATTCGAACTCAACCGACCTCCCAAAGGCGGCACACGACCTTCTCCTCACTCTGATAAGAGCCTCAAACCATACTGCAGGTGGAGGTGAAGCTAAGATCCTCCTAATGTCTTCCTCTCAATTAGAACTAGAGAGGGGGTGAAACTTGTTCTTTGTGGTAAGAGGAGACACTATCCTAGGTAACTCCTCTATTGTAGACTGGGAACTGCCTCTAGCTCCTTGGCTATGTGGTCATGATGCCACATGATCTTGTGGCACTGGTTATGATGCTGAGTCCTATTAGGAGGGGGAGCACAAGAACTAGACCAAACTCGTAGGTGGGGAGACTATCCCTGAAGATAGGGTAGACCTTCCCTTGGAAGGAGCCAATGAGTGGGTGCTCCAGCGAATAGGGGAAAATGCCGGCAGAAAGCTACGAGAACCGCCACAACCTTCCTCTTAAGTGAGGAAAACTCTAAGTCGGATGACATCTCAACTTCGATGATCGGCTTTTGGCCAATCACCACACTCCAGCTGATTGTTGTGAGGGCGGTCCCCTCACAAATGATCCTAGACCCCTCGAAAGCTCAACCAAAATGAATGAGGTGGGTGAAGTTAGTCTGTGGGAGGGCTGATCAAGGCCAAATCCATCACAAAAGGGAAAGTAAACACATACTTCTAGCCGCCATTAGACAATGAACCAAAATGAAAAAGTAATGTTGCAAAATAAACCAATTAGATTTCTATTTTTGTATGACTTTTGAATTTTGATTTTAGAATTTGGACCCACACTCAATAATTTGAATATGTTAAGTGGGGCTCTTTGAATTTTAGGAGAGATTTTTTAATTTAGAATTAAAGATGAAATTTTTGAATTTGGAACCCATTTTCAACAAATTTGTGTATGTTGAAAATGTGTACAAATATTTTTGAAGAGATTGATGCTTCCATTGGTTCATATTTGAATTTGATTTTTGATTATTTGGGGACCCTTTATTTAACAAATTTGAGTATGTTAAAGTAAAGGGTCAATTGATTTTGTTTTGATTTGTGATTTTGGAATTTACTCATTTAGCAAATTTGGGTATGTTAGGGGAGCTATTTGAAAATAATTTTCTTCTTTGTTTGCTTATTTTGTGAATTATGTTAATTTGAAAATGGAATCTTTACTTATCAAATTTGGGTATGCTAAATGAAGAATCTAAATATTTTGTTATTTTTGAAAAGATGATCTTTACTTAGTAAATTTACATATGCTAAATAAAGAATCCAAATGTGTTTTATTTTGATGATTTTGAAAAGAGGATCTTTACTTAGCAAATTTAGCTATACTAAATAAAGAATCCAAATGTGTTTTGTTTTTGATGATTTTTGAAAAGGGAATTCTTTACTTAGCACATTTAGGTAAAAGAAATCCAAATGTGTTTTGATTTTTGATGATTTTGGAAAAGAGGATTCTTAGCAAATTTAAGTATGCTAAAGAAATCCAAATGTGTTTTGTTTTGATGATTTTGAAAAGAAGATTCTTAGAAATTTTAGATATGCTAAAGAAATCCAAATGTGTTTTGTTTTGATTTTGAAAAGAGGATTCTTTACTTAGCAAGTTTAGGTATGCTAAATAAAGGATCCATGTGCCTTTTGATTTTTGATTTTGAAAAGAGGAATCTTTACTTAGCAAATTTAGGTATGTTAAATAAAGGATCCATGTGTTTTGATTTTTGATGTTTTTTTTTTTTGAAAAGGATCTTCACTTAGCAAATTTGGGTATGTTGATCCAAATGTGTTTCATGTTTTAATGTTTTGATTTTTGAAAATAGGATCTTCTTAGCAAATTTGGGTATGTTAAATCAAGAATCTAAGTGTGTTTGGTTTTTGTGATTTTGATTTTGAGAAGAGGATCTTAACAAATTTGGTATGCTAAATGAACAATCCAAATGTTGTTTGATTTTTTTATTTTGAAAGAGGATCTTCATTTAGCAAATTTAGGTATGCTAAATGAAGCATTTAAATGTATTCATGTTTTTATGTTTTGATTTTGGAAAAGAGGATCTTCACTTAGCATATTTGGGTATGCTAAATGAAGAATCCAAGTGTGTTTTGAATTTTGAAAAGATGATTGTTAATTTTGATTTTTGGAAAGATGATTGTTAATTTTGAAAAGATGATTATTGATTTTGTCTTGAAAATGAAATCTTTATTCAATAAATTGAATGAGGATGTTCATTTGTGCTTTTTGAAAATATGATTGTTGATTTTATTCTTGAAAAGATTATTGTTTATTTTGTTTTTGGAAAGATGATTGTTGATTTTTATTTTAAAAAGGTGATTATTGATTTTTATTTTGAAAAGATGATTGTTGATTTTATTTTGAAATGAAATCTTCATTCAATAAATTGAGTATATTGAATGGAGATATTCATTTGTGTTTTGAAAATATGATTATTGATTTTGATTTTTTGAAAAGAACCTACATATAATAATCATGAAGATTGTTAGATGAGGTTGTTTTATGAAAATTCTTGTGCAAACATTTTATTATGTGCATTTTGAAAAAGTGCTTTTTGAAGGACTGATATTTTTATAAAGGATTTATTTTACTTTATTTTTGGAATGAACCTTACCTTACATTACCATAGAAATGGTAAGGATGAAGTCTTTAGTTATTTCTTTTTTATTAATTTTTTTTCACCTATTGGGGAACCCAACAGGGGTTTTAAGACCTACACGAAGTGAGGTCCTAAAACCTAAAGGATGTTGGCTAGCTTAGCTTAAGAATCAAATAAACTAAGTGCCAACAAAAGAAAGATAGTCTTAGACTTACACAGTACAAAACCACTATCGATACTTGGAGACAACGATCATTTACGAAAGATAGAGAGAGGAACCTTCCTCAGCAGAGTCACCAGAAAAATCTGTGGTGAATTTATTTTCATCTTCATCTAAAAGTGTTAAATGAAGACAAAAATAAAAAATTCTTTTGGGTAGGACACCACATAGATCCATAGATGTTCTTATTAGGGTGATCGGGTACGATGTTGAGGAATGATGAATTATCTCGAGAGACAGAAGTCACCATCCTACAATGGGCCTAATCACCTTAATAAGGACTAAGATCATGGGTCTTTGAATGTACCAGAGATTCATCCCCTACTTTACATGGAAAAGTAAAGTGAGGTTTATTTTAAACCAGGTTTGTTAAGTTCCCTATGGAGGAAAGCCCCATAGTTAATTACATCTTAAGGAATATGATTCCTTAAGAATACTCTCGATTAAGATAAATGATCATTATCTCCAAAGATTTCAAAGATAAGACTATCAATCAATTAGTTTATTTTTAGAAGATCAAGGGATTGATCAAGAGGAGAGAGTTATTATCGAAATCAAAGGAAGATAAGTATGGGATGCTTATGATACTAGAAAGCCTAGTAAGCATCCCAAACTATCCTTTGGTTGGGCTTTATATTTTTTGAAATTGAAGTGATTTATTTGTTTGAGTTGAATTTTTTCTATTAGAAATCTAGGGCTTATAATTCCATAACACAAGATCATGAAATGCCTAAGAGGTGAGGATTTATGCTTGTAGCCCGCAAAGGGAAGTAGCAACCTCTGAACCCAAATCTAGGAAACTTTAGCGAGAGCCAAGGTATGACCTAAATCTAAGGCAAAAATGATATTTTACATAAGAAATAATGCTGCTATTATTTATTTAGAAAGAGACTAAGTCCTTAAACACACTCCCTAAGAGGCTAAATCATGTAGGGCATGATTAATGACTTAAATCTAATGCAAATTCTTATTATATTTTATTTTCATTTTTGGACAATTGATTTGACATAGGCTATGGAATTCATATGCCTAATGCATGAGAATTTGATTATGGGTCAAAATCAACAAGAAGGAGGTGTGTTTTCAATGATGGCTCTCAAAGGTCAAGCCAAGTTCCCTGGCAAAGGTGGAAGCTCTCTATAAGCAAGAGTGAAGCAAGATGCTTTTTTATGCATGATGTGAAAAGATACAACATCCAGCTAAGGGGTTGCTCAATCTTTTATCTTGATTTATAGCCTAAGCTTTAGGTGAGGTTATGAGTTGTTAATTTTTAGTTTTGAGTTGATTAATTGGATAGATATTTTATTTTTTTTCTAAGAGCCTAATCGCATCCAGGCCATTCATTAAAGCAAGAAAGAAACTATGAAGAACATGCCATTTTAATGCACAAGCTAAATAAACATCAAACAATTTTTAAAGCTAGCACAAGAATAAAAGGCCATTGTGGTCGGGCTCCACCGCATAAACCATAAAAAAATTGGGTAGCCGAGCTCTACCCTTATACAACCAAGATTACAAAAAAATTAATTACAATCAAAAAAGGAATTCATGTTATGGAGGTCTTCATTATTCATTTCTTCTTTTCTTTATTTCTTCTTTTCTTTCTTCTTTCTTTTTTCTTCTTTCTTCTTTATTCTTTTGGTTGTGTGGTGTTTATTTTTAGGGTGTGGGACACCATGCAGATCGTAGGGGGTACTTATTGAAGTGATCGGATATGACATTAAGGAATGATGTACTATCTCGAAAGATAGAAATCACCACCCTATAATAGACCTAATCACCTAATAAGGACTCCTAAGGCATGATGGGTCTTCAAATATAGAGATCTTTCCCACTTTACATGGAAAAGTAAAGTGGGGTTTATTTTAAGTCGGGTTGTTAAGTTTCTATGGAGGCAAGCCCCATAGTTAATTACATCCTAAGGAATGAAAATTCTAAGAATACTCGATTAAAGTAGACAATTAGGATCCAAAGATTTCAAGGTTAAGACTATCAAAGGATTGGCTATTTTAGAAATCATATGGGATAGATCAAGGAGAAGACTTATTTTTGGAATCCAAAGTTAGAAAGTAGGAAATGCTCATGATATTAGGAAGCCTAATGAGCATTCCAATCTACCCTATAATTGGGCTTTATATTGTTGAAATTGAAGAAAGTTAATTATTTGAGTTGACATTTTATTAGATTGTTAGGCTTATAATTCCACAACATAAGATTAGGAAAATGCTAAGAGGTGAGGATTTATGCTTGTAGCCCAAAGGAAACAAGCTACCTCATTCCTAAACTAAGGAGCCTTGGTACAAAATGAAGGCACAACTAAATCTAAGGCAAAATGGGTATATGGTTTACCTCCACAAGAGAATAAACCACCCATGCTGGACTTATTACCGAGTGGCTGCCAGCTAACTCCTCCTATGCTTTAAATCCATGTAGGAAAGTCTTATGATTTGCAAGATGGCCATGTTCATTTTTTAGAAAGAAACTAAGTCCTTAGACTCACTCCCTAAGAGACTAGAGCATGAGTGGTATGAATCCATGACTTAATCTAATGCAAATTTTATCAAATTTATTTGATTCTTTTGGACTTTTATTTTGACACTTATGGGATTTTGTATGCCTAAATGCATGAGAATTTGATTATAGGCCAAATCAAGAGAGAAAGGGGTGTCTTCCACCAAAGGCTCTCATAGGTTAAGCCTTGATTCTCTGGCAAAGATGGAAGCTCCCTCTTAATAAGAGTGAAAGAATATGACATGCATGATATTATACATTCATCCATCCAACTAAGGGGTTACTAAAAATTTTATTATCTTGATTTAATTCTAGCTTTATGTGAGGTTATGAGTTGTTTTAAAATTTTAGTTATGAGTTGTTAATTGGGGTAGAAAAATTAATTTTATCTAAGAGCTACCGCATCAGCCACACATTCAAGCATCAATCATAAATAAACTATGAAAAGCATGTTGTTCTAATGCAATCTAAACACAACATCAAACAATTTTATAGACTACCATAAAAGAATAAAAGGCCGCGGTTCCAGACACCGAAAAGATAAAGAAAATATGGGTAGAGCTCTACCCTTATACAACCTGACACAAAAATAATAATATATGCTATGGGGGGTCTTCTTTTCTTCATTTCTTCATTTTCTTTCTTTTGATTTGATTTGTTCAAAGGCATCACGGCACCCCAGGACTAAGCCTTAACCGCTCATCCTAATCCCCATAGCACTAATCCTAATTCTTAATGCAAAATTACATCAAAATAGGAAAAGTAAATCTAGCTACACGCAAAATAAATGTTAGCTAAAACACCATACAACCCAAGTTGTTATATGAATAATTTGGACTTAGCACCCACACATGGGCAAGCCCACCTATCCTAACATGGGTTACACTTAGGGGCAACTGCATAAAAGCATTTATATTTTTTATTATAGCCCTTTAAGCACAACCCCGCATAAAAAAATATGATTAGCTAATAACGCCTAACATCAGACAAACATACACTAACATCAATCTAAAATATTACATCACAAAACAAAATACAACATCATACATACAACACCCTAACTTAGCACTAGAAGTAGTGACTTAGTATTCTAATGTGTGCTTAAGGCTTGTGTAGCAAGACTTTAGCTTCTTTAGTTTAAGTTCCAATTTGAAGTTTGAATTTAAATTTTACCTTTGGGTGATTTCAATCTAAATGATTTAATGATTTGATTTTCATTTTTATTAGTTTTATTTGGTTGAAATGATATTTAGGTTCTTAAGAATGAAGAGGGATGAATTCCATCGTAGACAGACTACCCTATTCTATCCTAATTCTAAGGAATCTAACTAAAGTCCTTAAGTATCTTGATTAGCCCATTTGAATTTGTGTAATTCATTTGATTTAGAATTTAGAATTTGAGTTTATTTAAGTATTTGATTAATTGATTTTGGATTAGATGTTTTAGTTTAATTGCATCTCTTGATAATTCAATATCTTAATGTCAATGGAGTTTGTTTAAGTTCATGTGTTTTGGTTGATTAATTTTAGATTAGGTGTTTTGATTTAATTGAATCTTGATAATTCAATATCCTTTTAAATATTTAATTCTTTTCTTTGATCATGGTTATGTGATTTAACTTTATGTTTATTTAATTGAAGGTTCATTTATAGTTTGATGAATTAGATTAATTAAGATTTTATTTTGATTCTAATTGGGTTTGATTCTTTGTAATGGGATCTTATTTTTAATCACATCCATTTGTCATGTTCATCAAAGTGGTTTGCATTTTGATTTCATATATTGGATAGTTAATTAGTTTATTTTATTTAAGTAGGTTGAATGAGATTTGATTTGATTCTATATTAAATTGATGAGAATCTTCTGATTTAACTTAATTTGATTCAATTTAATTTAGTTAGCTTTATTGGTCTATGGGGTTTGTATTCAATGTGATTATATGATTTAATTAATAAGTGTATTTATGTTAATTATAAAGGTTTGTTTAATTTTTTATTTAGTTTATATTTGTTTGTAGACAAATGATGTAATTAACGACTTAACGATTTAGGTTTAATTTATGTTTTGATTAATATTTAATTGCATTTTGATTAATTAAGTTTAATGTAATTAATTTGATTAACTTAATTGGTTTGTTTAAGAGGTATGATTAAATTAAATAAAGATTTGTTTAACTTTTAATTTGATTTCATGTTTATTTGAGTTAATGATGAATTGATGAATTAATGATTGAAGTTTAAATTAGGGTTTGATTATCATTTAATTGCATTTTTGTTTGATTAAGCTTAAGTTTAATATGATTAATGTAATTTACCCAATTAATTTATTTAATGGGTGTGATTAAATTAATTAGTAGATTAATGTATTTAATTTGAATTAACTTTAATCTGATTTATAAAGTTAAGTTTGGTTTATTAAGATAATGAATTAATTTATTAAGTTTGCATTAATTAGTTTGATTAATTAAGTTTGATTAAGGGTCAATTAAAATTATTAGATTAATTAAAGTTTTATTTTATTAGAGATTAATGACTTAATGATTTAGGTTTAATTTAAGTTTTGATTAGTGTTTAATTGCATCTTAATTATGTTTGATTAAGTTTAGGTTTCATATGATTAATTTAATTAACTTAATTAATTTATTTAAGGGTTGTGATTATTTAATTATAGGTTTGATTTAAGCTTAATTTTAGAGTTAGCTTTAATGTAACTTATTTAAATTAATTTGATTAATTAAGATGATGGGTTAATTCATTAAATTTTCATTAATTAAATGTTAATTAATTAAATTTGATTAAGGTAATTAGATTAATTAAAGGTTTGTTTAATTAAGATCAATGACTTAATAATTTAGGTTTAATTTATGTTTTGATTAATGTTTAATTGCATCTTAATTATGTTTGATTAAGTTTAGATTTAATATGATTAATTTAATTAACTTAATTAGTTTATTCAGGGTGTGATTATTAAATTTAATTAGGGATTTAATTTAAGCTTAATCTTAGAGTTAGCTTTAATGTAACATATTTAAATTAATTTGATTGATTAAGATGATGGATTAATTTATTAAATTTTCATAATTAAATTTGAAATTTTGATTATTTATGATTAGGGTTTTACTTGATTTGATTTATTTATTATATTTGCTTGATTTCATTAACATGTTCAATTTAGTTATTAGGTTGAAATATTCAATGGTTATTTAATTATCTCATTCCAAATGGATGTGATTTAATCATAGATTAATTGTTGCTTTAATTTTATTTAGTTTAATTGATTAGTATCAAATTATTAAAGTTTTCTAAGTTTGTTGGATTTTGAGTTTGATTTAAGATTTAATCATTTAATTGAGTTTTATTAACTTAAATAGATTTAATCATATTTAATTTAATCTCCTTTAAAGATGATTTTTTCGATTTAAAAGTTTGATTAATGATTTAATGAATGCTATTCAATTTCTGATTTTTTGATTTAATATTTGAGTTATTTTAAAATTATATTTTAATTAACTTTTTAATTGTTTAGACTCTAATCTTAAGTGTTTATTTGGGTTTCTTAAGATTAAGAAGATCAAATCATTTTTCTTAAGAGTCCTAGATGTCAATTGAAGTGATTTAGGTCATCTTGAAGATTTTTGTAAATTTATGAATTTTTATTTAATTTATTTTATTAAAATTGATAATCTGAATTTAAAAATTTAATTTCTCCCGATCCAGAAGTTATTTTAACATGAAATTTTTATTGTAGATGTATTTTAACATTTATTTTAATATCTGAAAATCTCAACTCAATCTGACTTATATTTTTGGCTTAATTAATGAAATATGTTTTCACTAAATCTAAATTACCACAATACTCAGTAAATTTTGAGTTTTTGGTTTGTTGGATTCCTCTCAGATAGATGAATCCAACGAGACCCTGCTTGTAATTTTTGGTTAAGTATTTTATTTTCTATAAAATTTTGAAGTTTCAGATGATTTGAATTATTATTATTATTTTTTATTTTATTATATATAATATATATATATATATATATATATATATATATATATATATATATGTGTGCAGTTTGGGCAGGAAAGGCACGCCCTTTCTCTGGACCGTCCGATTACATATCGGACGGTTCGATCAGCGATCCGAGGCGGAGATGGCGGAGCGCGTCAAACCGATCATGTGAACCGTCGACGGTCGAATCATTCCGTGATACGGCTTATCACTCGCTCACTCGATGGAGCGTCCGATAGCGAATCGCGTGATGGATGGTCTAGAATCGCGTCGAAGGCGGATCGTGATCCGCGCGATGCCATCGATCCGCATACTGCTCGGACGATGTATGAGCGGTGGCGGTGATGTTTTCGAGGGTATTTTGGAAAAATGAAAGTTTAGCCAAAACTTGTCCAAATGAACCCGTTTTAGATTAGAAAAAAAATTATTTTATTTGGGATGATTAAAATAAAAGTCTTTGGATTTTTTAAAAATAAATTATAGAATCACGGATTTAATACAAAATATACAAAATCCAAAAGGATTCTGGTTTGTGAGTTACCTCGGGGGATGATTTTGTGAAGATCAGGGGAGATCACATGTGTGTGAGGAACGAGTAATCTTTAGCCGCTCTCTGGGCAGCCTCTTCTCCGATATCACGTTAGAAGAAATTTTTATTATTTGAGCTCAAAATTGGCTAAAGTGGGGGATGGGTTCCTTTTTGCTTTGGGGAGTTTTGGGAGCTAAATAGTGGTGGGAGGAAAGAGATAAAGGGGTTGCGACCACAGCAAAGGAGAAAAAGCTCCGTTTTCCTTACCATCATGTTCCTGTCAGTTCATAGGAATGAAAACGGGGAGAGGTTCTGCTAGCGACAGAACGAGAGAGAGAGAGAGAGAGAGAGAGAGATAGATATGATAGATCCACACACACACACACACACACACACAGAGAGAGAGAGAGAGAGAGAGAGAGAGAGATGATAGTTTTGTTTTATCTACCTCCCCAACCACTCTCACGTTTCCCCTTTATTTATTTATTTATTTTTTTCTTTTGCATTTCTTTATTTTGTGTTATCATGATCACGTGGAGTAGGTATTTTAATAAAAAAATTTCATTCATTTCTTTTTGCATTTCCTTTTTTTTATTCATTTTTTTTTAACTTGGTGAAAGTTGATTTTTATTTATTATTATGATTTTAATTTTTTTTTTTTTACATAATTTTAATGACTTTCGTAAATAATTGAATGAAATTTTATAAGTTATATGCATAAGATAATTTTAATTATGATTAATAAGTATTGATTATAACATAGATTCATAATTTAATAAATTAATTATTTTGATTTAAGTTTGACCAAAATTTATTTGATATTTAGAATTGGTTTAATTTCTCTCTCTTTTTGTAGTTTATTTTAAATTTCAATGGATTATCCATATATTAAAATTTTGTTTGTTTGTTATTATTTATTTTATATATATATATATATATATAAATTAATATTCAAATCATGATTTGATTTAATTTAGGCTTAAATTTGACTAAAATTGCATTTGATTCAAATAATTTATTAAAATTGTGAATAATCTTTTGAGCATATTTGAATTTTAATTTTTTAGGTATTATAACTTGAGTTAAATTATCTCATGATTTATTAGCATCGATCGATGAATTAATTTTAATTTTAATTTGATTTTGAATGATTTACTTGATGGTTTTGATTGTGATTTTAGCTAGAACTTGGAATGATGATTAAAGGATTGATTGATTTTGAGAAAGTGCATCTAGATTAGGTTTAGGCTATAAGATAGGTGATTTTTCTAAGCGCAGGCATGCTTGTCTTATGATTAGCATACACTAAGTCTCAGAGGTTAAGTGTTCACCTAATCACTAGATGTGTCTTATGACTAAGAAATCTTAGTGTCTAGAAGAGTCCTAAGTTTAAGAAGAGGAGGTTAAGAGCTCACTCCAAAAGTGAGGTCAACAAAAGGACCCCCAATAGGTGTGGTGTAACTAACAAGGCACACCACACGTATTGGCGTTGACCGAAATGATCAACAACATCCCAAAGATTGCAACAAACAATGGAAGTGATCTATACCATACCCAAAGGTAGATAATCATGATCTTAGCAATAAATCAAGAAAATAACCCTCTTTATGACCAAGGGCATAAGAGAGCAAGAGGAATCCACTAGATTGAGTACATGAACCTTCCTCTGGGAAACAGTTCAAGTTATCCGGGATATGGATTTGAGTTTGATATGAATATGATTTGTTTTGGGTGTGTATCTAGGATAAGAATTTAATTGGATTTCTTTGATTTGTGATCACTCAGGGGAGGTTGGTTTAATTTGTTATGGCTCCACAGGAGAAGGGTTCTAGATTGAGGCATATCCAGGGATGTACACTGAAATTTGTTTGATTTAGATATAAACTCCGCTAGAGAGCTAATTTGATTTGCACCGGGGAGAAATTTGGTTTATTTGAGATGTTTAATTTGACTCCACTGGGGAGGTTGGTTTCGAATTTATTTTGTTATGGACCCTATTGGTGTGTGATGTACTATACTAAGAAGGAGCCACAGGGGCCTTGGCTTGTCTTAGATTTATAAGTCTAAAGGGGTAGTCTACTTTCCATAAGGTAGGACTATCCAACCTAAGGGGTTGCCTTTTGGTGTGCAACGACTATGCTAGGAAGAAAGAGTAGTAGATTTACATCTTCCAAAGCAAGGAAAAGTCGTTGGGGTGATCTATTGGATGAGCAACACATCGAACCTACCTAAGAAGCTGAGCGCCAGGGGTCTTACCTCAACTAAAGAGTAGTCCTGATGATTAATTTGATTTGATTTAATTTAATTTTGTGTGTTATATTGTGGACCTGCGATGGACCCATTGAGAAGGAGCTATGTCGGCCTTGACCTATCTCAGATTTACAAGTCCAAAGGGGTAGTCTACCAACCACAAGGTAGGACTATCCGGCCTAAGGGTTGCCTTTCGGTGTGCAACGACTGTACTAGGAAGAAAGTATAGTAGACTTACATCTTCCAAAGTAGGGATCAACCGTTTGGGTGATCAATGATGGCACAAGATCAATCCCGACCTAGGAGACTATTTGAGCTGTTATGGACTCATATCGACTCAAGAATAGTCGAATTACTTTAATTTTAGATGGACCCTAGGATGAATCTACTAAGAGCTAATATCGCCTTAGACCTATCTTAGATTTACAAATCCAAAGGGATAGTCTACCAGCCGTTAGGTAGAACTAACCAACCTAAGGGGTGTCTTTCAGTTTGCAATGGTCAAGTAAGGAAGAAAGCACAGGGACTCACATCTTCCTAAACAAGAATCCACTGGGGTGATTGGTCACTTGACCAACAAATCGGGCCTGACCTAGGGTGGCCCATCGGTTTGCAACGATCGTGCTGGAAAGAATGTGTAATAGACTTATATCTTTCAAAGCAAAGATGACCGGGTAACTCATTGGTGGCACAACAAGTTGAACCCGACCTAAGGGCTACAGTGAGTAGACGGGATTTATCTCAACTTGCAGTACAATTCTATGGGAGTTTTGACACCCCTAAAGATAGGATGCCTTCTTGGGAAAGGGGACACTGGGGGCTTGAATTCCTAATCCACAAGCAAATATTTTGTTTATTTGTTTAATTTGTTTTATCATGGACCATGTTAGTTTGCAAGGGATCAAATTGAGAAGTAGCTTATATCAGCCTAGACTTATCTCAAATTTACTGAACCAAGAGAGAATCTGCACATCCGCTGAATAGATTCTCCAACCATAGGGGTGGCTACCACGAAAGGGGGACTGTCCAATCCAAAAATAAACTGGGTAGTGTCTAAATGGGGTCTCAAAGGACGTGATGCAATTAGAATGCCTGCAGGGAAGGGTCCGCAATGGGGTTTCAATCTAACACCCTACAGAACATGACATGGCTAGTCATATATCACATAGGTATTCGGTGGATAACTCATGGAGAAAGCAGGGGACTTACATCTGAAGTGGTGTACCCACCGTGGTTGTCGATAATAACATCAACCAACCTAATATTTATTGCTGCAACAATCGCCTAGAAAGAAAGCATGTAGGCTTACATCTCTAAAGTGGAACATTGTTGGGATATCTTCGCCGACAGCATCCCACCAGAGACTATGAGTGAATGCCACCGGGGGACTTATATTACCTCAAACATAGTCAAGAGGAAAGGAGCCTCTTGGGGTCTTACCCTAAACATCAAATATACTCAACCTAGTTAGTACATGATGATTAGTTCAAGAAGAAAGCATGGACTCACATCTTCTCAAACAGATCAACCATGAGGTAGCTTACGGCAAAGGTGAAGACTACAAAACTAACAAGCGATCATGCAATGGTCAAATTAGGAAGAAAGCTGGGACTCACATCCTCCAAATAAGATGATGTGACATACTAGCAATAGCAAACCCGACCTAGAGCAGCTAATGAGTGAGTGCCACAGGGGGCTTGCTCCCACATCAAAGTAGCCCGAAAGAAAGATATGTATGTTTTGTGTTTGATATGAAGGAATAGGATGCCACTGGGGACTCTTACACCTAAACCTTGGGGAAACTCGACCTAGTCAGAGTATGGTGGCTAGTTCAAGAAAGCATTGGGACTCATCTTCTTAAACAAAGCCAACACAAGGTAGTTCACTGGCAGGGCAATGAAGACTACCAAACTACAAGGTGCTCATTGGTTTGCAATGGTCAAATTAGAAGAAAGCATGGGGACTCACATCCTCCAATAAATGACCAGGGTGATCATGCAACAAATCGAACCGACTAGAGCCTAATAAAGAGTGCCACAGGGGCTTGCTCCCACATCAAAGTAGCCGAGAGAAAGATATATGTTTGTGTTTGATATGAAGGAATAGATGCCACCGGGACTCTACACTAAACCTGGGAACTCAACTATGAGTATGATATTCAACAAGAAATTGGAATTTCTTAAATAAAGCAACACAAGATAGTTCAAATGATTATGAAGATTACAAATGAGCAAGGTGCTATTTGCAATGGTCCCATGAAAGCAGGGACTCCATCCCCTAACAAATGACTTGTGACCTCTTTGGGCAACAAATCAAACCTCGACCTAAAGCTAATGAGGAGGCATGCTCCTACATCAAAGTAGCCCAGAGAAAGATATATGTTTTGTTTGATATGAAGGAATGGATGCCACTGGGGACTCTTCCTAAACCTCTGGAAACTCAAGTATATGGTGGCAGTTCAAGAAGAAAGCTAGACTCACATCTTCAAACAAAGCCAACACAAGATAGTTCACTTCAATTTGAAGCCTACCAAATTAACAAGGCCATCGCTTGGTAATGGTAGAAAGATGGGGACTCACATCCTCCAATAAATGATCTCAAGATCGACATTTTATAACAATAAATTGAATTCCTAGAGCAAATAATAAAATGAGTGCCATATGTTTGCTCCACATCAAAATAGAGAGAAAAAAAGATATATGTTTGTTGTTGAGAAAGAATAGGATGCCATGGGACTCTACACCTAAACCTCGAAACTTGACCTAGTAATGGTTAGTTCAAGAAGAAAGCGTCATCTTCTTACGCCAACACAAGGTATTCACTCACAATGTGGACCCAAACCGAAAGGCCCTTCCTTTGAAATGGACAAATTAGGAAGAAAGATGGTACATCCTAACAAATGACCATTGGGGTGATCATGTTTTGGGAAACAAATCAAACCTAACCTAAAGACCTACGAGTGAGTCCACTCCCATATGTGTGTTTTATGTTTGATATGAAGGAATAGATGCCACCACCCTAAATATATTATGGTGAATTCAAGCAGATATTTTTCGTAAGAAATAAAATTTGAGATTAAAAAGAGATTTTATTGATAATTATTTTCAAACAAGATTTATGGATAATATTTATTTTGGAGCCCATTGATTGGAAGCATGCTCTCTCTTACAATTTATGAGTATGACCTCCTTGGCCTTTCTATGGCATAATGGCTTCAAACTTTCTCCATATTTTGAGATAATACATCCAACTAACAAGCTCTCCAAAAAACTCTAGACGGTAACATTATGAGCTTGACCATCTTGGCTTTGTATTATGGTGGTTTGCATGATAGAAATCTCCTCAATTGAGCTCTTCAAAGTGGCAGTTACAGATTTCTACCGCCTTCCTTAGTGATAGTAAATGGTGCTTCTCCTCTTTGAGAGAAGCGCACCATCAAAGTACATCTCCCAATGCGAGCACTAGTATCCCCAAGTTCATGATTTGTTCATCGGAGATCATCATAAGCGAGAATCGAGGAGTGGATGTTAAGAAATCCGCAAGTGCTTGTCCTGGCATGGAGGGTAATGTTATATCAAACGAGACAAAATCATGGACCAACATGCCAACCATCCATAAGGTATGCCATGTCATGAGATATTGTGGATTGACTCGAGATCAAGTTCACCTTATGAGAAAGCATGTAGTGTCATAGCTTTGGGATGCAAAGATTAAAGCTACAATGCTTTTCAATAGGTGGATAGTTTGCCTCGAGGATTAGATGACACGAGATAATAGAGAGTTCTCCTTCCCTTCATCATTGGTTTGAGCCAACAAAGCGGGAGTCATCTAATGCAAAGAAGATATAATATGATGGCTGGATAGATAGACTGAGGTGTCATCAGATATTGCTTGATGTCTTCGAAAGCATGCTGGCACTTATCATCCCATTTGAACTTGGTGTCCTTTTTGATAAGTGCTGATTGACATCATCCTGATAAGTTGGAAATGAAGCATCCTAGATACCCCAACCGCTCTTGGAATGACCTGAAGTGTTAGGCTTTAGGGGTGGCATTTCTAATATCGCTTTGATCTTTTCTCGATCGATTTCAATTCCCTCGGTAGACAACAAACCCAAGAAATTTTCTGCTACCCAATGCACACTTGTGGGGTTCATTTTGAGGTTGTATTATCTTAACTCAAAACTACTCTCAAGTCAAAGAGATGGTCTTCCTTTTCTTTTTTTGATAACAGAGATCATCGATGTAGCATTCAACTTGATGATGAATGAGTTCATCAAAGATTCGAAGTCATGGCCGTGGTATGGCACCGATTTTAAGGCCGAAAAGGCATGACCTTATAACAATATATATTCGATCGGGTTCAAAGGCAATGTTTCTTTCATCCTCTGGCCATCTTAATTTGGTTGTAGGATGACCCATCCATAAAGGAGAATACCGCATGAGATGAGCAATGTCCACCATTAATTTCGGTATAGGAAGTGGAATTCATCCTTAGGACATGCCTTATTTAGATCCCTAAAATCAACGATATGCAAATTTGGCCATTCTTTTCTTAACTGGGATGACAGCCAACCGTAGATATTTTTCTTCCCTAATAAAGTCATCATCGATCAGTTTCTTGATTTCAAAAGTGACCTATTGTTTAATGTCTAATCCCATGCATCTAGAGCTGCTTTGATAGGTTAGCATTAGTTCTATTGCTAGTTTATGGACCGCTATGTCGGAGATAGACCGCATCTCTTCATAACTCCATGCAAAGCAATCCTTAAACTCAATCAATAGCTTCAAATCATTGGTTTCTTTTCATTCAATAGAACTGATATATGTTGGTGGATCTTCTTCACCTAGGTTGATTTCTTTGAGCTCCGATAGTTGATCCGATCTCCTCTTCAACTCGTGTGCATCCTTGACTTCAAAGTCATTTGGATCATCCAAGTTTCTAAGCACACCTCCTCATATGAGTTAGCATGATTTGAAAAGAACCTATCGATTCCAAATGATTGGTGATGACCAAGCAAGAATCATCATCATCAATACCCACTATCAATCCTCCCTGATCTTGATTGTGAATGTCTGCATTTGTTGTCCCATAACCTTTCAAAGTAATCTGACCTGTGTTTAGACCAAGCATGTGGAATTAATCCTTTCTTTGCTAAATTAAGAACACAAGGTGAATACCAATCAAAAGGTAATTCTATTAAATCTTTATATGAATCATCCTCAAGTTCTACATCAGCTTCTTGACTTGAGGATGATGCTCCAAGAAAGAACTTCTGCACCTTTACATTTGTGGAAGACTTGGGGGCTTCCTTAACTACCAAACCCTCAACTTTTTGTGAGGAAAGTGGGTTAGAGCTAAAGTTCCCAACTGATGCTTCATTATTTGACATATAGACTGGATACACTTATGCTTTGCTTAGAGCCCGGTCTTCATCATCTCTCTCAACTCACTTGCATGGGGATCTCTATCTGAAGTGCTGGTACTAATCATATATGACTCATCATCTCAACTAGATTCTAAGTCTATATAGATAGTAGTGTAGTCATGGTAGGGACATAACTCCTATTGGATGGCCAATAAGGAGGTCTTCCGTCTCTAGGCATGTCTGGATCCCTCTTCCTCCGCCTTTGGAGGTCGAGTCATCCTACCCATATTTGAATGGAGTAACTAACTGGGGTGGAATCTAATGTTAGCTCTACTTTCTCCTCCAAGTCTATTTCTCGCTCCCTTTATTTTCTTTCTCATTTTTTTTTCTTTTCTTTTTTCTTTTCTTTCTTTTCTTTTCTTTTCTTTTTCCTTTTCTTTTCTTTTATTTTTGAACTTTCACCAAGTTCAGAATAGACTTGTTGATTTTGAGGGAGATAGTAGGTCATCTTCATATATTCCACCTCATGAACTGAATGGCTTAAGATCTCCTTTGATGCAAGATTCAATCCCACCTCTCATGAACTTCATGCAGATGTAGAGGATGGAACCACATTGTTCTCATGTATCCACGGTCTCCCAAGTAAAGCATTGAAAGATGTATCCGAGTCTATAATATGAAACTTGTAGTCTTCCAATCATACTTCTAATGACTATAGAGCCTAAAGCCCTCTCGCCTTGTTCATTGAATCCTCTCAACATCATCCTCTCTTTTGAAAGTTTGGAGATGTCAATCTTTAAGTAAGTGAGGGTTTTTAGACTCATAATATTCACCGATGCACCCTGGTCAACAAGAACTCTGGATATCCTGTATCTTCCAACATCCACTGTAATGTAAAGAGGGCGGTTGTGCTTGGTCATTCCTAGAAGCAAGTCTTCATCACTGAATGTAACTCCTAGAGTGTCCTCTGAACTGCAAGCCTCCTCTTCAATAGTGGTCAGCTGGGCTAAGCATATCTCTGGATCAAGGAGGGCCTTGATTAGAGATTCCCTCATCTCTTTGGATAAGATGAGGGCGTCATATATACTTAACTTAGCTGGAAGCTTTCTAAGATGTGCTAGACATTGTAGTCAACCTTGGCTTGATCCTCCACAAGCATATCCATGGAGCATCTGTGGAGAGAGGCTATCTCTTTAACCAATGATTTGCTTACCCTTATCCTGAGGTGCCACCCTAGGAGGTAGAACTTTGCACTTAGGTTAACTGTGACCTCTGGAATGATGAATTTGTAGAAGTTCTACCTTCTCCTCTAAACTTCTCCTATGGGATCATCGAGTCGATGACTCCAAATCAATCTCAATGGGTGAACCCAATGATTTAGAATGGAAAATCCATTTCTAAATCAAAGGTGGAATGATCTAAAGCATTCATTATTTTGTAGACTTGAAGAGTTTTGAGAGGAATAAAATCTAGAGTATCGTGGACAAGATGTAAGTGAAAGCTTTCTTCATTGATTTCTTCTTAGATGGAGGTACATGATAGAAATCTAATAAAGTAAGTGAAAGGGGTATAGTGCCCTTGTCCCTGATACATTTCTATTGCAAGAGGAGCTAGTGAGGAAGAAGTAGTAGCTACAATGGATGGAGCACAAGGGACGGTGGTTATGCTACTACTGCAAGTAAGGTAGTCGCCGGCGACACCTTCTTCAAGTTATCTTTGGCAACTTGCAAACCTTCCTTGGTGTTGAGGTTTGAGTTACTGCACCAGAAAGAAAGCTTCTTGATCTTAGAGACCACTTTTTAGAGGTTCGATAAGACAATATCCCAACCTTCTTTTGTCTTAAGAGGATCGTAAGTATCCCCAAGAATTACTGATAGAACCAGAGGTTATTCTAACAAGTATTCTTGGGGATAACAATAGCTCCGACTTGTACTCAAGCTAGTCCTTAAAGGTGACACAATCCTCCAAGACATGACCATCACCATGGTAGGGGCAATAGTTAGGATCATCACTCTTGCCCACATCTTCCTCTCTTGGGCTCGTAATTGAAAGTCGTTTCTTTAAGAGATTCTTAAAGATCTTCCTAACTACCTCCCTCTTGAATGAATATGGCTTATTCAATTTATCTATAAGAGTAGGTGGGTAATAGCTACCTAGCGGATATGAGTACCATCCGAGTATATTATGGGAGGCGCGGGCCATGCGGGCAACTGGTGGTATATACCGAGAGGTGGTGGGAGGTGGTAATGAGGTTGTATGCATGAGTCTCATAGAGCTCGGGTTGCTTCCTGTCTCGACACTACTACCCCGCTTTTTCTCAAATGCTTTCTATTTGGGCTTAAATGATTGGTCTTGAAATTATTTGGCTTCCCTTGTAGCTGCACCTTGTTGATTAACTTCAAAGGTTTTGATAAATCCTTGAGCATGAAAGCAATCGGCCATGAATATTCTTGAGAAAATTTCTATACCATGTTGTTCACATTGTGGTTCATATTCATGTGTTTCACCACCTGAGAATATAATCAACAAGGGACTCATTTAGATTTTGTTAGGCCATAACGAGGTCATCCACTATTACCCTTTGCTGGGCTCCAGCAAACCTCTTGATGAAGAGGTGCTTCAACTCAGCAAAAGTCTTCACTGAATTATTGGGTAGTTCAGCGTACCAATCAAATTCAATGCATGTCAAACTACTGACAAAGAGATGGAATAGAAGTGCATCGCTACCATCGGCATTACAGTATTCAACCCTGAAAAGTGCTATGTGCTGCCGGGGGTTCCCACTGCCATTAAAAATTTTGAAGGAAGGAGGCACAAAACCCTTAGGATATTGGACACCATCAAATTCCTGGTAGGGTCTACCCTTTGGAACAGATGAGCCACCTCGGGCTTGTGCCAATGCATCCTTCACTTGCTGCTCCACTAACTGCTTAATATCTTTTTCTTGCATGGAGGTACTGCCCACCACCTTCTTATGCATGCTGCCACTATCCTGGTCTTCGGGAGATGTACTCTTAGGCTGATCTAAAACATGCTACAACCCAGGGTGGTTGGCCTCAAGGAGTAGTCGCATCATGGAGCTCTTGAAGTGCTAAAACAAGTTAATAAATTCAACTCTTTTCACCATCTTCCTAATATGCTCATCTCTCTGCCTCAGTTGCTAACGAAGGTGTTGGGTTGAATGAGTTGTGTCTTCTTCCTCAACTACAACACCCTCTTAGCTATGTTGATCCCTAAGAAGGGAACCCCTAGTGTCAACCATATAAACTTCTGCTGAGTCCTCCAAGAGATCATCCCCATATAGATCAAAATTGACCCTAGCATCCTCTTCATCAGAGCAATCGTTCCCGTAGAGTTCCCTCTTCTCAACAAAGTACTGAGCAACGATCTCATCTAGGCTACCATGTGGGACAAACACTCATCTCCGGGAGGGCTATACTACAAATACATCAGGCATTGCTTGCCACTGTACTACTATCTCTAAGAGGATTGTGCTCACAGATAGGTATATGTTGATCACTGTCCACTGGTTGAACACTAACTATGGAAGGATCTACTGCCATGGACACTACATCTATATCCTATATCCCTTCCGCCACTGATGCTGCTACAGGTGGAGACTGCAAGGGCTGCTGTGACTGCGGTGGTGACTCGACCATGGTGGCCTTGGGTCGCCATTCCTTCTTCTTCGTAGTTGAGGCGGGAGGTCGAATAGGAGAGCTCAACCTCACCTCAACGGTGGAGTAGATGGAGTGGGATCCGGTAGCCGGATCACCAATGTTTCTTTCCTGGAGGGCTTCGATCTTGGGAATGGGGAGGTGAGATGGATGGTGATGGTGGGCGGGAGGAGCGGGAGTAGCACCACTACCACTCGACTATAGGCCTACCTCCATGATGAGTAGCACCCAGAAGGGATGATGATGCCGAATGATCAACCCCGGTGGTATGATCGGAAAATCCATCGAGCAGAGGTCCGATAGCGACAAACCTATGTCGCTCCTCCTACTCATCTGAGTTGATGCTTGAGCCTCCAAGGCTCTCTCCTCAGATCGACTGACTCTCCTGGGATAACTCAAGATCAAAACTATACTGCACTGATCTCAGCTGGCCAACCCGAAGACTGTCTGAGCCCATAGGGCTTCCTATGCTCCCTAGCTGTGTCAAATATGGGGTGGTGGAGGTAGTGAATCCTCCTGTAGTCCTCCTCTCCATCTGAGGCTGAGAGGGGTGAAACCTACTACCACTCAAATGTGGAGAGGTCTCACAGGGAGATCCCTCCTCAGCCACATGGGAAGCAACATCCATCTCTCTCTCTGCCCTCTTATGATGCCGCTTGATCTTGCGATTCTTATTGCGGTGCTGTGAACGTGTAGGTATGACAGAGTGAGAGCTAGCACCCACCTCGAATGTGGAGGAGACTATTTCAGAAAGCAAGACAGTCTTCCCTTTTGGGGAATCCAAGGAGGGGGTAGTAGCTGTAGTAGGAGTAACTGACTGACCCAGGGCTGGAACGACTGGCACAGAAATTGATACTGGTAGGGTAGCAGGAACAACAGTGGCCTTCCTCTTTAGTGGAGGAAACTCAGAATCAGATGGCATATCAAATCGAATGAGTGGTGTCTGCCCTGCCACCTCCTCCTTGTTAACTGTGGTGAGGGTCGCCCCTCAAGAAATCTCACCTCAAACCACCACCAAAGTAGATGACCTCGGTGGAGCTGGTAGAGAGACTAGCTTGATCCAAGGCTAGTTTAGGCTAGGAGGAAGGAAAACAAGAGCGTTGGGAGCCATAAGACCGAGGACCAAAATAATTGATTGCACTAAATGCATTATTAAAAATAAATTAGTAGACACTTGCCTTGATTTTCACCTTCAATCATTGATTTCAAGATTTGATTTTGAATTTGAACCCACACTAAACAATCTTAAGGATGTTAAGTGGGGTTCATCAATTTAGAGAGATTTTGGATATTGAGGAGAGTCTTTTCCATTTGATTTTGATTTAAAACCCATACTCAACCATTTAGGTATGGTGGGGTTCTAAAATTTGAGGAGAGATTTTCTTGAAGATATTTGTATTTTGTGCATCTTGTTTGAAAATATTGATAGTTTGAAAGACCTCTACTTAGCAAATTTGGGTATGCTAAGAAGAAGTTATGATTGTGTGTTTGAAATATTTTTGCTTGTGAAGATTTGATTGTGTGATATTTTGATTTAAAAATGGGGCTTCTTTCTTAACAAATTTGGTATGTTAAGTAGAGGCCACATGTGTTTGATTTATGTTTGATGATGAGGCTTTCACTTAACAAATTTGGTATGTTAAGTGAAAGCTAAATGTGATTGTGAGATAAATTTGCTTTTCCTTGAAGATGGGAATCATACTTAACAAGATTGATATGTTAAGTGAAAGCCCCAAATTTGTTTGAGATATGCTTTTTTTCTTTGAGAATGAGACTCTTACTTAACAAATTTGGTATGTTAAGCAGAAGATCAAGCGTGGTTTGACCTAAAAAAAATTGGATCCTTACTTAATAAATTCAGTATGTTAAAATAGGGATCAAATGTGCATTGAAAAGATACCCTCACTTAACAAATTTGGTATGTTGAGTGAAAGTCAAATGTGTTTATGATTTTTTTTATCAAACACCACAGTAGATAGAGGGAAGCAACCAGCCAGAGCTCAGTATGAGAGACCTCATGCGTAGCAGCCTCCATTACCACCTCCTCTACCACCACCTCGACCAGTATATCGACCACCATAGTTGCCACAGCGGCCGCCACCGCCTCCACCATAATATACTCAGCAACGGTACTCATATCCACCGCTAGGTAGCTATTACCCACCTACTCTTGTCGATAAATTGAATAAGCCATATTCATTCAAGAGGGAGGTAGTTAGGAAGATCTTTAAGAATCTCTTAAAGAAACCCGACTTTCACACTGAGCCCAAGAGGCCTGAAGATGTGGGTAAGAGTGATAATCCTAACTATTGCCCCTACCACCCTATGGTCAGTCATGTCTTAGAGGATTGTGTCACCTTTAAGGACTAGCTTGAGTGCAGCTACAAGTCAGGAGCTATTGTTATCCCCAAGGAATACTTGTTAGAATAACCCTCCAGTTCTATCAGAGTAATTCTTGGGGATACTTACGATCCTCTTAAGACAAAAGAAGGTTGGGATATTGTCTTATCCCGAACCTCTAAAAAAGTGGTCTCTAAGATCAAGAAGCTTTCTGATGTCAAGTAACTCAAACCTCCAACACCAAGGAAGGTTTGCAAGTTACCAAAGATAACTTGAAGAAGGTGTCACCCAACAGTAGCCTCTACCTTACTTGCTCTGATAGCATAAGAAGACAAACCACCGTCCGCAAGCTCCATCCACTATGCAGCTACTACTTCTTCCTCCACTAGCTCCTCTTCTGCCAATAGGAGTGTTGTAATAGCAGACAAGAGAACTATACCCCTTTCTTTGCTTACTTTATTAGATTTCTACCGTGTACCTCCATATAAGAAGAAATCAATGAAGAAAGCTTTCACTTACATCTTGTCCACTTCTGATAGTCTAGATTTTATTCCTCTCGAAAACTCTTCAAGTCTACAAAATAATGATAACTCTAGTTCCGATCATTCCACCTTTGATTTAGAAATGGATTTTCCATTCCTGAATCATTTGGGTTCACCCATTGAGATTGATTTGGAGTCATTTGACTCCGATGATCCCATAGGAGAAGTCATAGGTACACTTGATGAGAAGGTAGAACTTCCTACAAATTCATCATTCCAAGAGGTCACTGAAGTTAACCTTCGCAGTGGCAAAGTTCTACCTCCTAGGGTGGCACCTCAGGATAAGGGTAAGCAAATCATTGGTTCTAAAGAACAGATAGCCTCTCCACAAGATGCTCCACCCATGGATATACTTATGGAAGATCAAGCCAAGGTTGACTACACCATCCTAGCACATCTTAGAAAGCTTCCAGCTAAGTTAAGTACATATTATGCCCTCATCTTATCCAAAGAGATGAGGGAATCTCTAATCAAGGCCCTCCTTGATCCGGAGATATGCTTAGCCCAAATTGACCGCATCAAGAGGAGGCTTGCGCTCGTGAGGACACTCTAGAGTTACATTCAAAGGATGAAGACTTGCTTCTAGACCACCAAGCACAACCGCCTCTCTTACATTATAAGTGGATGTTGGAAGATACAAGATATCCGTGAGTTCTTGTAACCGTGGTGCATCTGCTGAGTCTAAAACCCTCATTACTTAAAGATTGAGATCTCCAAACTTTCAAAAAGAGAGGATGATGTTGAGAGGATTCAATGAACAAGCGAGAGATTTAGATTCTATAGTGTTGCCATTAGAAGTGGATGATTGGAAAGCCAAGTTTCATATTATAGACTCGATACTTCTTTCAATACTTTACTTGGGAGACCATGGATACATGAGGTATTCCATCCTCTCTACATTGTGCATGAAGTTCATGAGAGGTGGGATTGAATCATCAAAGGAGATCTTAAGCCATTCAGGTTCATGAGGTCTATATCTAAGATGACCTATCTCCCTCAAAATCAACAAGTCTATTCTCGTGAACTTGGTGAAAGTTCAAAAATAAAAGAAAAAGAAAAGGAAAAAGAAAAAAAAGAAAAGAAAAAGAAAAAGAAAAAGAAAAGAATAAAGGAAACGAGAAAGAAAATAAAGGGGCGAGAAATAGACTTGGAGAAGAAAGTAGAGCCTAACATTAGATTCCACAGGTTAGTTACTCCATTCAACATGGTGGGATGATTGACCTCCAAGAGCAGAGGAAGAGGCGAGATCGAGACATGCCTAGAGGCGGAAGACCTCTTATTGGCCATCCAATAGGAGTTATGTCCCCACTACCATGAATACACCTACTATCATATAGACTTAGAATCTAGTTGGATGATGAGTCATATATGATTAGTACACCAGTAACTTGATCCCCATGCAAGTGACAGTTAGCGATAAAGCAGCTCCTAAGCAAAGCATAAGTGTATCAAGTCTATATGTGAAATGAGATAGAACTTTAGCTCTAACTTTCCTCACAAAAGTTGAGGGTTTGGTAGTTAAGGAAGCCCCTAAGTCTTCCACAAATGTAAAGGTACAGAAGTTCTTTCTTGGAGCATCATCCTTAATTCAAGAAGCTGATGTAGAACTTGAGGATGATTCATATAAAGATTTAATAGAATTATCTTTTGATTGGTATTACTTGTGTTCTTAATTTAGCAAAGAAATGATTAATTCCACATGCTTGGTCTAAACTTGGATTACTTTGAAAGGTTATGGGACAACAAATGCGACATTCACAATCAAGATCGAGATTGATATGGGTCATTGATGATGGCATCTTCTTAGTCATCAATCATTTGGAATCGATAAGTTCTTTTCAAATCATGCTAACTCATATGAGGAGGTGCTTAGAAACTTGATGATCCAAATGACTTTGAAGTCAAGGATGCATGTGAGTTGAAGGGGAGATCATATCAACTATCAACGAGCTCAAAGAAATCAATTTAGGAATTGAAGAAAATCCACGCCCAACATATATTAGTTCTCTATTGAATGAGAAAGAAACCAATGATTTAGTGAAGCTATTGATTGAGTTTAAGGATTGCTTTACATGGAGTTATGAAGAGATGCAGTCATCTCGACATAGCTTAAACTAGCAATAGAACTAATGCTAATATCAAGCACTCTAGCATATTAGACATTGAACAACAGGTCACTTTTGAAATCAAGAAACTGATTGATCCTAGCTTTATTAGGGAAGAAAAATATCCTACCTGGTTGGCGAGTATCATCCCAATTAAGAAAAATAATGGCCAAATTTGCATATGCATTGATTTTAGGGATCTAAATAAGATATGACCTAAGGATGAATTTCCACTTCCTATACCAGAATTAATGGTGGACATTGCTTCATCTCACGCAGTATTCTCCTTTATGGATGGGTCATCTGGCTACAACCAAATTAAGATGGCCTCAGAGGATGAAAGAAACATTGACTTTCGAACCCTGATCAGAATATATTGTTATAAGGTCATGCCTTTCGCCCTTAAAAATGCCAGTGCCACATACCAGCGGGCCATGGCTCGAATCTTTGATAAACTCATTCATCATCAAGTTGAATGTTATGTCGATGATCTCGTTGTCAAAGTAAAGAAATGGAAGACCCTCTCTTTGACTTGAGAGTAGTTTTCGAACGGTTAAGACAATACAACCTCAAAATGAACCCCAGTGTGCATTGAGTAGCTTGAGAAAATTTCTTGGGTTTGTTGTCCAACACTAATGAAATCGATCGAGGTCAAAGCATTATTAAAATGCCACCCCTAAAGCCTAACACAACTCAGTCATTCCAAGAGTTGGCATATCTTAGACACTTTATTTCCAACTTATCAGGAAGATGCCAACCATTCTCAGCACTTATCAAAAAGGATGCCAAGTTCAAATGGGATGACAAAGTATGACATCATTTGAAGACACCTCGATCTAGTAGCCCCTATAGCTCATATTATATCTTTGCTGCATTGATGACTCCCTTGGCACTTTATTGGCTTAAACTAATGACGAAGGGAAGGAAAACTCTCTCTATTATCTCAGTCATTGTCTAATCCCTGCTGAGGCAAACTATCCACCTATTGAAAAGCATTTGTAGCTTTAATCTTGCATCACAAAAGCTATGACATGCTTTCTCATAAGGTGAACTTGATCTCGAGTCAATCCACTATAATATCTCATGACATTAACCTTATGGGCGGTTGGCACATTGGTCCATGATTTTGTCTCATTGATATAACATTGCTCCATGCCATAAAGGACAAGCACTTGCGGTTTTTTCATCCACTCCCTGCGATTCTCACTTGATGATCTCCCGATGAACAAATCATGAACTTAGGGGATATTAGTGCTCCATTGGGAGATGTATTTTGATGGTGCTTCCTCTCAAAGAGGAGAATCACAACTTACTATCAGGGAAGGCGTAGAATAGTTCTCCTAACTCCATTTGTGATGAGATTCTCATCATTGTCCCATCCATGCACAACAATGAGGTTAAGGCTTTGATTGTCGATGCAGAGTTGGTCATTACGTAGTATCAACATCTTTGGAGATTCTCGATTAGTCATCAACCAAATTGGTCCTACAAAGTTCTAAAGCCCGCTCCATCATTACCATAAGTACAATATGGAGTTGTTGGCACAAATCCTGAGGTTACCATTGATTTCTCAAGAGAGAATGCAAGACATTAGCCAAGCAAAAGAGTTGGCATGTGAAGATGAGTCCATTCCAATAAGGTCCAAAATAGACAAGTCTTATCCTTATTGATCTTTGAACTCATTGAGATTCTCTTGAAGGGAGGTTGCCATTATGGTGAGAATAGCCATTTAGGCAACCATTCATAGATTATTTAAATGTAGTCAAACTACCTCAAGAGAAATCACACACCAAGTGAAAGAGAGCCCTTTCCTACTCTTGTGGCACCTTCTTTCAATCATATATGGTTACATTATGACAAACATAGAATCGTGATCGGTACACTCGGGTTATGTGGGGCACATCAATCGTTAAGATGAAAGCCAAGATCAAGAGACTAGGATACTCTTGATGATGATAGGTATGGATGTAGCTAGGAGGCCATCAATGTCGTGTGTAGTCCTACATCAACCTCCAACATTCTACATCTGGCCTTGGTGGTGTTAATTACATTGTGGGTCCGATCGATCCTCCTTCTTCCAAGGTCGATTTATTCTGGTCTTACTAATTTTTCAAATGGGGCAGAGGCAATCCCACTTAGAGGTCACACTCAACATGTGCTCCAATTTTGAACCATATATATAGGTTAGGTGCCTCGATGAATTATATTCGATAATGGTACTGCATTTAAGAGCACTAAAATAAATAACTTTGCTCAAAAACACAGCATAGATTGAAGATATTCTACCATCTACTATCCAAGAATAAATGGGTTAGCAGAAGCCTTCAACAAAACCCTCATTCAAATACTGAAGAAGACATAGATGATAAATAATGATGGCATGACAGGTTGGTTGAAGCTTTATGGGCCTCGTACATATAGAACTCCAACTCAATCTACCCCTTTCTAGTGTATGGGTCCAAGTTGTTCTACCATTGGAAGTCCAACTCCCATCACTAAGGATAATGGTAGCAAAATCACACGAGAATGTTAATTTTGGAAGAGCTCAAAAGTTTGGAGGAGAGACACCTACAAGCATGCCAAAATCTCGAGTTATACAAAGCCAAGATGATTCAAGCTCATAACAAGTTTGTCCATCTTAGAGCTTTTCAAGTAGGGGAGCTTGTTTTAGTTCTAAGGAGACCAATTGTTGCTCGTTGAAAGATAGGCAGAAAGTTTGAACCCACTTGGGAAGGCCCTTATGAGAAGAAGGTACTAAGGAGGGTCTTACGAACTCACAAATTATAAAGGAGAGTGCTTTGCTTCCAATCAATGGGCTCTACTTAAGAAATATTATCCATAAATCTTGTTTGAAAATAATTATCAATAAAATCTCTATTCATCTCAAATTTTATTTCTTATGTGTTAGAAATATCTTTTGCTTGTGAATTCACCATGATATATTTAGGGTCCCCCAGTGGCATCCTATTCCTTCATATCAAACACAAACATACATATCTTTCTCTCGGGCTATTTGATGTGGGAGCATGCCCCCTGTGGCACTCACTCATTAGTTTCTCTAGGTTGGGTTCAATTTATTGCACAAAGCAACTGATCACCCCAATAGTCATTTGTTGGAGGATGTGAGTCCCCGCATTTTCTTCCTAATTTGACCATTGCAAATCGACGGCCTTATCTTTGGTAGTCTTCTTGCCTGTGAACTACCTTGTGTTGGCTTTGTTTAAGAATATGTGAGTCCCAACGCTTTCTTCTTGAACTAGCCACCATACTCTGACTAGGTCGAGGTTTTCTTGTAAGAGTCCCCAGTGGCATCCTATTCCTTCATATCAAACACAAATAAACATATATCTTTTTTTCTAGGGCTATTTTGATGTGGGAGCAAGCCTCCTGTGGCACTCACTCATTATTTTCTGATTGATTATTGTCCAAAGCAATCATCATTGGTCATTTGTTGGGGGATGTGAGTCCCCGCGCTTTCTTCCTAATTTGACCATTGCAAATCGATGAGCATCTTATTAGTTTCATAGTTTCATTGCCTAGCCAGTAAGCTACCTCATGGTTGATCCTACTTGAGAAGATGTGAGTCTCTGTGCTTTCTTCTTGAACTAATCATCATGACCTAACTAGGTCAAATATATTTGAGGTTTAGGGTAAGTCCACCAGAGGTTCCTTTCCTCTTGATTACATTTGAGTCGATATAAGCCCCCAGAGGCATTCACTCAATAGTCGCTCTAGGTCGGATGGCACATGTCGAGCCGAAGACAAACTATCCCAGCATGATTCGCTTTAGAGATGTAAGCCTACACGCTTTCTTTCTAGGCGATTGCAAAGATGGGCACCATAGGTTGGTTGATGTTCGCTATGCTGATAGCGACTCACCCGGTGGGTACACCATGCTTGGAAGATGTGATTCCTCGTGCTTTCTCCATGAGTTGGCCACATCTATGATATATATAGCCATGTCATGTTCTACGTGTTGGATTGAAGCCCCATTCGGCCCCTTCCCAGCATCTAATTTGATCATGTCCTTTGAGACCCCATTTAGACACTACCCATGTTACTTTCCTGGTAACCATCCTTGGTCAAGAATTTGTGGATTGCGATCTCTCCCTTGGTTTAGTAAATGAGAAGATAGTCTATAAGCTCCTTCTCAGTTTGATCCCTCGCAAACTAATAGGGTCCACGATAAAACAAATTAAACAAACAAACAAAATATTTGCTTGTGGATTAGGAATTCAAGCCCCAAGCAAGCATCCTATCTTTAGAGGTGTAAAACTCCCATAGAATTGCGACTACGGTGAGATAAATCCACGCGACTCACTCGTAGTAAATCAGGTTGGGTTGTTGTTAACGTTACCCGTCATCTTTGCTTTGAAAGATATAAGTCTATTACGCATTCTTTCCGGACGATCGTTATATAAGATGGGCGGTGGGGCCCGTTGTTGCATGACCGATCACCCGTGGATTCTTGTTTAGGAAGATGTGAGTCCACTCTTCCAACTTGACCATTAAAGGCACCCCTTAGGTTGGTTAGTTCTACTAACGGTAGACTATCCCTTTGGATTTGTAAACTAAGATAGGTCTCAGGCGATATTAGCTCTTTCTTAGTAGATTCATCGCAAAACCACGGGGTCCATAAAATTAAAGTAATTCTATTCTTAAGTCTATGAGTCCATAGCGACATTCTCAAATAGTGCCTAGGTCAGTTGATCATTTGTGCCATCAATAGATCACCCCAAAGGTTGATCCTACTTTGGAAGATGTAAGTCTTACGCTTTCTTCTAGTCTAGTGGTAACAGAAAGGCAACCCAGGTGATAGTCTTACCTTGTGGTTGGTAGACTACCCCTTTGGACTTATAAATGAGATAGGTCAAGGCGACATAGCTCCTTCGATGGGTCCATCGATGACGGGGTCCACAATATAACACATAAAATTAAATTAAATCAAATCAAATTAATCATCAGGACTACTCTTAAGTTGAGGTAAGACCCCATGGCTCTCAGAGTGTGCCTTGGGTAGGGTTTGTGTGCTGGTCCAATGTTTTCCTTGCTTTTGGAAGATGTAAGTCTACTACGCTTTCTTCCTAGCATGGTTGTTGCACCAAAAGGCAACCCCTTAGGTTGGATAGTCTACTTATGGCAAGTAGACTACCCCTTTAGACTTATAAATCTAAGACGGTCGGCCCTTCTTCTTGGTATAATCCATCGCACCAGGGTCCATAACAAAATAAATTAAAACCAACCTCCCGGAGTCAAATTAAACATCTCAAACAAAATTTCTCCCCAGAAAATCAAATTAGCCTCTAGCGAGTTTATATTTAAATTAACAAATTCAATGTGTACATCCCGGTAGATATGCCCTCAATCTAGAACCCTTCTCGGTGGAGCCATAATAAATTAAACCAACCTCCCAGTGGAGTCTCATCAAACAAATCAAATCCAATTAAATTCTTATCCTAGCGGATACACAAAACAAATCATATTCACGGTCAAACTCAAATCCATATCTCCAACGGATAACTTGAACCTGTTTCCCCAGAGGAAGGTTCATGTACTCAATCCCTAGTGGATTCCTTCTTGTTCTTTTCTGCCCTCGGTCATTTCCATAATCTACGAGTTTTTTTTAGGTTATTTGCTTGATTTATTGCACTAAGATCGTGATTCTATCTACCTTTTGGGTATAGGTATAGATTACTGTAACTATTTGTTGCAATCTTCGGGATGTTGTTGATCATTTGATTCGCCAATACGTGTGGTGTGCCTTGGTTACCTATTGGGGTCCTTTGACCTCACTTTTGGAGTGAGCTCTTAACCTCCTCTTCTTAGACTTAGGACTCTTCTAGACACTAAGATTTCCTTAGTCATAAGACACATCTAGTGATTAGGTGAACACTTAACTTGTGCCTAAAGACTTAGAAGGGTTAATCATAAGATTAGGTTATGCCTTAGGGCTTAAGGAAATCACCTATCCTATAGCCTAAACCTAATCTAGATGCACTTTCTCAAAATCAATCAATCCTTTAATCATCATTCCAAGTTCTAGCTAAAATCACAATCAAAACCATCAAGTAAATAATTCAAAATCAAATTAAAATTAAAATTAATTCATTGATCGATGCTAATAAATCATGAGATAATTTAACTCAAGTTATAATACCTAAAAATTAAAATTCAAATTTGCTCAAAAGATTATTCACAATTTTAATAAATTATTTGAATCAAATGCAATTTTAGTCAAATTTAAGCCTAAATTAAATCAAATCATGATTTGAATATTAATTCACTAATATATATATATAATAAATAATAATAAACAAACAAAATTTTAATATACGGATAATCCATTGAAATTTAAAATAAACTATAAAAAAGAGAGAGAAATTAAACCAATTCTACATATCAAATAAATTTTGGTCAAACTTAAATCAAAATAATTAATTTATTTAATTATAAATCTATGTTATAATTAATAATTATTAATCATAATTAAAATTATCTTATGCATATAACTAATAAAATTTCTTTTAATTATTTATGAAAGTCATTAAAATTATGTAAAAAAAAATTAAAATCATAATAATAAATAAAAATCAACTTTCACCAAGTTAAAAAAAATGAATAAAAAAAGGAAATGCAAAAAGAAATGAATGAAATTTTTTATTAAAATACCTACTCCACGTGATCATGATAACACAAAATAAAGAAATGCAAAAAATAATAATAAATAAATAAAGGGGAAACGTGAGAGTGGTTGGGGAGGTAGATAAAACAAAACTATCATCTCTCTCTCGCTGGATCTATCATATCTCTCTCTCTCTCTCTCTCTCGCTGGATCTATCATATCTCTCTCTCTCTCTCTCTCTCGCTGGATCTATCATATCTCTCTCTCTCTCTCTCTCTCTCTCTCTCTCTCTCTCTCTCGTTATTAGCAGAACTTCTCCCCCGTTTTCATTCCTATGAACTGGATGGGAACATGACGGTAAGGAAAGCGGAGCTTTTCTCCTTTGTTGTGGCCGCAGCTCCTTTATCTCTTCCTCCCACTATTATTCAACTCCCAAAAACTCCCTAAAATAAAAGGGAACCCATCCCCCACTTCGTTTAGCCACTTTGAGCTCAAATAATAAGAATTTCTCTCCGTGACGGTAAATATCGAGAAGGAGGCTCAAGAGAGGAGTTAAAGATACTCTGAAGCTTCCTCACACATATGATTCCCGGATCTTCCAAAATCATCCCTAGATTAACTTTGTGATTTAAGGATATTTTGTATTAAATTTCATAGAATTTTCTTTAAAATCCAAGACTTTTATTTTAAATCATCCCAAATAAAAATGAATTTTTTTCACAGAATCGCTAAAAAAAAGAGTCCATTTGGACAAGTTTTGACTTAAAAACTTTCATTTTTCTAAAAATACCCCTAAAATCGTTCACGCGGCTCCAGATCCCGATCAGATCGACGGCCGACGCATGTGGATCGATCGATCCGCCTTCATGTGTGATGAGATCGGACCATCCGATCCGCGATTGCGATGATCGATGCGGATCGAGCAGAGGAAGTGATCCAGCTTGATCGGAAATGATCTGACCGTCCGATCACATGGTTCGCGCGATCGGATAGCTCAGATCGCCGTCGCGCAATCCTGCGGATCATCGATCGATCTAGACCATCCGATGTGCGGACGGTCAGAAAAGCGTGGTCATGTCTTTCAAACCATGCGTATATATATATATATATATATATATAATAAAAATAATAATTCAAATCATCTGAAACTTCAAAAATTCATAGAAAATAAAATACTTAACTTACAAAGGTTTAGATTGAGAAATCCAACAAACCCAAAATACAAATTTACTAAGTATTGTGAGCGTAATTTAGGATTTAGTGAAAACCTTATTTTATTAATTAAGCCAAAAATATAAGTCAGATTGAGTTGAGATTTTTAGATATTGAAAAAATGTTAAAATACACCTATAATAAAAATTTCAAGTAAAACCGGATTGGGAGAAACTAAATTTTAAATTGATTATCAATTTTAATAAAATAAATTAAATAAAATTCAAATTTATAAAAATCTTTAAGATGAAAATCACTTCAATTGACATCTAAGACTCTAAGAAAAATGATTTGATCTTAATCTTAAGAAACCCAAATAAATACTTAAGATTAAAACAATTAAAAGTTAATTAAAATATAATTTAAAAATAACTCAAATATTAAATCAAAAATCAGAAATTGAATAGCATTCATTAAATCAATAATCAAACTTTAAATCAGAAAAATATCATCTTTAAAGGAGATTAAATTAAATATGATTAAATCTATTTAGGTTAATAAAACTCAATTAAATGATTAAATCTTAAATCAAACTCAAAATCAACAAACTTGAAAACTTTAATAATTTGATACTAATCAATTAAACTAAATAAAATTAAAGAAACTAATTAATCATGATTAAATCACATCCAATGAGATAATTAAATAACCATTGAATATTTCAACTAATAACTAAATTAACATGTTAATAAAATCAAGAAAACATAATAAATAAATCAAATCAAGTAAAACCCAAATCATAAATAATCAAACTCAATTAGTCAAACATTTAATTAATGAAAATTTAATAAATTAATCCATCATCTTAATTAATCAAATTAATTTAAATACATTAAAGCTAACTCTACATTAAGCTTAAATCAAACCTAATTAAATTTAATAATCACACCCCAAAAATAAACTAATTAAGTTGATTAAATTAATCATATTAACCTAAACTTAATCAAACATAATTAAGATGCAATTAAAAAATTAATCAAAACATAAATTAAACAAATTATTAAGTCATTGATCTTTAAAAACAAACCTTAATTAATACCCTTAATCAAACTTAATAGAACATTTAATTAATGAAAATTTAATGAATTAACCCATCATCTAATTAATCAAATTAATTTAAATAAGTCACTTAAAGCTAACTCTAAAATTAAGCTTAAATTAAACCTATAATTAAATAATCACACCCCTTAAATAAATTAATAAGTTAATTAAATTAATCATATGAAACAAAACTTAATCAAACATAAAAGATGCAATTAAACACTAATCAAAACTTAAATTAAACCTAAATCATCATTAATCTCTAATCAAATAAACCTTTAATTAATCTAATAATTTTAATTGACCCTTAATCAACTTAATTAATCAAACATCTAATTAATGCAAACTTAATAAATTAATCCATTATTTTAATAAACCAAATTTAACTTTATAAATCAAAAGTTAATTCAAATTAAATACTTAATTAATCTACTAATTAATTTAATCACACATTAAATAAATTAATAGGTAAATTACATTAATCATATTAAACTTAAGCTTAATCAAATAAAAATGCAATTAAATGATAATCAAACCCTAATTTAAACTTCAATCAATATCAATTATATCATTAACTCAAATAAACATGAAATCAAATTAAAAGTTAAACAAATCTTTATTTTTAATTTAATCATCTTAAACAAACCAATTAAGTTAATCAAATTAATTACATTAAACTTAATTAATCAAAATGCAATTAAATATTAATCAAAACATAAATTAAACCTAAATCATTAAGTCATTAATTACATCATTTGTCTAAACAAATATGAAACTAAATAAAAAAATTAAACAAAGCTTTATAATTAACAAAATACACTTATTAATTAAACAAATCATAATCACATTGAACCTAAGCAAAACCCATAGACAATAATGCTAACTAAATTAAATCAAATTAAGTTAAATCAAGAAAGATTCTCATCAATTTAATATAATCAAATCAAATCTCATTCAACCTACTTAAATAAAATAAACTAATTAACTATCCAATATATGAAATCAAAATGCAAACCAAACTTTGATGAACATGACAAATGGATGTGAAAAAATAAGATCCACGAATCAAACCCAATTAGAATCAAAATAAAATCTTAATTAATCTAATCATCAAACTACAAATAAATGAACCACAATCAAATTAAATAAACATAAAGTTAAATCACATAACCATGATCAAAGAAAAAATTAAATATTTTGGATATTGAAGTATCAAGATTCAATTAAATCAAAACACCTAATCTAAAATTAATCAACCAAAACACATGAACTTAAACAAACTTAAACTCATTAGACATTAAGGATATTGAATTATCAAGATGCAATTAAACTAAAATATCTAATCCAAAAAATCAATTAATTAAATACTTAAATAAACTCAAATTCTAAATTCTAAATCAAATCAAATAAATCGAATCAAATGAATTACACAAATTCAAATGGGCTAATCAAGATACTTAAGGACTTTAGTTAGATTCCTTAGAATTAGGATGTAGAATAGGTGAGTCTACAGATGGAATTCATCCTACTCTTCATTCTTGAGAACCTAAATATCATTTCATCCAAATAAAACTAAAATAAAAATGAAAATCAAATCATTAATTCATTTAGATTGAAATCACCCAAAGGTTAAATTCAACAAACTTCAAATTGGAATATAAACTAAAGAAGTAAAGTCTTGTTACAAGAAGCCTTAATACACTTAGAATACTAAGTCACTACTTAGTGCTAAGTTATGGCGAATGTATGATGTTGTTTTGTTTGATGTAATTTTAAATTGGAAGGTGTATGTCTAGAGCGGATGTTAGTTATTAGCAAGTCATGATTTGCAAGATGCGGCATTCATTTAAAGAAAATTAAGTCTTAGACTCACTCAAGAGACTAGAGGGTGGTATGAATCCATGACTTAATCTAATGCAAATTTTATCAAATTTATTTGATTCTTTTAGACTTTTTGTTTTGACATAGGTTATGGGATTTTGTATGCCTAAATGCATGAGAATTTGATTATAGGCCAAATCAAGAGAGAAAGGGATGTTTTCCACCAAAGGCTCTCATAGGTTAAGCCTTGATTCTCTGGCAAGGATGGAAGCCCCCTCTTAATAAGAGTGAAAGAATATGACATGCATGATATTATACATTCATCCATCTAGCTAAGGGGTTACTAAAAATTTTATTATCTTGATTTAATTCTTAAGCTTTTATGTGAGGTTATGAGTTATTTAAAAATTTTAGTTATGATTTGTTAATTGGGGTAGAAAAATTAATTTTTATCCTAAGAGCTTACCGCATCCAGGCCACACATTCAAGCATTAATCATAAAGAAACTATGAAAAGTATGTTGTTCTAATGCACAATTTAAATACAACATCAAATAATTTAATAGACTACCATAAAAGAATAAAGGCTCGGGTTTTCCGTACATCCAAAAAGATAAGAAAAGATGGGTAGCCGCTCTACCTAATACAACCGGATTACAAAAATAATATATATGCTATGGGGTCTTCTTTTCTTCATTTCTTTTCTTTTCTTTTGATTTGATTTATTCTAAAGGCATCAGGCACCCTTGTGGACTAAGCCTTCTGGCCACTGCTCATCCTAATCCCCCATAGTACTAATCATAATTCCTAATACAAAATTACATCAAAAATAAGAGAAATAAATCTAGCTACACCAAAATAAATGTTTTAAACACACCATACCAAAGAGTATGAATAATTTGGACTTAACACCACATGGGTAACCAAGACTGTCTCTAACATGGGTTATACTTAGCTAAGCAACTCAAAGAAAAGTATTTATATTTTATTATACATTTAAGCACAACCCCTAAAATATGATTAGCTAATAACGCCTAACATCCATCTAAAACATACACCCTAACATCCGCAAAATATTACATCACAAAACAAAATACAACATCATACATACAACGCCCTAACTTAGCAGAAGTAGTGACTTAGATTCTAATGTGTGCTTAAGTAAAGACTTTACTAGGCTTCTTTAGTTTAAGTTAAATTTGAAGTTTGAATTTAAATTTTATCTTTGGGTGATTTCAATCTAAATGATTTAATGATTTGTTTTTCATTTTATTTCATTTTATTTGGTTGAAATGATATTTAGGTTCTCAAGAATGAAGAGTAGGATGAATTCATTACGGACTCATTTATTCTACATCAATTTAATAACCAAAAGTAAGATTAAATTTGAATTTATTAATCATCTAAATTTAGAATTTGAGTATTTGGTATGATTAATTGATTTTGGATTAGATGTTTTAGTTTAATTGATCTGATAATTCAATAATTAATTTTAAGTTTGTTTAATGTTCATGTGGTGGTTGAATTAAATTGATGTTTGATTTTAATTAAATTTTGATAAGTCATTTAATTCAATCTAATTTTTTGAATTTAATTTAATTTAATTAAATGATTAGTATCATTTTGATGTTTTAAATTTATTGATTTCATTATTCCATTTTAAGTTTGATTTAGATTGGTGTATTTTAATTTTACATGATTTATTTAAAGTTTAATGTATCTTTCATTTGAATTTCAATTAAGAGTTTGATTTATTGAATTAAGTTTATGTATTTATCTCTTAATTTGATGATAATCTTATTTTAGGTATAGATTTGTTTATTTGGGTTTATTATTGTTAGCTTATTTTAATTGGAATTTATTTGATGATTTATTTAGATTTAATTTGATTCATTTATTTATTTACGGTTCATTAGATAAAATGAATTGAAAGTTTTTTTAATTTTAATTTGAGTTCAATTATTTATGATTGGAACTTTATTTTAATTTCATTCATTTATTTTATTTATTAGAGCTTAGTTTATGTTATGATTTTACACATTTTAATATTTAATTAGTTTATCTTATTTAAGTGGTTGAATGATTTGATTATTATATTAAATTGATGAGTCTTTCTTAAATTAAATTAATTTGACTTGATTTAGGTTATTTATTTGAGTTTTATTTTTATTTTATTTTGTTTTTTTTATATTGTTTGAAATTAAGAGTAATTGGATATGATTTAATAACTTTAGAGTTTATATTTAATTTTATATTTATTTGATTTGATGATATTTGCTCATAATTTTACTTGACTTATTGGTTTAATTATATTTTAATCATTTTTTTATATTAAGTTTTACTTAGATTTTATGATAATTTAATTTGCACTTTTTTTGTCTATTACTTTATTTTTTTTATTTTAATTTTTAAAGATTGATTTTTTTTTTTGAATTTAATTCTAAATGAAATATTTAGATTAATCGATCATTTGATCAAAAATCAAATACTGAGTTAATCGCATTAATAGGTAAATTGATCACTATTCGACTTAATCAAAACTATTCACTTCAAACACATGAAATGAATAGCTTTTATCTCTAAACTCTGAATTAAAAGGTTATGCAGAGCTCTAAAAGTTGTAACGACGCCGCATTCAACACATCAAATATGAAATTAAGGCTTTCTAAGCGTTTAAGAATCATACCTCACCGAGCTAATGTCCGTGATTCCGACCAAGAGGTGGCTTAGAAGAAACGAAACCTGTTGATGCTTGTTGGATGCCTCCTGGCCAAACACTCCAAAGATAGAGCACCATTATTACGTCAATTTTGATAGAACTCCATATTTGAGAACTTGAGAAGGGATGAGAGTGGTCTTCCAACTAAAACTCTTGGGACAAAGGAAAGTGAAATAAGAATGAATGAAAGGGTTCGGTATGGATTTATCATCATGGAAACTCAAAGTGGCTGCTGTTAGGAGTTCGGATCAGCCTGTAAGGGATGCTAAGTAGTCGGTTCAGTTAGTCGTATCCACCACAAGGCAAGGATCTAATATTTCAAAGTAGGCAATCTTTCTCTACAGCTTGGGAAGTAGTGATTGGCACCATGCAACCCACAAGAGCAGCTAGGCTTGGCTTAGATCTGATGGTGCACTGAAAGGGGTGGCAAAAATATAGAGATGGAGAATGGAAGGCTGAAGGTGGAGTCACAGGAGCTTTCCAGTGAAGGACTGTGTGTGCCTCGGTTTGGGGGTGAAGGGACGAGAGAACACCTGCTGGGGAGTTCTTCTTACAAAGGCTGATCGAAGAAGCAGGTAGTTGAGGATGCGGAGATGTGTATTCAGCCATGGGTTGCGATGGAGTCTCGGCCTTAAAAAAAAAAAAAAAAGGAGTGACGGCCGGCAGAACCTGGCTAGGACGGAAGAGGGAGATCAAGTGGTCGCCGGAGTATAAGCCCGTCATTCATGAAGGATGCTATTTCTTGAGTTTGAGAGGGAAAAGAAACTCTCGCTGCTGGAGGAAGAGGGAGATCGGCAAGTGAAGTGGTCGCCGGTTTGAGTATAAGTCCGTCATTTATGAGGCTGCTATTTCTTGGAGTTCGAGAGGAAAAGAAACCCCACTGTTGAGGAAGAGGGAGATCGGCATAGTTTGCATGCAGCTGGTTGTTCGAATAAGGATAAGAGAAGCTTAGGAGGAAGTGGAAAAGGGCTGCACACAACAAAGGAGAAAAGCTCATTTCCTTCCGTCTTGTTGTCCAGTTCATGGAATGAAAAATAGAGATTCTACTAGCCGACGGAGCGAGAGAGAGAGAGAAAGAGATGATAGATCCAGCGAGAGAGAGAGAGAGAGATGATAATTTTGTTTTATCTACCTACCACTCACGTTTTTATTTATTTATTTTATTTTCTTTTGCATTTCTTTATTTTGTATTATCATGATCACGTGGAGCAGGTATTTTAATAAAAAAGGAGATTTATATACATTTTTTGAATTTTTATATTTCCACTCAAACTAATTTTCTTAAATAACATTTAAATCTTTTATTATTTGATTTTACTTTTTTTTCTTATTTTGATGATCTTTATAAATATTGTGGAATAGTAGGTAAAATTTTAATTTAAAAAAAATTTCTTTCATTTCTTTTGCATTTTTTTTATTCTTTTTTTTTTAACTTGTGAAAGTTGATTTTATTTATTATTATGATTTTAAAAAAAATTTTCTTTTACATAATTTTAATGACTTTAGTAAATAATTGAATGAAATTTTATAAGTTATATGCATAAGATAATTTTAATTATGATTAATAATTATTGATTATAACATAGATTCATAATTTAATAAATTAATTATTTTATTTAAGTTTGACCAAAATTTATTTGATATTTAGAATTAGTTTAATTTCTCTCTTTTTTGTAGTTTATTTTAAATTTCAATGGATTATCTATATTAAAATTTCGTTTGTTTGTTATTATTTATTATATATATATATAGTGAATTAATATTCAAATCATGATTTGATTTAATTTAGGCTTAAATTTGACTAAAATTACATTTGATTCAAATAATTTATTAATAATCTTTTGAGCATATTTAAATTTTAATTTTTAGGTATTATAACTTGAGTTAAATTATTATTGATTTATTAGCATCGATCAATGAATTAATTTTAATTTTAATTTGATTTTGAATGATTTACTTGATGATTTTGATTGTGATTTTAGCTAGAACTTGGAATGATGATTAAAGGATTGATTGATTTTGAGAAAGTGCATCTAGATTAGGTTTAGGCTATAGGATGGTAATTTCCTTAAGCCCCAAGGCATAACCTAATCTTTGATTAACCTTCTAAGTCTCTAGAGTTAGTGTTCACCTAATCACTAGATGTGTCTTATGACTAAGAAAATCTTAGTGTCTAAGAGTCTAAGTCTAAGAAGAAGGTTAAGAGCTCACTCCAAAAGTGAGGTCAACAAAGGACCCCATAGGTGTAATAGGCACACCGGACGTGACATATCAAGAAATGATCAACAACATCCAAAAGATTGCAACAAACAATGAAAGTGATCATATCAAGATTCAAAGGTGAGAATCACAATCTGTAATGCATTTATGCGGGCATAAGAGAGCAATAGAATAGGGATTGCCATGAACCTTTCTGGGAAACAGGTTCAAGTTATCTGGGATATGGACTGAGTTTGATTATGATTATGATTTATTTGGTGTGTATCCGCTAGGATAAGAATTTAATTGGATTTCTTTGATTTGTTTGATGACTCCACTAGGGAGGTTGGTTTAATTTGTTATGGCTCTAGGAGAAAATGGTTCTAGATTGAGGCATATCACTGGGATGTACACCGATTGAATTTGTTTGATTTAGATATAAACCGCTAGAGGCTAATTTGATTTGCCGCTGGAGAAATTTGATTTCTTTGAGTTTAATTTGACTCCACTGGGAGGTTGGTTTTGAATTTATTTTGTTATGGACCGGTGCGATGGACTATACTGAAGGAGCCAAGGGCCTGCCTATCATATTTAAATAAGTCTAAAGGGGTAGTCTACTTGCCATAAGGTAGGACTATCCAACCTAAGGGGTTGCCTTTTAGTGTGTAACGACCATGCTAGGAAGAAAGAGTAGTATACTTATACCTTCCAAAGCAAGGAAAAGTAGCTAGGGTGATCTATTGGAAGAGCAACACATCGACCCTACCTAAGCCGACAACTGTGTGAGCACCGCTGAGGGTCTTACCTCAACTCAAGAGTAGTCCTGATGATTAATTTGATTTGATTTGATTTAATTTAATTTTGTGTGTTATATTGGACCTGGCGATGAACCTAATCGAGAAGGAGCTATGTCGACCTATCTTGATTTACAAAAGGGGTAGTCTACCAACCACAAGGTAGGACTATCCGCCTAAGGGTTGCCTTTCGGCTGACATACCAGAAGAAAGCATCAACTTACATATTTCAAAGTAGGGATCAACTTTGGGGTGATCTATTGATGGCACAACATCAATCGACCTAAACTATTTGAGCTAGCCGGGACTCATCACTCAAGAATAATTACTTTAATTTAATGGTTTGAGATGAATCTACTAAGAAGAGCTATCGCCTCTAGACCTATCTTAGGTTTACAAATCCAAAGGATAGTCTACCAGTGATAACCAACCTAAGGGTGCCTTTCAATTTGCAATCAGGAAGAAAGCAGGACTCATCTTCCCAAACAAGAATCCAGGGTGATCGTGATTTAACAAATCGGCCCGACCTGGTGGCCCGTGGTTGAAATCATGGAAAGAATGCATAATAGACTTATATCTTTCAAAGTAAAGATGACCGCCAGGTAACTCGTTGGTAGCATGATAAGTTGAACCCGACCTAAGGGTGACTACAGGAGTATCAGATTTATCTCAACTCGGCAATTCTATGGGAGTTTTCTGCCTCTAAAGATAGGATGCCGCTTGGGAAAGGGCCAATCTTGAATTCTAATCCACAAGAAAATATTTTATTTCTTTGTTTAATTTGTTTTATCGTGGACCTTAATTTTATGATGGATCAAATTGAGAAATATATGCCTAGACCTATCTCGTGATTTTGAACAAGGGAGAATGCACATCCAACAGTTCTCCAACCACAGGGTGGCTACTGGAAAGGGGGATTGTTCAATCCAAAAGTAACCTAGGTAATATCTAAATGGGGTCTCAAAGGATGTGATCCAATTAGAATGCCCGCAGAGGAAGGGGCCGCAATAGGGCTTCAATCCAACACTCAGAGAAAATGACATGGCTAGTCATATATCACATGTATTCGATGGCCAACTCATGGAGAGTGAGACTTACATCTTCCAAGAGTGACACAGTGAGTCGAAGATAGAACATCAACCAACCTAAGGTGCTCATCGGTTTGCAACAATGAAAGAAAGCGACTTACATCTCAAAAGTAATGAGTGATAGTTGCTGCTCGACAGTGCCATCCCACCAGAGCACTAGTGAATGCCATCATTTATATCGACTCAAACATAGTCAAGAAAGGAGCCTGGGGACTTACCCTAAACCTTAAATATATTTGACCTAGTTAGGTCATGATAATTAGTTCAAGAAGAAAGCACAGGGACTCACATCTTCTCAAACAGAATCAATCATGATGTAGTTTAATCACGGAACAACACTACAAACAGGGTGCTTTGAAATGGTCAAATTAGAAGAAAGCATGCTAGGTAGCATGTAGACTGACTTAGAGTAATGAGTGAGTGCCAGGGGGCTTGCTACCAAAGCAAAATTTAAAGAAAGATATGTGTATTTGTGTTTGATATGAAGGAATAGGATGCCACTGGGACACTTACACCAAAACCTGGAAATTGACCTAGTCAGAGTATGGTGGCTAGTTCAAGAAGAAAGCGTTGGGACTCACATCTTCTTAAATAAAGCCAACACAAGGTAGTTCACTGACAGGGCAGTGAAGACTATCAAACTGATATGGTGCTCGTCGATTTGCAATGGTCAAATTAGGAAGAAATCACGAGGACTCACATCCTCCAATAAATGACTATTGGGGTGATCAGTTATTTTGGGCAACAAATCGAACCCGACAGAAATAATGAGTGAGTGCCACAGGGCTTGCTCCTGCATCAAAGTAGTGAGAAAAGATATGTATGTTTATATTTGATATGAAAGAATAAGATGCCATTGGGGACTCCTACACCTAAACTTTGGGGAAACTCGACCTAGTCAGAGTATGGTGGCTAGTTCAAGAAAGCGTTGGGACTCACATCTTCTTAAACAACCAACACAAGATACCAGTGGCAAGTGAAGATTACCAAACCGATAAGGCTCCATCGATTTACAATGGTCAAATTAGAAGAAAGCTGGGACTCACATCCTCCAACAAATGACTATTGATCTTTTTGGGCAAATCAAACCCACCTGAGCCTAATGAGTGAGTGCAATGGGCTTGCCCCACATCAAAGTAGAGAAAAGATATGTATGTTTGTGTTTGATATGAAGAAATAGGATGCCACCGGGACTCTTACACCTAAACCTCGGAAACTTGACCTAGTCAGAGTATGGTGGCTAGTTCAAGAAGAAAGCGTTGGGACTCACTTCTTCTTAAACAAAGCCAACACAAGGTAGTTCACTAGCAGGACAATGAAGCCTACCAAACTAACAAGGCACTTGTTAGTTTGCAATGATCAAATTAAGAAGAAAGCACGGGGACTCACATCCTCCAACAAATGACCACTGGGGTGATCGGTTGCTTTGGACAACAAATCGAACCTGACATAGAGCAGCTAATAAGTGAGTGCCACAGCGGGCTTGCTCCCACATCAAAATAGCTCAAGAAAAAAAAGATATATCTTTTTTTGTATTTGATATGAAGGAATAGGATGCCACTGGGGACTCTTACACCTAAACCTTAGGGAAACTCGACCTAGTCAGTATGGCTAGTTCAAGAAAAGGGACTCACATCTTCTTAAACAAAGCCAACACAAGGTAGTTCACTTGGTAGGAAGACTACCAAACTAACAAGTCGTCGGTTTGCAATGGTCAAATTAGGAAGAAAGCACTCCAAAAATGAAATTGGGGTGATCGGTTTTTTGGAAAACAAATCAAACCCGACCTGAGAGCTAATGAGTGAGTGCCAGGGGGCTTTTCCCACATCAAAGTATCTGAAAGAAAGATATGTATGTTTGAAGGAATGTTTAGATTGATGAGGAATTTTGAAGGGTGATAGTAGATTAATTTTTTTTGATTTTTTTATTTTTGTTTTTGTTTTGTTTTTTTATTTATTTATTTTTTTGAATTTACACTTCATACACATGATTTATTTTTTGGATTCTAAATCAATGTGTATTATTGATGCCTTATTTTTTATCTTTCTCTTCTTCTCGTTCTCCTCTTCTTCTTCTTTTTTAATTTACACCTTATACATATGATTTATTATTATTTTTTTATTCTAAATCAATATGTATTATTGGTGCTTTACTTTTTCTCTTTTTCTTCTTCTCATTCTCCTTTTTTTTTGAATTTACACCTTGTACATATGATTTATTTTTTTGGATTTTAAATCAATATGTATTATTGGTGTTTTACTTTTTCTCTTTTTCTCATTCTCCTTTTTTTTGAATTTACTCCTCGTATATATGATTTATTTATTTTTTGATTTTAAATCAATATGTATTATTGGTGCTTTACTTTTTTTTTAGTCTTTGTCTATATTGTGTTCTCTGGAGGAGATTTCTTGTATTTCTTTTCCATAGGATATTCTATGTTGAATATGACTTGAGGAGGTTGCCACTAACTGAGCAAGGAAGAATCAAATACTTTTCCATCTCTTTAAAGAAAAATCTGTGGTGTTTATTTTTAAGGTGTGGGACACCACGCAGATCATAGGGGGTACTTATTGAAGTGATCGGGTATGATATTAAGGAATGATGTACTATCTCAAAAGATAGAAATCACCACCCTATAATAGACCTAATCACCTAATAAGGACTCCTAAGCATGATTCTTCAAATATACGAGATTCTTTTCCCTACTTTACATGGAAAAGTAAAGTGGGTTTATTTTGCTTCATTAAGTTCCTATGGAGGCAAGCTCTATAGTTAATTACATCCTGGAATGAGAATTCTATACTCTCTAAAGTAATAAAGGATCTCCAAAGATTTCAAGGTTAAGACTATCAAAGGATTGCTATTTAAATCATAATGGGATAGATCAAGGAGAAGACTTATTTTTGGAATCCAAAGGGAGAAAGTAGGAAATGTTCATGATATTAGGAAGCCTAGTGAGCATTCCAATCTACCCTATAATTGGGCTTTATATTTTTGAAATTGAAGAAATTTAATTATCTGAGTTGACATTTTATTATATTGCTAAGGCTTATAATTCCATAACATAAGATTGTGGAAATGCCTAAGAGGTGAGGATTTATGCTTGTAGCCCAAATGAAACAGCTACCTCAGATTCTTAAACTAAGGAGCCTTGGTACAAAATGAAGGCACAACTTAAATCTAAGGAAAAAATAGGTATATGGTTTACCTCCACAAGAGAATAAACCACCATGTTGGACTTATAGCTTGGAGTGGCTGCCTGCCTAACTCCTCCTATGCTTTAAATCCATGTAGTCAAGTCTTATGATTTGCAAGATGGCTAGCTGTTGTTCATTTAGAAAGGAAACTAAGTTTAGACTCACTCCCTAAGAGACTATGAGTGGTATGAATCCATGACTTAATCTAATGTAAATTTTATCAAATTTATTTGATTCTTTTATACTTTTTGTTTTGACACAGGCTATGGGATTTTGTATGCCTAAATGCATGAGAATGTGATTATAGGAAAAATCAAGAGAGAAAGTGGTGTATTCCACCAAAGGCTCTCATATGTTAAGCCTTGATTCTCTGGCAATGATGGAAGCTCCCTCTTAACAAGAGTGAAAGAATATGACTTGCATGATATTATACATTCATCCATCCTAAGGGTTACTAAAATTTTATTATCTTGATTTAATTCTTAAGCTTTTATGTGAGGTTATGAGTTATTTTAAAATTTTAGTTATGAGTTGTTAATTGGGGAAAAATTAACTTTATCCTAAGAGCTAGATCCGTGCCACACAAGCATCAATCATAAATAAACTATGAAAAGCATGTTGTTCTAATGTGCAATCTAAACACAACATCAAATAATTTTATAGACTACCGTAAAGAATAAAAGACAAAAGGGGTTCCAAGCATACACCTAAAAAAAGATAAAAAAAAAGATGGTAGAGCTCTACCATTATACAACCCGGATTACAAAAAATAATATATATGTGGGGTCTTCTTTTCTTCATTTATTCATTTTCTTTCTTTTGATTTGATTTATTCCAAAGGCATCACAGGGCACCCTAGAGACTAAGCCTTCTGGCCACTGCTCATCCTAATCCCCCATAGAACTAATCTTAATTCATAATGCAAAATTACATCAAAAATAGGAAAAGTAAATTTAGCTACACCTACAAAACAAATGTTAGCTAAACACACCATACAACCCAACTAGTTATATGAATAATTTGGACTTAGCACCCACACATGGGTAACCAAGCCCACTGTTCTAACATGGGTTATTTGGGGCTAAGCAAATATTTTATTATAGCCCTTGGTACAACGCAGAAAATATGATTAAAGCTAATAACTAACATCCAAATTAAACATACACCTTAACATCTCCTAAAATATTACATCACAAAACAACAACACAACATCACATACAACGCTCAAACTTAGCACTAGAAGTAGTCACTTAGTATTCTAATGTGTGTGCTAAGGCTTGTGTAGAAGACTTTACTAGCTTCTTTAGTTTAAGTTCCAATTTGAAGTTTGAATTTAAATTTTACCTTTGGTGATTTCAATCTAAATGATTTAATGATTTGATTTTCATTTTTATTTCATTTGGTTGAAATGATATTTAGGTTCTCAAGAATGAAGAGTAGGATGAATTCCATCGATAGATGACTCACCTATTTTACATCCTAATTCCTAAAGAAACTAAAAAGTCCTTAAGTATCTTGATTAGCCCATTTGAATTTGTGTAATTCATTTGATTTAGAATTTAGAATTTGAGTTTATTTAAGTATTTGAATTGATTTTGGATTAAATGTTTTAGCTTAATTGCATCTTGATAATTCAATATCCTTAATAATGGAGTTTAAGTTTGTTTAAGTTCATGTGTTTTGGTTGATTAATTTTAGATTAAGTGTTTTGATTTAATTGAATCTTGATAATTCAATATCCTTTTAAATATTTAATTCTTTTCTTTGATCATGGTTATGTGATTTAACTTTATGTTTATTTAATTGATGTGGTTCATTTATTTATAGGATCAGATTAATTAAGATTTTATTTTTGATTTATTGGGTTTGATTCTTTATAATGGGATCTTATTTTAATCACATCCATTTGTCATGTTCATCAAAGTTTGGTTTGCATTTTGATTTCATATATTGGATAGTTAATTAGTTTATTTTATTTAAGTTGAATGAGATTTGATTTGATTCTATATTAAATTTATGAGAATCTTCGTGATTTAACTTAATTTGATTCAATTTAATTTATTTAGCTTTATTATTCATGGGTTTGCTTAGGTTCAATGTGATTATATGATTTGTTTAATTAATAAGTGTATTTATGTTAATTATAAAGGTTTGTTTAATTTTTTATTTGGTTTCATATTTGTTTAGACAAATGATGTAATTAATGACTTAATGGTTTAGGTTTAATTTATGTTTTGATTAATATTTAAATGCATTTTGATTAATTAAGTTTAATGTAATTAATTTGATTAACTTAATTTGTTTGTTTAAGAGGTATGATTAAATTAAATAAAGATTTTTTAACTTTTAATTTGATTTCACGTTTATTTGAGTTAATGATGTGATGAATTAATGATTGTTTAAATTAGGGTTTGATTATCATTTAATTGCATTTTTTCTTTGATTAAGCTTAAGTTTAATATGATTAATGTAATTTACCTAATTAATTTATTTAATGGGTGTGATTAAATTAATTAGTAGAATTAAGTATTTAATTTGAATTAACTTTAACTGATTTATAAAGTTAAATTTGGTTTATTAAGATAATGGATTAATTTATTAAGTTTGCATTAATTAGATGTTTGATTAATTAAGTTTGACCAAGGGTCAATTAAAACTATTAGATTAATTAAAGGTTTATTTGATTAGATTAATGACTTAATGATTTAGTTTAATTTAAGTTTTGATTAGGTTTAATTGCATCTTAATTATGTTTGATTAAGTTTAGGTTTTATATGACAATTTAATTAACTTAATTAATTTATTTAAGGGGTGTGATTATTTAATTATGGGTTTGATTTAAGCTTAATTTTAGAGTTAGCTTTAATGTGACTTATTTAAATTAATTTGATTAATTAAGATGATGGGTTAATTCATTAAATTTTCAATTAAATGTTCAACTAATTAAGTTTGATTGAATAGATTAATTAAAGGTTTGTTTTAATTAAAGATCAATGACTTAATTTAGTTTAATTTATGTTTTAATGATTAATGTATCTTTTATTATGTTTGATTAAGTTTATGTTTAATATGATTAATTTAATTAACCAATTAGTTTATTAGGGGTGTGATTATTAAATTTAATTGATTTAAGCTTAATCTTAGAGTTACTAAATGTAATTTATCTAAATTAATTTGATTAATTAAGATGATGGATTAATTTATTAAATTTTCATTAATTAAATGTTTGACTAATTGAGTTTGATTATTTATGATTAGGGTTTTACTTGATTTGATTTATTTATTATATTTGCTTGATTTCATTAACATGTTCAATTTAGTTATTAGGTTGAAATATTCAATGGTTATTTAATTATGTCATTCCAAATGGATGTGATTTAATTATAGATTAATTAAGTTTGCTTAATTTTGTTTAGTTTAATTCGATTAGTATCAAATTATTAAAGTTTTCTAAGTTTGTTGGATTTTGAGTTTGATTTAAGATTTAATCATTTAATTGAGTTTTATTAACTTAAATAGATTTAATCATATTTAATTTAATCTCCTTTAAAGATGATATTTTTCTGATTTAAAGTTCGATTAATGATTTAATGAATGATATTCAATTTCTGATTTTTTTTATTTAATATTTGAGTTATTTTTAAATTATATTTTAATTAACTTTTTAATTGTTTAGACTCTAATCTTAAGTGTTTATTTGGGTTTGTTAAGATTCAGAAGATAAAATCTTTTTTTTAAGAGTCCTAGATGTCAATTGAAGTGATTTAGGTCTTCTTGAAGATTTTTGTAAATTTCTATATTTTTATTTAATTTATTTTATTAAAATTGATAATCTGAATTTAATAATTTAATTTATCCCGATCCAAAATTTATTTTAACTTGAAATTTTTAATGTAGGTGTATTTTAACATTTGTTTCAATATCTAAAAATCTCAACTCAATCTAACTTATATTTTTGGCTTAATTAATGAAATATGGTTTTAACTAAATCCTAAATTAAGCTCACAATACTTAGTAAATTTTGTATATTTTAGATTTTTTGGATTCCTCTCGGATAGACAAATCCAACGAGACCTTGTTTGTAATTTTTGGTTAAGTATTTTATTTTCTATAAATTTTTGAAATTTCAGATGATTTGAATTATTATTATTATTTTTTTATTATATATATATATATCGCTGGCAGGAAAGACAAACCCACTGATCACCGATCACAGACGGACGGTCAGATCGATCGCGACAATGAAGATCATCGTCCGAGCACGCAAACCACGGATGACGGCCCGATCATTTCGCAACAAGCTGACACGCTCAAAGCTGGATCATTGGGAGCTGTATACGCGACGGACGTCCGTAGATCACGTGATCGGGCCGGATTCGCAATCCACGCCGATCTGAGCCTGATCAAACCGCGATGGTAGTCGGATGGCCGACGATGAACGATGGGGTATTTTGGAAAAATGAAAGTTTCTGCCAAAACTTGTCCAAATGGACATTTTACTCCGATTCGCACAAAAAAAATTCCATTTCATATTTGGGTTGATTTAAAATAAAAGGCTGGATTTTAAAGGAAATTCTAGAAGAGAATTTTATACAAAATATGAAATCTCCCTACTGACGGAGAATTCTCAGGGGATGATTTTCGCGGTGAAGATCGAGGGAGATCATGTGTGTGAGGAAGCTAGAGTAATCTTAGTCTAATCCATGTTTCTCCGCCTCACGGAAGAGAAATTTTATATTATTTGAGCTCAAAGTGGTTAAACAAAGTGAGGGATGGGTTCCCTTTTGCTTTGGGGAGTTTTTGGGAGCTGAATAGTGGTGGGAGGAAGAGGAAAAGGGGTTGCAGCCACAACAAAGGAGAAAAGCTCCGCTTTCCTTACCGTCATGTTCCCGTCCAGTTCATAGGAATGAACATGGGGGATAGGTTCTACTAGCCGACGGAGAGAGAGAGAGAGAGATAGATATGATAGATCCAGCGAGAGAGAGAGAGAGAGAGAGAGAGAGAGAGAGATGATAGTTTTGTTTTATCTACCTCCCCAACCACTCTCACGTTTCCCCTTTATTTAGTTATTCATTTTTTCTTTTTGCATTTCTTTCTTTATTTTGTGTTATCATGATCACGTGGAGTAGGTATTTTAATAAAAAAATTTCATTCATTTCTTTTGCATCTTTTTTTCATTTTTTTTAACTGAAAGTTGATTTTTATTTATTATTATGATTTTAAAAAAAAAAATTTACATAGTTTTAATGACTTTCGTAAATAATTGAATGAAATTTTATAAGTTATATGCATAAGATAATTTTAATTATGATTAATAAGTATTGATTATAACATAGATTCATAATTTAATAAATTAATTAGTTTGATTTAAGTTTGGCCAAAATCTATTTGATATTTAGAATGGGTTTAATTTCTCTCTCTCTCTTTTGTAGTTTATTTTAAATTTCAATGGATTATCCGTATATTAAATTTTGTTTGTTTGTTATTATTTATTATATATATATTAGTGAATTAATATTTAAATCATGATTTGATTTAAGCTTAAATTTGACTAAAATTGTATTTGATTCAAATAATTTATTAAAATTGTGAATAATCTTTTGAGCAAATTGAATTTTAATTTTTAGGTATTATAACTTGAGTTAAATTATCTCATGATTTATTAGCATCGATCAATGAATTAATTTTAATTTTAATTTGATTTTGAATGATTTACTTGATGGTTTTGATTGTGATTTTAGCTAAAACTGGAATGATGATTAAAGGATTGATTGATTTTGAGAAAGTGCATCTAGACAGTTTAGCTAGGTGATAGTGATTTCCTTAAGCCCTAAGGCATAACCTAATCTTATGATTAACCCTTCTAAGTCTTTAGGCACAGGTTAAGTGTTCACCTAATCACTAGATGTGTCTTATGATTAAGGAAATCTTAGTGTCTAGAAGAGTCCTAAGTCTAAGAAGAGGAGGTTAAGAGCTCACTCCAAAAGTGAGGTCAACAGGTTGGTTGGAATGTGGTTGCTCCAAAGGCTTCACATGGTGCATAAGACCTAGTCTTATGACCAATGTTCATCCTAATCTCTCATAATATTCAATCCAAATATTAATTGTAAAATTACATGAAAATAGGGAATATAAATCTAACTAAAACCTGCAAAATAGAGATTAGCTAAACAAATCACACAATCTCAAGCATGTATATGAATAAATTGGACTTAACACCCCCACACATGCCAAGTCCACCTCACCTATTTTAGATTATTCTTTGAGGTATAAGCAACCTGTATAGCAAAAATATTTATTATTTTTATTATAACGCCCCTTAAGCACAATCCCTTGTAGAAGACAATCATTATACTAAGATTGCCTTATCATCCAGTCTACGCACATACACCCTAACATCCAGACTAAAACATTACATCACAAAATAAAATCAAGCATCAAATCATGCATTGCCTTAACATAGAGCTCAAAATGGTGACTTAGCTTAATGTGTGTGCAATTTAAGGCTTGTGTGGTATGTCTTGACTAGGCTTTAAGGTTAAAATTTTCTAAGTGTGAAGGATTCAACTTAGAGGGTGGTTTCATTTATGTGATTTAATTGATTTGTTAATTTTATGATGATTTGATTTAGCTTGAATGAATGTATACTTAATTACTAAGTCATGTAAAGAGAGGGAAAGAGAAGAGGACTTCTCTTTCCTCCTTACCTTAAGTAATTTCTAAGGTAGATTCATTAATGTTTTTTCATTAGTGAATGTTTTATTATGTGTTTTAATTAATCTTATGTTTAAATTTTTCTTTAAATAAACTTATTCAAATAAGAAAGGCATTTTAGGACCAATTAAAGTGAATTACTATCACAAAACACACAACCATTTATTTCTTTCCAACATGTGTATTATGCACATGAAATGATCCTAAGCATATCTATACATGCAAATGTAAATATCTAGCACACCTTAATGATGGATGCTATGAGATGTTGCTTAAGAAAATTTGGATGTTTCATCTATGCATGTTTTCATTAAGTAAAAAAGAGGGACTCTTTTATCCATTAATCAAATGCACATTTATATGTATGAAAGACATAAGTGAGTACGGTCTCATTATTTTCTACACCAAGGGTATAAGGTACAAGACCTTCTCAGGGCTACTTAAAGCCTCACAACCCCGGGATGTCTAGACTAATATACCACTTTTCTTAAATACATGTGTATGTACAAAAAGAAATTAATGAAAAAAGAGTCATGCAAAAGATTTTTTATGCTTGATTTGTTAAGCAATTTACATGTGTAAATGTAAAGGTCCTTCTTGATTCATGACATGGGAGTGCATAGGGATAAATTTAAGTAAGTGTTATGTTCTTTTTAAAGGAACTGTACACTTTGTAAATCCTATATAAACCATGTTAAGAAAAGAGAAGAAAACCACATAACACATTTTAAGCTATATTCACAAGCAAGCTTATAAATACTTATTAGTGGCATACATTCATTTATAATATTTGATTTATGAGTTTTGAAAATGATTTTTTTATTTAGTAATGATAATAGCCATTCATATTCTTACTTTAGCCAAAACATGCAATTTTGACATAAAAAATATTTCATTTTAATTTGATTTTTCAAAAGGTATGAATGCATGATTTCATATGATAAACCAAATTTAACATGCTTAGAAAGAAATGAAGTGATGTAAGCATATGACATCATTCACCCTAATCAATTCCTAAAGACAATCTTATGGAATAAGAGTATTTAAAGTTAATCAAAATTATTTAAAGATATTTTCTTTTAATTTATGAGTTTGATTTGATTTTAGGGAATGTGAAAAGGTATGCCGATCCTAACCCAGCTCCCACATATGTGAATCAATTTAGTTTAATTTTAGAACCATTAGATTGATTTTATATTTTGTTTAGGTTAAGATGTGAATTAAGTTCATTAATTACCCCTTACCTACACCTCCTTACATAATTATTCAAACAATTATGAGCCAACATATGATGTGCAACCATATGAAATTTAAACCAATAATGCTCTTAAAAAGGAAAGGGCCCTAATGCAATTGGCTCACAATCATTGATTAATTAAGCTAAAGAGTTTAATTAGGTACTTTCATAACCTTCCCACACATATGGGTTGGAAATGATTTTTTTAAACTTACCTTAGGTTTTTGACACCTAAGGATCTACCCAAGAAAGGATTAGTTAAGTTCAGATTGATTTTGAAAATTTGATTAAGCTAATTAAGAAGATCATTAGTGGATTAATCCTTAATTATGTTTGGATTAAAGAAGAAAGGGGGTTTAGGGAGTAGCTTAAGAAAAATATCTCAAAATCAATCCATAAACCTCCTAATCACTTAAACAATATTTAATTATCTTAATTAAGTGATTAAACCAATGTTCACATGCTTAATTACCTTTAATTACATTAAGAGGGTGATTAGAGATTCATTAATTGATTTCCCTAATTAACTCATTAATAAATTCCAAGAAAATTAGGAGTGGCAGAGGTCATCCCCCAAAACATGCCTGAGAAGTTTAGAATTAATTAATGATGTCATTATGGAGTAATTTAGGTAATTAAGATTTTAATTAAACCCTAATTAAGAAAAATTAAGTGTTCAAAATTAATTAGAAATAATTTTATATTATTCCTCACTGAATTATCTTTAAAATGATCCTTTATTTATATTTTCTTGATTTTTTTATATTTAATTATGTATTTTTAAAGTTTCAGTGATTAAGGGATAATTAAATACCCTAGTTATATATCTAATCCCGTCGGTGCCATGTGGGCTGCTGATGTGGAGCGTGCTTTTCACATGGCGTGGTGGGATTGGTTATTTAAGTAGTCCAATAAAATGTTGCGTCAGCTGGCGGTGCTACACATTTTCTCCTTGGACCGTCCATTTCAAGATCGGATGGTCAGGATTAAACCCGCAATTTCAAAGGGTAAAATCACTGGATCTAACGTGTTTTAATCAGGATCATCCATCCAAAATATATGGGATGAATGATCTATGATTTATCCACCGCTTCATGGGAGATGGAGGCAACGCCCCATGGCTTCATTGAGCTCACTAGAGTTCTGACAAGATTCAGCCCATACCATCAAGATGTGTGGGGAAGAACATCCAATGGTCAAATTCGATTGGGATGATAATTCCCTTCACAAAGGAGCAAAGAAATTTCTCTCTAAGCTCAATTTTGAAGCATACCAATACTATCATGCGATTCCAACAGAGGTAGCTTGTGTGGAGACAAAGCACTATTCAAGGTTTGAAGGCTTGAGATGAAGTGGATCTTTTTATTGACCAAAGTGAGTTTCAATGGCTTGTGGATTTAGTCTAGCTCCTCCTTCCTGTGGCTTGGCTGCTTGGAAAACACCTTGGGTGAGCTCAACTTGCCTCCCTGATGGTGCTTGCAAAAGCAATTGAACTTCTATGGAGAATGGTTGTTGGTCCCCTCACCTCACCTATTTTTGGTTCAGGAAAAATTGAGAAGAGGAACTGAGAAGAGCTTGGGGAGCTTGCCTTAGGTCTCTCTAACTCAAATGAAAGCAAGTGTGCTGAATTGGAATAAAATTAGGGGGAGTATATCTCCCCCTACTTGAATCCGATGGTCATGAGCCTCCTTTCTATTTTGATCAAATTGATCTCATTGAATGGGTTTGTTAGGTTGTTAGGAGCTTCACATGGATTTTGGAAGGAGCAAGTGGAGAAGTTGCCCATGTGTTAAATGAGAGTATGGAGTGATTCCATGTACTCATTTTTTATTGAGTGTTCAGTTTTGGCTTTGGGTTGAGTTTGGCTGACCCAAACCCATTGGGTCATGTCCACCACATCCCTTGGTGTCCAAATGGACCACTAAGAGGATGCCAAGTGGTCTTGAGTTGGAATATGATCAAATTCCAAGTGAATTTGACCATAGGTTACCCTTTGACCTAAGAGTAAAATGGTCATTTTGCTTTGATTTTGATTTATGCATATTTGGAATAATTGAAAAATGGGTTGTGCCAATTTGGCTTAGATCAAGATTTGATACATTTTGACTTTTAGGTCAACTTAGGTCAACTTGGGTCAAGTGGCCAATTGGGCAATGTTTGGCTAAAATGATGACTTGGTCAAGTTCAATCATTGATCATGAATTGGTTTTGATCAATGGTTTCAATCAATTTGACCTATGGTGAATTTTGTCTAGTTCAGATTTCATTTGGGTTAAGCATTGACTTGGTCAAAGGTTAGGTTTGATTAATTTGACCAAATTTGAGTGATTGATCATCTTATGATGATTGTTGCTCATAATGTGAGGCTTAGATGGGCTTAGTTCAATCCAATTTAGGTAGGATTAGAATTTGGCTCAAAAAGGTGTTTTAGATCACTTTGGGTCAAGTGAACCTAAGTTGGTCAATTGACTTGATCAAGGCTTGATTCATGTTTGGTTGAACTCACATATGGACTTATGACTGATATATAAATCCATTTGTAAGTGATTTGGAGTCAAATGGGTTTTGATTCATTTAACAAGTTCAAAGGATGAACATGGGTTTGATTTGGGTTTGAATTTTAAATTTAGTTTTGGTTTGATGATTGAAGTTTATGATTATATTTGGTTTCATAATTGAAGGATTGATTGAATCATGAAGAAAATCCAAGGGTTTGGATTGATTTGAGTTTGATTTAGCTAAGTTCAAGAATTTGACTTGAAAGGGTTTAGGTTGGTTTTAAGTTAGATTTGAGTTTGAGTTTTGAATTTGGTTTTGCTATTTGAATTTATATTTCATTTATATTTGTGAATATAAATGAAAATATAAATGAATTATGAGAAAATCTTTTGAATTTGGAATGATTTGGATTTTATTTAAACTAAGTCCATAAGATGAAATCAAAGTGACTTAGGAAAGATTTTTGATTTAGAATTGATCATGGATTTCAATCATTTGAAATTGATTCATGATTTGAGAAAATTAATTAGAATTGATTTGAATTTGAGAAAAATCAATTAAGTTGGAATTGATTTAAGATTTGATTTGGAATTGAAGTTGATTTGAGTTTGAAGTTGATTTGGATTTGAGAAAAATCAATTAAGTTGTAATTGATTTGAGTTTGAAGTTGGGTTGGATTTGGAGTTGAAGTTGATTTGGATTTGAGAAAATCAATTAACTTGGAATTTATTTAAGTTTGAAGTTGGTTTAGATTTGGAGTTTGACTTGAAAGAAGGAAGTAAGGATTTGGTGCAAGTTATAGGGTAGGCAAGTTTTCCTAACATCCTTAATACATGACCTATTCTTATGGCTAACTCTTCTAAGTCTCTAAGGTTAGGTTAAGTGTTCACCTAATCACTAGAAGTGTCTTAAGACTAAGGAACTTCTAATATCTAAGAGGTGTCTTATGTCTAAGATGGAGAGGTTGAGAGCTCATTCTAAAAATGAGGTCAACATGGGGCATTTGTTGACCTCCATATATGTGCCATAAGTCGATGTCAAGCCCACAAGTCAAATTTGACGGCCTTCGGATGCAATTGTGCATAAATTGGGGCTCAAAATGCACTATATGTCACCAAAAATAGTTGAAATGACCTTCAATCGACGAGTAGACTTCACCATCATGTTCAGAATGTCAAAATTGGTCAAAATATAAATTTTGCATTATCTAAAGATCAACCAATCAAGCAATCGAGCTATAAATGGGCTAACGTGTATATCTGAGTCAGGAAGCTATGATGATATTCAAATAACCTCTGTTCATGAAATTGATTATGTCGTAAGCTTCAAAACATCAAAATCTATCAAGTAAGACTATTCGCACTCAATTTGAACAAGTTTGTACAAATATGTCAAATGATCGGAAGTGACACATGTAAATCGAGACTGAAATATACTGGACATCACCAAAATCAGCCCAAATGACCTCCGATCAATGAACTGACATACCATTATGTTTAGAATGCCAAAACTGGTCAAAATATAAATATTGCACAACCTGATGATCAATCAATCAAGCAATCGAGTCGTCAATGCCTACATGAATATCGAGATTAGGAGGCACCGACTTAAACCAAATAAGCTTCGTTCAAGAAATTGATTATATTGTTAGTTTCAAAATATCAAAATCTATCAAGTGAGACTATTCACACTCAATTCGGACAAGTCTATGTGAATTTCAAGATATTGAAAGTAGTGATATGAATTTTTAAGCTAGAATCTACCCGATTTGACGTCGACATGAATCAAATGGCCTCTGATCATGAAATGGACTATCTTGGCCCGAATATTAGAATAACCTAAGATTGATACACACACACACACACACACACATATATATATATATATATATATATATATATATATATATATATATATATATATATATATATATATATATATATATATATATATATATATATATATATATATATATTAACTAGGTGATTTTAGCGGTAAAATTTAATTTAAGAACAATTAAGTGCTTAAAAAAAAAATTACCAAACTAAGCAATAATGTAACTGAACGATCTCTCCATTGCTGAGTTTGATTCTCCCAACCCTAGTCAGCCATCTTAGTTTGAGCTCTTCAATGTACACTCACACAATTGAAGCCTCCTCTCTATTCTTCAAAAATTCAAGAATGACTTTTGGCTCTTTAGTTCCTTTTTCTTAAGAATGATGGTTCTCTCATTTTTGATTTCTTCCATTTTTTGTCCAAGAAGATGATTTGATCTGATCTTTTTCTTCCTCTTCTCTCTAAAAGCAAGGAGCTACTAAGAGTAAGGAGGTGGCGTTCAATGTGTACAATGCTATGATATGTGATATCATCTTATGACAACAAATTTTTGGAGAAAGGATGCAAGCTTTGAGGTTGCAATTAAATAATATGGGTTTCTCTATGATTTCTTGAGAGCAGGATTATTAGTTCAATAGATAAACACATAATTTTGAAAAGGAAACTCAATGATATGAGCTTCATGGTGAGTTGATAATTTAGACATGGGTCATCGATCTATTCTCTAACCTTTGGCTTTGTTATAATTTCATGATGTGGTATCATATGGACTTCCTTTATGAGCAAATGGTGGGAGAGGAGATCAACAATTTTTGTTTGATGCATTTTAATTACAAGAATTCTCATTATTATATTACTAGAGATTCCTCGTCTCTGGACACATCCAAAGTGGGATTGCCTCTAGTTTTATGAGACATGCTTATATTGGCAACATTATGAGCTTTTAATGATTCTAGCATCAATCTTGCTATGTAAAACAAACAGGGTTGCCATTGGTAGCAATAATAGTCATTAGATGAGAAGCGAGAGGACTTGTTTGAATTTGGAGCTTAGGTTATCAACTTGAGATGATATCTGGGGTGGTTGGCATAGGAGGTGGGCCAACATTGTCTCAAATGTATTTCCATTGAATGATTATATTGACGACCTTACAAAATGAGAGATCTTTTTGTCTCCCATACCATATTTTTTCATGGGGGCTTATGGTGTTTATTTTTGGGATGTGGGATACCACGCAGATCTTAGGGGGTACTAATTGAAGTGATTGGGTACAACATTAAGAAATGATGTACTATCATAAAAGATAGAAATCACCACCCTATAGTGGACCTAATCATCTAATAATGACTCCTAAATCATGATGGGTCTTCAAATATACCAGAGATCTTTCTCTTACTTTACATGAAAAAGTAAAGTAGGGTTTATTTTAAGTCAAATTCATTAAGTTCCCTATGGAGGCAAGCCCTCATAGTTAATTACATCCTAAGGAATGAGAATTCTTAAGAATACTCTCGATTAAAAGTAGACAATTAGGGTCTCCAAAGATTTCAAGGTTAAGACTATCAAAGGATTTATTTAGAAAATCAAATGGGTAGATAAAGGAGAAGACTTATTTTTGGAATCCAAAGGGAGAAAGTAGAAAATTCTCATGATACTAGGAAGCCTAGTGAGCATTCCAATCTACCCTATAATTGGTCTTTATATTTTTGAAATTAAAGAGAGTTAATTATTTGAGTTGACATTTTATTAGATGGCTAGGGCTTATAATTCCATAATATAAGTTTGTGGAAATGCCTAAGAGGTGAGGATTTATGCTTGTAGCCTAAAGGAAATAGCTACCTCAGATCTAAGCTAAGAGCTTTGGTAGAACAAGCATGACCTAAATCTAAGGAAAATGGGTATATGGTTTACCTGAGAGAATAAACCACTCATTGTTATTATCTAGAGTGGCGAGCTAACTCCTCTTACGCTTTAAATCCATGTAAGCAAGTCTTATGCTTTGCAAAATGGCTAAGTTATTATTTATTTAGAAAGGTGACTGAGTCCTTAAACTCACTCCCTAAGAGACTAGAGCATGAGTGGTATGAATTCATGACTTATGCAAATTTTATCAAATTTTTTTGATTCTTTTGAACTCTTTATTTTGACACAGGATATGAGATTTTGTATTCCTAAATGCATGAGAACTTGATCATGGGCCAAATTAAGAGAGAAAGGGGTGTTCTTCCATCAAAGGCTCTCATTGGTTAAGCCTTCATTCTCTAACACAGATGGAAGCCCCCTCTTAACAAGAGTGGAAGAATATGACATGCATGATATTATTCATTCATCAGCTAAGGGGTTGCTAAAATTTTATTATCTTGATTTAATTTTAGGCTTTTATATGAGGTTATGAGTTATTTTAAAATTTTAGTTATGAGTTATTAATTGGGGTAGAAAAATTAATTTTATCCCAAGAGCTACCACATCCCACATTCAAGCATCAATCATAAAGAAACTATGAAAATCATGATGATGTTCTAATGCAATCTAAACACAACATCAACAATTTTATAGACAATATAAAAGAATAAAAGGGTAATGTTGGGTTTAGTACAAAAAGAGAAAGAAAAGATGGGTAGAGCTCTACCCTTATACAACCAATTACAAAATAATACATGCTATGGGGTCTTCTTTTCTTCATTTCTTCCTTCTCTTCTTTTGATTTGATTTGCTCCAAAGGCATCACAGGCACCCAAAATAAGCCTTATGGCTACTTTAATCCTAATCTCCCATAACATTAATCCTAATTCCTAATGCAAAATTATATTAAAATAAGAAAAGTAATAAACCCACATGTCAAATGTAGTTATGTAAAATTTTAACTGCAGAGCATTTATATTTTTTATTACAATGGCCCTTAAGCACAACTCTGTAGAAAATATGATTAGGCTAATCATACATCCATCTATATGAAACATACACCTAACATCCATTCTAAAATATTACATCAAAATAAAACACAACATCATACATACAACTAACTTAGCAGAAGTGGTGACTTAGTATTCTAATGTGTGCTTAAGGCTTGTGTGGCAAGACTTTACTAGGCTTCTTTAGTTTAAGTTTCAATTTGGAGTTTGAATTTGTTTAAATTTTACCTTTGGGTGATTTCAATTTAAATGATTTAATGATTTACTTTTTATTTTTATTTCACTTTTATTTGGTTAAAGTGATGTTTAAGTTTTCAAGAATGAAGAGTAGAATGAATTCCATTTGTAGACATAACTCACCCTATTCTACATCCTAACTCCTAAAGAGTCTAACTAAGGTCCTTAAGTATCTTAATTAGCCCATTTGAATTTGTGTAATTTATTTGATTTGATTCATTTGATTTGATTTGATTTGATTTGATTTAAATTTTAGAATTTGAGTTAGTTTGATCTTCATGTATTTGATTGATTAATTTTGGATTAAATGTATTTTTTAATTAAATCTTGATAATTCAATATCCTTAATATCTAATGAAGTTTAAGTTTGTTTAAATTCATGTGTTTTTTGATTGACTTATTTAGATTAGATATTTTTGGTTTAATTAAATCTTGATAATTCAATATCCTTGATCTCAATGAAGTTTAAGTTTGTTTAAATTCATGTATTTTTGATTGATTAATTTCATATTAGATATTTTGGTTTATTTAAATCTTGATAATTCAATATCCTTGATCTTAATGAGTTTAAGTTTGTTTAAATTCATGTGTTTTTTGATTGATTAATTTGATTAGATATTTTGGTTTAATTAAATCTTGATAATTCAATATCCTTGATCTCTAATGAAATTTATGTTTGTTCAAATTCATGTGTTTTTGATTGATAATTTCAGATTAGATGTTTTGGTTTAATTAAATCTTGATAATTCAATATCCTTTTAAATTAATATTTAATTCTTTTCTTTGATTATGATTATGTGACTTAATTTTATGCTTATTTGATTTGATTGTGGTTCATTTATTTATAGTTTAATCGGATTAGATTAATTGGGATTTTTTTATTTTAATTGAGTTTGATTCTTTGTAATTATGATTTTATTTTTAATCTTATCCATTATCATGTTTATCAAAGTTTGGTTTGTATTTTGATTTCAAACATTTGAAAGTTAACTAGTTTATCTTATTTAAGCAGGTTGAATGAGATTTGATTTGATTACATATTAAATTGATGATAGTCTTTCTTAATTTAATTTAATTTGATTTAATTTGATTTGATTAGCTTTATTAGTCTATGGGTTTGCTTAGGTTCAATGTGATTATGTGATTAGTTTAATTAAGAGGTGTATTTATGTTAATTATAAAGATTTGTTTAATTTTCAATTTGACTTCATATTTGTTTAGGTTAATGATGTAATTAATGACTTAATAATTTAGGTTTTTGTTTAGGTTGATTTATTTATTGCATTTTATGTTTGATTAAGTTTAAGTTTAATATGATTAATTTGAATGATTTAATTAGCTTATTTAAGATGTGATCAAATTAATTAGTAGATTAATTAAGTGTTTGATTTGAATTTGATTTAAAAAGTTAATTTGGTTCATTAAGATGATGGATTAATTCATTAGGTTTGCATTAATTAGGTGTTTATTCAATTGGATTAGCTTAAGGGTAATTAGTTTAATTAAGAAGTGTGTTTAAGTTAATTATTAAATTTGAGGATTTATTTACTTTTAATTTTCTACATGTATGATTTGATTTAGTTAAGTGTTTTATTAAGTTTGATTTGATTAAGGATTATTGTTTTTATCATTTTGATTAGATTAAGTGATTTAATTGTTTATTTTTATTTAATTAAATTTGATCATTTTGATAGTTAGGTTTGATTTTCTTAATTTATTATGTTGATATTTCATTATGTTTGATTTAGTTGTTAAGTTTATGTATTAATGGCTATTAATTATCTTATTAAATGGATGTGATTTAATCATATATTAATTAAGTTTAATTTAACTTTATTTGGTTTAATTTGATTAATATCAAATGATTATGTTTAATTGGTTTTGTTAATCAATTTGTTTTTTATTTTATTTAATGATTAATTAGTTTAAATTTATTTATATTCATTAGAGTTTCATATGATTAAGACTCCATCCTTAGTGTAGGTTTGGTTATATAGTTTGAATGTTAAAGTTTAGATTTATTGAATTTTAAGTTTGATTTAAGATTTAATCATTTAATTGAGTTTTATTAATTTAAATAGGTTTAATCATATTTAAGTTTCTTATGATATATTTTTTTTGATTTGAGGTTTGATTAATGATTTCTTAAGTGTTATTTCATTTTATTTTATTTGATATTTAAATTATTTTTTAGATTATATTTTGATTAATTAATTGATTAAACTTTAGTCTTAAGTGTTTGTTTGGGTTCATTAGATTGAGAAAATCATCATTTTTTAGAGTTAGATGTAAGTGATTTAAGCCATTTTGAAGATTTTTATATTTTAATTTTATTTGATTTATTTTATTAAAATGATATCTAAACTTTAAAATTTAATTTCTCCCAATAAAGAAGTCCTTTTCACTTAAGATTTTTTAGTATGTGTTTTAATATCAATTTTAATATCTAAAAATTTCAACTTAATCGACATGTATTTTTGGTTTAATTAATGAAATTTAATTTTTACTAAAACTCAAATTAAGCTCAAATATTTAGTGAAATTTAGGTTGAGTTTTTAGATTCCTTTAGGAAAGATGAATCAACAAGCCATTGTTTATAATTTTTTTGGTTAAGTATTTTATTTTCTATAAATTTTTTGAAGTTTTGGTGATTTAAATTAATTTTTAAATAAAAAATCGCGTGACATTCGAGGCATCACGTGGAGTGCGATTGGATGCGTGGAGCCCGAGCGAGCGGTCAGCGTCGCGTGACATGCGAAGACGATTGCGCTTGGAAAGTGACTCGATTCCTCGGACCGTCCAATTACATCGGATGGTCGAGATAAATCGCATGATCAAGGCGGATCGATTGCGATCGCCATCCAATCATGCGAACCATGCGATCAGACGATCCAGTCATCAAGTGTCAACGGCCGGTCGCATGATCCGAGCGTGATCTTGTAAGCTATATCGGATGCGATAATAGATGGTGAGCAGTAAAAAAGCGGCTTTTTTAAAAGAAAAATAGTATTTCTAAGTGAAAATTTGTCCAAATGGACTCATTTTCACGTTGATTTACATCGAAAAAATTCTATTTTCTAATTGGGATGATTTAAAGTAAAATGGATTATCTAGGTAGATTCCTAAAATTGCACAAAATCTTCACAAAATGAGGGATCTGGGTATGTGAGAGCTTTGTAAGGATTTTTAATCTTTCTCCCTTGGAGCGTCGTCTTCTCGATGTTCACCATCGTCTTAGAAAAGTAAATTTGTATTTTGAGCTCAAGAATGGCTCAAAGAGGTGGGGATGGGTTCTTTTTTTGCTTTGGAGCTCTTGGGGGAATGGTGGTAGAGAAAAGATGAAGCCTTATTCCCCTCCTTTTATAATGGCTGAAAATCCACCCTTTTTTGAATTTTTTTGGCTCCAAGTATTATCATCTTGCTTGGGGTGGTTGGGATGATGGATTGATTGAGGACTTTGGATTTTGCTCCAAAGTCTCTCTTGCTACCATATGATCATTTATTTAATACAAATGTTGGGAGGAATTAAGTGCATGTGATGAGAATTAAATGAGGTTGGGTGGAATCTATGTGGGGAGGATCCATGAGATTTAATGGGTTGGGTTAATTTTGGGCTGATCCCAAATGGGTTTGGGTTAGGTTTGATCAGCCCCAATGGGTCATGGCTTGGTTTCAAGGGATTTGGCTCAATTTGGGTCATATGGGTCATAGTTGACCAATTTGACCAAAATTGGCCAAATTAACTTGGGTTATGGGTTGATTCATGTTCAATTGGCTAATTGAAGATGAATGTGGTCTTTAGTTTGAATTAATTTGGATTTAATTTGGATTTAGGCCAATTTGGGCTAGGTTGGGTCAAGTTGACCAATTGGTCAAATTGCTCAATTATCACTTTAGTCAAGTTAAATAATCAATTTGGAATGAACTTGAGCCATTGGTTTTCAATTTGGTTAGATCATGATTTGGCCAATTTGGTCCTTTAGGCAATTTGGGTCAACTTGGATCAAATGGCCAATTGGGCTTGGTTTAGCTCAATTGGTGGTCAAGTCATATTTAAATATTGACTTTGGGTTGATTGAAATCATTAGTTTCAATCAATTTGGTGTAGGATGAGTTTTAGCTAGTTTTGGTTCATTTGGGCTAAGGGTTGACTTGGTTTGACCCAATTGATTGCAATTAATCATCGTGGGGTGATCAACAATCATGGTGGAAGGTTTTGGTGAGCTTGGTTTAATCCAATTTGGGTTGGATTGGAAGTTGGCTCAAATGGGTCCTTTAAGGTCACTTTGGGTCAAGTGGACCTAAGTGGGTCAATTGGTTTGGTTTTGGTTTGATTGAATTTAGTTGAACTTATATATGAGCCACGGATTGAAATATAAATTCAATAATAATCAATTTAGTCTAAGATTTTGCTCATTTGAAATTTTCAAGTCAAAAGGGCTAAGTTGGGTTTGACTTGGGTTGACTTGATTTGATTTGATGATTGTAGGTTTCATTTATATTTGGATAGATAATTGAATGAATGATTGATTCAAAAGAAAATTCATTGGTTTTGACTTGATTTGGATAGAATTTGGCTAAGTCCAAAGAATTGGCTTAAAGGGCTTAGATTGGGTTTGGATTTAATTTTGGATATAGTTTTGGTCATTTGAATTTGGATTTCATTTATATTTGTGAATATAAATGAAGGAATAATTGATTTATAAAGAAAAATTGAATTTGATGGTTTTAAAGGGAGTTTTGGCTAAGCTTATGAAAAGTGGTTCATATGGCTTAGGAAGGGTCTTAGATTTGAATTTGATTTTGGGTTTCAATCATTTGGAGTCAAATTTGTGATATGGATTTTTTGAATTTGAATTTGAGATTTGGTTTGAGATTTGAATCGTTTGATTTGAGAAAGTGTATCTAAATTGGATTTAGGCTATAGGATAGGTGATTTCCTTAAGTCTTAAGGCATGGCCTAATCTTATGATTAACCCTTCTAAGTCTCTAGGCTTAGGTTAAGTGTTCACCTAATCACTAGAAGTGTCTTATGACTAAAGAGTTTTTAGTCTCTAGAAGAGTCCTAAGTCTAGAAGAGGTTAAGAGCTCACTCCAAAGTGAGATCAACGGAGACTCAAGGGGAGAGGTGGTGGAGTACCGAGATGTGCAAAGTAGAGAGGAGGTAAAGAATAATAAGGAATGGAGAATCAATTGAGTTCTTGAGCGTGAAGCAGACTCCTCTCATCATGCATGCACTATAATTGATCTATCAACCATAGATTCAAAGAATGAGAGTGGCTTTTCTAGTATCATTTGTGTTAGGGGAGAAGAAGCAAATAGTTCTTATGTTATGAATTTGGGTGACAAGCCAATTTGCGATGACTTGAAGCATGTAGCTAGTAAAGCTAGTAACTTAATAAATGCAACTTTAAGTCATGACTCATACATTGAGAATGCTGATAGTAAAGCAAATTTTGGAACCTCTGTTGTATATGATGCATCTGATGATATTGACTTGCCTCAAGATGTATCTTCTAAATTTGTCTAAGAGGAACAACCCCTTAAGAAGAAGCCTAACCATGATCAGTCGTTCACAAAGTAACGTGACCAATTGGAGTACGAGTTTCATCGGGCAAGGTGAAGAGCGGAGTGACTTAGTGCCATGGGGATAACATCTTGTATACACGAGGTTTGAGATGAAAATCGTAGTCTTTGACTATATTGTAGATGTGGAGAAAAAACTAACAAATCACAAGTGCTTTGATAGACTTGAAGAGATGAGCATTGATGTAATCTGTGGATGTACGGGAGTGTAAGAATGTGAAAATTGTATTATATGCATGTGCTTCTTTCTGTAGATTTCAAGATCCCGCTAATGCCCAATAGGGCGTAGTAGGTGTGAAGAGAGTTAGGGTGTCACAAGACACCACTCGCTATGCTCAATAGGGCATACCGAGCAAGCCAAAAAAAATGTTAGATGTTGCTCCCGTATGCCGAAATGTGCTGAAATTTTGTTAAACTTTGTTTTATCCTAATCCCTATGTTTGGACACCAATAAGTCAAGCATGCCCAATAGGGCATAGCGCGTATGGCGGGTGTCGAAGACACCACTCGCTATGCTCAATAGGCATACCAAGTAAGCCAAAATAGTTTTGATGTAGCCCCTATGCGGGGATGACACCGGAATACTGCCGAAATGCTGTCGAAATTTCATCAAATTTTTGGGACTTAGAAATTTTAAAAAAAAAAGAAAAATTAAAAAGAAATAATCAAAGAGCTTAGATAAAATTAAATGAAAGACTTAAATCAAAGCTTTGGTTATAACAAGCTAAAATGTGAAGTTATAAATGCATAAAATAAATACAAGCACTTATAGGGAGTCTAATAGTTTGCTTATAAACAAAACCATACAACTTTTCAATGAGCATAAATATAACCTTTAGTGATCGTCTAAATATAATTATTCATCTCGCTAATTAAATTGAATGACTTAGAAATCTTATGTCAAGCTTGAAATGACTTTAGAAATTCACCAAATGCCTATGAAACCTTTCAATGAACATTCAAGCATTGAAATAATTAAAAAGGATTGATAATCCACTTGTAAGCATGAATTAAATGGCTCGCACAATAAACTTTGAACTTATTATAACTTATTCCAAGTGAATTAAAAATGATTTGAATTGAACACAATCAAATTTAAGGAATTTATATGAAGCTTGATAGCCTATGTATCAGCATGATTGAGACTTCTTACTGAATAATCGATTTGTATTCAAAAGAAACTTGTATTCAAATAAGCTCGCTTAGAGGAAGTAACACTTGTATGTGAATATCAAATTTGAATGTTGAATTTGCAAATATCTAACAGGTCTTTAGTGAGCATAAGCCTACCATTGAAATTTAGAAAATTCTATGAATAAATAATATGCAGTAGAAATGTAACTTTTTGAGTGCAAATATAAATCTAATTCTACTCTACAAATGCCACCGGATCTACAACTCTTTAAACAAGCAGACAAAAGATGATATTAAATCAAATTCTACAAAAAATCATAGAGCTTCCTTCAATCAAAAATTAAGAAATTTCATTCTAATTATGATTTTCAAAATCAATGATTTGATTAATTAGATGAAATTATTTATGCTAAAAACTCTTGCATATGCTCAGACATAGAAATTCAGAGTACAAATTTTAATGTCTAAAAAGGCTGCGCAGGCTAAATCGAAATTATGTGAAAATATGAAACCAATCTCATGATTTAGAAATAAAATTATATAAATTACTAAACACACATGAGCCCCGACACTACGTTGAATGCTTAAATTCAAGTGTTTGAGGATGTTGCGCGGGTTGCTTCCTAGTTTAGTCTTAGGACTAGTCCTGGTTAACAAAACCTAAAAATCTATTATAAGAATTCCAACTTACTAAAATATCTGAGAAACTAATTATGTCATGTGATGGTAGATCTGATCCTATTGGGGAGTTAAATAGAAGATCTAAAGTTCTTAAATATATTCAAATTAATCAAGAAAAGCACCACCCTAAGTGTACAAGGATTTCTTGGATGATGTAACCCATGTGTTATTGATAAGAATCATTCGGTCAAGTTAGTTACTCCCGACTAAAAGTAGGGGCGATAGTCAGGATAATGAGAACCATGGGATCTAGATTGGGCACGTTATCATCCCCCCAACCATTCATTTTAAGCTAATGATGATGGATTTCATAAATCTAAATTTTAAAACTCCACATACGGCTACTATATGCTACGCAGTAAGTGATCTAACTAGCCTTAATTGAAAGTTCTCTCCCAGCATTGGAAGGGGTAATTAACTATAGGTGCTTGTGCCTATAGGAAACATAGAATCAGATCTAAAGTCCTCACAAAATGAGGATGAAATCTCTGGGTAGTGTCTTATCTACTATTCCATCTACCTTCTGAAAATTACACCAACACCATAAATCACACTCTCTTCATTCAATTGTCGAGAGGTTGGTGGAAAATTTTGGAGCCACACAAATCAAACTGGAATAAAAAATGACATTAAAAAAGTTTATTTTAAATGAGCTTATTTAATATGATTGCCCTTAAGGGTTAATTGGATAGAATGAAATCATGTGCTTATGTCCCTTTATTTTTTTATAATCATATTGAATGTTGTATGCCACTTGATTCATGCATTCATCTCTTGCAAAAATCAATTAAATTAAATGGTTTTCTTTATGTCAAGCTTGTATGTGTTGATTTAAATTAATATATGCATGGCTATTATCATTAATAAATCCAAATCTATTTTCAAAACTTATAAATAAATGATCATATATGCTATGAATGCTAGTTATAAATACATAGGAGATGTATGTGATTATAGCTTAAGCGTATGAAGTGAAGTTTCTTTTCTTTCATTCATGCATTAATTTGTAAGTAAGAATGTTAATGGGTATACAGCTTGGACATCCCAGGAATACGAGGCTTTAGTTAGCCCCAAGGAGATCATTTGATTACATCACTTTCCTAATTTAACAATGGCACGTACTCCATTTAATTTCGTTCTTACATGCTTCAATACTAGAATTTAGATAAGACTTTATTCCATATGCATAAATATTTTAAAATTATAACTATAGCATGACTTTTTCATTCTTGTAGTTGTTTGTACATTCATGTGTATCTAAGAATAGTGGGTATATATAGTCTGGATATTCCAGGGATGCATGGTTTTAAGTAGCCCTAATGAGATCTTTACCTCACTCCCCTAGTTAATAATGGCAAAGTACTTGCTTATAACTTTTATACACTTGTGTGTGCATTTGGCTAATGAATGAAAGTCTTCCCTTTTCCACTTTATTTTGCATGCATAAATATTTCAAAAATGCAACTTTAGCATGATTGCCCAATCTTGTAGTTATTTGTACATCCATATGTATTTAAGAATAGCAGGTATATCTTATCTGGATATTCCGGGGATGCACAGATTTAAGTAGCCCCAAGGAGGTCTTTACCTCACTCCCCTGGCTCACAATGGAAAAGTACTTATTTAAAAATTTTATACATTTAAATGTGTATTTATCGAATGAGTGAGAATCCCATTTTCTATAAAATTCATTTATGCATCTTTCATTTAAGTGTGCTAAAAACATATTGCATGTATAGCTATGCTTAGGATTTAATCATATGCATGTTACATATGATGGAAAGAAATGAATGAACATGTGTCATGTGATAGTAATTAATTCCAATTAAATACATGTGATGGTAATTAATTCCAATTAATCTGAAAATGCCTTTCTTATTGAATGAGAGTATTTAAAGTAAACATAAACTTAGGATTAATTTAAAACATATAATAAGCCATTCACTAAAGAGAACTAAGTCTAATTAATTTGCTTTAGAAGTGACTTAAGGTAGGGATAAAAGAGACTAATCCTCTCTTTTCTTCTATTTATAACACCTAGTTGTTAAGTGTAAATAAAATGGAATAAAAGAAAACACTAAGTAAAATTCTCAATTAAATCAATTAAATCACTTAAATGAAATCAACTTCTTATAATTAAATCCTTTCATACTTAAAAAATCATAACCTTAATGCTTTGTTAGGACATACCACACAAGCTTTAACACACACTTTAGAACTAAGTCACCACTTTTAGTCTTATGTTAGAGCGGTGCATGGAGTGATGTATGTTTGGTTTTGTGATGCATTGTTTTAGACTAAATGTTAGGGTGTATGCTTCGTAAACTGGATGACAGGTCGTGATTAGCCTAATCATATTTTTTTTGGATTATGCTTAAGGGGTGCTTAAAATAAATATAAATGTTTTCTTTTGCAGGTTGCTTAACCCTAAGCATAATCCAAATTATGATAGGTGGGCTTGGTTACCCATGTATAGGGTGCTAAGTCCAAATTATTCATATAACTGCTTGGGTTGTATGGCATGTTTAGCTAACACTTATTTTACAGGTATAGTTAGATTTCTTCTTCTTATTTTTTAATGTAATTTTGTATTAGGAATTAGGATTAGTGTTATGGGGATTAGGATGAGGTGGCGAAGGCTTTACCCTAGGCCTGGTGCCTTTGAAGCAAGCACATCCAAATGGAGAAATGAAGGAGATATGAAGAATGAAGATAAGATGAGCCCCACAACATTTATTCATTTGTAAATTATAATTATTCTTTCATATTCTGAGTTGTATAAGGGTAGAGCTCAGCTACCCATTTTCTCTTTTCAAGTTGTACGGTGGCACCCATCGCACCAGCCTTTTATTCTTTTGCATTAAATTTATAAAATGCTTGATGTTATGTTTAAATTATGCAATATAAATGGCATGCCTTTTTTCATAGTTTCTTTATGAATGGTGATTTAATATGTGGCCTGGATCCAATTAGGCTCTTAGAGAAAAATTAATTTTTCTACAACAACTATAACTCATAACTAAAGTTTTAAATAATTCATAATCTCATATAAAGTCTAGGCATTAAATCAAGATAATTAAAAGATTTAGCAATTGTATGTTTAATATCATGCATTTATATTGCTTCACTCTTTCTAAGAGAGGGTTTTCATCCTTGCACGATAAGGGAAGACTTGACCTTTGAGGATCTTCTATGTGGTGGAAAAATACTCTTTCTCTCTGATTTAGCACCTAACCTCATTTCATCATGCATTTAGACATATAAAATCTTATGGCCTTTGTCAAAATGAAGAGTCCAAAATTAAATAAAAATTAAAAGATTTACATTATACTAAGCTACTCAAACCACTCATGCTCTAGTCTCTTAGGGTATGGGTTTAAGGACTTTAGTTTCTTTCTAAATAATAAAAACCCAACTATCTTGCAAAATCATATGACTTGCCTACATGGTTTTAAAGCATAGGAGGAGTTAGCTGGCTGCCACTTTAGGCAGTTATAAGTCCAGCAGTTGGGTGGTTTATCCTCTCTTGTGGAGATAAACCATTGTTGACCTCACTTTTGGGATGAGTTCTCAACTTCCTCATCATAGATCTCAGACTCTTCTAGACACTAAGGGCTCCTTAGTCTTAAGACACTTCTAGTGATTACATGAACCAACTTTAAGAGACTTAGAAGGGTTAGCCATATGGATAGGTCATGCCTTAGGGACTTAGGAAACTTTATGCGCCTATGCTAAACCCAATCCATGCCCAAACCAAATTTCTCATAACCTTCAAATCTCCCTAATTATCCCAAACTTTATGATTGATTTCCTTCAATTTCCTTCATTTATATTCACAAATTTAAAAATGAAACTCTACTCAAATACCAAAACCAAATCAAACTAAATCAAATCCAATCAAAATTCCTTCTAAGCCATAAGACCCATTCTCATAAACTTAGCCAAATCTTATCCTAAACCACTCAAAATAAATTTATTTCTTTATAAATCAATTATTCCTTCATTTATATTCATAAATATAAATGAAACCTCAAATGACCAAAAATAAATCAAACTAAATTGATAAAATCCTTATTAAGCCCTTTTATGGACCTACTTCCATAAGCTTGGTCAAATCTTATCCCAAACCAACTCAAAATCTTGGTTTCTTTCTCATAAATTATTATTCATTCATTTATATTCATAAATATAAATGAATATAAATCAAATAAAAACTAAACCAAAATCAAACTAAAATCCAATTTATACCCTTTAAGACAATATCTTGGATATAGCCAAAATCTACTAAATCAAACCAAAATCCAATTTTCCTTGAATCAATCATTCCTTCAATCATCTATCCAAATATAAATGAAATTTATAATTATCAAACCTAACTTAAGTCAACCCAAGTCAAGCCCAAGTTAGCCCTTTTAGCTTGGAAACTTCAAATAAGCCAAAATTTATTGGACTCCAAATTGATTGTAGTTGAATTTATATTTTAATCATAGGCTCATATATAAGTTCAACTAAACTTGAATCAAGCTAAAACCAAGTCAATCGACCCATCTAGGTCCACTTGACCCAAAGTGGCCTAAAGGACCTTTTTGATCCAAGGTCTAATCCAACCCAAATTGGATAGAACCAAGCTCATCCAAGCCTCATATCATGATAAACAATCACCCTAGGATGATCAATCACCTTGAATTGGGTCAAGCCAAGTCAACTTGGTCCCTTGACTAAGCCAACCTATAGCCCAAATGAAACCTAAACTAGCCAAAACTCACCATACACCAAATTGGTTGAAACCATTAATTCACACCAACTCTTGATCAATGATTGAACATGACTTGACCCTCAATTGAGCCAAACCAAGTCAAATTGGCCATTTGACCCAAGTTAACCCTAATTGGCCTAAAAGGCCAAAATAGGTCAAATCATGAACTAAACCAAATTAATTACAACCAATGGCTCAAGTTCATTCCAAATTGTTTATTAAACTTGACCAAAGTCATAATTGAGCCCAATTTGACCAATTGGTCAACTTGACCCAACCTAGGATTAAGTTGGCCAAAATCCAAATTAAATCCAAATTGATTCAAACCAAAACCTACAATCATTTTCAATTAACCAATTGAACATGAACCAACACCCAACCCAAGCCAATTTGGCTAATTTGGTCAAATTGGTCAACTTAGCCATTTGGCCTATATGAATCCAAATGAGCTAAAATCAAACCTAGACCAAATTGATTGAAACCACTTAAACTAAAACTCTTCAAATTATCATTTGAACCTAACCCAAGCCTTGGTTTGACCTAATTTGACCAATTGATCAACCTAACATGACCCAACATGAACCCATTTGACCAAATAAAGCCAAAACCCATGAAACCAACCCATGACCCATTAGAGGGTGACCAAACCTGACCCAAACCCATCTTGGGTCAATAAAATCAAAACCCATTTTGGAGCCAAGTACAATGCAAATCCTCCATGGATCCACTCCCCCATGTGGCATTTTGTCAAAAATGGTAAAGTCCACTTTTCATTTCACCTTGGTAGCCCTCACTCTTCCAAATGAGGGATTCTAAATCTCTAGCCCACTCTAAAGGTGCTAGGACTTACATGGACTAAAGGAGGTGAGTTAACTCACCTCCCATGCAAACTAAAAACCAAAGGATCCAAGCAAAGATAATCTGCCCAAATCAAGCTTGGAGCCTCCTGTCATGGCTTCTCCCAATCCATATGAGCCATGTGGACTTGATTGTGACCACTCCAGCGCTCTGACGGTGGCTGGCCAACTGAAAAATGGGAAGCAATCCCATACGTCCATCTCAGCAAATCGAGGGGTATACCCCCTCAATTTACACGAGAAATGAATCAATTCAAATCGTGAGAGCTTCCAAGCATGATTTTGAACCTCCTTGCAATCCCCAGAGCCATCCCAAGCTTCCCTTCTTCGGCATTCCCTCTTCCCGTGTAGAATCAAAATAGGGGAGGCCAATCCCAATCCAAGCTTGCTCATCTCTCAACCAAAATCAAATTCCTCTTACACACACCTTCCACGCACATCGTCGAAGCCACCCAAGTCATTACCTAAGCTCCAAGCCACTAGAGGAAGGACTTCAATCACCACCAAGCTCCAAAGTGATAGATGTTGATCCACTGAGGGAACTAATGGGAATTGGCTTGCTTCTTATAGGGCCATCTCCTACAGGCTACCTCGATCCATGTCTTGAGCTCCGATGAGGTAATTTCTCAAAATCATAGAAATAGGAAAATTTTGTTGGAGCTTTTCGAAGGAAATTTTCATGTGAGCCCATCATAGCCATTGGATCCTTATGGATCCCTCGCGTAAAGGAGTGGGTTTATTTTGGAGTGAATTCGAGCTCGGGTGAGCTTGGATCGAGCGATCCATGGCAGACGGCTTTCGTCGTTTGTTGCTCGTGGGAAGAAGGATCATGGGCCATCCATTCCATGATTGGAATAGATGGCTCTGATCAAATCACATTAGATCCCTCTATTTTTATCTTTTTTTACGGGTTTGATCTGTCCCATCCGATCCAAGATCGTACGGTGGAATTCAATACCGCATTCGCCGTCGGTTGACTTAACTCGCGAATGTGACAACTTAAATAACCAATCCTGTGGCCACATGAAAAATGCACCATGTCAGCATGCCACATGGTGCCTATGTGATTAGGCTTAATTAAGGTTATTTAATGTATTTTTAACTCTGAAAATTCCATAATTCATAGCTAATTATGAAAAAATCCAAAAAATACAAATAATGGCTCATTTAAAAGGTATTTTAAATGGTAATCCATTACAATTACTCTTAATTAATTTTGAATAATAATTTTAGCTTAATTAAAGTTTAATTAAAATTTTAATTAGCATAATTGCTCTAATTAAGTAACCAATCAATTTCAAACTTTAGAGGATGTTTGGGGATTACCTTTGCCCTATTTTTCTTAGAATTTATTGGTTGATTAATTAGGAAAATTAATTGTTTAAGCCCTAATTTCCTTCTTGACTTAATTTAGTAATAATTAAGCATTTAAATAGTAATTAATCAACACATTGGACCCCTCAATCATTATTGAATAGTGGAGAGATTTAGGAGGCTGTATTGGAGCCTCCCTCCTAATCTTTTCCCTAAATTTCCTCCTCTTTTTCAACAAAAATGCTAATTAATAATTAAATAACTAATTAGTGGCCTAATTGGTTAAATTGAAATTCAATTCATGCCAAATCATGTTTAATTGAATGAGAGGGCTTATGGAATTAGGTTGGGACCTCTTTCCCAACCTTTTCCCCTTAAGCCCATTTCTTTTCAAAGGATAATCAATTAAATTTGGTAATTAAGAAGATGAATGGATTAATGGATTAATGTCTTGATTAACCTAATTAAAAGGGTAATTTCTTTATATTTTCCTTAATTAATCCATGGGTAGAGCTTTAGGTGTTCAATAACCTAAGAGAGTTAATGAAATTATTGTTAGCTCACATGTGTGAAAAAACCATACAAGTAATTAAGTGAGTTCCTTAAGCTTAATTAATTAATGGTTATGAGCTAATTGTATTATGCCCCTTTCATATTTACTTTTCATTCATTTGCATATTACATTGGCTCATAATCATTTAATTAATTATCTTGAGATAACATAGGTAAGGGTTTAATTGATTTAATTCACACCTTAACCTAATTAATCCATAAAATCAATATAATTGATTCTCATTAAATCAAACTCACACATGGAATGGGATTAGGATTAGCAAACCACTTCTTTCATTTCTTAAATCAAATCAAACATGAAATTAAAAATGACATTAAGAAATTTAGGTTTATTTTAAATGAGCTTATTTAATAAGATTGTCCTTAGAATTTAACTGGATTGAATGAAATCATAAGCTTATGTTCCTTTATTTCTTTCCAATCATATTAAATATTGTATGTCAGTTGATTCATGCATTCAACTTTTTCCAAAAATTAATTAAATCAAATTGTTTCCTTCATTTCATGCTTTCATATGTTGATTTAAATTAATATATGTGTGATTATTATCATTATAAAATCCAAATTTATTTTCCAAAACTTATAAATGAATAGTTATATATATTATGAATGCTAGTTATAAATATATATATGAGATGTATGTGATTATAGCTTAAGTGTATGAAGTGAAATTTTTTTTCTTTCATTCATGTATTGATTTATATAAGTAATTATGTTAATGGTTATATAGCTTGGACATCCCAGGAATACGAGGCTTTAGTTAGCCCCAAGGAGGTCATTTGATTACCTCACTTCCCTGGTTTAACAATAGCACGTACTCCATTTGATTTCATTCTTATGTATTTCAATATTAGAGTTTGGATAAGACTTTACTTCATATGCATAAATATTTCAATCAAATAAAAATATAACTTTTTCATAATTTTCCTTCCTTTATTTATGTATACATCCATATGTGTTTGAGAAAAACTAATATTTAGTCTGGACATCCCAGAAATATGAGGCTTTAAGTAGCCCCAAGGAGGTCATTTTATTACCTCACTTCTCACAGTTAACAATGACATATACTAGCTTATATCTCTTATACATGTGTGTGTATTTAATTATGGAATTAGAACCCTTTGCCTTTTATCAAAAATCCATGCATTCATGAATGATTAAGTTGTTGAATTAATTAATCAAATGACTTGGAGCTCTCTTTCTTATGTTCATGTATGTAAATTTACATATGTTTGAATGTAATGGGTATATAGTTTGGACATCACAGGAACACGAGGCTTTAGCTAGCCTCAAGGAGGTCATTTGACTACCTCACTTCTCTGATTTAGCAATGGCACATACCTATTTAATTTCATTCATATGTATTTTTGTATAAGAATCTAGATGGAGCTTTAAATTAATATGATAAAATAATATAATCAAATGAAACATCCAAATTCCAAATGCATATGCTTACATCCATCATTTAAATGTGTTAAAAATATATTGCATGTATAGGTATGCTTAGAATTTAATTATATGCATGCTACATATGATGGAAAGAAATGAATGATATGTCATGTGATAGTAATTAATTCCAATTAATCTTAAGATGCATTTCTTATTGAATGAGATTAGTTAAAGTGAACCTAAAACTAGGATTAATTAAAATATGTAATAAGTCATTCACTAAAGAGAATTGATTAACTAATTTGTTTTAAAAGTGACTTAAGGTAGGGATAAAAGAGAGTAATCCTCTCTTTTCTTCTCTTTATAACACTTAGTTGTTAAGTGTAAGCCAAATGGAATAAAATAAAAAATTAAGTAAAACATGAAAATCAATTAAACCACTTAAAGTGAAACCATCTCTTATAATTAAATCCTTTCATACTTAGAAAATCATAACAAAACCTAGTTAATGCATACCACACAAGGCTTAATACACACACTTTAGATTAAGTCACCACTTCTAGCTTTATGTTAGGGCGGTGCATGAGTGATGTATGTTTGGTTTTATGATATATTATTTTAGGCGGATGTTAGGGTGTATGCTTAGGTGTAGATGGTAGGTCGTGATTAGCCTAATCATGTTTTATGTAGGAGATTGTGCTAAAGGGGTGCTTAAAATCAATATAAATGCTCTCTTTTGTAGGTTGCTCAACCCCTAAGCATATCTAAATTAAAACAGGTGGGCTTGGTTACCCATGTGTAAGGTGTTAAGCCTAAATTACTCATATAACTACTTAGGTTGTATGGTGTGTTTAGCTAATACTTATTTTACAGGTGTAGTTAGATTTACTTTTCCTATTTTTAATGTAATTTTGCATTAGAAATTAAGATTAATATTATGGGGGATTATAATGAGCAATGGCTAGAAGGTTTTGTCCTAGATCTTCTAAATAACTCATAACCTCACATAAAGTCTAGACATTAAATCAAGATAATTAAAAGATTTAGAAACCCCTTGGCTGAATATTGTATGTCTAATATCATGCATTCATATTATATCATTCTTACAAAGAGAGGGTTTCCAACCTTGCACAATAGGGGAAGACATGACCTTTAAATGTCTCCTCTATGGTGGAAAGCACATCTTTCTCTCTGATTTAGCCCATAACTCATTTGAACATGCATTTAGGCATATGAAAATCCTATGGCCTTTGTCAAAATGAAGAGTCTAAAATCAAATAAAATTTGAAAAGATTTACATTATACTAAGTCATTACTCATACCACTCATGATCTAGTCTCTTAGGAGTGGGTTTAAGGACTTTAATTTTTTTTCTAAATAATAAAAACTTAACTATCTTACAAAATCATATGACTTGCCTGCATAGTTTTAAAGCATAGGAGGAGTTAGTTGGCTGCCACTCCAGGCAGTTATAAGTCCAGCAGTCGAGTGGTTCACTCTCTCTTGAGGAGGTAAACCTTATACCCACCTTTGATTAGATTTAAGTCATGCTTTAGCCCTTGCTAAAGATTCCAAGATTTAGCATCTGAGGTGGCTATTTTCTTCAGCCTACAAGTATAAATCCTCGCCTCTTAGGCATTTCTATAATCTTGTATTATGAGATTATAAATCCTAGTTTTCTAATAAAATTTTAACTCAAATAAATAAATCTCTTCAATTTTAAACATATAAATCCCAACCATAAGGTAGATTGGAATGCTCACTAGGTTTCCTAGTATCATGAGCATTCCCTACTCATCTCCTTTGGCTTCAATAATAAGTCTCTTCTTTTGATCTATTCCATTTGATCTTATAATATAACCAATTTATTGATAGTCTTATCTTTAAAATCATTGGAAATAATAATTGTCTACTTTAATCGAGAATATTCCTAAGGAATTCACCTTTCATAGGATGTAATTAACTATGGGAGCTTGCCCCCATAAGAAACTTTAAAACCGATTTAATATAAACCCTACTTTATTCATCTATGTAAAGTAGGGAAAAATCTCTAATATATTCAAAGACCCATCATGCCTTAGGAGTCCTTATTAGGTGATTAGATCCATTATAGGATGGTGATTTCTATCTTTCAATATAGTGCACCATTCTTAATATTGTACCCAATCACTTGATAAATACACCCTGATCTGAGGTGTCCCCATACACATATCAAAATAAACACGACAACCATATACCCATCTTTGCTTAGATTTAGGTTATGCTTTAGCTCTTGCTAAAGCTCCCTAGATTCAGGATCCGAGGTGGCTGTTTCCTTTGGGCTACAAGCATAAATCCTCACCTCTTAGGCATTTCCACAATCTTGTATTGTGGGATTATAAGTCCTAGCTTTCTAATAAAATCTCAACTCAAATAAATAATTCTCCTCAATTTTAAACATATAAAGCCCAACTATATAGTAGATTGGAATGTTCACTAGGTTTCTTAATATCATGAGCATTCCCTAGTCATCTCCTTTGACTTCAATAATAAGTCTCTCCTTTTGATCTATCCCATTTGATTTTCCAATATAGCCAATTTATTGATAGTCTTATCTTTGAAATCTTTTGAGACAACAATTGCTTAGTTTAATTGAGAGTATTCCTAAAAAAATTCACTTTCCTTAGGATGTAATTAACTATGGGGCTTGCATAGAACAGAACTTTTAATAAATCCTACTTTATTCATCCATGTAAAGTATGAAGAAATCTTTGGTATATTCGAAGACCCATCATGCCTCAGAGTCCTTATTATGATTAGGTCCATTAAAGGGTGAAGTCTCTCTATCTTCGAGATAATACTTCATATTCAATGTTCGACCACTTCAATAAGTACACCCTCGTCGTGGTGTCCCCATATATACATATCCAAAAATAAACACCATAGGGTGGTAATCAAAAAATAAACATGTAACTATGGAATTCTAACATCACTTGTGTTGGTGTCCTGATCCCCTTCAAGGCGCTATTGATAGATATAATGTAATCCTCATTAGTGCTTGCATTGTCACTACTTTAAAATCAATATCAATGATTCATGGAATTCTTAACTATATTGATCATCTTGTCACACCTTGTTCATCCTAGGTCACTTTTTCAAACTTTGATCCTCTCCTATAGACAACATCTGATATCCTAATAGTCTCATTGCCACCTTTGATATCTCCTCTCTCCATCTATTTTATTTCTCTTGTGAACAAACTCTTGATTAATATTTCATGTGCCTTTGTCAGCCTCGTTTATGTATACCTTCTCTGATTTTGACTCTCTTTCCCTATAAGAAAAAAAAACTTCTTACTTCGAGAATAATATTCAAACATTGTTCTTCTTGTGAGAATCAACTTGTGTTAATGTTTTCTTATAATGAAATAAAAAATTAATAATCTCATCTATTTTTTTATCCTATTGCTAAGTTTTTTGTTGGAAGACTTGCATTACAAATAATCAAAGAGTTATATAAAGAGTATTGCTCAATAGGAATGATCTCACATTCTTAATTTCAAAAAAGTACTGATAAATTTTGAAAGAGTGGAAGATTATTTGTTATGCTTCTATCTCAAGCACTAAATATTGTAGGATTTAATATTAGAATTAATAAATTGTCATCAAATTGTAATTTTTCTCTAAACATCTAATGACTCATTTTTATATATCTTTTTCCCTTACCTTAGAGTCCATCTATCTGATAAACTTACTTTTTATAATAAAAAATTGCATCATAATTTGGCAAACTTTTATGCATATATTGTATCTCTTTATATATCATCCATAGCTAAAGTATTGATTAATGCCGATAGGACTTAATAATTTTTTGTTATGTATTGATTTGTTCTAAGAAGTGTGGTTACAATCAAATAATGATGTTTAAAAAAGTACCAAATTTTGTACTCATTGTTACTTTTTTGGGCATGAGAACTTCATATATAGATCTATGACTCACCTAAATAACAATTGATGCATACAACCACTCTTTAGCACAACCAAATTATTTTCCTCAAGTAAAAATATGATTGTTTTGTGCTTCCTCTTCATTTCTAAGCTAGACATCTCCTCTAGGATTGAAATTAGTTGTTCAATAGAAACATGGAATTAGGGCTGCAACTGAACGGCGTTCAACAAACTACTGTGACTCGGCGATTAGAGTTCGTTCATGTTCGTTTATTTAACTAATCAAACGAGCTTGAACACTTTTTAAATACTATTGCTAAATGAACAAGCTTGAACATTTTTTGTTCATTTATGTTCATGAGCAGTATCATTTAAAGCTTTCCTTGTTTCGATTAAAACAATTTTATATTTCCATTTCTTACAAATGTGTTAATGAGTCGAGCTCATGAAGCTTCGAAACCGAGCTTCGAACAAATTTTTTTTAAATGAGCTCAAGCTTGAACACCATCCTAAAAACTTGAATCGAGCTCGAGCCAAGCTCAAGCTCAATAATGAGCACTTGAACAACAGGCTTCGGCTCATTTCGGCTTCGGCTCTTTGCCCTAATCCAAAGTGTTCTTCAAGTCAAGTCTTTAAAATAACTCATGAGCTGTTTAATGTTCTAATTCCAATAGGTTCAACATCGTATAATGTCAAATTTTTATTGATTCTAAATAGATCATAGCATATTCTTACTAATAATAAATTCTCATTATTTTTTTTACTTTAAAGTCTCATAAGCAAAAATAATAATAATAATAATAATAATAATAATAATAATAATAATAATTTAAAAAGAAATTTATGTTTGTTGATTATATAATTAAGAAACATGAGATATGCAATTTTAGCTAAAACTGAAAAGAGAAAAATTCATTGAAAAGATTCCACTATGTATCCTTTTTCATACAAATCTTGTAGGGATTCAAATAAGGGGAGTAACATATGATTTATAATAGTTCTTGATGTTGGAGATTTTGGTTGATAATTTGATAATTTATAAATTTGATCTTATCTTAGTTTTTTTTCTCCCACTTCATTTTCCTTTTTCCTGTGACTCTTTTTCTTCCTTGCCTTGTTGCTTTGCTTCCTTCTTCTTCACTTGCTTGGATCTTCTTCTTCTTCCTTGCCTTCTTCCTTGCTTTAGCTTCCTTCTTCTTCACTTGCTTGGACTCTTCTTCTTCTTCCTTTTCTTCTTGTTTTCTTCCCTTCTTAGTTTTCACTTGCTTCATTCATAAAAGATAAGATAGATTTTTGATCTATAGATAAATAATAAAATAAAATATTTTATTTTAGCTCAAAATATTTTATTTTGTTAATTTTGAGGTTGGAACAAATGAAGGATCATGGCATCTTAAATACTGTAAATTAGACTATTATTAAAGTTCTTTGGTTTATAAACCTAATTTTTTTTTTTTTGTGTTTGATTGAATGTGAAGAGAAAAATATTTTAAGTCTTGATCTGATTTGTTTCATCAAAACTTTTGACATCAAGATTTGTGCTTTGGTGGTATTTTGAGAGCCATATCAATAATAATAATAATAATAATAATAGTAATAATAATAGTAATGAAAATTTGTTTATAAAAAATTAAGCATGAAGACTATTCGTCCTTATATTCTGCAATTTATTTCAAGGAAGTCATCAAAATAGCTAGATAGAGACAAGAAAATTCATTGTTGAAGAACCATACAACACTAGAGATAGTAGTGATCCAAATAAGTGGGAAAGTAAATATGATTAGTTTTTTCTTGTGTTTGTAGTGTTATGATAATTTTGATCAATTTTTTTATTTAGTTTGTTTTTTTTTCCTTGATTACCATTCATCCATCATTTGTATTTTTGTGTTAGTAATGAAAATATTTTTTCTTTATTAAAAAAAATGTTAGCATACTAAAGTGCCTTTTTAATTTTAATCTAAAAGTCTTAATCATCAATCTCAATGTGCACGCCTGTGATGAATTTTTTCAAACTCATGCAAATGTAATATCTATAATTAGTCTAGTTTTCCACCTTATATCTATAATTTATTGCCCACCATATATCTTATAGCCTTAATTTAATAAAAAGATAAGATAGGATCTATTGAAATAAATAATAAAATAAAAATATTTTAGCTCAAAATATTTTATTTTGTTAATTGGTTGAACGTATTTAGGATCATGGCATCTTTTAAATAATGTAAATTAGACCTATTATTAAAGTTCTTTGGTTTAAAATAAAGTCGAAATTTTTTTTTTTTTTTGTGTTTGATTGAATGTGAAGAAAAAAAAATAGTCGTTTGGGACTTGGGTTTAGAAGGTGTGATCAAGCTTCTGAGAAAATCTGATAGTAGGAAATGTTTTGGTAGGTGATTTTATTTGAAAACTCAATTAATCTTGTCTTCACGGTTGTTTGTGCAGAAAAGATTAAAATATCCTTATGTGTTGAATGTTATGAAACATAATGAGGAAAAATAAGATATCTGATTTTCATATATAAACATAAGTCCACTAAATTATATTAAGATATCATATAATAAATAACACTAATATTAAATTTATTCATTAATTATAAATATATAATTTAATATCAATTATTAAATCTCTAGTATTTATTTTAAATAATTGATCAATAATCAATTTTTATTAAATAAATTAAATATTAATCAATATTTATTATGAACCACTTCATTATCAAATATACAATTTATAATTAACTTTATTAAATTATAATTATCATAAACTAAAAATTTTAATTAATCATAAATAATAAATTAAATTAGATAAAGCTCATTTAAATTAAATTTAAGTAAATAAGATTAATTGATAAATTAAAATATCAATATTATATTTTAAATCCCTTATTATGAATTAAAATTATATAATAAATTATAAAGAATAAATTATTGTGGAGGCATAATTTAGAAAAAAAAGAATAAAATGTTTGGAAGGCTTCCTAGAATTGACTTTGCGGTCAAATCTTTAAAATTTGAATTCATGTTGAATCTAATTTGTCTTTATGTTATGTCTCTTTGCTGTGCAAACTAAGTCTATCATACTCACAAGTGAACAATGTGGACATAAGATTATTGGCACAAGATCTTGGGTTTAGGAGGTTGAGGCAATAGCATTGAGCTTTTTAATAATGTAGTGTATTGAGCCTTGGGAAGTTGAGGAGTGGCATCAATTGCATTAACATTATTCACATGGTGTAGGAATAATTAAGCATTGCTAAAGGCTAAGATGATATAGTTCATGGGCATGGTTGAGGTCACATGAAGGTGTATTTTAAATTCCTTTATTTAGAACAAACTTAAAACGACAAAATAAATTAATTAATATTCTAATTCGTTAATATTTTAGTTTACTTTTCAATTTACTATTAATTAAACATTTAAAATTTTATAAACATTTTGTATACTCTAATACATTATGAAAAGCGACATGCAAGAATTCTAAGTTGTTATGTAAAAAAAGCAAAAAAAAAAAAAGCATGGTAGCTTCATGTCACTTAGTTTAATCATTATGTTAGTCTAAGAATAAATAAGACTAAAAAATTATAGAAGTGTCATATTTAAATTGATCACTTAATTAATTTGAAATATTCTTATTATAGAAGAATCATGTTTAGGTATGATTGATCACTTAATGAAGTTAGCCTTAACTCATATTAGAAGAGTGCACTATCTTGCATTGTGCATAACTAACAATTCTTCAACAATTAAAGGAAAATTATTATGCATAACACTCAAATTTTGACTATTTATAAAATCAAAATTCTCTTATCTCCGTTTCTCATATTTTGGCCTAAATATCAAAATTCATAATAAAATGTCAATATATTTTTTTTTCTTTTAACAAATTTCCAATGATTTGATGATGATATGTGCAAACATATGATTCAATAATTAAAAAATGACATTTTTATTAATCTTATAATAGCTCATATTTGAGCAACATACATGTAATTTTCCCATTAAAAAAAATACTCCAAGTGTGACTTTTGGTCTTACATTTGTTTTTTTTTTTTTTTTTTTTTTTTGAAAAAAAAACATAAAATCGTATGGTATATAAAATAAAGGGACGAGAGAGAATATCTATATATGGGGGACTTATTAGGACTCAAACATATATATATTTTAGTACCTTTTTATGTATAACCATAAGTTATTCTCAAACCTAGAGATGCTCTGGCCATGGCGGCCCTCATGTCCCCCTTCTAATTTTATGATTGCTAGCCGAATTAATGTCTCATATAATTGAGAAAATATTATGTGCGTGACATATTTACGTCAGGATGGTTATCATACGTGTCCAATATGAAAATATGACTTTTTTTTTACTTTAAAATATTATAACTTGATGACACCTTAACGACATTTACATAAGGCTCATCCGTTAAAATATTTGAATGCACGGGAAAAATTTAAATGCAATATATAAATAGACTTAGGGCATAATATGTTTTTTTTTTCGGACAAATTGAGCTAGAAAGCAAATCTCATTTCATTTTGGAAGAACGTGAAGATGGAGAACATTTGAAGTTGTTTGATGATATTCGACCAATTTATGATGTATTAAATAAAATGCATCTAAATTTTCTAAATTTATATTTGCTTTGTTTAGGGTTATTAGTGATATTCTTTGAAAATCTTTTATTTAATGTATATTTCTACATTGTTAGGAGTTCTTTTTGAAGGACTTTGGCTTATTTTAGTATTTTTATGTGTACTCTATACTCTCATTAAAGTACATCCCATTTTCTCATTTTTTTCAGCTATTTCTACGTGTTTGGATATAATATGTTTAGTAGATAACATTACAAACTATTTGGAGGCTGATTGGTTGATTTTTAGGGGTGTTTTGCATGTGTACTCTATATACTCTCATGAGTGTACACCTTATTTTTTCATTTTTTTTTATTAAATCTTATTTGGAGTTAATATGTTTACTAGATTCTAGAAGCTTGGAGTGATTGGTTGGTTTTGAGGCTATTTGCATGTGTACTCTATATACTCTCATTAGAGTACAGACTATTTTCTCTCTTTTTTTCTATTTTTTTATTTGTTTGGAAGAATATGTTTAACATATTCCATTACAAGCACTTTAGAGGCTGATTGGTTGATTTTGGAGGCTTATTTGTATGTGTTCTCTCTATACTCTCATAAGAGTACAGACTATTTTCTCTTTTTTTTTTCTAGATTTTTTGGCCTGTTTAGAGAGAATATGTTTAATATATTCCATTACAAGCTGTTTGGAGCCTAATTGTTAGCTTTTTTGAGCTATTTTGCATGTGTACTCTATGTACTCTCTTGAGAGTACAAACTATTTTTTTATTTTTTTTTTCAATTTTTTTGTCTGTTTGGAGAGAATATGTTTACTAGATTCATTAAATATTTGGAGATGATTGTTTGGTTTTATGACTATTTTGTATCATACTCTCTGAGAGTACACATTTCATTTTTTTCTATTTCTCTTTATTTGGATATAATATGTTCATTTTGGCTTTAAGTAGTTTGGAGAATTTGATTGGTTGATTTTTAGGTATTTTGCATGTGTACTCTCTGTACTCTGAGAGTACATCTTATTTTCAATTTTTTTTATGGGGCTTGTCATTTGTTTACCATAAGCTAATGTAAGATGTTTTGAGATATTTTGTGCAGAATTTCTGGTTTTTAGTTGTTTTGCATGTGTACTCTATATATTCTCATGAGGTACACCTCATTTTTTTAAAATGTTTAATTGGGACTTGTTTAATTACCATAACTTATTGGAAGATGTGTGGAGAGGTTTCATGAAGAATTTCTTTGGTTTTAGGAGACTGTTATGTGTACTCTTTGTACTCTTATGAGTACACCCCATTTTTAAAATTTTTTCAACTATGGGGCTTGTCATATGTTTAGATATCATTGTAAGATATTTTTATGTTTCATGAAGAATTTGCTTTGGTTTTGGGTATTTTGCGTGTACTCTAAGTGCCTCATGAGGATACACCCATTTTTAATTTTTTTTTTAATTGTGGGGTTTCATATGTTTGGTATATCTCATTGTAATCTGTTCGGAGATATTTCATGAAGAATTTGCTAGTTTTTGGAGCTATTTTGCATGTCTACTCTGTGTACTCTCATGAGGGTACATCCCATTTTTCTAAAATTTTTAATTATGGGGTGTGTCATATTTTTATTATATCTCATTATAATCTGTTTGGAGATGTTTCATGAAGAATTTGCTAATTTTTGGGGCTATTTTGCATGTGTACTCTATGCACTCTCATAAGAGTACACCCCATTTTTCTAAAAATTTTAATTATGGGGTGTGTCATATGTTTACTATATCCCATTATAATCTGTTTGGAGATGTTTCATAAAGAATTTGCTAGTTTTTGAAGTTATTTTGCATGTGATCTATGTGTACTCTCATAAGAGTACACCCCATTTTTCTAAAATTTTTAATTGTGGGGTGTCATATCTTTGCTATATCCCATTGTAATCTGTTGGAGATATTTCATGAAGAATTTGCTAGTTTTTTAGATATTTTATATGTGTACTTTGTGTACTCTCATGAGAGTACACCCATTTTCTAAAATTTTACTGTTGTGGGGATGTCATATCTTTACTATATCCCATTGTAATCTATTGGAGATGTTTCATGAAGAATTTGCTAATTTTGGAGTTTTTTTTGCATGTGTACTCTGAGGGTACATCCATTTTTCTAAAATTTTAATTGTGGGGATGTCATATGTTTATTATATCCCATTATAATCTATTAGATGTTTATGAAGAATTTATTAGTTTTTAGCTATTTTACATGTGTATTTTGTGTACTGAGAGTACACCTATTCTAAAATTTTTTTAGTTTGGGCATGTCATATGTTTATTATATCCCATTGTAATCTATTTGGAGATGTTTCATGGATAATTTGCTTATTTTTGGAGCTGTTTTACATATGTACTCTGTGTACTCTCATGAGGGTACACCCCATTTTTCTAGTTTATATAATTATGGGGCTTGTCATATGTTTAGTATATCCCATTGTAAGATGTTTGGAGATATTTCATAAAGAATTTTCTAGTTTTGGATTTTGCATGTGACATATTTGTGTTTGAGGTGAATGGTAAAAATGCGATGATGAAGCTAATGTATCAAATGTGGAAACTCCTTCACCATTCACAATGAAAAGGAGGCGTATGCATTGTCTTGTGATTATGCATATCAAGCTGCTCAATGTTATGAAGGATCATACTAGTTATTATAGCGCAAGAAATTAAAATCAAATGATTTTTTTGTTCAAAAGCATGTAAGAAAAGTCAATCTAATCATCAATCAAATTCAAAAATAGATACAAGGAGTTTTTGACCATGATTAGATTTTCTATTGATTTATATGAGGTAGAATATTAAAAAACATATAAAAGTAATAATCATTCATTGTAAAGCGTGACCTACATCTTCTCATATGTCGAGGCATCGGTTATGAAGGCTATTTGAAGACAATGATAGAGCGAATTAAGAACAGCGTGTTTAGCCATCTAAGTAAGAAAGTTGGCAGCGTGGAGAATATTGGCTTCATAGAAAGAGATGCTTTCAATTTCATCCATAAAGAGAGAAGATCAAGGATTACAAATGGTGATAGTAATACATTAATACAACTGTTCAAGGAAAGGCAAGCTGAGGATGGGATGTTTGCATGGAATATCTAAGTTGATGAGTCAGATAGCTTAGTTTATTTTATTTTTTTGGAGCAATGGCATGTCAAGGATAGAATATGATTGTTTTGGAGATGTCATAATTTTTGATACAAGCTATCGACTCAATAAATATAATCTGCTCCTTTTTGTTGAAGTGAATCATCTAGTAAAATGTCTTATTTGGATTAGCCTTTCTATCGAAAGAGATATTGAGTCATTTACATGGCTATTCAAAACATTTCTCCTTAATGAGTGATACATCCTATAACAATATTCACGATCAAGATCAATGGAGAGATCTATCAAAATTGCATTACGCATACTGCCATAGGTTGTACATAGCATATTTTGAAGAAAGCTCCTTCGAAGGTACATTTCTTTAATAGTAATAAGATAGTACAAAGTCTATTCTATACATGCATGAGCAAGTGTGACTCATAGAAGACTTTGAGCAAGCTCTACCATGCTAGATGAAGGCAATTTGCATGATCATGCTTGTCATCGACTTTATAAAATTAGATGCAAGTAGTCCACCACATTCTATAAAGACTCATTACGTATGGGTATCTTGTCAATTTGACCTCACATGTGTTCCACAAAGTGAGTCAAGCCCTAAGTAATTCGGACTTGAAAGCAACATTGATAGCAAATGCATTGGACATCACCAAAAATGGTCGAAATAACCTCCGATCAGCGAACAGACTTTGTCGTTGCATTCAGAATATTGAAATCGATCATAATATAAATATTGTAAAATCTAATGATCAATCAATTAAGCGCTCAAGTTATCAATGTGTCAGCGCTATATCGAGTCGAAGTGCGGCGATATCACGACTCGCGAAATTGATCATGCCATTAGCTTCAAAATATTGAAATCTATCAAATGAGACTATTCACGATTAATTTGGATGAGTCTGTGCAAATGTCGAATAATCAGCAATGGAAGCACGCAAATCGAGGCTGAAATGTATCTTTAAAAATGGTTGAAACAACCTCCGATCGATGAACGAACTTCTCCATCATGTTCAGAATATCAAAATTGGTTAGGATATAAATATTTCATAATTTAATGATCAACTGATCAAGCGCTCGAGTCGTCAATGCGTTTGCACGCATATCAAGGTTAAGACGCACTGACGTAAGCCAAATGACCCCATTTATGAAATTGATCATGCCATTGGCTTTAAAATATTAAAATCTATCAAATGAGAGACTATCATTCGGTGATGAGTGCAATGCTAATGTCAAAATGGCGGCGCAAATTGAGGCTAAAATACACTCGTCAAAAATTAACTCAAATGACCTCCAATGATGACGGTCTTTCCATTGTGTTGAATGTTGAAACTAGTCAAAATTTAAATATTGTACAACATCAACCGTTCAAGCGGCATCAATTGCGCGCATATCGAGGTTAGGAGGCACCAACGAGGATCAAACGACCTTCGTTCGTGAAATTGATCATGTCATTAGAAATGTCAAAATCTATCAAATAAGATTGTTACTCAATTCAAATAAATCGAATGTTGAGTGATCAAAAGCGTCGCGCATTTTGGTGACTCAATTTGGCTCTTGAACAAGCGACCTCCGTCCGATTTAGCATTATGTTAACATCAGAATTATCTTATATTGATATATATATATATATACATTGACTATGTACAATTAATGGCATGAAATCCACATTAAAATTATTTAATCAATTTAAAATTAATTTAAAACCCCATTATCTGCTCATGTTTCCCCATTTTTTTGTTTTATTAAAATAAAAAAATGGTTCCCTCCCCATTACTCCTGATTTTTCCTTCCCACTTTTCTCCTCTCTCCTGCACTCCCTCTCTCAACAAAAAACAAATTTTCACCCCTCTCAATCTCCTCCGCGGCGAATCACAAAATCCTGACTTCGCGCCGCCAGTTCGCATCATCCGCCCGTGGCGCTTTTCTGTTCCGCCTCAGCAGATCCCTCCTCTCCCGTTCAGCGTCCTGAAACCCGCCGCCCACGTCCGTTGGGCTTCCATCCGACCCACCGGGCACCTCTGGCTGAGACCAGCCAGGCTGTCCGTTGATTGTCCATACACGCCTTTCTCCAGCCGCACCGCGTTCGCGGCATGCCGACTGCCACTCCTCCATCCATCCACTCCACGCTCGCGCTGCTCCATCCAGACCCGTGACGGTATTGCTGCCACCATTCCATGTCGCCCGGCCGGTCCTCCTGCAGCCATCCACCACCCATCAGCCCATTCCACTGCCCCTGTCATGCCCCATCCATAACATTTTCCGCATCACCACTTCCATTTTACTGAATGGAAGAACATCGTCATGATTCTTCTTTTGATTTACGGCATCACCCTTCCATTTTCACCAGTCGGAAGAACATCGTCAGGTGAATTCTTTCAATTCTTCCTTCATCGTAACCTTCCAATTTTTCCTCGCCGTCAGGAAAAAACATCATCAAAGATTCGATTTTCAGCCGCATCGCTCTTCCCATTTTAAACTCGCGAATCAGGAAGAACATTGTCAAGAGGAGAATTCTTCTTCGATTTCGGCGCACCCTCTAACCCTTCAATTTTTGCCATGCAATGGAAGAACATCAAATGGCGAATTCTTCTTTCGGTTTCCGACGTCGCATTTCTCGCTTTAGCTTTCCAACCTTGCTGCCGCCTGGAGATAACATGTCAGAGGTGAATTTTTTCTTCGATTTATGGGTTGCACTCCTTACCTTACCTTCCTAAATTGCATACCTAACCCCATTCCTTTGCCTAGTATTACAGCGTACCAAAAATGCGTCAGAACATGTGTGATCTGTGAATGGAAATATATATACATGCTTGTGTTTCTTTGCAAGTTCAAAGACCTTTTTGTGCTCAAGAGGGAGCGATGAGAGATAAAAAATGGGTGGTATCATGATCGCCGCTATGTTTAAGAGGCATCTGAGTGTAAAGACACTTGTTAGATGTCTCCCCAGACAAAATATTGCCAAAATTTTGTCTAATTTCAGAAAAAGGAGAGAATATATATTGTATTTGTCTTCTTTCAGTCCAAGGCCTCGTCGTACTCAAGAGGAGTGATGAGATGAAAATCGGTTATGGTGTCAGACACCACACCTTCAGAGGAGTTAAGCTAAACACCTAGATGACCCACGGGATGACGTCGGGAGGCTGCCAAAATTGCGTCAAATCTTTTGACTTAAAAAAAAAGGAGAGAGTGAAATGAACTAACTTAAGAATGCTAAGTAAGTAAACCTGGAGCTAATTTTAAACTAAAAACATCAAACAAGCAAAAAAAGGGGAGGGAGCCTTTAAAGAAAATTTTGGAAAGAATGGAACACTCATATAAAATGCAAATAAAATTTGGGGGAGGTTAATATTAAACTCACAAACTCAAATAGCGATTCTCTATGGCTTAAATTGAAATAATAAAGTGAGTTTTCTTTTCTTGTAAATTCCACAAAATTAAACAAGCTTTAATTAGAATTTTGGAGATTAATACTCATAACAAACTTGCAATAAACTCAAAATTTAAGGATGAATCCAAATTAGGTTTAATAATTCTTATACTGAATATGGAGGTGATTATGCTATTAATAATCATAAGGCTAAAGCAATAAACTGAAATGACATATCAAAAGTGATGTAGATTGATAATCAAATGGGAGAATTACAAAACTCAAAGTAAACAAAATCATGAATGAAAGAGCTTTCTTCCATTTAAGAACTTCATTCTAAATTATGATTTTCAAAATCAACAAAATCACTAATTAAGCGAAACTAGCTAAGCTATAAACACCTGCATGTGTTAAGACATATATTTCAAGTGCAAATTTTAATGTCTGAAAAGGTTGCTAAATTGGAATATATTAAATATTAATCTAAAAATCTAATAAGATATTAGATCAATTTACAACGCCTTCATCACCACCGGATCTGCAACTCTTTGTACAAGCAGACAGGAGGCGATACTAAACCAAAATCTACAGAAATCATAGGGCTTCCTTTAATCAAAAATTAAGGAATTTCATTCTAATTATGATTTTCAAAATCAATGAAATCACTAATTAGGTGAAATTATCTAAGAAAACCTGCATGTGCTGACATAGAGATTTCAAGTGAATTTTAATGTCTAAAAAAGCATGCTAAATTGGAATCAAATGAAACTACAAAATCACTCTAACTCAAAAATAAAAGCGCTAAATTCTTAAATCCTGGGCACGACACTATCTTGTGCTTAAATTCAAGTGTCTGAGGATCTTTGTGGTTGCTTCCCGGTTTAGTCTTAGACTGGGTCCGGGTTAACAAAACTTAAAAAACATATAATAAGAGTTTCAAATCAGTGAAATATGTGTGATTGTATGAATGATAGATCTAATCCTTGTTAATTCTAAACATAGTTGGAGGATCTAAAGCTCTTAAATATATTCAAATAAATCAATTTTCAAATCAAATTAAGTAGCAATCTGCTTAAATGAATTTATCATTAAAAGCTTAAATCAAAACTCAATCTATCCACCTTTCGCAACCGTTTATCGATGGTGACAAATTAAGAAAATTCTATCTCACAAAGGAGCCAATGTCAAATCAAGTATTTTGCTATGTTCACTCTCAATCAATCTCTTGCCAGTAAGGATGTGGCATGTGTCCTCGCGGCGCGAGGCTCTACATATGAAGCGATTCGACCAAAGTCCTCGATCATGGTTTGGTATCGACTCCATTATATTATAATCACGGCGTAGCCCTATGTTCCCCAATGGCTCTTTGAGTTATGAATCATAGGGTATACTTGATAGGAAAAAATCTCTATCAGTAAACTTAAAGTCTCTTGATAAACACCACCCCAAGTCTATAATGATTTCTTGGATGATGTAACCCATTTGTTGCTAATAAGGATCCTTCGGTAAGGTTGGGTCAACTACCTCCTTTGATAAGGGTGGGTCTCGATTCTAAATGCGGCTTTTAAATATCAAACATTTGGTTAAAGTAAAATTAAAATTTCTCAATCACAAACTTTCTATTGTTTAATTATAATCTCATTCAAATCTCAAAGTGATCTTACGGGGTTATTATGCTCTAATATGTAATCTGAGGAGTTAGGGAGTCTAACTTATCTATAGTAATTTCATACATTAAATTGCCTTCGATGAGGAATTTCTAGCTGGACGACTAATTCTCTTTCATTACATTTTGTCAAAACAAAAAATGCAAAGTCATGGTTGTAAATCTCAAAACTATAAAGTAATCCTTTATGAATTCTAATATATTCTTTTACTACATTAAATGACAATATAAAGTGAATTATTTATGATAGAATATATCTAGATCATGTCATCATTCCCTCAACATCCTTTATGAAATGAATTTCTCTAAATTCTAAACTCTACATCTCTTATGCATTAGCATCTAACACTAGCCTTTCAGTTCTCTACTTTAGGGGTATTTACTTTGCTTTATAAAAGATCTAAAGTCCTCACAAAATGAGGGTGAAATCTCTGGGTAGTGTCTTATCTACTATTCCATTTGCCTTCTGAAAATTACACTAACACACCGTAAATCACTCTCTTCAATATTCAATTAAAATTATCGGTCATTTTTGAGCCACATTCTAGCGACTCGGGGACGGATTCTCTTTCCATCTTTGGCTAGTCATATATGTTTATAGTAGTAATAAAATTTTGAAAATTTAAAACAAAATGGTGATTTAAGTGTGTAATAAATTCAATATGAGGCTATATAGAATGAATCATTCAGGTGTATATCTTTATTACACCATTATTTTGTCTTGGCCTGCATCTTGAAAGTATGGGGTGAAATAATAATTGCTAATTACTAATCTCCATCTTTCACTTTTGCGAAATGGATCTACAAAGCACTCATTTCACCATTCGCTAGGTCATCTGAAACATCGCCTAGCCAACATCATCAAACACATGATATTACCATTCAATTTTGTAGCTTGAATTTCTAGTTGTCATAAGTAACTCTTACCCACTTATGGTACATTAGGTAAGCCAGACTCAAGTTCAAGCTCCTACTAGCCATGCCAACCTAAATAATAGCCAGGAGTTCTCGAGAGAACTTCAGTTTTCAAAAGGCTAGGTCAATCTAAAGCTCTCGTGACGAAAAGAACTGTCAGTGAAAATGTGTCTTTAATGCCTATGGTGCTACCACTTTGAAGAAAGCATGATCATGAAGCTTCCTCATCGAGAAAATTAACCAAGGCAGAGAAGAAGAATGCGAGAGGCCAAGATCCCCTTTGAATAACCTAGTGAACAAGTGATATTATCACCAGAAGTGAGTATTCCTACCCACAATAACTTTGACAATCTAAAGTGGGTAAAGAGGAATAGCTCTACTAGCAAAGTAAAGCAGTCTTTCTGGAAGAACCAACCACGTCAAGCTCCACCACCACAAATGATAAACAACTCACCATGATACATAAAGTTCTCAAAGCAGCCAAGGATAGAGGTCTAATGAAAAGAAGATTTCAGAGACCTATGGTGATGGAAAATACTAAAGCTCTACCAAGAAAGTTGTCATCTCTTATAGTAACTAGCTAGCGAGCCCAGTATGCTTCACATGGTGAGCATCGGAGTGTGACACTTGGATCGCGTGTCCAAGAATCTATTGTCGAAAGGTCCTAGCGAAAGGGTAAGCAAATATGGAGGCCAAGTAATGATACTTTGAGTAATAGAAGAGGTGTGACATCGATACATATACTCAAATTCAAAATTAACTCAGTGGATACCCAAAAGAAGATATCATTGATGAAAGATATGATGGTTGACACCACGGAGAATCTCTAGGATCCCATCATCGTCGATTTTACCCACAGAGAAGGTTGGCGTTGATTGTGGTCCTTAATAGAAGAAGTGGTTGTCACATTGAACCGAGATCCACCGGAAACATCGATCAAATTTGTGTGCAAGAAAATAATGAAGAAGATTATATGGAAGAAGAAGTTGTCTATATGGTCGAGATATAGATGAACTCATCGGCAACATAAATTGAAAATCAACTTGAATTTGATGCTTATGAAGAAGAGTCTTCACAGAAGCAAATAGAGGATGGATCTTAGATCTTTGCTGAAGTTGAAGAAGAAAAAGACCATAATGAGAAAGATATCATGGGTGTCGAAACTGTCTATATGGTTGAACTAGAAAATGATCTACACTTTTATAATCAAGATGCATAACAACAACCATATCTAAATGCAAAGAAAGGATCAAGTTCTTTTCCCTAAAATGAGCAAGTAGCAGAACAATAATAAGAAATAGAAGAAGAGGAAGAGCCTGTACTGATTGACACCATGGCGCTAGCTAGAGAGCAAAGAGAAATGCAGCGTCAAATGGAGGTCAAAAATAAGGAGATTGCACAGCTTGGTACCAAAATAAATGATATGATGGTACAAATAAATATCATGATGGAGATGTTGCAGAAGAATATCACATCAAGTGCAGTACCTGTCTTGTCTGCTAATCAACAGGCAACTAATAATGCAACTTCTATACTACCAGCCACTATGGTACCTCAAGCTCCTACAGTACATGCCATGCATGAAGTGTGGAACGAAGTTAACCCACTTCCTCTCCAGTCGATAATTCAAAATCTGGCTAGCACACTGGGAACTATAAAAGCTACTCAGTTGGAAATGATAATCAATGAAAAGATAAAGGCAGTCATAGCCTCAGAGTAGGCTAAAAAGCTAGTGAGTAAAGGTCGCCCTTACCCAACTAACTATGATCAAGTGTCGTACCTGAAAGGTTACTCAGTGCCAAAATTTAGTACATTTAGCGGGCTTGGTAATCCAAAGCAACATCTGGCTCAATTTAAGGCTACTTGTGATAACACAGGAGGGAATGATGCACTATTTTTCCATCAATTCGTCAGTAGCTTGACCTCAGCCTCTTTCGAATGGTATGTAGAATTATCAAATGATTCAGTTAAAACCTTTGTTGAGTTAGAGACTATATTTGTGAAAGAGATCAGAGAAAATCACAATGACCTTGCCATGTTGAATAGAAGGAAAGAGAGTCGGTGACAAAATTCATAAGTCATTACTACAACTAAGTATGAAGTGCAGCAATTTGGAAGAAGAACATGTGATCCAATTGCTAATGGGCAATATGGATGATAAAATGGCACCATTTTTTATGCATGGCGTCGATTGCAACATTCAGATTTGCTCGATAGGGTGGCTAAATTGAAAAGTTGAATTGCCTAAGTCTAAAGTCTGAGCAGAAAAACAAACCTTCGGACTCAAGAAGAAATGAAACTCATGCTTCTATAGCTCAAATGGCAAAAGCGGGGTAATATACAATGTGGATAAAGGAAAGCAGATGTACAATGATGATAAGGGTAAAAGCACATTATTCTAATCCACAACGATATTAGGAGGCAATGACAAATCCCGAACTTTTCCAAGTGGTGGGGAGCATCCAAAATAAGCGATAAGAGATGATGAGCAAATGGCCATCTCAAGAAAAAAGATGAACAAAGAATATTCCTTTAGAAGGGATAGTGTGGCTAAATTATTTTGACAAACAGTCAAAGATGGTTTACAATTACCAGAAATTAAAAGGCTTGAAGAAGCTGATCAAGTCAACAATCCAAATTATTGTCCCTATCATCGGATAGTCAATCATCTTATTGAAGATTGTTATGTCTTCAAAGATTGGCTAGAAAGGAAGTATCGGTGAGGTAAATTTACACTATCCAGTGTCTAGTCAACCCAAAGAGAGTCTAAGGATGATTACGTCCTCTTTAACATCCAGTGAAGATAAATAGAAGGAGAAATTAATTTATACTGAAGAATGGCAAATAGTAGTCTCCAAAAAGACCTTGAAGATGCTAATGCAGTTAAACGACGTCCCTAGTGTTAAGTGGAAATCACCACTTAAACCTATATTGGACTTAAGAGAGATGCCTAAACCAAGTATTTGGGCTTCTCAGTGGCATTCGATAAGGTTCATCACGACATGAAGCGGTCTACTAAAATGCCTCATAAATCAAAGAAAGGCTAAGAAAAGGAAGATCAAGAATAGAACAACAACTCAAAAGATCATTAACAATCTAGAGGAGTATCACCAGCCAATAAGATAGCCATTTAGGCTTGCAGACTTCATGCCTAAACTTCGCATTACTAAATCAAATGAAGAAGATAATGGTGAATCTTGCTAAAGACATGAATCATCTATGTGATGTCGGATATTCTTTATGGTTACTCAGAAATGACAAGGGTAGTAAGACAAACTCAACCAACCCATCAAAATTCTTATCGAAAGCAAGAAAGCACGAGCTAATCTGAATTTTGTTTAATGACTCAACAAGATAATAGTTAGATGAAGATCTATATTTTCTCGATGGAGAAGAGCCAGACTCATCGATATCATCATGTATGAAATGTATGACATTGAAAAATGAGTCTAACCCTTTTGGCCAATCTTCCGGAATAAGAAGGAATTTGAAGAAACTACCTCTTGAAGAATGCAGTGAGGTGATTCAAGTTCAGTTGAGAAGTGGTAAAGTCTTACCACCTTCATCAAAGAAGGGAAACAAATTGAAGTCAATGAAGATATCATTTTCATAAATTCTAGGATAAAGCCTAAATCAAACGAGAAGATAGATTATAATATTCTATCACACCTGAGAAAGATCCTTGCACAACTAAGTGTGTATGAGGCTCTCTTGATGTCAAAAGATCTCCGAGAAACTTTGATATAGCTCTCAAAGATCCGGAGAGTTATGAAGCTTACTTTGCTAAAAAAATGCATGATTGAAGCATTGCAAACTCAAGATCTCCCAGTAATTATATTTTGAAGAAGATCTTATGTTAGGAATGGAATATCACAACCATCCTCTTTTACATTCGCGGTGATGCATCTCGATCACAAATTGATTGATCCGAGGTTCTTCTATCAATCTTATGAGTCTAAAGGTATTGAGAGGATTATCACTGATATCCAACATCTTGGGAGAGATAAATTGATGGTTCATGGGTTCAATGAAAAGGAAAACTCGGGTTCTTTTATTCTCTGCTCAAATTCAAGATTTATATACAAAGCCAAGTTTCATGTAATCGATGTGATACATCATTTAAGCTCTCTTGCGGTGGTGGTGCATGAGTATGGCATGGTCCCATCAACTATGCATTAATGTATGAAGTATCTAAAAATGGAGAAGAATTCAAAATTGTAACCTACAACCATTCTCCATCAATGAAGCAAAGATCTATGAAGATGCAAAATATTTCATCCTAAAAAGCTTATGCTAACAAAACCTCTTGAAGCGATAGCATCCACTTCAAGAACTAAAAGTAATTTCACAAAGTGAAAGAGCGAAACAAAGTGGGAGAAGAAGGCAATGCCGACTCTCCCTAAAGCACTGATTCTAAGTCAGAAGTTCCTCATTTGGGAAGTGACGAAGAAGAAGAAGATATGTCTATCAAACCTAAGGGAACTTATATGCTTTCAAGAAAAGCATAGTATTAAATAAATGATTCTAATTCAGACTATGATTTTGAATCTACTTATAGAAATAGAGTTTAGATGGATGCATCACGGAGGATAGCTCACTTGGTAGTCGATGACTCACTCAAAATTATACCCATCCCAGCAATGCTTCAAAGAAATCATCCACTAGAGTTCATAATATTGAAGAATTAATAACATTCTATGTCATGGTTGAGATTGCGAGCGAACTCTATTTTATAAATCGAGTCACCTCAAGATTTTGAATAGTCTGCTCAACATAAAAGTTCTAATGAGATAGTACCAACAAGAATACCAATATACTATCTACAGAAATTACGAAGAATGATGTGTAAGCTTGGAATTCATATGAGAACTACTAAACATAGGACTCAAGTCTTTAACAAAATGTGGAGCTAAAGAAGTCCTCAGGCATCATGAAGAAGTGATAAGTTTATCACTAAAGGTCAGGGTTCATCCACAAATCTCATCAAGATAGAGCTATTATAATATAATAGAAGAGATCGAGACTCATAGTGATGAAGAAGATGATTCTCATGAAATCTTCTTAAAATGATGAAGAAGTAGAAAGCACTTGAAGAACTCAAAGATGGTGGACAAATAGCTACTGTGGATGAAGTTAAGGAAGTCAACCTTGTAGCTGAGGATGATTCCCATCCAACTTTCGTTAGTGCCCTTCTGCCTGATGAGAAAGTTGAAAAGCTAAAATGCTACTTTGTGAATTCAGGATTTGCTTTGCTGACATATTCGAAATGTCGCTTATCCCCATGTAGCATTTTACAAACTAGCTATTAAACCCGGATGCAACCCATTAAGCAAGCTCTAAACAAATAAGATTAGAGATTGAAAACGTGTAAAAACTAAGAAACTAATCGAAGAAGGCTTCATCAGAGGAGAAGTATATGTAGATTGGATAGCCAACATTGTCCAGTTAGAAGAAGAATGGCCAAATCCATCTTTACATTGACTTAGAGACCTAAATAAGGCGTGCCCAAAAGATGACTTTCACTTCTCGAACTATTGGTGGACAACACTTCCAACTATGACATGTTCTCATTCATGGATGGATCATCAGGATACAACCAAATCAAAATGACACCTAAAGATGAAAAATATACATTGTTCAGAGCACTAATTGGCATCTATTGCTATACGGTCATGCCCTTTGGCTTGAAAAATATTGGAGCTACATACCAGAGAGCCATGACACTTATTTCTGATGAGTTGATTCATCAAAATGTGGAATGTTATGTCAACGATTTGGTAGTGAAGAGCTTAAAGGAAAACCACTTTGAAGACTTGAGAATTGTATGAGAGAATCAAAAAATATGATCTCAAGATGAATCCTCTAAAATGTGCATTTGGGGTATCCTCTAAAATTCATGGGGTACATTATACATCACAGAGGCATTGAAATCAATCCTGCTAAAATCAAGGAAATTATGGAGATGCCTCCACCGAAGAGTTTGTGTCAGCTCCGTTCTTTACAAGGACAGGTTGCATTCATCCATCGATTTATATCAAACTTATTAGGACACTGTCAATCATTTACAAGGTTGATGAAAAAGGATTCTCCATTCAAGTGGGACAAGGAGTGCCAAGAAGCCTTCAATAGCATTAAAAGCTACCTGTTAAATCCACCAATCCTACACCTATTCAGGAAGCCCTCATTCTATACATATATATTAGAAGAGTCCCTTGGAGCATTATTGACACAACACAATGAAGAAAGCAAAGAGAATGCTCTTTATTATATCAATCGAAGATTAATAGGAGCAAAAATGAGATACTCTCTGATAAAGAAGCACTATTTAGCATTGATCTTTGCAGTCCAAAAGCTTCGTCACTATATATTATCTCACAAGATTACCTCATCTCAAAAATCGATCCGCTGAAGTACTTGATGATAAGACCAGGGTTGACAAGTCGTTTGGTAAGATGGGCAGTATTGCTTTTGCAATTTGATATCACATGCGTTTCACAAAAAGCAATGAAGGGACAAGTCTTAGCAAATTTTGTTGCTGCACATCCCATCCAGTGAACTCTTCTCTTAATGATGATTTTCTTAATGAGCAAATTCTGCTCATTCATGAAGGAGAAAAATCACAAAATTTTGAGCTTTGATGGAGTATCAATCGTCAACACGAGAAGGAGGATAAGAGATGATCATATGGATTATTTGAGCGAGAACTAATAATGAAGGCGAATATGAAGCATTAATGGGTAGGTCTTGAAGAAACTATTTTCATAGGCATTCAAAATCACATTTTGGTGATTCTCGCTTATTATAAATCAAGTACTTGGCATCTATAGAATCAACAAGCTTGAGTTAGCTTTCTATCATAAACGAGTTCTTGAGCTAATGAAGTGGATACCAAATATCACACTAACTCGAGTCTCTCGATCTGAGAATAGCAAAGCCAATTGTTTAGCAAAATTAGCTAAGGAAATGGCAAGTATGAATGGTGATTATGTCATGATCGACATATTTACTCGATGAGTTCTAGAGCCAGTAAAATATCAATCCCCGCAGGTAGAGAGATTACCAAATTTGATGACCCGATGTGACTCGTTGCTCATTCTGTTCCAAGAAGAGCTAAGAATGACATTGCCTCGGAAAAGCGTGTGAAGCCTTTTATTGTAAGAGTCACGCTGATTGAGGCAAGCCTTCATCGACTACTTTAAAGAAGGAAAATTACCAAGTAATAAATCATAGCGACTCAAATCGATAAGAGAATGTTTATGCTTTTTCAATACTTATATCATAGATCCTTTGAACAAATGTGGCTATGATGCCTATGTAGATGAAGCTAGCAAAGTGATGGTTGAAGTTCATGAAGGACTTTATGGTGCATCGGTCCCAAGATGGCATGGTAGTAAAGATCAAAAGATGGGTTATTATTGGCCTTCTATGGTGAGAGATTGCATTAATCATGCTAAGAAGTGTGTCAAGTATATAGAAATCTCATCCATCAACCTCCAAATCCATTACACCCAATAGCATCCGCCATTGAATGTTGGGGTACATATGTAGTGGGCAATTAATCCACCGTCGTCATTTGGACATCATCTAGCGGTGGTGATTTTTTCTAAGTGGGCTGAGGCTACTCCATTTAAAGAAGTTACTACTGATCGAGTTATTAACTTCTTCACACATAATGTGGTCTATAGATTTGGAGTGTCACTAATAATTTTTTAATAATGAGTTTTCAAAAGTGCAAAGATTTATAAATTTGTCGATCGACACAAAATTGATTGGTGATACTCTTCAATATATAATCCAAGATCAAATGGTTTGGCTTTCAACAAGACATTTATTAAAACCTCAAGAAGATTCTCACTAAAAATAAGAGAGAATGGCATACCAAGCTAATAGAGACTCCATGGGTGTATCGAGCTACCTACAAAATGCTGACTAAAGCCACTACATATTCATTGATATTTGGAACTGAAGAAGTTCTTCCGCTCGAAGTTGAGTTACCTTTACTTCGAGTAACCATCCAATACAGTCTAACTGAGGATCAAAATGTCCATCTGATAATGGAGGAACTTGACATGCTTAATGAAGTTAGATTGCAAGCTCGTCAAAATCTAGAAGTCTATCGAGAAAAGATGTTTAAGGCTTTTGACCATATGGTGCGGCCCCGAACATTCCAAAAAGGAGAGTTGGTTTCTAATGAGAAGACCAATTTTCTTAATCAAAATTTGGTGTGGTGAGCTAAGGAAGGCCCTTTTATCATTGAAAAGGTATACCAAGAGGGGCATACCAACTCATTGACCTAAAGGGTGAAAGACCAATGCCAATTAATGGTCGATACTTGAAAAGTATTATACTTGATGACCACATATGATAGAAATCCCCGCAAGGCGGGGCATTTTTTAGTATATATTTAGGTTTACATCGTGCTTCATGTCGAGATCCCTAAATAAACATACTCTAGATGAAGAACTTTTATGAAAATTCCTGTTACAGGGGCATTTTAGATTTTTATATGATGAAATCAATGTTGTATATTAAAATCCCTTTTAGAGTACATCAATTCAAATATGGTATTTGTATATTTTCATCTTGAAAATTCTCTAAATACTTTAGAATTCTCCACAAGACAAGGGACATTTTTTTAGTTTATATTAAGTCTATTTGAGTTGACATCATGCCATAAGATGAGATCCTCAAACATATTTTGATTCAGGTTAACATCGAGCATTATGCAAAAATCCCTGAATATATTTATAATTATCATTATTAAGTTGCATATTCTTGTAGAAATAAAAAGAATCGATTTCTATGCATGAAAGGACAACCCTAAATGTCAAGAAATTTATCTCTCTGATTTACCAAATTCTAGATCAAGTCAAGAACTCATTTGAAGCTTCAATCAAGTTGGAGAAACATCAACCTCTACATCTAAAGTCTAGGACGGATGAGTTCTAAAGGTCGGACTCAACAAGCCCAAATATGGCAAGTTCTCCTCACTCAACAAGCGCAAGAAAAGGCCATGGTGAAAGAGCTCTTTCATCATCGATGATAAAATAACCAACCCACTATAAAAGAATACCAAGTTCTCGAACTCAACAAGCCCAAATATGGTTTGGCGCTCTCACTCAACAAGTTGCAAGAAAATGCCATAGTGAAAGAGTCCTTGCTCGTCAGTCCAATGATGATAGCTGTTCAATCTTAAACCAGGTCCAACTTAGAGATTACAAGCAACTAGGATCTAAGAGATCTTTCAACTTGATCGATAGATTAAGAAAATTTGAGGAAACACTCAATTCAGGGCTACCTCAAATCAATCTATATATTACATATAAGGTGATATTTCAATATATTCTCAAATGATCTGATCAAGCTCAAAGCACAAATCAAAGCATGTCTCCTCATCAAGTTCGTCAAAGCAGAAAGCGGGCAGGAAGCAATTCATACAAACATGGCCAACTAAAAGAATTTTATGGTTATTCATTTTGTTAAAGCGCACGTTGCTAGAATAATAACTCAACATTAACCCTATATAAGCCAAAAGGTTGGGTCATCATGTATTCCTTCAAGCGACGCAAGATTCATGGGTACATACACTTCGACAAGTCAATAGGGACAAAATGGTCCTTCATCAAGTCCATCAAGCTCAAAGCTAGGATAGAATTTCAAATCGATCAAGCATGGATAAATGATTCCCTTCATCAAAATAAGCAAACCAATTCCTCCATCAAGCACAAAACTGGTTCGAAACTCAAATCATGGACATAAAGAAAGAGATCTTCAAAGCCATTGAGATAGTAGATGGTGTAAGAACTTTTATCAATACAAGTCGATAAACAATCCTCATCATTTAGCGATGTCGAATAAGGCTAATGACAAATCTGTCAAAGCTTAGTAATTGCAAGCTAAAATGATCCTATGGCGGCCAAATGGTCAATTTTCAACAAATGTGACTCACTTCATGCATGAATCATATTTGTTGAGGGGCATTTATTGACCTCCACATGTGTGCCACAAAGTCGAGCCAAGCCCACAAGTCTATTGATGGACTTGAAAGCGAAGTTGAAATCGGGCTCAAATGCATGGACATCAAAATGATTGAACCTCCGATTGAGCAACCATTGCGAATGAAATTGAATAAAAATCTAATATAAATTAATTACGAGCTATCGATATCATATGTCGAAATCTGCGATGATATCAAACACCTCGTTCAAGAAATTGATCATGTCGTTAGCTTCAAATATTGAAAACTATCAAATGAGACTATTCGTTAATTGGATGAGTGCAAATGTCGAATAATCGGCTGATCGCGGCAAATGTCTGGATGTCTTTGAAAATGGTCGAAACGACCTCCGATCAATGAACGGACTTCACCATCATGTTCATAATATTGAAATTGGTCAGGAAATAAATATTATAAAATTTAATGATCAAACGATAGCCTTGTCAATGCATATAGAGTCATGAGGCACCGATGCAAGTCAAATGACCCCCATTTGTGAGATTTATCATGCCATTGGATTCAACACATCAAAATCTATCAAATTAGACTATCTGTGCTCAATTCAGACAAGTCTTTATGAATGCCGAATAATCAGAAATGGCGATGTCAATGTAAAATATCACTAAAACAAAATCAACTCAAATGACCTCCGATCTATGAACGGACTTCTCCATTACATTCAAAATGTTGAAAATGATCAAATTTTAAATATTGTACAACTTCATAATCAACCGATCAAGAGCTTGAGTCATCAACGTGCCTGCACGCATATCGAGGTCAGGAGACATCGACGTGGATCAGATGACCTTCGTTCACAAAATTGATCACGTCATTAGCTTCAAAATATCAAATCTATCAAATAAGATTATTCACACTCAATTGCAGTCACGTGTCGCGATCAGCGCGGCGCATTTTGGTGTGGACTCAATTTGACATCGACTTGAACTAACGACCTCGATCACAAAATGAACTCATTACGTTGAACATCGAATTACTTGATATGATATATGTGTGTTTATTGATGCGAAATCCACATTAAAATCATTTAATCAATTTAAAATTAATTTAAAAAAAATCCAAATTATCCCCATGCTTTTCCGTTTGACCCCTCCGTGTCATCCTCTCCACAATCTATTCCGGTGGCCAAAAACCCTCGCCGTCTACTGTCTGCAGATTCCGCCTCCATGGCACTCACGCGCTTCCCCATGCTGCCCACCCATATATCCGCTGCCAGTCGCTTCTCCATCCGAACCCACTCGCTGACCCGCTGATCCAGGCCCATGGCCCGTTGCCGCTCCGTTCCACCACGCTGTCGTACTGCTTTGCATCCACCAGTCGCCCCACCTCCATCCCTCTATTCAGCCCTGCTTGGTTACTGCAAACCATAGTAGCCACCTCCTCCTTCCGCTGTGCAACCCAAGTGACTGTAACCGCCGATCTTTTCACGCATGGAAGAACATCATCAAGAGGCTTCAATTTTTGCATCGCATGCCCCATAACCCTTCCATTTTCCCGTCAAGCGTCATCAGGAAAATTCTTCTCGATTTTTGCATCGCCTCATCTAACCCTTCCAATTTTTCTTCAGATTGGAACGTGTCAGAAGTAATTCTTCATTCAATTTTCATCGCCCCTTCTTTAGCCTTCCGTTCTTTCACTCTGGGAAGAATATCGTCAAGAGGTGAATTCTTCTTTCAATTTCTGACATCGCACTCCTTGTAACCCTTCCAATTTTCACTTCACCATAATCGGGGGAAGAACATTGTCAAGAGGTTAATTCTTCTTTCAATTTTTGGCATCGCATTCCTCGCTTTAGCTTTCCAACCTTTGCTTCCTCACAAATCGGGGAAGAACATCATTAAGAAGTGAATTCTTCTTTCAATTTTCGGCATCACACTCCTTACCTTACCTTCCTAAATTGCATACCTAACCCCGTTCCTTCTCTGAGCATTGCAGCGCATCAAAAATTCGACAGAACATGTGTGATCTGTGAATGTGGAAATATATATACATACTTGTATTTCTTTGCAAGTTTGAAGACCTCGTTGTGCTCAAGAGAGCGCGAAGAGATGAAAAATAGGTTGTGGTGTCACAAGACACTCTACCTCAAGAGCGTCAGTAAACCAACACTTGTTAGATGCTAGATGAAATCTTTGCCAAAATTTTATCTAATTTTTAAACTTAGAAAAAAAGGGGGAATGAATATATATTACATTTATCTTCTTTCAGGTCTGAAGGCCTCATGTACTCAAAGAGGCGATGAGATGAAAAATTCTATGATATGATACATATCTCAAGAGCGTCTTGTAAGTAAAAATACCGATCCCCTTGCGGGGATCTTTGGGAGGCGCCAAAATTATCAAATCTTTTGACTTAGAAAAAAGGGGAGATTGAAATGAACTAACTTAAAAACACTAAGCAAAAAAAAACATGCAGCTAATTTTAAACTAAAAGCATCAAACAAGAAAAAAAAGTGGGGGGCTTTAAAAAAATTTTTTGGAAAGAATGGAACACTCATATAAAATGCAAATGAAATTTGGGGGAGGCTAATATTAAACTCACAAACTCTAATAGCGATTCTCTATGGCTTAAATTGAAATAATAAAGTGAGTTATCTTTCTGTAAATTAAATAAATAATTTGGGGACTAATACTAAACTCATACTTGCAATAAACTCAAAATCTAAGGATGAATCCAAATTGGGTTTAATAACTCTTATACGAATATGGAGGTGATTACCATGCTAGCTAATAAGCATAAGTAGGGCTAAAGCAATGAACACTAAAATAGGCATAACTTATCAAAAGTGATGTAGATTGAACATAATCAAATGGGGAGAATTATAAAACTCAACAAGTAAACTAAATCTTTTGAAGGAGCTTTCCTTCAATACAAAATTTAAGTAACTTCATTCTAAATTATAATTTTCAAAATCAATGAAATCACTAATTAGGTAAAATTTTAAACTATAAACACTATGTGCTACAGAGATTTCAAGTGTAAATTTTAATGTTGAAAAGTAAAGTAAATTAAAATATATTAAATATTAAAAAAATCTAATAAGATATTAGATCAATTTACAATGCCTTCTTCACCCGGATCTAATTGTACAAGGTGACGATACTAAAAAAATCTACAAAATCATAGGGCTTCCTTTAATCAAATTTAAGAAATTTTATTCTAATTATGATTTTAAAATCAATGAAATCACTAATTTGGTAAAATTATCTAAACTATAAAAACTTGCATGTGCTCGTACATAGAGATTTCAAGTGCGAATTTTAATATTTCTACAATATAATGGGTATACTTGATAGGGCAAACAATCCTCTGTCAGCTAAGGTAGACTTAAGCTTGTCTCCTTAGACAAACATCACCCCAAGTCTACAATGATTTTTAGGATGACGTAACTCATGTGTTGCTGATAAGGATCCTTCGATCAGGTTAGGTCAACTACCTCCTCTGACTAAGTAGACTAAGGACCGTGATTGCCCGAGATGACGGAACCATGGGATCTAGAACGGGCATGTCATCATTCCCTCAACCATACGATTTAAGTTGAAATGATGAATATCATAATCTAAATTCTGAAGCTCCACATGCTGCTACTATACACTATGCATTAAGCAATCTAACGACCTTTGAAAGTTCTCTCTCACTTATTGGGAGGGGTATAACTATGTAAATCGGAACTATCTAAAGTCCTCAAAATGAGGGTGAAATCTCGGTGTCTTTACTATTCCATCCAAAATTACACTAACACACCTTAAATCACTCTCTCAATATTCAATTCAAAAAATCAAGAGGTGGTGAGAATTTTTGAGCCCACATCAACAATGTAGTGAGTCCAGAATAATGTATGTCAAATCTCTAAACCAATAAGTTCAATCGATTGTTTCTTAGAGGGTTATGGACACATGGAATAGAATGATGACAAGATTTCAAGTGCGACTTGTCAACAATTGTTCTATTGTTAAGAGTCCAATTTGAAATAAGCTATATTTTACACAAGAAAGCTTTATACAATATTTGATGAAGAATTTTGCATGGAGTTAGAGATTAGCGCAAATGTGTGATGACAATCCCATGGAGTATTTGGTGAGAAATTTAGAGAATAAACATGCTTCCAAAATATGGGTCCATTTTGACAAGACATGCCTAAATGTAACTTATAGTTATAAAAAAATTTGAAATGATGAGATTGCTTTGTTATTTTGAGTTCTTAGTCGAAGATATTATGCATTTCATAAGTATTCTTCTCATGATGGTCAACCATAGCAAGAGGGATATCTACTTTGGCGATTCTTACAGAACTTAAAAGATGTAAAGCAATGATGTAAATGAAATTGGCATTATTTTTTTGAACCACATCGATCGATATCAATATAAGCACGTGGAACAAGGTAATAAGATAGAGGAGTATATCAGGATCCTTAAAAAAACTATTGATAATGTCAAACTATATTATATGGGAATTCACCCTCTAATAATAGCTAAGAATAAGAAGTCAAGCACGATAAATGAAATGACATTTTAAAGGATCCGATTAAGCAAGCCAAAGGGTGTTTCAAATGCAAGGCTTAATAGATATTAGGAGAGAACCAAGAAAGCCAAGAGTAATTTTCTATTTTCCTTTGAAGTTATAGTCTTTAAATATTGCTTTTAAACTTTAAACCATAATATTTTTATTATTATAGAGACCAAAGAACAACCTGAGAGGGGTGGAACATGTAGGGTCACCCATTGCAACACCTTTTTCTATTATGCTAGAGTGCTTTTCAGGTATGCATGGAAAACCCGTCAGTCATGCTCTTACATATCATTAACTAATATGATGTTCTATTCTAGGAATTTAACTCAAGCTCAACAATCAATCAATGTACAATGAAGGGTACACTAGGCGATGATGGATATCATTATAGAAAATATTTTAATACATGATATCATTTAGTTGTGTGTTCTTATTTTACATACTTTTTGATTTGACTAAAATGTGTCAATTAGTAGAGTATGTTGTATGACTAATCTTTGTACTTCAACATCTACTAGTTTTGTTTTTAATGTGGTGGTGATATTTTGTAGTATAAACCACTGAAAATTCTCATCAATGAATTCTATATTATATAACCAAAATTTATGGAACATTTTATCTCCAAATAGGCGAAATAATCTCCAAACAACTTGCATTTGCATCTACTAACTATTTTATCTACAAACGGGGCAAAATAATTGACAGAGAAGGGAAAATGGGGTGTACTCTTTGGAGAGTATAGAGTACATGTTTATCCCAAAACTAAAATAACCTCAATAGCTTGCATTTGCATCTACTGACTATTTTATCTGCAAATAGGGAAAAATAACTGATAGAAAAGGAGAAAATGGGGGTGTACACTTTGGAGAGTACAGAGAGTGCACATGCTAAACATCCCATAAAACTAGCAAAATAACCTCCAAACAGCTTGCATTTACATCTACAAACTATTTTATCTACAAATAGGGCCAAATAACTAACAGAAAAGGGGAAAATGGGTGTACTCTCTGGAGAGTACAGAGAGTACATGTGCTAAACAACCCCTCAAACTGGCAAAACAACCTCCAAATAGCTTGCATTTTCATCTACTAAATATTTTATCTGCAAAGATGGCATAACATCTAACAGAAAATGAGAAAATGGGGTGTACTCTCTGGAGAGTACAGAGAGTGCACATGCAAAGCTACTCCGGAACTCCCCAATTTGAATGAAAGAATTGATGAAAATGTTAAAAAAAAATTTGATAAGAAAGTGTACTCTCACGAGAGTACATAGAGCACAGGTGCAAAACAATCCCAAAAATCTACCATGAAGCCAATCAGGTTCGAACGAGAATTTTTTGAATTTTTGTAGAACTTTCAATTAAATTTTAGCTCTCTGAGCAAAACAATAAATAATATTTAATAAATTATTAGAATATATTGGATTGTAACATTGAGTTTCGGTAAATGGTAGTGCTCTTAAACTATTTTCCTTTTAAAAAAAATTGAAAACAAAATAAAACTAAGCATGATTTTCATCTCTAATCCAAATTATTAGGAGTAAATTGAATTACTCTTAACACGCATGATCTTTATAAGGAATGATTGGAATGATTGTAAGTTTGGATCCAAACTATTTTGACTAAATCGCTCTTATCACTATTTTATAAAGCCAAAAAAAGGTATCCACAATTACGTTTAAATATTTTCATCTTAAATTTGTTATTTTATATTTAAAAATTCAATTAATTAGTTTGTCTGTACTATATCATTTATTTCTATTTTTATAAACAAAGTATAGTTTTAGAAATATTCAAAATATTTATAAAGTAAATATTTTAAAAATAACTATTTTACCATCGATCGATGCTAAGTATCATTATTTTATATAGATAATTTATGTAATATTTATTGAAACTTCAAATACATTTTTAGTATGTCAAATTTATTTTATTTCAAATTTCAATCAGTGTCAAATAAAATAGAAAATAAAATCAGTTTAAAATGATCCCTAAATCCACTACGTATAGAGAATACAGAGAGTACACATGCAAATTTGTCTCCAAATTGCTTCTAATAGAATCTGTTAGACATATTCTCTCCAAATTGGCAAAAAAATCTTTAAAAATGAGAAAATTATTTGTACTCTGGAGAGTCTGGAGTACATACAAAACTCAAAAGTTAACAATCAGCTCAAAAAGCTTTGGAGTCTTGTAAACATATTCTCCAAACAGGAAAATATCTAGAAAAAAATGAGAAAATAGTGTACTCTCATGAGAGTACAGAGTACTGATGCAAAACAAAATCAACCAAATCAATCTAAATTACCAGAATCTAGAATAAACATATTCTCTCCAAACAGACTAAAAATTTAAAAAAAATGAGAAAATAGTTTGTACTCGAGAGTACAGAGTACACCAAAATAGTTCAAAAGCTAAGCCTCCAAACAACTTCTAATGGAGTATTGTAAATATTTTCTCCAAAGCGCCAAAAAAAAAAAAAAATGAAAAATAGTTTGTACTCTCATGAGAGAGAGTACAAATCTGAAATAGCCTTAAAACTAACCAATCAACCTTCAAATTACTGGAATCTAGTAAACATATTCTCTCCAAATAAGCCAAAAATATAGAAAAATGAGAATAATAATATGTACTCTCGGAGAGTGTAGAACTTGCAAAATAGCTCAAAAAAAGCTAACAATCATGCTCCAAACACTTTCTAATGTAGTCTTGTAAACATATTCTCTCCAAACATGTCAAAAAATATGGAAAAAAGGAGAAAATAGTTGTACTCTCATAAGAGTATAGAGAGTACAGATACAAAAAAAATCCTAAAAACTAACCAATCAGCCGCCAAATTACTTCTAATGGAATCTAGTAACATATTCTCTCCAAACAGGCTAAAAAAATCTAAAAAAATGAGAAAAACATCTGTACTCTCAGGAGAGTACAAAGAGTACACCTACAAAATAGCTCAAAAAAGCTAACAATCAGGCTCTAAACAGCTTCTAATGGAGTGTTGTAAATATTTTCTCTCCAAACAGGCAAAAAATCTGGAAAAAAAATGAGAAAATAGTCTGTACTCTCATGAGAGTACAGAGAGTACAGATGCAAAACAATCCTAAAAACCAACCAATCAGCCTCCAAATTACTTCTAATGGAATTTAGTAAATATATTCTCTCCAAACAAGCTAAAAAATCTAAAAAAAATGAGAAAATAATTTATACTCTCAAGTGAGAAATGTACAAAATAGCTTAAAAAAGCTAACAATCAGTCCAACTAATGGAGTCTTGTAAAATATTCTCTCCAAACAGCCAAAAATCTAGAAAAAAATGAGAAAATAGTCTATACTCTCATGAGAGTACATAGAGTATAGATGCAAAATATCCCTAAAAACTATCCAATCACCCTCTAAATTGCTTCTAATGAAATCTAGTAAACATATTCTCTCCAAACAGGCCAAAAAATCTAGAAAAAAAAAATGAGAAAATAGTATGTACTCTTAGGAGAGTATAGAGAGTACACCTACAAAATAGCTCAAATAAAGCAAACAATTAGGCTCCAAACAGCTTCCAATGGAATTTATTAAACATATTCTCTCCAAATAGACCAAAAAATCTAGAAAAAAAATGAGAAAATAGTTTGTACTCTTAGGAGAGTATAGAGAGTACACGTGTAAAATAGCTCAAAAAAAGCTTACAATCAGGCTCCAAATAGCTTCTAATGGAGTCTTGTAAACATATTCTCTCCAAACAAGCCAAAAAATCAAAAAAATGAAAATAATCACTCTCATGAAAAATTACAGATAAAAAGCACCTAAAACCAACCAATCATCCTCCAAATTACTTCTAATAGAATCTAGCAAACATATTCTCTCCAAACAAGCCAAAAAATCTAGAAAAAATAAAGAAAATAGTCTATACTCTCAGGAGAGTACAGAGAGTACACTTGCAAAATAGCTCAAAAAAGCTAACATTCAGGCTCCAGATAGCTTGTAATGGAATCTATTAAATATATTCTCTCTAAACCGGCCAAAAAAATCTAGAAAAAAATGAGAATATAGTCCTTACTCTCATGAGAATACAGAGAGTACATATGCAAAACATCTCTAAATACCAACCAATCAACCTCTAATAAATATAGTAAATATATTCTCTCCAAAGCCAAAAAATTTAAAAAAATGAGAAAATAGTTTGTACTCTCGGAGTACAGATAGTACCTATCACTCCAAAATCAACCAATCACTAAAGGGTTTAAAAGTCAAAAATGTTATCTCAAAAGAGTTTAAAGCTAAAAAATAGCTTCTAATGGCATCCATAAAGACACCACATAGATACATTTCTAAAGCAATTGATTTTCAACACGTCAAACTTCTTCAATTCAACATTTTTCAAATCAATTTTTCATACCTAAATAGAAAATAGCTAGCGAACTCGTACAAGCAATTCATCTTCTTTGGCCAATCACGGTGGTCTAGTCCACTGAGGTTGTTGATCTACCTCCATGTATTTTACACAAACATCCCACGATAATATTTCCTTGGATTAGTAGCCCACTCATCACTTCGATTGGTCATTCTATGGGATCACTCTGGAAAGACTAGCCAGCGTCTTCGACAAGTAATTTGATCTAAAGAGTAAAAAATAAGGTCAATAATTATGCACAAAATATGCACTTTAGGCAAACCAAAAATGAGAACAATTCTTATAATATCAGAAAGAATGGCCTTATGAGTTAGGTTTGGCAATGAATCATAAAAATATCAAACCCCTCGCTTAATATGCCTGATCAAGAGTGTCCAATGCTGATTATTTATAACTAGAAGTAAGAGTAACTCATTCCTTGAAACATTATCTACAGTGACATGCTGGATAAACATTTTGCTTTTCTTTTGTAGGTCATATTTAGCATAACTCTGCAAGAAGTCAAGAGAAAGATTATAATTAGTGGCTTCTAACTATCTAAACTAGGAATGGATCGTATTGCCCAAAATTCTGTGAAGTAACTTACCTAGTGTAGGCATGAAACATTAGATAGGGGACATATAGCCCAGGACATAGAGAGTATTTCTCGACCAGTGAAAAGGAGAAGGCATCGATGTATGCATCTATCAGCAACTTATTAATCTGGCCTCGTGCAATGATGATATTCCCAAATGTACACTATCACATGTGAAGTATGGGAATGTGAGCATTACTAAATCAAAAGGTGATTTATGTATACAGAAGGAGTTGAATGAAAAATGCTTACTTGTCCTTGAATCAAGAGCACGAGGTGTCAATGAGCTACAACATTGGCTTGGGCAGGACATCTCTTGATGAGAAGTCAACAATATGATGTGTCTCAGCTGGCTGCAAGGAAATTAGTGATGAAGAGCTAGATTCATTGTGAATTAAGGCTTAATCAGCTAAGATGATGCATACCTCCCTGATGCTCCTCAACCACCACGACATGTGGTGGTTCATCCAATATTGGAGCATCTTTGCTAACCTACAAAAATTATTGAAATCCTACTATTAGGTTAAATTAAAAGAAAGCAAAGTAATACCTCTTTTGTTGTCCTCGTCTGTGGAGGCTACCACGGAGTTACCGTGACTTCGTAAGTTTTTGTGAATGGGGAAGATATAGCTTTTCTCTTCCTCAGCTATCGAGCCTTCACACCACACTCGATGCTGTCGAATAAAGGTTGTGTAGCATCTTCATGTCTAATGGAAGCCTCCACAGGAGCTTCCCCTGTGGTAGCTTTCATAGGGGCTTCCCTAGTGGAAGTCTCCACAGGGGCTTCCTTAGTGGAAGTCTCCACAAGAGCTTCCCCTGTGGTTGCCTCCATAAGTCTTTCCCCCCGATAGCCTCCTCAGAGATTCCCCAGTAGCCTCCAGAGCTTCCCCAAACTAGAACCCTTCTGCAACCCTTGCCTCTAGTAGCACCATAAAATCAATTTCATCAATTCTCTATTGATGCTTCAAAATGATACTCTCTCAGGGCCTGAAACCCAAGTATCCTCTCAACTTTCTAAATTGATAGTAGAAGAGGGCGTAGATACACAGAGGAGAATATCGAGGAGAGAGATTAGGTGCACTCCTTGGACTTGGAATGGGGCTGCTATCGGGCTCCACATGGGTTGTCTATTAGATAAGGGGCAATAGTTCAAGGAGCCAAGTCTCCTCTTTTGATATGTCCTCAAATGAAAGGCAGACCTGTGTTACATTAATAAGAAAATATGATGATTTATAATATGGATAAATACATTCTAAGATAAATAATGTGAAATTATTTTGTGTCACCTAGTGTCCTTCCAAACAAGTGAAGGAATCATCTGCAAACTTTATTTTTGGCCATCATAACATACGTGGCTTTGCAGAAGGAAAGGCTAGATGCTATGTACTCACCGATCTGCAATGAATATTTATATAACTTAACTTCAATGTATCAAATAATATAAACCTGAAGATGTAGAGCGTACCATTAGAAGAGTGACAAAGTCACTCATGTACTCGGTACCTTCTGTGTCAGAATATTTGATGTAATACTATCAAATTGTGAAACTAGAAAGACCCAAATGACTTATGTCCAATTGTACTCAGCAAATTTCTCTATGTCGTTGGCATAGGAAATCAATTTCGATGCCACTCTATAATTGTGATATATAAAAAAAAGATTTGAAAGCATAAAATGTATGTACAACTGCACAAGTGATGCAGTCAACGAGCGATCCAAATTCTCAAGTTTATTCTTAAAATTCCACGAACTTAGCGGTGGAGATTTATATGACCTTCTCCCCTCTGTTTGGCATCCCTATAATTAATGCAACTTCATTGGGGGTGAAAGGAATACAATGGCCACCAAAAAAGAATAATTGCTTCTCTATATCCTAGCAAGACATGATTGAAGTGATGGCAACTGAGACTTGTTGAATTCTATGCAGCTTAATAAAATTGATGCAAATGAAGCCTCCTTAAAATGTCAATAACTTCAAGAAAGCGTCTTTGAAATATTATCACGCTTGCTCTAATGGTGGTGCCCCAGTTATCATTTTCCCGACATGTTAAACTTTAATATGAAAAGTCAATTAATGAGAACATTATCAGCACAATGGAGGCTCAGAGAGTACACAAGAAAAATAGCTACTAAAACTAGCAAATTCTTCATGAAATATCTCCAGACATCTTCCAATGAGATATAATAAACATATGACAAGACCCACAATTTTAAAAACTGAAAAAATATAGTGTACTCTCACGAAAATACAGAGAGTACAAATATAAAATTACCTCATAAACCAACCAATCAGCCTCCAAACTGCTTGTAAAGCCATGTACTAAACATATTATATCCAAATAGGGAGAAAAAGCTGAGAAAATGAAAAAAATTGGGTGTACTTTCATGAGAGTACAAAGAGTACACATGCAAAACAGCCATAAAAATTAATCAAATCCGGCTTCTAAAGGTATCTAGTAAACATATTAACTCCAAACAGGGTTAAAGGTTAAATAGTTAAAAAAAATAAGAATATGATATGTACTCTTATGAGAAAACGGAGAGTACACATGCAAATCTACCTCCAAAACTAACCAATCAACCTCCAAATTGGTTGTAATAGAATCTATTAAACATATTCTCTCCAAACATGCCAAAAAATTTGGCAAAAAATGAGAAAATAATATATACTCTCATGGGAGTATAGAGAGTACACATGCAAATCTTCCTCCAAAACTAACCAATCAGCCTCCAAACTGCTTCTAAAGGCATCTAGTAAACATATTAACTCTAAATAGGGTTTAATAGTTGAAAAAAACTGAAAAAAATAAGGTGTACTCTGAAGAGAGTACAGAGAGTACACATGCAAAATAATCCTAAAAACCAACCAATCAATCTTCAAATTGCTTGTAAAGCCATGTACTAAACATATTATATCCAAACACGATCAAAAATCTAGAAAAAAATGACAAAATGGGTTGTACTCTCTTGAGCGTACAGAGAGTATAGATGCAAAACTGAAGCAAACAACCATCAAACAATTAACAAATAAATTGTAATGTCGTCTACTGAATATATTATATCCAAACAGGCCCCATAATTCATCAAATCCTTCATGAAATAGCACCAAACATCTTACAATGGGATATATTAAACATGTGACAAGCCTCACAGTTAAAATTTTTGAAAATAATGGCGTGTACCATTATGAGAGTACAGATAATACACATGCAAAATATCTCCAAAAACTAGTAAAACAGTCTCTTTCCCTTCCAAATGTTCTCCTACTCAACGGTGAGAACAACAGAAAAAACTCTAAATTCATTAAAGTTCAAGAATGTATGAAGAAATACCTCATGCAGTCGCCTATAATACCTTAATTTTTAATGCCCAAGATTCCGCAAATCTCTGAAGGAAGGTCAGACGCACGCCGGGAGAGAGCTGGAGTTGAGCTGAGAAAAATTTTTGCCCAAAAAGAAATCTCAAAATTGTTTTGTGATGAAAAATCTGGAACGACGCTCGTAATATTTTCTCCCCCCGCTGTTTTAACGTGACGGGCCGAGCCGGGCCCGAGTTAATGTAAACGACATTGTTAAAGCGTCATCAAGTTACAATATTGTTAAGTAAAAAAAGCTATATTTTTATATTGGATACATGTTGCATAACGATTAGTGTCCGGACGTAAAGCTACGTCCGGATTCCGCACATAATATTTTCTCCATATAATCACAGCATTCATTGGTAGGAGTAGATACAAGATGTTCTCATAGAAGATGCTTATGTTTGAGATTCTCAAAATGTACAGAGAATAACTACGCATCAAGATTTTTTTGAAATAAAAAAATTATAATAATTATCATAATTTCTCGGACAATAATGTCTTTGAGAACCCTACAAGTATTAGTTGATCCATCCACCTCTCACTTTAATTAATCCTTGGAATATCTGGCTAGCTTCACTAATGATTTCCTTGATGGAAAATTGCTACTAGCCTACTTGGAGAAATTATTAAGTATGTAATTTGAACGTAAAGTTATATTCAGATTTTTATTATGTATTAATATACACAGTATTATGTGTACACTAGTTTTTCACTTTTTTTTAGACTTTATGAGTTATTTTAAATATTTTTAAAACAAATATATAATGTTAATAGAATATTGAGTGTTATTAAAAAAAATTGAAAAAAAAGCTAAAAAATTAGTTATTTAAGTTATTTTTTATTTTTAAAATTATGCTTAAAATATTTATGTACATATATTATGTATTAATATTAAAATTATTTAAAATATTTTCTAAATTTTAAGAATATATATATATATATATATAATACACAATAAATATCTCGATGTAATTTTATATTTTAACTGCACATATAATAATTTCTCGCCTACTCGAGAACATCTAAATCAATATAATATTGAGTGCGCCAGCGTGGGTTCAGTCAGTCAGGAGTTTTGCCTCTAAAGTAATAAGTTTGAGTATTAAGTATGTGCATATTATCTTAAAGTTTAACAGTAAAAAAAAAATATAATATTAAGTCCTCAGATTACGTCAATTTATGGTCCAGAAAGCCCGCTTGTTTGTTCCCACGTTAAATAAGTCAAAAGACAGAAAAAAATCAGCTACGGACGTCGGCAGACCGGAATTTTTTTATTTTTTATTTACATTTGTGTTAATTTAATAATAAATGCATATACATAATATATATTATATATAAAATTTGAATCATAAATCTCTTACTTAAAAATAAAACTCTCAACTATTAAATAAAAAAAAAAATCTTTCACTAACTTAAAATTTTGAATTAAGACCTCTATATGATATTATTAAAAATATAAATTGCAAGTCATCTAAATTTTATTTACAAAATAACAATTTGAGTTTGCAAAGAGAAATATTTTGATTGTACTAATTATAAAAATACATTATAGCTTTTATAAAACACTATTCTGTTATAATTGTGTATTATAAATATATTTTAATGTGAGAAGCTCTTGATTCTTGAGATAATTTTTTTCTGTAGTTAATTTATTTCATGATTAATTACAAGGGAGCAGATTAACCCCACAGCCCACTCCTCCGCTGCCTCCCAAATGTTTCCAACAATTAGAATTGGGGTCGTTAGTTCTAATCAAAAATTGAAATTCGTTCAAAGATCGACTCAATTTTTGGATCGAATCGAGCTTGATTCGAATTAATTGAGCCAAGCTACGAGCCAAGTTCCTAAATCGGTTATTTAATCGAGCCAATTTTGAGCCCAACTTAGCTTGGTTCACGAATCGTCTCAGATCGAACTATTAATTCCGCATTTTAAACGATGAGCACTCGATTTAATTTGGAGGGCTATGACTTATCACCGAAATAGTGTTATAAGATTATTTTCGCAGCTCGCAAGAATCTCAATCCTACTCACTGTGTTTTTCTAGTTTCTCCTTCGTTATGCTCCGCAACCCTCGACTTGAGACCTCGAGCCCTCGACTGACTTTTTCCAATTCTTTACTTCTCTCGATCTTCTAATTCTCATTTGCGTGATTCTTAAACAGTTAAGTTTTTTGTGTTGTGTCTTTGTTATATAATCGAGAAGTTAACTTTTTTGGAAGTCTTGCTAATCTTCAGACAACAATCTTTGTAAGGTTTTTATATTTTCTCTGCATCTATTAACTATATTTCAATTTTTTGATAACATAAAAAGTAAGCCGAGATTGAGGCTTTTTTCATTTGTTGCCTCTATATCTAGTATCATGTGATTCATGTTCTTAGCATCGATCTGTGACTATTCACTGTTGTTCTAAATGGCTCATTCAGAACGATTATTTCTATTAGATACTTTTGCTCAATGTTGATCACATGGATTTTCTATTTTACGCTTAGGTAGGGTTTTTTTCGAGAATGATGAGCGTTTTTTTTTTTTGTTTTCATTTTTTGGCTTTCTGGCTTTCTTGCCAATTGTCTCTGGCTGCCTCTCGATTATTTGTTGGTGGTCTCATGGTTGGTGCAGTGGTGCTGCTAGTAGATTTGTAGTTGTATGTTGTATTTTTGAGGGGTTGTATTACTGAGCTTCCATAATTGCATTATTAGTGGCCTGGTGCAGTGGTGCATTGATACATCAATGTCCGAGATTAGGGAGGTAGTTTAGTTTGCCACTTATTATTATTTATTTTTTGTGAAAATAGGAATGTCCACAACGTTGTTATCTTAAGCCAAAAATTGAAAAGATATATGTTGGTTATACTCTTAACGATGTTGTTATTATAATGATCAAAATTATTTGTAATTCAATGCATTGGATTGAATGAAACAATTTCAGTTATTTCCACATCATTCAAATAAGATGAAAGCATGTACTAATGTTGGTTGTTGGTAAAATAAGATAAGACAGTGACAATTTAAGCCATTGGCTTTTGTTATTAGTTTCATTGATACAATAGTGGTGCAGTGGTATTGGTTTCAAAGTTTTAGTCTTTCACACTCCTAATCCGGGACATTGATACTTTGATAGTTTGTGCCCTTGTAGGTATGTAATTATGTGGAGTGTGGACTATGGGTCTGCAACTTGTTGGTAGATAATGACATTTTTTTTATTTCTCTCTGTGTTATTACTATTAAGTTGGGTCATTTGACTATGTAGATGATATTATCCCTTCCAATTTGTTTTTTTCACACTATTATGTTTAGAAAAAAAAGATGGTTAATGTTGGACATATTCATTTTATTAACGTTATGGTTCTTATTTCATTTTATAGACAATGACTACAAATTCTCAAAATCAATCTGTAAGTTCTAGTCAACCTCCAATTTATAATATGAGTACTCCTAATGAAAGTATTGGTGAAATTATTAGCATTGAGGACATCAAAGGCAAAAGGCAGATATTAGAAATTTGGCAATATTTATGTCAAATTTCTATCTCTAAGAAAGATAACATGGTAGAGAAGTGGAAATGCAATTATTGCTCTAAATCCTACCTCAAATAGAAAATAGGTACTACTTCTCAAATGAATAGACATTTCAAACTTCATCATTACAGTAAAACAACTACGAAGGAGAAAAAACAAAAAACTCTTTGATCCAATAGCTGGAGATATAAGAGGTGATGATTTAATGTCTTCTTTGTGTGTCTATTCTACTTATGACCACAGTAGAAATAAAAACATCATTGCCAAAATGATTATTGTTCATGAGTATCACTTCATGATGGTTGAGCATTTATGGTTCAATATTCTTATGAAATCAATGAATCCTAATTTTCATAAAATATCTAGGCATTCTATCAAAGAAGAGTGTATGGAAGTTTATGAGTCAGAGAAAGAAAAACTCAAAAAAAATTCTTCAATTGGTTGAGCATGTTTCCTTTACTGGTTTATTGGACATCAAGCCAAACTATTGGCTACATAGGATTGTAATTTTATGTTCGATTGCGCAAAATAGAATAATAAGTTTTACTAATTTGGACCCTCCTCATAGTAATTATGTTATCTCTGAGGTTATTTCTGAAATTTTGTTGCAATGGGGCCTTCAAAATAAAATTTGTATGATTGCATTAAATAATGTTTCTGCTAATGATGTTGCTGCTAAAAACTTGAAAGCTCTGATTAGTAGAAGGTCTGAATTTTTTTTTTACGGAGATTTTTTTCATGTTAGATGTGCTGCTCATATTTTGAACTTGATGGTTCAAGATAGTTTGAAAGAAATTTTTCAGATCATTGAGAAAATGCAAGAATCTATCCTTTTTATAAAAAGGTCACCAAGTAGATTGCATAAATTTGGTGAGATTGCTAGACAGATAGGATTGTCGACTTCAAAATCACTTTGCTCAGATGTTCTGACTCGTTGGAACTCAACATATAAAATACTTGAGTCTGCTTTTTATTATAGAGTTGTGTTTCTTGAGTATGCTTTAAGGGATCAAAATTATTTTTGGTTGCCTTCAGATGAGGAATGAGAACAATTTGACAAAATTAGACAACTTCTTTTTATTTTCAATCATATTACGGAGGTCTGTTCTGGCTCAACTTACCCAATAGCTAATCGCTTGCTTCTAAATCTGATTCTAATAAAAAAACTTTAGATAGAGATTGTGCTTCAAACAATACATTTCTTTCAAATATGGCAATTTCTATGAAGTCAAAGTTTGACAAATACTAGTATGATTATTCTATGTTATTTTCAATTGCATGCATACTAGATCTCAAGATTAAAATTTTTGGGATCAATTACTATTACCCGCAGATTTATGATTCTGATATTGTTGCTAAGAAGATAGATGTTGTAAAACAAAAACTTTTTGAGCTCTACTCATATTATGCAGTATAGAAATAAAATATTTCAAATGAATTTTTTAAGAATACATCATCTCAACCAATTAGTAGTACAATTACTTCACAAAGAAGTACAAGTGATGTTGATGTTCTTGATGGCTTGTATGATTTCATTGGTTTGACTGGACTGCTACTTCCACAAAAAATTGATTTAAAACTTTACTTAGAAGAGGCTTTTGTGAAGTGTCCAGATTCTGAATTTGATATTCTTGAGTGGTGAAAAATATCAGCATTGAAGTATAAAGCTCTGTGCAACATGACGAAAGATATTTTTTTAGTTCCCATAACAAATGTTGCTTAATCGTTTTCTTGGTGTTCTTGGAGATTATAGAAGTTCGTTATCACCAAAAAATACTTAATGCTTTAATTTGCACTGGTAGTTGAATTTGTTCCTCATATAAGTCATCAAAAGAACCATTGGTATTTTAGATTATTCTATTACATCTATGTTGTCTTTCTTCTTATTATAATTTCATTATTTCTAACTGTTACTAATCTATTTCAATTTGACATTCTTATTGAGGAAAATTTATCAGTTGATGTGCTAAAATACATACCCAGTAATTCCAACGTTTGAGGAAGCAAATCAAATAATCAATTGGTTTGGTATTATGCTAAGGATTTGAACATCTTTATTTAGCAATTAGGATATATTTGAACACTTAGAACTTAGTAATTGGGATACTATGAAAGTTTTTAGGGTTTTTCAATTCTATTACATTCATATTATTATATTTCTTTAGAATTTGCATGTTTAGGATATACCCAATTATGAAAATTAACTCAGATGCTTATAAGTTTAGGGACGGATAAAACTGATACATTATAATGGTGGATAATCGTTAAGCGATGTTTTGGCCAATGATATAATTTGAGGCCAAAATAATCTTGTTGTTCTGTTTAAATATTTTGGTATTACTGAATGTTGAATTGAACCTGAAATGTTGGTCTTAGAATGTCTTGGCTCTTCTCAGATTTCCTCCTAGTTATTGTTGCCTTACTAGTGTTCTTTTCCTGTTGTCTTTCTCCCTATTCTGGCAATTCTACTGTTTCTCGATGTTCTTAACTTTTGTTGTTCGCATACAAAATTTTGATTTAGGTGGAAGGCTTGAGCTCCTTGCTATGTTGTTCTTAACTCTTTTTTTTATTTTATTCTGATGTATGTTACGCCATCTCTTGTATTGGATTTTTGTTGTTCTGCTTATCTCCTTTAGTTTAGCTGGAAGGCTTGAGCTTAGCTCCTTTGCTGTTATGCTTAATACTTATTGATTTTGCTATTTTGTCGTATGCGATCAGTCTTGTTAGTTTTTTTTTTTTTTTTTTTTTTTTTTTTTTGTCATATTTGATAAACTGATAAGTGGTAATTGGTTTTTGCTATTCAGAACAGTTCTTTACTTATATTGTTTTTCTTTCTTCTTGCTTTGCCATGTTGTATCATATTTTTTTTCTTGTTGTTATGCTTTGTCATTATATCTAGACTCTAGTATAGTTTTCATATGATGCTAAGGGCATTCGATTGTTATTCATATTTTTTTCATTTATCCAAAATCATCTCAGTTTGAGAGTAAAGTCATGCATAATCTATTATATTCTACTTATTTATCTTTCATTCTTTCTTTCTGTAAAATTCAATAATATCATCGTTTATTCTTTAGATAAATTTAAATGAATTTTGCTAATCTTTTTCTTGAGTTTTCATATGTTGTAGCAAAGGTATTCAACTTTTCGACTACCTATTGAGGAATCAAAGATTCAAAATCATTTTTTTTATTACTTTTTTTAAGTTGTAACTTGTAAGTTGTAGACTTGTGGTGTATAATGTATTCATATTAGTGCAACGAATTGTAATTAGTAAAATGTAACTTGAAAGTTGAAAGTTATAATTTGATATACACTTTGTTCATATTTTAGTTTGTAAATTGTAACAAGATATTATTAGGATTGCAATATTTTTTTTCTAATTTATAAACTTTTTTCTCTACATATAATTTGATATACACTTGAAAGTTAGTGTTTTTTTTTTTTTTTTTTTGATAAATGGTAATTGGTTTTTGCTATTCAGAACAGTTCTTTACTTATATTGTTTTGCTTTCTTCCTATTTTGCCATGTTGTACTGTCATTTTTTTTTCTAGATGTTGGATGTTCTACTGTCATATCTAGACTCTAGTATAGTTTTCATATGATGCAACAAGGGGCATTCGATTGCTATTCATTTTTTTTTTCATTTATCCACAAATCATTTCAGTTTTCTAAGGGTAAAAGTCATGCATAATCTATTATATTCTACTTATTTATCTTTCGTTCTTTCTCTCTGTAAAATTCAATAATATCATCGTTTATTCTTTAGATAGATTTAAATGAATTTTGTTAATCTTTTTCTTGAGTTTTCATATGTTGCAGCAAAGGTATTCGACTTTTCGACGACCTATTGAGGAATCAAAGATTCAAAATCATTTTTTTTATTACTTTTTTGAAGTTGTAACTTGTAAGTTGTAGACTTGTGGTGTATAATGTATCCACATTAGTGCAAAGAATTATAATTAGTAAAATGTAACTTGAAAGTTGAAAGTTATAATTTGATAAACACTTTGTTCATATTTTAGTTTATAAATTGTAACAAGATATTATAAGGATTGCAAGATTTTTTTTCTAAATTATAAACTTTTTCTCTACATATATATATATATATATATATATATATATATATATATATATATATATATATATATATATATATATAATGTGTGTTTTAAAATATATATTTTAATGTAATTTATATCATAATAATTAAAATTTATATTGAAAAAATGCATAAAAGATAAAAAAGATTCGAGTCGCTCGTTTTGGCTTGTTGAAAACGAGCCAGCTTGGATTGTAGTGCTGAAAAAAAAAAATCGAGCCAACTCAATAACAAATTGAGCTAGCTCGTAATCGTCATCAATTCGATTCGAGTTGGCTCAAACTCGAACAGATTGAGCCATGATCTGAGTTCGAGCCGGCTCAAACAATTTCAAGCCAATTATGAGCCCATTATGGATTGGCTCGAAATCAACTCATTTACATTAGAATAATTCAGTCACATATGGATTGATTTTTCTTCTATACATTTGTTTAATGTGTGAATTCTATTGCCATCTGATTTCTAAATAGTTCACAGAGAAACTATGCTCCCTGCATTTTATTAGTCGTCTTGGCGGAAACACCAAGGAGCCTATTTTGGTTGGAATTTAAATTAAGCAATTTCAAGTAAACTATATAAGATAAACTTTCAGGAAGGGTTAAGTCATGTGGGTTGTAAAAAGATAAGCAAATTATGTTATGATAATTCGGAAAGCTTATTTAGTTAGGTTCATTAATTATTTGGGTCATCATGATGTTATAAGTAATCACCAATAAATAAGAATTATTTAAGTATTAAGTAATTAAAGTTATCTTAAGCTTGACATAAACAAGTGAGTTAGTACTTATGTAATATTTAAAAGTTTATGATCTAGGTTTTTTATTTTTTGGAATATTTAAGCGAATTTAATTGCAAACTCACACATATAATGATAAAACTGAACTCAATTTCTAAAAGACAAAAGTCTCAATTAATGTAAAGAGATAAGCATGATTATTTCTTAGAAGAGGAGAGTTCTTTGTAATTGATTGTGAGTTTAATATTTATTTACATAACATATTTTTATGCTTGAAAAATAATTTTTTAAATTAGATTAGTGATACTGTATTATTTATCTGATGTTGAAGATTTAGGTGCTATACATATGTAAAAATTGAAGAATATGTATTTGATATATAAATATATATGAATTAAAAGATATGCATGTAAATTCCTCAAATTATTTTCTATTTCAAGAAATTAAGAAAAGAGAGAGGGACAGGGAGAAAAAGCGTTGAGATTTCAAAACAAATTAAAATTTTCATTTAAGTTCATGTATAGCATGCAAAAAAAAAAAAAGAAATGGTACTTTTTTTTTTCTCATCGCATGCAAGTAGTTACATTGATAAATTTTATAATTTTAAATTTAATAGGATCATATGAATAAAATAAACTAATTAAAATAAATTATGATAAAAAAAGTACTAAAAGATGACAATTTACCCTATTTAAAATTCATTTTCGAATTCTCTGGCCAGCAGCAACAACTAGGCACTTTACTTTAGGGTTCATAAACTGTAACTATAATCGACTGAGATAAGATTTATATTTAAAATTGCATACACACCAAATAATTCTTATATAATGAAAGCACTCAATTCTATATATCACAATAAAAAAATTATTACTATTATTATCTTTTTAAAAGTAAATACATCTTTTTATATTTAGATAAAATATTAGATATCAAATATCAAATTTTAAATATTAGATATCTAAATATATAAAATTTTTATGATATATATATATATATATGTACAAAATAAGTTCATATTAGCAAATATGGCTTAGTAGTTGGAGTTTTTATTATGCTAAAAATTGGCCCAAGTTAAAATCCTTTGTCCTAAATAATTTTTTTTGAATTTTTTACTTTTATGAGTCATTTTGAGCTAATATGAGTCCTTTTAAATAATACAAGTCCAATAGGAACATAGTAATTTTTGAATGAGCCGAATATGAACAAAAGTTTGGCTTACTTAAGCTCTGCTTGTTTACACTCCTAAATGAAATATTTGAACTGAGCTAGGCCCAAAATATTTTTCTTCTTTTTCTAAGATTTTTTCCCAAGTGTGTGCTACATTTTTCTATTTTCGTATAAAACTAAGATGTAAAATTTTATCCTCTGCTATAAATTTTTTAGCATGCAATAATAATTTCATGAACAAAATTGAGATATATTTATATATGTAAGTACAAATTAAATTTTCTAATATTAGTTGTGTTGTTATTTGAGAATTTTTTATTTTTTTATTTTTTATTTTATTTATATTTTGATTTAAAATAAACTATATTCACAGTGATAGTTATTTTTAAAAATACACAATCTAAAAAAAATTATAACTCTTAAAATTTATAATTAACTATAGGGGTTTGCGCTTATAGGAAACCTGAAACCGATCTAAAGTCATTACAAAAGAAGCAAATCTCTAGTGTCTTATCTACTATTCCATCGTCGAAAATTTATCTAAAACAATCTAGGATCGTTATTTATACCTTAGATAAAGATGAGGACTCACCCTTTGTTTATAGTTTAGTTATTTATCTAAGGAGACAATCTTAAGTCTACCTAAGATTGTTTATCTATCAAGTATATCTATGATTCACAACTCAAAGGGCATAATTGGGAGCATACAGGCTACGGTCGTGATCGTAATATAATGGAGTCGGCCAAATCCATCGTGAGGACTCACAATCGCTTCATCTCAGAGCTAGCCAAGTCACGCAATGAGGACGGTCGCGTCCCATCATGCGTGAGATTGATTGAGAGAATATACATAACACTTGATTTGACATCCCTTTGTGAGCTAAGTTTGCTTAATTTGTCATCCCGATAAAATATATGGAAGATGGATAGATTGAGTTTGATTTGAGCTTTTAATGATAGAGTTTCATTTAAGTAGTTTCAGATTGCCACTTAATTTGATTTTAAAAAATGGATTAATTTGAATATATTTAAGAGCTTTAGATCCTGTCAACTCTATTTAACTACTAATAGAGGATTAGATCTACTGTCACTGGAATCGCTTTCTATTTTTCGTGATTTGAAACTCTTATTATAGCTTTTAGGTTTTGTTAACCTGCACTAAAGACTAAACCGGAAGCAACCGCAAGATCCTCAACACTAAATTTAAGCATTCAAGATAAGATCGGGCACATCAGTGTTTATAGCTTAGTTATTTATCTAAGGAGACAATCTTAAGTCCTTTTAGAAGAGGCTATTTATCCTATCAAGTATATCCTATGATTCACAATTAAAAGGATGAGCCATTGGGAGCATACGCTTGTGTAATCGTAATATAATGGAGTCGGATGGCAAACCACCCATCGAGGACTGGTCAATCGCTTCATCTGGAGCCTACAGGCCAACGCAGTAAAGACACGACATGTCCCATCCGCAGAGATTGAGAGTGAACATAACATAACACTTGATTTGATTGGCTCATTTGTGAGCTAGTTTTTAATTTGTCACCCCAAATAATTAAGGTGATGATTGAGTTTGGTTTGAGCTTTTAATGATAGAGTTTCATTTAAGTAGTGATTGACACTTAATTTGATTTTAAAAATGGATTAATTTGAATATATTTAAGAGCTTTAGATCACAACTCTATTTAACCGCTAATAGAGATTAGATCATCGCCACCACGTAATCAATTTCTATTTTCACTGATTTGAAACTCTTATTATAGGTTTTTAGGTTTTGTTAACCCAGACCCAATCCTAAGACTAAACTGGGAAGCAACCCACGCAGCATCCTCAGACACTAAATTTAGGCATTCAGCATAGTGTCGGGGCACATACGGGTGTTTATAGCTTAGTTATTTATCTAAGGAGACAATCTTAAGTCTACCTTAACTGACAGAGGGCTATTTGCCCTATCAAGTATACCCGATGATTCACAACTCAAAGGGTAAAGTCATTGGGGAGCATACGGGCTACGGTCGTGATTGTAATATAATGGAGCCAGACTGGCCAAACCACCCGGTCAAAGGACTCGTGAATCTTTATTCATGGACCTGAAGTTAAATCGAGGGACATGGGCCACGTCCTTACTGGCGTGAGATTGATTAAGAATGAACATAATAGAACACTTGATTTGATATTGGCTTTGACTTTGTGCTTTCCACTTGTGTTCCATGCTGCGCCAAATTCAACGCCCACGCCTTTCAAACCTCACCCTGAATTAACCCCTACAGCCTCCGCCTCCCTCCAAAATTCAACTATACAAGCCCACTTCCATACCATTTACTAGCCCACAACAAGAATCTTTCCTGCCCACAAATTTACTCAGCCCATGCCAACAAATCCTTCCCTAAAGACAAAGGCCCAGCCTCCTTCCTCCACACAAAATCAAAGGCCCATCGCTTCTTCCTCCATAAATCAGATACACGCATTCAAAATTTCAAATTGACCCAAACTTAGCCCATTCTATGCAATCTTTCCTCCAGACATGCTATCGCTGGCAGTCAAGGCCTCGCCATGCTCATCGTATGTGACGAGATGAAATTGGTCGTAGTGTTCCAGACACCGCGCTACGCTCATCGGCATCGAGTGATCAATGCCTCATCATGCTCATCGAGCGGACAAGATAAAATCCACTATGTATCATAAGAAATCGCCGACGCTCATCGGCTACCAGTGATCAAGGCCTCGTTATGCTCATCAGGGCGTAACGAGATTGAAGGTCAGCCGAGGTGCTTCAAAACACCAACCGTCAGGCTCATCAGGACGTGACGGGTAGGCCAAAATAGTTCTAATGTAGCCCCCTACACGGGGATGACGCTAGAATACTGCCGAAATGCTACCAAAATTTAGAAAATTTGCATATATATATATATATATAATTTCAGGTTTATCTAAGTATACGCTACCATAGAATACTCACCGCTCGCGTCGCGCTCGTCGTCAGAGGGTCCCCGCCGCCGCCTCCACGCCCAATCTCCGATTAATCGACCGCAACCGCCCGCTGCGATCCGTCGCGCACCGGCGACCCACCACGCCCACTCGTCTGAAGGCTCGCGCCCGCTCACTCATGCTGACTCCTGCTGATTGAGCTCACCTGGCTGACCGCGGCGATCTCTCGGATTCGCTAGATCGGGAATCAGATGACTCGCTCACGACGCTTGCGCCAATCGATCTCGCCCGACTCTTCAGGCGCCAATCAGGACCTGACACAGCCGTCCACCCAGATCAGACCCAGGTCCGCTCCTCACATCCTTCGCTCCAGCCTTCGACCAAAAGTTTCACCGGCCACATTGATTTCGCCAGCAGCCGCTCAAATTTAAATCAGAATTAGCTCCACAACTATCTCACCTCAAATCAAGCCACGCGAGCCTCCTTGTTCCAGCCCAAGGCCCGTAGCTCCTTCCTCCATCCCACAAATCAAGGCTCCACCGCTCCTTCCTCCAACCCAAAAATCAGATAGCTATGCCCAAATAATCGCCCGCTCTAGAATCCTTCCCGTAATTCATTGCTCGATATGCTCATCAAGGTGTACCGAGTGATTGAAGGCCTCATACGGCTCATCGGCATAACAAGATTGAAGTGCTAGGTGCTTCAAAACACCAACCAATGCTTATCGTGACGCGGTTGGCGCAAAATAAGGTCGATGTAGCCCGTATGGGACGCCGAGTAGTAAATCTGAAAATTAAGAATATCTGCGATATATTTGCTTTTATGCGTGATTGAAGGCCTCGTTATGCTCATCGTATGTAACGATTGAAAGTCGGTTGAGGTGCTTCAAAACACCAACCATCATGCTCATCGTGGAGGTGTGACTAGCCAAAATAATTCGATGTAGCCCTACACGGGAATGACGGAATCACCAAATGTCAAAATTTGAAATATTTGCATATATATTTGCTTTTATGCAGTGATTCAAGGCGCTATGCTCATCGCGTAACGGATTGAAGGTCGCGGGTGCTTCAAAACACCAATCATGCTCATCGTGCATGACGGTAGGCCAAAATACCTCCGATGCCTTACACGGATGACGAGAGGTCGCCAAAATAATTGAACCTTTAACTTAAGAAAAAAAGAGGGAAAATTAAATTTGAATAAAAGAGGGGGAAATGGAAAATCAAATTTGAATAAAAGAGGGGGAAATCAAATTTGAATAAAAGAGGGGGAAATTAAATTTGAATAAAAGAGGGGGAAAATCAAATTTGAACAAAAGAGGGGGAAAATCAAATTTGAATAAAAGAGGGGGAAAATCAAATTTGAATACAAAAGAGGAAAAATCAAACTTAAACAAAAGAGGGGAAAATCAAATTTGAGTAAAAGAGGGGGAAAAATGAGAATTACTTTGAGGGGTAAATATTCTTCTTAAAATGATACATTAAATTATCCTTTGAACCTATAGCATCAAAATACCTTCTTTACCACCGAATCTACAACTCTTTGTACAAGTAGATAGAAGGAGATACTAAATCTAATTCTATAAAAATCATAAGACTTCCTTTAATCAAAAATTAAAGAATTTCATTCTAATTATGATTTTCAAAATAAATGATTTCATTAATTAGATGAAATTAACTATGCTATAAATACCTGCATGTGCTCGGACATAGAGTTTTCAAATGCAAATTTTAATGTCTGAAAAAGCTGTGCGGGTTAAATTGAAATTAAATGAAAATACAAAATCAACCTCATAACTCAGAAATAAAATTACCTAAATGACAAATACAGATGGCCATGATACTACCAATGCTTAAATTCAAGTGTCGAGGATGCTGTTGCTTCCTTTAGTCTTAGACGTTCGTTAACAAAACCTAAAAATCTATTATAAGAATTTCAACTCAATAAAATATCTGAGAAGCTAATTCTATCAGGTGATAGTAGATCTGATCCTCTGTTAACAGTTAAACAGAGTTGATAGGATCTAAAGCTCTTAATTCAAACATAAAATTACCTAAAGTCTTAAATAAACGCAGCCGACACACCAGAATGCTTAAATTCAAGTGTAGGATGTCAGGCCGCTTCAATTTAGTCTAGGATCGTGTTAACAAAATCTAAAAATCTATTATAAGAATTTCAAATCAATAAAATAACTAAAAAGCTGATTCTACTAAGTGATAGTCAATTTAATCCTTTGTTAGCAGCTAAACAAAGTTGACAGGATCTAAAGCTCTTAAATATATCCAAATTAATCAAACTAACTCAAATTGAGTGTCAATCTAAAAATTATTTAAATGAAATCTTATCACTAAAAGTTTAAAGCAAAACTCAATATATCCACCTTCCACAACTGTTTGTCGAGGGTGATAAATTAAGAAAACTTTAGCTCATATAGGAGCCAATGTCAAATCAAGTATTTTGTTATGCTCACTCTCAATCAATCTCATGCGAGTTAGGATGTGGACCGTGGCTCGACCTGGTTTGGCTAAGAGGCTCCACGATGAAATAGTATGACCAAAGTCCTCGACGGTGGTTTGGCCTAGCTCCATTATATTACGATGATCATCATATGCTCCCAATGACTCGCTTTGAGGATTCATAGGGTATACTTGATAGGAAAAATACTCACAATTAAGGTAGACTTAAGATTATCTCCTTAGATAAATAACTAAGTTATAAACACCCACATGGCCCCACCACGCTGAATACTCAAATGTCCTGAGGATGCGCGTTGCTTCTTAGACTGATCCGTTAACAAAACCTAAAATATAATAAGAGTTTCAAATTAGTGAAATATCGAGAAAATGACTCGTGATAGATATCTAATCCTTTGTTAACAGCTAAGCAGAGTTGACAGGATCTAAAACTCATAAACATATTCAAATTAATCAATTTTTCAAATCAACTTTCAAATATCAATCTGAAACTGTTCAAATGAAACTCTATCACTAAAAACTTAAACCAAATTCAATCTATCCACCTTTTGCAACTATTTGTCGGGGTGACAAACTAATAAAACTCTAGCTCACAAAAGAGCCAATGTCAAATCAAGTATTCTGCTATGTTCACTATCAATCAATCTCCAAGAAGGACGTGCCCATGTTCTTTCGACTGTGGTTTAGGCTCCACAGATCACGACTGTGAGTCCTCGACAGGTTTGGCCCCCAACTCCATTATATTATGATCACGACCGTAACCCGTATGCTCCCCAATGGCTCTGCCCTTTGAATTATGAATCATAGGGTATACTTGATAGGACAAACATCCCTCTGTTAGCTAAGGTAGACTTAAGCCTGTCTCCTTAGACAAACACCATCCCAAGTCTATAAGGATTTCTTGGATGATGTAACCCATGTGTTGTTGATGAGGATCCTTCTATTAGGTCAATGACTACCTCCTTTAATTAAGACTAGACCGAAGACCGCCCGGATGACTAACCATGGGATCTAGATCGAGCACGTCACCATTCCCCCAACCATCTGGTTTAAGTTGAAATGATAAATTTCATAATCTAAATTCTAAAACTCTATATGTTGCTATTATACGCTACACTTTCAGTGATCTAATGACTAGCCTTAATCGAAAGTTCTCTCTCACTTACTTGGAGGGGTAATTAACTATAGGGGCTTACGCCTATAGGAAACCTGGAACCAGAACTAAAGTTCTCACCAAATGAGGATGAAATCTCTGGGTAGTGTCTTATCTACTATTCCATCTGCCTTCTAAAATTTACACCTACACTTTAAAACACTCTTTTCATCAGAGAGGTCGGTGGTGAATTTTTGAAGCCCATAAATTTTTGGCGACTCCGCTGTCTTTGGGTTAGCTTGCTTCCAGATGAAGAAGCTTTTGTACTGCCACTTCTTCTCGAGGCATTGACCTCCATATTTATTTCTCTTATTACTGGGACCTTTTGGCAATGAATTCCCGAACATGCGATTCAGGTGTCACGCCCCGATGCTCACCATGTAGAAATTGCTCAGAACGGTCTTGAGCTCTTACTACCACTGATTGTAGCTTTTGTAGTGGAGAATTTTTTTTTTTTGCTTCTTTGATAATTGACATTTGATACCTGTTCTTCATAAGATATTTTTTTCTTAACAACCTTCAAAACTTTATATGCTCGAATAGACAGAGTTTCATGTTGTTTCTTCAGAAATGTTGAAACTGACTGCTGTTGAGCCCAAAAACATCATTTAACATCATCAGTAGAGCTATTCCTTTTCACCCATCTTAAAATTTTTAAATTTATTGTGGGGTAGAAATACTTGCTTCTAGTTATAAGGTTAGTTGTATGACTTGTGATTTAGGCAACAACTATTGAGCTCGCAATTTAGTATTTCTTTTCCTTTGCCTTTTACTCAATTTTTCTTTAGAATAAGAGGCTTGAGTATCATACCTTCTTAGTGCAAAAGGTTTAACGGTGGTTGTTGCACTCAAGTATGATCAAAACTTTGCCTGAAGAAGGTTCCCTTCAAGATCCTCAAAATGAATCAATCATTTAAGTACAAAGGCTCTCTTTAGAGGAACATTAGTAGCAATAGAGGTCATTCCAATTGTCCCCCTCCATTGCACAGGTTGGTGTATACAATATGCAAATGCTCAGGTGGAGGATTATTTGCAGCGGTGATGGCTGGGAAGTCTACACTATCAAATTGAATGGTAGCTCCAACATCTCCAGTGGTAATTATAGCATTAGCCAGATGGATGTTGGCTCTGAGACCTAACTGTATGATGAACAATATGTTTAGAAGATTCATCAATATAAAGAACAAGCAGATTAGTCATAATGACATAATTAGTTTAAACTTAGTTTAATTGATAATTGATTTTACATTTTAATTTTTATTATGCTTTACTGCTACTATAGCTCAAATTCGACTAGCCAAAGATGAAAAGAGAATCTTGTCCACAGCGGAGTCGATGAATCTTCAGTTCTACTCGAATTCCTATGATTTTTGGCTTCCCTCATTGAAAAAACTTTATCAAAGAACCTCGACGCTAAAGATAGTGTCATTTGTCGAACATCGAATTACCTATATTGATGATATATATATATATATATATATATATATATATATATATATATATATATATATATATATATATATATATATATATATATATATATATATATATATATATATATATATATATATATATATCTTATGTGCATTTATCGGCATGAAATCTAAATTAAAATTATTTTAAAAATCGCCAAATTACTCCCATTTCCATCCTACTTTCAGTTTTCTGAAAAAGAAATTTGAAAAAAAAATGAAAAAAAAAACTACTCCCTCCCATTTTCCAGCAACTTCCCCCTCATTTCCCTGAACTCCCCCTTATTCTGCAACTTCCCACTCTCTCCCATTTTTCTAATTTTTTCTCTCTCTCCTACTCTCCCTCTCCCCTCAAAAAATGAAAAAATAAAGGAAACACAGAGGTAATTCCTTCCTCTCCTCTCAGTTTTCGCATTTTTCTCCATTCTGCACATTTTGTCTAATTGTTCCTGAAGCCCACTAAAATCCCTCACAAAGACAAAATTCCACCTCATGCTCACAGATGGCATAGGCCCACTTCTGCTGATCCTGTCAAACCGGCTCAAGGCCACACGACCCAGGATCGAGTTCGGCTCGAACCTGTCTCCATGTTCGGGTGAGAGCCATTGCAAGTTCTGCCGCATCCCTCTTCCGATTATCGCCAGGTCCTCATCACCTAAAATTTCAGAAGCTACCCCAGCTGACACACAGTTTCGTCCACGAGCCATTTCAATCAATACCGACCTCCTTCCTTTAGCTCAGCTGAATTAAGCTTCTGACCCACTAGCCCACCAACCCTTCAAACCCCCCAGGTCCACTACAACTAAGTATACATCCCACTTGTTTTGTTCATAATCTGCCGTTGTCAGGCCTGCACATCCCACTAGCGCTATCCATTAAGTGTTGCAAATCAAGGAAGAATAGCATCAGTAGGTGAATTCTTCCTTCAATTTTCGACGTCGCTTCCCTCACTTTAACCGTCACATTTCCACTGCGCTGCAAATCGGGGAAGAACATCGTCAGTAGGCGAATTCTTCCTTTAATTTTTGGCGTCTCACCCCTTACCTTACATTCCCAATCACATACCCAACCCGTTTCTTGCATCTTTGCAAAAAAAAAGCATCGAATATATGGGATTTGTGAATGTGAATATATATATATATATATATATATATATATATATATATATATATATATATATATATATATATATATATATATATATATATATATATATATATATATATATATATATATATATATATATATATATATATATATATATGTGGTTTCTTTCGTTTGAAGACCTCGTCATTCAAGTGCGTACGACGGGATGAAAAATATGGTGTCAGAAGACACCTCCACGCCAGAAGGCATCAGTAGGTCAAAACACCCCGAGCACCCTATAATGACGCCAAGAGGCTGCCAAAATTTTGTTTAAATTCTATACTTAGAAAAAAAAGGAGAATGAATATATATTGCATTGTATGTCCTCTTTCAGGTTTAAAGACATCGTCGTGCTCAGCAGGGAGCGACGAGATGAAAATTGGTTGTTGTGTCATAAGACACCACTGCCACAGAGGCATCGAGTAGCCAAAACACCCCTCAAATCTGGGAGGCTGCCAAAATTATGTCAAATCTTTTGACTTAGGAAAAATGAAAGGGTAAAATGAGTTGACTTAGGAGCATTAAATATGGAAACTTGCAGCTAATTTTAAACTAAAAAGCATCGAACAAGGAAAAGGGGGAGCCTTTAAAGTAAATTTTGAGAATAATAGATTATTCATTGAAAATCTAAGTGAAATTTGGGGGAGGCTGATATTAAACTCACAAACTCTAATAGCTACTCTCTATGGCTTAAATGAAAGTAAAGTGAGTTCTCTTTTCTTGTAAATTTCTCAAAATTAAACAAGCTTTAATTGGAATTTGGGAGGGACTAATGCCAAACTCATAACAAACTTGTAATAAATTTAAAATCTAAGAATGAATTCAAATTGGGTTTAGTAACTCTTATACAAATAGGGAGGTGATCACTATGCTAGCTAATAAGCATAAGTGAGGCTATGCTAGCTAATAAGCATAAGTGAGGCTAAAGCAACAAACACTAAAATCAGCATAATTTATCAGAATTGATGTAAATTTAGTATAATCAAGTTAGAAAAATTATAAAACTCAACAAGTAAACTAAGTGCCAGTAGTGTGTTAAATTGCAATCTAAATCAAAACGCCTTCTTCACCGATCCAAAACTCTTTGTACAAGTAGACAAAAGGCGATATTAAATCAAAATCTACATAAATCATAGGGCTTCTTTTAATCAAAAATTAAGGAATTTCATTCTAATTATGATTTTTAAAATCAATGATTTCATTAATTAGATGAAATTAGCTAAGCTATAAACACCTACATGTGCTAGGACATAGAGATTTCAAGTGCGAGTTTTAATGTCTGAAAAGGCTATGCAGGCTAAAGTTATAATTAAATGAAAATACAAAATCAATCATATAAATCAGAAATAAAAACTACCTAAATTCTTAAATATACCCGCATGTGCCCCAAAACTATGCTGAATGCTGAAATTCAAGTGTCTCAGGATGCTGCGTGGCTTGCTTCCCGGTTTAGTCTTATGACTGGGTCCGGATTAACAATACCTAAAAACCTATAATAAGAGTTTCAAATCTGAAATATCTAAGAAACCGATCACATAAGTAGATCTAATCCTCTATTTAGCCTAAACAGAGTTGACAGGATCTAAAAATCTTAAACATATTCAAATTAATCAATTTTTCAACTCAAACCAAATATCATTCTGAAACTGCTTAAATGGAATTCTATCATTAAAAACTTAAACCAAAACTCAATCTATTCACCTTATGTAACTGTTTGTTGGGTGTGATAAATTAAGAAAACTCTAGCTCATAAAGGAGCCAATGTTAAATCAAGTGTTGCTCACTCACTCAATTAATCTCGCTAGTGACGCGGTGTCCTCGACCGCATGGCTTGACCAAGTAGGCTCCACAGATGAAGAGCTTATGACCGAGTCCTCGATCGGTTTGGCCAATTCGGCTCCATTATATTGCATCACAATCGTTTTATGCTCGGCTATGCCCTTTGAGTTGTGAATCATATATATTTGATATGGCAAACAAACCATCGCCATAGACTTAAGCATGTCTCCTTAGAGAAACACCATCCCAGGTCTACAAAGATTTCTTGGATGACGTAACTCATGTGTTACTGATGAGGATCCTTCTATCAGGTTGGGTCGACTACCTCCTCTAACTAAGTAAACTAGGGACTGCAACTGCCCGGGATGACGGAACCATGGGATCTAGATAAGGCATGTCATCATTCCCCCAACCATAGAGTTTTGAATACATGTGGTAGGAATAAAAGCAAAATAAAATAAAAAGAAGGGTGAAAAGCACTTACAAAATTTATCAAAGTAGGATTGAAAGCCCACTAAAGTTCCTAACCGCTCCCTTTCAAATACCCTTTCAAGTAAATGGAATGGAATAGTAACTCCTTAGCCTTATTTATAGAAATTGGAAGAAGTATAAAGAGGGGGAAATCAAATTTGAATAAAAGAGGGGGAAATAAAATTTGAATAAAAGAGGGGGAAATCAAATTTGAATAAAAGAGAGGAAAATCAAATTTGAATAAAAGAGGGGAAAATCAAATTTAAATAAAAGAGTGGGAAATCAAATTTGAAATAAAAGAGTGGGAAATCAAATTTGAAATAAAAGAGGGTGAAAATCAAATTTGAATAAAAGAGGGGGAAATCAAATTTGAATAAAAGAGAGGAAAATCAAATCTGAATACAAGAGGGGGAAAATCTAATTTGAATATAAGAGGGGAAAATTCAAATTTAAATAAAAGAGGGGGAAAATTAAATTTGAATAAAAGAGGAGAAAATCAAATTTAAAAAAGAGGGGGAAATCAAATTTGAATAAGAGGGGAAAAATCAAATTTGAATAGAAGATGGGGAAAATCAAATTTGAATAAAAGAGAGAGAAAATCAAATTTAACAAAAGAGAAAGAAAACAAATTTGACTAAAAGAATGGTAAAATGAGAACTACTTTTAGGAATAAATCTTCTTCTTAAAATAACAAATTAAGTTATCCTTGAACACATACCCAAAATGCCTTCTTCACTCACCAGAACTCTTTGTATAAGCGCACGTAAGATCTATATATTAAATCGCTCTATAAAAATCATAAGGCTTTCTTCAACCAAGAAAAATCAAGGAATTTCATCCTAACTATGATTTTCACAATCAATGATTTCATTAGTTAGATGAAAATTAGCTATAAATTCCTGCATGTCTTAACATAGAAATTTCAAGTACAAATTTTAATGTCTAAAAAAAGCTGCGTAGGCTAAATTGGAATATATTATATATTAATCTAAAAAGTCTAATAAGATATTAGATTAATTTACAATGCATTCTTAAAACAAATCAGCACTTGTGCAAGCGATCTAAACCAAAATCTACAAAAATCATGGAGCTTTCCTTTAATACAAAGATTAAAGAATTTCATTCTAATTATGATTTTCAAAATTAATGAAATGACTAATTAGGTGAAATTATCTAAGCTATAAATGCATGCATGTGCTCGGACATAGAGATTTCAAGTGCAAATTTTAATGTCTAAAAAAGCTGCGTAGGCTAAATTGTAATTAAATGAAAATATAAAATCAATTTCATAATTCAAAAAAATGAAAATTACCTAAATTCTTAAATACACCATTTCTTTGAGAAATTCAGTGCGAGGATCTTGCGTGAATTCCCGGTTTAGTCTTAGGGTGAATTAGTTAACAAAACTAAAACCTATAATAAGAGTTTTCTGAAATATTTGAAACCCGATTAGTCAGTGGATCTAATCCTCTGTTAGCAGTTAAATAGATTTGACAGGATCTAAAGCTCTTAATTTAAACATAAAATTATTTGAATTATTAAATACACCTGCATGGGCCCCGATACTACGCTGAATACTTAAATTCAAGTGTCTAAGGATGATGTGTGGGTTGCTTCCCAATTTAGTCTTAAGACTAGGTTCGGGTTAATAAAATCTAAAAATCTATAAAAAGAGTTTCAAATCGAAAATATCCGATTACGTGACGGTAGATCTAATCCCCTATTAGCAGCTAAACAGAGTTGGCAGGATCTAAATCTCTTAAACATATTCAAATTAACCAATTTTTTAAATCAAATAAAATTAAGTAGCAATCTAAAACTACTTAAACAAAACTCTATCATCTCCCACAAAATCCACTCCTCATGCTAAAGTATTTGGAGCTAAAGTAGTCTTTCCACCTGAAGTTGAACTACCTTCACTCTGAGTAGCCATTCAACACAATCTCACTCAAGATGAGAATGTATGTCTACAAATGTGAGAATTTAGTGGACTTGATGAGGTTAGGCACCACGCTCAACAAAATCTAGAAGTCTATCGAGCAAAGATGTCCAAAAGCTTTGTCATTATATGTTATCTCATAAGATTACCCTTATCTCGAGGATCGATCTGTTGAAGTACTTGATGACAAGACCAGCGTTGATAGGTTGCTTGACAAGATGGGTAGTATTGCTTTTCCAATTTGATATCACATACGTTCTGTAGAAAGTAGTGAAGGGATAGGTCTTAACAGATTTTCTAGCTGCACATCCCATTCCTGCAGACTCTTCTCTTAATGATGATTTGCCCGATGAGCTAATTATGCTCATTCATGAAAGAGAAAAATTACAAATTTGAGAAATGTACTTTGATGGAGCCTCATCGATCAAATAAGTGCAACATCTAAATTTCCCTAGAGCAAGAACAGGAATCGGCATCATCTTCATACCATCAGAAGAAGAGATAATGAGACGATCATATGGATTGACCGAGCCAAGAACTAATAATGAAGCTGAATATGAAGCATTAGTGGTAGGTCTCGAAGAAGCTATTTTTATAGGCTTTCAAAATCTGCACATTTTTTGTGACTCTCAGCTTATTATAAATCAAGTACTTGAAATCTATAGAATCAACAAGCTTGAGTTAGCTTTCCATCATAAGTGAGTTCTTGAGCTTATGAAGCAGATACCAAATATCACACTAACTTGAGTCTCTCAATCTGAGAATAACAAAGCTGATTGCTTAGCAAAACTAGCTAAGAAAATGATAAGTATGAATGGTGATTATGTCATGATCAGAATGCTTACTTGATAAGTTCTAGAGCCAATAAAGTATCAATCCCCGTAGGTAGAGGGGTTACCAAATCTGACACAGCATGATACCACTCAGGTTGTTCCTCATTCTCTCCCACTCTTCCCTCTCCTGCAGCCTCTCTCTCTCATTGAAAAATGAAAAAGAAAAAGAGGTAAAATTCCATCCCTCTCTCAGTTTCCACCATCCGACGAATCCACTGCTCTGATTCCACAAAAAACTGCGCTTTCGTGAACTCTCTCGGTGCAAAATGCACGTTCTCCCATCGGGTAATTCCTCCAGGCCAGGTGCAAAACCATGTGCCATCACCAGTGGTCGTGACCAGCCAGCCTCAGACCCATCGTTCCTCCATTCACCACTCAGGTGAACTACCAGCCCATGGCTATACAGCCTGCAAGCCTAAACACAAATCTACTCTGGGCACCTCTGCGATGCCACCACCCTCCGTCGACCTGTTGACTCGTCTTTGTCTCTAAACCAGCAGGCCGACTCGCCTTTCGTGACACGCGGGCCACTCTGGTGTGCTACTCCATCCCATGGTGGTGACCATGATCATGCTCCCTATTCCGTGCGATACGCGGTCGACTACGCTGCATCCCGCTCCGATAACCGACCATGACCGGCTTTTCCAGGTCACCCAAAACTCGCCCGACCTTGTTTAGCCCATTTTCTAACCCATCGTCCATGGCCCATCCAGCCTTCAAGTAGAACCAGTTCTCGTAATCTTTCAGAAGCCATGCTCATCGAGTGTCGAGTTTGAAGGCCTCATCATGCTCATCAGGGCGTGATGAGATGAAATTTGGTCATAGTGTTCCAGGACACCACTCGCTACACTCATCAAGGCATACCGAGTGATTGAAGGCCTCATCATGCTCATCGAGATGAAATGATCAATCATTAAACATCGTTCTATGCTCATCTCAAGTACCTAGTGATTGAAGGTCTTGTTATGCTCATTAGGACATAACAGGATTGAAGGTCGACCGAGGTGCTTCAAAACACCAACAGTCATGCTTATCAGGGTGTGACGGGTAGGCCAAAATAATTTTGATGTAGCCCCCTATGTGGGGATGATGCTAGAATACTGTCAAAATTTGAAATATTTGCATATACATTTGCTTTTATATGAGATTGATTACTCGTTATTAATGAGTGATTGAAGGGTCGAGGTGTGCATACCACATGCATCAGGCATGGCCAAAATAATTGATTTAGCCTCTTGGGGATGATGCGGTACCAAAATTGCATCAAATCTTCTGACTTAGAAAAATGGGAGAGTTAAATGAAATGACTTAAGAGCGCTAAATAGAAAAATCTGCAACTAATTTTAAATTAAAAGCGATAAATAAGAAAAAAAAAAGGGGGAGCCTTTAAAGAAAATTTTGGAAGGAATGGAACACTCATTTAAAATGCAAGCAAAATTTGAGGGTGGGAGGGGGGGGGGGCTAATATTAAACTCACAAACTCTAATAGCGATTCTCTATGACTTAAATTGAAGCGTAACGTTCACTTTGTAATAAATTAAACAAGCTCTTTAATTGGAATTGGGACTAATGCCTAACTCATAACAAACTTGCAATAAACCCAAAATCTAATTATATCAATGTGGAGGTGATTACTATGCTAGCTAATAAGCATAAGTGAGGCTAAAATAAAAAACACTAAAATTGGCATAACTTTATCAAAATTGAGCAAATTGAGAATAATCAAATTGGGAAAACTCAACAAGTAAACTAAGTGCCAATAGTGTGTTAAACTACAACCTAAATCAAAACACCTTCTTCGCCATTGGATCTGCAACCCTTTGTACAAGTAGACAGAAGATGATATTAAATCAAAATCTACATAAATTATAGGGCATTCTTTCATCAAAAATCAAGGAATTTCATTCTAATTATGATTTTAAAGATCAATGATTTTATTAATTAGATGAAATTAGCTAAGCTATAAACACATGCATGTGCTCGGACATAGAGATTTCAAGTGTGAATTTTAATGTCTAAAAAGGCTGCACAGGCTAAAATTGGAATTAAAGAAAATAGAAAATCAATCTCATAATTTAAACATAAAATTACACAAAATTACCTAAAATTACTATACACTCGCATGGGCCCTGACACTATGTTGAATGCTGAAATTCAAGTGTCTGAGGATGCTTCTGTGGGTTGCTCTCGGTTTAGTCTTGGGGTAGGTCAGTTAACAAAACCTAAAAACTTAATTGCGTCAAACCTAATTGCTGCATCGAGTAGATAGACATTTGATACTTTGTCTATGTTCTTGAGTAGATAGAGAAAAGTATCAAATTGGGGGTATTTTGATCAAAATTGCGTGCTAGGCCCCAACGGCTTCTTCGATGATGAGCTCCTCTCATGGTGTTTTCATCGTCCATTTGTCGACGGCCTGCCAGCTTCTTCTACAACCTTCATTTGCATTGAGCCTGTAGAAGCCTTTGGTCTCGACGCGCCTCATCTTTTGCCAAACTAAAAGTACTTCAGAGCAACAAAATCTGCCACTCCTGAGATCCGCTTGATTGCCAAAGAAGACCTATGTCATATGCTTAAAACTGTTACTGAGTTTGAATTGCCATATATTCATGTTTCTACCAACAATTTTTCTTCTACTATAATCAAAGGCATATGTATTAATCAAGGAGTGCAATGTGTGAAAGTACTGGTAGAATATGATAAGGTTGACAATGGAATTTATTCTAGTTCAAACTTACTAACAAGGTAATACTATACTTGTGGAAGAGATGACAATGGTTCAAAAGATTTTAAAACCTTATCAACTAATAATGGGCTACGACTATCTTGCTACACACTATTATTTTGGCAATACAATTTGTGAGAGGGGGATGAAATATATTGTACTTGTCTTTATGCAGGTTTGAAGACCTCGTCATGCTAATCAGGCATGATGAGATGAAAATTGGCTGTGGTGTCGCAAGACACCGCTCGCTACTCATCGAGCGTGCCAGATAATGCGTCGGATGTGACACCTCATGCGGCTGCTGAAATTTGTATTATTTGCATATATTTGATTTTATGCAGGTGATTGAAGGCCTCGTTATGCTCATCAGGGTGTGACGAGATGAAGGTCTGCCGAGGTACTTCAAAATACAAATTGTCACGCTCATCAGGGAGTAACGGGTAAACCAAAATAGTTCTGATGTAGCCCCCTATGCAGAGATGACGCCGAAATACTGCCAAAATGCTGCCAAAATTTACGGTGGGTCATGCAGATCGGTGGGCTCGGTGAGTCAGCGTGGTGGAAGCGGCAGGTTTAGAGCTTCAAGGATGTGGCTTTGAGAAGCGGAACATGGCGACCACAGTTCTGGAACTATAGGCGGGCTAGAGGTTTGGGATGAATCGAGTGGCCTTGATGGGTTCATGAAAGGAACACGTAGTGGAGGAGAGCCCATTTTCTGATGGGTCATTGGTTGGGATGGATTCATATGGTTTATCACGGGGAAGGAATGCGTCGGCGGAAGACAGCGCATTTTGCAGGACAGTTTTCCAGCAGTTTTAATTGCGGAGTCTGAGATTGCCGGATGGTGAAAAAAGAAAACCTCTTTTTCTTTTTCATTTTCTGATGAGAGAGAGGGCTGCCGGGGAGAGAGGAGAGAATGAGGAGAGTGGGAGAGAATGAGAGGGAAAATGGGGAAACTGTCCAAAATGAAAAAAAATGGGGGGAGTGGTTTTTTTAGTTTTTTTTTTAATTAGGTAAACTGAAAATAGGAGGGAACGGTTGCTGCGTGAGGGGCAATTTGGGAATTTTTTTAATAAATTTTGAATTTATTAAACGATTTAAATGTGGATTTCACATAGGTAAATGCACATAGTCAATATATATATTGATTTAGGATAATTCCATTGTTGTGCAATGGCATGCTTTCACTATCGGTTTGTTTGGTTTGAGTCGTAAATTGAGTCAATTTCAGCTCAAAATGTGCATCACCACTTTCCCTCACTCAATTTTTGCGCAGACTCATCTGAATTGAGTACGTACAATCTTATTTAATAGATTTTAGTATTTCAAAGCCAATGATGTGATCAATTTCATGAATGTAGGTTGTTTGATTCTCATCGGTGCCTCTTGACCTCAATATGTGTGCAGACACGTTGACGACTCGAGCGCTTGATCAGTTGATCTTTAAGTTGTACAATATTTTCATCCTGACCAATTTTGATGTTCTGAATGCGATGGAGAAGTCTATTCATCGATCGGAGGTCATTTGAGTTGATTTTGATGACGTCCATCACGTTTCAACCTCGATTTGTGTGCTATCACTTCAAATCACTCGATATTTGCACAAACTCATCTGAATTGAGTACAGATAGTCTAATTTGATAGATTTTGATATTTTGAAGCTAACGATATAATCAATTTTATGAATGAAGATCGTTCAAACATCATCGTAGCTTCCTGACTCTGATATGAGTGTCAACATATTAATAACTCGAGCGCTTAATCGATTGATCGTTAGATTTTTTTTAATATTTATATTCTATTCAATTTTGACATTCTAAATGCAATGGTGAAGTCCGTTCATCGATCAAAGGTATTTTCAACCATTTTTGGTGACATCCAGTGCATTTTGAACCCCGATTTGTGCACTGTCACTTTCGAAGTCCATTAAATTTGACTTGTGGCTTGTCTTGACTTATGACACGTATGTGGAGGTCAATAAATGCCTCCCAACAAATGAGATTCGTGCATGAAGCAAGTCACATTTGTTGAAAATTAGTTGACCATTTGGGCTGGTAACAAAACTTGGATCATTTTAGCTTCGATTGCAATAACTTACGGAGGTTTGACAGGATTTATCATTAGTATACTACCTTATTTAGGACATGCTAAATGATGGGCTTGGCCGATTTGTCAAAATTGACTTGTCAGATAGAGAAGAGTTCTTCCATCATCTACTCTCTGCTTCAATGGCTTAAGTCTACCTTAGCTGATAGAGAGCTGTTTGCCCTATCAAGTATACCTTATGATTCACAACTCAAAGGGCAGAGCCATTGGGGAGCATACAAGCTACGATTGTGATTGTAATATAATGGAGCCGGACTGGCCAAACCACCCGATCAGAGGACTCTGGTCATAACTACTTCATCTGTGGAGTCTGCACGCAGTCAGAGGACACGGGCCACATCCTTACCGATAAAAGATTGATTGAGAGTGAACATAATAGAACACTTAATTTGACATTAACTCTTTTGTGAGCTAGAGTTTTCTTAGTTTGTCACCCCCGATAAACAATCACGGAAGGTGGATAGATTGAGTTTTACTTTAAGCTTTTAATGATAAGATTTCATTTAAATAATTTTAGATTGACATCAATTTGAGTTAATTTGATTAATTTGGATATATTTAAGAGCTTTAGATCCTGTCAACTCTATTTAGCAACTAACAGAGGATTAGATCTCTAACAAAATCAATCGATATTTTCGATTTGAAACTCTTTTATAGGTTTTAGGTTTTGTTAACTTGGACTCAGTCCTAAGACTAAATCAAAAAATCACTCGCGCAGCATCCTTAGACACATGAATTTAAGCATTCAGCATAATGTTGGGGCCCATGCGAGTGTATAGTAATTTTAGGTAATTTTATGTTTGAATAATTTGAATATATTTAAAAGCTTTAGATCTTGTCAACTCTGTTTAGCTACTAACAGAGGATTATATCTACTATCACGTGACAAAATCAGTTTTTTTAGATATTTCATTGATTTAAAACTCTTATTATAAGTTTTTTAGGTTTTTTGTTAACGGACTCGATCCAAGACTAAAGCGAAACAACCCACATCCTCAGACACTTGAATTTAAGTATTCAATGAAGTGTCAGGACACATTTGGGTGTTTATAGCTTAATTATTTATCTAAGGAGACAATCTTAAGTCTACCTTAGTTGATAGAGAGATGTTTGCCCTATCAAGTATACCTTATGATTCACAACTCAAAGGGCAGAGCCATTGGGGACCATACGGGCTACGGTTGTGATCATAATATAATGAGCAGTTGGCCAAACCACGTCGAGGACTGGTCATAGCGCTTCATCATGGAACTTCTTGCCATGCCATCGAGGACATGGGTCACGTCATTACTGGCATGAGATTATTTGAGAGTGAACATAACAGAACACTTAATTTGACATTGGATCCTTTGTGAGCTAGAGTTTGCTTAATTTGTCACACCCGACAAACAATTATGGAAGGTGGATAGATTGAGTTTGATTTGAGGACCTATTTATCGAGACCTTTCGATAGCGGATTCTTAGACATGTGGTCCAAGTGTCACGCATCGATGCTCATCGTACGAGACTTGAATTAGTAGATGTTTTGCCAAGGCTGTAAGAGGAGGTCTCTTTGGAGGAGTAACTATAGTCTCCCTAAGGATAGGACCTTCATATTTTCTTTTCATCTGTCATTTGTTCTTAGCAACTTTGAGGACCCAATACACTCTTGCATATACAGTTTTGAGTTTCCTCACTAGAGAAGTTGGAACCTGATATTGTCGAGACTAGAAGGACTGCTTAATTTTACAAGTAGAGCTGTTCCACTTTACCCATCTTAGGCTGTCAAACCTATTATGGGTTAGAATACTCACTTCTAGTTCACAGTTGGTTGTACAATTTTCTACTTGAATAATGGTTATCGAGCATGTAGTTCAGCATTTATCTTTCCACACTATCTCTGCATTAACTTGCTTTGAGATGAAGAAGCTTTTGTTCTGCTACTTCTTCTCGAGGCTTTGGCCTCCATATTTATTTTTCTTCTAATAGAACCTTTCGGTAATGGATTTCTGAACATGCAGTTCAGGTGTCACGCCCCGATGCTCACCATGAAGGAATTGCTTAGAACAGCCTTGAGCTCTTACTACCACTGATTGTAGCTTTTGTAGTGGAGCATTTTTGGCTTCTTTGATAATTGACTTTTTATACCTGTTGTTCATAAGACCTTTTCCTTAACAACCTTCGGAACTCTAAGTGCTCAAGTAGATAGAGCTTCATGTTGTTTCTTCAGAAAGGTTGAAGCTAACTGTTGTTGAGCCCAAAAACACTGTTTAACATCACCAGTAGAGTTATTCTTTTTCACCCATCTCAAATTTCTTCAAATCTATTATGGGGTAGAAATACTTGCTTCTAGTTGTAAGGTTAGTTGTATGGCTTATGATTCAGACAACAACTACTGAGCTCGTAGTTTAGTGTTTCTTCTCTTTTGCCTTCTACTCAATTTTCCTCCAAAAGAGGAGGCTTCATTATCATACATTCCTAGTGTGAAAGGTTCAATTGGCAGGAGGGTTGTCATATTCACAGGTATGACTGAAACTTTCTGCCTAATGAAGGTTCTCATCATGATTAGGTACAAAGGCTCTCTTTTGAGAAACCTCGCTTGATAGTGGTCATTCCAATTGTCCTCCTCCTTTACACAGGTTAGTGTGTACAATATGCAGATGCTTCAGGTGGAGGCTTCTACTCAATTTTCCTCCAAAAGAGGAGGCTTCATTATCATACATTCCTAGTGTGAAAGGTTCAATTGGCAAGAGGGTTGTCGTATTCACAGGTATGACTGAAACTTTCTGCCCAATGAAGGTTCTCATCATGATTAGGTACAAAGGCTCTCTTTTGAGAAACCTCAGTAGCAGTAGTGGTCATTCCAATTGTCCTCCTCCTTTACACAGGTTGGTGTGTACAATATGCAGATGCTTCAGGTGGAGGATTATTTGCATCAGTGATAGCTGGGAAGTCTACACTGCTAAATTGAATAGTAGCTCCAACATCTCCAGTATTGACAACATCGCTAGCTAGACGGATGTTGGCTCTGCAACCTAGCTGCATGATGAACAGTGTGTTCTGAAGATCCATCGATATAAAGAGCAAGTAGATTAGTCATAATGTCATAATTAGCTTAGTTTTAGTTTCATTGATAATTGATTTTATATTTCAATTTTCTATCATATTTTTTTGCTACTATAGCTCAAATTTGACTAGCCAAAGATGGAAAGAGTATCCTGTCCCCATTAGGTAATCTGTTAAGGAAAAATGTCTTATGTAGATTCATCGACTCTGCTATTAAGGTTGTTAAAGAAAAATCAAAATCTACATAATGGTGTAATGAGATTGACATAACTCTATGTGCTCCTCACCCCGTTGTAACCTCACCCGATCAGAGGACTCTGGTCATAACTGCTTCATTTGTGGAGCCTTCTGGCCAAGCCATGCAATCAGAGGACATGAGCCACATCCTTACTGGTGTGAGATTGATTAAGAGTAAACATAATAAAATACTTGATTTGACATTGGCTTCTTTATGAGCTAGAGTTTGCTTAATTTGTCACCCCCAACAAATAATTGCGAAAGGTGGATAGATTGAGTCTGGTTTAAGTTTTTAGCGATAGAGTTTCATTTGAGCAGTTTCATATTACTATTTAAAAATTGATTAATTAGAATATATTTAAGAGTTTTAGATCCTGTCGACTCTGTTTAGATGCTAATAGAGGATTAGATCTACTATCACCTGACAGAATCAGTTTCTCAGATATTTCACTGATTTGAAACTCTTTTTATAAGTTTTTAGGTTTTGTTAACCCACACCCAGTCATAAGACTAAATTGGGAAGCAACCTGCACATCATCCTCAGACACTTAAATTTAAGCATTCAACATAGTGTCGGGGCACATGCGGGTGTAGATAGCTTAGATAATTTCATCTAATTAATGAAATCACTGAAATAAAAAATCATAATTAAAATAAAATTTCTTTTATTTTTGAATTAAAAGAAAGTTCTTTCATTCATGCAGCACTTAATTTAGTTTCGCTTTCTGTCTGCTTGTACAAAGAATTGCAGATCCGATGGCGAAGAAGGCGTTATGGAGCTATATGTTCAAAGGATAATTTAATTTGTTACTTAAAGAAGAAGATTTACTCCTAAAAGTAGTTCTCATTTTACCATTCTTTTATTCAAATTTGTTTTCACCCTCTTTTATTCAAATTTGATTTTCCCCTCTTTTATTCAAATTTGATTTTCCCCTCTTTTATTCAAATTTGATTTTCCCCTCTTTTATTCAAATTTATTTTTTCTCTCTTTTATTCAAATTTGATTTTTCTCTCTTTTATTCAAATTTGATTTCCCTCTCTTTTATTCAAATTTGATTTCCCCCTCTTCTATTCAAATTTGATTTTCCCCCTCATTTATTTCAAATATGATTTTTCCCCTCTTTTATTCAAATTTGATTTTCCCCATCTTTTTTTTAAGTTAAAAGGTTTGGCCTTTTTTTGGTAGCCTCTGTCATCCCGTGTGGGGCTACATCAGGGTATTTTGGCCCTGCATATGCGATGAGCATGTGGTGTTTTGAAGCACCTCAGTCGACCTTCAATCTCATTACACCCTGATGAGCATAAAGAGGCCTTGAATCACCAACATAAAAGCAAATATATATGCAAATATTTCAAATTTTGGTAGCATTTGGGCAGTATTCTGGCGTCATCCCCGTGTAAGGGGCTACATCGAAACTATTTTGGCCTACGTCATGAGTGACGGTTGGTGTTTTGAACACCTCGACCTTGACCTTTTTCTCATTACACCCTGATGAGCATAACGAGACTTCAATCACTCAGTATGCCTTGATGAGCATAGCGAGTAGTGTCTTTCATCATCGCTTCGATTTCATCATCATGCCGATGACACAAGGCCTTCAATCACTTGGTATGCCCTGATGAGCATAGCCAGCGATGTCATAGAACACTACAGCCGAATTTCATCTCGTCACATCCTGATGAGCATGTGAGGCTTTGATTCGGTATGCGATGCATAGAGCGTGTCTTGTGGGAAAGAATGCATAGAATGGGTCGAGTTAGGGTCAGTTTGAAGGTTGGACGGGCCGTGGGCTATGCAGTTTTGTGGGTTGGAGGAAGGAGCGATGGGCCTTTATAGTTTTGTGGGCTTGAGGAAGAATGAGCCTTGATCTTGGAGGAAGGATTCTTGGCCAGAGCAGAGTGAAATTTGTGGTAGGAAAAATTCTTGGTCGGGTTGGGCTAGGGGTAATGTAGGAGAATAGATTTGTGGGCTTGAAATTTGGAGGAGGGGAGGCGAAATGGAGCTATAGGGTTAGTAGTAATGAGAGATTTGAAGAGCTAAGCCGTAGAGCATTTGATAGATGGCAGTGGGCTAGTGGAAGCGGCGTGGGCTAAATAAGGCTTAGGTACGTGGAGTGAATAATGATTACCGTCAGCAAACAGCTATGAGCTTTGAATCATAAGCGGCCCCATCTCATGGATAAAACAGTCTTGGTCGAATTAGAGCAAAAGCAAAGCGTCAGCCTTGTTTTCTGGAATGGAGAAAATGGGTTGAGCCAATAGCTTCAGGGCGCTGAGGCTGGCCGGTCTGGCGGAGTTCGGGTCACGAATGGATGGGGATGTGGTCGATTAAATCCAGTGCTGGTGGATGGATGGCGGGCTTTTGTGGCAACGCCCGAGTGTGGTTCATAAAAGACATCAAAGCGAGGTTTGGACAGCGTGACTCTGAAGTGGGTTTCTGTAGTGGGAAGCATAGCGGGCCCACAAGATGCCTGTGATGGTGTGTGTGTTTTTTTGAACGAAGGAAACTGGGTGCGGGATTGGCCAAAGTAGGAGAAATTTAGAGAGGAAAGGAGAATTTCTTTACCTATGTAGAGAACTTTTTTCAATGAGGGAGAGGAATTCAGGAGAGAGAAACATGGGAGGAAAAAATTAGAGGGAAGCCAAAAATCATAGGGCAGTTTCAAACATTTTGAAAATCATTTTTTCCTCCTATGTTTCTCTCTCTAGAATTCATCTCGCTCATTGAAAAAAATTCTCTACACAGGTAAATTTTGGCCAATCTCGCACCCGGTTTCCTCCATTCCATGCATGCATCACTCCGTGCATCCCAGAGCTTCAGCAGCGTCCCACCTCAAACCACTTGGCGATTCATGCCACCCATACCGACTCAGTCTTCCGCAGCGCAATTAGTGACGGTGTCGAAAAGCCATGCATCCCTGACTGCCATTGTGGCGTGTCCCCCCATCGCCCGTGACCCAAAACCCACTCCCACTGCGTCGCCTCAACCCATGGGCGGGCCATTTCCTCCATTAAAATGGCGTGATTTTTATTGGTCTATGGCCGGGCGCATTCACCCTCCTTCTGTGAAATAGCGCCTCTTTTCACAATTCAAAGCCTCCCGGGCCAAAATCACGGCTGGCGCGCTCCGTCACTCAGACACCGCTCAGACCATCTTTCAGCTGCACCCAGCATCCTCCATGCCGTGCGACCCCCACCACTTCCTCGGCCCATTGTTCATTGCATAATCCGGCCGCAAACCTAGCGGTTCAATCCTTTCGCAATCCAATCCATCCAAATTTCACCATTTTTGCTGTGCCGCAAATCAGGGAAGAACATCATCAACAGGCGAATTCTTCCTTCGATTTCCAGCATCGCACCCCTTGCTTTAGTCATCCTGTTTTTGCTTTGCCGCAAATCGGGAAAGAACATCGTCAACAGGTGAATTATTCCTTTGATTTTTGGGGTTGCACCCTCACTTTAGTCATCCCGTTTTCACTTCGCCGCAAATCAGGGAAGAACATCATCAACAGAAAAATTCTTCCTTTGATTTTTGGCGTCGCTTCCCTCACTTTAGTTGTTCACTGCTCTGCAAATCGGGGAAGAGCGTCATCAATAGGCAAATTCTCCCTTCGATTTTTGGCGTTGCTTCCCTCGTGTTGCCTCCCCCAAAAAGAGTCACAGAGCATTCTCGCGCACGGTCTCATCTCATCCGCATTAATCTCTCTTTTCATCTACTACTATTTGGATCCACGTGAGAAACACAGAGAGTGTGTATGTGAGAGAGAGATCATGAAGCGGAATCTTGGCGAGGCTCGTTCCCCTTCTCGCTTTTATCGAGATCTCCATCTCCGCAGCAGCGATCCTTACCTTCTTGGAATGTCACCTATGCCAATGTTTACCCTCTCGGGATTAAGCAGAAGGGAATACTCATCAATGGATAGTTTCTGGGCTCCGATGTGTACTTGGTCACAAACAATAACCTTATCAAACATGCGAGCCTTTCCTTATCTCATGGAACGGGGTGCAGCAATGGAGGAACTCATTCGAGGATGGCGTGTATGGGACAACATGCCCGATCCCTCCGAAAAAAAAAACTACACTTACATTCTGCAAGTGAAGGACTAGATTGGCAGTTTCTTCTACTTCCCATCGGCTTTCCAGGCCTGCGTGGATTCGATGGCATCCGCATTCTCACCACCCCTCATCCCGTCACCTTTGGCGATCCATTGACTTCACCGTCCTCATCGGTGGTGATATAAGGCTAACCACCTGATTTAAAGCTCAAACTTGATCGTGGAAAGAGGCTTCCCTTCTAGATGGCATTCTCATCCGGAATAATATTGAGAATGGATGCTTGCTTCTTTGTTGAACTTCATGCAAAGCCACACGGTATCAGTATTAAAGGGATTGTTTGTCCTTCAACTCAAGGGAGATGGAGCTAATGGACTTGTCATCTCTTTACTTGGTGCTATGGTTATGTCGCATAACCTTTTCCTCCATTTGGCTTTGGAACCATCTAGGAGAGTACCATGTTCAGTTCATGAAACTAAAGAAGCATGCAGGGTTTTCTTGATTTGCGCATTACGCCTTGGAAATGAAACCTTATGACTAAATCTCTAGCAATTATTCCCAGTCTAATTGTAGTAATTATTGGAAGCTCTTCCGAGGCTAGAAAGTTGATCATCATAGCATCAATTTGAAGATCTTATCATGCTTTTCAAGATGTGATGAGATGAAAATCAGCCGAGGTGTTTCAAAATACCAACCGTCATGCTCATCAGGGTGTAACGGGAAGGCCTCCAAAACCGTCAGATGTGGCACCCATTATGCTTAAATGCTATCAAAATTAAGAATATTTGCATATATATATATATATATATATTCTTTTATGCAGGTGATTGAAGGCCTCCTTATGCTCATCAGGGCGTAATAGGATTGAAGGTTGACTGAGATGCTTCAAAATACCAATTGTCACGCTTATCAGGGTGTGACGGGTAGGCCAAAACATTTCTGATGTAGCCCCATACATGGGGATGAAGCCAAAATACTGCTAAAATGCTAGATTTTGCTTAAATTATCATTGGCTTTTTTGTGGGCTAGCGTTTGCTTAATTTGTAACCCCGATAAATAATTATGGAAGGTGGAAAGATTGAGTTTGGTTTAAGTTTTTAATGATAGAGTTTTATTTGAACAGTTTTAGATTGATATTTAGAAATTGATTAATTAGAATATGTTTAAGAGTTTTAGATCCTGTCAACTCTGTTTAGCTGCTAACATGGGATTAGAACTACTGTCACCTGACAGAATCAATTTTTCAGATATTTCACTGATTTGAAACTCTTATTATATATATTTTAAAGTTATGTTAACCCAGACCCAATCCTAAGACTAAGCAGGAAGCAACCCAGCGTAGCATCCTCGGTGAATTTAGACATTCATAGTGTGGACATCAGTGTTTATAGCTTAGTTATTTATCTAAGGAGACAATCTTAAGTCTACCTTAGTTGATAGAGGGTTATTTGTCATATCAAGTATACCCTATGATTCACAACTCAAAGGGCAGAGCCATTGGGGAGCATCTGCTACTGGTCGTGATAAGTAATATAATGGAGTCGGCCGCCAAACCATCCGTCAGAGGACTCGGTCATCAGACTTCATCGTGGCTTCTTGGAGCCATGTAGTGGTCGAGGACATGGGCCACATCCTTACTAGCGTGAGATTGATTGAGAGTGACCATAACAAAATACTTGATTTGATATTGGCTCCTTTGTGAGCTAGAGTTTGCTTAATTTGTCACCCCCGACAAACAGTTGTGGAAGGCGGATAGATTGAGTTTGATTTGAGCTTTTAATGATAGAATTTCATTTAAACAGTTTCAGATTGATATTTAAAAAATTGATTAATTTGAATATATTTAAGAGTTTTAGATTCTGTCAACTCTGTTTATCTCCTAACAGAGGATTAGATCTACTGTCACGTGATAGAATCAGTTTCCCAGATATTTCACTAACTTGAAACTCTTATTAAAGGATTTTAGATTTTGTTAATTTGGACCCAGTCCTAAGACTAAACCAGGAAACAACTTTAGATTGATATTTGATTTGAGTTGAAAAATTGATTAGTTTGAATATAATTAAGAGCTTTAGATCCTATCAACTCTATTTAGCTGCTAACAGAGGATTAGATCTATTGTCACCTAACAGACTCAATTTCTTAGATATTTCACGAATTTGAAACTCTTATTATATATTTTAAGGTTTTGTTAACCTGGACCCAGTCCTAAGACTAAACGGGGTTAATTTGAATGTATTTAAGAGTTTTAGATCCTATCAACTCTGTTTAGCTGTTAACAAAGGATTAGATCTACTGTCACTTGATAGAATTAATTTTTCAAATATTTTATTGATTTGAAACTCTTATTATATGTTTTTTAGGTTTTGTTAATCCGGACCCAGTCCTAAGACTAAACCAGGAAACCACCCACACAACATCCTCATACACTTGAATTTAGGCATTCAGCATAGTGTCGGGGCACATGCGGGTCTATTTAAGACCTTATGTAGTTTTTATTTCTGAGTTATGAGATCGATTTCAGATTGCTATTTAAAAATTGATTAATTAGAATATATTTAAGAGCTTTAGATCCTATCAACTCTGTTTAGCTGCTAATAGAGGATTAGATCTACTGTCACCTGACAGAATCAATTTCTCAGATATTTCAGTGATTTGAAACTCTTATTATAGGTTTTAGGTTCGCTAACTCATCATAAGACTAAACTAGGAAGCAACCCGGGCAGCATCCTCAAACACTTGAATTTAAGCATTCAACATAATGCCGAGGCCCATGTGGATGATTAGTAATTTAGGTAATTTTATTTTTGAATTATGAGATTGATCTCAAATTTTTATTTAATTTCAACTTAGCTTGCACAGCCTTTTAGATATTAAAATTTGCACTTGAAATCTCTATGTCCGAGCACATGCAGGTATTTATAGCTTAGCTAATTTCATCTAATTAATGAAATCATTTACTTTGAAAATCATAATGAGAATAAAATTCCTTAATTTTTGATTGAAGGATGCCCTATGATTTTTGTAGCATTTAATTTAGTATCGCTTTCTATCTGCTTGTACAAAGAGTTGTAGATCCGGTGGCGAAGAAGGCAATGTAAATTGATTTAATATCTTATTAGATTTTTTAGATTAATATTTAATATATTCTAATTTAGCCTGCACAGCCTTTTCAGACATTAAAATTTACACTTGAAATCTCTATGTCCGAGCACATGCAGGAATTTATAGCATAGCTAATTTCATTTAATTAATGAAGTCATTGATTTTGAAAATCATAATTAGAATAAAATTCCTTAATTTTTATCAAAGGGGGCCCTATGATTTATGTAGATGTTGATTTTTGGCTTAAGACTCGAGCACATAGAGTTCTGAAGGTTGTAACTGCTTCATCTGTGGTCGTAACCTCTATGATTTCTAATTGCATGCTAGGCCCCGGCGAGTAGATAGACATTTGATACTTTTCTCTATAACAAAGTGAAACTCTATCTACTCAAGCACATAGAGTTCTGAAGGTTGTTAAGGAAAAATGTCTTATGAAGAACATGTATCAAATATCAATTATCAAAGAATCCAAAAATGCTCCATAACAAAAACTACAATCAGTGGTAGAAAGCGCTCAAGATTGTTCTAAGCAATTCCTACACGGTGAGCATCGGACACGAACGTGTTCGAATCATCGAAAGGTCCGATAGAAAGAAAATAAATATGGAGGCCAATGCCTCGAGAAGAAGTAGTAGCACAAAAGCTTCTTCATTTGGAAGCAAGCTAACCCAAAGATGGAGTCGCCAGAAATCTGTGGGCTCCAAAAATTTGCCACAGGCCTCTTTGATGAAAAGAGAAGTTTTAAATGTTGGTGTAATTTTTAGAAGGCAGACGGAATAGTAGATAAGACACTACCCAGAGATTTTGTCCTCATTTGGTGAGAACATTATATCGGTTCTGTTTCTATAAAGAAGCCCTATAGTTAATTACCCCTCCAATAAGTGAGAGAGAATTTTGATTAAGGTCATTAGATCAACGAATGTGATAGAAAAGAAGAAGTTTGAATTTAGATGATGAAATTCATCATTTAGCTTAAACCCCAGGATGGTTTGGGAATAATGATGCCGTCTGATCTAGATGGTTGGCTCATCCCGGGCGTCCTTCAGTCTACTTAGTCGAGGAGGTAGTCTTAACGACAAAAGGATCCTCATCAGCAACACATGTGCTACGTCGACCAAGAAATTCTTGTAGATCTGGGGTGGTGCTTATCTAAGAAGACAGGATTAAGTCTACCTTAGCTGACAAAGGGTTGTTTGCTCTATCAAGATCGTGATATAATGAAATAACGGTCGATGGACTACGGTGCGTGCTTCATGGGTGCCTCTTGGCCAAGTCGAGAAGACATGGGCCATGTCCTTCGGAAAAGATTGATTGAGAGTGAACATCATAGAACACTTGATTTGACATTGGCTTCTTTGTAGAGTTTTCTTAATTTGTCACCCCAGATAAATAGTTATGGAAGGTGGTGATGATTGGTTTGATTTAAGTTTTAATGATGATAGAATTCATTTAAGCGGTTTTTGATTGTTAATTTGATTTAAAAATTGATTAATTTGAATATATTTAAGAGCTTTAGATCTTATTTGTTCTTGTAAGATTATATCCAATAGAATCAATTTCTTAGATATTTCCGATTTGAAATTCTTATTATAGATTTTAGGTTTTGTTAATCGGACCAGTCTAATACTAAACTAGGAAACCACCGCAACACTTGATTTACTTGAATTTAGGCATTTAGTGTCAGACTCATCTAAGTGTAAAATGAGTAGGTAATTTTATGTTTGAATAATTTGAGTATATTTAAAACTATAGATCTTGTCAACTGTTTTTTAGGCTAAGAGGATTAGATCTACTTTTGAAACTCTTATTATAGATTTTTTAGGTTTTGTTAGATCTAAGACTAAAGCAGAAACAACTCCTTCGGCATCTTTTAAGCATTGACGTGTTGGGGGGCAAGTGTATAGTAATTTTAGGTAATTGTGTTTGAATTATGAGATTGATTTTATTTTCATTTGATTCAATTTTAACTTCGACCTTTTGGACATTAAAATTTGTACTTGAAATCTCTATGTCCAGCACATGCACATTTATAGCAAAATTTAATCTAATTAATGAAATTATTGATCTTGAAAATCATAATTAGATGAAATTCTTTGATTTTTTGATTGAAGAAAGCCTTATGATTTTTTATAGAATTTGGATTTAAAGTCTTATATGCTTATACAAGAGTTCTGAATCGGTGGCGAAGAAGGCATTTTGACTATGTTCAAAGGATAATTTAATTTGTTATTTTAAGAAGAAGATTTACTCTAAAGTAGTTCTCATTTTACCCCTCTTTTATTCAAATTTGATTTTCTCTCTTTTGTTCAAATTTGATTTTCCCCTTTGTTTAAATTTGATTTTCCCTCTTTTATTCAAATTTAATTTCCCCCTCTTTTGTTTAAATTTGATTTTCTCCCTCTTTTATTCAAATTTGATTTCCTCCTCTTTTATTCAAATTTGATTTCCCCTCTTTTATTCAAATTTGATTTTCCCCTCTTCTTTTTTTAAAGTTAAATTTTTTCCCCTCTTTCGTCATCCAAATGAGCAGGGGTGTTTTGCTACATCATGCCCTGAGCATTAGTGTTGAAACATTGCCAAATTTCAATCTCGTTATGCCACGATGAGCATAGGTTCAATCACCAATAAAAAACTATTATGCATATATTCTTAATTTTTTTATTTTGGTATGTCATCATCAGCTTATCTTTTATTTTGGCTTAGTTAAAGGTTTGGTTGTTTTGAAATACCTCAACCATTTTTTATCTCGTCACACCATGATGAGCATAACGAGGCTTTCAATCACTTTCTTTTGAGTTAGTAGTGGTGTCTTGCGACACCGCGGTTATTTCATCTCGTCATGCCAGTATGACGAGGCTAAAACGAAGAGGACATACAATACAATATATATTCTCTCCCCCCCCCTTTTTCTAAGTCTATAAATTAGACAAAATTTTGGCGGCATTTCATCCAGGGGAGCGACATCTAACAAGTGGTGGCTTACTTGGTGCCTTGAGGTAGCGTGGTGTCTTCGCGACACCAACCTTTTTCATCCCATTGCACCCTACTGAGCACAACGAGGTCTTCAAACCTTCAAAGAAACACAAGCATATATATATTCACATTCATAAATCCCACATGTTCTGACGCATTTTTTGGCGCGCTGCAAGGCTAGGCAAAGGAACGAGGTTAGGTATCTGAGAATGTAAGGTAAGGGTCGATGTAGAAAATGAAGGAAGAATTACTGAATGATGTTCTTCCCGATTTGCGCAGAAATGGGATGCTAAAAGCGAGGAGTGCGGCAAAATTGAAGGAAGAATTACTCTTGATGATTTTCTTCCCCGATTTGTGACACAGCAAAAACGGGAAGGAAAAAAGATTACGGGCTGCGGGATAGTGGGCTGGATTGTGCAGAACGGGCCGAATTTGGGTCAGTTTGAAGGTTGGGCGGGCTTGTGGGCCAGTGGGCCAAGGAAAGCGTAGAAAGGCTCGGAGGAGGGTCTTTACCCCAGGGTCGGACAGCATGGAAGTCAGTTTCATGGGTCGGCGGTTATGGCGAGCGGGGCATCGGGTGCAGTGGGTGAAACATGAGCGGGCAGTCGGCAGTTGATTTGGAGGTTAGAGTGAGGCGTGGGTGCGAGGACTGCGAGAGCAGGTCAGTCTGAGCTGACAAAATCTAGCTCAGCGTGCACCTAGTTCACTCCACAGCCCTTCTTCCCTCCGACCCAGCCCAGCCTCCTTCCCTCGGTCAAGGCACGGAACTCCTTCCTCCAACCCATAAAACTGCAAAGGCCCACCACTCCTTCCTCCAGCCCACAAAATTGCATAGCCCACGGCCCGTCCAACCTTCAAACTGACCCAAACTCGGCCCGTTCTGTGCAATCCTTCCTACAAGACACTGCTCGCTATGCTCATCAGGGCGTACCGAGTAAGTCTACCATTAATAAAGATATATGCTGAAAATAGTGTTGCAAAAGAGGCAAGGGAGGTATTTGATGTAATGCCTAAAAGAAAAAAATTATATATGCATGTGCTTCTCTTTATGCAGGTTTGCATACCTCGTCATGCTCATCAGGGCGTGACGAGATGAAATACGGCTATGGTATCATAAGACACCGCTTGATACGCTCATTAGGGCATACCGAGTGATTGAAGGCCTCGTCATGCTCATCAGGGCATGACGAGAGGAAATATGATTGTGGTGTCGCAAGACACAGCTCGCTACGCTCATCAGGGCATACCGAGTAATCCAAAATAGTTCTGATGTAGCCCCATATGCGGTGATGATGCTGCAATACTGCCAAAATGCTGTCAAAATTTAGAATATTTGCATATATATTTGCTTTTATACAGGTTATTCAAGGCCTCATTATGCTCATCAGGGCGTAACGGGATTGAAGGTCATCCAATGTGCTTCAAAACACCAACCGTCATGCTCATCAGGGTGTGACAAGTAGGCCAAAACACCCCCGATGCAGCCCCCCTACATGGGGATGACGCCGGGAGGCTATCAAAATTGCGTTGAACCATTTAACTTAAAAAAAAGATGGGGAAAATCAAATTTGAATAAAAGAGGGGGAAAATCATATTTGAAATAAAAGAGGGGGAAAATCAAATTTGAATAAAAGAGGGGGAAATTAAATTTGAATAAAAGAGAGTGAAATCAAATTTGAATAAAAGAGAGAAAAATCAAATTTGAATAAAAGAGAGAAAAATCAAATTTGAATAAAAGAGGGGGAAAATAAAATTTGAATAAAAGAGGGGGAAATCAAATTTGAATAAAATAGAGTGAAAACAAATTTGAATAAAAGAATGGTAAAATAAGAACTACTTTTAGGAGTAAATCTTCTTCTTAAAGTAAAAAAATAAATTATCATTTGAACATATAGCTCCATAACGCCTTCTTATGCTGGATGCGATAACTTGCAAAAAGGTGATACTAAATCAAAATATACATAAATCATAGTGCCCCCTTTGATCAAAAATTAAGAAATTTCATTCTAATTATGATTTTCAAAGTAAATGATTTCATTAATTAGATAAAATTAGCTATGCTATAAATACCCGCATGTGCCCCGACACTATACTGAATGCCTAAATTCAAGTGTCTGAGGATGCTGCATGGGTTGCTTCCCGATTTAGTCTTAGGGTGATGCAGTTAACAAAACCTAAAATCTATTATAAGAATTTTAACTCAAGAAAATATAGAAGCTAATTACATTGGGTGATAGTAGATATGATCCTCATTGGTTAAATAGAGTTGACAGGATCTAAATCTCATAATTCAAACATAAAATTATCTAAATTCTTAAATACACATGTGCCCATCTTTGAATACTTAAATTGTCGAGGATCTTTGCGTGGGTTGCTTCTCGGTTTAGTCTTAGGATTGGGTCCGGGTTAACAAAACCTATAAACCTATAATAAGAGTCTCAAATCAGCAAAATGTCTACAAAACTGATTATGTCAGGTGACAGTAGATCTAATCCTCTATTCAAAGCTAAACAGAGTTGGCAGGGTCTAAAGCTCTTAAACATATTCAAATTAATCAATTTTTCAAATCAAATTAAGTAAAAATATAAAATAAATTTCATAATTCAAAAATAAAAAACTACCTAAATTCTTAAATACATCTGCATGGGCCTCGACACTACGCTGAATGCTTAAATTCAAGTGTCTGAGGATGCTACACGGATTGTTTCCCAGTTTAGTCTTAGGACTGGGTCCGGGTTAACAAAACCTAAAAATCTATTATAAGAATTTCAACTCAGTAAAATATCTAAGAAGCTAATTCTGTCAGTTGATAGTAGACATGATCCTCTATTAATAGTTTAACAGAGTTGATAGGATCTAAATCTCTTAATTCAAACATAAAATTATCTAAATTCTTAAATATACCCGCATGTGCCCCGACACTATGATGAATGCTTAAATTTAAGTGTCTGAGGAGATGTTTTCATTAGTCTTAGACTGCCCAGTTAACAAAACCTAAAACCTATAAAAGAGTTTCAAATCGTGAAATATCAAAAGTTTGATGTTAGTAGATAATCTCTATTAGCAGCTAAATAGAGTTGACGGGATCTAAAGTTCTTAAATATATCCAAATTAATTAAATTAATTCAAATTGAGTATCAATCTAAAAAATATTTAAATAAAATCCTATCATTTAAAGCTTAAAGAATAACTCAATCTATCCACCTTCCGTGACTGTTTGTCAGAGGTGACAAACTAAGAAAACTCTAGCTCACAAAGTAGTCAATGTCAAATCAAGTGTTCTGTTATGTTCACTCTCAATCAATCTCTGACGTAGATGTGCATATGTCCTCTCATGTGGCTTGGCCAAGAGCTCCATGATGAAGCATATGACCAAAGTTCTCTGGGGTGGTCCACCCCGCTTATGATATTACGATCACGATCAGTCAGATGCTCAATGGCTCGCCTTTGAGTTGTGAATCATAGGGTATACTTGATAGACCAACCTCTATCGCTAAGGTAGACTTAATGTTTCCTTGCAAACACCACCCCAGTCTCACAAGATTTCTTGGACAATGTAACCCATGTGTCGATGAGATCCTTCACGTTGTAATACCTCTGACTAAGTAGACTGGACCACACGCGGATGACAACCATGGGATCTAGATCGGCACGCCATCATTCCCCCAACCATCCGGTTTAAGCTAAAATGATGAATTTCATAATCTAAATTCAAAAACTCTGTCTACTATATGCCACATGAAGCATCTAATGACTAGCCTTAATCAAGTTCTCTCACCATGGAGAGGGTAATTAACTATGGGCTTGTGCCTATAGGAAACTTGGAACTGATCTAAAGTTCTCACCAAATGAGGATGAAATCGGTAGTCTTATATACTATTCCATCTACCTTCTAAAATTACACCGACATTTAAACCACTCTTTCAAAGAGTGTGAATTTTGGAGCCCACTGATTTCTAGCAATTCGTGGGGATAGATTATCTTTCCATCTTTGGCTAGTCATATATATAAGTTATAATAAATATTTGAAATTTAAAACAAAAAAAAATGAATACACCATATTCATCATATTAAGTCAAGCCAACATCCATCCGCTAATTTGTAATCAATACTAGAGATGTTGACCATCCAAATTTTGTATAACTTCTATCTATAAATAATCCTCCACAGGCATGATTGTACACACCAACTGTAATGGAGGAGGACAAAATGGTACTACACTAGGTTCCTCAAAGAAAAGCCTACTTAAAAGATTGATTCATTTTGAGTGCCCGTCATGAAGAGACCTTCATCAGCAAAAAAAGTTTCAATCATGCCTGAATGACAAACCCGCCATTGAACCTTTCACACTAGAAAGGTATGATAATCAAGCCTCCTCTGAGGAAAATTGAGTAAGACAAAGGAGAAGAAACACTAAACTCGCGAGTTATTCTAATCACAAGTCACAACTGAAGTATTTCTACCCCATAATTTGAAAATTTTGAGATGGGTGAAAAGGAATAGCTCTTACTGATGATGTTATGCTTTGGGCTCAATAGAGCTTCAACTTTTATGAAGAAATAATATGAAACTCTATCTACTCGAGCACATAGAGTTCTAAAGGTTGTTAAGAAAAAATGCCTTATAAAGAACATGTATCAAATGTCAATAATCAAAGAAGTCAAAAATGCTCAACTACAAAAGCTACAATCAGTGGTAGTAAGAGCTCAAGACCATCCTAAGTAATTTCTACATGGAGAGCATTGGGGCATGACACCTGAACCACGTGTTCAAGAATCCATTACCAAAAGTAGAAAGAAAAATAAACATGGAGGCCAAAGCCTTGAGAAGAAGTTGCGACACAGAAGCTTCTTCATCTAGAAGCAAGTTAACCTAGAGACAGTGAGGAAAGAGAAATGCTAAACTATGCAAACATATTTCAAGTAAAAATTGTACAACTAGCAACCATAAAAGTATTTCCAATCCATAACAGGTTTGATAGCCTAAAGATGGGTAAAAAGGGATAGCTCTACTAGTCAAATAAAACAGTCCTTCTAGACCCGACAACATCAGGTTCCAGCTTCTCCAGTGAGAAAACTTGAAACTATATATATAAGAGTGTATCGGGTCCTCAAAGTTACAAAGGAGAAATGATGATAAAAAAGAAAATATGAAGGTCCTATCCTTAGGGAGACTAGAGTTGCTCCTCCAAAGAGACCTCCTCTTACAGCCCTGAAAAAATGTCTACTAATTCAAGTCTCGCATGGTGAGCATCGATGCATGACACTTGGACCACATGTCCAAGAATCCACCAAAAAGGTCCCACAAAGGTAAGCAAATTTGGAGGCCAAAATCTCAAGTGAAATTCTTACAATAGACAACAAAGATGACATCTAGAATGTACTTCTACAAAATCCACCTCATGCTAAAGTATTTGGAGTCAAGCCTTCCACTTGAAGTTGAACTACCTTCACTCGGTAATCATTCAACACAATCTCACTCAAGATGAGAATGTCTATGGATGTGAGAATTTGATGGACTTGATGAGGTCAGGCACCAAGCTCAACAAAATCTAGAAGTCTACCGAGCAAAGATGTCCAAAAGCTTCATCATTATATGTTATCTCACAAGATTACCCTCATCTCGAGGATCGACCACAAGTACTTGATGACAACCGCTGAGTCACTTGCAAGATGGGCGGTTGCTTTTATAATTTGATATCACATATGCTCGCGAAAAGTAGTGAAGGACAAGTCTTAGATTTTTCTGCACATTCCATCTGGACACTTCTCTTAATGATGATTTGCCCGATGAGCAAATTATGCTCATTCATGAAAGAGAAAAATCACAAATTTGGAAAATGTACTTTGATGGAGCCTCATCGATCAAACAAGTCCAACATCTAAATTTCCCAAGAGCAAGAGCAGGAATCAGCATCATCTTCATAACACCAGAATGAGGGATAATGAGATGATCATATGGATTGACCGAGCCAAGAACTAATAATGAAGTTGAATATGAAGCATTAGTGTCTTGAAGAAGCTATTTTCATAGTACATTCAACTTGCATATTTTGCTATTCTCCTTATTATAAATCAAGTACTTGGCATCTATAGAATCAACAAGCTTGAGTTAGCTTTCTATCGCGAAAGTTCTCGAAAAGTAGATACCAAATATCACACTAACTCGAAGTCTCTCTCGATCCGAGAATAACAAAGTCGCTTAGCAAAATTAGCTCAGGAAATGGCAAGTATGAATGGTGATTATGTCATGATCGGCATATTTACTCGACAAGTTTTAGAGCCAATAAAGTATCAATCCCCGCAGGTAGAGGGGTTACTTGCTCCTCATATTCCCCAAAATCAACAAGAAGTTGTACCAAGAAGAGCTAAGAATGACATTGCCTTAGAAAAGCAAAGTGAAGCCTTTGTTGTAAGAGTCACATGATTGAGGCAACCCTTCATTGACTACTTTAAAGAAGGCAAATTACCAAGTAATAAATCACTAGCTCAAATCGAAAGAGAATGCTACGCTATGTTTTTTTTCAACAATACTTATATCAGATCCTTTGAACAAAATGCCTGGTGTATGAAGCTAGCAAAGTGATGGTTGAAGTTCATGAAGGACTTTGTGGTGCATCAAGTCCCAAGATGAGAAAAAAGATCAAAAGGATGGGCTATTATTGGCCATCTATGGTGAGAGAGTATTAATCATGCTAAGAAGTGTCGAGTGTCAAGTACATGGGAATCTCATCCATCAACCTCCAAATCCATTACACCCAACAATAGCATCCGCCATTCAATGTTGGTACAGATATAATTGATCCAATCGCCACCGCCGCCGTCAGACATCGCTTCATCCTAGAAGATCGACATTTCTCTAAGTGGCTAAGTTACCCATTTAAAGAAGTTAAAAGTGATCAACTTCTTCACGCATAATGTAGTCTATAGATTTGGAGTGTCACGCCGAATAATTTCTAATAATGGCACAGCTTTTAAAAGTGCAAAGATTTATAGATTCATCGATCGACACAAAATTGATTGGCGATACTCTTCAATATATAATCCAAGAGCAAATGGTTTTGGCGATTTTCAACAAGACATTAGTCAAGAAAATTCTCACTAAAAATAAAAGAGAATGACATACCAAGCTAGTAGAGGCTCTATGGGAATATCGAACTACCTACAAGATGCCAACTAAAGCCACTCCATATTCATTGGTATTTGGAACTGAAGTAGTTCTTCTACTTGAAGTTGAGTTTCCTTCACTTTGAGAAGCCATCCAGTACAATCTAACAGAAGATCAAAATGCCTGTCTGAGAATAGAGGAACTCGATGCGCTTGATGAAGTTAGATTACAAGCTCATCAAAATTTGGAAGTTTATCGAGCAAAGATGTCTAAGGCTTTTGACCATATGGTTTGGCCTCGAACATTCCAAAAAGGAGAATTGGTCCTGGTGCTGAGAAGACCAATTATTCCCAATCAAAAATTTGGTGGCAAATTTGAGCCTAACTGGGAAGGCCCTTTTGTCATTAAAAAAAGTGTATCAAGGAGGGGCATACCAACTCATCAACTTAAAGGTGAAAGACCAATGCCAATCAGGCGTACCAAAAAAGTATTATACATGACAAATACATTCTCAAGGTACAATAGAAATCTCAAGAAAGACAAGGGCATTTTTTTAGTATATCTATTTAGGTTGACATCGCTTCATGCCGAGATCCCTAAATAAACATACTGATGAAAACTTTTCAGAAAATTCTCATTACACATGGGCATTTTAGATTTTTATATACAGATAAAATCACTGTTGTATGTTAAAATCCCTTTTAGAATACATCAATTCAAATATGGTTGTATTTGTATATTTTCATCTTGAAAAATTCTCATAAATGTACTTTAGAATTCCCTCAAGATAGGGCATTTTTAGTTTATATTAAATTTATTTGAGTTGACATCGTACATAAGATGAGATCCTCAAATATATTCTTATTCAGTTGACATCGAAGCTTACCAAATCTAATATATCTATAATTATCATTGTTAAGTTACATGTTCTTGTAGAAAAAAGAATCTATTTCATAAAGACAACCCTAAATGTCAAGAAATTTATCTCCCGATTTGCCAAATTTGGAGATCAAGTAAGAACTCCGATTTCAAAAGCTTCAATCAATTAAGTTGGAGAAACATCAACCTCTACATCCCAAAAGTCTAGGACTGGATGGGTTCTAAAGGTTAGACTCAACAAGCCCATAAATGGTCGAAGTTGGACGCTCTCCTCACTCAACAAGCCACAAGAAAAGGCCGCAGTGAAAGAGCCCCATTCATCAGTCTGATGATAAAACCACCAACCCAATCTTTTAAGTCAAGACTCAGTAGTTCTAAAGGTCAACAAGCTCAAATATGGCCGAAGTTGTCGACGCCTCTCTCACTCAACAAGCTAAGAAAAGGTAGTGAAAGAGCTCATCAATCAATGATGATATCGCTCAATCTCAAACTATATCCATTTAGTGATTACAAACAACAGTGATCCAAGAGATCTCTACTTGATCGATAGATCAAGGCAATAAGGAAGCACTCAATTGGTCCTCAAATCAATCTTCATATTACCTGCGTGATATTTCAATCTATTCTCAAATGATCTGATTAAGCTCATAGCACATATCAAAGCCTATCTCCTCATCAAGTCCTTCAAAGCAAAAAGCACAGGACCGAGGAAGAAATTCCATAGTTCATACAAAACTGATGGCTAAACTAAAGGAATTTCATGGTTATTCAATTGTTAAAGCACACGCTGACTAATAACTCAACATCAACATTGACCCTATAAGTGGTTGGTCATCTATATGTATCCTTCAACAATCATCAAAGTAAAGCAGGTTCATCATACATACACCGACAAGTCAATGTTGAAAAATCAGGCCAATCCTTCATCAAGTCCATCAAGCTCAAAGCTAGACAAGGAATTTCAAACCGATCAAGCATGGATAAATTGATTAAGGAGTCCTTCATCAAAATAAGTGACTAATTCCTCCATCAAACCCAACCGCATGAGCTGGGGAGGAGGCTAAATGCAATGACATAAAAGAAAGAGATCTTCAAGAAAGCCATTAAAGTAGATAATGATGGTGTAAGAACTCTTATCTAATCCGACAAGTCAATTCTCGACAAATCGATCAATCATCATTTAGCATGTCCTCGAAGGTAGCATACTAATGACAAATCTCGCAAAGCTCCAGTTTCGCAATCAAAGCTAAATGATCTGGGTTCTAAAAGAAGGTCAATTAATTAACATGACTCACCATGCGAATCACATTTAGGGGGACATTTTCCACATATGTGTCATAATCAACATAAGCCTATTTAATTGATGGACTTCTAAGTGACAAGGCACAAATCAAGCTCAAAATACTCGATGTCCAAAATGATAAAATGATCTCCGCATCGAAACGGACTTCACCATCATGTCGAACATCAAAATTGATTAAATATTAAAATCTAACGATCAATCAATTAGTCGCCAAATATGCTAACGCACCAAGTCGACAATGCCAAATGACCTCCGTCATGACACACCATTAGCTTCAAATTATCAAAATCTATCAAATGAGACTATTTGCATTCAATTCGGACTAGTCTATGCAAATGTTGAGTGATTTGAAGTGACATCATGTAAATCGAGGCTAATGACGCCATCAAATCAACTCAAATACCTCCGATTGATAAAACTTTCGCCACTGTAATATTGAAATTGGTCGATATAAATATTGCATAACTTAATGATCAAACCATCAAGCATCATCAACGCATATATGAGTCAAGAGGCACTGATGAGGATCAAATGACCTCCGTTCATGAAATTAATCACACCATTGGCTTTAAAATGCCAAAATCTATCAAATAAGACTATTCTCACTCAATTTAGATGAGTTTGCACAAAAATTGAGCAAGTGAAAGCGGCGACACATATTTCGAGCTAAAATTGACTCAATTTGGCACCTTTAAACCAAATAGCCTCATCAAACTCACTATGCTAATAATGAAATTATCCTATCAATATATATATATATATATATATATATATATATATATATATATATATATACTATGTTATTTACGAAAAAATCCACATTTAAAATATTTAATAAATTCAAAATTTATTTAAAAAAAAATTATTCTCAGAGTAACCATTCCCCTATTTTCAGTTTATCTAATTCAAAAAAAAATTGAAAAAATCACTCCCCCTATTTTTTTCCATTTATGGCAGCTTCCTCATTTTTCCTCTCATTCTCTCCCACTCTCCTCTCTCTCCGATCATCCCCAGAAACGCCTGCACACAGGTAATTCCTCCTATCTGTTTCAGGTAACTCGCTGCTCATCGCCATAAAACCAGCCCTCTGCATTGTTCGCGACAACCCATGCCCACAAAAACTAGCCCTCACTGCTCCACTTGACGAACCCATCAGCGCCACGCCACGCAGATCCAGATCCGCCAGATGCCCCGCAAAGCCCCTCGGCAAAATCCACCGCCGTGCAAAAACCTAGTGTAATATGAAGATTGATTTAAGGTAGCCCTGAATTGAGCATTTCCTCAGATTGCTTTGATCTATCGATCAAGTAGAGAGATCTCTTGGATCCTGCTTACTTGTAATCACTAAGCTGGTTCTAGTTTGAGATTGAGCAGCTGTCATCATTGAACTGACGAGCAGGGGCTCTTTTACTGTGAACTTTTCTCTTTGGAGAGAAGAACTCAATCATATTTGGGCTTGTTGAGTTCGACCTTTAGAACTTACTCAAGTCTTGACTATAGTGGGTTGGTGATTTTTTATCGACGGAACGGGGCTCTTTCCGGCTTGAGTTAGGGAGAGCAAGCCATTGTGAGCTTGGAGCTCTTTAGAACCCATTTGTGTCTAGACTTTAGGATGTAAAGATTGATGTTTTTCCAACTCAGTTGATTGAAGCTTCCGAAATTGGGAGTTTTTTTGACTTGATCTCCAGAATTTGGCAAATCTAAAAGATAAATTTTTTGACATTTAGGGCTGTCTTTTCATGCATAGAAATAAATTATTTTTGTTCCTGCAAGAACCTGCAACTTAACAATGATAACTATAGATATATTCAGGAATTTTAGCATAAAGCTCGATGTCAATCTGAATAAGAATATATTTGAGAATCTCGTCTTATAGCATGACATCAACTCAAATAACCTTAACATAAACTAAAAAAATGCCCCCCTGTGTAGCTAGAGAATTTTCACGAAAAAATTTCTCATCTGGAGTATGCTTATTTAGGGATCTCAGCATGAAGCACGATGTCAACCTAAATAAATATAATAAAAAAATGCCCCCTATCTTGCAGGGGGATTTCTATTGTACCTCAAGAATGTGGTTGTCAAGTATAGTACTTTTTCAAGTATCAACCATTAATTGGCGGCATTGGCCTTTCACCCTTTATGTTCATGAGTTGGTATGCCCCTCCTTAATACACTTTTTCAATGACAAAAGGGCCTTCCTAGTTAGGCTCAAATTTGCCACCAAACTTTCGATTGGGAATAATTGGTCTCTCTCACACCAACTCCCTTCTTTGGAATGTTCGGTCACACCGATGTATGGTCAAAATCTGACATCTTTGCTCGATAGACTTCTAGATTTTCATGAGCTTGTAATTCTACTTCATCAAGCACATCGAATTCCTCAATTCTCAAACAAGCATTTTGATCTTTAGTTAGATTGTATTGATACTGAAGTGAAGGCAACTCAACTTCGAAGAACTGCTTCAAAATACCAATGAATAAAGTGGTTTAAGCATCTTGTAGGTAGTTCGATATAGTGCCTCTACTAGCTTGGTATGTCATTCTCTCTTATTTTTATTGAGAATTTTCTTGAGCAGTTTGACCAATGTCTTGTTAAAGCCTCTCAAACATTTACTCTTGGATTATATATTGAAGAGTATCACAATCAATTTTGTGTCGATCGATCTATAAATCTTTGCACTTTAAAGGTTGCTTGTCAAATTATTCGCGTGGAACTTCAAATCTATAAACTATTATGGAAGTTGATCACTCGTCAAAGAACTTCTTTAAATGGGATACACCACTTAGAGAGAAATAATCGCTATGATGAAGCAATGTCCAAATACTAATGGTGGATCGATTGGTACAATACATTTGAATGATCGGATGCTATTGTTGGGTGTAATGGATTTGGAGGTTGATGGATGAGATTCCCATGTACTTGACCATGTTCTTAGCGTGATTAATACAATCTCTCACCATAGATGGCCAATAATAGCCCATCCTCTTGATCTTTACTGCCATCTTGGGACCTGACTGATGTGCACCACAAAGTCCTTCATGAACTTCAACCATCACTTTGCTAGCTTCATCTACACCTAGGCATTGTAGCCACATTTATTCAAAGGATCTACGATATAAAGTGTTATTGACAAAAGCATAGTGTAGCATTTGATTTGAGCTGTCAGTGATTTATTACTTGGTAATTCGTCTTCTTTAAAATAGTCAATGAAGGCTTTCCCCCAATCATGTGACTCTTCTACAACAAATGCTTCACATTTTTCAAGTCATTCTTAGCTCTTCTTGGTATAACTTCTTGTTGATTTTGGGAGTATGAAACAATGAAGTCGCATCCTCGGTCGATTTGGTAACCCTCACTGGGATTGATACTTTATTACTTAGAACTTGAGTAAATATGCCAATCATGACATGATCACCATTCATGCTTGTCATTTTCTTAGCTAATTTTGCTAAGCAGTCTGCTTTGCTATTCTCAGATCGAGAGACTAAAGTTAGTGTGATATTTGTTATCTACATCATAAGCTCAAGAACTCGCTTGTGATAGAAAGCTAACTCAAGCTTGTTGATTCTATAGATGCCCAGTATTTGATTTATAATAAGTTGAGAATCGCCAAAAATATGTAAGTTATGAATGCCTATGAAAATAGCTTCTTTCAGACCTGCCACTAACGCTTCATATTCAGCTTCATTATTAGTTTTTAGCTCGGTCAATCCATATAATCATCTCATTATCCCTCCTTCGGTGTTATGAAGACAATGTCATTCTCGCTCTTGCTCTAGAAATTTGGATGTTGGACTTGTTTGATCAATGAGGCTCCATCAAAGTACATTTCCCAAATTTGTGATTTTTCTTTCATGAATGAGCATAATTTGCTCATCGTGAATCATCATTAAGAGAAGAGTCTGGATAGGATATGTAGAAAATCGCTAAGACTTGTCCCTTCACCGCTTTCTAAGAACGATATGATCAAATTATAAAAGCAACCGCCCATCTTGCCACCTATCAACACCGGTCTTGTCATCAAGTACTTCGCGATCGATCCTCAATATGAGGGTAATCTTGTGAGATAACATATAAGCTTTTGGACATCTTTGCTGAGACTTCTAGATTTTATTGAGATTGGTGCGACCTCATCAAGTCCATCAAATTCTCACATCCATACATACATTCTCATCTTGAGAGGATTGAATGGCTACTCAGTGAAAGAATGCTTCAACCCAAATACTTTAGCATGAGTGGATTTTGTGGGAGTACTAAGATGTCACGCTGTATTTATATAAGGAATTTCACTTGAGATTTTGGCCTCCAAATTTGCTCACCTATTTGTTGAGACCTTTCAATAGCGGATTATTGGACATCTGTTCCAAGTGCCATGCATTGATGCTCACCGTGTGAGACTTGAATTAGTAGACATTTTGCCAGGGCTGTAAGAGGAGGTCTCTTTGGAGGAGTAACTCTAGTCTCCATAAGGATAGGACCTTCGTATTTTCTTTTCATCTGTCATTTATTCTTAGCAACTTTGAGGACCTGATACACTCTTGCATATATAGTTTTGAGTTTCCTCACTAGAGAAGTTGGAACCTGATATTGTCGGGTGTAGAAGGACTACTTGATTTGACTAGTAGAGCTGTTCCACTTTACCCATCTTAGGCTGTCAAACCTGTTATGGGTTGGAACACTCACTTCTAGTTCATAATTGGTTGTACAATTTTCTACTTGAATAATGGTCAGCATGTAGTTCAAAGATTTATCTTTCTTCTCTGGGTTATCTGTTTTCGGATGAAGAAGCTTTGTCGCTACTTCTTCTGGGCTTCAACCTTCATATTTATTTTTCTTTCTCGGGACCTTCGAACAAATTCTAACATGCTGTGTCACACTGATGCTCACCATGAAGGAATTTCTTAGAATGGTTTTGAGCTCTTGCTATCACTGATTATAGCTTTTGTAGTGGAGCATTTTTAGCTTCTTTGATAATTGACATTTGATACATGTTCTTCATAAGACATTTTTTCTTAACAACCTTTAGAACTTTATATGCTCAAGTAGATAAAGTTTCATGTTATTTCTTCATAAATGTTGAAACTGACTACTGTTGAGCCCAAAAACTTCATTTAACATCATCAGTAGAGCTATTCCTTTTCACCCATCTCAAAATTTTTAAATTTATTATGGGGTAGAAATACTCACTTCTGGTTGTAAGGTTAGTTGTATGACTTATGATTCAGACATCAACTACTGAGCTTGCAGTTTAGTGTTTCTTCTCCTTTGCCTTTTACTCAATTTTCCTCTAGAATAAGAGACTTCAGTATCATACCTTCCTAGTGCAAAAGGTTCAACTGGCAGGGTTGTCGCACTCACAGGTATGACTGAAACTTTCTGCCCAGTGAAGGTTCTCTTCAAGACTGCCTCAAAATGAATCAATCTTTTAAGTACAAAGGCTCTCTTTTGAGGAACCTTTGTAGCGGTAGTGGTCATTCCAATTATCCTCCTCCATTGCACAGGTTGGTGTACAATATGCGATGCGTGGAGGATTATTTACATGATGGGAAGTCTACACTATCAAATTGAATGGTAGCTCCAACATCTCAGTATTGATTATAGCATTAATGATGGATGTTGGCTCAGACCTAACATGATGATGAACAATGTGTGTTCTAAGATTCATCGATATAAAGAATAAAACATATTAGTCATAATGACAGCTTAGACTTAGTTTCATTGATAATTGATTTTACATTTCAATTTATCATGCTTTACCGTATTATACAAATTCGACTAGCCAAAGATGGAAAGAGAATCCTGTCCCCAGCAGAGTCAACAAAAATCTGTGGGCTCTGAAAGTTCGCCATCAACCTCTCTGATGAAAAGAGTGTTTTAAAGTATCGGTGTAAATTTCGGAAGGCAGATAGAATAGTAGATAAGACACTACCCAAAGATTTCATCCTCATTTGGTGAGGACTTTAGATCTGGCTCCAAGTTTCTATAGCAAAGCCCTATAGTTAATTATCCCTCCCATTAAGTGAGAGAGAACTTTCAATTAAGGCTAATCATTAGATAGCTGAAAGCATAGCATATAGTAGTAGCATATAGAGTTTTAGAATTTAGATTATGAAATTTATCATTTCAACTTAAATTGGATGGTTGGGGGAATCATGATGTGCCCGATCTAGATCCCATGGTTCCATCCCAAATCAGTCCTCCACTTAGTCAGGAGATAGTCACCCAACTTGATAGAAGGATCCTCATCAAACACATGGGTTACGCCATCCAAGAAATCCAGACTTGGGGTGTTTTGTCAGGAGATAGGCTTAAGTCTACTGCAGAGTGTTGTTTGCCCTATCAAGTATACCCTATGATTCACAACTCAAGGGCAAAGCCATTATATACGGGTACGATCGTGATCATAATATAATGGATGGACCGGCCAAACCACCGATCGAGGACTCATAATCGCTTCATCTGTGGAGCCTCAAGCCATACAATAAGGGACACGCCACATCCCAAGAGATTGATTGAGAGTGAACATAGTAGAATACTTGTTTTGACATTGGCTCCTTTGTGAGCTAGAGTTTTCTTAGTTTATCACCTACAAACAAGTTATGGAAGGTGTGAAGATTTGGTTTAAGTTTTTAGTGATAGAGTTTCATTTGAATAATTTAGATTGATATTTGAAAGTTGATTTTATTGATTTGAATATATGTTTATGAGTTTTAGATCATGTCAACTCTGCTTAGCTGCTAACAGAGGATTAGATCTACTATCACTTGACAGAATCAATTTCTCAGATATTTCACTGATTTGAAACTCTTATTATAGGTTCTTAGATTTTGTTAAATTGAATCCCAATCTAAGACTAACGGAAGCAACACGCAAAGATCCTCAAACACTTGAAATTAAGCATTCAAAGATAGTGACGGCGGTGTTTATAGCTTAGTTATTTATCTAAGGAGAAAATCTTAAGTCTACCTTAGCTGACAAAGGGCTGTTTGCCCTATCAAGTATACCTTATAATTCACAACTCAAATGCCAGAGCCATTGGGGAGCATACGGGCTACGATCTTGATTTGTAATATAATAGAGCCGGATTGGCTAAACCACCCGATCAGAGGACTTTGGTCATAAATGATTCATCGTGAGCCTACAAGCCATGATCGAGGACATGGGCACATCCTATCTGTAAGATTGATTGAGAGTGAACATAACAACACTTGATTTGACATTGGCTCTAGCTAAACTTTTAATTTACCCCACTTGTGGAAGGTGGATAGATTGAGTTTTGCTTTAAGCTTTTAATGATAGGATTTCATTTAAATAATTTTTCGATTGACACTCAATTTGAGTTAATTTGATTAATTTGGATATATTTAAGAGCTTTAGATCATATCATGAACATTATTGATCTACTATCATCTAATAAAAATCAACTTTTAGATATTTCCGATTTAAATTCTTATAATAAATTTGTTAACGGACGCCCCAAAGACTAAACCGGGAAGCAACCTTCAGCATCCTTAGACACTTGAATTTAAGCATTCGGCGTAGTGTCGGGGCCCATGCGGGTGTATTTAAGACTTTAGGTAATTTTATGTTTGAATTAAGAGCTTTAGATCCTGTCAACTCGCTTTAATTACAGTGAGGATCGATCTACCACTGATAGAATTAGTTTCTCAGATATTTTATTGAGTTGAAATTCTTATAATGGATGTTTAGGTTTTGTTAACCCGACCACTAAGACTAAACCAGAAGTAACCCACGCAAACATCTGCACTTGAATTTAAGCATTCACATATCGAGGCATGGATGTATTTGTAATTTAGGTAATTTTTTTTGAAGTTATGAGGTTGATTATTTTCATTTAATTTAATTAGCTATGCTTTTCAGACATTAAAATTTGCACTTGAAATCTCTATGTCCGAGCACATGCAGGTATTTATAGCATAGCTAATTTCATCTAATTAATGAAATCATTTATTTTGAAAATCATAATTAGAATGAAATTTCTTAATTTTTGATCAAAGGGGGCCCTATGATTTTTGTAGATTTTGACTTAGTATTGTCTTCTATCTACTTATACAAAGGATTGCAGATCTAGTGGCGAAGAAGGCATTGCAAATTGATCTAATATCATATTAGATTTTTCAGATTAATATTTAATATATTCCAATATAGCTTGCTTTTCGACATTAAAATTTACACTTGAAATCTCTATGTCACACATGCGGAATTTATAGTTTGCTAATTTCATCCGATTAATGAAATCATTGATTTTTGAAAATCATAATTAGAATAAAATTCCTTAATTTTTGTATTGAAAGAAGCTCCATGATTTTTGTAGATTTTTATTTAGTATTGCCTTCTTTCTGCTTCTATAAATGGTTGCAGATTTGGTGGCGAAGAAGGCATTTTGATTTAGATTCCAAAAGACAATTTAATTTGTTATTTTAAAGAAGATTTATTCCTCAGAGTAGCTTTCATTTTCCCCTCTTTTTATTTTACTTTTGTGTTTGTTGTATGCTATTTTCCCTCCCCCTTTTATTGTTTGGAGTTTTTTAATTTGAATTTTAGCTTTAGGTTGCAATGTTTGACATCATAAGTTGATTCTTTTATTTTTCCATTTTTTAAGTCAAAAAGATTTGGCGTAATTTTGGCGCCTCATGTCATCCCCGTGATAGGATTGTTTCACTACCATACGATGAACATAGGCCTTCAATCACATGCATAAAAGCAAATATATATGCAAATATTCAAATTTAGTAGTATTGACGTCATCCCCATGCTACATAGGAACTATTTTGGCCTACCCGTCACACCTTGATGAGCATGATAGTTGGTATTTTGAAGCACCTCAGCCGACCTTCCATCCTATTATGCCCTAATGAGCATAACGAGGTCTTTAATTACCTGCATAAGCAAATATATAATATTCCAAATTTGGTAGCATTTGGCATGGGGAACCACATCGCTTTTGGCTTACTTGGTATGCCCCACGAGTGGCATTCAGTGACACCACAACTGGTTCAGGTTTTCTATAGGAAGCATATAGTTAATTACCCCTCCCAGTAAGTGAGAGAGAACTTTCGATTAAGGCTAGTCATTAGATCATTGAATGCATAGCGTATAGTAGCAACATATAGAGTTTCAAAATTCAGATTGTGAAATTTATCATTTCAACTTAAACTGGATGGTTGGGGGAATGATGATGTGCCTGATCTAGATCCCATGGTTTCGTCATCCTGGGCCATCATGGTCCCTAGTCTACTTAGTCAAAGGAGGTAGTCGACCCAACTTGACAGAAGGATCCTCATCAGGAACACATGGGTTATGTCATCCAAGAAATCCTTGTAGACCTAGGGTGGTGTTTATCTAAGGAGATAGGCTTTAGTCTACCTTAGCTGATAAAGGGATGTTTGCCCTATCAAGTATACCATATGATTCACAACTCAAAGGCATAGCCATCATTGGGAGCATATGGCTACATGATTGTAATATAATGGGACCGGGTTAAACCACCCATCGAGGACTGGTCAGAATCGCTTCATCTGTGGAGGCTGCCACATAATCAGGACATGGGCCACATCCCAGAGATTGATTGAGAGTGAACATAACATAACACTTGATTTGACATTGGCTCCATTATGAGCTAGAGTTTGCTTAATTTGTCACCCCCGACAAACTATTGTGGAAGGTGGATAGATTGAGTTTTGATTTAAGCTTTTAATGATAGAATTATGTTTAAGCAGTTTCAGATTACTACTTAATTTGATTTGAAAATTTTAATTAATTTGAATACGTTTAAGAGCTTTAGATCTTATCAACTTGCTTAACTGTTAACAGAGGATTAGATCTACTATCACCTGATAGAATCAATTTTTTAGATATTTCACTAATTTGAAACTCTTATTATAGGTTTTAAGGTTTTCTTAACTCGGACCCAATCATAAGACTAAATTGGGAAGCAACCAATGCGGCATCCTCAGACACTTGAATTTAAGCATTCACCATAATGTCGGGGCCCATGCGGGTGTTTATAGCTTAGTTATTTATCTAAAGAGATAATTTTAAGTCTACATTAGCTGACAGAGGGCTATTTGCCCTATCGGGTATACCCTATAATTCACAACTCAAAGGGCGAGCCATTGGGGAGCATACTGCCACGGGTGATCATAATAATGGAGTCTGACCGCCAAACCACGATCAAGGACTCGGGTCATAATCGCTTCATCGTGGAGCTCTGGCCAAGCCACAACGAGGACACATGTCACTTATGATGAGATTGATTGAGAGTGAACATAATAGAATACTTGATTTGACATTGGCTCCTTTGTGAGCTAGAGTTTTCTTAATTTTTCATCCCTGACAAATAATTACGAAAGGTGGATTGATTAAGTTTTGCTTTAAACTTTTAATGATAGGATTTCATTTAAATAATTTTTAGATTGACACTTAATTTGAGTTAATTTGATTAATTTGGATATATTTAAGAGGTTTAGAACCTGTCAACTCTATTTAGCTGTTAACAGAGGATTACATCTACTATCACCTCACAAAATCAATTTTTTAGATATTTTACTGATTTGAAACTCTTATTATATGTTTTTAGGTTTTTTTAACCTAGACCCACTCCTAAGATTAAATCGGGAAACCACCCGCTCAGCAACATCAGACACTTGAATTTAAGCATTCAAAGATAAAATCTGGTGTATAGTAATTTTAGGTAATTTTATGTTTGAATAATTTGAATATGTTTAAAAGCTTTAGATCACAACTCTATTTAGGCTAATAAGGATTAGATCTACTTTTGAAACTCTTATTATAGGTTTTAGATTTTGTTAACGGGACCCAATCTAAGACTAAGAAGCAACTCAGCAAAGATCTCGAGATACTTAAATTTAAGCATTCAGCATAATGTCGGGGCTCATGCGAGTGTATAGTAATTTTTAGGTAATTTTATGTTTGAATAATTTGAATATGTTTAAAATCTTTAGATCCTGTTAACTCTGTTTAGCTGCTAACAAAGGATTAGATCTACTTTTAAAACTCTTATTATAAGTTTTTAGGTTTTGTTAACTCGGACCCAGTCCTAAGACTAAATCGGGAAACAACCCGTGCAACATCCTCAGACACTTGAATCTAAACATTCGGCGTAGTGTCGGGGTCCATGCGGGTGTATTTAAGAATTTAGGCAGCTTTTATTTCTGATTTATGAGATTTATTTTGTATTTTCATTTAATTTCAACTTTAGCTTACGCAACCATTTCAGACATTAAAATTCACACTTAAAATTTCTATGTCCGAACACATGTAGGTATTTATAGCTTAACTAATTTCATCTAATTAATGAAATTATTGATTTTAAAATTCATAATTAGAATTAAATTCCTTAATTTTTATATTGAAGAAAAGTTCATTATGATTTCTGTAGATTTTTGTTTAGTATCGCCTTCTGTCTACTTGTACTAAGAGTTGTAGATCCGGTGGTGAAGATGGCGTTGTAAATTAATCTAATATCTTATTAAATTTTTCAAATTAATATTTAATATATTCTAATTTAGCTAACCTTTTAGATATTAAAATTTGCACTTGAAATTTCTATGTCCAGCACATGCAAAAAAATTTATTAGCTAATTTCATCTAATTATTGAAATCATTGACTTTGAAAATCATAATTAGAATGAAATTCCTTAATTTTTTATCAAAGGGGGCCCTATGATTTTTGTAGATTTTGATTTAGTATCGCCTACTGTCTGCTTGTACAAAGGGTTGCAAATTCATTAGAAGAAGGTGTTTTGAAGATATAGGTTCAAAGGATAATTTAATTTGTTATTTTAAGAAGAAAATTTACTCCTAAAAGTAGTCCCCATTTTACCATTCTTTTATTCAAATTTATTTTCCCCTCTTTTATTCAAATTTGATTTCCCCCTCTTTTATTCAAATTTTTTCCCCCTCTTTTATACAAATTTGATTTCCCCCTCTTTTATTCAAATTTGATTTCCTCATCTTTTATTCAAATTTGATTTCCTCCTCTTTTATTCAAATTTGATTTTCCCCCTCTTTTATTCAAATTTGATTTCCCTTCTTTTATTCAAATTTGATTTCCCCTTCTTTTTTTAAAGGTTCTAATTTACTGAGCCTCCGATCATCCCGAGGAGTCAGAGGGTTTTTACCCACACGCCGATGAGCATGACGGTTGGTGTTTTGAAGCATCTCAGCTGACCTTCAATCCCATTACGCCCTGATGAGCATAAAGAGGCCTTGGATCACGTGCATAAAAATAAATATATATGTAAATATTTCAAATTTTGGTAGCATTTTGGTAGTATTCCGGCGTCATCCCCGCGTAGGGGGCTACATCGGAATTATTTTGGCCTACCCGTCACCCTCTGATGAGCATAACGGTTGGTGTTTTGAAGCACCTCGATCGACCTTCAATCTCGTTATGCCCTGATGAGCATAATGAGGCCTTCAATCACCGTACAAATGAGTGTGAGTGGTCTCTGACATATGGATTTCATCTCGTCACACCCTGATGAGCATAGAGAGTGGTCTTCTGGAACACTACGGCCGAATTTCATCTCATCACACCCTGATGAGTATGATGAGGCCTGACTTGTGACTTATGAGCATAGGCGGTTCTTTTGAGTAGAACGGCCAAGTTTGGGTGGGTTTGAAGAATGGAGAAGTGGGGTATGCGCAATTTGTGGGCTGGAGGAAGGAGGAGCCTGCAGGCTGGAGGGAAGGATTTCGACGGGCAGTGAGGGTGCTGGGTGGGAAAGATTTCACAGTGGTGGGCTGAGTGGACTGGGCTGAGTAATGGAAGAAGTGGTGGATATTGGAGGGAGGCAAACATGTCTTAGTTGCTACCGTTTCAGGCAAACCAGAAAGGTAGTGCACCAGGAACAAACAACGTCAAAATGAACGAGCACCAGGGAAGCCAAGAGGGTCGACGGGCAGGTTCCGAACTGGTCATCCACGGATTCTGAGCTTGACCAACCAGTCAAAGTCGAAGCAGGGCTGACTGTCAGCAGGCTGCATGAAGCGGGCGGTCACATTCACGGTGGGACGCGGCCCGCTAGCAGGATGCGGCGTAGTGGGCTTAGCGTCGATCGAGTGAATTAGGTTTCGCTGGAAGCCAGAGGATCGCGGAGGTGGATCATGGAGGCAAACTGGAAAAAAATTTGAAAAAGGGAGAGGAGAATCACCTTTTCTTAAACGTGAGAGGGAAAATTCAAAGAGAGAAAATGTGGGAGGAAAAAATGAATGTTTAACAAAACCTAAAACCCAAAAATCGGGGCTAAAATTACACCGACCTCTTTTTAAAAGAGTGTTTTGAACCTGGGTGGAGGTGTCCAACTTTAACGAGATGGAATGCTTTTAACCCAAATACTTTTTGAGGATTACCTAAATGCGAATAGAGTCCAACCTCTAGTTTTCTCCCAAAAATAAGAAGGTGATTAGAGAAGGAGACCCGGTACAGCACATGGTATTCATAGTTAAAGGAGCCTTGCAGAGCAGCCAGCGACTTAGCAAAGGAATGGTCGCCACTTTCATGCTAGACCCCGGCGGCTTCTTCGACGGTGAGCTCCTCTTATGGTATTTTCATCATCCATTTGTCACCGCTGCCGCCTTCTTCTACAACCTTCGCTTGCATTGAGCTAGAAGCCTTTGGTCTCGACGACCTCATCTTTTGCCAAACTAAAAGTACTTCGGAGAAAATCCACTCGATCCGCTTGATTGCCAAAGAAGACCTATGTCATATGCTCAAAATTGTTACTGAGGTTGAACTGTCATATATTCATGTTTCTACCAACAATTTTTCTTCTACTACAATCGAGGGCATATGTTGATTAAGGAGTGCAATGTGCGAAAGTACTGGTAGAATATGATAATGTTGACAAAGGCATTTATTCTAGTTCAAACTTACCTAACGTCGTTACTATACTTGTGGAAGAGATGATGAACAATGGCGTTCAAAAGATTTTAAAACCTTATCAACTAATAACAGTACGATTATCTTTTACACACTATTATTCTGGCAATACAATTTGTGAGAGGGGATCAATATACATTGTACTTGTCTTTATGCAGGTTTGAAGACCTTGTCATGCTCATCAGGGCATAATGAGATGAAATATGGTGTCGCATTGCCATAGCTCATTAGGGCATACCAAAAGTGCCAAAATGCCATGTGGCACTCCCTATGCCAAAATCTGCTAAAATTTGGACTATATATATTTGATTTTATGTAGGTGATTGAAGGCCTCGCTTATGCTCATCGTATGCGACAAGATGAAAATCGAAGGTGCTTCAAAACATCAACCACGCCATCGGCGGATGGGTAGCCAAAATAGTTAGCAGTTTATGGAGATGACTAAATACGCCAAATTAAGAATATATGCATATATATTTTCTTTTATGTAGCTAATTGAAGGCCTCATCATGCTCATCAGGGCGTGACGAGATGAAATCCAAGCATGAAGACATTGTTTGCTTCATCGTGGCATCTGGGTGATTGAAGACCTCATTATGCTCATCGTGGTGTGACAAGATAAAAATCGCCAAGGTGTGCTTCAAAACCGTCATCACGCTCATCGAAGGCGACGAGTAGCCAAAATAGTTCGATGTAGCTGCAGGATGACGAGGCCAAAATTGCGAACCTTTAACTTAAAAAAAAAGAAGGGGGAAATCAAATTTGAATAAAAGAGGGGAAAATCAAATTTGAATAAAAGAGGGAGAAATCAAATTTGAATAAAAGAGGGGGAAATCAAATTTAAATAAAAAAGGGAGAAATCAAATTTGAATAAAAGATGAGGAAATCAAATTTGAATAAAAGAGGGAGAAATCAAATTTGAATAAAAGAGGGGGAAATTAAATTTGAATAAAAGAGGGGGAAATCAAATTTGAGTAAAAGAGGGGGAAAATAAAAGCTACTCTGATGGATAAATCTTTTTTTAAAATAATAAATTAAACTGTCTTTTGGAATCTAAATGAAAACGCTTCTACCATCGGATGACCAATCTTGTACGCATGATACTAAATCAAAATCTACATAAATCATAGAGCTTTCATCAAAATCAAGAATTTCATTCTAATTATGATTTTCAAAATCAATGATTTCATTAATTAGATGAAATTAGTTAAGCTATAAACACTTGCATGTGCTCAGACATAGAGATTTCAAGTGCAAATTTTAATGTTTGAAAAGGCTGCGCAGGCTAAAATTAGAATTAAATAAAAATACAAAATCAATTTCATAATTCAAAAATAAAAACTACCTAAATTCTCAAATACACCCGCATGGGCCGCAACACTATGCTGAATGCTTAAATTCAAGTGGATGATCTGGTTGCTTCCGTTTAGTCTTGGGACTGGTCCGTTAACAAAACCTAAAACCTATAATAAGAGTTTCAAAAGTAGATCTAATCCTCATAGCTAAAGAGTTGATGGATCTAAATCTTAAACATATTCAAATTATTCAAACATAAAATTACAAAAATTACTATACACTTCGATGAGTCCCACACTATGTCAATGCCTAAATTCAAGTGTTCAAGATTTTGTGTGGTTTTCGGTTTAGTCTTGGGATCGGGTCAGTTAACAAAACATAAAACCTATAATAAGAGTTTCAAATCAATAAAATATCGAGAAAATGATTCTCGTGGTAGATCTAATCTCTATTAGAAATAGAGTCAAGGATCTAAAACTCTATATAATCAATTTCTAAATATCAATCTAAAATTATTCAAATGAAACTCTATCATTAAAAACTTAAATCAAACTCAATCTTTCCACCTTCCGTAATTGTTTATCGGGGATGACAAATTAAGCAAACTCTAGTTCATAAAGGAGCTAATGTCAAATCAAGTGTTCTATTATGTTCACTCTCAATCAATCTCACACCAGTAAGTATGTGGCTCGTGTCCTCTGAATACGTGGCTTGGCCAGTAGGCTCCACAGATGAAGCAAGCACAATGAGTCCTCGACAGTGGTTTGGCTAGTCCGCTCCATTATATTAAAATCAGACTCAGATCTTTCTAATGGCTCTCCCTTTGAGTTGTGAATCATAGGTATACTTGATAGGCAAACATCCTGTAGCTAAGGTAGAGTTAAGATTGTCTCCTTAGATAAATAATTAAGCTATAAACACTCACATGTGCCCCGATACTGCACTGAATGCTTAAATTCAAGTGTTTAAGGATGTTGTGCGGGTTGCTTCTCGGTTTAGTCTTAGGATTGGGTCCGGGTTAACAAAACATAAAAACTTATAATAAGAGTTTCAAATTTAAATATGAAACTGATTACATGATAGATCCTTCAGCTAAGAGTTAGGATCTAAAACTCTTAAACATATCTAATTAATCAATTTAAATAAATATGAACTAAATGAAATTTTATATCCAAACTTCCTCACAAATGCTTGTCGGGGGTGATAAATTAAGAAAACTCTAGCTCACAAAGGAGCCAATGTCAATCAAGAGTTTTACTATGTTCACTCTCAATCAATCTCTTGCCGATGACGGGCTGTCCTCGACGGTGGCTTGGCCAAGAGCTCCATAGATGAAGCGATTACCCAAAGTTCTCGACCGGTGGTTTGTCCAGTCCGCTCCATTATATTACAATCACCATAGGCAGTATTCCCCCAATGGCTCGCCTTTGAGTTGTGAATCATAGTATACTTGATAGGGCAAGCCTCCTCTGCCTAAGGTAGACTTAAGCTGTCAAAACAAACACTACCCAGTCTACAAGGATTTCTTGGACGTAACTGTGTTGTCGAGGGATCCTTCACGTAAGTTGGTCTACCACCTAAGTAGACTAGGAACCGTGACTTCCCGGGATGACGGAACCATGAGATCTAGATCGGGCATGTCATCATTCCCTCAACAATCCAGTTTAAGCTATAATGATGAATTCCATATACTAAATTTTAAAACTCTACATGTTGCTACTATACGCTACGCACTTAGCGATCTAATGACTAGCCTTAATTGAAAGTTCTCTCTCACTTATTGAGTGGGGTAATTAACTATAGGGGCTTGCCTATAGGAAACCCGAACCATATCTAAAGTCCTCACAAAATGAGGGTTAAATCTCAAGTGTCTTATCTACTATTTCATCTACCTTCTAAAAAATTACACACTTTAAAACACTCTTTTCATCAAAGAGGTATAATTTTTTGAGCCCACAATGCATTGATGAAATTTTTAGAAGCTAACCAGAAAAATTTATTATTGTTGCATACAGGAAGATTCGGGTCGATAGAGTAGGAGAATTTGATATTTTAGTATTGCACAAAAGTTTCATACACATAGTAGCAAATTTTGAGAGAAATCAAAATTTTTACGTGAAAAACCCAAGAAGGGAAAAACAACGGGGTCTGATCCACTTAGAAATAATTTCGCTATATTAGCTTTTGTTACAATTGTTATCCTTTTTGTAAAGTTGGAGAAGGATAGCTTGCAAGAGTAAGTTTTATGACAGGCTTCACTGGATTAGCGACGAAGGCCATGTTTGAGGTGGTAATCTGATGATCCGATGAAAACTATCGAAAGAAGGTCGGGTGGCGGTTGGTAGCAACTACCGATAGTGAATGGCAGTGACCAATAGTGGTGGCTGGCAATGATCCGAAAACGGTCAGGCAATGGTAGTCGGTGCAGGACCTGGCGCACGGCTGACCAACAGTAACCAATGGCGGTGATTGACCAGCGTGATCCCGCGGACTATCGGTGGTGGTGATAACCGCCACGGTGATGACCGGCGGTGGTAATGGCGCCGGCCGGCGGATGACGATAATCTTGCGACGATTGGCTGGTGGCCCAATTATTCTTTGAGATTCTTTAAGTCTCAGAGCTCTCTCCTTTCTTTAGCTTGGGTCACCTCATGTGAAAAATGAGGAGTTGTTTATAGATTACGGGAGTGGCATTTCTGTAAATATAGACAAAATCTAAACCACTCCATCAGACGGCTCAAAATAATTCATTTGATCATCTGATGTATTTTAAGTATTTGAATGCTCAAATGAAGTCAGAATTAAAAGATCTTAGGCTTGTTAGACCCGGCTCATCAAGATGCTCAATTTGACTATAAACATTCTATATTAAGGAGCTATTTAGGGATATGACTAATATCCCAAAGTTTTTAATTATATTTTAAGTGATTGCTCTAGACTAGTCTCGACTTAGAATCAGATTGCTTTCAATATCAAGATTCGTGCTTCAACTATGAGAGTTTTCATCGACATATCAATTATGATATTGAGGCTTGAGAAAAAAAAAAACCAAAGTATCAAGGGCTAAATCAACCTCAGTTTTCACGAGAAGCAAATTTATATGTTATGAGAAAAAAAAAATAATAAAAATAATTTTTAGTGAGGCAGATACCTAATTTGACTGCTTCATATAAAAAAATTATAGATTTCAAGCCCCCACTTCTCTCAACTGTGTCTGAGTCCACCCCTGTAAAAGATCACTTCAATATGATGCAAAGTAATTATGAGCTTGTATGAAATGTGTGATTGAATAATCATTTCACACCATACTAATTCCTATTTCTTCCAAAGATTTATTTTAATATTCTTATTTTAGCCATACTAAATTGGTATGCTACTAGCTTCATTTAAGCCGAGATTCATATCAATATAGCACGACTTATCTGATGCAATTTTATGAGATTTACCTAATTAATCTTTATAAAATTCTCTTAGATGATACTTAAATCACTACTCCAAAGTCTCCAATTTGACCATCTAAGATTAACACTCTTGAGAACCATATTATGTTTTTATAATATCTTAATTATAAATGTAGTGATAGAGAGTGTAAATTTGAGGAATTGCAATTGTTTACACCCCCAAAAGATATAACAAATGGTATTCTTAATCGAAATTTTCTTGTTGAACTTAATAAGAGTTAGGTCCCTCTCTTCAATACATATGACATAGTCGTTAAAATTTTAAGAAAAGTTCATATAAGTGGTTAAAATGTATGGCCTAATTAGAATATTTATTAGAAACTTAGAGAGGCATGTGTGAAAATTTTTGAGGCATTAATTTTAACTATTACATACGTAGCAGATTGGAAATTAGAATATGGTGGATCCTTACTTTCTAGTTAGCTAATGATAACAAGCTAAAGAATATTAATGATGACCATATCAATAAATTCTATGTTACAAGGCCACCAAATGCGAAGAAACAACGCAATCTCTTTAAAGCCCCAAGCTATATATATAAATAGTGCTGAGGCTGAAATGTTTTTTATCAGAAACATAAATTGATTATTTTAAAATAACAGAAATATTTTTAATAGATATCTATAACTCTAAATCCTGAAATTTTAGAGAAAATATAAATTTAATAATTTTTTTAAAATAATGTCTATTGAAGCAACAATATATGATACATAAGACATTTAAGATTTTAGATGAAGCACCTATCTGCCATGCTCCACCTTAAATCCACTCAAGAGAATATTATGTAAAATGCATGAGCATCATAGACTAAGGATCTATTTAAGACAGCTATAATTTTTTTAAAAATCATCATAAAAAAATCAACTTTTTGATAAGTTGTTGTGTGTTATAAATATTTTTCTTTTTGAAAAATTCAATAACAGTTTTCTGACAATCACTACATTCTATCAGTTCTGATTCTCAAAAGTAGCTTTTCACTACAAAATTTTTTGAAAATTAATTAAAAAATTAGTAGTCAAATGCAACTGTGATTATTGATGACTATTTTCTGAAAAATAAAATAGTCAAAAAAATTATCTCAAATATACTATAAGTAACAAAATATAGTGTACAAAGCTCAAGCGGCAAAAAATTTTACTTGGCATATCAAAAAAAGCTTTACAGATTATGCCGAAAATTTAAATATTAGTCGTTTTCAGAGCGGCTTCACAGATCGCTAACCACAGCATGTGACCCGAAATCATCGAAACTGGAGAACCTATTTTAACATGAAAGCACTTCATAGGAAGGTCCAAATTCACCATTAATAAAAGTAGAAACCAAACATCATAAAAATTAGATATGATGACTTAACAGGTCAGAGACATTAATGCTTCAAATGGGAGCTAATGGTTATGTCTGCATTGACCGTTAATTTCTTACATCTTATCTCCGCGTTAAAGCTTGGATGGCCACCGCCCAAATCGATACCTCATTTCTTTATTAGCATAATTCATTCCCTTCTTATTAATCTAATAGTTGACCTTCAACATCCTTGCACTATAAATGCAGTACTCCTCTTCTTCCTTTCTCTTCATCCTTTCCACAAAAAGCATCAAAAATAGCTTTAGTGTTAGCTAATAGTTATACAAGAAGAAGCCTTGAACAATGGCTGTTCCGGTGATTGACTTGTCAAAGCTTGAAGGCGAGGAGAGGGCGGTGACGATGCAAGAGATCGCAGTTGCTTGCGAGGAGTGGGGCTTCTTCCAGGTCAGGCTTTATTTTTTGCAACCTTATTTAATTAACAGTAAATTCTATAATTAAAACAGGTGTTAATTATGGGCATAATAATCAATTTTACAGTTGGTGAACCATGGTGTTCCGTTAGATCTTCTTGACCGGGTTAAGAAGGTTTGTTCAGAGTGTTATAAGACGGAGAGAGAGGATTTCAAGGATTCCAATGCTGTTCAGCTTCTGAATGAGTTGATAGATAGTGGAGAAATTAGCAAAATATCTTTGCATGATGTGGACTGGGAGGATGTCTTCATCCTGCAGGATGACAACCAATGGCCATGCAATCCACTTCAATTCAAGTAATAATTATGAACCAAGACTCGATATTAATTTTTCCTCTCTCTCTCTCTCTCTCTCTCTCTCTCTCTCTCTCTCTCTCTCTCGCTCGCTCGCTCTTTTGTCTTTTAAAACATTCTTGTTTTCTTGATAAATTTTGATTGACTGTGTGTTCCGATTAAATGTCGATGAGCTAAGTTCTTGAAGTATGGAAAACCAATGAGAATGGAGTACAGGATTGAAGTTCTCCACCTCATTAATAATAAAAGGAAATTTATATATATATATATATATATATATATATATATATATATATATATATATATATATATATATATATATTCTCACGCAATTCTTTCTTTATTCACATCTAAATTTAAATATTTATAAAACTAATATTTTTTTATGCTCAAAAAAGTACATTTTAAATAAAAATTAAAATTTGGATATGAAATACATAAATACATAAGAATTGAGTGATATGTATGTAAATCCACAATCCACACCTCGTAACTTCTCTAGCTATCTAAAACTAAATTGAGCTAGCCATTAATTAATAAGGTTGACTTTCATTAATGAAGTTTATACTGTAAGATAACCTCCTTCATATGCATTGTTGAAAATTGAATGAGGGTATTAACTCAATATTCATAAAAGATCGATCTGGTTTTAATATTATAATTTGCTTATATATATTGATCGGTGAGATGATTACATGTATATAGGGAGACAATGAAAGAATACCGGTCGGAGCTAAAGAAGCTTGCAGAGAAAATGCTGAACATTATAGAAGAAAACCTCGGCCTCAGCAAAGGATACATCAAAGAAACCTTCTCAGGAAACGGCAACCACAATCCTTCCTTCGGCACAAAAGTAAGCCACTACCCGCCTTGCCCGCGTCCGGATCGCGTCAAAGGCCTGCGGGACCACACCGACGCCGGCGGACTCATTCTCCTCTTTCAAGACGACAAAGTCGGAGGCCTTCAGGTATTAAAAGACGGCCGGTGGTTCGACGTGCAGCCGCTCGCCAACACCATCGTCATAAACACCGGAGACCAGATAGAGGTCATAAGCAACGGCCGTTACAAGAGCGCGTGGCACCGCGTGCTTGCTTCGGCCAATGGAAACCGCCGCTCCATTGCTTCCTTCTATAACCCTGCGCCGGAGGCGGTGATGGAGCCAGCATTGGTTAGCAGCAGCGGCAAAATAATCAAAGGCTATCCCAGGTTTGTGTTTGAGGATTATATGGAGGTTTATGCCAAGCAAAAGTTTTTGGATAAGGAGCTCAGGTTTCAGGCTATGGACATTAATTAATAATTGTATGCATGCTGTCATGCTCTTCTTAATTATATAGATTACACATAAGTTGTTATCTAATCAAGAAGACAATTAGCTGGGCTAGCTGTATGCATGGATCTTGTTTTAATTGATGTAAGCTATGCATGTTATAAATTGAGATGTTTAATTATTATCGTACTTATCCATTGTATTGGATGTTGATATATGGTACGGCGTCCTCATTTAATTTATGAAAGACTGTGATTAATTTGGGGGTGTTAAATCTTCATGATCTGCTTGATAATGGTGTTTTGAATATGGCAAGTCAAGTTCAATTAAATTTGAATTCTTTTGCCCCGCTGCGAATATATATATATATATATATATATATATATATATATATATATATATATATATATAGATATATATATAATTTGTTTTTTTTACTTTTATTATATTTTATTTTATTCTACTTTTTATATGAATAATATGCATCCACAGATCAATGATTTGTGTATATATATATATAATTTGTTTTTTTTACTTTTATTATATTTTATTTTATTCTGCTTTTTATATGAATAATATGCATCCACAGATCAATGATTTGGTGCTGGGAGGGAGTGATACAATAGTGTTTCGCAACTTTTGGGGGACGAATTCATATAAAACTTAGCATTTATATTGCATTATGTTATATCACATAAGGCAATATAAAGAATCTTAAGAAAATTCTTCAAGGTTATATTTATTTGTTTTAATATTAATCATATATCCATCTACACACACTAATTAATTGCAGTACACCAAGAGCCCTTCAAAAGAATTTAAAAATCAATAAAAATACATACTTAATATTATTTTGGTTTATTTTAAAATTTTAAAACTGTTTTCTTTTATTTATATTTTAGTCAAAAGCTAGAGTTAGAATTTATATATATAATGATAGTAATTATGGGTGTCAAAAATTGAGACAACACAACAATCAAACTCAAAAAATTTAGGTTTTAGACCCGATTAATTTTCGAGATATGTTTGGGTTTAAAAAATTGATCCAATTTATATTTCAAGTCGAGTTGACTCGTCAACTCGAAATTGACCCAATTTAATTCGTCAATCTAAAATTGACCTATTTTTATCCGTAAACCTGAATTTGACTCGATTTTAAGCTACAATGTATGTATAAATTAATCATTCAGATCATGTTCGAGTCAATCGGGTCGAAAAAGAGTCGGATTTAAGTTGAGATTTATGACATATTTAATAAACAGATCGAGCTCAGTCAAGTCAATTTCAAGTCCAATTCAAATCTAATCCGCTAACCCAAATTAATATCCCTAGTAGCAGAACATGCCAGCATTTAGAGTCTCAGCCAGGCAATAGTAATAGGGGCAAATGCAAGCATTTATGGGAACATGACATCATATCTGCTATCATGTTCGTCCCAAGCATTTAAGAATGCCACTCATAGCAGTGGCAGTTTTACTTCTGAACAATTTTACAATATGAGATAATGTTAGGTAGCAACTTAATGCTATTATTCATCACTATTTGTTTCAATATTTAAAAGCTTTCCACAATGGTCGAACTCTATGCCATATGCTAATTCCCAAACAAATTCACATAAATAATAACTATTATTTTCAGGGTGCATTTAACAAAATTTTTTTTTTTTACTATTTTGCTTTTATAAAATAACCACAGCTGCATGCATTGCTTTTCAGAGAATCTTCAGCTAAAAAAGTACTTTCAAGAGTCAGAATTGCTAAAATATAATAATTATTAGAAAATTATTATTTAAATTTTTAAAAAATATATATATTTCTAATAATAATTTTCCTCCATAATAATTTTACAATCATATTTATAAAAAAATTATAAAAAATTACAATTATCTCAACCGGATCCTCAATATCTTAAAACAATTGTCCCAAACGGGCCTGCAATCTCTTAAAAAAATTATCTCAAATTTGGCTTAAGGGTTATTTGTTTTGAATACTTCATAATGTAAAATAATGTAAATACAATAAATTTAAAATTTTGTATATTTGACAAAATACAAAATAAAATTTTAAAATAATTTAATGTATTTAAAATTTCTTATATAAATAAATTTGGATGCGTTTACAATTCACCCAGATTTTGATGAATTTCAAATACACTAGCAAATATAAATTGATCTGACTGTCACATATAATCTCAAAATTATTTTACATTATATTTATTTTACCAAACAGAAAAAAAATAAACACATTTATAAAATTTTCAATCAAATAATCTAAAATAATCTAAATATATTACATTCTTTTTACACTATATTTGATAAATCAGGTAATCAAACAACTCCTTAATAAAGGTCTCTATTATTTCAACTTGGATTCGATGAAGTCGTGTTCTTCGTTGGCTCTATTGTGAATGCCATGCTGATCGGACAATAACTATTCTACATACTATCTTCTCAGCTGCCAATCGCTTTCTTTCAGCTAGCTTAGATATAGAAATTTGTAACTAGTCATGTGAGTTAGTAGTTAATGCTACTTTAAATATTTATAAAATGTAGTCTACAGGTAACCATGTATGATCTTATTAAATCTTTAAATGGAGACATAGGAAAAGAATCAATCAATGAAATGGAATAAACCGGATGCCGCTGTGATTTTCCTTCCATCTTCTCACTCTCCAAAATTTTGAAATTTTCGGAATCTCGAATTGCCATTTTTTTTACTTTCATTTTACAGTAAAATTGAGCAATTACACGCCAAGGTGTAATAGAGATATGGATAGCAGAGAATTTGTGAATATATAGAAAAATCACATAAAAAATAATATCACATCTTGTCCTCGAAACTGTGTGTATACATAAGTTAATCTGAAAATAATCACATGCTAGGAAGCAACTCTGATAGATTTCCTTAACCAAATCCTGTTTGTTCTACATCAGGTGTAAAATGACTGATCCATTTACACAGCGAATCAAAGTACTTGACTCTTCTAGTTCAGTTTACCGAAATTTCGACGGCACAGATAAGATTTTTTAAAACTTCAAAAAAAAAAACACAGGACTGTTGATTTCAGCCTGCATACCAATAATTTAGCAGAGTTCTCCGGTGCTGCGTTATTCTATCATCAACCGTAAAGCCTCACACGTATGCTAACAGGTGCCCGGCAAATGGGGCATGTTGTCAAGGTTGCACCACAGCCCTTGCAAGTCTAAAAAAGAGAAAAATTTCTCATGAATAATTTACCATCTTTGTAAGAACATTCAATAGAATTTAATAATTTAGTATAAAAGCCTATGGTTGCATTATCATGTCAACTCAAAACAAACATAAAAAAATCAATAAGAAAACACAATAAATTATGCATTTAAATGAATTTTGGCACGCTATTTTCTATTTTACAACATGATTATTATATTTACATTTTTGCTCTGACTTTCAATGGAATGAGTGACTTCAAATTTTCAGAGTTGATTGATAATTTAGAAAACTTATTTGAAAGTTAAAACTAATAGAACGAGCTCAATCATTTTAGTGAAGTACGGCAATTAAAATTAAAGCTACATAATTTGTTCTAATACATAAAATTAAAGAGTAATATGTCATTCAGTGAATAGAGATATCAACTACATTAATAATTTAAGTATTATAAATGCGTAAAAAATCGCCATTGAGAAGAAAGTTTACGCCTTTCCTTCTTTGAGTCCAAAGACACACACACATATATTTAAAGAAATAACAATAAACTCCAGAAATTTTACGTAAAACCTCAAAAAGAGGAAAAATCAATGGCTACCCAAGAAAAGCTTCCACCATGATCATTTTGAGACACGATCTTCCGACAACGGGATTACAAAATCAGTATGAGAATGGACAACAAACAAGAAGAGACTACGTGACGACGCACGATAATGGCATCGACGATTGCTCGGACGATATGTTGCGCAGCGAACAAGTTGACGCACGATGATGACCGACGATAATAGGTGATGATGACCGACAAATACGTACGACGGCGGATCACGGCCAATGGCTGGCGAAATGTGGTTGACGACCCGAGTGGTTGCACGGACAGTTGATCTTCCTTCTCTCTCTTCGCCTCCTCTCCTTCATTTTTGGCCCCCCTCATGAGGAATGAGTATTTATGGGATCAGTGCGCTGCTCAGAATACACGCAAAACCCGCACCACTCTCATCTGGACGGCTCAAAATGATCCCCTCGAGCATATGATGTATTTTGCATTTGAATGCTCAAACAATTTTAATTGAAGAGATCTTCATTATTTAACTCCGAGACGCCGATTAATTTATTATAAACACTTCATAAGAGCTATTTACTGATTTAAGCGATATCCCAAAGTTCCAAAGATATTTTAAGAGATCTCGACCGCTTTCAACTGGATCGCCTGCTTTTAACATCAAGATTCGTGCCAATTAATATTTTAAGTGTCTTATCAGTTTCTCTATTTTGGATGACATTATCTCAATCATCCAAAAAATATATGTCAAATACTCAAAATAAGAAATTCTTCAGATGTATGGCGCCTTTGATATGATCCACAGGCGCTTGCGCCCATGGCCAGGCGTCTGGCGGCGTTGAGGCGGCGAATTCATGAGCAGACCGGCTATATCATGGCGGCCGAAGTGGCGAGGCGTCAACTGAGCAGCGAGGCGGGTGAGTCGAGACTCATGAGTCAGCGGCGTGAACTGGCGAGCAACCGAGCCGGCAGTTAGCGCCATGAACGGTGGCTGTTTCATGAGCGCTGTATGGTCAGTCATACAGGCGAATAACGATTTTAGGTTTGAGCGGTTTCAGTGGTTTTAGGATTTTATTTTGCTAGAAGTCTATAAAACCAGGGAGGGAGAAGGCACACTTCTTCAACACTCTGGTGCTTCTCTTCTTCTTGAGTGAGTGGTTGGAGGAGATCAGGCGTAGTTCATCTGGAGCTCAGTTTTCCCTTGAAAAGTGTGCTCGTCGGACCGCCGGGTTTGGAAGCGTCGACCGTAGTTCATCTGGAGGCTCAGTTTTCCCTCGAAAGTGTCAGCCTCGTCGGACCGGTTTGGAGGCGATCAAGGCAGTGTCATCGTGAGCTCCAGTTTTCCGAAAAGGTGTACCTCGTCGGACCGGCCGGGTTTGGAGGCCATCAAGACCCGTGAAGTGAGGGATTTCTTGAACTTGATGGAAGGTTCAATGGGCGATAATTGCCAAGATGGCGAGCGGTAATTAGGAGTCATTTGAGCGACTCGAAAGTTTGGTAATTTGAGCATCATTGGGAGGAATAGTTTCTCTCTCTTTCCCCGATTTTTGATCTCATATGTATGCATGTCCTTTTCGTCGGTCGTGGCGAAAAATTCTAGTAAAATTTGTCCATAAGCGAGAGAAAGGGTATGCCCAGTATTGGGGTGAGTGAGTAGCTTCACAAAATTTCTAGATTTTTGATTTTGTCATTTCTCTCCTCTTTATTTATTCATTATGTATTTTCACGATGATGGCCGAGGATAACCCATAGCGACACGATATACCATCCCTTGTCACATCGGATAGTTTAATGGTGTTAGTAAAATTTCATTTCCACTAATGAGTTGGTGGCTATTGTTGCCAGAATTCGATCATTCGTTCACCTCGTGGATACTTCTGTTTACGAGATGATTCTTCGTCTGCGATTCCCTTTAGCTCAGATTGAGATCTTCAAAACATGTGGTGTAGCTTTGTCATAATTTTCATTTGAGCTTTAGTGGTCATCATCGGTTTGTCTTCTTGAAGCGTGGTGTTACTTTGAACATACTTGTCGAATGTGTAGATTCACATGTGATGCTCAGGGCGTGTTTCTTATCGGTATAAAGAATTGGATAGAATTTTTAGCACGGGATCCGTCTAAAAATTGGTTTAATGGATTCTTCTTTGTGAAAAATGAGTGGGCCTTCCGAGAGATGGGGAAGATTGAATGACCTTCCATTCTTGATGTCGAGAATGAGATCGACAACTCTTAATATTCACGATATAGGAAGCTTGCAAGTTACGTCACATTGGCAAATATATAGTTGAAGATAGATGTTCAAGGTTGGCCTTTATCCAGGCGGGGAGATCTCATTCTTTTCCACTAAAGAGGTCAAGTAAAGGTGATGAAAGGTCCTCCTATTCATAGGGTTCTTTCAAGAAGCGTCCGCGAAATCATGGTGGTGGCAATGTTTCTTCCCAAAGAAAAAGAAGACATCTGAAGTGACTACGTCGGATATCTGAAGAAGATGTTCCCCAGGTTGACCTCGAGTTTATGTTTCAACTCATGATGGGGGAGTTCATTTCTCGAAGCCGCACATTCCTGAAGAGGTGTTAAATCACATATGTACTGGGCATCAATGAGCAGATGAATTGGTACGTTGTCTTTCATTCTTTCTTCTTTTCTTCTTCTTTCCTTTTGTGTAATATTTGTGATGATTTTATTTTATTTATTTTTTATAGGTAACTCAAACATTAGGGCAGATGGCTCATTTGGGTGTCGCTTTAGATGAGTGGAATACTGAATTTGTGAAGATAAAATATCTATGGAGTATGAGCGAAAGATGAGTGTTAAAGCCAAAGAAGTGCGACTTTGGAGGATCGGTGACGGTGCAAAGCGAGCTAGCAAACATGTCGACTTCTCTTCTCTCTCCGATGTCGGGAGGTGGAGCCGATGATGATTGAGGTGAGGTCGAGACGTCGAAGAGAAAAACTTAAGACACTTGGAGAAGAGAGCTCTCGAGCGGAGAAAGCATTACAGATCATCTTTAGAAGGAACATGTAATGTCGTGGAAGCAGATAAAATATCCTCGAAGGCGGTGGAAGACTTTAAGAACTCCAGCTTATCGGCACACTCGAAGACCATGTTTGAAGCTTCATGTCATCTTGATGTTGAAGTGAAGGACTTGGAGCACCAATGTTTAGAGGAGGGCTTCATCCAGGTTCCTAAGGAATCCGCTTAGTACATCGCAAGGCGGAGCTAGTATTGAGGATCTCTCCCAACCAAGTATCAAGACTCTTCGTCCATTCGGAGATGAAGGAGGCGAGTGAGTCCGAGTATCTCCCAGTGGTGAGGAGGCGTTGATATCCTGGCCGATATGATGTAGCATCACTTGAGGATGCATTTTTATTATTATATATTTTTATGTATTGTTATTGTGTATCGAATCTTGATATCATCATGTTAATCTATCATTTTTTTTTTAGATGATGCGCTCTTATTTTGTTTTACTATCCGGGTAATTGGTGAATATTATTGACGGCCTGCTATGCGGATGAGGTTGAATTGAATCCACTCGGGATTTTTGACCTATCCAGGGTTGTTTGTCGAGTCTCCTCGATGGCGTTAACTTTATGGAAGAGGTCTGAGTCCACCAAGGACCTTTTGACTATCTAGGTTGTTTTGTCTTACTTGATGGCGTTAACGTGTGGAAGAGGTGAGAAGTCCAGGACCTTTTGACCTATCTAGGTTGTTTGTCGAGTTTTACGATGGCGTTAACACTGGAGTGAGAAGTCCCTTGGGATTGATCATTACTCGATTGAGATATAACGTGAGTTGTATATTTCTCAGTGGGAGGATTAAATGAAGAAGAAACAAGTTTGTAAGAAGAAAGCTATAAATTCATTACTCGATTGGTGATATAATCAAAGAGATTTTAACACGGATATGAGTTTTAAGAAAATGACAACAACAATAATAACAATAATAACAACAAGTCTTTATCCCACTAAGTGGGGTTGACTACATGAAATGAAAATGATAAACGAGACAAAATAAAAGCTGGGATAATTATGTAGTAGGAATTACTGATAATATTTTTGGAGATTCTCAGTGTTCCAAGTTCGAGGTAAAGTTTTTCCTGAATCCTTGAGCTTGAAAGCTTCACCAAAACTATAACCACATATGGGTCATCCCAAAGAGGTGAGAGTTGAGTTAGGGCCTTTGCTGCGACTTGAGACTTCGTGGGACCAAGTCCAAACGAGATATGGGACAAGGTTTTACTCTTACATTTGAAGTGACGCTACCCTTTGGTGATAGAAGCGGTCAAGTAGGCCATGTATCACGAGTTTGGGGAGTAGATCAGTCTTTGTTAGTTTTTCTTCATTACCATCATGATTGAATAATTGAACTCTTGGACTTGGAACCCGATATCTCTTGGTATAATAGCTTACGTCGAAAAAAGTTATCATCTCACCGTTGGGGTCGATGTAGTCGGTAAGCCAAAGAACATTAAAGCTCATCAACCCATTGCCTTCTCGAGGCGTGTTTTAATCCTTTGAGTATAGTCACATTGGTAGCTTATGCGTTAGTTTGAGGATGTCTTCTGTATGCAACGGTGAATGTGAAGATCTTTGCAAAAGGACGTAAAGACTTTTCCAATAAATTAGGTTCTGTTGTCAGTGATGATCTTTGCAGGAAGACCGAATCGACATACTATATTTTTCAAACTAATTGTTTAGCATTTTTCTCTGTAATTTTAGCGAGTGGTTCAGCTTTCACCCATTTAGTGAAGTAATTCGGCCTAAAATGATGAACTTCGTTGCACGATCTTGCTCGGAAAAGGTCCCATGATATCAATCCCATTGAGCAAAGGCCAGCTTTGAATGGATGAGCTCATGCGGCATGTGAGGGATGTTAGAGTGCGACAACTTACACATTTTTGGTGAACTCAAGCGTCTTGTTTCATTGTAGGCCAATAGAACCCTTGCCTTATAATTTTAAGGGCTAGTGCCCTTCCTCTAAGTGTTCTCCACATATCTCACAGTGGACCTCTCTTAATGCGTGTCGGCCTCGAAGGTGAGAGACATTTAAGATCGGTCGAGCTTCGTTTGTATAGTTCACCATAATAGTAAAGTTTGAAGCTTGTCTTGGAGAGTGCGAAGTTGGGTCTTCAGGAAGAGTTCCTTCTTGTAGAAAAGATAGGATGGGGTCCATCCACGAATGTTCCTTTATCTCATCAATTGTTTGAATTACCCATGACCCTTGGATACTCGAAAAATGTATTTCTTCAACATGTCTTCTCTTAAGATCCCGTAGCGGATGAAGCAAGCTTAGCGAAGCGTCATCAGTATTCTTCTCTCGTAGTATGTGAATGATTTGATGTGTCTTGAAATGGGCAAGAAGAGACTTCACCAAGTGGAGATATTGCGCTAGCTGGGGATTATGAGCATTAAAGTTTCCCTCAACTTGGGAGGCGATAAGTTGAGTGTCAGTGTGTATCACTAAGTTTTGAGCTTCACAGTCAATGGAGTCTGCTATAAGAGCCTCATATTCGATATTATTAGTTGCATGAAATTTTAGAAGTCCATACTCTAGTATTTATTTGGGGAAATAAGTAAGATTCTCACACCGAGTATTCTGCTCCATCAACATAGAGGGTCCATTGAGGGAGAAGACGCGTGAGATAGCTCCTCACGGAGTTGGGCGGTGCATTCCAGTATAAAGTGCAGTTGAGACTTTATAGCGGAGACAGTGAAAAATTTATATCAAACTCTCAATTCTGAGACCACTTGATTAACCTCCGGATGCTTGGGTTTTACGTAGATGGCCTTAATGGTAAATAAGTGTGTAGATAGTATGAGCTTGGAAGTATGGACAATTTTCGAGAAAACTAAAGCCAGCCATTTTATGTGCAAGTGGATAACGACTATATCGAAGAATTTCTTTGACATAGTAAATTGGTTGTTGCATCCCATTTTCTTCTCGCACTAAAACTGAGCTTATCGCGTGGGAAGAGACTGCGAGATATAAGTATAGCATCTCACCTTGGATAGGCTTGGATAGTAAGGGTGGAGATGCTAGATACTCCTTTAGTTGCTCAAAAGCAGACTGACATTCAACAGTCCACTGAAAATTATTATTATTTTTAGCTCCCTTTAATATTTTAAAGAATGGCAAGTATCTATCCCCAGAACGGGCTAGGAAGCGGGATAACGCAACAATTCGTCCATTCAAACGTTGAACTTCCATATTCTTGAGGAGTCATATTTTTTGAGAGCTTTGATTTTCGGGGTTGGCTTCTATCCCGGTGGGTTACCATAAATCAAGAAATTTTCGGCGTAACTCAAAAGCACATTTGGTCGGGTTGAGTCGCATGTTATAACGTCGAAGAAGGTTAAAACATATTTCTAAGTCAATGATATGTTGTGATTCTTCAAGCTTTTCTAACATGTCATCCACATATACCTCCATTATAGGGCTAATAGGTCTTTAAAAACTTTATTCATAAGTCGTTGATAAATAGCATTTTTTAACGGCTGACTTGATAACGGTATAAACCTTTATATGTTTGAAATGTAGCTTCTTCATCCGTTGGTCCATTTTATTTGGTTGTAACAGTAAGCATCAAAAGCGAGCATTTGATGTCGGATATAGCATCAACCAATTGATTAATTGAGGAAGAAAAAAAATTATCTTTTGGGCAAGGTCGATTAATCAATACTCATTCTGTTTGTTTATTTTCTTAACCATGACAACATTTGTATAGCCATGTAGGGTAATGTATCTCGTATGAATTCCTTCAGAAACATTAACTTCTTTCAATAGCACGGAAGCGTAGGTGCAAAACTTCTTTTACGGATGATCGGTTTGAATGTTGGATCAATCTTGAGGGGTGTATGCATGATCATTCGGCATATTCGTACTCCGCAAAGATGTCTTGATTTCGCAGAAATATATTTTTCCCTTTGTTCTTCCGGATGGATCCACTTACCTTTAGTGGTGGTTGGTCATCGATAATACAAAGAGCAAGTCTTACGAGCTTTGGGACACTTCTTCATCTCGAAAATTAAAATTTTTGATCGTCACAAGAAGCGTGGTTGAGCTTCAGATAACGTGATTGTCTTTATCTGGCTTTACGACTACTCCAACTCCGGCGAGGGTTGGAAATTTCATCTTAAGATGAGATCTTGAAGTATGCGAAAATTGATTGGAGGGGCCTTCCAAAGATAGCGTTATATCTTTGAATCGACTTGACATGAATTAGATTAAATGAGTCACTTGAAATTCACCAGGATAAGGAAGGGTGATTGTCCCTCTACTCATAGGTGATTATCAAACCCGTCTGATGGTCTGCGGCGGGTTGGAGCTTTTCTAACTCTGTTAAGAAATGTGGTGGTAGACATCAACTCCCATTGTCGATCAAAATTCTCTTAACATTATAGCATGGGTCTATTCTGATGATAAGTGATTTTGATGAGAACATGTACTAAATCGAGTCATTAAAAGTGATGGAATGATCGATGAGACTTCTTTAACTCTTGAGAGATGGTATTGAACTTGATTAGATAGTATTGGCCTCCTGCGATTGTTTCAATTTCTCCGATTATTTGATGATTATTTTGTTTACGTGATGATTGTCACGGTTGCCCCAGGTTGGAGGTATGTTTATTTGAGTCGATTGATTCTTCTGCGTAGATATCCTTGTTGAATGAGCCTTTTAATTTCTTCTTTGAGTTGTTTGCATGCCTCAGTAGTATGTCCCCGACTTCGATGGAAGTGATAATATTACTCCTAATTTTCTGAATTTGGTTTCAATGGATGCGGCCACTTGATATTATTTTCATCTCGAATAGTCATTAGGAGGTTAATACGAGATGTGTTCAATGGCGTGTATTCCTTTTCGGGTCGTGGTTCATGTCGTTGATATGGGGAGGGAGATCCACGGCACGCTTCTTTTGATAGGGGTATCGGTCGCATTCCACTGAGGTGCTTTTACGTTTTCACGTAGATTGCTCAAATTGTTTGCGATGGGCGTGTAGCTTCATCGTGGAGATTTGTGCTTCCACGATGAACCAAGTTGGCATATGAAGAGTGTCTCATTAGTGCGAGTAAAAGGCCACGGGCGAGTCCTCCAGGAAAACTCCTCTTAATAGTTGAGTCACTCGGGTATTTGGCGAGCTTAAGGAGAACCTCACGAAAGTATTCCTTAAGTGATTCACCCTCGTTTTGGGAATCTGGAGAGATGGGAGGAATCTTTAATGATCCTCCGGTTTTGATGAAGCGTTCTACAAAATCTTGGCGAGTTCAAAGGTATAGATGGATTCCCTTGGAAGGGAGTAGAACAAGTCGCGAGCTTGTCCCGAGGGTAGCGGAAAGACGACAAAGCGTGTGTCGCTTCGTTGGATATACATGATAGTCCTGTAATGATCGATGTGTTCATGTGGGTCAGTCGCCCCTTCATAGGAATCAATATTCGGAAGCTTGAAACCCACGGAAATAAGATGTTGAAGAATAACTAGTAAAGGTGAGATTCCTCATAGCGGTGAGGGGAAAATGATTTTATCTTGGTGGTGAAATTTCTTGCATTAAGCGTAATTCTGCATTATAACATGAGTGGGGTCACGGGGCGAATGTGCCAAATACCGAGTAATAATTGGTGGGTTAGCGGTCGGTTGGTACGTGATGGATGAGTAGAAGCGGTGTCAAGGAGATCGACATCGGTCTCTGTGAGGAACTTCATCAAGGAAATTAGCATTTTGACCTCCCTAACGATCGATCTTGGGGAGATGTGTTTCATGCGGTATTGTGTGTTCCTTAAGTCGGATTATCTCATTTTGAGACTCTTCCATTGATCTTAAAGAGATTTCCGCGCCTTCAGATAAATTGGCGCTATCGAGGAAGCGAAGGTTGGCGTCCTTAGTTGAGATTGGTTTGAGTGGCGAGTTGGGCGGGAGGTCGTTATTCAGTATTGATTGGGCATAACGAGGGGTGTTCAGAATTGTGATTGAAGGGATGATTCCATGGCATAAACTGCGTCTTAAAAACCAGTTCGGTAGAGTAAAGTTCTGCGCTTTGAGTCCGTACACAGATATTTAAAAGCGAACAATAAAACTCAGTTTTCATTAACCTCAAAAGAGGAAAAAACAGGCTGCGATAAAACTTCCTATGTATCATTTGAAGAACGATCTTCCGTCTGGGATTACATGTATATGAAATGGACCGATCATAGTAAGAGCTATGTTGGCAGCGATGTTCTGACGATGTTGGCAGCGAAGTTGGGCATGTTGGCAACAGTTAACGATATTGCGGTGATGGCGACGATAGTGGTCGGTGATGATGACCCGAATGATAATTGACGGCAGCGAGGATCGGCGTGGCGGTAATGGCGTGGCCGGTGGCGGTGGTTGATGGCCGTCGGCGGTACGGTGTGCTTGGAGGATCTTTAGAGCTCTCTCCTCTCTCTTGCCTCCTTCTCCTTCACTTGGCCTCCCTATGAGGAATGAGCTATTTATAGATTGAAGGAGTGGTGTCTCATAAATACACAAAACATATTCCACTTCATGGACGGCTCAAAATGATCCCCTTGATCATATGATGTATTTTGTGCATTTGAATGCTCAAATGAAGTCGAATTGTAAGATCTTTGGCTTGTTGGGCGGCTCGTCGAGGCCTTCGATTTGACAATAAACACTTCATATTTGAGAGCTATTTAGGGATTTAAGCGATATCACAAGTTTCCAAAGATATTTTAAGAGCTTGATCTGACCAATTTCAACGGATCGACTTGCTTTTAACATCATTAGATTGCTTATAGTATTTTAAGTGTCATATCAATAAATATAGGAAATATGATGTATTTAGATATTCCAATAGACCTACGAGCTTTATAGTTAAACATCATTTATCTTGAAACTATCCCATTACTATTATTTGTTACATCAATTCTCAAGCAAAAAAAAAAAAAAAGAAAAGAAATGAATTAAGTTATAATTCACCAAAACACACTATCTAAAACTTTACCCAAATATTTGGTTGTTTATTGAGGTAAATTCTAACTAATCATTATGTTAGAACAACCAAAATAATAATTAAAATCCTAAAGAAAACCAAAGCTTGGCATACATACATTGCACAAGAATCATGCATCATGTTTATGAAGCTAAACATAAAATTTAAGAGCCAGAACTCGAACTTGTAATTCAATTTGAGTGCGAGAACAATTGTGAACTTACTAAAACTGAACATAAGATCATATATAAAACTAAATTGCAATTTAAACCTAAATATGATGTTGAGCTTCTAAAACATATTGAATCTTGTTGACCTCCATGCACGCGCCATAAGTCAAGTCGAGCTCACAAGGTGGTGAATCGGCCCAAATCGAATCGAAAGCACTTTCGGCATGAAAATCAATCGAAATGATCTCCGATCGACGAACGGACTCTGTCATCGCGTTCAGAACGTCGAAATTGATCAGAATAGACATCTTGTATAATTCAACAATCGTAGATCAAGAAGGGTCCGCCGTCGCGGCACATGCTCGAGGTCGGGAAGGCTGCGGCGTTGCCCAATCTCTCAGCGAAATTGATTGCGTTAGCATCAACGTCAAAACATCGATGAGGCTGTTCTTCGGCGGTATCGTGAATATCAAACACGGATACAACAACACAAATTGGGAAATATATTGGCGACATCGGTTGAAGCGACCTCGATCGATGAGCGGACTCGGTATCGTGTTGAACATCGAAATTGATCGAATAGGCATCTTACATAATTGACGGTCGATTGATCAGGAGAATTCGCGATCGGCGAGCATAACGAGGTCGAAGCGCGGCGTTGGGATGATCGTTCGTGAAATTGATCGTCTGCGTTAGCGTCGAAGCGTCAAAACTATCAAATGAGACTATTAGGTACTCAATTGAGAGTATCGTGAATATCGGCGGAAGCAGCAACAGCAAATTTGAAATTATTGTTGACAGACTTGAACCAAAGCGACCTCAGATCGCGAAGCTTGTAATTCGTCGAACATCGAGTAAGATAAACATATATATTGTCTATGTGATGATGTCGGCGCGAAAATTCAAATCCTATAAATACCTCTCCTAAAATCCTAAATCCTAATTTTTTCCTATTGCCCTCCTCCGCAGCCGAATCCCTCGCATCTCCCATATGAGCTCTCTCTCTCTCTCTCAGTTCAGTCTTCTGATGCAGGGAGTTTTCCGCAAGCGATTGGCGACCTTGTAAGAAGATCAACGTTGACCTTGTTCACGGGCACCATTGTCTGCTGTGGCAGCGGTGCCGGTATACATCTTGTAGAAGCGTGGCGTGCGCACACATCTTTCGCCCGAGCTGTGTTGACCATAAGTATGCCGTCGCTTTCTTGGCGTGGTGAATATTTGTTTGTTGACTATAAGTTGCGCTTTCTCTTGGCGTGGTGAGAAACTTGTACTTGCTTGCATGTGTATAAGTACTCGTACACGCATTTCTTGGCGTGGCGGAAAAATCTGTTCGATGGGTACTGAATATATGTCTTTCTTGGCGCGGTGGGAAGGTGCATTATCGTTTATCTTACCCATACGCTTTCTTGGCGTGGTGGAAACAGAAACATGCAGTAGCCTCTTATCACGGACGGCCAGAGATGATCTTGAAATGTTGCCAAACTTCACACTGATAGGAGGACTTACATAGTTTGATAATAAACTATGCTGCGATATAAAATTATTATTTGAGCTAACATTACAGGTGTATAAGTACCCGTGCATGCCTTTCTTAGCGTGGCGGGAAAATCTGTTTCAGCGGGTACCTTAGAGCCTAATTCATATTTTTCTTAGCATGGTGGGAAGGTGCATTCAAGCCCTGGTTTATACCACTCATACATGCCTTTCTTGGCATGGTGGGCGAAAAAACCCATAGCCTATATAGGGACGATCGCAGAATCGTAAATCTTGCCATACATTAACGATTAATAAACTGCTTAATGAAAATTCAACAATAAAGCTAAAATTGATGTGTTAAATTGACATTGCAAATTATAAGTACTGCATGACTTTTCTTGGCATCGAAGGAAATATCGCTACAGTGAGAGACTCATGTCTTTCTTAACTGGTGGGATGACACATTCGGCGTGATGTTTACACGACCCATACATTCTTTCTTGGTGGGTAGCGACAGTTAGCCCCTTATGTGGGGACGACTAAGAACGAAATCTTTGTCAAAATTTTATCTAAAAAATTATACTTGCAATAGAATTCAGTTAAAACAAGCAATATTATATAAATTCCTTAGATTTAAATTAATGTTGAATCAAACACACATGGGCGAACCTTCTGAATGCTTAAATTCAATTAATGCGAGGATGTTGCGGGTTGATTCGGTGGAGTCTTAGGGCCGGGTCGGGTTAACAAAACTAAAATCTAATTATGTTATTATAATATCTTGACAATAAAACATCGAGAAGCTAATTACGTATATGACGATCCTCATTATTAAATTAATAGAATAGGATCTGAAAAGAAACAATAAACCACCCCGATGATAGCTATGTTGAATGAAAATTTCCACCGGAGGGAATACTTTCATCAAAATGTGATTACAATCTCAAATCAAATTAACTTAGTCATAATATAAATCATTTAAATTATAAGCGATTAAATGAAAATCATTAAGTCAAAAAAGCAAAATTCAATTAATCCATCTTATTTGTTTATTGGGTGACAAATTAAGAAAACCACTGCTCAAAGGTGTCAAAGTTAAAGCAATACAGTATATTTACTCTCAAAACAATCTCAAATAAGGCGTGGCATTATTCGTGAGCTTGGCGATGGGCTCCACATGATCGATTCGAGAATCCTCGGCCGGTGGTTGTGCAAATGACTATATCACGATCCGCGATCACGTGCAGGTATGCTCCCATAGCTCTGCGCTTTGAGTTGTGAACCATAGGGTATACTTGATAGGCCAAAAAACCTTAGGTAGGTAAACTTAAGTGTCTCGACAACACCACCCAGTGAGGATTTCTTGGGCGGCGTAACCCGTGTGTTCTTGATAAGGATCCTTGGTCGGGTTGGGTTACTCCTAAGTAAATTAGGGACGGCGACGGAACCATGGGATCTAGATGCGTCATCGTTCCCAACCATCACTTTAAGTTAAATATAATGAATTTCATAAATTTAAACTCTAAAACTTCACATCTTCTTATTTTCTGCCTTAAGCACTGGCAACCTTGTCAAGTTCTCTGACATTGAGAGGGGGTAACTATAGGTGCTTGCTTTATAGGAAACTGGATCAGATCTAAAGTCCTCACAATATGAGGGTGAAATCTCTGAGTAGTATCTTATCTACTATTCCATCTGCTTTCTGAAAATTATCGGCACTTAAATCATTTTCTCTTGATTAGAGGTGTGGCAAATTTTAGGAGCATGATTTGGCTACTCCTGGGGGCGTTTCTCTTTCCATCTTTGGCTAGTCGAATCAAAACTATGATAGCAGCGGAGTATATTAAAATGAAAACTTAAAGTTATTTATAAAATTAAATTGATTGAAACTCAAAATTATTTTTATAATGAACATAATTTTGAAGTTTTGAAAATCTTTTTTTATTCATAACTTGTTTTCATATTTTATCGTGTTTGTTCTGTTATATCTCTGCTTCATGAAAATGTGGGATGATATGTCAATTCTTGATTCTTCTTCATCTTTCATTTCACGGATGGATCTTGACACACCCTTCACGTGTAGATAGACCCAGAGCCAACATCCGTCGGTAATGTTGTCATCAACAGGGACAGGAGCTACTTATACAATTTGGTAGCATAGATTTCTCGGTGATCATTGCTTTCAAGCTCTTGGGCACACGAGACAATCATGCACAACTTGCATATCAGCCTGTGCAGCAGGCCAAATTCACTAAAACTCATGTCGCTACTACTGTTGAGGTCCCTTAAAAGAGTTTCTCTATATTTGAAAGGTTGTGATACACTGAAGCTCCAGCCATGAAGAGGATGATGACTGGGCAAACAATTTCGATGGTGCATCCAACACTTCTCTGACCTTGCCCTTTTCAAGGCCGATGATCTTTGAAGCTTCCTCATCTGGAGGAAAAGCTAGAAGACAAAGAGAAGAAGGAATGTCGAGTTCTTGAGCCAACAACTCTCTAGCCCCTCAGTTACACTGACCTATGGAACGAGCATTTGTTCCCACCCTCAATTTTGAAAATCTTAAGTGGGTGAAAAGGAGCGACTCTTGGTGATATTAAGCAATCATTCAGCGATGCTTAGCTCCAACCCTGAAGGCATCCACGAGACTCATCCTCACAGGGTGCACAAGGTCTTGAAAATTATAAAAGAATAAGGTCTTATGAAGAAGAGATATCAAAGGCCAATTATTAGAGAAGCCAATAATGCTCCACTACAAAGACTACCATCAAAGGTAGTAAGAACTCAGGAGCATTACAAACAAGCCCTACGCGGTAAACATCGGGGCGTGACACCTAAACCATGCGTTCGGGAATCTGTTGCCGAAAGGCCCTAATAGAAGGGAAAACAAGTCTGGAGGCCAAAGCCTCAAGAAGAAGCTGCCACTGAAAGGCAAAAAGGCCTGACATCCGGTTTGCATATCTGGAGATCCGCTGATGACAAGGCCCAACAGGAATGGGTTCCTAAAAAGAATGTTACAATTAATGAAGCTCGTGGTGGTCGACACCGTAGAGAATCCTCCAAGGAATCCCATCACCAACTTAAACGATCTTCTCTTGATTTTGATCGTAGCCCTCCGATTGAGGAGACATTCGTCCCACACTCTGAGCCTGAAATCAGATGGAGACATCGATCAGAGATAAGGCTACAATAAGAAGATGACGAAAAAGAAGAAGACACCATGGGGGTAGAGATGGTGCATATGGTACAACACGTTGGAGAATGGCGGTATGCAGTGATCTTGGTCCAGTGTCATGGAGCCACACCTCTATCCACGCGAAAATTGGGACGAGGTCAAATGGAGCGAGAACCTTTTAGTTCCTCCCAGTGATGACAAGAAGAGAAACGAAGAAGATAACCTATTGCTTTGCTACACTTGCTTTCAGTCTGAGGCAAATACCACACGGAAATGAAGGATAAGATCTCTCAGTTTCAAAGATGAACGGATGATGGCGAGATGAATCTCATGATGCAAATGATGCAAAGGCCTATCGCGTCCGCGACACGGTTCCTCACATCGATCATCAAACAATCAACCTTTGCGCCCATCAATCCACCGGTTGAGCAAGCACCCAAACTTAAGGCACAAAGTGCTCATAATGATAAGCGAAGTCAATCAATTGGCTCACTCCATTCTCCGGCAAATCGCATTCAGTAGTGGCGCCATAATGTATCGTATAAGTTAAGTTGAGCTCCTGAGTGAATTTGAAACTTGAGCAAGTGGGGCTGAAATGCCCTCGGCGGTGGTGAAAATCGATCGAAAAGAACTTCAGATTGTGAGCGAACTTCTGCTGCCGTGTTGAAAGCATCGAAATTGATTAGAATAGGCATCTTGCAATTCGATGATCGGCCCGTCCGAGGAGATCGCCGTCTTGGCATCATGCTCGTAGTGAAATTCGAAGTTACATCCGCTCGCAAAATTAATCACTCTGTTAGAGTCGAAACGTCAAAATCTATCAAATGAGATTGTTCGCGCTTAATTTGGACAAGTATGCGTGAATATCGAGTAATCAGATACGACAGCACGCAAATCGGAGTAGAAATACAATCGATGACACCAAAAATCAGTTCAAACGACCTTCGATCGACGAACAAACTCCGCCATAGCAATATTCAAATAAAATGCGTATAATTCATAATCGACCGATCAAGGTCGCCACGTATCGACACGATATGCGTCGGAAGCGAAGCCGCGAATGACCTCCATTCGAAATTGATGGCTGTTAAGGCCAAACGTAAACCTATGTAATAAAGCTCGGCCAATTCAAACAAGCGCGAATATTGAAGCGAAGCAACGACGCCGCAAATTTGAAATTGACCCCAATTGAAACTAACCAAACGGCCTCCGATCGCGAAATGGACCGCGTCATTGCGTCTGGAACATCGAAATAACTTTCAATCAACATATATATTAATTATATAATAACGTCGTCGCAAAATTTCAAATTAAGATTACTTAATTAAATGAATAAAAAAAGCCTATATATACCTAATACCTAATAAGACCTAACCTTAAACAGCATTCCTATTCATACTATTGGCAGCCCCAACCGATGTTCGATTGCCCTACCCGCTCGAAGCTGTACGCCTTCTCCTCGCGAGTCGAACATCTGAATTCGGAAGTGGAGGAGCGGCGATGGGATCGAGTACAGAGTGTCCTCCTTCGCCGGTCCTCCTCAACATAGAGTGCGCTTGGCGATTTCTTTTCAATTTTTGAGGGTCAATTAGTGTTCAGAAGTAGCAGCTGCCTGGTGTTTTGCAGTCGTCATTGGGCATCGGGTGAAGAAACATGCAACCACAATTGATACTCTTACTCAGCGTGAACCTTATTCAATGCTTGCAGCAATGTTCAGCGGACGACATAATATATGCCAAGATTCTGAAACGGGGATGGTGTTTGTTGATAGGGATGGTAAACAATTTCAGCACATACTAAATTGGTTAAGAGATGGGACCCTTCCTACACTCACAGATGTGGAGTATCAAGAACAACTTGAGAAGCAGAATGCTATCAATTGGCGGGATTGATAGAATATATAAAATAAAATATGCTCAAGAAGGATGAAGACATCTTGGAGGCTGAACTTAAACACGAAAAGAGAGAATCAAAATCATTCAATCTGCTAAAATTAGGTTCAGGGGAGTGAATCTATCAGGCTTAAATCTTGCTAAACTTGATTTGTCTTTTGTAGACCTAAGTTTTGCATGCATTCCAAAGACCACTTTCTCACGTGCAAATCTCCATGAGGCTAAACTTGGGGATGTTGAAGGTGAAGGGTGTCAATCTTTCAAAATGCAATTTTGCGTGAGTGCGAGTGTATTGGGGCTAACCTTTCTGGGGTTGTCTTAGATGGAGCTAACCCCCAGAGCGTAAATCTACAAGATGCATGCTTGGTTGGGTGTAGCTTCTGTGAATCAGATCTTCGATCAGCACATTTGCAGAATCCCCCCCATGCTAACCTAAAAGGAGCTAATCTTGAAGGTGTCAATCTGAAGGTATGAAGTTCTCATTATACGAGAAATGACGACTTGAAGCGTTACATGCCGAAGTAATCTAGGTAGAAAATTATGATCAGTCATAAAGACACCGCCTGCTATGCCAAGAAATGACGCAGACCCCAATACTTCTTACGCAGAAAGACGACAAGAGGCTGTCGAAATTTGGATTGACAGAGGATTTAATTAATTTAATACAAAATAAACTCTAAGCTCAAAATTAAAATATGAATTGAAGTTACAGGGGTTGAAAGCCTATGCACATTTTTTAAAGCATAGTGGGTTTAGAAGACTTCATGCATGTAAGACACGACTATGCATCTTTTAAGCATGGTAGGAAGGATATAACACTCACAGCGGACATCTTGGAGACGCCAGGAGGCTACCGAATTTTGGACTGACGAGAGACCTAAACAAGAACAAATAAAAGTGTTTGAAGACCTTGTATGCTCAGTACAGTTAACGGGTAGAAGATCAGGACCGTGTAAGGCCAGCCAGATTATCTTCGGTAGAGAGTGACGGGAAGGTCGAATAATAGCGATCACGATCTTATGAGGGATGATCTTAGGTGCGAATTTTGGATAGATGGGAGACTTAAACAAGAACAAATAAAAGTGTTGATGAGCTTAAATTGAGCTTGTTTGAAAATGATAAATGAAAGAATAAACCTACATATAAAATTCTAAAAGTCTTTAAATGAGAATGATCTCGACAACTTGTTGACGATCATAAATAAGACTTTTAACGAACTTGAAAATTTGTCTCCTAACAAGGATAAAATTCAAGTAAAACTTCTGATTATCTTGATAGTTGCTTACGAGCACAAACAAAACTTATATTAGATTTGAAAGCTTGTCCTTCAATCAATACAAGAATCAAATATAACCGTTCAGAGCAAAAAAAAAAAAAAATTTAATGAGACTTGTGATGAGCCTATGAGCTTCTTAACGATCACGAGCCAAGTTTCATTGAAACTTGAAGAACTCAATGTGTTATGAACTAAATGCATACAAATGAATATTAATCTAAATAATTGAACAAGTGCAATACTGGGATTAATCATATGCAAGCGAGCGAAGGTATTAGTTAAGGCATTCTCAAATACTCGCATGGGCGATATCTTTGAATCTTTATAAATTCAAGTGCGAGGATCTTTGCGTGGGTTCTTCGGTTTAGTCTTAGGGCCAGTGCAGGTTACAAATCCTTAAAATCTAATGATGTTATTATAATATCTTCACAATAAAATATCGAGAAAATTTAATTTTTGTCGTATGGCAGATCGATCATCTATTATTAAATTAATAGAGTCGACAAGATCTAAAACAATGAAACAATACACCACCCCGATGATGGCTGTGTTCAATAAAAATTTTAACCGGAAAGGATACTTTATAAAAATATGATTACAATTTCAAAGCAAATTAACTTAGATTGAATATCAATCTAAATGCAGAATTTAAAATATCATTAAACTATAAATGATTAAATGAAATTCAATCTCTAAAGAAAACTTAAAGCTAAAATTCAATCATCCTTCTGCAATTGTTTGTTAAATGAGACAAATTAAGAAATCTCAGCTCCTGAAAGAAGTCAAATCAATGAATTATGTTTTACTCTCAAATAATCTCATCTTGAGTGGGGCGTGGCGTGTCCCGGCTGCGTGGTTTGAAATAGGCTCCACACATGTCTGATTCTGACCGAGTCATCCGGTGGTTGTCGCTAAATGTCGTTATATTACGATCCGTTGTATATCTTCCCCTCATCTTTGAGTTGTGAACCATAGGGTGCACTTGATAAGCAAAAAAGCCTTATGTCGGAGACTTAAGCGTGTCTCCTTAAATAAACACCACCCTGAGGATTTCTTGGGCGTATGTATTCTTAATAAGGATCCTTGGTCATTTGGATCATTACCTCCTCAGTAAGAATGCAAAAGATGGACATGAGATAGATCAGTATCATCTTCCATCCTTTAAGCTAAAATAATGAATTTCATAAATTCTAGACTCAGTTTCAAAACTCAGCATCTTCTTTTGTAATACATTTATTGCTTCTTGTTAATCGAAAGTTCTCTGACCGAGAGGTAATTCTTATAGGTGTTTTCTTTAAGAAACACCCAAATCTAAAGTCCCGCAAAATGAGAGCGAAATCTCAGTGTCATATACTATTCCATACCTTCGAAAATTTCATATAAATCATACTTATCGAGATCGGTGGTAAATTTTCAGAGCCCACAGTGACTGCTATACAACTTGAAACTATTATAAGTGAAAAGATTAAAGCTATCATAGCTACATAACAGGTGAAAAAACTAGTGAACAGAGGTCGCTCATATCCTCAGAATATGACTACAGAATATGACCAGGAGTCATATCCTAAAGGTTACTCAGTGCTGAAATTCCACTCATTTGATGGCGGTAACCCAAGCATTTTAACACAATTTAAAGCAACCGGTAATAAGGGTAATGATGCGCTATTATTCCGCCAATTCGTTATCAGCTTAAATTCAATTGCTTTCAAGTGGTACGCAGAGTTGTAAAATAACTCAGTAAAGACATTCGTCGAGCTGGAGGCAATGTTTATCAAAAGATTTGTTAGTCGATTAAAAGACAATACAATATGACCTCTAGAGAGAGAAGAAGGACGAGTCAGTCACTAAATACATAACTCACTGGCGAAACATGAGTATGGAGTGCGAGCAACAGCTAGAACAAAAATATGCAATTCAGCTGGTAATGGGCAACATTGTTGATAAAATGACGCTCTATTTATGCATGGCTTCCATCACCACCTTCCAAGAACTACTGGATCGGGTGGCAAAATTTGAAAAGTTGAATCTTTCTAAAACTGAAAGTCATTTAAACAAAACAAAGAAAGGGAAGTTCTCGGAATCAAGGGGGACTGAATCTCACACTGCTTCATATGATTCAAATAGAGGAAAAAGGACAACTTACAATGTAGATAAGGGGAAACAACCTATCTATTTAGAAAAGAAAGTTAAACAACCCTTCAATTCTCAACTGAGATTAGTTCTTAGAGGCAATGACAACCCCAGAACTTTCCCTAATAGTGGTGACAGCCTAAGGCAATCATTAGGTGATGATGATCGAATGCGTCCATCTCTTAAGGAGAAGATGAACAAGAAATATTCATTCAAAAGAGAAAGTGAGGCCAAACTATTTCTGCAAGCACTCAAGACAAATTTGGAGTTGCCAGAATGTAAAAGACCTGAAGAGTCAGGACGAACTGACAACCTAAATTACTGTACATATCATTGGGTAGTTAGCCACCCTATAAAAGATTGTTATGTATTCAAGGAGTGGCTAGAAAGAAAATAAAGGAGAGGTGAATTCACATTATCCAATAGTGTTCTTATTCACCCAAAGAAAGAATCTGCAAGGTGGTTACGTCCTCTTCCGTGCCCCTGCAGAAAGATAAAGCAAAAGAAAAGACAGTTGAGGATGACAAATGGGAGACTACGATCTCAAAGAAAACTATGAAGATGCTAAAGCAATTAGAAGGCGTTATGGGTGTCAGATGGAAATCTCCACTTGAACCAGTGCTGGAACTGAAGGTAGAATCTACATTAAAAGGTTCTACTCTTCAGAAGCAGTCCAGGGTGTTTGGTATTCCTCGCCTTGAGAAACAATCTATTCAGAGTTCGCAAAAAACTCCCAAAAGGCCAGTCAAATAAAAGAAGATAAAGAAGAAATCTACCACCCAAAAGATTATTAATAATCTGGAAGAATATCAACAACCAGCAAGGCAACCAGTTAAGCTTGTTGATTTCATGTCAGGACTCCAAATCATTGAAACAAATGATCAAGGAGATAATGACGAAGAATCTCTTTCTGGAGAAGTTTGTCGAGTTATCTCAGCGTCCTTGGATACTCTCCGACAGAATCTATTTCTTCAAGTTAATACAAGAAGAAGAACCACTAATGATGTGACATTCAAGCTTTGCCTGATGGTGAAGCAAACAGAAGATAGCTTGGAAGAAGACTTGTGCTTTCCGGAGGAAGATGAGTCAGAGTCTTCAATGTCACCAGTGATGAAGGGCATAAAACTAGGAAGTGATTCTGAAGGCTCTATCCGATCCTCAAGCATTAATAGTGGATTTGAAGAGGAGACCTCTTTAGAAGAATCTAAGCCAGATAGAGCAGCCCCAGTACAGCTAAGAAGTGGCAAGGTGCTGCCGTCATCACAGAAGAAAGGAACGCCAAATAAAAGCAATGACAAGAACATAGAAGTTAATGAAAATATTATTCCCAAAGATCCAAAGAATAAGTCTAACATGGATAAAGGAATCGATTACATCTTGTCGCACTTGAGGAAGATCCCTGCACAATTGAGTGTGTAAGAGGTCCTTCTGATGTCGCAGGATCTCCGTGAAACCTTAATTCAGGCTCTTAAGAATTCGGAGAAATATGAAGCATACTTCGTCGAGCGGTGTATAACTGAAGTATTACAATTTCAAGACCTTCCGACGATCACCTTCTCTGAGGAAGATCTTATGCTCGAGACATCAGAACACAATTGCCCGCTATATGTCTCTGTAGAGAGCGATGGTGTCATAATCAATTGAATTCTAATTGATCCAGGTTCATCCGTTAATCTCATGAGTCTGAAAATATTGAGAGGATTGTCCCTTGATGTTCAGCATCTAGAACGGGACAAATTGATGATCCACGGCTTCAATGAAAAAGGGCAAAAGATGCTCAGATATTTTACCTTGCCGCTAAGATTCAGAGAACTTCACACAGAAGCCAAATTTCATGTCATTGATGCTGACACCTCGTTCAGGGCCTTGTTGGGGCCCCCCTGGTTACATGAGGACAGAATGGTCCCGTCTACTTTGTACTAATGCATGAAATACATAAGAGGTGAGGAAGAACATAGAATTTCTGGCAACCTTCAACTATTTGCAATCCATAAAGCTAAAATCTATGAATATGTGAAATACTATTTGTTGAAGGAGCTCAAGCCTCAATAATCCAAACCTTCTACCTCAAAGGCTGCAAAACAACACAAAGAAGTGAAGAAGGAAAAAGGAAGAAAGAAGGTGACGTCGATTCTTTCTAAAGCAGCTAGCATATCACATAAGCTGAAAAGACTAGTCTCTCATCTAGGCAGTGACACAGAAGAATAAAATGATCCTTCTGTCAGACCCAAAGGAGTAAACAAGTCTCTGGTGAAAGGAAAGAAAATAATAGAATACTCAGATTCTGAGTATGATTTTGAACCTACTTATAAAAGTGAAATTCAGTGTATCTCTTCAAGAAGAACGGTAAACCTGTTGATATCAGAAGAATCATTAGTGATCGTGCTAATTCCTTTTCAACACTTCAAAGAAATCACTCCACGCGAAGTCCACATTATTGAAGAGTTAAAGACTTTCTATGTGCCTCCTTTGTCTGGAAGTAATGAACGTGAAATTTTATTTTACAAGTCTGAAGAGTGCTATCACTAGGATTCTGATTGACTCATGCAATTTGATGAATCTGATAATATGATTCTCACAAGAATGTCTAAATATTATCCTCCAAGGATTCGCAAGATGATGCACAAATTAGGAGTTTATATTGGAACAGACAAATGGCGAGCCCACTTCTTTGATACTCTCTGAGGTCTAAAAAGTCCACAGATCTCGTGAAAGTGTAATAACTATACATCTAAAGGTCTTGGATACATCCGACGTAAATACTGTCAAAGAAAAACCTGTTATGCGGTAACAGAAGAAGAGATTGACACTTAAATTGAAAATGAAGATGATCTTTATGAGATTTATCTGACCAACGATGAGGAGTTAGAAGCCAAGCCAACACCTAAAGAGCTTGAGGATGGTGGACAGGCAGCTACCATGGATGAGTTGAAGGAAATCAACTTAGGAACAGAGGATGATCCTTGCCCAACTTTCGTCAGTGCCCTTCTGCCAGATGAAAAAGTTGAAGAAATAAATGATCTGCTATGTGAATTCAGCAACTATTTTGCTTGGACATACTCTGAAATGTCAGGCTTATCTCTTGAGGTGGCAGTTCATAAACTTATCATTAAATCAGATGCAACGCCTGCTAAGCAAGCTCCTAGGCGAATGAGATTGGAGATTGGAGAACAGGTAATTGCAGAAATTAAGAAGCTGATCGAAACAGGCTTATCCGAGAAGAAAAATATGCAAATTGGATAGCCAACATTATTCCAGTGAGAAAGAAGAATGGTCAAATCCGTATCTACATTGATTTTTGAGATCTGAACAAAACATACCCAAAAGATGAATTTCTGTTTCCAATATCAGAACTACTAGTAGACAATACTTCCAACTACGACATATTCTCATTTATGGACGGATCATCGGGATACAATCAAATCAAGATGGATCACGAAGGCAAGCACGCATCATTTAGGGGCCTTGATTGGTATATCTTGCTACAATCATGCCCTTTGGATTGAAGAATGCTAGAGCTACATATCAAAGGGCCATGACACGCATCTTCGACGAGTTGATTCATCAGAAAGTAGAATGCTACGTGGATGACCTCGTCGTCAAGAGCATAGATCGAAAAGATCATTTTGTTGACCTGAGGATGGTCTTCGAAAGAATTAGGCAGTACGATCTCAAGATGAACCCTCTCAAATGTGCATTTGGGGTTTCGTCAGGAAAGTTCCTTAGCTATGTGGTACGGCATAGAGGAATTGAGATCGACCCTAATAAAATCGAAGCAATAGTGAATATGCCACCGCCGAAGAATCTTCGTTAGCTTCGTTCCGTGCAGGGACATTTGGCACTCATCCGACGCTTCATATCAAATCTATCGGGCAGGTGACAACTATTTGCTAAATTGATGAAGAAGAATGCATCATTTAAGTGGGACGATAAGTGTCAAGAAGCGTTCGATAGCATCAAAAAATACTGTTGAATCCACCAATCTGCGGCCCAATCACGAAAGCGCTCATTTTATATCTGTGCATTAGAAGAATCCTAGCATTGCTTTTGCACAATAAATAAGGCAAGAAAAATGCACTGTACTATATCAGTCGAAGATTGATAGGAGCTCGAGGCAAAATACTCTCCGTCGAAGCATTGTCTTACCTAATCTTCGCCGGAAGCTTAATTACATGTTGTCACAAAATAGCACTCATCTCAAATCGATCTGGCGAAGTTCTTGATGACAAGAGCGTTGGCATCGTTTGCGATGGCGATTCTATTATAGTTCGATATTACATATGTATCTCGAGAAAATTAAGGACAAATACTAGCGATTTTCTCATTGTGCATCTATCGGTGATTTAGCGATCAATGATGATTTACTTGATGAGCAGTTGCTTATTCATAAAAGAGGAAAAGCGGTCGAAATGTATTTTGACAGTGCATCATCTATTAAGTCTGCTCAACCCCCAAACATGCCAAAAGCAAGAGTTGGCATTGGCCTCGTCTTCATAACACCAGAAGGTGACATAATGAAGCGTTCATACAGGCTGACTAAGCCAAGAACTAACAATGAAGCTGAATACGAGGCGTTGGTAGCAAGTCTCGAAGAAGCTGTTGTTATTGGCATCCAAAATTTAAGAATCTTTGGAGACCCTCAATTGGTAATCAACCAAGTATTGGGTCTCTATAAGATTAACAAGCTTGAATTGACGTACTATCATAGGCGAGTGCTTGAGCTCATGAAGCAAATTCCAAACATTAAACTAGCTCGAGTTTCTCGATCGAAGAACAGTAAAACAGATTGCTTGGCCAAGCTGGCAAAAGAGATGTCGAACACAAACGACGACGATGTGTTGATTGAAGTGTCCACTCGTCGAGTTCTGCAACTAGTAAATCCATATTCCCCGCAAGTAGAGGGGATGTCAAACTCAAGCCAGCAGGAAGCACTTCAAATTGCTCCTCACTCTCCTAAAGAACGACAAGTACAAGAGACAGAAAAATTCAAAAATACTGCAAAAAAATCATGCCATTCATAGTGAAAGAGTCAGATGATTGGAGACAACCTTTCATCGATTATTTCAAGAAAAGCAAATTGCCGAGCAATAAATCACTAGCCACACAAATTACAAAAAGAATCCTACGATATACTTATGTCAATGACATGCAGTAGATCCTTTGAGCAAAATGCGATGTTTGGGCGATGAGGAAACAAAAAGTTGTAAAAATTCATGAAGGACTTTGCGAGGCGCATCAGTCAAGTCCTAAAATAGCAACAAAAATTAAGAGGATGGGATACTATTGGCCTTCAATGGTGAAAGACTATAAATTATGCCAGAAAATGTCACGAATGCCAAGCCCACGGGGATCTCATTCATCAACTTTTGAATCCTCTACACCCAACAATAGCGTCATGGCCGTTTGAAAGTTGGGGCACAGATATAATTGGACCGATTGATCCTCCATCATCAGCGGAACATCGATTCATTCTAGCAGCTACTGACTACTTCTCCAAATGGGCCGAGGCCGCTCCATTTAAGGAAGTCACTGTTGTTGATCGAGTCATTGACTTCTTCACCAACAATGTTATCTATAGATTCGGGGTGCCACGACGAATCATTTCAGACAACGGTCCAGCTTTCAAGAGTGCAAACATATACAAATTCATTGATCGGCATAAAATCGATTGGCGGTATTCAACAATCTACAATCCAAGGGCCAATGGTTTAGCAGAGGCTTTCAATAAAACATTGGTAAAACTGCTCAAAAAGCTTATCACGAAGAATAAAAGAGAGTGACACTAAAATGATGGAAGCACTCTGGGCATACAGAACTTATAAAAGGCCAAACAAAGTTACTCCTTATGCTCTAACATTTGGAGCTGAAGCTATTCTGCCATTAGAAGTTGAGCTGTCATCACTTCGAATAGTTGCTCAATTCAATCTTACTCAAGATGAGAACGCTCGCCTGCGAATGGAAGAGTTGGATGCGCTTGACAGAGTTAGACTCCAAGCTCAACAAAGTTTAGAAATTTACCGAGCGAAGATGTCCAAAGCATTCAATAGTTGATGCGTCCTGGACATTCCGAAAGGTGAATTGGTTTTTGAGAAGGCCAATCATCCATCATCACAAGATCGGTAGTAAATTTGAAGCTGGAAGGTCCTTACGTCATAGAAGGTGTGAAGGAGGAGCCTACCAGCTTATTGACAAGAATGGTCAGCGACCAATGCCACCAATCAATGGTCAATATCTTAGAAATATCATTATGGATAAGTATATAAATACTTAAATGAATCTTTGCACTAGTAAGGCTTTCATATCAAATACATATATAATATCACTTGAAGATTCTCTCGTAAAATGAGAATGCATTTTCAAGTTACTGCGAAAGCCTCCCCCTGTTAGACAGAGGAGCATTTTTATATATTTAGCTACATTGACATCGTGCTTCAAGCCGAGATCTTTAGATAAATATATGTATAATAATCAGAACGAACTCCATTTATTTATATTAAAGAAGTTCAAACTTTGTAATACATTTCTGAACTAGTTTGCAATCCCCTGAGGCGGAGGCATTTTTTAATTTTATAAATCAAAGGGTCAATCCTTCACATGAAACAAGAGATCTTCTTGTATATGTATTGTTGACAGAGCTTTATCGAGATCCCGAATATATCTATAACTATTGTTAAAATTGCAGTCTTACAAGAACAAAAGAATGCCTTCAATGCACAAAAGACAATCCTAAATGTCAAAATTTCCCTCAAGATTGGTCAAATGTAGAAGATCAAGTCGAAGAACTCAATTTTGGAAGCTTCAATTAACTAAGTTGGAAAAACATCTCTACATTTTCAAGTCAGGACACGGATGGGTTCTAAAGGTCGAACTCAACAAGCTCACGGTGGCGAGTTCGTGCTCTCCTCACTCAAGCGGCGAGAAGAGGCCGCGGTAAAAGAGCCTCGTTAGTCAATTTAATGAACCAGCCATCACTTAAGTCAAAACTTCGAGTAGGTTCTAAAGGTCGAACTCAACAAGCCCCATAAATGGTGTTCTTGCGCTCTCCTCACTCAACAAACGCGTGAAAGGCCGCGGTGAAAGAGCCCCTTTCGGTCAATGATGATAGTTGTTCAATCTCAAACCATCCGACTTAGTGACTACAAGCAACCAAAATCAAGAGATCGTTCCACTCGATCGACCAAGACAATCAGAAACTCTTAATTGAGCCCAAATCAATCTATATATTGCCTACAATGTGATATTACAATCTCTTTTCAAATGATCTAATCAAGCACAAAGCACAGATCAAAGTCAATTCTCTCGTCAAGTCCGCAAAAGCAGAAAGCACAGGATCGAGGAAACGATTCCATAGTTCACACAAAGGCAATAGCCGGACTAAAGAATTTTGTGTTATTGATCTGCTAAAGCACATTCTTGGGCGATAACTCAACATTGACTTAATATGGGGAAGGCTGGGTTAATATGCACCTTTCAACAGTCCATCAAAGCGGCAAGCACAAGATTTAGGCGTGCATATACTTCACGACAAGTCGGTATAGACAAATCAGTCAACTTCAAAGTCAGTCAAGCTTAAAAGGGGCGAAGGAGTTTCAAATCTCAAAGTAAACAAACTTATTCCTCCATCAAACCCGATCAAGCATGAAGCTAGGGTCAGAGGAAATTCAAGTTTACAACACAAGAGAAAGAGGTCTTCAGCAAGCCCATTGAAGCAGAGAGTAGATGGAGAAGACCTCTTATCCAGCTGACAAGTCGATCCTGACAAATCGGTCAATCCAGTCATCTAGTATGTCCAAAATAAAGCATCATATTATTAACAAATCTTGTTAAAGCTCCATAAGCCACTGAAATCAAAGCTGAAGTGATCCAAGATCTGTGACCAGCCTAAAGGGTCAATCAGTTTTCAACAAACATGACTTGCTTTATGCACGAATACTATTTGTTGGAGGGCATTTGTTGACCTCCATGCACGCGCCATAAGTTAAGTCGAGCTCACGAGGTGAATTCGACGAGTTTCATAGCGCAAATCGGAGCTGAAACACACTCGACGACGTCAAAAATAAGTCGAAATGATCTTCGATCGACGAACGGACTCCGTCATCATATTCACAACGTCGAAATTGATCATTATCTTGCATAATTCGACGGTGCCGTCAAGGAGGTCCCGTACATCGCGCATCGAGGTCGGAAGGCTGGCGTTGCAAACGATCTCAGTTCGCGAAATTGATCGCTCCGTTAGCGTCGGAACGTCAAAACCTATCAAATGAGACTGTTCGCGCTCAATTCGGACGAGTATGAATGAATATCAAGCAATCGAATATAATAACACGCAAATCAGAGCTGAAATACACTCGGCGGCATCGAAAATCAGTCGAAACGACCTTCGATCGATGAACGGACTCCGCCATCGCATTCAGAATGTCAAAATTGATCAAAATATGCATCTTACATAATTCGACGGTCGACCGATCAAGTAGGGTTGTCGATCTTCATGCATATCGAGGTCGGAAGCGCAATTCTTGAGATGACCTCAGTTCGTAAATTGATACTCTGTTAGCGTCGAAATGTCAAAACTTATCAAATGAGACAGGCTCTTGACGGTATGCATGAATATGGCGAAGAAGCGGCGCAAATTTGAGCGAAATTGACCTCGATTTGTGGCGGCGACGACAACCTCCGTCGTGAAGCAAGGCTAGCGTTCGTCCAAACATCAGAATAACCTAAAATCGACATATATATTATCTATGTGATGATGTCGGTGCGAAAATCCAAATTAGTAATAAAAAATACAAATCCTATAAATACCTATCCTAAAACCCTAAACCCTAATTTTTTTCTATTCCCCTCCTCCCGTAGTCGAATCCCTCGTGTCTCCCGTACGTGCTCCCTCTCACGGTCTCTCTCTCTCTCTCATCCCGTTCACATCTTTGCGATGCGGCGGGTTATCCAGCGGCACGTAGAAACAACGCATCCTGTTGACGCGTTCCACGAGCACCATTGATCCGCGTCGCGCCCGGCGTGGCGCACGTCTTGGCGCGATGCGCGTCGCGTGGCCCCGCTGCGTGCTCTGAATCTTGTCGCGACCATAAGAGCCCGTACCGCCTTTCTTGGCGTGGTAGGAAACTTATCTCTGTGTTTATAAATACCGTCTGGCGATTTTTTGGCATGGAGAAAAATCTGTTTCAGCAGGTATCTTAGAGCCCTGTATATGCCTTTCTTAGCATGGTGAGAAGGCGCATTCAAGCCGTGGTTTATACCACTCATACACGCCTTTCTTGGCGTGGTGTGCAAACATACCGGTAGCCCCGTCTGGGGCCAGGGATCTTTGTCGAAATCTGTCAAACTTCCGCGCAGAGGGACTACATAACGATGTAGTATCTTTGATATAAAATTATTATTTGAACTAATATTCTGGTGTATAAGAATGCGCGTACGTGCCTTTCTTGGCGTGGTGGGAAATCTGTTTCAGCGTTAGAGCCCATACATCATTTCTTGGCGTGGTGGGGAAGCATTCGGTAGTAGTTTATACCGCTCTTTCTTGCGCCAAATTTTTTGATATGATTAATACTTAATGAAAATTCAATAATAAAGCTAAAGCGATGTGTTAAATTGACATTACAAATTATAATCTTGTGCCTTTCTTGGCGTGAATGAGGAAATATCTTCATGTACTTTAAAGACTTCACGTGTTTTTTAGGCGTGGTAGGATGTATGATTGGTGGTGTTTGCACCACATCATCTTTCTTGACATGGTGGGCGAGCCGACCAGTTGTAGCCCTATGTGGGGCGATCTTGGGAGAATTTAGAAATCTTGTCATAATTTTATCTAAAAATTTATACTTGTAATAAAATTCAATCAAAACAAGCAATATTATACAAATTTCTTAGATTTAAATTAATGTTGAATCAAACGGAGCGTGGACCGACTACGTTGAATCTTAAATTGAGTGTTTGAGAATCTTCTGTGGGTTGATTCGGTTAGTCTTAGGGCGAATTAGGGTTAACAAAAAAATCAATGATGTTATTATAATATCTTTGTAATAAAATATTTGAGAAATTACGTACATGTATGGCCAGTCGATCATTATTAAATTAATAGTCAGCGGATGCAAGCAATAAACGATGGCGTGTTGAATGAAAATTTCGAGGAGATCTTTCAAAATGTGATTACAATCTCAGATCAAATTAACTTAAATCAACGGTCAACTCGAATATAAAATCAGACAAATCACTAAGTTATAATCGATTAAATGAAAATCATCAAGTTAAAAGACTTAGAGAAAAATTCAATTAATCCCATATTTATCGGGTGACAAATTAAGAAAAGCTTGAAGGCAAAGTCAAATCAAATCTATATTAACTCTCGCAATCTGGCCAACAAGAGCGTGGTCGATGTCTGTCGCTACGTGGCGTATATCACGTGATCTGATTATGACGAGTCCTCTTAGTCTCCGGTGCGTGGCAGAATGCTTCATTGGCTTTTCTTTTGAGTTGTGAATCATAGTATACTTCCATGTATATTCTTAATAAGGATCCTTGATCGGGTTGAATTTCACTCCTTAAGTAGGAGGGCCACGATAGCAGGGATGGCCAGGCAATGGGATCTAGATCGGTGCGTCGTTCCCCAACCATCAGCTTTAAGTTAAATATAATGTATTTCATAAATTTAAATTCTAAAACTCCACGTCTTCTTATTATCTGCTATTCGACGCTTAAGCTTGTCGAAGTTCTCTCATTGAGAGGGTAATTAACTATAGGTGCTTTATAAAGAAACTAACTAGATCTAAAGTCCTCACAAAATGAGGTAAATCTCAGTAGTGTCTTATACTATTATCGCTTACGAAAATTACACCGACACTTAAATCATACTCTCTTCAATGAGAGGTCGGTGGCAAATTTTCAGAGCTCACAAATCTAATCCTCAACATGAGGTTGAATAAATTTTGCATGTTGAAGTTGACGATCAAAAAGATAAAATGATTAATGATAAAAGCAAAGATATATTATGTCTATTGTAGTTGATGAATTATATTATGTCTATTTTAGGCTCTATTGTTCAAAATGATGGTGAAATAGATGGAGATGTTATTAGTAGAATTCAAGTTGGATGGTTGAAGTGGAGGAATGCATCTGGCCTATCATGTGATAGAAAAGTTCCACTTAAACTTAAGAGAAAATTTTATAAGATGGTGGTAAGACCTGCAATGACTTATGGTGCAAAATGTTGGCCAATAAAAGAGAAACATAAGACTAAGTTAAGTGTTAGAGATGAGGATGCTCAGTGGATGGCGGCTTTACCCAGAGATAGAATGCAAAATGAGTATGTTGGGAAAAAGTTGGAATAGCTCGGTGGTAGATAAGATTAGGGAGAGTCATGCTTAGATGGTTTGGCCACATAAAGCGTCGGCCGTCAGATGACGATTAGGAGAGTAGATGCATTAGATTTCTTGGGTTAAGAAAGGTAGAGGTAGACCTAAAAAGACTTGGTTAAGATGTATAAAAAATGATCTTAGTATACTTGAATTAAATGAGAATTTGACACATAATAGGACACAATGGAGACGAAGGATTCATGTAGCCGACCCCACCTAGTGGGATTAAGGCTTGTTGTTGTTGTTGTTGTTGTAGTTGATGAACCAATTAAACAAACAAATGATCCGAGACATTATTTGTTAATTGTTAATATTATTTCTATGGTGATTGTTCAATCTAATATTGATTTTGTTATAGGTTCATGGATTCTAGATGCAATTCATAAAATGAATCTTCTAGGGAAAATTATAGTGTCAATATTTCCAAAAAAAAATTAACAATGATTGCCTCAGAAAAAAATGCCTCAAAGAAAAAAAGAAACTCAAATATGCATCTCCTTGTTCAAATATCGAAGTGCATAATTCATCATTTTAAATAAAATTTCTTTAATGAGGCTGCCTGTAGATAGAAATATAACATATTTAAATATAATATAGTTATGTGGTTTATATACTTTCAATTTTGATTATCAACTCAACTTCATTATAAGTCCTTATGAGTATCCCTTTGAACACGCATTAGTATGTAAACATTTTCATTACTCATCTCATATAATATTAGTTATTTGTTCGATTTGTATGATTCACATGTTTTGCAAGAAATATTCACTAGAAACTAACATTTAATTATTACAATTATAAATCTGCTAGTAATGTAAATAACTGATGCAGAATTCAAGCAAAGCGATAAGTTAAAGATACATCTGAATCCTAAAAAATTGCTTCTGCCTTTGAAAAATTGATAGCAAAAAAAAAAAAAAAAAAACAAAAGCAAGATGATATAATGCCTTGGGATGAACAATTTTGAATTAAAATTTTGTTTAGTATTGATATCAATTTGATTTCAATATATCTGGTTTGACTTCATTCCAAGAATTTGCTACCAATATTGTTGATTCTTCTCTCCTTCCATATATGATGAATTCATATCTAACATCTTACTAAGCATATCTACTCATCTTATTCCTAAAGCTATTTTAAATAAATCAATTGTGTCCATTATTAATTGTGAATATTTGAGGTATCCTCTCTATTTATGTAGCATACCTACTTGTGATAATTAATGGAATACTTTATAGGAAGTACACCAAGTATGTCTAAAGTTTCTTCATGATATCAAATGCTCAATTCATCTTAGTTGAATTTTTCCAAGTTACAACAATAAAACAAGCCTTTATCCCACTACATAGGGTCGGCTACATGAACCATTCTCCGCCACTATGTCCTATTAAGTTTCAAATTTTCATTTAATTCTAATAAAATATCATTTTTTTCAAGTCTTTTTAGGTCTACCTCTATCTTTGCTTAACATAGGCTGAATCTAATGCATCTACTCTTCTAACTAAGTCACCGGACGCCGGACGTTCTATGTGATCAAATCATATGAGACAACTCTCTCTAAATCTTATCTACTACTAGATCTACTCCAACCTTTTCACGCATATATTCATTTTGCATTTAGCTCTAAGTGTAAATCCACTCATCCATCAGAGCATCCTCATCTATGCAACACTTAATTATTTTCTATCACATGACAGGCCTAACGCATTCCTCCACTTCAACCATTCAAATTGAATTCTACTAATAACATCTCCATCTATTTCACCATCACTTTGAACAATAGACCCAAAATATCTAAAATATTCCCTCTTTTTAATAACTTGATCATCCATTGTTTCAACCTCACCAATAGATCTTCTACAACTAAAATTACACTCCATGTATTTGGTTTTAGATTCACTCAAACGAAAGCCTTCAAACTCTACGGTTGACCATAATTCAAATTCACTTGAACTCCCTCTCTAGCCTTATCATCAACAAAAAGCATTCACCAAGGTACATACTCCTATAAATGTTTAGTAAGAACATCCATAACTAAAGCAAAAAGTTATTAGCTTAAAGCCAATCTTTAATGTAATCCAACTGAAATAGGAAAATACTTGGTTAAACCTCCTTGTGTTTGAACACAAGGAATAGCTTCAGTGTACATATCCTAATGACTTGAATATATGCAAGATTAACTCCCTTCTTTTCTAGAACTCTCCAAAGTACTTCTCTTGGAACTTTATCATATGCTTTCTCTAGATCAACAAATATTATATGTAGATCCCCCTTACTCTCTCTATACTTCTCTATCAAACCTCTCATCGATAATAGACCTACTCGATATGAAACCAAACTGATTTTGAGAAAATTTTATATCACGTCATAACCTATGCTCAATTATTCCCTCCTATAATTTTAATGTATAACATATTAACTTAATTCCTCTATAATTTGCACTATTGTATGTCACATTTATTCTTAAAAATAAAAATCAACAGACTTTTTCTCTACTAATTTGGCATCTTTTGTCTTTAAAATACTATTAAAAAGATTTGTAAGGTAAGAAATTCCTTGATCTCTTGAGCATTTTCACACTTCTATTGGAATATCATCAAGTCTTACTATTTTTTCACATTTCATTTTCTTTAAATCCTCTCTAACTTCAATTTTACTAATACAATGATAAAAATAAAAATCATTACTTTTCACTTAAGATACTAAGGTCACTAAAATCAATCATATTATCACAACCTTCATTAGAAAGTTTATCAAAATATTTCATCCACCTATGTTGAATATCATCTTCTAAAAAAAGTATATTTATTTATTCATCCTTGATGCACTTCACTTAAACTAAATCTTTACTTCTCATATTTCTTTGCTTGGCTAACTCATAAATATAATTTTCACCCTCTTTAATATTTAATCTATTATATAAATCATTAAATACAAAATTTTTTGCATCAAATAATATTTTCTTAGACTTCCTATGGGCTACTCTATATTTTTCCCAATTCTCTAAACTTTTACATCTAAACCAAATTTTATAACAAACTTTCTTATCTTTTATCATTTCTTGTATATTTTGGATCCACCCCCAACTATTTTTACTAATAGGAGCTTTTATTTTGATTCTTCAAGAACATTTTTTACAATTTGTTTAATCTCATTTGCTACCTTTTCTCACATAATAATAGCTTGCTCATAAACATCCCAAATTCTAAAATCTTGCAGCTTATTCTTAAAAATAATTTTATTAGTGTTTTTTAAATACTCTCATCTAATCCTAGGATAATATATTGATTTATTCTTAATATTCCAACCCTTCATTTTAAAATCTAAAATCAATAATTAATATTGGGTACTTAAATTTTTACTCGGAATGACCTTACAGACTCTACAATCTAAATGATATATTTTTCTTATAAAAAAATAATCAATTTGTGTTTTATTAAATCTATTCTTATAAGTGATGATATACTCATCTTTGTTTGTTGAATAAAGTATTTGTAATTATAAAATCAAAAGCTAAAGTAAAATATAATATAATTCTGCCTTCTTTATTAGTCACTCTAAATCAATAGTTACCATGAATGCTTTTAAAATTTTCTTCTATTTTACTAACATGTCAATTTAAATCTACTCTAATAAATACTCCTTATTTAAGAGGCATCTTTTATATTAATCCTTCTATATCATTCCTTTTTTTTTTTTTTTGAGCATACATCTAAATCTACTTGAGGGGCATAAGCGTTTATAAAATTAATAATCTTAGCATCAACGATAATCTTTAAGGTTATAATTATATCATCAATCATATTAATTTTCACAACATTAATCTTCAAACTCTTATCTATAATCACACCTACACTATTTCTTGACAACCTTGAGTAGGTGCTTTAGGAGAATGATATTTTTACCTTTGGTGTGTGTTATTATTGTTGCTTCCTTCTCCCTGTAGTTGCTTTACCATAGTAGATATTGAATCCTCTATTTCCTTCAACAGGTTCTATAATGCAATTGTATTCGAGGGCTACTAGTTTCTTTTTACAACATATTCACTATTTTGGGGTTCAATTGTTTGTTTCTTCTCAAAAAGAGTTGAGAGTCTCTATTTTGTGATGTTTAGAATTGAAAAGTATTTTAAGCCAAAGTTTGTGAAACTATTAACTATAAATCCAATTTTTACCATAAATAAAAAGCCACAATGTAAGAATATCAATGCAGGTTGACAAATCAGTTTCAATTCTATTATAAATATGACCCAACCAAAAGCTACTAGACTTAAGCCCAACAAGTTTATTAAATAAATCAGAATATCAGGCTTGCCAACTCAAAGCAAACCTAATTAACCCGAACTTAAAATGTCATACTCATTTATTATATTGTTCATATTTTTTTATCAAGATAATCCAATTAACCTCAATATAATCAGTTGAGGCAAGTTACCTACTAATCATAGGGATAATTCATTTTAGAATTAAAAATTAAAAGAATTTTTTTTGGTCAACTTGAACCGAACCTAATTATTAAACAATGAAATTTTTATACCTAAATTTAGTCAGTATAATATTTGAGTCAGCCCAAACCAAGATATTTCGAGTCTATGTTAGGACACTTATTGACACTTCCAATGCTAAGCATATTAAATTAATATTACCTTAACAAAATTTTGAATTTCTCTCAATCATATATGTGGCGTTCAATGTAAATTCTTCAAGCTTATTATAAGTCTTGGTAATAATTTTTAGGGAAAGCATTCCATTGCAAAGGGCCTAGGTCTTCGATGCCTTCTATCATTTTTCTTTTTAATCAATGTACTTACAATTGACTTTTATTTGAGTAATTGAGATCTTGCTAACCCTTTTATAATTTTTTTTTTTTTTTTTTTTTTGTGTAAATCTTGATGTCAGTAAGAGTTTTGTTTTATCATAGATTTCATTCTACATTTCAGAGTGTTGTGATTTATAAATTATTTTTTAGAGCGAATTATATGTATTTTCTAATGTTGCATCAAAAGAAATTACTCATTGCATAAACTAAGAGTTGGGAAATTAAAAAATGTCCACCACATCCGACATTTACACTAATAAATCCTAAGATCCTACATCAATAGTAATCTTTGAACATAAGCAAAATACACTCAAGAAAAGATGTAGTCATTATTATTTCTAGGGGGATTTACATACATACCACTCAAAATATTAAATTTTACATATCTAACACCTAAACTTCATTATTTACATATATAGCACCTAAAACTTATTTAATATAACAAACCTAGCACTTTGTTTGTTTCTCCACTAAATACTGCAACTTCCCATCAGAGTTTGTCATCATCCATGCTGAATTCATAGTCCTCGTTGGTGATCGAGATTTGTAGTCTACTATCCATTGAAAAAAAAGTCAAAAAAGGTTTGAGCATGGCATTGAGCTACGAGAGACAAACACATAGCCAATGTTGTCTTACTTTCTAGATTTTGCAACCCTCTTCGATGTCGGCTTCCATGAACTAATAGGTGGCGGCAGAGATTCTTACCATCAATCACTATTTCCCTCATTGACAATGAACTAGAAAAGGAATTACATAAAGGAATTATAACAAGGCCTCCACTCTCATCATTATTCTTATACATACTCCATTCATACTATCAATTAATTATTTCATTATCATAGGGTATTAAGCCATCCCATCTCCACCTTTTAAGGTGAGAAAAATCAATTGATGTTCGAGCCAAACTTAGCTACACCCTTACCACAGGTATTGTCGTCAACACAATGATCATCCTTTGCATGTTCTGGCAAAGTGTTTTGCCACGAAACAAAGACATGGAGTCACTAAAGCCTTCGTCGTCACTGTTATTTGAGGCAACAACATAGATGTCATCACACAAGTTCTCATCGGCAAAGATGTCACACGTGTCGACGCCAAAGGTGGTGGATGATGGAGAAGTGTCACATAGGTTTTTGCCTATGATAATGTCATATATGGCTACGGCGATGGGGATATCGGAGGTGGGACTAGAGGAGAGCAGTATTGGTGATGTGGAGAAAGTAATTAAGTTGTGCACATTGCCAGATGTGGTTGATGAAGGGGTGGAGGAGAAAGAGAGGAAGGGATATATCGTGAACAGTGATTCTGAATGCATTGAGAAGTGAGAAGTTGCAATATTAACAGAGAAATAAATGGTGTTTAGGTGATTGCTAATTTTGTTATATTAAAGAAGTTTAGGTGTTATATGTGTAAATATTAAAATTTAGGTGTTAAATATGTAAATTTTAATGTTTTGAGTGCTATGTATGGTATCAAAGCCACTTAGTCATCGACAATTTTAGTTGATATTGTCAACCTTACCTCTCTCAAACTATGCCTATCTTCTTCGAGGAAGCATCAATTTTGAATCTCTATTATTGACAAATTGTGCACCTGAAGTCATCTCTTGTCTTCTAACATTTTCACCAATCTCTTTGTCCTTCATTCTCTCGACTCACCCAATACAATGTCATGTAAATCACTTCTCAATCTCATTGTTTGCTTTGCACCAGATCTCAATCTTTTGCTTCATAATCTCGATTCACCCTACATCAACTCACTTGACATCTACATCTCCCAATATATTCTTCCTCTTTGACATATGTGTCACCTGACAGCTACATCAAGTTACTTGAAATTTTTAGTGCTTCTAAAGCCCTTAGCACCAATAATTTTAAAAGTTCGATATCTTTTTAAAACTCCAATGCCTTTTTTAACATACAACTTCCAAGTTCTAAGACCTCATTTAGATAGCTCTTGCTTTTGAGCAAAACCTTGTCTCCAACTAACTTGACATACAAAGCCTTGTTCTCTTCTCAATCTCTACCTCATGAAAATTTTGTAGCCTTCAATCTTGACAATGGTTGGCCCAACGTCAATACCTGAAGAGTACTCAATTTCCCTAAGAATGCCACATTCTAGTGTCGATCAACACTATCAACATGGATCTCTCAACTCTTCTTGTATTATACAAATTCAAAACAATGCAAACTCTTGATATTTCTTAATGCAGAATCTTGAATTTGTTAAGTGATGTTAAGAGTTATTAGAATCATTTTGTTAAATTATTAATGTTATCATAAATGTTTAAAATTTATTAGGAATCCATGATATTTATTAGTATAACATATCCTCATTATTGAAAATATTCTTCTTCACTGTATCTTTTATCGCTCTATTTCTTGCCTTTAAATAAACGTGCATATACTAGTATTAGGATCAATTGAATAAAGATAGTCATTAATAATTTTAAAAGAAAAACCAAGTTTGCACATATGCAAAAAGCGTGCCACATCCTTGAGGCAAGTGCAGTTTCATTGTTTTAGTGCTGGTTACTGCAGAATAATTTGTCCTCCACAGCGGCTAAGGCACCCGCTAATTATTGAACATTCTGGTACAGTGCATTACAGCGGACTACAGCCAGTTACCATACAATGCCATAAATCTAGAGTTAAAATATCAATCCCCTATTCTACGTCTCGAAATATGGATTTTCAAATCTTGCGACAAGTTAGACAATTTGATGTTTACCCACCAAATATATACTAAGTTCACCATTTTTCTTTCAGAACTATTTGATTGCTACTAGAAAAAAGTATGATTCTTCAATTTATAATCCAAAAAAATGATTTAAGCACAGTTTATTAAAATGCCGTAATTTGTCAATGAAATGTTGAGATTAATATAAGCTGGTCCTAACGTTGACGTGGCACCAATTTCCTTGGAAAGGAGATTTTTATTCAATCTGTTAAAATATAATAATAGAAGCATCAAAAAAGACAAATTTCTCATTTTGCTTTGATTAAAATAAACAAGTGTGAAATCTTAAAAAGCACAAATATTAATTATTTAAAAAGTGAAAAAAAAAGATGAGACATTTCAGGCATGCAATGTTTAAATCTTACCAAATGGCCACATCCAAATGCCATGTCCTTGTGGTTTGTTAAGCAAATAGGGCAGTCCTACAAGACGAGCAAGAAAACTCAAGCTGATGTTCGGTCATAAAAATCAAAAGACCAATTGGTGAGAAAAACGTACCTGCTCTGTTGGAGTATTACTGCTACTTGATGCCGTGTTTGCCACAGTATCCATTTCAATAACTCGAGGGGGAGGGGGAAGAACTGGTGATGCCCCAACTTTTTTTCTGATAAATTACAAAGGCTTGGAACTAGCAATGAAGTCATTAAATATACAAAGAATAAATAGCGCAGAAAGATATAACAGACTTACTTTATGGGCCTTAGGGCTTGAGTTGCTTTATATTGAAATGGAATTTCCATCAGCGCAGCTAAAGCAAACGCTGCCTCCAACTTTGATATTTCCATGTTTGATGACATGATCTTCGTGAAGTTTACAAACTGCCCAAATATGGCCACTTGTCAAAACCAAATACCAAATAAAGTAATATGCATTGCTATTCAAAACAAAAGCATCAAAGTATTACAAAAGTTAAGATGACATCAATAAAGAGCATAACAAGAAATAGAAGGAATTAAAGAACATAAATAAAATAAAAAAGACAGGATTAGCCCAAGAATGATGATGGTGGTGACAATAACAAATTATACAAAAAATTGCCAGCTGAGATAATGCTAATTAGTTGTCCTCAAAGATTCAGAGATCTATGACAACTACAAAATAGATATAGTACAAGGAAACAGAACATGAATGGTCTATAAGATGATTGAAATAGAAGTATAAAAGATGACATATATTCAAGGGTTGCTTGTTCCTAAGGAAATGTGAGTACTTGGTGCTATGCACGCTAATTGTTGTGATTGCATCTGGACCTCCGATCAGATCAGACCTTCCTTTTCATTCTTCATTTTCCTATTTAGAACAAACTTTTTAAACCATTCTGTATATAGCCTGTGGTTAAGGAAAAACCGTGGCTGCATGGCATAGTTCACATTTTTATATATACTTGATTAAATTTATTACACTTGTAAGCAAGAAGATGTACTATTCCTTGTCTAGCAACGCACCTGAAAGTTATCAAATTCTCTCCGAGGAATGCTATCATCAAAGTTTTGCATCGCATGCCAAGGCCCATCACCCACACCAACCATAATGATTGAAAGAGGATAGAGACTGAAGAGTCAAAAAGGTTCAAAACAAAACAGCAAGAAATAGGTTTTGCTTGGGGCATTGCAACGACGCATGCCACTGATGCGTTTCTGCTTTATTGGACCCAACTCTAAAATTGAGGCCGGGAAAGCCACTTTTGGTGAGTGGGACTGCGTGGCACCTGCCCAAACAGGCCACATACAAGGCCTGTCGATTCTAGGCACTGGTGGCAGCACCGAGCAGGCCCATACATGAAAATGAGCTGTAGTGTTTTACCTTGCATGAACAATAGCATCTATTGTTGCACGTTCTTGAAGGCTGAAACTCCCATTTGGCACATCTGGGTTTCTGGTCACCTGTATTATTATGGAATCATTAAAATCAATGTAAACTAAGAGTGGTTCACCGGAAATTCAAACTTTATTAACCTGCCCATCCGCAATAATCACAAGCACATGGTACTGTCCACTCCTTTCAACAATATCGATTGCTGCATGAATCAATGGAGCAAATGAGGTTGGCCCTGCATAAGAATCAAAAAGATGGGATTGCCTGATCAATGAACTGTTTAGTTTGAATTTTTTTATTAAGCAAATTCTTTATTCAATTATGATTGATGCAATGATTTCGAACAAGCTGAATAACTTTATCATAATGACAGCTTTAACAATCTAAAAAAAAGTTCTCAAAATCTGATAGAGTGTTAATTATCAATTAATTCATATAGTCAACCATGCAAAATTTTTAAAAGCTAACGCACTCTAATTATGCAAGAGATGGCATCTTTATTGGCAAATAAGCCACTGGCAAGCCCTATGATACTGAAACTTCTATGAAGATCATTCTTCATCAAAACTATGCAGCATTGAAAATCACCACAACTATCATCATTATACTTAATCCAACTATTTGGTGATGGACATCCAAAAGTATACTTCCAAAGTATAGAAAGTTATGATCTATATGAGATGTAAAAATGTATTTTGTTTTATTTTAAATCATTGTGTAAAACATGAATGAAGTTAGCTCCAACATGAACAAAATTTTCGGAATGTATTTTCTAGTATTTTGAATATTTGTTAGGTCTCTCTCATTATTCTATTATTTCAACTCAACCCATTGAATTCTAATCAAAACATATGGAGTTCAGAACAATTAACATGATATGAATTGCTAATTACTACTCATTGTCATCCCTATTTTCGTTCATTATTGCTACAATTTCACTGTGCCATTGTTGTCCTTGTGTTTCTAATCATCATCTCACTATCTTTCCACTGTTTTCCTACCGCATTCCAACTACCTATTATCTCCACCGCTTCATTTGATTGTTGAGTCACACTAATCCACTGTTACCACCTCATGCCTCCCACTACTTCAATTAACTACCAACTTGCCTTTCTTTCTAATCCACTGTCACCTTAAATCCTCCCGCTGCATGTCATGAACTACTCATAGCCGCATCTCAGTTTTATTATTTTGTTGGGTCGATAAACAATTCTGGAAGTGGAATTTTGAAAAGGTTTCTAGTATTGGAACTAATTAAAACTCCTTGTTTTGAGAATTTCTTGATAGATTTGTGCAGTTTCTGTTTTGGGTTCTTTGTGGACTACAAATTGGACCTCCAAAACATTTAAAATTCAGAAAGTATGAAATATTGAAATTAATTCTATTTCTTCTCTCTTCTTGTGTATATTTGTTGAATGCATATTCTTGAAGTGCTTCGTAGGTGTGAACAACTACTTCCAATAAAGAGTTCTTACACAGGCTTGAGGCTTGGTTCTTTCCTATAAGGTGATGTCTATCATTGTTCATGGCTTCTAAAATTATGTTGTTGGTTTTGCATAGTGATTGAAATTGTGTCTGAGTAATTAGAATTTCTTTTGAATTTCAAAATTGATCATTACTAGATTTTACATTTATCGTTATTTTCTCATAAAATTTCAAAATTTTGGCAATGGTTAAACTTTCTTTGAAAATAAAAAATGCATTTATTAAAAGCAGCAAATTTTTTGCTAAAATTATGAATTATTGACCTACAAATTATAATTTTGTGTGCTTTCAACATGAATCTTATTATAAATTATATTAGATCCTAGACCCTTAACCATCCTAGTATCAACCATATCACGTAGAAGTGGTGCAAATCATTAAGGTAACAATTAGAGAGAATCTAAAAATAACACTTTCTAAATTTGCGGCTGGAATAAGGCCTAAAATCAAAAGAGAGATGACTCCCCAAGAGAATATCTTTGCATGCAGGAAATTCCTCTTTCTATCAAAATAGTCAAGCCTAATCCTAAACAACAATGTCTAAAGGTAACAATACCATTAACAACAAAGAACCAAAAGGAAAGCCAGCAGATACTATACATTTGTAGACAAAATTAGTGCAAAGGCATATTCTAGATATCGCCAAATGGATCACATTGAGAATGAATGTCTTAGTTGAAGAAACTTGTAAATTAATATCAGCGAATCGAATTCCCATGCCAAGATTAGATAATATGCTAAAGATGATAATTGAGGCTTCCATCGGGTAAGATTGAGACAAGGAATTGAGAGAAAGAATGCTTTTAAGATAAAAGATTGATTTATTTGAGTGGTTAGTGATGTCTTGCATATTACAAATGGCCTAAATATTTTCATGAAAATTATGAATCATATTTTTGCAACCTTTTATTGGAAAACTTCTAGCAATTAATTTCAATGTCATTCTGACTTATAACAAATCAAGAGAGGACAATCTAGTACAACTTAGGAAAGTCTTTGAAAGGTTTCAACCAAAAAAATTATATCTAAATTTGAAAAAAAAACAATTTATCAATCCATCCATTATATTCTTGGGATTTGTTGTATTTGTTAGAGGATTATATGTAAAGAATTAGAGATTAACCAACTCCAAATAATATCATAATATTTGGAGTTTTCATAGGTTGCTATCTTTTATCGATGTTTTATACAAGGTTTTAGCACTATCATTGCACAAATTACTAATTTTCTTGAAAGAAGAATTCCAATGGACAAAATCTGTTGAGCCTGTCTTTAATGATATTAAAGAAAAAACTTAAACACACAAATACTAAAATTATCTTACCTGATTTTAATAAAGTTTTAAAGTTTCCCATGACACATCCATCATAGGAATCACAATATTAAGCTAGTACGGACTTAATCATCTATTTAATTGAAAAGTTAAACAATAAAAAATATATTTCAGTATCGATATTGAGTTTTATATTATACAATCACTATGATATTAAAGACCATTAATTTTCCCAAAAAATTTATCTTATATTTGGAGCATTAGCCTTAAAAATATTTCAGCTCCCAAAAGCAAAGAAACTAAGGTACAAGTATGTCAAATGAGTCGAATTCTTATAAAAATACACATTTGTGTTAAAATAGTTCAATGTTATCAACAAAAAACATATAAATATCTTAATTAAAAAACAAATAATGCATAAAAAAATTCCAACTTTGATAATGAGTTTTATGGCATACAATCACTTCGACATAACAGACATTGTTACTTTGCTCAAAGTATTCATCCTATATTTAAATCATTAGCTTTTAAAATTTTTAAGCTCCCAAAAGAAACAATGCATAAGCATCTCAATGTGCCAAATTTTTGTAAGAATGCACATTTGTGTTAAAACATCACGATGAAAATGACAACAAACCTATAGATGTTTTAATAGTGTGGTTGCTATTTGACTTGCTATTCAGGACCTCAAGTTAAGATAACAGGCTTCAATAGCATTAAGGATTATGTCAATTCTAAGGATTCAAAGAAATATATAATGATTAAGTTGTATATCACCTATGCCTGAGATTTTATGATTAAAGATGTTTTCTTTACAAGAGAACTCGACTTTGCATCCTTGATTCATCTCTATAAGATTTCCTTATCTCAGGATTACACGTCAATGATGTTGTAGGGCATTTTGATCAAAACTTATGATCATGGTTGGGGATAGTTATTGTTGGCCTAATTTAAAATGATAAGTTTCATGTACCATATCACAATGTGAAACATGTCAAACACTAAAAGGAAGAAATAAAAATATAAATCCTATTCTATGTACATCTTGAGAGGATGGAAGCAATAAATTTGTTCTAGGTTTGTCGCTAACAAAACATGATTAGTGATTGATCGATTTTTATTTCATGTTTTAAAATTAATGATGAGTCCCATATAGCAAAATGAAATGTTAAGTTGCAAAAGTTACCTAAAACAATTGTCTCGGATAGAGGCATAAAATTCATGAGTACATTTTTTTTAAAACTCTGCAAAAGAAAATGAGAACCTAATTAAAATTTTCAGCTGTTTATCACGCACAAACTAAAAGTCAAACTAAGTCACACATCTAGGTAGGATTTGATATTATTAATGGTTAAATTTATGTATGATTCATTTGTTAATAGATCAATAAGCATGAGTTCATTTGAATTTGTTAGAAGTTTTCAGTCGAGAAAATCTAAAATCTTATTGAAGTTCTTGTTGAATCTAGATCTAGTGAATTTGTGCAACCATTTACACAATATATACTTGATTTTTATGAAGATAGTCATTAAGTAACTATTAACTAATTATAGCAATTATAATTTTATTTCTAATCTAAATAAGAGATAAGCGAAATTCAAACCCAAAAATAAGCAAAAGGCATGCTTAAATAAAAAAAAAAGATACTTATAAGAGCTATTAAGCAATTAATTACAAGAAAAGTGGAGTCATATAGATTTTTAAAATGTATTAAGCCAACACTAATACACTTAAAATCCCAATAAGCACAATTATGTCTTCGAAGTATTTAATTTGACTTTATTTCATAAACATGCTACCAATACCTTTGATTCTCCTTTTCTTTCCCCTCCTTTCCTTGCAAATTCAAATCTAGCACCCTACCAATTCATACTTGAAGGCAATATTTTAAAAACTCATATATTTTCTTTTCTTAACATGATCATACAAGCAGGAAAAATTTTTTAGGATCAAGTAAAATTGTGTCACGTAGCCATCATTTTCAAATAAAAATTATGCTTAAGTGACATGATTTTTGTATATATTTTTATTTTTTAATAAATCACTAATTATAATTTTTTTCAGAAATACAACTAACAAATTTAATATGTTGTTAAAAGTAATTATTTTTTAAATATATTTCTAAGATATTAATTATTATTACATTAAATATTACCGTGATTAAATCTATTTTAAATTGTCATCCTTATTTCTGTTTAATTTGAAATGATGAAATAATTTTAGGAATGCAAAAATTACTTCGGAATAATTGATTAATTAGATTTAATCATAATTATTATATTATTTATAATTAAAATAATAATTACTTGACATTAAATCACAAATTAGTTATTGCATTTTAAATTTGATTTTGAATAAATTAATTTTAAATAAAAACTAAATTAATATGTGTCTTGACCAAATTAAAGGAGTATTGAATAATGTATCTACAGCTATGTAATGAATGGGTTGCATGGATTGCACATAATTGTTAAGGCAATTAGTTATATGATTAATTTTTTTAGAGTATTAACCAAAACCTACCCATATCATTTATTTTGATGTTGAACGTCATATCCTTTGTTAACATGGCTGTAACAGACTAACTAAACAATCTAAATAATTAATGCATCTAACTTCTCTGGGGAAAGTGCTAAACTTAACCTAGCTATAACATTATTTTTCCTCATCTTTAATAATTTGGCAGGACTTTGCTTAGAGTAATTGAATATGATATGTCTTGTCTTGCCATCTCATACTAAAATGCATCAACTTGATTTGATAACATCTAATCTTCAGGTGAAGAGATGATGATTGCATGTTAGGTGGAGTTTTATGCTCAATGTAAAGAATAGAAAGTTGAGTTTATGAATATGATGTTTGTTTAAGTGTATTAGCTCTTTAAACTTTCATTTTATAGTGATGGTGTGCGATGGCCACCAAGAACTTGGTCAAAGATCCTACAGTCCACTCTTTAAAATGGAGGTGATGTCAAACAAAACATATCGAAATTGTATGTATTGTCATCTTGTCGGACACAAGAATATGTTAAGACACTATCAAAATTTCCTGCAAAAGACATGAATACACATGGTGATTCAACAGATAAACTTCTTAACATATTTAAATGTAAGTTACTGCAACAGTGACTTGGAGTTACCGGTAGGCATTTAGTCAAGTTGCATTTTATTCATGAGTTATCCAGAGATTTTATGATCCAAGTTAGACATAACAATGCCACTAATGAGAAATTAAATTTAAATGTGATACTATATTGATAGTAGAGTATTTCAAAGGATAATTTTATATTAAACTTGTAAGATGAAAATATTAATGTACCAATTCTAATGAAGAAGAATTTTTATTAGGAGCAGATTGGCAAAATATGTAAGAACATTTTGAGTTTTACGTGAAGTGGTACCCAACACAAACTCACCTTCAATCTTGTATGCATAAATTGCTTAATAAAAGAAATAGCATACTTTAAGAAAAAGTTGAAAACTCACAAGCAATCTTTACTTTATCCACATTCTACTAACAGAAATTAGCTTTTTAAAAAAGATTTAACTTTTCTCAAGTATTTTAGAAATCGATATTATGTTGTTGCATAAATAATGCATTTTTGTGTACTTTTTAATGTTGCTTGGAAGAACTGCAAAATCACAAGCATAAAAAATAATTCATCAACAAAAAAAATTCATTAGTATTACGATGCATATAATTTCTATAATTTAACATCTAAAAAAAATACTACTGCTCCCACTCATGGCTTTGTGATATGACAACAGTCTGTGGCATACAAGGATCTAATTAAATAAAAATATGATAGAAACTATGTGAACGTCGGTTGGTGTACGCTATTAAACACATGCAATCACCAAAGGCAAAATTAGGTTGGATTGACATGCTATATATATATATATATATATATATATATATATATATATATATATATATATATATATATATATATATATATATATATATAACCTGTATACCTACTCTTTCATATAGAGTACAACATGAGTTACTCCAATAATAATAGGTATACATTCATATGTGTACAACATGACTAAATATCTAGATCTTGTCATTGGTGATTATAATCATCCAATAAAAGAGCTTGATAAGGCGTGATGAATCTTAAGTATTTAGAAGTATGTGATTTTAGCCCAAACACTTGCACTCAATCCATATTATTAGTAGGGGGATAAGCAATGTACACCAATTGAACTCCACACAATTTTTATCTTATTCTGCCCAATTAGTCACAATATACCAATGACTAATGTCATACCACGAGGACGTAGGGAGAGGCAGTAAGTTTTTTAATGTTGTATTTAAGATGTTAAATTGTCAATATTATATAAACAATGTGTTATTAATAATTTATATTTGTTTATAAACTATTTCTTCATTCTTGTGATTTTTAGTGATATCAAGCAACAACAGAAAGTACAAGAAAGTACATCAATCACATAACTAATACAACATTTTCGAATTTTTTAATAAACTAGTGAGAAATTAATTTTAAAAAAAAAAAGCTAAATTTTGATAAACTAAGAATCACTATCTTCAACTTTTATATAAGTTTGCTTTTATCTTGTATTAAGTAACTTAAGGATGCGAGATTGAAGATGAGTTTATGTTTGACAGCATTTCACACCTATCTGCTCCAAATAAAAATAAATAAATCTTCTTCTTGTCATTTGAAATTAAGTCCTCATTAGTTGCATCATTTATTTGTTTGTCTAACTTCAACACAAAATCTCATAGTATCTCACCTAGATAAAATACAACTCAACAAAATGCACACTAGTCGCTCCAAGTCTCTATTGCTTTAAAGTATGTCTAACTTAGAGAGTAAAATCTTATGATATCTCATCTAAATAAAATACAAGTTGACAAAATACATACTAGTCACTCCAAGTCTCTGTTGCTATAACTTCTATCCAAACAATATAAAATTCATATTTTTATTACTATGTATATTCATAACTTTTGTATAAAATTTTCATAATATCTTATTATATTCATGTGTCCAACAATGCATACAACATTGGCATGCTTCATTTGACATCACTTTCATCTTCAAGAGAGGAATGACATCACTTTCATCTTCAAGAGAGGATTGAAAGATCTTAACATTTTTTGTGGCCATCACTCACCATCACTAATAAAATAAACGATGAAAAAATAAATGCACTAAATAAAATTTTCTAAGACATCATATTTATATTTCAATAATTATATTTTAACCAAAATATAGATTACTCAAAATCAATTTTAAAATTAGATAACTAATTTAAGAATTAAAGCTAATTAATTTTTTTTTATGATTAGTAGTTAATTATAAGAATAAAAATCATGATTAATATAATTAATCAATCTTTACAAAGTAATTTTAGCATTCCCCAAATTATTTTATCATTCTAAATTAATTGGAGACATGGTGACAATTTAAAATAAATTTAATAATGATTTAATCATGATAACTAACACTTAATTTAATGATCATTAATATGTTTGTAATATATTTTAAAAATTATTATTATTAACATATATATTAAAATTTGTTAGCTATATTATTGAAATAATAATAATTTAAAATTAATGAAAACAAAAAATATAAAAAAATCATGCCACATAAACGCAATTTTTATTTGAAAATCATGTCTACCTGAAATGATTTTGCTTGACCCTAAAAAATTTTCAATAGCATAATCAATCACTTTAAAAAAGAAAATATATCAATTTTTGAAATATTTGTTGAGAATTTGGGAGAGATTAAATCATAGAATACATGCAGAAAATCAATTCGAGTGTTTCAAAGCATGCACGAAGCAAATGAAAATCGAAGTAAAAAAAATTACACATAAGACATTAAATTTAAACTAAAAAAAAAACACAAAGTCACACTACCAAGAAATCCACCATGAAAGAAAAATCGAAAAGAATAATACAGATTACACTTATATAGAATCTCTCCACACTTCAGTCACTCTAGAGCAAATATACTTAAAACTATAGAAAAAACTACCAAAATATGAAGGTTCCCAACTAGTAGTGTCGCGAACTTGGCACCGGTGTCATCCGGGCTTTTACGCGGGTTAGTAGAGGCACTAGCCTCTCTGTCATTTCTGCCATTGGTGTCTTGATCCTAGCGCTAGCCTGAAACGCCAAGGCACTGTAATCCAGCGCCATGGCACTATACTTCTAGTGCCAAGACGCTGTCCTCTAGAGATAAAATCAGACTCCACAAAATAACAATCACTTACTTGGAGATTGATTATAATCAATCATGCTCCACCAGATCCGCAATATCCATTATAGTTCAAGTTGTAGAGTGACTCACCCTTGCATTGTCTTCCTAAACTCCAACTGAAGTCAGGCAAAGCTTCAGTTTCTCCTGAGTTACAACTTTGGTCAACATGTTTGCAGGATTTTTAGCAGTGTATATCTTCTCCAAAGATATCTATCTGCCTTATAGGAGTGTGTGTATGAAATGATACCTCAACTGAATGTGCTTTATCCATGCATGAAAAGCGGCATTCTTGACTTAATGAATGGTACTCATGATGTCACTATGAAGCCTATCATTTCTTTGGCCCTAGTCTAACTCTGTCAAAAAACTTTGCAATCAAATCATCTACTTGTTAGCCTCAGTCATAGCAGCAAACTCAATGTAATGACCGAAAATTGAAAAAAAAAAAAAAAAAAGAGGAAAATAAAATAAAAATTCAAACACCGCAACGGTTGGCCGCGGATTGGAAAAGTCAAAAAGGGGGAAGGCTCGATTTCAGTTTGTCAAAAATGAACCCCGAAACACGAACACGAGAGAGAAAGGGAGAGAAAAGAGGAAGGGTCGAGAAGAGGAATCGCACTCTACCTTGCGTGCATTCCTTAGTCGAGCAATACAGCTTCACCATCGCCGCTATCGAGCCGCTGCGAGCCACCACGAGTCGTTAACCGAGTCTCTAAACCCTAGAATCATCCCTTCCATGCGCTGGCGACTGAAGAAGAAGAAGGAAGAGGGAGCCCTTGCATACGCGGGAGGAAAGGAGCGACCAAGCCAGTGACTTAGAGGCAGACGCGGGTCCTAGGGCAAAACCGAGAGGAATAAATAAGGTAAGGGTTTAAGAATTTCTAATTTTAAAGTTTTTATTTTTAAATTATAAATGCATTGTAAATTCTGAAATCTCCATTTCAATCCTCAATAATGATTGTTAAAATTATTAAAAATTGACGCGAAGATGAGAGATTTAAAGGTGATAAACGAATTTTGCAAATTTATAGGTATGATTCTATGATTTTAAATTTTATATGATGATATTTACTCATTAAATATTATAAAAAAAAATTATTATGAGTATGTAGAACAATAAATAGTTGATTTATACGTCATGCCAATTATATTTTTAGTTTAATTATCTTATAATTATAATTGCAAAATAAAGGAAACCTTAAACCCATACTAATTTATAATACCATTAAATTAATTATGAATCATTTTAAGAGGAATGATAAATATTAAATGAAAGTAAAATTAAGTAAATTACGAAAGTAAAATTAAAGTATTTTAGATAAATATCGATCATTTAAATAAGAATGAGAAATTATTTGAAAAAATTTAATGTCTCTAATGAACTAGTAAAATTATAAATATTATATATGAGTATTGATTAAGTTAATGTTTAATCATGAACTTTGATTAAAGGAGAAGTATTAAAGGAAAAGAGATTAGAAGAAGGCTGATTAATATGGGTATAATTATTATATTTATGATAAAATATTTTTAATTTCTTGTGATGAAATGCATTTTATATGATTATGACTTTTTTTTTATCTATGAGTTATAATTTATTTTCTTTCTTCTTAATTTAATTCTTTTCTTCTCATGTTGGATAATACTTGCGAATCTTAGATCGTATTTGTCATTTTATAAAGTTAAGCGATTCTTATTAGTTATGAATTAATATCGTATGTATAATTGTATCTTTGAATATGTATGTTGAAAGTAGTTCATTTTACTTAGGCGGGAATGATGTGCAAGGTGAAAAAAAGTGCGAATAGTAATAATTACTTCATTTGGATGAGTATTGATAAAAGTTTTCTTTTGGTAATGGTTTAGGTGACTCTAAAATGGATGATAAATGTAAAAATAAAAGTTGTTAAATATTTATATACATATATGTTTGATTGTTTGAGCAATTTATTTATATACACGTGTTATAACAAAACATACTAGTTATCATGCTTTTCTTATAGTAATAAGATAATTCGATCCACGAATTTTATTCAATTGTTAGTTTAATTTTTTTTGGTTAATCTAACTAAATGGTTGATAGAAGGAGGCGTTATGTTTCAGCAGTAGAGACTTGGGAGATAGTAATTATATGTTAAATTATGTTTAAATTGTATTTCATATGAACTTTGTTAGTATATATATATATGTGTGTGTGTGTGTGTGTGTGTGTGTGTGTGTGTGTGTTATTGTGTGAAATTGTTTTTGGATTTGGTATTATATGATTGAAGATATTATTTAAGATTAAAAATGTTAGGTAAGTTTTTTTCTTATCCAGGAGCCAGCTTTGATTTGACTCGCGGTGACACTCAAATTTTGTGATAGAGAGTGCAATAATATTCTGCAACCTGAAAAATCAAACTCACCGATATGCTTCACAATGTGAAGATAAAACCTATTGTACTCTTTAACACATCCATATCTCCTACTAAGTCTAAATCTACATAACCTTATATTTCAGTTCCTACACCTCCAAAGCATAGCGCTCTATTGACTATTCCCTTTAGGTATCTGAAAATCCACCTCACTGCCTCCAAATAATGCTTGTCAAGATTGCTCGTGTATCTGTACTCCCTCATGTATATGCAATATTAATCAGTACATATCATGGCGTGTTATTCAATTTAAAGCATATAGTTCTCTCATTGCTTTCTTACTTTTTTTGACAATTGATCCTTGGATGGTTTGAAGTGACTAAACAAAAAAGTGCTACTAGTTTCGTCTCATTTATGTTGAATCTCTGCAGTATCTTTTCAATATACTTCACCTGAGGTAACTTCAGCTTGCTTGCACTCCTATCTCTATTGATTCTTAGGTCCAAAATCTTCTTCATCAAACCCAAATCTTTCATCTCAAATTCTTTTGAAAGCTGCTCTTTTGGACTTCTCCATATATGACCCTACAACCAACATATCATCTACATACAGGAGAAGAATAATATAATAGTCTCCATACCACTTAACATAACAGTAGTGATCAACCTGACACATTATGTACCCACTGTTTGACATAAATCTATTAAATCTTTTGTACCACTGTCTCGGTGTCTGCTTCAAGTCATACAAACTCTTCATGAGTCTACACATCACGATTTTCTTTTCTGTAACCATATAGCCACGTGGTTGCTCCATGTACAACTTTTTTTCTAAGTCTCCATGCAACAAGCATGTCTTCATCCATCATCTGAAGCGATTCTATTCTTAGCTTAAGCCTTACCACGATTGTTGTCATTTTGATTATTGCAGAGAAGATCTATGTTTAGTCAATTCCTTCCTTCTGTTAAAACTCCTTTATAACTAGTCTGGCCTTATAGTACTTGCTACCATCAGGTTCTTCCTTCAGCTTATAAACTCACTTGTTGTGCAGTGCTTTCTTACCATCCGATAGCCTTACCAAATCCCATGTCTGATTTGACATGAGTGACTGCATATCATCATTCATAGCATGCTCTCACTCCTTTGAATCTTCTACTTGAATAGCTTCCTCATAGCACTCTGGTTCACCATCATCAGTTAATAATAAATAGTGCAAGGGGAGAACCTCTGTGTCAGTCGAGAGACTCTGCACAGATCTCCCAATTTCAGCAACGGGTGTTTGAGGTACATCCTATACTTCTTCAAACTGAGCACAACCCCAAGTATCCTCCTGTACATCTTCACCTTCTATCTCAAGTTCTTGAGTGACTAAAAAATCACCCTGAGTCCTATTTTTGACCTTCTGCATTTCCCTCTCATTGAATGTGATAACTCTGCTTCTGATTAACTTTGGATTATGATATCCAATAAATATACACTTTCGGGACTTTGGATCTAATTTACTCCTTGATCCTGCATCAATGTGAACATACGATATATAGCAAAATACTTTTAAGTGAGATAGAGATACCTTTTTGTCACTCAATGCTTCTTCTAGTAAACATTCATTCAATGGTACTGAAGGGCTTCTATTAATCAAGTACACAACAAGATAATGCTTCAATCTAATCGCTAGTAAGAGATGCCTTTATGCTCCTTACACGCTTCGTGATGGTTCTATTCATATGTCCAGCCACCCGTTCTGCTGCGGTGTTCCAAGTACAATGAACTCCCACCTAATATCATTTGATGCGTAATAATCCTAGAACCTTCTATCACGATACTCATCATCATTATCTGATCTGAGACATTTCACCTTTCGCCTTGTTTCATTTTCTACCAAAACTTTATAGCTCTTAAACACTTCAAGCACCTCAAATTTGTGTTTTAAGAAGTATACCCATACCTTCCTAGTATGATCGTCAATGAAAGTAATAAAGTATGACAATACGTCAATTGATTGAACTAGAGTGTGACCTCATACATCCATGTTACTAACTCCAGTTTATTTGACTTTAACCTTACACCACTTTTAGAAAAATTCATTCTTTTGCTTGTCATACACACAATTTTCATAAAAATTTAAATCTATAGATTTTAAATCAGGAAGTTTGTCCTTGGAAAATAAAGACTTGTTATATTTCTCGCTTATATAGCCAAATATTCTGCGCCACAAGCCTACATTTGATCCGTTGTTAGCAACTCCTATGAACTCTGATGCTTAATTGATCAGATAAAGCTTCCCTTCAATGTTACCATGAGCCATCACCAAAGCACTCTTAGTCACCTTCCATGAATTCCCTGTGAAAGTATTCACATACCCTGACTGTGCTAACTAGCTCACTGAGATCATATTCTTCTTCAAAAATAAAACGTGTCTGACATCCTTCAACTTGCAAACTAAATCATTTGGTAATTTGATGTCCACATCACATTTGTCTATGATGTTATAGGCCTTATTATCCTTGAGGTACACCTCCCAGATCTCCTTGTGTGTAGTCTTTAAACACTTCTTTATTGAAACTTGCATGAAAAGAGACACATGAGTCGACTACTACGACTCAGTACTATCCAAGGATAAGATTAGAGAATCACCTTGAGCACGATATCACTGAGAACCACTTGATTTCTTAGGAACCTTACATTCTTTCTTGAAGTGTTATGTCTTCCCGCAGTTCCAACACTCCACTTTGCCCTTTTTTCTTCTAGTCTTGAATTGTTCTCTCCTTGACTTGGACCGGCTCCGGCTTTAGTTTTTGTCTAAACTCCTTCCTCTACCTTCGATATTCAAGACGACACTTGAAGTCTCACCGCTCGCCTTTTTCCAGACCTTGTCGTTCAGCACCAATCCAATAACATCATCAAAGTTTAACTTCATGTTACAAGAAAAATTGCTTATCACCATAACTAATCAATCTCAACTATCAGGTAATGAAGATAGAAGTAACAGTGTCCTTGCCTTGTCATCGAACCTGATGTCAACCAAGCACAGTTGATTTGTCACAATATTAAAGTTGTTCAAATGCTCTGCTACTAGACTCCCATCAACCATCTTCATATTGAAAAATCTCTTAATCAAGAATACAATCCTTATTAGTTCAGCTATAAGATCCACATTAGTCTTTTCATTCACAATATTGAAAGCAACAGATGAACACAATGAATTGAATTAAACTTAGTGTTGTGCGATCGAGGATTTCCCATTCTTCCATAAACATTGACTTTGGTTTCTTGGTAATCTCATCCGATGGTAAATACAATTTCTTTTGGTATAGCAAATCTTCCACATGCATCTTCTAGAAGGCGAAGTTTGTCCCACTGAACTTCTTGATCTTAAACATTGAATCATCGGTCATTGCTCCTACTCAAAGTAAACCTTCAAAACTTAGACTCTAATACCAGTTGTTGAGAATTTATGAGAGATTAAATAACAGAATACGCGTGAAAAATCAGTTCGAGCATTTCAGAGCATACACAGAATAAATAAAAATCAAAATAAAAGAGATCACACAAAAGACACAAATATTTAATGTGAAAAAAAACAACGAAGCCACATCACTAAGAAATCCATTATAAAAGAAAATAGAGAAGAACGATACATATTACACTTATCTAAAACCTCATTAAAATTCAGACACTCTAGGGAATACACTTCACCATCATACTCATGAGAAAAGTGACAAAAGTAGTTAAAATTGCAGAAAAAATTATCTAAATGCGAAATCTCTTGACTCGTAGTGCAACAATCTTAGCACCTAGGCGCTGGCGTCGCTATCCTCCAGGCTTTTCCTCACAGGTTTGAGCATCGCGACATTGCTCTACAGCATCGAGGTGTTAGCATCTCTATCATTTCTACCTTTGGTACTCTGATCCTAGCACCACAGCGTTGTAATCCAGCGTCGTGGCGCTATCCTTCTACACCTATGCGCTGTCATCCAGAGATAAAATCAAGCTCTAAAAAATAACAATATTGTCATTCTTGAAATGGATAATGAGATTGTGAACATTGTAAAAGGTGGGTATAAAAGGTAGCTTATATATTAGCATGGCATGTGTTGATTCATAAATTAGTCTAAAAAAATCATCTTACTTATACCTAGATTTATATGACAATATCAAATGCACAATTCATCATAACCTAATTTTTTCAAGCTAGGGCAAATTTGATGAAAATGTAAAAAAAATATGCTTGTGTCAAAAGTATAAAAAGAGATAATTTATATGAATTATCTCAGTGTAGTCTATTTTTTAAATGAGTTGTATCAATGCAATTGATCTTCCTACTTGTCAACATAAATCTCATTCCCCTTCTTTAGTCAAGTAAGAAAATATGGCTACATGTACTTTTGAGTAAAGAGGCTAAACTTATCTACCATCTGTGTAGATACCATATTCTCATAATTACCTCCATCAATGATTATGATGCATACATTCCCCATCACAATGCATCAGGTATGGAAGATGTTATGTCTCAACCACTGTTGTTCCTTCTTGAGCTCAAATTGGATAACCTCTAAACCACAAGCATCTCTCCATCATTGGTGATAAACTAATACCCATTATCCGATACATCCTCAGTTGACTCCTCTTCATCCACCTTAATTGCTCAATGCTCAATAAAAGAGATCACCCTTCTATTTACGCAATGGGATGCAATGTGCCCATAATCATAACACCTAAAATACTTCCTAGTTAGAAAGGTGTTGGGTGTACTAGTCTTCTCACCCTTCTTCATATCATGAGCTAACTTCTCACATATAGTAGAGAGTATTGTTGATATACTTGTGTTATCTTTTTAACTTAAAAGCTAATATATGCACATTAATTAGGGTTCAGTACAGTTGTAACTACACCACATTGCTGATAGAATGCTTCAATCCACCTAAATATTGAGCAATTGTGTTCTCCTCTGGCTTTACCAAGTCACTCTTCAGCATGAATTACTTAAAATCAACTGTATACTCCTCAACAGTCAGCTCTCCTTACTGCAGATTATGGAATCTCAAGAAGGCATCATGCCTGTAGTGTGGAGAAAGATACTTGTGCTATAGTTCTTTTACTTTAAACCACATAATGATCTTGTTTCTACCCTTCACACTGTCTTAAGCATTTCAAATTCTCCCATCATAATAAAGCATTATATATATATATATATATATATATATATATATATATATATATATATATATATATATATATATATATATATAAGCATACACATAATATACAAGTATATATCAATGTTTTTATGAACGTTTTTGGGGAGACGCGGGACTAATTCCGCCCTGTTTAATGCAAAAAGTGTTCCACCCATTAAGCGAATGCCCTAAGCTTTTCGGTGTTTGCCTAGGGCACGACTTTTGCTCCCCAAAAGTTGGGCAACGACTCGGGTTTAGGGCAATTAAGTAATTTTTAAATTCCCTCCTAAATAATCTTAGTTCCTACCCAGCCAACCCACACTTCGATCTCACATAAGTCCTGCTCTCAGCTTCCCTTCCTCGCTCCCTCACTCTCATCGCCACTAGCAAACGCCATTATTGCTATCAGTAAACACCATCGCTATCGTTACCGCCAATAACTGAAGAAAAGTCGGTAAAAGGCTATGGTCTGCGTGTTGTCCAAAAGGGGAAGACAATTCACACTAGAAGTATTATTTCTCTAAGACGAGTAAAGGAAGAGGTGATGGAGGTATATTCTAAATCACTCTTTTAATTCATTGATGTTTTACTATATGCATTAGACAATTGCTAATAATAATTATTTGTTTAATTCATTGTATTTCAATTGCTGCATCATTTTTAAAAATTCCATTTTTAGTATATATATATATATATGTGTGTGTGTGTGTGTGTGTGTGTGCTTATATTAATGTGCTTGTATGTTATTTTTTGAATGGGAGATATTTTTATCGATTTCAAGTTAGGTCCACACATTTGAAATTGACTTTGCATGACATCAAATCTATCCTAATCAATCAAATTGAGTGTGGGATACTTGTCGGGATCAACACATTAGTTTTAATTACTAATCTAAATGGGTGTAATTTGTTGTAAATATCCAAAATAGTCACACTTATTTTGAACAAATTTATCTTCAATAAAGATCATTCTAACCATTCATCTTATATAATCATTCTTTAATTCATTTTTTTTCTATTTTGCTTCTCTTTCATTTTAATGAGGGAAAACTATGATTTCCAAAACATGCAAAAGGTGAGATCAAAATTGACTTGTAAGTTTATAGCCAATTTTAACACATCACAAAAATAATTAAAAATATTTTTTTTAATTTTATATTCCAATCATTTTGATGAATAGATGCTTATATAGATATGAAAGTATAATAGCCTTGCTAAATTAATTTATTAATCCAATTGTCCTAAAGATTTAATAAAACTATTCATCTATGTAATTCACAATAGAACTAGTTATCTTCTAACCAAAAGAGAAATGATTATATTAAAATGCTTAAATGTTAAACAAAATAATTTCTCCTGTATCATTGCAAGTAAGATTTATATATTTTTTTTAACTTTGATGTACAATGTTTGTGTGATACAAGTAAACAGGCTATAATTAAGTGATAAATTTAACACTTTCAATTAAAGGATTAGATAGTGCAACTAATAATTCTAGTACCAAGAACTTTGCTTGATAACATACAATAAGTACTCCTGATGAAAAATATTTCAAATATAGGTTTTGTAATCAAATGTGTAGTGGAACAATTAATAGGATGAAGGAACATCTTGGCGACACTAGAAAGTATATTAAACCTTGATCTAAAGTATTTAATGAAGATTAAGAAAAATGCAAGAAAGTATTAGAAAAAGCTGCAAAAGCAAAAGCACAATGTGAAAATATCCTAAATGATATTAGAAGTAGTGCAGTAACTACAAATGCTTGTGATGGTGGAAATATAAGTTCTATGCCATTAATGAAATCTACACAAAAGGCTCTAAGAGTTAGAGGTCCAATGGATTCTGTCACTACTTATCAAGCTATAAACTCTACTATTAATTTCAAATGAAAGAAAGAAGAAAGAAAAGAGGCATATAAAACAATTGGTAGATTTTTCTATTCAGCTAGATAAGTTTTTAATGCTGTCAATGACCCATACTATATGCCAATATTTGAAACAGTTGATAATTTTAACCCTGATTTTATGCCACCATTAATGCATGAATTTGGAATTTGAATACTTCAAAAATGAGATGGCTTCTATCAATAAGATGTTATAGGAGCATAAGAAGGCATGGAATAAATATGGATATTCTATAATGTCATATAGTTGGTTGGATCAGAAAAATAAAACTTAAATTAATTTTCTTGTTAATTGCCGAACTGGTACATTTTTTTTTTTTTTTTTTGAAATCTATGGATGCTTCTGATGTTATAAAAAGTGGTAACTTATTATTTACTTAGGGTGTTGCATTTGGGATAGCTTTCTGACTGCTTTATTTTTCAGAAAGCAATTACAACTGTATTTGGCTACCAGCTTCTTGACTGCTTTTCAAAAAAATTTTGGGTGAAAAGCTGCTTTTGAAAACCATAGCTGATAGAATGTGATGGTGGTCAAAAAATTGTTATTTGAATTTTTCAAAAAAAAAATATTTATAACACAACTTTTCAAAAAAATCACTTTCTCCACAGCACAGCAACTTTACAACCAACTTTACGAAAAGCTATAGTTGTTCCAAACGAACCATTATTTGAATGCGGTGATTGAAGAAATAGAAGAGAAAAATAATAACAAAAAATGGCCCAAATTATATAAACGCCAAAGATTGATGGAGAAAAGAAAGCATATCTATTAGACACCTTGTGCAGCACATTGTATTGACCTCATGTTAGAAGATATTGGAAAGTTGAAGATCCACCAAAGCACACTTGTTAAAACTAAGCAAATAGTGAAATTCGTTTACGGGCACAACTAGATTTTTGACTTGAAGAGATCCTTTACAAAGAATCAAGAGCTCCTTCATCCAACTATCACTCGATTTGCATCAAGTACATAATAGATTTCTTGTTGAATGATAAACTTGATTTTGTTAGAATTTTATATATATCATTATTTTCCACAAAAAATTTCTGATTTTGTAAGATCATTAAATTACCTTTTGGAACAAATAAAGCATATATAATTTTTTGAAAAGTATGAATTAATAATCTAAGGATTGCAATTTTTTCTGTTTTAATCTTGCATCTCATACATGTTATATTAAAAACCCTAAACCCTTAAATGGCCTGCATCATTTATTAATCCTCATTAAAAGTGATAAATTTTTGAAATGTATGAATTAATAATCTAAGGATTGCAATTTTTTTATGTTTTAATCTTGCATCTCATACATGTTATATTAAAAACCCTAAACCCTTAAATGACCTGCATCACTTATTAATCCTCATTGCAAACAGCTTGTTCAAAAATTATCTCAATTGTCAATATGAACAATGAGTCTGCCTTCAAAGAACAGATATATAGATTTATAAAGAGGAAACCGCTATGGATGATTGATAAGTTCAAGAATTAGATGGCTACAATTAAAGGTCACATGAGGAATAAGCAGCTTGCTTATACATATCATATAACCTGATGCAGTCAAAAACTAACAGAACAATTCACAAACTTGTTAGGAAGCTAGAAAGTAATAAAGTACCATAAATGGCTGACCATATAAACTGCATCGTTAAGAGCTCTTCTTACACAAGAATATTATAAGGCTGGGGAAATTATGAAACCTGATAAGTTAAGATGAGGAACAATCTGCCTATATCGCTGAAGGACCTCCACAAAACCATGACAGGGACGATGATCAGCAAAGAAGCTAAAAACATTTTGATCTCGACTGGATGCTGTTGCAAAAGGCAAAAATCAAAATCACAAAAAACAAAATAACATATCAAACTGTTGAGAAGATACAAGCGCAGAGAGAAGGCACTCACAGTCACCAAATCCAAAACAAGGTATCAAGTTGTCCTCATCAAAGGTAGAGAGGGTGCGTCCAATGATAGAAATGGCTTGCTCATATGGATTAGGATTGTTACCAAGAGCATGTAGAGATTTCCTTCCAAATGAATACCTTCCTGAGGTATGTTGACAGATAAGGTTACTTCTTAGACAGTTACAAGCTAAAAGAAAGAAACACAGTAGATGGTAAACAACAGCATCTATATTTTGATGTTAAAAACATCATGTCACCTGCCCATTCATTGCTTTTTGTGAAGTCAATACCGAGGATTAAATTTGATGATTCAAGACCAGATTCTCTCAATGCCGATGTTACCTGTATATGATAAGAAAACTTTTAATTTATAAATAAACACTTGTGCTAATATTGATCTCATAACATAGGTTAAGAAGCTGCTTAAGGTTAAAGGCTAGATTTATTGTAGTACAACCACTATAAGGGAAATTTGGCTCCTACGAACAAACTTTACCATAATAAAAAATATATATTTAAAACATATAAAAGGTCAAGATAATAGCCTAAAAACCTCACTATCAGATTCAGCAACTATCTTTCCTGATGCCATGTACAAGAAAAATAAATAAAAAATTTTTTTTTTATAGCAGACAGCATGTAACGGCATAATAAATTTCCACATGAACAGTGATTGATTAATTGGAGTGGCTGGAAAGCATTATTTTTCCTTCTCTTTCCTTTATTGTCTTCTATATTTATTGAATGATAACAAGTACACATGTGCATATATGTTATTTTATGCTTACGAGAACAACATTATTACAAGCTGAAAATTTTGCATTGTTAAAGTAATATATTAATATCTTAACTTTGAACAAGCAAAGATCCAATATACATATAGATAAAAGAAGAGTTTTATAAGACACCAAATTTTTTATGCATAAATCTTGCAAAATAAAAACATGAGATGTGACCCAACTAAAATAATCCACTACCAATGTAATGTTACAAAAGTCCTCTCTTCTCTATAACTGAACAAGATGGATGGGACCACTATTTTGGTTTCCTGTGATTGTGGTTGGAGTGGAGGGTAATAAGGATAGCTAGGCGGTGGCGATCGAGTGACAACGGTTTGATAATGACAATCAAGAAATGGCTATAAAATGATGATGACAATGGTCAGGGGATGACAGTCATGCAACAGCAATCAAGCGATAGTGATCAGACGATGTTGGTCAGCTGACGGCTATCAAACAACAGTAGTTGGGCAATAGCGATTACTTGTGATGGTCACCAGCATTCGTTGTCAAGCAAAGCTCTAAAATTCTTTAGATCCCCAAGCTCTCTTGACTTTCAAATCTAATTTCTCTTATATACAGAATAGAAATCCATTTATAACTTTTTAGAATGATATTTTGATTAATTTGAACAAAATTTTGAAACGCTCTATCAAATAGCCTGTATTATTCTCTTTGATTATAGACCATTTATTCAACATTTAAGCAATTTAAGTGTCATAATAATCTCAAAATTAAATGATTTTAATTTTATTGAATTTCTTTGATTGAGACACTCAATTTTATTATAAGCATACTAGATTGAGAGAGCATTTTATCCTTCAATTAAAAATCACAAAATTTTCAATCACATTTTAATATCATGATTTGGGCTTATTTGAATTCAGATCTAACTACTTTTAATGTCGTTGAATTCATCTCAATGAGACATTCACTTTGATTGTATATTTGTTGAAATCAAAGATTGGATAGTCCAAAATTAACTTACAAAAAATTTCAACTAAAAATTGCATCAAGATTTGTACTTAATTGGATGATTTTTTTTAATAAAATAGCTATCCCACTCTATTGTAGAAAATGAATAAACAATCTCCATGCTTAAGGAGATATCGCCCACCTTACTAGAAGTTGAACCATATGTTTTGGTAGCATGAATATAACCATGCACTTGTAGAGGAATTCAATTTAGGTAGACATCTTTTTATACTAAAATGACACAAATTGCAAGTCCATCCCTAAGACTCAACAATATGTGAGAAAAGAAGAGGGAGAAGATTGCATACTCTATCAATAGTCAATACTTATGATACAAGATGTCTTTAAATCGAAAATTTCCTAATGCAGATCTATGATTAAATGCTCAAAATCATAGAAGAACATTCAAATTTGAAATGCATAAACCCATTTATTTAGACAAAAATTGTCCCTTCAGATAAAATCAAATTATGATAAAATTTACAAAATGGCAATTTAATATTCATTTATTACTTATACATACAAATTCGGAGGCATGAAATCATTTTGTAGCCTAAAACTAGATTATAACAAAGTTGGACAAAGCCAAATTCAACATGCAAACTAATAACTACAATTAAATAGAGTAAGAAAGGATAAGACATCACCAAATAGAAGAACATGTCCTCATGCCATTGCAAGAAGATAACTTACCCCTAACTCTTTAATCCTAAAAGAAGGCTAGAAGTTGTTGCCAAGATACTAAGTTCAATCATCGCCAACACAATCATAAACTTCCACTTTGCAAACTTTATAGTGGGCAGAAAAAATCTAGAAGAAATTAAATCCCAATAAAAATTTATTGAATCAAATCAAAAATCAAATAAAATTAATTTCAAATTTCGTCAAGCCCCTGTAATTATAATAAAAAAGCCTACTTAAACTTATATCAAATTCTTCAACCTCCTATATTGCTTGTCAACATAAATTGTCCAGAAGAGCTCTAAAATTCTTCATAGCTCTAAGCTTTCTACAATTTTAGCTCCCCATTTTAGGAAGGATTGGGCCTATTTTTTGGGGGGTTGTGTTAAGGTTATTTAAGGTAACATTCTCAAGCACAATATCAAATAGTCCATATTGATTAACTTAATCATACGTCATTCTTGAAGCATTTAAGTATTTTAGTGATATCAAAATTAAGCAATATTAAACTCATTAAATATCTCTTATCGAGATACTCATTTTGCCTATAAACACACAATATTCGAAAATCATTTGGTTTGTCAGAGAGTTTTATTAAGTCTCCAACTAGAATTCAACATATTGATTGGGTCCGCATTTAGGCTCGAATCAAGGCAATTATAGCGTCGTTAGATTAACCTCATCAAAATGTTCTTTGACTATAAGTTTGCTAAAATTAGAGTTTGAATGATCCTAAAATCGATACTGAAAATTTCTAACTCAGGTGCTTGAATCAAAATCTATGCTTGATTGATTGATTTTCAAATAATATACCATAGATAATTATTCATGTGTTTTGTACATTGACCCTTATGTTTTTTTTTTTTTTTCCTCTTTCTTTTTCTCTGTGATTTGAAATAGATCTCACCTAATTTTCAGCATCCTATACAACAACCACCTAAAAGTTCACTCGTATTATAGGAATTGAATCAAATAAATAAATAGTCTCACCTGTTCAAGAGAAATGAAATTATCTGCTATAAAAGCAGTCTTCTGCTGATTTCTGCTTCTGTGATCCATGAAACATTGACAAGAAATAACCTGCTAGGAAGAAAATTCAAGAGGATGTGAGGTTGGCAAATATCAACTTGCACATACTCTACCACGATCAACACAGATAACCTGATAATTGATAAGAGGAAAAAGTTACCCAAGGATCAACAAGATATGATGAAGCCACTTCGCATAAATCAAAAAGTAAAATGTAATATTAATCTTAGTAAAAAATCCTACTAATTCCTTTCAAAAATTCAACGTTGACGATGGCAGAGAAAGCAAAAATAAATAAATAAAATAAAATAAAATACTAATCAGAAGTACAGTGAACTTATTTGATCAAGCGCTGACCTCCTTCCTACCCACGGTAAACTACAACACGTCATACTCTCTCAACCCATATACCCTATAAACTAACCTTCTAACCTTCAGTAACTCATCTAGCCTATATCCAAGCACCAACCGGAAGCCGACTTATCTCCTAAGATCAACCCATTGAACTTAACACTCAAGAACAAAATTAAAAAAATTAAAAAAATAAAAAAATCTTGGCAGGTTTAACCCTAATTTCTCCTTGAACTGCAGCAGAAAAACCACGTGAACATTCAGATAATTCTCATCAGCAAGCAGAAATTAAATGAAAATCCCAACAATTGCATAGTCAGAACGACAAAGTTCATTGAAGAAAATAAGCAAATCTGCCAAAAATCGAGAACAATTCAGCAAATACAGTGCAGCAATTCCCTGTTAATGCCACGAAAAAAATAATTATATCAAAAAATTGAAACTTTACCCCGAGTACAATTCTCAGTGGAAGATATCGATTGCAAGTGCACTAAGATCGGAAACCAAGAAGTAGAGTATAAAGCAACAAGCGCGTGGCCCATTTCGGTAAGTAAAGCCTAATTATCCTAGGTTAAGCTCTATACCTAAAGTTATGTCATATAAGTCTCTAAGTCTCGATTTAATATTTTCTTATGGGCTGTTTGGTTGATTGCAGTTAGAATACAGTGTAAAAAAATATATAGTATATAATAAATACAATAAATTTTGAATATTTTATTATTATTTTATTGTGTGTAAAGTAAATATATGGAAACTATTTTTTCTGTTTGGTTGGATGAATATAAAGTAAATATTTATATTCAATACTTTATTATATATATAAATTAATTATAATTTATTCACTAATTTAAAGTATTCAATTAAAAAATAAATATATATTAAAATATAAATAAATTATAAATAAAATTTTTTCTTGACTAAAAAATAAATAAAATCAAATACAAATACAATGATTTCAAATTTTTAATTATTAGTAATTAATTTACAAATTTTCTAAGATATTAATTAGTGTTATAAATAAATAAAATTTGAATATTATCATTTTATATTAACATAATGACCAAATTTAATATATATATATATATATATATATATATATATATAATTTTATTACTATATTAAACATTAATTAATTAATAGGAATTTTATTAAATAAATTAATCGTCAAGTTATGATTTAATATTTATTTATTAAATAATTTTTCTTTAATAAATAGTTTACTCATTAATTATTTTTTACTAAATAAACTAAAATTTAATAATTATTTTATTTTTTTGATTTATCGTGAATTATTTATCATCAATTTGAATAAACATAATTATAATTAAGCTATAATAATATTTATTTTAATTCAAGTTAAAATTAACATTACGGATTCAGCGAATTCGAAAAAAAAAATTAAAATGAAAAAAAATCATTTTCTCCGTTCGCTCAAGCCCCAAAGAAAAAAAACTCTTTCAGGCGTTTCTCATAGACTCCGTGTTAATCGCCTGCTTTTAAAGTATTTAGAAGTCCGCAAAGTAAAAAGGATTTAGGTTTACCTCAAAAAATTACACTGAATTTATTTTACTTCCATCCAAACAACAAAAAAGTGAAAAAACATGTAAATTAATTACAGTGCATTCCATTTATCGCTAACCAAACAGCCCCTTAATCACTAGACGTATCTTAGCACTAAGAAAATCTAAGTGTCTAGAAGAATCCTAGACTTAAGATTGGAGTGATCAATCCTCACTCCAAAAGTGAGGTCAAGACTCAATAATGAATAGCAGTCATGCACTATAATAATCTTATTGATTATTTCTCTGATTTGAAGTTATCATAATTTTTTCAGGCCCTAAAATATAAGGATCACAATTTTCATAACAACATAAGAAAATAAATTTTAATATTTTTATTTTTAAAATGATGAATCAATAATTTATTTACTCTTAGTTTTTTTTTTTGCACATTCTTTCACTTGTCTAATGAGTTGTGAAAAGTGTTAGTTTTGGCTTTATAAGTTTTTGTGTGATAACATATACATTATACAAAATAGTCACTCCTTTAGATGTGGTCATGGCTTCAATAAAGTACTCCTAGACTCCATTATTATTATTTTTACTATTTTTCATAGGAGGAAATTATTTATCATTAGTCTCAACAACTTGGACCTCCAAGGTTGCAAACTAAAGTTCAAAATTTTAATTATAATTTTCAACTTCTACAATTAATTTATTGCATGATGGTGCAATTTAAAAGAACTAATTTTAACATGGCAACACATTAAATAAAAGTAGAAATAAAATATAAGTTGCAACTAAAAACCCTTTTAATATTCAAACATTATAATAATAAAATCAACTTTAGAGGGATTAATAGCTTGACACAAAGTCAATAAAATATCATTCTTGTAAAAGGCAGAGCATTGTAGCAATACAAATCATATTTAATATTTGAATATATGAGAGCAAATATAATTATTCTAATTAAAAACACCCAGCCATATAAATGTCCTATCATTCAATAAAAAGTATCATCTAGAAGATTATATAACTTAATATTTACAAAAATAGCATAAAACTAAGGTAACAACTTGATATGAGACTTCTATTACATTTATTCTAAAGAAACTTAAAAGTTAAATGTAAAACAAACTATATTATCCACAAACCAAGAACCTCATACATGCCAAAAATAAAGTATGTCCTACAAAATATACATATATTTTCTACGTCAAAGCAAAGTCATTGCCATTAACAATATCAAATCATATCAAACTATCATGTTAAAAATATTTGCATACTTGTGTAAAATATCCTTGATTCCATATGTCTTGCATTATTCATCATCCCAAGCTTTTTTAGCAGATTTCATCATGAAATTATAATAAAATCATTCGAAGCTAAATGAATGCATCAAAGAATATAACAAGATGTAAGAATAAAAACATAGTCAAGAATGAATGTTTTCATTTAAAAAATCCAAAAATAACCTTGCAAGAGATTGCTTAAGGAAAAGAATTCTTTTAGGTTGTCCAAATGTATAATTATGTCGTACATTAGCTTTGCATGCCCTCTCAAAAAAAATATTTTTATTGAACAAAATAAAGCCTAACAACTATCTAGTACAAATTAAATCAATGTTATGTTTATATTGGTCCCATTATAACATATTAAGAGGAAAGTTGTCAACATTCAATCTTAATATGTGATGGAATAGTTAGTTTCATGGCATCTAAAATTTTCATTGAATATTTTGAATGAGATTTTAGCTTGATGTATAATAATTGAACTAATGGTTCATTTTAATAATCTAAAATTTTTAGATGGAAACTACCTTCAAGTTCCAACTAAAAGTTACCACAAAGTTTTAAATAAAAGCTACTATAAAGTTCTAAAAATTAGCTATTATAAAAGTCAATAAAAGAAACTATGAAAGTTTTTAGGGGCATTTAATAATTAATATTAGAAGGTGTTAACTATATAAACCAATGTTGTAGTTGTCCTTCTCTATAATTTTTCAACCTAATATACATCATCATTCATATGAAGTGTAATCTCTTCTTTTATTTTCCTTTCAAAAATTTATAAAATATTTGATACTGGCATGGTTGTAAATATTAGTGAATCTCATCGAATTACGCGATCTGTCTTATATTTAAATTTTTTAGTGTAATTATTTTCTTATCATCATTTGATTTGTTCTCAAAGTTTTTCATCAACAATACAATCAACAAAAGATACTTGAACCTTTCAGAGTATTGAAAGGTGTCGGAGAAGTCAGGTTTAAACTTAGACGTGTCATCGCACTCTTGAGTTCACCTAGTTCTTTATGTGATCTTGTTGAAACTATGTCATATGAAAAATCTTAATTTTCACCCATCATCTTTATTACTAGACCAAGTGGGATCGATCATCAACCCCTTATGAATCTATGGTGAAAATTATTCTATACATCTCCACCTTCATCTATCTCCCTTTTCTTTTTAGGGAAAAGAAAGATAAAAGAAAATAGAAATATATAAAATATGTCTTGTTAGGACACCACACAGATCTGCAGATGTTCTTATTGGGGTGATCGGATACGACAATGAAGAGAGGTGTACTATATCAAGAGAAAGAAATCATCACCCTATAATAGACCTAATCACCTTAATAAGGACTCTTAAAGACTATGGATCTTCAGAATGTACCAGAGATTCTTCTCATACTTTACATGAAAAAATAAAGTAGGGTTTATTTTAAATCGAGTTCATTAAGTTCCCTACAAGGGCAAGCCCCCATAGTTAATTACATCCTAAGGAACGGGATTCCTTAGGAATACTCTCAATTAAGATAAATGATTGTTGTCTCCAAATATTTTGAAAAGGTAGGACTATCAATCAATTGGTTTATTTTTCGAAAGCCTAGTGGGATCAATCAAGAAGAGGGAGTTCTTATTGAAGCCAAATAAAAATAAGTAGGGGATGCTTAAGATACTAGGAAGCCTAGTAAGCATCCCAGACTACCCAATAGTTGGGCTTTACATTTTTGAAATTAAATTAATATGTTTGAGTTGAATTTTTATTAAAATTCTAGGGCTTATGATTCCATGACACAAGATCATGAAATTACCTAAGAGGTAAGGATTTATGTTTATGGCCAATAAAGTAAAGAAGCAACCTCAGAACCTAAATCTAGAGAGCTTTGGTGAGGGCCAAAAGCATGACCTAAATCTAAGGCAAAAAAATGGTTATTTGGTTTACCTTCATAAGAGAGGATAAACAACCCGACTGTTGGACTTACAACTGCCTAGGAGTGGCCGTCAACTAACTTCTCCTATGATTTTAAATTCATGTGGGTAAGTCTTATGTTTATGCAAGATAGCAAGGCTGTTATTTATTTAGAAAGAGACCAAGTCCTTAAACACACTCCCTAAGAGACTAGATCATGTAAGTGTATGAATAATGACTTAAATATAATACATAATTTTCATATGTTTTATTTTAATTTAGGATAATCATTGGACTCAGGCTATAGGATTCATATACCTAATGCATGAGAAATAAGATTATGGGCTAAAATCAACAAGATAAGGAGGTGTGTTTCCACCATGGCTCTCACAGGTCAAGCCAAGTTCTCTGAAAAAGGTGGAAGCCCTCCAATCAAGAGCAAAATAATATTTTTTTTATGCATGATGTTAGAAAATAAAGTACACATCAAGCTAAGGGGTTGTTAATTCTTTTATCTTGATTTTAACTTAGGCTTTAAGTGAGGTTATGAGTTATTTATTTTTAATTTTGAGTTAATTAATTTGATAGAAGATTTATTTTTTTCTAAGAGCATAATCGTCATCCAGGCCATGCATCAAGCAAGGAAGGAACTAGGAAAAGATGTCATCTTAATGCACAAGCTAAACAAAACATCAAACATTTCATAAAGCTAATGAAAAAAATTAAAATGCCAAGTGTGGTCGGGCACCACTGCACAAACTTGAATATAAATTGGGTAGACGAGCTCTACCCTTATACAACCTGGATTATAAATGAATTAATTATAATTAATTAAGGAATTCATGTTATTAGGTAGCCGAGCTCTACCCTTATACAATCTGGATTACAAATGAATTAACTACAATTACATCTTCATTTCTTTTTTTCTTCTTTCTTTTTTTGGTTCCTTCTTTTGGATGGTTAGAAGGTGGTTGCTCCAAAGGCTTCACATGGTACATAAGCTAAGATCTTATAACCAAAGTTCATCCTAATCCCCCATAACAATCATTCTAAAATCTTAATTGCAAAAGTACATAAAAAGGAAAAGTAAATCTAACTAACACCTATAAAACAGAGATTAGCTAAATAAACCATACAAATCCCAAGCATGTATATTGGACTTAGCACTCTACACATGGGTAACCAAGTTCACCTGGCCTATAGGATTATGCTTAGGGGTATAAGCACCTACACAATAAAAGCATTTATTTTTTTTATTATAGCGCCCCTTAAGCACAATCCTATACAGAAAATAATGATTAGACTAAACTGTCCTACCATTCATTCTATGCACATTCACCCTAACATCCAGACTAAAACATTACATCACAAAACAAAATCAAAGCATCAAACCACGCATCACCCTAATCTAAAGCTAGAAATTATGACTTAGTCTAATGTGTGTGATTTAAAAGGTTTATGTGATATGCTTAGCTATGGCTTTAAGGTTTAGATTTTCTAAGTATGAAGGTGTTCAACTTAGATGGGTGGTTTTATTTAAGTATTTAGTTGATTTGGGTTGATTTTATTTGATGATTTGTTTAGATTTGAATGAACCTATAATTAATTGCTATGTTGTAAAGAGAGAAAAAAGAGAAGAAAACTTCTCTTTCCTTCCCTACCTTAAGTAATTTCTAAAGTAGATTCATGTTTAATTTTATTTAGTGAATATTTTATTATGTGTTTTAATTAATCCTAAGTTTAGATCAACTCTAAACAAACCTATACAAAAATAAAGGTATTTTAAGATTAAACAAGGTGAATTACTATCACAAAGCACACAACACTTTATTTCTTTCCCAACATATATAACATGCATATGGTTGAATCCTAAGCATATATATACATCAAAATGAGAATGTTTAGCATACCTTAATGATGAATGCTAAGTAGTGTTACTTAAGAAAATTTGGATGCTCTATGATGTATGATTTTTATTAAGTAGAAAAGGGGGTATTCTTTTATCCTTTATTTATATGCACATGCGTATGTATGAAAGGCATAAGTGAGTATGGTGTCATTGTTAGCACCAGAGGTGTAAGGTATAAAACTTACTTAGGGTTTCTTAAAGCTTCGCAATCCCGGGGTTGTCGAGACTAATATACTACTTTCCTTAAATACATATGCATGCACAAAAGAAATAAATAGAAAAAGAAAGATGCAAAAGTTTATATTTATTTGATTTTTGGTTCGGTTGTTCAATTTATATGTGTGATGTGAAATTCCTTCTTAATTCATGACATAAGAGTGTATATGAACGGATTTGAGCAAAAGTTATGTCCTTTTCAAGTGGACTATACACTTTGTCAATCCTATACAATTCTATTTTAAGAAAAATATGGAGAAGGAAAGCCACATAATACATATCTTTATATTTCTCACATGCAAGCTTATAAATAATTATAAGTAGCATACCTTTCAATTTTGATGTTTGATTTATAAATTTTGAAAATAATTTTGAATTTAATAGTGATAATAGCCACTCATATTTTTTACTTTAGCCAAACCATGCAATTTGACATAAAGAAAATATTTCATTTTAATTTAAATTTTTAAAAGGAATGAATGCATGATTTACATATGACATACACATTTAGCATGCTAGGAAATAAATAAAGTGATGAAAGCAATGTAAATTCATTCACCCTAATTAATTCCTAAAGACAATCCTATGGAATAGAATTATTTAAAGTAAATCAAATTTATTTTAAAGAGAGTGTGAATTTTGTTTGAGTTTGATTTCAATTTGAGAAATGTGAGAAGGTTTGCTGGTCCTAGCCCATTCCCATAGGTGTATGACATTTTAATTTAATTTTTAGAGGATTAGATGATTTTTTTTACTTTGATTAGGTTAAGGTGTACATTAAGTGTATTAATTATCCCTTACCTATACCGCCTTAGCATATTTAACCAAATAATTATGAGTCAATGATATGACATAAAATCACACAAGAAATTTAAATCAGCAATGTACTTAGGAAGAAAAGGGCCTAATGCATTTGGCTCACAATTAATGATTAATTAAGCAAAAGAGTTTAAGGTAAGTACTTTCATAACCCTTCCCACACATGTAGGTTGGATTTTGATATCCTTAAACCACTTAGGTTATTAAACACTTAAGCATCTACCCAAGATAGTTTGATTAAGTTTTAGAATATTTTGAAAATTTTATCAAATTAATTAAGCAAGTGATTAGGGGATTAGCCCTTAATTAAGTTTAGATTAAGAAAGGAAAGACATTTAGGGAATGGCTTAGGAAAAATTCCCTAAATCCATTCTATAAACCTCTTCTCTACTTAAACAAAGCTTAATTAACTTAATAAAAGTATTAAACCACTATTCACATGCTTAATTATCCTTAATTATATTAAGAGAGTGATTAAGGGTTCAATAATTGATCCCCCTAATTAACCAATCAATAAATCCCAAGAAAATTAGGGGAGGCAAAAGGCATCCCCCTAAATGCACATAAGAAATTTGAGATTAATCAGTTGGATAATTAGGGAGTAATTAGGGTTATTAGGTTTTATTAAAACTCTAATTAAGGAAAATATACTACTCAAAATTTAGTGAGATTAATTTTAGAATATTTCCCTCTAAATTATCTTTTCAACGCTTTTTACCTTATATTTTAAAGATTTTTCTGGAATTAGTTATGCAATTATGAAGATTCAGTGATTAAAAATAATTAAAATAGCTAATCTCATCGGCGCCATGTGGAGGCTGATGTGGCACACGCTTTCCATGCGGCACAATGAGAGAGGCTATTTAAGTTGTCACATCATAGCACCGCATCAACAGCGGCGCTACGCGCTTTCTCCCCATGCGTCTAATCAAGGATCGGACGACTGAGATTAATCTCACGGTATTAAAGGATTAAATCGAATATCCTACACGTCTTGATAATGGTCATCCATCCAAAATGCGCGGATGGATAACCCATAATCTATCCCTAATCTTCCCTACGGGAGATGGCCACCGTCCATCTTCTAGAGGAAGATCCGAGCTCGATTGAGCTCGGAGTAAAACCAAATTTAACCCACACCATCTAAGAGTAAAGGGGAACACATCCAACAGCTAACTTTGTCTGGGGTGAAACTTCCCTTCACAAAGGACCAAGAGGAGATGAAATTATGCTCAGTTTAATGACATACATCCCTGAAGGCCATTGTTGGCACTTGAATCCCTTGAAGTAGCTTCATCTAGTGGAGACGAAGCCTTGTTGAAGGTTTAAGGTGTTGAGATTGGATGGATCTTCTTATGGGCCAAGTTCACCTTCAAGTGGGCTCGGTCTTGATCAAGAGCACTCCTCCCTTGCTTGGAGAATTTGTGTGAAGGCTTGGGTGAGCTCGTTGAGTTCCTTTAAGGTGCTTATAAAGTGAATTAGACTAGCTTGGAGTATTGAGTGAGGTTGAATTTCCCTTGAGCTCCCCTATTTTTGGTTTGCAGAAATTTGAAAATTGGGAAATGAAAAATGCCTAAGAAACCTCAGGGGAGCTTGGAATTACTTCCTCTGAGTTCCTATGCTTCAATCGAATAGGAGAGAGTTGAAATCAAATGAAATTAGGAGGAATATATCTCCCCCTTGAAGGATCGAACGGCTGCAAGCTTTCTTGCCCTTTTGATCCAATTGACCTCCTTGAGTGGGTTTGTTAGGCTATTAGAGGTGGCATGACATTATGTTTGGTCAGAGGAGTGGAGTGGTGAAGCTTGCCATGTGCTTAATTGAGTGGAGGAAGGATACCCATGCACTCAATTTGAAGGAAGTGGTCAGTTTTGACCTTGAGTTGGGTTTGGCTGACCCAAACCCAATGAGTCATGTGCACCATGTCCATTAGTGACCATTTGGTCCACTAAGAGGATGCCAAGTGTCCATGAAAAGGAATTGACCAAATTCCAAGTGGTTTTAATTTTAGGTTACCCTATGGCCTAGGGGTAAAATGGTCATTTGGCTTTAATTTTAGTTTGAATATGTTTAGTATGATTGAAAAATGGGCAGGACCAAGTTTCATTGAATTTGGAGTTGGTTTGATGTAATTTGGCTAATGTTGACCCATTTAGGTCAAAATGGGTCAACTTGGGTCAAGTTGACCAATTGGTCAAATTGGGTCAAACCAAAGGTTGGGTCAAGTTCATATGATCATTTGAAATATGTTGGCATCATTGGTTTGGTTCAATTTGATTCATATTTGAATTTGGTTCATTTGATTTAATTTAGGTCAAATAATTGACCAATTTGACCCATTTGACCCATTTGACCCATTTGACCTATTTGGGTTAGGTCATGGGTTTGTTTATGTTTGGTTAGTCATTTGAAATGAATTGGAATTTTTTTTCCAATCAATTTGGTTTATATTTGGATTTGGCTCAATTTGACCCTTTAGGTTAAGTTGGGTTAGGCTCAATTTGACCTATTTGGATTAGGCTAGGTTAGGTCTAGTTGGCCACTTGGTCCATGATTTTATTTGATTTGATCAAAATGACACAATTCTCATGAACAGTCAATCATCATGCCTAATGACCAATGGATTTTTGGTATTAAATTAAATTAGCCCAATTTGAGTGATTGATCATCTCATGATGATTGTTGCTCACAATGTGATGCTTGGATGGGCTTAGTTCAATCCAATTTGGTTAGGATTAGAATTTGGCTCATAAGTGTACTTTAGGTCACTTTGGGTCAAGTGAACCTAAGTGGGACAAATGACTTGGTCAAAGCTTGATTTGAGTTTGATTGAACTCACATATGGACTTATGATTGAAATATAAATCCATCTCCAAGTAGTTTGAAGTCAAATGAGCTTTGATTCACTTGACAATTCCAGGTTCAAAGGGGAACATGAGTGTGACTTAGGTTTGATTTTTGAATTTAGTTTTGGTTTGATGATTGTAGTTTGTGTTTATATTTGGATTCATGATTGAAGGATTGATTGAACCATAAAGAAAAATCAAGGGTTTGACTTGATTTGAATTTGATTTGGCTAAGTTTAAGATTTTGACTTGAAAGGTTTAGGTTGAATTTTGGTTGAATTTGGATTTGAGTTTTGAATTTATCTTGATTGATTTGAATTTATATTTCATTTATATATGTGAATATAAATGAGAAAATAAATGGGTTATGAGAAAATTCCTTGAATTTGAATTGATTTAGATTTGATTTAGGCTAAGTTCATGAGAGGGAATCAAAGGACTTAGAAAGATTTTTGAAATTGGATTTGAATTTATATTTTATTTATATATGTGAGTATAAATGAGAATATAAATGGGTTATAGAAAATTCATTGAATTTGAATTGATTTATATTTTATTTAGGCTAAGTCCATGAGAGGGAATCAAAGGACTTAGGAAATATTTTGGAGTTTGGAATCCAATCATGGGCTTCAATCATAGGTTTCAACTATTTGGAATTGATTCATGCTTTGAGAAAATCCATTGAATTGGTTCAAGGTTTCGGTTAGAGTTGGAGTTGGTATGGGTTTGGAGTTTAACTTGAAAGACGAAAGTGATGATTTGGTTTAAGCTATAGGATAGGTGTTGACCACATTTTTAGGATGAGCTCTCAACCCCTCCATCTTAGACATAGGGCTTCTCTTAGATTTTAAGAGTTCCTTAGTCCTAAGACATATCTAGTGATTAGGTGGACACTCAACCTAACCCTAGAGACTTAGAAGAGTTAGTCATAGGAATAGGTCATGCCTTATGGGTGTTAGGAAAATTTGCCTACCCTATAGCTTGAACCAAATTCCTCTCTTCCTTCCTTCAAGTCAAACTTAAATCAATTCCAACTTTATTGATTTTCTCCAAAAAAACCCAAATCAATTCCAAATGATTGAAATCCATGATTGAAACAAATGATTGACGCTTATGATTGAAATTCCAAGTTCAAAATATTTCTTAAGTCCTTTGATTCCCTCTCATGGACTTAGCCTAAATCAAGTCTAAATCAATTCAAATTCAATAAATTTTCTCACAACCCATTTATATTCTCATTTATATTCACATATATACATGAAATATAAATTTAAATCAATCAAACCAAATTCCAAATCCAAATTCCAAATCAAAAATCTTTCCTAAGTCACTTTGATTCTCTCTTGTGGACTTAGCTCAAATCAAGTTCAAATCACTTCAAATTTATGAAATCTTCTCATAACACATTTATATTTTTATTTATATTCACATATATAAATGAAATATAAATTCAAACAACCAAAACCAACTCCAAAAATCAAACTTAAATTCAATCAAAATTCAACCTAAGCCTTTCAAGTCAAATTCTTGAACTCAGCCAAATCAAATTCAAATCAAGCCAAACTCTTAATTTTTCTTCATGATTCAATCAATCCTCCAATCATAAACCCAAATATAAACACAAACTTCAATCATCAAGCCAAAACTCAATCCCAAATCAAGCTCATGTTCACCCTTTTGAACTTGAAATTGTCAAATGAATCAAAACCCATTTGACTTCAAACCACTTACAAATGGATTTATATTTCAATCATAAGTCCATATGTTGAGTTCAATCAAACTCAAATCAAGCTTTGACCAAGCCATTTGACCTACTTAGGCTCACTTGACCCAAAGTGACCTAAAGTACCCTTAAGAAAATAAACCAAGCAACTCCTTCCCCAACCCATTCCCACACTGATGAACCGTAGGGAGGCTAGGGCCAATGCTAAAATAAGAATAAAATCTATTTCATCTCCTCTTCACTAAGATGCTCTTTTCTGGCTCAAATGGAAGCCATTTTAGATAGCTTTCTCTTACACGCTTTTCCTTTTTCTACTTGGCTAGAAATGATTTGATATCCGGAAGGATTCAACGGTCAAGTTCTAGTTCAAGTTGAAAGCTCACCAATCCAAAGAAAAGCAAAGTCTTGGCCTCTTGGCAAGGAAGATAGACATCCGCAATTTTCAAGCATCATACTAGGGTTCTGATCGAGTGAAATAGAAGAAACTCTCTCGATGGTATCTCGCCCCAATCCAATGGTCATAAAATGGTATTCAAAATGTGTCTTTTCTCATTCAAATGGGAGCCTTTCCGTGTTGTTGGTGCTTTTCAACATGAATGAGAGAATCCATTACCATAGTTCCGTAAGCTGCCAAGTCGTTTAGGCCAGTGATCTCCGCCCAGCAAGTGTAGAAAGTTTGATGAATTAGAATGCTAAAAAAAGAGTACCTAGTACCACTTTCCTCACTGTATATTCCGTCGTTGACTCATTCCTAAACTGCTAGACTTTCTTTGCCACAAAGTCAGGCGCTACGCGGCGCTAGAGGTATGAGACAATCTTTCATTCTATCAAACCTATTCACTCTTTCACTAGAGAATGGAATGTTTTTTTTTGGAGTGAGAGTTGAAAGAAAGGGATCTAGCTGCCTTCTATAGATTTGTCACAAAGTTTAAGCTAGGGATTCTATGGTGAAACTCTTAGGATTTGAGCCTAATCTAGCTCAATTGACCTTAACTTGACCTAAAAGGTCATATTGAGCCAAAATCAAATTAAATCAAAATTAATTGGAAACAAAGATACCAATCCATTTCATATGACTAACTATACCTAAACGTACCCATGACCTAACTCAAATAGGTCAAATGGGTCAAATTGGTCAACTTGACCCATTTGACCTAAATGAACTCAATTGAACCAAAACCAAATATAAACCAAATTGAATCAAACTAAAGCTACCAAAATATTTCAAATGGTCATATAAACTTGACCCAACCCTTGTGTGAACTAATTTGACCAATTGGTCAACTTCACCTAAGTTGACCCATTTTGACCTAAATGGATCAACATGAGCCAAATCATATCAAATTAACTCCAAATCCATTGAAACTTAGCCCAACCCATTTTTCAATCATACCAAACATATTCAAATTGAAACCCAAGCTAAATGACCATTTTACTCCTAGGTCATAGGATAAATTTTTGCCAAATTCACTTGGAATTTGGTCAAATCCTCCTCATGACCACTTGACACCCTCTTAGTGGACACTAGTGAGTGTGGTGCACCTAACCCAATGGGCTTGGGTCAGCCCAACCCTACCTAAGGCTAAAGCCGACCACCTCATTTGAAATTAAGCACATGGAATCCATCCTCCACTTGAATTAAGCACATGGGAGCTTCACCACTCCACTCCTCTGGCCAAACCGAATGCAAGGACACTCCTAACAGCCTAACAAACCCATGTAATGAGGTCAATTGGATCAAAATGGAAAGATCCTTCTCGGCCGTCCGATTGCTCTATGGGGAGATATACTCCCCATAATTTCATTTCAATTCATCACTTCCTAATTCAATTGATCTTAGGAAAGTCAGAGGATCCATTTCCAAGTCTCCCCAAGCTTCTTAGAGAGTTCTTGAATTTCCCATTTATCGATTTTCATAGACTGAAAATAGGGGAGCTCAAGCAAAATTCAATCTCGCTCCATACTCAATACCAAGCCAATTCACTTTGTAAGCTTCATCAGGGAGCTCGATCAAACTCACCCAAGCCTTCACATAAGCTCCAAAGGCAAGGGAGGACTACTCTTGACCAAGACTAAGCTCAAGTGAAGGTGAAGTTGGTCCATAGGAAGATCCACCCAATTTCGACACCTCAAACCCTCAACAAGGCTTTGTCTCCATTAAATGAAGCTAGTTCAAGGGAATCAAGCGCCAATGATAGCCTTCGGTAAGGTATGCCATTAAACCAAGCATAATTTCATCTACTCTTGGTCCTATGTAAAGTGAAGTCTCATCTCATGAGAAACTAGCCGTTGGATGTGATCTCCCTTGCATGTTGATGGCTTGGGTAAGTTTTGAGTTCAATCCGAGCTCAATTGAGCTCTGATCTTGCCATGGAAAGTGGACGGCTCCCCTTTCTCGTAGGAGAACTCAAGGATGAATCATGGGCCATTCATCCGCATATTTTGGATGGACAACCATGATTAGAACATGTACGATCCAAGGATTAACCCTTAAGAACCGTAGGCTTGATCTCAGTCGTTCGATCCTTGATCGGATGGATAGAGAATAAGGGCCATCACCGACGCTGCTATATATGACTACTTAAATAGCCTCTCCTATCATGCCGCATGGAAAGAACTCACCGTGTCAGCCTCCACATGGCGTTGACAGGATTAGCTATATAATTATGGGATTAAATTATCTAATTGATCAGGAAAACTTCAAATATTCATATCTAAGTGTAGAAAAATCAGAAAAATATGAAATAAATTGCATATGAAATATAATTGAATGTAGAATATTTTAACATTGATTTTAATGGATTTTGAATAGTGTCATTTTCTAAATTTGGGTTGTATTAGGAATGTAATTAGGCTAATTACCCTCTGATTATTCCATTAATTAATCTAAAACTTCTCATGTGTATTTAGTAGGATGATTTCTACCTCCCTTAATTTTCTTGGGATTTAGTAATGATTTAATTAGTGTAATTACTGAATTCATTCCTAATTACTCTCCTAATATAATTAAGCATAATAAAGTGTGTAATCAGTGGTTTAATCCCTTGATTGAGTTAATTAAAGTTTGTTTAAGTGAATAGGAGGTTTAGAGAATAATTTTGGGATATTTTTCTTAAGTTATTCCTTAAACCCCCTCTTTCTTCCATAATCCAAACTTAATTAAGGATTAATCCACTAATTACCTACCTAATTAATTTGATAAAATTTGAAAACCTTCTAGAATTTAACTAATTCACTTTGAGTAGATGCTTAGGTGTTCAATAACTTAAGTACATTAAGGAAATCAAAATCCAACTCACATGTGTGAGAAGGATTATGAAATTACTTAACTTAAACCCCTTAGCTTAATTAATCATTAATCATGAGCCAAATGCATTAGGCCCTTTTCTTCTTAGGTGCATTGATTTAAATTCCTTGTGTGATTTTATGTCATATCATCGCTCATAATTATTTGATTAAATATGGGGTGTAGTGTAAGAGGTAATTAACACACTTAATTCACACTTTAACCTAATCAAAATATAAAAATCATCTAATCATCTAAAGATTAAACTAAAATTCCATACACATGGAGGAAATGGGTTAGGACCAACAAACATTCTTTCATATTTCCCAAATCAAAAGTAAAGCAAATTCAAAACATAAATCACATTAAACAAACTTCGATTCACTTTAAACTTTCTTATTTCATAGGATTATCTTTAGGAATTAATTAGGGTGAATGAATTTACATTGCTTTCATCACTTTATTTCTTTCCTAGCACGCTAAATATGTATGTCGCATGAAATTCATGCATTCATATATTTTAAAAATCAAATTTAAAATGAACTATTTTCTTTATGTCAAATTACAAGTTTTGGCTAAAGTAGAAATATGAATGGCTATTATCACTATTAAATTCAAAATTATTTTCAAAACTTATAAATCAAATATCAAAATTAAAAGGTATGCTACTCATACTTTATTTATGAGCTTGCATGTGAATATAAAAATGTGTCATATGTTTGCTTCCTTTCTTTCTTCTTGACATGGATTTGGATAAGATTTGCAAAGTGCATAATTCTTTTAAAAGAATATAACACTTGCTTAAAATCTGCTCTTATCCTCTTCCATGTTATAACTTAAGAAGGATCTTTACATTTACACATATAAATTGCATAAACAAACCAAAAATTAAATAAACATAAACTTTGCATCCTTCTTTCTCCATTTATTTCTTTTGTACATGCATTTGTATTTAAGAAAATTGGTATATTAGTCTGGACAACCCCAAGATTGTGAGGTTTTAAGTAGACCTAAGTAGGTCTTATACCTCACACCCCTAGTGCTAACAATGGCACCGTACTCACTTATGTCTTTCATACATACACATGTGCATATGAATAACGGATAAAAGAATAACCCTTTTTCTACTTAATGAAAATCATCCATCATAAAGCATTCCAATTTTCTTAAGTAATAGTTCCTAGCATTCATCATAAAGTGTGCTAAATATTTCTATTTGCATGTATAGATATGCTTAGGATTCATTCATGTGCATGTTATACATGTTGAGAAAAAAAAATGAAGTGATGTGTATTTTGTGATATTAGTTCACTCTTCTTAATCTTAAATTGTCTTTCTTTTTTGAATAGGTTTGTTTAGGGAAAATCTTAACATTATACTAAGTCACAATTTCTAGCTTTAAGTTAGGGCGGTGCATGGTTTGATGTTTTCTTTTATTTTTTGATGTATTATTTTTAGTCAGAATGTTAGGGTGAATGTACATAGAATGAATGATAGAGAGATCTTAGTCTAACCATTATCTTCTGCAAGTGATTGTGCTTAAGGGGCGCTGTAATAAATAAAAATATAAATGCTTTTACTGTGCAGGTGCTTATACCCCTAAGCATAATCCAATAGGCTAGGTAGACTTGGTTACCCATATGTGGGGTGATAAGTCCAATATACATGCTTGGGATTTGTATGATTTGTTTAGCTAATCTCTGTTTTGCAAGTGCTAATTAGATTTACTTTTCCTCTTCATGTAATTTTTGCAATTAAGATTTTAGAATGAATGTTATGGGGATTAGGTGAGAATATATCTTCTACCTTGAAGCCTTTGACCTTCCAACCATGCAAAAGAAGGAACCAAAAATTTGAATTTCTGTAAATTAATTAATTTGTAATCCATTTGTATATGGTTCCATTCTTTTGTGTTAGTGTTTGATGTTTTATTTAGCTTGTGCATTAGAAATGACATGTTTTCCTAGTTTCTTCCTTGCTTGATGTATGGCCTGGATGACGATTAGGCTCTAAGGAACAAATAAATCTTCTATCAAATTAAACAACTCAAAATTAAAAATAAATAACTCATAACCTCACCTAAAGCTTAGGCTAAAAATCAAGATAAAAGAATTAGCAACCCCTTAGCTGGATGTGCACTTTCTTTTCTAACATCATGCATAAAAGCATATTATTTCACTTTTGATTGGAGGGCTTCCACCTTTGCCAAAGAACTTGGCTTGACTTTTGAGAGCCATGGTGAAAATACACCTCCTTATCTTGTTGATTTTGGCCCATAATCTTATTTCTCATGCATTAGTCATATGAATCCTTTAGCCTGAGTCAAATGATTGTCCAAAAATAAAAATAAAAAATGTGAAAATTTTGCATTAGATTTAAGTCATTTGAAAGCATATCCTTACATGATCTAGTCTCTTTAGGGAGTATGTTCAAGGACTTAGTCTCTTTCTAAATAAATAACAACATTGTTATCTTGCATAAACATAAGACTTGCCTACATGAATTTAAAATTGTAGGAGGTGTTAGTTGGTGGCCACCCCCGGGCAATTGTATGTCTAACAGTCGGGTGATTTATCCTATCTTGTGGAGGTAAACCAAATACTCATTATCGCCTTATATTTAGGTCGTGCTTTGGGCCCTAGCCAAAGCTCCTTAGATTTAGGTTCTGAGGTTGCTTCTCCCCTTTGCAGGCTATAAGTATAAATCCTTACCTCTTAGGCATTTCCATGATCTTGTATCATGGAATTGTAAGCCCTGCATTTCTAATAAAAATTCAACTTAAATAAATTAATTCAATCTCAAAAATGTAAAGCCCAACCATAGAGTAGTTTGGGATGCTTACTAGGCTACCTAGTATCTTAAGCATCCCCTACTTGTTTCCATTTGGCTTTGATAAGAACTCCCTCCTCTTGATCAATCACACTTGACTTTCTAAAAATAAACCAATTGATTGATAGTCCTACATTTTCAAAATCTTTAGAGACAATGATCATTTGCCTTAATCGAGAGTATTCCTAATGAATCTCATTCCTTAGGATGTAATTAACTATGGGAGCTTGCCCCTGTAGGGAACTTAACGAACCTGATTTAAAATTAACCCTACTTTACTTTTTCATGTAAAGTAGGGAAAGAATCTATGGTACATACGCAGACCCAATGTCCTTAGGAGTCTTTATTGACGTGATTAGGTCCATTGTAGGGTGGTGACTTTTATCTTTTGAGATAGTACACCTCTCCTCAATGTCATACTCAATCACCCTAATAAGAACATCTGCGGATCTACGTGGTATCCAAATGCAAAGAGTATATTTTTATCTTTATTTTATCCACATAGATTGAAGATGGAAGTATACTCTTAGAAAAATGAAATTAAGTTTTCACCACAATAGGCAAATTTTCCTAACACTCCTAAGGCATGACATATTCCTATGGCTAACTCTTATAAGTCTCTAGGGCTGGGTTGAGTGTTCACCTAATCACTAGATGTGTTTTAAGTGTTCACCTAATCACTAAATGTGTTTTAAGACTAAGGAACTCTTAAAGTCTAAGAGAAGTCCTATGTCTAAGATGGAGGGGTTGAGAGCTCATTCTAAAAATGAGGTCAACAAAACCCTAAAGACATTTTGGAGATAATGGCAATTCTACAAGAATTGTTCACATCTTTGGCAACATCTCATTCGATGGATAGGGTGAAACTATCACTTGAAGAGGCTGCCAACATCACTCATGATAAGCTAGCTCATTAGGACTTCCCCAACCACATAGACCATGAAGACACGGCTAAGGCTAGTACTATAAGTCTCTAATGAGGTGGAGAGGTATTTCACCCAAACAATCACTTCTACCATAAGTAGTCTCAGCAACTTTGGCAATGCTAACCATCAACGCATTTTATTTTCTACATTTTCTTAGCAAAGATATATAAAATGTGCTCTTTTATAATCATAGAAAAAGATAAGATAAATTTGTTGTAGCTTTTTTTCTTATGTTATCTTTAATATTCTTCTACTCTTCCCCGAACAAGTTCTTCGGATTGCCTTTTAAACCCCCTTAATAATTTCTTTACGCTGTATCTTTTTTATTAAAAACCTTAATGGCGGAATGATATTCTGTCATAATTATTTTAAAAAACATTTAGAGGTAATCCGACATTAATGCACTCTGAGATATAGCTACTTTGAAGCATGTAGTCAGGATTTAAGGCTTACATAGTGTTATAATGTCAAGCCTAACTATTTTGATTAATTGGAGATGCATTGTTGATTTAGTCTTTACTTTTGCAGTCGAGCTTGGTGATGAGCTTGCTGGGGAGTCATAGTGGGCAGCACGCCACCTGTTTGGGGGTTTGGAAGTAGTGTCCCTTATTTTTTTTATTTTGGTATAGTGCTTTGGTGCTATAACATGAAGGCCATGATTTAGAAATGGAGAATGCAATGCCTCAATGCAAGGAGGACAACAACATGGCATCAGGATTCATGGATTTCCACCAAAAAGAAAGAGTACACATCGCCGCAATGTTAGGACTTGGGCACCAGTACAAAAAGAGAGAGAGAGAGAGAGGCATGCGCCTTTGCATTGCAGTAACAATGCCGCAAGGCTAGAACCCTTGTGGAAGAGCCTGAAAAACACTGGCATCGATGCCTGAGCTCTAGAGTCGTGATGTCACGGTGCTACGAAATGACATAGTTCTTAGGCATTTTTTTGCAATTTTTAAAAACTTCTTTTACAATTTTCTCCATTCTCTTTGTTGACGTTACTTTTGGAGTGAGTTTTCAACCTTCCCATCTTAGACTTAGGAGTCTTCTTGATACAAAGACTTTCCTAGTCATAAGACACTTCCAGCACTTAGGTGAACACTTAACCTAAGCCTAAAGACTTAGAAGGGTTAACCATAGGATTAGGTTATGCCTAAGGGATTAGGATAATCCACCTACCCTATAACCCAAATTCAGTCCATGTTCACCTTCTCAAACCAAACCTCAAATCCAATTCAAATATCAAATTCAAATCTAAATTCCAAGTCAAATGATTAAAGCCCATGATCAAATCCAAACTAAAAATCAACCTAAGCTCTATGATTTTATCTTATGGACATAACCTTAGCCAAATTTAAATAAATCCAAACTCAATTGATTTTTTCAAATATCAGTTCAACCCTTCAATCAATCTATCAAACTTACAATTAAACTCAATTCTAAACCAATTTGCTAAAATCTATAATCATAGCAAATCCTACCTAAGCTATGTGACTTAATTTCATGAACTTAGCCAAAATCCCATCCAAATCAATCCAAAAATCAATTGATTTTTTTATAATCAATTTATATCTTCAGTCATCTTCTTAAATATAAATCAAATCTACATTCAAATGATCAAAACTAAAGCAAACTAAATCAAAATCCAAACCTAAACCCTATGACCTACCTTCATGAGCCTAGCCAAATCTTAACCCAAATCAATCCAAACTCAATTTATTTTCTCATAATCAATTCATATCTTCAATCATATTCACAAATATAAATGAGATATACATTTAAATCATTAAAACTAACTCAAACTTAAGCCACATGACCCAATTCCATGGACTTAGCCAAATTCCTTCATTCCAAAACCCAAATTCAATTGATTTTCTCATGAATCGATTATTCCTTCAATTTTCATCCCAAATATAAATAAAATCTACAATCATCTAGCCAAACGAAAATCAACCCAAGCCAAACCAAACCTTGACCCTTTTAACTTGAAATATCTAAATGAACCAAAACTCATCTAAACCCAAATCAATTGAAATTGAGTTTATATATCAATCCCAAATCCATATATAAACTCAACTAAATCAAACTCAACCCAAAATCAAACCAACTAAACCCAATTGGTTCTCTTGACCCAATGTGGCCAATTCGACCTATTTGAGCCAAGTTCTAATCCTACCCAAATTGGATTGAACCAAGCCCACCAAGACCTCCTATCATGATTGTTGATCACTCTAAGTTAATCAATTATCATAAATTGGGTCAAGCCAAGTCGACTTGGTCTTTTGACCAAGTCAACCCTCTTAACCCATATGAACCCAAACTAGACAAATTGCAACATAAGCTAAATCCATTGAAACCAATGATTCATACCAACTCAAAATTAACGTTTGAACATAACTTGACCTTCAATTGAGCGAAACCTAACCCAATTGGCCATCTTGACCCAAGTTGATCTAAATTGACCTAAAAGACTAAATTTGGTCAAATCAAATATAAACCAAATTGATTACAACCAATGGCTCAAGCTCATTCCAAATTGATTGTTGAACTTTACCAAAGCCCAATTGAACCCAATTGACCCACTTAGCCCAAATTGACCTAAAGGGTCAAATTGGCCTAAATTAAAACCAAACTCAAATTGATTGAAACCAAAGCCTACAATCATCTTTAATTGGTCAACCAATCCCAAACCAACACTTAACCCAAGCCAATTTGGCCAATTCGGTCAAATTAGTCAACTCAACCCATTTGACCCATTTAAACTCAAATGAGTAAAAATCAAATCTAAGCCAAATCAAACCAAACAAATGAGACAAATACATCCCAAATGATCATATAAACTTGATCCAACCCTTGGTTTGACCCAATTTGACCAATTTGTCAACTTGACCCAACCTAACTCAATTTGACATAAATGAGTAAAATTAAGCCAAACCTTACCAAATGAACTCCAAATCACTTAAAATTTGGGCTAACCCACTTTTGACTCATTTCAAATCTGTCCAAATCAAATTCAATGCCAAATGACCATTCTACCATTGGGTCAAGGGTCATATGAGACAAATCACCTATGTAAGTGGTCATTTCCATTCCTTGGTCACTTGACACTCTCCCATTAGTCCACCTAGGATACTACCTAACCTGGCCCAAGAGGTGGTTGGGTCGACCATGACCCATGGGAGGTGAAATCGCCTCACCATTCTCATTGGTGCAGTTAAAACACCATGGACACCCACTAATCTCCCTTGGCAGCCACCTCCCAAGCCTTGGCCAACCAAATCGAGCCACCTAGGATGATTCTCTATCATTCCCAACCATCATCGACGATCAGATATCCACAAGAAGCCAAATCAAGCTAAGCCATCTAATCTTGGGAATGAGGGGGTATACCCCCCTCATTTCAATCCAAAATGAGCATGTGAGCTTAGGGCATCCTGAGTGAGAGCAAAAGCATCATCAATAGAGTTTCCTAGAGCTTTTAAAAAACCCCCGAGCCTCCATATTCTTGGTCTTCTTCAAGCCAAAATAGGACATCCTCCCCTCGATTTCCATTTTCTCAAACCGCAACCTAAGTGCAATTAACCTTGCACACACCATCTCAAAAGCCAATCGAGCATGAATGAATCATCTTCCAAGCTTCCTAATGACCAGAGGGTGGATTTTGATCAACGTCGGCCTTCCAAACTTTGGGTGTTGCTCTTTCGAGCAAGCCACCTCAAATTGGAGCTCGTACTGATCAAAAGACCTTCTTCTCCACTAGACAAAGCTTCCTCAATTGAATTTATCACTAGTCTTATGCTCCAGTGAGGTATGCCATTAAAACCGACCTTGGGTGAAAAATTTGTTGGAGCTTTTTGAAGGAAATGTCCATCTCATGTGATCTTGACTGTTGGATCCCCTCTGATCGATGTCGTGATGCTATGGGATCCGTTTGGAGTCAATCCGAGCCTGGGTGAGCTCAGATCACACGAGCAATGGCAGGCGGACTCCGTTCTCCCTCGCTCGAGTGATGATAGATCATGCACCATTCTTTCTATGTGATCAAAATGGACGTACATGATTAGATCTGATTTAATCCTACTAAGACACAAGATTAATCATGGTCGTCCAATCTTATAATTAATGACACATGAGAAAGCATGTTCTGCCATCGCCATGCAAGCACTGACTAGGATTCTTTTTAATAACCAATCCCATAGCGCCACATGAAAAGCACAACGTGTCAACGTGCCACATGGCACTGATGGGATTAAGGGTTAATTAGGCTTAATTAATATGTTTTAATGGCTATAATTTGTAAAAATCATAACTAATTATAGAAAAATAAAAAATATAAATAAACACTCATTTTAAAGGTATTTGAGAGGAGAATTTATTAAAAATGTTCTTAATTAATTTTAAATAGTAGTTAAGTCTTAATAAGGGTTTAATTATAAAATTAATTAGCTGAATAATTCCTTAATTACTTAAGCAATTAATCTCAAACTTTATGGGTAAATTTAATGGGATGACCTCTGCATCCCATGATTTTCTTGGGATTTATTGCTTAGTTAAATAGGAAAATTGACTAATCAAGCTTTAATTACTCTCATAAGTTAATTAATCATTAATTAATCCCATGAATAACAATAAATTAATTAATTAAGTTGTTAATCATTATTCAATAGTAAATGAACCCATGGGATAAGGTTAGGGCTTCCTTCCTAATCTATTTCCCTAAGTTCATTTCATTAATTAAATCAATCAATGCTTAATTAATTAATTAAACTACTTATTTAATTAAATTAAAATTATAATCATATCAAGTTTTAATTAAGTAAATCTTGGGTCAACCTTTAGGTGTTCAATAACCTAAAGAGGTCTTAAGAAAATTATGGTTAACCCACATGTGTGGAAAAACTATAAAAGTACATAATTAAGTTTCTTAGCTTAATTAACCTTTAATTGTGAGCCAATTGCATTAGGCTCTTTTATTTCTTAGGATCATTACAAATTATATTTTCTATGCATATCATGTTGGCTCATAATTATTTGGTTAACTACTTTAAGGTGACATAAGAAAGGATTAATTATTGTATTTAATGCATACCATAACTTAATTAACTCATAAAATCAACTTAATTACATTTCATTAAACTAAATTACTTAATAAGCATGGAAATGGGTTAAGAACAACAAATCTCTTTCTCACATCCTTAAATCAGATCAAAACATGAAATTAAAAATGGAATTAAAGAAGCTTTGGTTTACTTTAAATAGTTTTATTTGAAATGATTGTCCTTAAGAATTAATTTAATTGAATGAAATCATGTGTTTATATTTATTTATTGCTTTCCAATCATGTTAAATGTTGTATGTCATTTGAAATTGTGCATTCATCTTTTTAAAATTAATTAAATCAAATGGTTTCCTTTCATGTAAACTTGCATGGTTTGGATTAATTTATAATATGTGTGGCTATTATCACTAATAAATTGAAATTACTTTTCAAAATTTATAAATCAATTACATTGATTAGAGTGATAGTAGTTATGGATACATATAGGTTTGCATGTGCTTATAGCTTAGATATGTGGAGTAAAGTTTTCTCTTCCTTAATTTATATGTGGTTTTACATGTATTTGAATGTTGCTAAGTATATAGTCCAGACATCCTGGGAATACGAGCCTTTAAGTTGCCCCAAGGAGGTCATTAGATTACCTCACTTCCTTGGTTAATAGCAATACATACTTATTTGATTTTATTTACATGTGTTTCTACATTAAAATTAGGATATGACTTTAATCCACATGCATAAGTGTTTCAATCAAATAAAAGTACAATCTTCGCATAGTTTTTCTCCTTTTATTTATGTATACATCCATATGTATTGAGAAAAGCAAGTGTTTAGTCTAGACATCCCAGGTATACGACTCTTTAGTTAGCCCCAAGGAGGTCATTTGATTTCCTAACTTCTCTGGTTAACAATGGCATGTACTAGCTTATGTCTCTTATATATGTGTGTGTGTATTTAATTATGGAATTAGAACTCATTTTCTTTTATCAAGGATACATGCATTCATAATTGTCTAAGTGATTGAATCAATTAGCTATATGATTTAGAGCTTCCTTTTTTATGTTCATGTATATAAATCTACATATGTTTGAATACAAATGGGTATATAGTTTGGACATCCTGGGAAGATGAGGCTTTAGCTAGCCCAAAAGAGGTCATTTGATTACCTCACTTCTCTGGTTAACAATGACACGTGCCTATCTAATTTCATCCCTATGTATTTTGTATAAGAATTTGGATAGAGCTTTAAATTAATATGATTAAATAATTTAATCAAAAATAAAAATATAAATTTTAAGTATATATCCACATTCATCATTTAAGTGTGCTAAAAATATGTTGCATGTATACATACACTTAGGATTAAAATCATATGCATGTTACATGTGATGGAAAGGAATGTTTGATATATGTCATGTGATAGTAATTCAAACAAATTAATCTTAAGATGTATTTCATATTGAATGAGGTTATTTAAAGTGAACCTAAACTTAGGTTTAATTTAAAATGTGTAATAAGTCATTCACTAATGAGAACTAAATCAAATCAATATACTTTAGAAAGTGACTTTAAGGTAGGGATGAAAGAGGGCAATCCTCTTTCTTCTCTTTATAACACTTAGTTGCTAAGTGTAATCATATGAAATAAAAGAAAACATAAATTAAAATTATCAAATCAATTAAACAACTTTAAGTGAGACCAACCTTTCATGTTAAATTGAACCTTTCTAAACTTAGAAAATACAACTCTAATGCTTAGTAAGACACATCATACAAGCCTTAACATACACATTAGAATTAAGTCACCACTTCTAGCGCTATGTTAAGATGGTGTATGATGTGATGTATATTTTGTTTTATGATGTATTGTTTCAAACTGGATGTTATGGTGTACGTTTCATAGACTGGATGGTAGGCTGATATTAGCCTGATCATATTTTCTGCAAGGGATTATTCTTAAGGGATGCTTAAAAATAAATATAAATTCTCTCTTTGCAGGTTGCTCAAACCCTAAGCATAATCCAAGTTTGGATAGGTGGGATTGGTTACCCATGTGCAGGGTGCTAAGTTCAAATTATATATATATAATTATTTTGGATTGTATGTGTGTTTAGCTAACCTTTATTTTGTACGTGTAGTAAGATTTACTTTTTCCTATATGAATGTAATTTTGCAATAGAAACTAGGATTAATGCTATTGGGGATTAGGATGAGCAGTTGCTAAAAGGATTTATCCTGGGGTGCCTTATGATGCCTTTGAAGCAAGCGCATTCAAATCGAGAGAAGGAAGACAAAAGATATGAAGAAATGGAGGAAAGAAGACCCCCATAGCATGTGTTCAAATTCTAATTGTAATTATTCTTTCATATTCAGGGTTGCATAAGGGTAGAGCTTGACTACCCATGCTTTCTTTTGAGTTATGGTGCATTTGCCGACTCTTATTCTTTCATGATAGTTATAAATTTAATTGATGTTATGTTTGAACTGCGCATTAGAATGACATGTTTTCCATAGTTTCTTTATGTTTGATGCTTTAATGTGTGGCCCAGATGTGATTAGGTTCTTATGAAAAAAATAAAATTCCTACCCAACTAATCACTTATAATTAAATTCTAAATAACTCATAATCTCACCATAAAGCTTAGGTTATAATCAAGATAATTAAAAACTTTAGCAACCTTGACCATTGCAAACCAAAAGACATCCCCTTGGTTGGATAGTCCTACCTTATGGTTGGTAGACTACTCCCTTTGGATTAGTGAATCTGAATTAAGTCTAGGCCTCCATGGCCTCTACTCAATGCAATCCATCACATACCGATGGGATCCATCATAATAAAAAAAAATCTAAAAATGAAATTAATCTTGACTATCTTTGAGTTGATCTAAGTCCCCCAATGACATTCACTCAATAGTTAGCCCTAGTTTGGGTTTGATCCGTTGCCTTGCCAATGGGTTACCCTAGCAACTAGTCCTTACTTTGGAGAATGTAAGTATACTATGTTTTCTTCCTAGTACAGCTGCTGCACACCGAAAGGCATCCCTTTGGTTAGTTAGTCCTATTATGTGGTTAGTAGACTACCCCTTTGGATTGGTTAATCTGAGTTAGGTCTAGGCCTCCATGGCTCCTACTCAGTACAATCTATCGCAAACCAACATGGTCCATTTCACAATTCAAAATTAAGAATCTGAAACAAATTCAACCCTCCTCCCTCAGTGGAGTGAAACAAACAAAACAAAAAATAATCAATCAATCCAAATCAAAATCTTTCGCTTCTCCTCAGTAAGATGCATATCTTTCTAATTCCCTAACAGACTTAGAATTTTAATCCCTCATCGGATTTCATAACCTTTCCTCCCTTGTGGTTGACTTGAACTTGCCTCCCCAGTGGAGAGTTCACTTTTATATCCTCGGTGGAGTCAAAATAAATGCAATTTAACAAAAAAAAAAACAAATTAAATTAGATCATTTTTTTCTCACCAGTGAGAATGAAATCAAACCTCTCATCCCCTTTGTGGATGATTTGAACTTGCTTCCCTAGTGGAAGATTCACATACTCTATCCCTGCTGGATTCCTCCTTCCCTCTCTTATGTCCTTGACATGAGTAGAGTCAAATTGCACTAAGCTTTGGATTCCTTCTACACCTTGTGTTAGGAGTAGATCATCTCTGTTAGTTCCTGTGATTGTTCGATGTTGTTGACCATTTGATTCACCAATCTATGTGTCACACCACACCTAGGGCCTTTATTGACCTCATTTTTAAGATGAGCTCTCAACCCCTCCATCTTAGACATAAGACTTCTCTTAGACTTTAAGATTTCCTTAGTCTTAAGACACATCTAGTGATTAGGTGGACACTCAACCTAGCCCTAGAGACTTAGAAGAGTTATCCATAGGAATAGGTCATGCCTTAGGGGTGTTAGGAAAATTTGTCTACCCTATAACTTGAAACGCTCCTCACTTCCTTCCTTCAAGTCAAACTCCAAATCAAATCAACATCAAAGCTTAAATCAATTCCAACTTAATTGATTTTCTCCAAACTCAAATCACTTCCAAATGATTGAAGCCTATGATTGAAATTCCAAGCTCAAAAATCTTTCCTAAGTCACTTTGATTCCCTCTTATGGACTTAGCCTAAATCAAATCTAAATCAATTCAAATTCAAGAAATTATTTCACAACCCATTTATATTCTCATTTATATTCACATATATGAATAAAATATAAATTCAAATCAATCAAACTAAATTCAAAATTCAAATCCAAATCAAAAAATCTTTCCTAAGTCCCTTCGATTCTCTCTCATGGACTTATCCTAAATCAAGTCTAAATCAATTCAAATTCAAGGAATTTTATCATGACCCATTTATATTCTTATTTATATTCACAAATATAAATGAAATATAAATTTAAATATAAAAAAATCAATTCAAAAATCAAACTCAAATTCAATCAAAATTCAACCTACGCCTTTTAAGTCAAAGTCTTGAACTTAGCCAAATCAATTTCAAATCAAGAAAAATCCTTGATTTCTCTTCTTGATTCAATCAGTCCTTCAATCATGAATCCAAATATAAATACAAACTTCAATCATCAAACCAAACCTCAATTCAAAAATCAACCCAAGTCAAGCTCATGTTCACCCTTTTGAACTTGAATTTGTCAAATGAATCAAAACTCATTTGACTTCAAATCACTTATAAATGGATTTATATTTCAATCATAAGTCTATATATGAGTTCAATCAAACTCAAATCAAGCTTTGACCAAGCCATTTGACCTACTTAGGCTCACTTGACCCAAAGTGGCCTAAAGTTCCCCTTTTGAGCTAAATTCTAATCCTACACAAATTGGATTGAACTAAGCCCAACTAAACCTCTCATCATGATCAACAATCATCATGAGATGATCAATCACTCAAAATTGGGTCAAACTAAGTCAAACCTAAGGGTTGACCAAGTCAACACTTAGAAAAAATGATATCCAACGTAGCCAAAATCCACCATAGGCCAAATTGATTGAAACCATTGATCAAAACTCATTCATAATCAATGTTTGAACTTGAACAAGTCAACATTTGAGCCTAACCTAGCCCAAATGGCCACTTGACCCAAGTTGACCTAATTTGACCTAAAAAGTCAAAATATGTCAAAACTTGATCTAAGCCATATTGATTGAAATCAATGGGTCAAATTCATTCTAAAATGATTGTTGAACTTGACCAAAGCCTCAATTGGCCAACAAGACCTAACCTAGCCCAACTGACCATGAACCCTACTTGACCTAAAAGGTCAAATTGAGCCAAACTCAAATATAAACAAAATTGATTGGAAACAAAGATATCAATCCATTTCAAATGACCAACCAAACATAAACCAACTCATGACCTAACCCAAATAGGTCAAATGGATCAAATTGGTCAACTTGACCCACTTGACCTAAATGAAATCAAATGAACCTAATTCAAATCTAAACCAAAGTGAATGAAACCAAAGATGCCAAAACATTTCAAATGGTCATATGAACCTGACCCAACCCTTGGTTTGACCTAATTTGACCAATTGGTCAACTTGACCCAAGTTGACCCATTTTGATCTAATGGGTCAACATGAGCCAAATCACATCAAACCAACTCCAAATTTAGTGAAACTTGGTCTAACCCATTTTCCAATCATACCAAACAAATTCAAGATGAAATCAAGGTCAAATGACCATTTTACCTCTAAGCCATAGGGTAACCTAAAATCAAAACCACTTGAAATTTGGTCAATTCCTTTTCATGGACACTTGACATCCTCTTAGTGGACCAAATTGGCACTAATGGATATGATGCACATGACCCAATGGGTTTGGGTCAACCAAACCCAACCCAAGGTCAAAATTGACCACCCCCATGGAAATGAGCACATGGGATTCCTTCTTCCACCTTATTTTGTACATGGCAAGCTCTACACTCCTTCTCTGGCCAAAATCGAATGCCATGCCCTTCAAAATGGCCAAAATAACCCACTCAATGTAGTGAATTTGATCAAAATGGTACATGCAATCACGGTCATCCGATTGCTCTAGGGGGAGATATACTCCCCCTAATTTCATTTCAATCAAAGACTCTTTAATTTGATTGAGCTTAGGGAAGCCAAAGGAATGATTTCCAAGTCTCCCCAAGCTTCCTAGCATGAGTTGGAATTTTCCATTTCTCGATTTTCTTAGACTGAAAACAAGGGGACTCCACTTAATTCCATCTCATCCAATACTCAAAACCAGTCTAATTCCTCCTTCGAGCACCCTTAGAGGATCAAATCGAACTCACCCCAACCTTCTTCCAAGCTCCAAAGGCAAAGGAGGTGCTACTTCAATCAAGATCGAGCTCAATTAAAGGGTGACTTCAAGGCCTCAAAACTTCAATAAGGCTTCGTCTCTACTATACGAAGCTACTTCAAGGGAATCGAGTGCCAGTGATAGCCTCCGACGAGGTATGGCATTAAACTGAGCTTAAATTAGCCATAGTGTGATCTTTTGTGAAGCGAAGTTTCATCCCATGAGAAGCTAGTCATTAGATGTAAACTCCTTTGCATGGTGTTGGTGTGGGTTGAATTTGGATTCAATCTAAGCTCAATCAAGCTCGGATCTTCCCCTAGAAGATGGATGATGGCCATCTCCCGTAGGGAAAATTAGAGATAGATCATGGGTCATCCATCAACGTATTTTGGATGGACGACCATGATTAAGACACGTAGATCGGTCGTTTTAACCCTTAAGAACCGTGGGCTTGATCTCAGCCATATGATCCTTGATCTGACGGACGAGGAGAAAGCGTGTAGCACCATCGCTGACACGGCACTATGATGTGACAACTTTAATAGCCTCTCTCATCATGCCACATGGAAAGTGCGCATCGCGTCAACCTCCACATGACATCGACGGAATTAACTATTTAATTAAAGGATTAATTACCTAATTAATCATGAAATCTTCAAATATTCATATCTAAGTGTAGAAAAATAAAAAAATATGAAATAAATTGCATATGAAAGATTTTGAATGTAGAATATTATAAAATTGATTTTGATGGATTTTGGCCAGTGTTATTTTCTGAATTTGGGCATTATTAGGAATGTAATTAGGCTAATTACTCTATGATTATTCCATTAATTAATCTCAAACTTCTTATGTGTATTTAGTGGGATAACTTCTGCCTCCCCTAATTTTCTTGAGATTTATTAATGATTTAATTAGGATAATTGCTAGATTCATTCCTAATTACTCTCTTAATATAATTAAGCTTAATTAAGTGTGTAATCAGTGGTTTAATCCTTAGATTGAGTTAATTAAAGTTTGTTTAAATGAACAGGAGGTTTAGGGAATAATTTTGGGATATTTTCCTTAAGATATTCTTTAAACCACCTCTTTCTTCCTTAATCTAAATTTAATTAAGGATTAATCCACTAATTACCTACCTAATTAATCTGATAAAATTCTAAAACATTCCAGAACTTAACTAAATCATCTTAGGTATATGCTTAGGTGTTCAATAACCTAAGTGCATTAAGGAAATCAAAATCCTACTCACATGTGTGGGAAGGGTTATGAAATTACTTAAATTAAACTCTTTAGCTTAATTAATCATTAATAATGAGCCAATTGCATGAGGCCCATTTCTTTCTTAGGTGCATTGTTGATTTCAATTCCTTGTGTGGTTTTATGTCATCCATTGGCACATAATTATTTTGTTAAGCATGCTAAGGTGGTATAGATAAGGGGTAATTAACACACTTAATTCACACCTTAACCTAAACAAAATATAAAAATCACCTAATGATCCTAAGAACAAACTAAATTAACTTACATATGGGGGAAACGGGTTAGGACTAGCAAACATTCTTTCACATTTCCTAAATTAAACATAAAGCAAATTCAAAACAAAAATCACATTAAACAAATGTTGATTCACTTTGAACTTTCTTATTTCATAGGATTGCCTTTAGGAATTAATTAGGGTGAATGAGTTTACATTTCTTTCATTACTTTATTTCTTTCCTAGCATGCTAAATGTGTATGTAATATGAAAAATCATACATCCATCCCTTTTAAAAATCAAAGTTGAAAATGAAATGTTTTCTTTATGTCAAATTGCATGGGTTGGCTAAAGTAAAAAATATGAATGACTATTATCACTATTAAATCTTAAATTGTTTTGAAAACTTATAAATCAAATATCAAAATCGAAAGGTATGCTACATATACTTTATTTATAAGCTTGCATGTGAATATAAAAATGTGTCTTATGTTTGCTTCCTTTCTTTCTTCTTAACATAGATTTGAATAAGATTTGCAAAGTATATAGTTCTTTTAAAAGAATATAACACTTACTTAAAATCTACTCTTATCCTCTTCCATGTTATAACTTAAGAAGTATCTTTACATTTACATGCATAAATTGTATAAACAAACCAAAAATTAAATAAACATAAACTTTGCATCTTTCTTTTTTCCATTTATCTTTTTTGTACATGCATATGTATTTAAGGAAAGTGGTATATTAGTCTGGACAATCTCGGGGTTGCGAGACTTTAAGTAGCCCTAATCAGGTCTTGTACCTTACACCCCTGGTGCTAACAATGGTGTCGTACTCACTTATGCCTTTCATACATACACATGTGCATATGAATAAAGGATAAAAGAAATCCGCTTTTCTACTTATTGAAAATAATGCATCATAAAATATTCCAATTTTCTTAAGTAACATTTTTTAGCATTCAACATAAAGCGTGCTAAACATTTCCACTTGTATGTATAGATATGCTTAGGATTCATCCATACACATGTTATACATGTTGGGAAAGAAATGAAGTGATGTGTATTTTATGATATTAGTTCACTTTACTTAATCTTAAAATGCCTTTCTTTTTGAATAGGTTTGTTTAAGGAAAATCTAAACTTAGGATTAATTAAAACACATAATGAAACATTCACTAAATAAAACCAAACATCAACCTACTTTAGAAATTACTTAACATAGGGAAGGAAAGAGAAGTTTTCTTCTCTTTTCCCTCTTGTTACAACTAAGTAATTAATTATAGGATTCACTCAAACCTAATCAAATTATAAAATAAAATAAACCCAAAATAACAAACAACTTAAATTGAAACCATCCCCTAAGTTGAACGTTTTCAGACTTAAAAAATCTAATCCTTATCTCGTAGCTAAGTATACCACACAAACCTTAATGACACACACATTAGACAAAGTCACCATTTCTAGCTTTAGGTTAGGGTAGTGCATGGCTTGATGTTTGCTTTTATTTTGTGATGTATTGTTTCTAGTCTGGATGTTAGGGTGTATGTGTTAGACTGAATGGTAGGATGATTTAGTCTAATCATTATCTTCTGCGGGGGATTGTGCTTAAGGGGTGATGTAATAAAAATATAACTACTTTTGTTGTGCAAGTGCTTATACCCCTAAGCATAATCCAATAGGCCAGGTTAATTTTGTTACCCATGTGTGGGGTGCTAAGTCCAATATACATGCTTGGGATTTGTATGGTTTGTTTAGCTAATCTCTCTTTTGCAAGTGTTAGTTAGATTTACTCTTCCTTTTATGTAATTTCATAATTAAGATTTTGGAATGATTGTTATGGGAAATTAGGATGAATATTGGTCATAAGATCTCATCTTATGTACCATGTGAAGCCTTTGGGGCAACCACATTCTAACCATCCAAAAGGAGGAACCAAAAAAGAAAGATGAAAAATGAAAGAAGAAAGAAGAAAGAAGAAAGAAGAAATGAAGAATGAAAACCCCTCACAATATGAATTTCCTTACTTAATTGTAATTAAATCATTTGTAATCTAACTTGTATAAGGGTAGAACTCGGCTATCCAATTTGTTCTCGGGTTTATGCGGTGGTGCCCAACCATAAATGACCTTTTATTCTTTTACGTTAGCTTTATAAAATGTTTGATGTTTTATTTAGTTAGCTTGTGCATTAGAAATGACATGTTTCCTTAGTTTCTTCATTGCTTGATGTATGGCCTGGATGACGATTAGGCTCTTAGGAAATAAGTAAATCTTTCACCAAATTAAATAACTCAAAATTTAAAATAAACAACTAATAACCTCACTAAAGCTTAGGCTAAAAATCAAGATAAAATAATTAGCAATCCCTTAGCTAGATGTGTACTTTCTTTTCTAATATCATGCATAAAAGCATATTATTTCACTCTTGATTGGAGGGCTTCCACCTTTGCTAGAGAACTTGGCTTGACCTGTGAGAGCCATGGTGGAAACACATCTCCTTATCTTACTAATTTTAGCCCATAATCTAATTTCTCATGCATTAGACATAAAGAATCCTAAAGCCTGTGCCAAATTGATTATCCAAAATAAAAATAAAACATGTGAAAATTTTACATTAGATTTAAGTCATTTAATTCATGCCCTACATGATCTAGTCTCTTTAGGGAGTGTGTTTAAGGACTTAGTCTCTTTCTAAAGAAATAAGAACCTGGCTATCTTGCATAAACATAAGACTTGCCTACATATTTTAAAATTGTAGGAGGAGTTAGTTGGCGGCCACCCCCATGTGGTTGTAAGTCCAACAGTTGGGTGGTTTATCCTCTCTTGTGGAGGTAAACTGAATACCCACTTTTGCCTTATATTTAGGTCATGCTTTTGGCCCTCGCCAAACTCCCTAAATTTTGGTTTTGAGGTTGCTTCTCCCCTTTGCATGCTATAAGTATAAATCCTCACCTTTCAGGCATTTCCATAATCTTGTGTCATGGAATCATAAGCCCTAGCATAACAGATTAATTCAATTTCAAAAATTTAAAGCCCAACCAAAGGGTAGTCTAGGGTGTTTACTTGGATTTCTAGTATCTTAAGCATCCTCTACTTATTTTTATTTGGCTTCGATAAGAACTCCCTCTTCTTGATAAATCCCACTTGGCTTTCTAAAAATAAACCAATCAATTGATAGTCCTACCTTTTTGAAGTCTTTGGAGGCAATGATCATTTACCTTAATCGAGAGTATTTCTAAGGAATCTTGTTCCTTATGATGTAATTAACTATGGAGGCTTTCCCCTACAGGAAACTTAACAAACCTGGTTTAAAATAAACCTCACTTTACTTTTTCATGTAAAGTAGGGGAAGAATCTCTAATATATATGTACTCTCATTGTCCTTAGGAGTCCTTATTCAGGTGATTAGGTCCATTGTAGGGTGGTGACTTTTATCTTTCAAGATAGTACACCTCTCCTCAATGTCATACTCGATCACCCTAATAAGAATATATGTGGATCTACGTGGTGTCCAAATACAATGAGTATATTTCTATCTTCATTTCATCCATATACATTGAAGATGGAAGTATACAATTAGAAATTAAAATTTTCACCACAGTCTTGAAACCCCTATTAGGTCCCCCAATAGGTAAAAATAAATTAAATAACGAAAGGAGATGACTAAACTTAGAACCTATTTATCACTAGCTTGGTGAGGCCAGGTTCATCCCATATTCAACAAAGTTTCAATAAAATTCAAACTAAGTAAAGTCTTTTGCAAAATTTTTCAAAAGCACCTTTTCTAAATAAAATCATTTTTGAAATGCACTTCTCATAACATAAAGTTTACAAAAAACAAAATTTTCAAATCTATTTTCAAATAATAAAGATAATCAAGCCTCATTTAACATAGTTAAATTTGTTAAATGAGGATCCTTTACAAAAATCAAAATCAAATATGCATCATTAAAACCCTTTTCGTATTTTTCAAAAGCATATTTTGCAAATTAAAATCAATCGATTAACCAACTCCACTTAACATACCTAAATTTGTTAAGTAAGGGTTTCATTTTCAAATCAAAACAAAATGTTAAACACATTTGAAACCTACTTAACATGCCTAAATTTGTTAAGAAAGGATCCCATTTTTAAATAAAAATCAAATCAAACATATCAAACACATAACAACAATCCTCATCAACAAGATGTTTTCAAAGATTTTCAAACATATATTTGATTCTCAATTAGCATACCCAAATTTGCTAAGTGAAGGTTCCAAAATCAATAATCAAACAAAGGATAAATAACAAATTCATCTATAAGGTCTCTCCAAATGAATGAACCCCATTCAACTTACCTAAATTTGTTGAATGTGGGTTCCAAATTAAAATCAAATTCTATGACAAAGTCTCTCCTCAAATATCAAAATCCCTCTAATTCAATAAATCCCAATTAGCATACCTAAATTTATTAAGTGTGGGTTCAAATTCTAAAATCAAGAATCAATGATTGAAGGCAACTATTAAAGAAAGGGTCTGATTCAGTTCTACTTTCAATAAATGCAGAGATAGTAGTTCAGTCCTCCATCCGCTTCTTTAGTTAGTCTTCCATCATGTCTCCTTAAAAGATGATCTTCTCCTTCTCGTCTGGTGTGGATTTGGCCTTGGATCAGGCCATACTCACCAACACCACCATGCATGTCATTCAATTTGGGCATGACTTCGAGGCTGTTCGAGTCACCTGCGAGGGACCAGCCCTCACGATCATCAGCAGAGAGGAGGTGGCAGGGTAGAAGTCACTCCTTCATTTTGAAATCCCATTAGATTCTGAGTTTCCATCATTGAAGAGGAAGGCCATTGAGATTCCCATGATAGTGCTAGTATCAGTCCCGTCTATTTTGGTTTTAGTGCCAGTTGTTATAGTTCCCATCATTCAGTAATTGTTGCTCCCGCTGCAGTCCCAGTGAGGGCTAACACCTCCTCATTGGTTTCCCCATTCCGAAGGGGAAAGCTATCTTGGCCTTCGAGATAGTCTCCCCTACCTTTGAAGTAGGTTCTAGTTCTCATTCTACTCCACTTACCAGGATGCAATGCCGCAATAAGAACTGAAAGGTTAAGCAACACTATGAGCGAGCAGCTAGAGAGGTAGATGAGGCCTCTCATGTTGCTGACGAGGGCTCCGCTTGTGAGACCTCTCTACTCCAGAGTGCTAGTAGGTTTCACCCCCTCTCAGCTTCAAATGGAGAGGAGGACTATAGGAAGATTGGTGCATTGTTTCCACCAAGAACATAGTTTGAGATATCAGCTAGGGAGAGAAGGAAGCCCTATGCCGATCTACGATCAATTCTTCACCAGGTCGGTAGAGCCCATGAATGCTCAGAGTTTGGTACATTGTTTGATTTGAGGACTCTGATCTCTATGAGTGTTATGGATTAGATACACAGAGAGAAAGCCTCATAGGCTAGAGTTGTAGCCCGAGCAGGTAGAAAGGAGAGGAGGAGGTATGCTATATAGTCGACAACCTCCGCTTTGATCAATTTCTCAGATTGGCAAGCTACCAAGGCTGATCATACCGACAACATAGTCTTTACAAGCACTACCAGCTGTAGGAGGAGAGCTCTGGTGGAGAGGCTGTCAGTGTCTCTACCATCACATCGCTCCACTCGTCGATCGCCATCACCTATCCAAGTCCCTCTTTCTGTAGTCCCCACTAAGGTACATAAGTCTGCATCTGGAGAGAGAACATCTTCATTGGTGATCTGGCTAAGGCCTAAGGATCCCACTCCACCCATTCCACCCATTAAGGTGAGGTCGAGCTCTTCTATTTGACATTCCTCCTCAGCCGTGGTAAAGAGGGAGTGGCAACCCAAAAGCATCATAGTCACTCCACCACCACAGACTGCCGTAGAGAAAGAAGGGGATGTCAGCATAGTCCCCAAGGCAGTTGATCCCCCTCGGGAGAGTACTCCATCAGTAGGCAATATATGACACATAGCTTTAGATGAGCACAGTCCTACAACCAGTCATCAACGAGTCTATGTCTCAGCACAGCCGGGCAGAGTAGGCGATCCTTCATTAGATGACTTCCTAAATAGTTACTTTGCTGAAATCAAAAAAATGGATGGGGGTGATCATTCTGATCATGAAGAGGGTAGAGTGGATTTCAACCCCGATGAGGATGACCTATTAGTGGATTCAGCCGAAGTCCACATGGTCGATACTTGAGGATCCCTCCATAGAGACTATCAAAGTCAATAAGGTGTCATGATCGAGGAAGGCGACACCTCTCACTCGACCCAGCACCTCCTTCAACAGCTCAAGCAAAAGGATGAGAATATCAACAGAATGGAGAAGAGGGTTAAGGATTTGTTAGCAGCAGTTCTAGCACTCTAGAACAAAGCTCTAGTTTTGTAGCCCAAACCCATGGAGGTCGATCGGCCTGAGTTCTTACATATCTTAGATCCTCCCAAGAGTACCTCTCTTGTGGATCAAGATAGTGGTAATTTGCATAGGAAGGTCATGTACAATATCTCCATGCATGAGAAGAACATCAAGTAGATGGTAGAACAATAAGTGAAGGATGCATTAGCATAAGCTCGAAGGGGATCATCCATTCCAAAGGGTAGACCTTACTCGGAGGAATTCGTTATAGTGCAATACCCCAAGGGGTTCATGCCTCCATCTTTCATGAGTTTCGATAGTAGTGGGAACCCAAGATAGCACATTGCACATTTTAGAGCTGACTGTTGCAACACCGGTGGCAGTGACACGCTTCTCTTCTATCTTTTCATTAGCAGTTTGTCAGGTGTTACATTTGATTGGTATGTCAAACTACCCAACAGTTCAATGAAGACTTTTGTTGAGTTGGAGCAACTCTTTATCAAGAGATTTACTAGAGCCCAACAGAGGGTAATTGAGGGCTACCTAATTGTGGAGAACAAAAGCCCAATGAGTCCCTTGTTGATTATATTCTCAGGTGGAGTAACCTGAGTATAAAATATGAACCATAACTGTCAGAATAGCATGCCATGGAGATTCTTCTCAAACATATCCATGGCTCGATCATCTTTATGCTCAAGGGCTTTATAATTAAAATATTTGAAAAATTAATCAACAAGGTGGCCAGCCTACAAGAGGAAGCCAAACAATTGCATTTGCAGTACCAATCATTTAAACTCAAGCCATGCAGTACCAATCATTTAAACTCAAGCCGCAGAAAGTGTTTGAGAAGAGGCGAAGGGCAATTATGTTAGTGGACAGAGGAAAGCAGCCAGATTGAGTTTAATTTGAGAGACGATGAGCTCAGCAGCCTCCTTTACCACCTCCGCTCTCACTAACTCGGTTATCATATAGGCCACCACAGCTACCACAGTGGCCACCACCACTGCCTCCACGGTAGTACACCCAGTAGTGGTACTCCTATCCACCTCCAGATAGCTACTAGCCACCTACTCTTCTAGATAAGTTAAACAAACCTTATTCATTCAAGAGAGAGATAGTCAGGAAGATCTTTAAAAATCTCTTAAAGAAACATGATTTCCGGCTACCAAAGCCTAAGAGTTCGGAGGAAGTAGGCAAGAGCGATGATCCTAACTTTTTCCCCTATCATCGCATGTTAAGCCATGTCTTAGAAGATTGCATCACTTTCAAAGACTGACTTGAGCGTAGTTACAAGTTGGGTTCCATAGTTATCCCTAAGGAATACTTGTTAGAATAACCATCTAGTTCTATTAGATTAATCCTTGGGGATACTTGAGATCCTCTTAAGATAAAATAGGGTTAGGATATTTCTTTATCTCGAACCTCTAAAAATATCATCTCTAAGATCAAGAAACTTTCATTATAGGTGCTTAAGGCAGCTCAAACCTCTAACACTAAGGAGGGTTTGTAAGTTTCCAAGGATAACTTGGGGAGAGTGACAGCCCAGTAGTAACAGCAGCTCACCTCACTTTCCCGGGATAGTCTAGTAGCGCAACCACCATCTGAGTCCAGCACTCCCTCCACCGTTGTAGCTACTTCTTCTTATGTTAGGTTCACTTCTATCAGTAGGAGCATTGTATCAATGGATAAGGGCACCAAATCCCTTACTCCACTTACTTTACTTGATTTTTATCATGTACCTCCACCTAAAAGGAAGTCAATGAAGAAAGTAGATTCTACTTACATCTTGTCTACTTTTAATGCTCCTAATTTTATTCCAATGGAAAACTCTCTGAGTCTAAAATAGCTCTAATAATTTCAATCATTTCTCTTTTGATTCAAAATTAAAATTTTCTTTTTTTAATTAATCAGGTTCATGCATTGAGATTGACTTGGAGTTGACCGACTCTGAGGATCCCATAGGAGAAGCTGTAGGTATACCCAATAAGCAGGAAGAACATTTTACCAACCCGCCACATGAAGTCACTGAAGGCAACCTACGCAGTGGCAAAGTTCTACCTCTTAGGGTTGCACTTCAAGATAAGGGTAATCAAGTCATTAGTTCCAGTGAGCAGATAGCCCCTCCACAAAATGCTCTACCTATAGATATGCTTGTGGAGGATTAAGGTAGAGTTGGTTACAATGTCCTAGCTTATCTTAAAAAGTTGTCAGCTAAGTTAATCATATACGACACCCTTGTCTTATCCAAAGAGATGAGAGAATCTCTAATCAAGGCCTTACTTGATCCAGAGATATACTTAGCTCAGCTAACCGTTACTGAAGAGGAGGCATGCCATTCGATGGACATCTTAGGAGTTACATTCAATGATGAAGACTTACTTCTAGGGATGATTGAGCACAATCGCCCTCTTTATGTTATAGTGGTTGTTAACAGATACAGGCTATCTAGAGTTCTGATTGACCCAGGTGCATCAGTCAACATTATGTGTCTAAGAACCCTTGCTTACTTGAGGTTTGATTTCTACAAACTCCAAAAAGAAAGGATGATGTTGAGAGGATTCAATGAATAAGGCGAGAGGGCCTTGAGCTCAATAGTGTTGCCCATGGAGATAGATGATTGGAAGACTGAAGCTAAGTTTCACATTATTGACTCAGATACATCTTTCAATGCTTTGCTTGGGAGATCGTGGATACATGAAAACAACACAGTTCCATCCTCTCTACATCAATGTATAAAATTTATGAGAGGTGGGATCACCTACTATGTCAAAGGAGATCTCAAGCCATTTGCAGTTCATGAGGTCAGCATATACGAGGATGCAGCATACTACCTCCCTTAAAACTAATAAGTTTATTCTCACGAATTTGGCCAATGTTCAAAAAAAAGGAAGAAGAAAAAGAGAGAGAGAAAAATGAAAAAGAAAATAAAAGGGAGCGAGAAATAGACTTGGAGGACGAAGTGGAGCCAGACATTAGATTCCACCCATAGTTCATTACTCTATTTGAACATATGGGTAGGATGACCCGATCTCCACTAGGTAGAGGAAGAGGCCAGTTCAGAGGTAGTCTTAGGGGTGGAAAGCCTCCTTGTTGGCCACCTAATAAGAGATATGTCCCAGCTACCAGGAGTACACCTGCTATCCATATAGACTTAAAATCTAATTGAGAGGATAAGTCTTATATGGTTTGTATGCCAGCCAACTCTTCTCAATAGCAGATTATCTTAGAAGTGACACTTGAGCTAGATAGCGATGAAACTAAAACCAATGACTTAATTAGGCTATTGATTGAGTGTAAGGACTACTTTGCATGGAGTTATGAAGAGATGCCTGGTTTACCCCTTAACATAGCAGTCCACAAACTAGTAATAGAGCCTAGTGCTAATCCTATCAAGCAAGCTCCTAGACGCATGTGATTAGACATTGAATAATAGGTCATTTTTGAAGTTAAGAAACTGATCAATGCTGATTTCATACAGGAAGAAAAATATCATACTTGGTTGGCCAGTGTCATACTAGTTAAGAAGAAGAATAGCCAAATTCATTTGTGCATCAATTTTAGGGATCTAAATAAGTCATGTCCAAATGATGAATTTCCATTACCAATACCAGAACTAATGGTGGACATTACCTCATCTCATGCAGTCTTCTTTTTTATGGATGACTTATCTGGATATAACCAAATAAATATGGCCCTTAAATATAAGAAAAATACTACTTTTTGAACCCCTAGAATCTATTGCTATAAGGTCATGCTTTTTAGCCTTAAAAATGCTGGTGCTACATACTGGCAGGCCATGACTCGAATCTTCGATGAACTCATTAACCATTAAGTCGAATGTTACATGGACGATCTCGTAGTCAAAAGTAAAGAAAAGAAAGACCATCTCTTTGACTTTAGAGTAGTTTTCGAATAGTTAAGATAATTTAACCTCAAAATGAACCTCTTGAAGTGTGTGCATTTGGAGTAACTTCAGGAAAATTCCTTAAGTTTATTGTCCGACACTGTGGAATTGAAATTGACCCATAGAAGATCAAGGAGATATTAGAAATTCCACCCTCTAAAAGTTTAACTCAACTCAGATAATTTCAAGGGTGGTTAGCATATCTAAGACGCTTTATATCTAACCTATGAAGAAGATGCCAACCATTCTCAACACTTGTCAAAAAGGACGTCAAGTTCAAGTGGGATGATAAGTGTCAGCATGCCTTTGAAGACATCAAGCACTACCTGATAACGCTGCTAGTTCTAACAGTGCCTACCTCAGGCAAGCCACTCATACTTTACACAGCTACATTATATGACTCCCTTAATGCTTTGTTGGTCCAAGCTAATGACGATGGGAAGGAAAATATGCTCTACTACCTCAGCCAGCATCTAATCCCTACTGAGGCCAATTATCCACCTACTGAGAAGTATTGCCTAGCTTTAATCTTCGCATCCCAAAAGTTATGATACTACATGCTTTCTCATAAGGTGAACTTTTTCTCTAGGATTAATCCATAGTAATATCTCATGACATGGTCGATGCTATCCGGATGTTTGGTATGTTGGTCCATGATTTTGTCATAGTTTGACTTTACTTTCGTTCCCCTCTATGTGGTGAAAGGACAAACATTAGCAGATTTCTTAGCAGTACACCTACTCTCCGCTTAGTGATAACCTCCTCGATGAACAAATCATGAACTTAAAGGACACTAGCATTCACCGATGGGAGATGTACTTTGATGGTGTGGCTTTCTCTCAAAGAGGAGAAGAACCACAGTCTATTATTCCAGGAATGGTAGGGGTAGGAGTAGTTCTCCTAACTCTGGACCATGATGTGATCAGATTTCCATATCACCTGTCTAATCCTTGCACTAATAATGAAGCTGAATATGAGGTTTGATTGCTAGTCTGGAGTTAACCGTTACTCTAAGCATCCATAACATCAATATCTTCAGAGATTCTTAATTAGTCATCAATCAAATCGCTGGGTCCTATAAGGTTCTAAAGCCTAAACTCCATCACTACCATAAGTACACTATGGAGTTGTTGGCACAAATCCCAGAGGTTATCATTTACAAGATTCATCGAGGAGAAAATGCTATAGTATATGCTTTAGCTAAACTTACCAAGGAGTTGTCATATCTGAAAGATGAGCCCATATCAATAAAGGTTCAAAATAGGCAAGTCTTGTCCCTTTTTTTTTAGGAAAGTCAAGTCAAGTCTTGTCCCTTGTTGATATTAAACTCATCAAAAGGTACTCTCTTGAAGCGGAGGTTGCCATTGCCAAAAGGAACAAGGATCAAGTTTGGAGGCAACCATTCATGGATTATCTAAATAAAGGCAAACAACCTTATGAGAAGTCACAAGCCCATCAGATGAAGCAGAGAGCACTTTCCTATGCTCTCGTGGATGGCACCTTGTATCGGCTATCCTTCGATAATATGTGGTTACATTGTTTAGACAAACACAAACCTTATAAGATCATGACTAAGGTACACTTAGGATTATGTGAAGCTCATTAATCCAATCCAAATATGAAAGCCAAGATCAATAGACTAGGATACGACTGGCCGTCGATGATTACAGACTGCATGGTTGTAGCTAGGTGATGCCACCAGTGTTAGTACACGGTGTGGTCCTACACCAACCACCCAACATTCTACATCTTACATTGGCCTCATGGACATTCAAATATTTGGGTACTGATGTAGTGGGTTTGATTGACCCTCATTCTTCCAAAGGTCATCGGTTCATCCTAGCTGCTACCAACTACTTTTTCAAATGGGTTGAGGCAATTTTGCTCAGAAAGGTCATAGCTCAGCATGCACTCTAGTTTTTCAGGAACCATGTCGTATATAGGTTTTTGGGTGCCTTTATGAATTATATTCGATAATGGTACTGCATTCAAGAGCACCAAGATCAATAACTTTGCCCGAAGACACATCATATATTGGAGATATTATACCACCTACTACCCAAAGATAAATGGCTTGGCAGAAGCCTTCAAAGAAACTCTCATCCAAATACTAAAGAAGACACTCAACAATAATAAGTGGTAGTGGCATGAGCAGTTAGTTGAAGCGTTGTGGGCCTACCGTACCACATACAGAACCCTGACTTAGACTATCCTATTCTCCTTAGTGTATGGGTCTGAAGCCGTTCTACCATTAGAAGTCCAACTCCCATCATTAAGGATAGCAGTGAGTAGTACGATCACAATGGAATAGAATGCCAAGTTGTGGCTAGAAGAGCTCAAAGGTTTGGAGGAGAGACGCCTACGGGCATGCTAGAACCTCGAGTTGTACAAAGCCAAAATGATTCAAGCTCACAACAAGTTGGTCTATCCTAGAGCTTTTTAAGTAGGAGAGCTTATTTTAATTTTAAGGAGACTAATTGTTGCCCGTCGTAAGATAGGAGGCAAGTTTGAACTCACTTAGAAAGGCCTTTTTCCATAGAGAAGACCTACCAAGGAGGATCTTTTCAGCTTATTAATCATAAGGGAGAGCGCCTAATGCTTTCAATCAATGGGCTCTACTTAAAGAAACATTATCCTTAAAATTATGTTTAAAAAACATCAATAAAAATCACATTTTAAATTTAATCTCTTCCATATTGAGAGCATCTTTGTGTACAAATCTGCCACGATGTGTTTAGGGTGGGTGTAAGGAACCCGAGCGGCATCCTATCTTTAATCAACACAACACATACATAATATATACACAAACACATAAACAAACACATATCTTTTGTATCGAGATACTTTGAGTTAGGATAACGCCCTAGTGGCCCTCACTTAGTAGCTGCTCTAGGTCAAGCTGACGTGCTACTTTGCTAGTGCATCTCCCTAGTGATTCCTTGTTCAGGAGGATGTAAGTCTGCTATGCTTTCTTCCTGACTTGACCATTACACACCGATGAATGCCTTGTTAGTTTTATAGGCCTTACTATGAGGCCGGTAAGCTATCTCATGTAGGCTTCATTTAAGATGATGTAAGTTTGCTACATCTTCTTCTTAAACTATCCATCGTGCGCTGACTCGGTCAAGTATGTTTGAGGTTTAGGGTAAGTCCCCTAGTGGATCCTTTCCTCCTGGCTACATTAATTCAAGGTCTAGTCCTCCCTATGGGACTCCCCATTTAGTAGTTGCCTTAGGTCAGATAGTCCTTGTTTAGCCGATGACAGGCTGTCCCGGTGATCAGTTCCACTTGGAACATTGTAAGTCTACACGCTTTCTTTTCAGATTGATCATTGCATACCGACGAGCACCTTAGGTTGGTTGGTTCTCACTATGCTGACAACAACCCACACGGTAGATACACCACTCAAGGTAGATGTAAGTCTGCTATGCCTTCTCCTTGAGTTGGCCATCGTACACCTATGGGCTTTCTTTTCTAAGACTTAGGATAATGCCCCTAGTGGCACCTCCCCTATGGGCACTCTATTTAGATCATGTCCTTGCGACCCCATTTAGACACTACATGGGTTACTACCGAATTGAATAGTTCTCCTTTCCTAGTAACCACCCCTGTGGTTGGAGAATCCATCTTACGGATGTGCAGATACTCCATTGGTCTAGTAAATCTGAGATAGGTCAAGGTCGACATAGCTCCTTCTTAGTGTGGTCCCTCACACACCAACAGGGTCCATGAAAATTTAAAATGAACAAAATATATATTCGCTTGTGGATTAGGAGAACACCCATAGCGGTACATTTTCCCTAGTAGGCATCCCATCTTTAGGGCAGTGTCAGCAAAACTCCCTATAGGAATCGCCTGGCTACTCTCGAGTTGATTTAAGCCCCTAGCGGCATTCACTCAGTAGTCTCCCTAGGTCGGGTTCGACTTATTGCGCATACAATAGGCCACCCTTTGACTGTTCTGCTTTGGAAGATGTAAGTTCTCATACTTTCTTCCTAGCACAGTCATTGCACACTGAAAGTCAACCCTTAGGTTGGTTAGCTCTACCCCGCGGCTTGTAGGCTATCCCTTTAGATTTGTAAATCTGAGATAGGTGAAGCCTGACATAGCCCCTTATTAATGGATCCATCGCACACCAACAGGGTCCATCAAATTAAAATAAAAATTAATCCTGACTACTCTTGAGTTGAGGTAAGATCCCCAGTGACACTCTCTTAGTAGTCGCCTTAGGTGGGGTTTGATTTGTTGTACTACCAATAGGTAACCCCAGTGGCTATTCTTTGCTTTGGAAGATGTAAGCCTACTACGCTTTCTTCCTAGCATAGCTGCTGCACACTGAAAGGAAACCCTTAGGTTAGATAGTTTCCTCCTATAGCTTGTAAACTATCCCTTTGGACTTGTAAACCTGAGATAGACCAAGGCCGACATGGCCCCTTCTCAGTGGGTCTATCGCACACTGACAGGGTCCATGAATTGAATCTATCAAATTTGACTGAGTTCACACCCCCCAACAAATATGCCCTTAATTCAAAACCATCCTCCCCAGTGGAGCCATAATAAAATAAACCAACTCCCCCATTGGAGTCTAAATTGAAACAATCCACATCCCCAAATAAATAAATGAAATTCAACCAAACTCTTATCCCCGGCGGATAGCCCGAACCTGGTTCCATAATGGAAAGCTCATATTCCTAATCCCTAGCAGATTCGAGCCTAGCGGATATTCCTCCATGTCAATTAAGATAAAATAAATTAAAATTAAATTGATTTTAATCCCCAGTAAATTATATATTCTTATCCCCAACGGATCTTCTTCCCATAAACCAATGAAATCAAACTCAAACATATATCCCCCAGCGGATAGCTTGAACCTACTTCCCTAGTGGAAGGTTCACATACCTAGTCCCCAGTAAATTCCTCTTTTTTATGCCCTCGGCATAAACCTCTCACATGTCATGTCCAATCTATGTGTGAACGCTAGCTGATCTTCCTTCATATCCTTGACATGAAATTCCAACCAAATCTTTCTAGCTCTCTTATGCCCTTGGCATAAGTTGAGTTGCATTGCACTAAGATCATGATTCTATCTACCTTTTGTGTTTAGGATTAGATGGTTTCTATTAGCACTTGCAATCTTTTGAACATTGTTTATCATCTTGATTAATGCCAATATGTGCGGTGTGCCTTGTCAGTTACACCACACCTATTAGGGGTCCTTTTGTTGACCTCACTTTTGGAGTGAGTTTTCAATCTTCCCATCTTAGACTTAGGAGTCTTCTAGACACTAAGACTTCTATAGTCATAAGACGCTTCCAGTAATTAGGTAAACACTTAACCTAAGCCTAGAGACTTAGAAGGGTTAGCCATAGGATTAAAATAATTCACCTACCCTACAACCCAACTCCAATCCATGTTCACCATCTCAAACCAAACCTTAAATCCAAATCCAAATCCAAACTCCAAGCTAAATGATTGAAGCTCATGATCAAATCCAAACTCAAAATCAACCTAAGCCCTATGATTTTATCTTATGGACCTAGCCTTAGCCAAATTCAAATCAATCCAAACTCAATTGATTTTCTCAAATATCAATTTAACCCTTCAATCAATCAATCAAACTTACAATCAAACTCAATTCCAAATCCAATTTGCCAAAATCTACAATCATACCAAATCTTACCTAAGCCATGTGACCTATTTTCATGAACTTAGCCAAAATCCCATCCAAATCATTACAAAAATCAATTAATTTTTTATAATCAATTTATATCTTCTATCATCTTTCTAAATATAAATCAAATCTACATTCAAATGATCGAAACTAAATCAAACTATATCAAACTAAATCAAAATTCAAACCTAAGCCAAATCTTAACCCAAATCAATCCAAACTCCATTAATTTCCTCATAATCAATTCATATCTTCAATCATCTTCACAAATAGAAATGAGATATATATTTAAATCATCAAAACTAAATCAAAATTCAAACCTAAGCCACATGACCCAATTCCATGGACTTAGCCAAATTCGTTCATTCCAAAACCAAAATTAAATTGATTTTCTCATGAACCAATTATCCCTTCAATCATCATCCCAAATATAACCAAAATCTACAATCATCTAGCTAAACCAAAATCAACTCAAATCAAACAAAACCTTAACCCTTTTGACTTGAAATATCCAAATGAACCAAAACTCATCCAAACCCAAATCAATTAAAATTGAGTTTATATATCAATCCCAAATCCATATATAAACTCAACTAAATCAAACTCAACCCAAAATCAAGCCAACTAAACCCAATTGGTTCACTTTACCCAAGGTGGCCAATTTGACCCATTTGAGCTAAGTTCTGATCTTACCTAAATTGGATTGAACCAAGCCCACCAAGACCTCCAATCATGATTGTTGATCACCCTAGGTTGATCAATTATCATAAATTGGGTCAAGCCAAGTCAACTTGGTCCTTTGACCAAGTCAACACTCTTAACCCATATGAACCCAAACTTTCCAAATTGCAATCTAAGCCAAAATCCCTTGAAACCAATGATTCATACCAACTCAAAATTAATGTTTGAACATGACTTGACCTTCAATTGATCCAAATCAAACTCAATTAACCCTCTTGACCTAAGTTGACCCAAATTGATCTAACAGAAAAAATTGGGACAAATCAAAACTATCCAAAATTAAATCAAACCCAAATTGATTGAAAACTAAAGGTCAAATTCTTCATCTTCAATTGGTCAACCAATCATCTTCAGCAAACCCTTTGGCAATTTGATCAAATTGATCAACTTAATCCATTTGACCCATTTAAACTCAAATGAGTCAAAATAAAATCTAAGCCAAATCAAACAAAACTAATGACACCAATACATCCCAAATGATCATATGAACTTGGCCCAACCCTTGGTTTGACCTAATTTTACCAATTGGTTAACTTGACCCAACCTAACCCAATTTGACCTAAATGAATCAAATTAAGCCAAACCTAACCAAATGAACTCCAAAATCACTTAAATTTTGGGCTAACCCACTTTTGCCTCTTTTAAAATATGTCCAAATCAAATCTAATGCCAAATGACCATTCTACCCTTAGGTCAAAGGAATCACATGAGACAAATCACCTATGTAAGTGGTTATTTTCACTCCTTGGCCACTTGGCACTCTGCCATTAGTCCACCTAAGCACTTAGGACACTACCCAGCCTGACCTAAGAGGTGGTTGGGTCAGCCATAACCCATTGAGGTGAAATCACATCACCCTTCCCATTGGTGCACTTGAAACACCAAGGTCACCCACTAATCCCCCTTGGCAGCCACATCCCAAGCCTTGGCCAACTAAATCGAGCCACCAAGGATGATTCTCTGCCAATCCTAGCCACCACTGACGGTCAGATATCTACTAGAAGCCAAATCAAGCTGAGCCGTCTGATCTTCGGAATGAGGGGGTATACCCCCTCATTTCAATCCAAAATGAGCATGTGAGCTTAGGGCATCCTGAGTGAGGGAAAAAGCTTCCTCAAGAGAGTTTCCCAAAGCTTTTCCAAAACCCCCAAGCCTCCCTATTCTCAGTCTTCTTCAAACCAAAATAGGGCATCCTCCCATTGATTCCCATTTGCTCAAACTACAACTATGGTGTTTATTTTTGAGATGTGGGACACCACGTAGATCTTAGGGGGTACTTATCGAAGTGATCGGGTATGACATTAAGGAATGGTGCACTATCTCGAAAGATAAAAATCACCATGCTATAATGGACCTAATCACCTAATAAGGACTCCTAAGGCATGATGGGTCTTCGAATGTACTGGAGATTTTTTCCCCACTTTACATGAAAAGTAAAGCAGGGTTTATTTTAGGTCGGGTTTGTTAAGTTCCCTATGGAGACAAGCCTCCATAGTTAATTACATTCTAAGGAACGTGAATTTCTTAAGAATATTCTTGAAGTAGGAAATTATTCTCTCCAAAGATTTCATGGTTAAGATTATCAAAAGATTGGTTATGTTTAAAAAATTAAATGGGATAGATCAAATGGAAAGACTTATTTTGGAAGCCAAAAGAAATAGGTAGGGAATGCTCATGATACTAGGAAGCCTAGTGAGCATTCTAATCTATCATATAATTTGGTTTTACATATTTGAAGTTTGAAGAGATTTATTCTATCAGAGTTAAAATTTCATTAAATTACTAGGGCTTATAATCCACCAACATAAGATTATAGAAATACATAAGAGGTGAGGATTTATGCTAGTAGCTCGAAGGAAATAGCAATCTCAAATCCTAGATCTAGGGAGCTTTGGCATAAGCCAAAGTACGACATAAGTCTAAGCAAAAATTGCTACATAGTTTACCTTCATAAGAGAGGATGAAGCACGTGACTGTTGGGCTTACAGTAGCCTAAAGTGGTAGCCAGCTAACTCCTCATATGCTTTAAATCTATGTGGTCTAGTCATATGAAATTATAACATGGTTGGGTTATTATTAATTTAGAAAGAGACTAAAGTCCTTAAACCCACTCCCTAAGAGACTAGAGCATGAGTGGTATGAGTAATGACTTAATCTACAAATGCAAATATTTTCAAATTTTATTTGATTTTTGACACTTAATTTTGACAAAGGCTTTGAAATTTTTATATGCCTAAATGCATGATGAAGTAGAGTTGTTGGCCAAATCAAGAGAGAAAGAGGGTGAAGCTCCATCAGTAGGGGTTGCTCTCACAGGTCAAGCAGTCTCTATACGTGTAAAGACAGAGGCTCTCATTTTGCAAGAGTGATTCAAGATGCATACATGATGTGAAACATACAATATTCAGCTAAAGGGTTGCTAAATCTTTTAATTATCTTATTTATAGCCTAAGCTTTATAGCGAGGTTATAATTTATAGAAAATTTTAATTATGAGCGATTAATTGGGCAGAAAATTTATTTTATCCTAAGAGTTTAATTGCATCCAGGCCACACATTCAAATACAAATCATAAAGAAATAATCAAAAACATGCATACTGACCTCACTTTTGGAATGAGCACTCAACCTCATCCTCTTAGACTTAGGAATCTTCTAGACACTAAGATTTTCCTAGTCATAAGACACATCTAGTGATTAGGTGAACACATAACCTAAGTATAGAGACTTAGAAGGGTTAATCATAGGATTAGGCCATGCCTTAGGACTTAAGGAAATCACCTACCCTATAGCCTAAACCCAATCCATATACACCTTCTCAAATCAAACCCAAATTCAAATCTCAAGCCAAACCTTAAATTCAAATTCAAATTCCAAATCTAGTTTCAAATTTGACTCCAAATGATTGAAACACAAAATCAAATTTAAATCCTAAGATACTTTTTAAGCCATATGAACCACCTTCATAAGCTTAACCAAAACTCCCTTTAGATCAAATCAAACTCAATTGATCTCTTTATAAATCAATTATTCTTTCATTTATATTCACAAATATAAATGAAATCCAAATTCAAATGATCAAAAATATATTGAAAATCAAATCCAAACTCAATCTAAGCCCTTTAAGCCAATTCTATCCAAATCAAGTCAAAACCCATGGATTTTCTCTTGAATTAATCATTCATTCAATCATTTATCCAAATATAAATAAAATTTTCAATCATCAAACTAAATTCAAGTCAACCCAAGTCAAGCCTAACTAAGCCCTTTTGACTTAAAACTTTCAATTGAGCCAAAACCCATTGGACTCCAAATTGATTACCGTTAAATTTATATTTTAATCTAAGGCTCATATATAACTTCAACTAAACTCGAATCAAACCAAAACCAAATTAATTGATCCACTTACGTCCATTTGACCCAAATTGACCTAAAAGACCATTTGAGCCAACTTCCAATCTAACCCAAACCATGATTGTTGATCAATTGCAATCAATTGCAATCAATTAGGTCAAACCAAGTTAACTTAGTCATTTGACCAAGTCAACTCTTAGCCCAAATGAACCAAAACTAGCTCAAACTCATCCAACACCAAATTGATTGAAATCAATGATTTGAATAAACCTAAAGTCAATATTTAAATATGACTTGACCACCATTTTGAGCCAAACCTAGCCCAATTGGTCATTCAAACCAAGTTGACCCAAATCGGCATAAAGGATCAAATTGGGTCAAATCATGATCTAACCAAAATTTATTGCAACCAATGACTCAAGTTTATTCCAAATTGATTATTGAACTTGACCAAAGCCATAATTGTGTCTAATTTGACCAATTGGTCAACTTGACCCAACCTAGCCCAAATTGACCTAAATGGTCAAATTAGCCAAAATTCAAATTAAATCCAAATTGATTCAAGCCAAAGACCACATTCATCTTCAATTAGTCAATTGAACATGAATCAACTCATAACCCAAGCTAATTTGGCCAATTTTGGTCAAATTGGTCAACTTGACACATTTGATCCATTTGATTCCAAATGAGCCAAAATGAATTCTAAGCCAAATTAAATCAAATTAATCATACCAAAATTCTTCAAATTATCATTTTAACCTAGCCTAAGCCTTAGTTTGACCCAATTTGACTAATTGGTCAACTTAACCCAATATGACCCATATGACCCAAATTAAGCCAAATCCCTTGAAACCAAGCCATGACCTATTAGGGGCTGATCAAACCTGACCCTAACCCAATTAGGATCAGCCCAAAATCACCCCAACCCAATTAAATCACTCATGGATCCTCCCTTACATAGGATTCCTCCCAACTTCATTTAATTCTCCCCAACATTTGCATTCAATGGAGCTGATCATATAGCAATAAGAGAGGACTTTGGAGCTAAAATCCAAAGTCCTCAATCAATCCATCATCCATCCCAACCACCCCAAGCAAGATGAAAACACTATGGAGCCAAAAAATTCAAAAAAGAATGAATTTTCGGCCACTATTAAAGGAAGGGGAAATGAGGCTTCATTTCTCTTCCTCCTACCACTATTCAACCCCCAAGGCCTCCCCAAAGCAACCAACCACCACTTCCCCACCTCTCTTTAGCCAAAAATATCAAAAATGTGTTAATTACAAGGTGGAAATGATAAGCACCAGAAAATACATCATTCCGACATGAAGGCGAAGATCCAAGCTCATTCCAAGGCCTCTTCCCCCACTTAACAACTTGCTTGGGTTATCACTGCCTCCAGAAATCATCCCCAATGAGGTAACTTTCAAAAAACTATAGCTGGCCTTAGGATCCTTTATTTATGACAATTGTTTGTACAATTTCAAGAATTTATCCTAGATAATCCTTCAATTTATATTTTATATCATTTCAATTAGAAAATAGAATTTTTTTTCGGTGTGAATCAACGCAAAAATGAGTCCATTTGAATAAATTTTCACTTAGAATTTCACATTTTTCTCCATAATATCCCATATTTACTATTCACGGTTGGCGGATAGTAGCAGCCCTCTGATCCTGCAATTCATGGGATCGATCGGCTCAAATCTCTCGGTGATCGTGTGGTCCTTGATGTGATTGCACCTCGATCCATGGTTCGTGCGACGGATGGCTCGGATCAGCGTCGATCGCGATCACGGCGTCGGATGCGATCGATGACCATCCGATCTGCGATGGGATGGTCCGGGTCAAAATGAGCATCGCGATCAACTCTGCGATTTCTATGGCGACCGCGCACCGTGCGTGGGCTGCTCTCGGCGTGGCGCGCTGCGAGTCCAATCGTCTGACACCACTGCCACATCAGCGCTGTGCGCGGTGCTAACTGTGCCAAATAGAAAAATTAGATTTTCTAAGTTTAAAAGTTATTTAAATCATGTGAAACTTCAAAAGTTCATAAAAAAATAAAATACTTAGCAAAAAATTAAAAACAAGAGCTCGTTGGATTCGTCTTTTCGAGAGAAATCCAATAAACTCAAAATCCACAAATTTTACTAAATGGTTTGAGCTTAATTTATGTTTTAGTAAAAAAAGTTTCATTAATTACTCTAAAAATATAAGTCGGATTGAGTTAAAATTTTCACGGATTAAAATTAAAGTTAAAACATACCTACCATAAAAAGCTCAAGTGAAAAAATTTCTAGATTGGGAAAAATTAAATTTTGAAGTCCAAATTATCTATTTTAAATAAAATAAATCAAATAAAAATTCAAAAATTTAGAAAAATCTTTAAAATGACTTAAATTACTTCAGTTGACACCTAGGACTCTTAAGAGAATAATGTGATTTTATGAATCCTAATGAACCCAAACAAACACTTAAGATTAAAGTTTAATCAATTAAGAAATTAATTAAAATATAATCTAAAAATAGTTTAAATACCAAATCAAAATATGCAATACCCAAATGATTGGTATTCAAACCTTGAGTCAGAAAAGTATCATGTATCCCTAAATGAAATTGAATTTAAATTAATTGAGCCTAATTGAGTTAATGAAATTCAATTAAATAATTAGATTTTTAAATTAAACACATAACTAAATAAATCAATGAAACTTTAATGTAAAATCGAACTAATCTTCTTAAACCAACACCAAGTATTGAATCTTAATTATATGAAACTACTTAACAAATTAAAACAAATTAAATATTAATTAATCATTAAATAAACTAAAAATCAAATTTATTAACAAACCAATTCAATATAATAATTTTATATTAATCAAATTAAACCAAATAAAGTTAAAGTAAGCTTAATTAACATATGATTAAATCACATCCATTTGGAATAAGATAATTAATTAACCATTAAATATTTCAACGTAATAACTAAATCAAACATGTTAATGAAATTAAACAAACATAATAAATTAATCAAATCAAATAAAACTCTAATCATAAATAATCAAACTTAATTGAAATAAAATAAATAGTTAATTAACTTAATAACAATGATGGTAATAACAATAATCTTTTAATCAAATCAAACTTAAGTAAAACACTTGACTAAATCAAATCACTCACATGTGAGAAATTAAGTCATTAATTAAATAAATCTTTGATTAATCTAATGATTTAAAAAAAATTTAATTACCCTTAATCAAACTTAATTAATTAAATATTTAATTAATGCAAACTTAATGAATTAATCTATCATCTTAATGAACCAAATTAAATTTATAAATCCATTAAAACCAATTCAAATCAAACACTTAAATAATCTACTAATTAATTTAATCACACCTCTTAAATAAACAAAATAAGTTAACCAAATTAATCATATTAAACTTAAGCTTAATGAGACATAAAATGTAATTAAATGCTAATCAAATCCTAATTTAAACTTAAATCATTAAGTCATTAATTATATTATTAATTTAAATAAATATGAAATCAAATTAAAAAATAAAAAAATCTTTATTTAATTTAATAATTAATCACACCCCTCAAGTAAACTAATTAAGTTAATCAAATTAATCATATTAAACCTAAGCTAAATCAAACATAAATGCAATTAAATACCAATCAAATCCTAAATTAAACATAAATCATTAAGTCATTAATTGCATCATTAATCTAAATAAATATAAAATAAATTAAAAATTAAATAAATCTTTATTTAATTTAATAATTAACTTAAACACACTTCTTAATTAAAATTACATTAAGTTAATCCAATTGAACAAACACCTAATTAATGCAAACCTAATGAATTAATCCATCATCTTAATGAACTAAATTAACTTTTTAAATCAAATTCAAATCAAACACTTAATTAATATACTAATTAATTTGATCACATCTTAAATAAGCTAATTAAGTCAATCAAATTAATCATATTAAACGTAAACTTAATTAAACATAAATACAATTAAATACTAATCAAAATTTAAATTAAACCTAAATTATTAATCATTAATTACATCATTAACCTATACAAATATGAAATCAAATTGTAAATTAAATAAATCTTTATAAATAACATAAATACACTTCTTAATTAAACTAATTACATAATCATATTGAACCTAAGCAAACCCATAGACTAATAAAGCTAATCAAATCAAATTAAATTAAGAAAGACTCTCATCAATTTAATATGTAATTAGATCAAATCTCATTCAACCTACTTAAAAAAAGATAAACTAATTAACTATCCAATGTATGAAATCAAAATACAAACCAAACTTTGATAAACATGACAAATGGATGAGATTAAAAATAAAATCCTAATTACAGAGAATCAAACTCAATTAAAATCAAAATAAAATCTCAATTAATCTAATCTGATCAAACTATAAATAAATGAACCATAATCAAATTAAATAAACATAAAGTTAAGCCACATAATCATAATCAAAGAAAAAAATTAGATATTAATTTAAAAGGATATTGAATTATCAAGATTTAATTAAACCAAAATATCTAATCTAAAATTAATCAATCAAAAACACATGAATTTAAACAAACTTAAACTTAATTAGAGATCAAGGATATTGAATTATCAAGATTTAATTAAACCAAAAATATCTAATCCAAAATCAATCAATCAAATACTTAAACAAACTCAAATTCTAAATGCAAATCAAATCAAATAAATCAAATTAAATGAATTACACAAATTCAAATGGGCTAATTAAGATACTTGGGACCTTGGATTCTTTAAGAGTTAGGATGTAGAATAGGGTGAGTTACGTACAACCGAATTCATTCTACTCTTCATTCTTGAAAACCTAAACATCATTTTAACCAAATAAAAGTGAAATAAAAATAAAAAATAAATCATTAAATCATTTAAATTAAAATCACCTAAAGATAAAATGTAAACAAATTCAAACTCCAAATTGAAACTTAAACTAAAGAAGCATAGTAAAGTCTTGCCATTAGAATACTAAGTCACCACTTCTAGTGCTAAGTTAGGGTATTATATGTATGATGTTATGTTTTATTTTATGATATAATTTTTTAGACTGGATGTCAGGGTGTATGTTTCGTAGACTGGATGTTGCCGCTCTGATGGATTTTCCTGATCGTCACCCCACTTAGGTTGATAATTCAGACAACATCATCTTTACCGATGCTACTTGTCATAAGAGGAGTAAGCCTACAGTCAAGGGGCAGTCGGTGCTACCTCCACACCACTTTACTCACCGCCCACCATCACCTATCCAGCTCACGGCATCCCCCATTCCAACCAAGATCTAGAAGCCCCCATCCGGGGAAAGACTAGTGCCATTGGTGATTCGGCTACGACCCAAGGATCCTAGTACATCTACTTCACTCATTGAGATGAGGTCGAGCTCTTCTATTCGACCTCCCACCTCAGCTACAGAGAAGAAGGAATGGTGACCCAAGGCCACCGTGGTCGAGTCACCATCGTTAGGCGATTCAATTATAGCTTTGCAGTCTCCACTTGCGGCCATGGGTGGCGAGGATATATAAATGTAGTGTTCATGAAAGCTAGATCCTCCCATGTTGGTTTCGGTCTGACATATACCTATCGATAAGCAGTCTTTGAGGCAGATACATGGTAAGCAATGCTGTATTTGCCGTATATATCCCCACACCGTGCGGTGAGTGTTTGTCCCTGCACGATTAGATCGCTCTTTAGATGAGATCCTCACTCAGCACTTTGCTAAGAAGAGGGAACTCCTCATGGGTGATCACTATAATGAAGATGATGCTAGGGTCAGTTTTGATCTAGATGAGGATGATCTCTTTGAGGACTCAGCGGAAGTCCATATGGTCAACATTAGGGGTTTCCTCCTTAAGGATCATCATAGCTAGGAGGGTGTTGTAGTTGAGGAAGAAGACATAGCTCACTCAACCCAACACCTTCATCAAAAACCGAGGCAAAGATATGAGCATATCAATAAGATGGAGAAAAGAGTTGAAGACTTATTAGTGGCAGTCATAGCACTTCAAGGCAAAGCTCCATCAATACAGCCTATTCCCTTAGAGGCCGACACAGTTGCATGTTCTAGATCAGAGTACATCTCCAGACCGGATAGTGGCGGTGCAGGAAGAACAGATAGTACCTCCATTCCTGAAAGAGATATAAAGCATATGGTGGAATAATAAGTGAAAGAAGCGTTGGTGCAAGCCCGAGGTGGCTTATCTGTTCCAAAGGGTAGACCCTACCTGGAATAAATTTGATGTAGTCCAATATCCCAAGGGTTTTGTGCCACCATCCTTCAAGATCTTTGATGGCAGTAGAAACCCTCGGCATCATATAGCACACTTTAGAGCTGGCTATTGCAATGCTGGAGGTAGTGATGCACTTCTCTTCTGACTCTTCGTTCGTAGTCTATCAGGGATTCCATTTGATTGGTATGTTAAACTGCCCAAGGGTTCAGCGAAGACTTTTGCTGAGTTAGAGCACCTCTTCATCAAGAGGTTTGTTGGAGCCCAATAAAGGGTAACTATGGGTGACCTCATTGTGGCACAATAAAATCCCAATGAGTCCCTTGTTGATTATATTCTCAGGTGGTGAAACCTGAGTATGAAATGCAAACCACAGCTATTCGAACAACATGCTATAGAAATTCTTCTCAAGAATATTCATGGCTCGGTTTCTTTCATGCTCAAGGGATTTACAATCAAAACCTTTGAAAAATTAATCAACATGGCAGCTAGCCTACAAGGGGAAGCCAAACTGTTACCTTTTCATGACCAATCATTCAAGCCCAAGCCACAGAAAGCATTCGAGAAGAAACCAAGGGTAGTAGTGACAGTAGACAAAGGAAAGAAACTAGCCAGAGCTCAGTATGAGAGACCTTGTGCATAGTAGCCTCCATTGCCACCTCCTCTACCACCACCGACAAAGAACACCACACCGCATACACCTCCTCCATATATACTCGACTCATATCCACCAACTACCCACCTACTCTTGTTGATAGATTGAATAAGTCATATTCATTTAAGAGGGAGGTAGTTAAGAAGATCTTTAAGAATCTCTTAAAGAAAATTGACTTTCAGTTACCTGAGCCTAAGAGGCCAGAAGATGTGGGCATGAGTAATGATCCTAATTATTGCCCCTACCATCGCATGGTTAGTCATGTCTTGGAGGATTGTGTCACCTTTAAGGACTGGATTGAGCGTAACTATAAGTCAGGACCTATTGTTATCCCCAAGTAATACTTATTAGAATAACCCTCCATTTCTATCAGAGTGATTCTTGGGGATACTTGCGATCTTCTTAAGATAAAAGAAGGTTGGGATATTGCCTTATCCTGAACCTCTAAAAAAGTGGTCTCTAAGATCAAGAAGCTTTCTTTACGGGTGCCTAAAGCAACTCAAACCTCCAACAACAAGGAAGGTTTGCAAGTTGTCAAAGATAACTTGAAGAATGTGTCAGCAGTGTGGCCCTACTTGCGGGATAGCATAACAAAACAACCACCATCCAGTCCAAAGACTCCATCCCCTGTAGCTACTATTTCTTCCTCCACTAGCTCCTCTTCTGCCAGTAGGAGAGTTGTATCAGGGGACAAGGGCACTATACTCCTTACCCCACTTACTTTATTAGATTTTTATCATGAACCTCCATCTAAGAAGAAATCAATGAAGAAATCTTTCACTTACATCTTGTCCACTTCTGATACTCTAGATTTTATTCCTATCAAAAACTCTCCAAGTCTATAAAATAATAATGATAAGTCTAGTTTCGATCATTCCTCTTCTGATTTAGAAATGAATTTTTCATTCCTGAACCATTCAGGTTCACCCATTGAGATTGATTTAGAGTCATCTGACTCCGATGAGCCCATAGGAGAAGCTATAGGTGAACCTGATGAGCAGATAGAACTTTCCACTAAATCATCTCATGAAGTCACTGAAGTCAACCTCCGCAGTGCCAAAGTTCTACCTCCTAGGGTAGCACCTTAGGATAAGGGTAAGCAAATCATTGGTTCTAAAGAACATATGGCCCCTCCACAAGATGTTCCACCCATGAATATGCTTGTGGAGGATCAAGCCAAGGGTGACTACAATGTTCTAGCACATCTTAGAAAGCTGCTAGCTAAGTTAAGCATATATGACGCCCTTATCTGATCCAAAGAGATGAGGAAATCCCTAATTAAGGCTTTTCTTAATCCAAAGATATGCATAGCCCAGCTGACCGCTACTAAGAAGGAGGCTCATAGTTCAAAGGACACTCTAGGAGTTACATTCAGTGATGTGATGAAGACTTTCTTCTGGGAATGACCAAGCACAACCACCCTCTTTACATTACAGTGGATATTTAAAGATACAGGATATCCAGAATTCTTGTTGACTAGGGTGCATCAGTGAACATTATGAGTTTAAAAACCCTCACCTACTTGAGGATTGACATCTCCAAACTTTCAAAAGAGGGGATGATGTTGAGAGGATTCAATGAACAAGGTGAGAGGACTTTAGGCTATATAGTGTTGCCATTAGAAGTAGATGATTGGAAGACCACCACCAAGTTTCATATTATGGACTCATATACATCTCTCAATACTTTGCTTGGGAGACTGTGGATACATGAGAACAATGTGGTTCCATCCTCTACACATAAGTGTATGTAGTTCATGAGGGGTGGGATTGAATACTGCGTCAAAGAAGATCTTAAGCCATTCACAGTTCATGAGGTCGAAATATATGAGGATGCGGATTATTATCTTCCTCAAAATTAATAAGTCTATTCTCATGAACTTGGAAAAAGTTCAAAAATAAAGGAAAAAGAAAAGGAAAAAAGAAAAAGAAAAAGAAAAAAAAAAAGAAAAGAAAAAAGGAAATGAGAAAGAAAATAAAAGGGAGCGAGAAATAGACTTGAAGGAGAAAGTAAAACCTGACATTAGATTCCACCCACAGTTCGTTACTCCATTTGAACATATGGGTAGGATGACTCGACCTCCACCAGGTAGAGGAAGAGGCAGATCCAGAGACATGCCTAGGGACGGAAGACCTCCTTATTATTCACCCAATAGAAGTTATGTCCTTACTACCAATACTACACCTACTATCTATATAGACTTGAAATTTAATTCAGAGGATGAGTCATATATGATTGGTACGCTAGCTAGCACTTCTAGACAGTAGATTCCCATGCAAGTGACAGTTGAGCCGGATAGCGATGAAGACTGGGCTCTTAAGCAAAGCATAAGTATATCCAAGTCTATATGTGAAACAGTGAAGCATCTGTTGGGAACTTTAGCTCTAACCCCACTTTCCTCACAAAAAGTTGAGGGTTTGGTAGTTAAGGAAGCCCCTAAGTCTTCCATAAATGTAAAGGTGCACAAGTTCTTACTTGGAGCATCATCCTCAAGTCAAGAAGCTGATGTAGAACTTGAAGATGATTTATACAAAGATTTAATTGAATTGCCTTTTGATTGGTACTCACCTTGTGTTCTTAATTTAGCAAAAGAAAAAGATTAATTCCACATGCTTGGTATAAACATAGGTCAGATTACTTTGAAAGGTTATGGGATAACAAATGCAGACATTCACAATCAAGATCGGGACTAGGATTTGGTGCAGTGGGTCCAGTTGATGATGATGATTTCTGCTTAGTCATCACCAATCATTGGAATTTGATAGGTTCTTTTCAAATCATGCTAACTCATATGAGGAGGCATGCTTAAAAACTTCAGATGAACCAAATGACTTTGAATTCTGGGATGCACTGCCAGAGTTTGAAGAGGAGATCAGATCAACTATCAACAAGCTCAAAGAAATCAACATAGGAACTGAAGAAGATCCACGTCCAACATACATCAGTTCTGTATTGAATAAAAAAGAAACTAATGATTTAGTGAAACTATTGACTGAGTTTAAAGATTGCTTTGCATGGAGCTATAAAGAGATGCCCTGTCTATCTCCTGACATAGCAGTCCATAAAATAGCAATAGAACCTAAGGCTAACCCTATAAAGCAGGCTCCTAGGTGCTTGCAATTAAACATTGAACAATAGGTCACTTCTAAAATCAAGAAATTGATCTATGCTAGCTTTATTAGGAAAGAAAAAAAATATCCTACCTGGTTAGCTAGTGACGTCCTAGTTAAGAAAAAGAATGACCAAATTCGCATATGCGTCAATTTTAGGGATCTAAATAAGGCATGTCCTAAGGATGAATTTTCACATCCTATACCAGAATTAATGGTGGACATCGCCTCATCTTATGCAGTATTCTCCTTTATGGATGGGTCATCTAGCAACAACCAAATTAAGATGGCCCTAGAGGATGAAAGAAATACTATCTTTTGAACCCCGATCAGAATCTATTATTATAAGGTCATGCCTTTTGGCCTCAAAAATGCTGATGCTACATACCAGCGGGCCATGAATTTAATCTTTGATGAAATCATTCATCATCAAGTTGAATGCTATGTCGATGATCTCATTATCAAAAGCAAAGAAAAGTAAAACCATCTCTTTGACTTGAGAGTAGTTTTTAATGGTTAAGACAATATAACCTCAAAATGAACCCCCTGAATTGTGCATTTGACGTAGCCTCAGGAAAAATCCTTGGGTTAGTTGTCTGACACCAGGGAATTGAAATTGATCCGAAAAAGATCAAAGCAATATTAAAAATGCCACCCCCTAAAAGCCTAACACAACTCAGGTCATTCCAAGGGCAGTTGGCGTATCTAAGACACTTCATTTCCAACTTATTAGGAAGATGCCAATCATTTTTGGCACTTGTTAAAAAGGATTCCAAGTTCAAGTGAGACGATAAGTGTCAGTATGCCTTCAAAGACATCAAGCAATATCTGATGACGCCACCAGTTATAGCTACCCCAATCCCGATCAAGCTGCTCATATTATATACCGTTGCATTAGATGACTCCCTTAGTACTTTGTTAGCTCAAACCAACAACGAAGGGAAGGAGAATGCTCTCTATTATCTCATTCATCATTTAATCCCTATTGAAGCAAACTATCCACATATTGAAAAACACTGCCTAACTTTATTTGGATGGTTGGGGCGTTGGTCCATGATTTTGTCTTAGTTTGACATAACATTCATACCCCTCCGTACCATAAAAGGATAAGCACTTGCTGATTTCTTAGCAGCGCATCCACTCCCTGCTGATTCTCTGCTTAATGATGATCTCCTTGATGAACAAATCATGAACTTAGGGGATACTAGTGCTCACTACTGGGAGATATACTTTGATGGTGCAGCTTTCTCTCAAAGAGGAGAAGAATCATAATTTACTATCCTAGGGAAGGCAGGGGTAGGAATAGTTCTCCTAACTCTAGACCATGATGTAATGAGATTCTCATATCATCTGTCCAATCCATGCACCAACAATAAAGTCGAATATGAGCCTCTGATTTCTGATCTAAAGTTAGTCATTACACTATATGTCCAGAGTATTAATATCTTTGGGGATTCTTAGTTAGTCATTAACCAAATCACTGGGTCTTACAAGGTTATAAAGCCCAAGCTCCGTCATTACCATAAGTATACCATGAAATTGTTGGCCCAAATCTAAGAGGTTACCATCTATATGATTCCTCGAGGAGAGAATGTAGTACCAGATGCATTAGCCAAGCTTGCCAAAGAGTTGGTATGTCCGAAAGATGAGTACATTCCAATAAGGGTCCAGAATAGACAAGTCTTATCCTTTATTGATGTTAAACTCATCGAGAGATTCTCTCTTGAAGGGGAGGTTGCCATTACAAAAAATGGATGATGAGTCAGATTAGAGGCAACCATTCATGGATTATTTAAATATAGGCAAACTACCTCAAGAGAAAGCACTAGCACACCAAGCGAAGCAGAGAGCCCTTTCCTATGCCCTTGTAGGCTGCACCTTGTACCACAGTCCTTCGATCATATGTTATTATGTTGTCTGGACAAACACGAAGCTCATAGGATCAAGACTAAGGTACACTCAAGTTTATGCAGAGCACATCAATCTGGTCCAAAGATGAAAGTCAAAATCAAGAGACTAGGATAAAACTAGCATACGATGATTACCGATTGCATGGATGTAGCCAAGCGGTCCCACCAATGTCAGGTACACTGTGTGGTCCTACATCAACCACCCAATATTCTACATCCTACATTGGCCTCATGGCCATTTGAGTGTTGGGGTACTGGCATAGTGGGTCTGATCGATCCTCCTTCTTCTAAGGGTCACTAGTTCATTCTAGCTGCCATCGACTATTTTTCTAACTGGGCCGAGGTAATCCCACTTAGAGAGGTCACAGCTCAGCATGTGATCCAATTTTTAGGAACCATATTGTATATAGGTTTGGGGTACCTCGACGAATTATATCTGATAATGGTACTGCATTTAAGAGCACTAAAATAAATAGCTTTGCTCAGAGACACAACATAGATTGGAGATACTCTACGATTTACTATCCAAGGGCAAATGGGTTAGCATAAGCCTTCAACAAAACTCTCATTCAAATACTGAAGAAGACACTATATGACAATAAATGATGATGGCATGAACAGTTGGTTGAAACCTTGTGGGCATACCACACCACCTATAGAACTCCAATGCAGTCCACCCCTTTCTCCTTAGTGTATGGATCCGAAGCCATCCTACCATTAGAGATCCAACTCCCATCACTAAGGATAGTTGTGGGTAATAAGATCATAACAGAACAGAATGCCAAGTTGCGGTTGGAAGAGCTCGAAGGTTTGGAGGAGAGATGCCTCCGAGCATGCCAGAATCTCGAGTTGTACAAAGCCAAAATGATTCAAGCTCACAATAAGTTGGTCCGTCCTAGAGCTTGTTTTAGTTCTAAGGAGACCAATCGTTGTCCATCTAAAGATGGGAGGAAAGTTTGAACCCACATGGGAAGGCCCTTATTCCATAGAGAAGGCCTACTAAGGAGGATCTTATCAACTCCTAAATTATAAGGGATAGCGCCTGATGCTTCCAATAAATGGGCTCTACTTAAAGAAATACTATCCATAAATCTTGTTTGAAAATAATTATCACTACAACTTCTTTTCATCTCAAATTTTATCTCTTTTGTGTTAGAAATATCATTTGCTTGCGAATCCGCCATGATGTATTTAGGGTAGGTATAAGAGAACCCAAGAGGCATCATATCCCTATACAACACAAACACAAACTACAAACAACCCTCCAGTGCTATTTGGATAGGTGTAAGAGAACCCAAGAGGCATCCTATTTTGACTAGTATAACTAAGTTAGGTGTAAGAGAACCTAAGCGGCATCCTTTCTTGGTGGAGTCCCTGCAACACCATTTCATCCATTCTTTGACATGTTTAGGATAGGTGAAAGAGAACCCAAGCGACATCCTATTCCCTTTTTCACAACAAAAATAAACATATATCTTTTGTCTCGGGCAATTTTGATGTGGGAGGAAGCCCCCTGTGACACTCACTCATTAGCTGCTCTAGGTCAGGCTGACATGCTACCTTGCTAGTGTGTCACCTCAGTGTTCACTTGTCTATGTGAGTCCCTCCTTGACCACCACAAATGAGCACCTTCGTTTGTTCAGTAAGCCTTATTGTGCAGCCAGTAAGCTACCTCATGTTGACTTTGTTTAAGAGGATGTAAGCCTACATGCTTTCTTCTTGGATTAGTCAATATGCATTGATTAGGTCAAGTATATTTGAGTTCTAGGATAAGTCCCCCAATAGCTCCTTTCCTCCTGACTACTTTAAGCTTGGGTCTAGTCCATACACATGACTCCTTGTTTAATAATCGCCCTAGGTTGGATAGCCCCTATCGAGCCAAAGATAGATTATCCCGGTGATTAGTTTTGCTTTAGAGAGATGTAAGGCTACTCACCTTCTTTTTAGACTGATTGTCAAAAATTGATGGGCACCTTAGGTTGGTTGGTTATCGCCATGCTGATGGCAACCCACCTGGTAGATACACCACTCTTGGCAGATGTGAGTTCCTGCGCTTTCTCCTTGAGTTGGCCACCAAATGCTTACGTGCTCTCTTTTACAGGGTTTTGGATAAATCCCCTAGCAGCACCTCCTTTGTGAGCACTCTATTTCGATCACATCCTTAGCAACCCCATTTAGACACTACCCAATTATTCTTGGATTGGACAGTCCCCTTTTCCTAGTAACCACCCCTGTGGTTGAAGAATTTGTTCAGCGGATACGCAGATTCTCCTTTGGTCCAATAAGTCTGAGATAGGACTAGGCTGATACGAGCTCCTTCTCAGTGTGGTCCCTGGCAAACCAACGGAGTCCACACAAACTTAAAACAAATAAAATATATCATCACTTATGGATTAGGAATTCAAGCTCCTAGTGGCCCTTTTCCCAAGCAGGCGTCCTATCTTTAGGGCAGTGTCAGCAAAACTCCTTATAGGAATTGTCTGACTACTTTGAGTTAAGATAAATCCCCGGGTCAGCACTCTCTTAGTAGTCTCCCTTAGGTCAGGTTTGACTTGTTGTGCCACCAACAGGTCACCCTAGCGATCATCCTTGCTTTGAAAGATATAACTCTATTACGCATTCTTTCTAGCATAACCGTTGTAAATTGACTGACAGCCTTAGGTCTAGTTCGATTTATTATGCAAGTGATCAATCGCCCCAGTGGTTCCTTGTTTAGGAAGATGTGAGTCCCTGCACTTTCTTTCTAACTCGACTATTACAAACTGAAAGACACACGTTAGGTTAGTTACTTCTACCAAATGGCTAGTAGATTATCCCTTTGGATCTGTAAATCTAAGATAGGTCTAGGCTAATATTAGCTCCTTCTTAGTAGATCCATCGCACATCGATAGAGTTCATCTAAAATTAAATTAATTCTGACTATTCTTGAGTTGATATGAGTCCACAGTGATATTCACTCAAATACTTGTTCTAGGTTGGGTTTGATTTGTTATGCCATCGACAGATCACCCCAAGTGCTGAACTCTACTTTAGAAGATATAAGTCTGTTATGCTTTCTTCCTAGTACAGTTGTTGTACACTGAAAGGCAACCCTTAGGCCTGATAGTCCTACCTTGTCCCTGGTAGACTACCCCTTTAGACTTGTAAATCTGAGACAGGTCCAGGCCAACATTGCCCCTTCTTAGTGGGTCCATAGCATGGCAACAGGGTCCACAACATAACACACTAAATTAAATTAAATCAATTTAAATCAAATCAATATTAATAAAATTAATCATCAGTACTAATCTTGACTTAAGGTAAGATCCCCATCGATGCTCACTCAGTAGTTGCCTTAGGTAGGGTTCGATGTGTTATCCATCCAACAGATCACCCCAATGCTTTTCCCTCTTTTGGAAGATGTAAGTCTACTATGCCTTCTTCCTAGTACAATAATTACACATCGAAAGGCAACCCCATAGGTTAGGTAGTCCTACCTTATGGCAAGTAGACAACCCCTTTAGACTTATAAATCTAAGACAGGCTAAGGCTCGTGTGGCTTCTTCTTAGTGTAGTCCATCGAACACTGACAGGGTCCATAACAAAATAAATTCAAAACCAACCTCCCCAGTGGAGTCAAATTAAATATACCAAATAAACCAAATTTCACCCAAGTGAGGCGCAAATCAAATTAGCCTCCCTAATGAAGCTTAGATCTAAATCAAACAAATTTAACCAAGTGTACATCCCTCGCCGAAATGCCCTCAATCTAAAACCCTTCTCTCTAGTGGAGCCATAACAAATTAAACTAACCTCCCTAAGGGAGTCTAAACAAACAAATCAAAGAAATTCAATCAAATTCTTATCCCCAGCAGGTAGCCTCAACCTGCTTCCCTAGAGGAAGGTTCACATACCCAATCCCTAGCATATTTGAGCACATATCCCTAACGAATATGCCTCCACATCAATTAAAAGAAAACATATTAAAATCAATTTGATCTTGATCCCCATCAGGGTATAGATTATTATCCCTAATGGAAACACACCCAAACTAAATATATTTGCAATCAAACTCAAATTCTTATTCCTCGGTGGATAACTTGAACCCGCTTCCCTAGTGGAAGGTTCATGTACTCAATCTATAGCAAATTCCTTCTTGCTCTCTTATGCCCTTGGCATAAAGAGATTTGCATCGCATTAAGATCGTGATTCTATCTGTCTCTCAGGTTTAGGTACAGATCATTTTTGTTAGTGCTTGTAATCTTTTAGACATTGTTGATCATCTCGGTCAACGCCAATATGTGTGGTGTGCCTTGTCAGTTACCCCACACTAATTGGGGGTGTTTTTGTTGACCTCCCTTTTGGAGTGAGCCCTCAACCTCATCCTCTTAGACTTAGAAATCTTTTAGACACAAAGATTTCCTTAGTCATAGGACACGTCTAGTGAATAGGTAAACACTTAACCTAAGCCTAGAGACTTAGAAGGGTTAATTATAGGATTAGGCTATGCCTTAAGACTTAAGAAAATCACCTACCCTATAGCCTAAACCCAATCCATATACACCTTCTCAAATCAAACCCATATTCAAATCTCAAACCAAACCTTAAACTCAAATTTAAATTCTAAATCTAATTTTAAATTTGACTCAAAATGATTGAAACCCAAAATCAAATTTAAATCCTAAGATCCTTCCTAAGCCATATGAACCACCTTCATAAGCTTAGCCAAAACTCCCTTTAGATCAAATAAAATTCAATTGATCTATTTATAAATCAATTATTCCTTCATTTATATTCACAAATATAAATGAAATCCAAATTCAAATGACCAAAACTATATCAAAAATCAAATCCAAACTCAATCTAAGCCCTTTAAACCAATTCTTTGGACATTAGCCAAATTTTATCCAAATCAAGTCAAAATCAATGAATTTTCTCTTGAATCAATCATTCATTCGATCATTTATCCAAATATAAATAAAACCTAGAATCATCTAACCAAATTCAAGTCAACCTAAGTCAAGCTTAACTTAGCCCTTTTGACTTAAAACTTTCAATTGAGCCAAAATCTATTGGACTCCAAATTGATTGTCGTTGAATTTATATTTTAATCCAAGGCTCATACATAAGTTCAACTAAACTCAAACCAAACCAAAACCAAACCAATTGATCCACTTAGGTCCATTTGACCCAAAGTGACCTAAAGGACCCAATTGAGCCAACTTCCAATCCAACCCAAATTAGATTGAACCAAGCTCACCAAAACCTTCCACCATGATTGTTGATCACCCTAGGATGATCAATTACAATCAATTAGGTCAAACCAAGTCAACTTAGTCATTTGACCAAGTCAACCCTTAGTCCAAATGAACCAAAACTCATCCTACACCAAATTAACTAAAACTAATGATTTGAATCAACCCAAAGTCAATATTTAAATATGTCTTGATCACAAATTGAGTCAAACCAAGTCCAAAAGGCCATTCGATACAAGTTGACCCAAATCAACCTAAAGGACCAAATTGGGTTAAATCATGATCTAACCAAAATTGATTGCAACCAATGGCTCAAGTTCATTCCAAATTGATAATTGAACTTGACCAAAGCCATAATTGAACCAAATTTGACCAATTGGTCAAACCTAGCCCAAATTGACCTAAAGGATAAAATTAGCCAAAATTCAAACTAAATCCAAATTGATTGAAACCAAAGAACATATTCATCTTCAATTAGCCAATTGAACATGAATCAACCCATAACCCAAGCCAATTTGGCTAATTTTGGTTAAATTGGTCAACTTGACCCATTTGACCCATTTGATTCCAATTGAGCCAAAATCAATTCTAAGCCAAATTAAATCAAATTAATCATACCAAAACTCTTCAAATTATCATTTGAACCTAACCAAAGCCTTGATTTGATCCAATTTGACCAATTGGTCAACCTAACCTGATATGACCCAATATGACCCATAAGACCCAAATTGAGCCAAATCTCTTGAAATGAAGCCATGACCCATTGGGGGCTGATCAAACTCGACCTAAACCCATTTAGGATCAGCCCAAAATCAGCCCAACCCAATTAAATCTCCCATGGATCCTCCCCCACATAGAATTCCACCCAACCTCATTTAATTCTCCCCATCACCTGCATTTAACTCCTCCCCAACATTTTCCTTTAATAGAGCTGATCATATGGTAGCAAGAGAGGACTTTGGAGCAAAGATCCAAAGTCCTCAATCAATCCATCATCCATCCCAACCACCCCAAGCAAGATGACAACACTTTGGAGCCAAAAAATTCAAAAAAGAATAGATATTCAGCCACTATTAAAGAAGGGGAAAATGAGGCTTCATTCCTCTTTCTCTTATCACTATTCAGCCCCCAAGATCTCCCCAAAGCAACCAGCCACCACTTCCCCACCTCTCTTGAGCCAAAAACATCAAAACTAGGTGGATTCTGATGAGGAAATGGTAAACACTAGAAAATACATCATTCCAACATGAAGACAAAGATCCAAGCTCATTCCAAGGCCTCTTCCCCCACTCAATAGTGTGCTCAGGTCATCACCGTCGCCGAAAATCATCCCTGGTGAGGTAACTTCCAAAAAACCATAGCCAGCCTTAGGATCCTTCATTTCTGATGAATATTTGCATGATTTTAGAAATTTATCCTAGATAGTCCTTCATTTTGTATTTTATATCATCCAAATTGGAAAATAAAAATTTTTTTAGTGTGAATCAACGTAAAAATGAGTCTATTTGGACAAGTTTTCACTTAGACTTTCTCATTTTTCTCCATAATATCACATTTTTACAATTTACAATCGACGAATAGCAGCAACCTTCCGATCCCGTGGTTTGCTAGATCGAGCTACTCAGATCGTGAGCTAATTGCACGATCTGGGCCTTTAGATCACCTGATGCATTTTGGATAGTCCGATCCCACAGTTTGCGCAATCAGATGACTCAGATCGTGCGTCAATCTTGTAATCCTAGCCTCTGGATCGCGCGTTCTAATCTTGATCATCTGATCTATGATCAAACTGTTTAGGTCAAACCATGCATCGCGTTAAACCCCTGGATTCGCCGTTGGGCGGCGACAACCCTCAATCCTGCCATGGCACCCGTCCCACGGCTTACAAATCACATGGCACCACATGACGTCGCTTTGCCATGTCAGCGCCGCGCACTGTGCTAAGTGTGCTAAAAAGAAAAAAATCAGATATTCTTAGTTTAAAAATTATTTAAATCACCCGAAACTTCAAAAATTCATAAAAAAAGAAAATACTTAATAAAAAATTGCAAACAAGGGCTCGTTGGATTCGTCTTTTCGAGTGAAATCTAATAAATTATAAATTCCCAAATTTTATTGAATTGTTTGACTTAATTTAAGTTTTAGTAAATATAAAGTTTCATTAATTACTCTAAAAATATAAGTCAGATTGAGTTGACATTTTTAGGGATTGAAATTAAAGTTAAAACAAACCTACCATAAAAGTCTGAAGTGAAAAGAACTTCTGGATTAGGAGAAATTAAATTTTTAATTTCAGATTTGTCCATTTTAAATAAAATAAATCCAATAAAAATCCAAAAATTTACAAAAATCTTCAAAATTGCTTAAATCACTTCAGTTGACACCTAGGACTCTTAAGAAAATGATGTGATTTTATGAATCCTAATGAACTCCAAAAAAACACTTAAGATTAAAGTTTAATCAATTAAGGAATTAATTAAAACATAATCTAAAAATAATTTCCCAAATCAAAATCAAAAATGATGTAATATCGAAATGATTGGTAATCAAACCTTAAGTCAAAAAAGTATCATGTATCCCTAAATGAAATTGAATTTAAACATAGTTGAACCTAATTGAGTTAATGAAATTCAATTAAATAATTAGATTTTTAAATTGAACTCATAATTAAATAAATCAATGAAACTTTAATGTAAAATCAAACTAATCTTGTTAAACCAACACCAAGTACTGAATCTTAATTATGTGAAACTACTTAACAAATTAAAACAAATTAAATATTAATTAATCATTAAATAAACTAAAACTCAAATTGATTAACAAACCAATTCAATATAATCATTTGATATTAATCAAATTAAACCAAACAAAGTTAAAGTAAACTTAATTAACATATGATTAAATCACATCCATTAGGAATAAGATAATTAATTAACCATTAAATATTTCATCCTAATAACTAAAACAAACATGTTAATGAAATTAAACAAACATAATAAATGAATCAAATAAAATAAAACTTTAATCATAAATAATCAAACTTAATTGAAATAAAATAAATAGTTAATTGACTTAATAACAATGATGGTAATAATAATAATCCTTTAATCAAATCAAACTTAAGTAAAACACTTGACTAAATCAAATCACTCACATGTGAGAAATTAAGTCATTAATTAAATAAATCTTTGATTAATCTAATGATTTAAAAAAATTTAATTTCCCTTAATCAAACTTAATTAATTAAACATTTAATTAATGCAAACTTAATGAATTAATCTATCATTTTAATGAACCAAATTAATTTTATAAATCACATTAAAATCAATTCAAATCAAACACTTAATTAATCTACTAATTTATTTAATCACACCTCTTAAATTAACAAATTAAGTTAATCAAATTAATCATATTAAACTTAAGCTTAATAAAACATAAAATGCAATTAAATGCCAATCAGATTCTAATTTAAACTTAAATCATTAAGTCATTAATTACATTATTAACCTAAATAAATATGAAATTAAATTAAAAATTAAAGAAATCTTTATTTAATTTAATAATTAATCACTCCCCTCAAGTAAACTAATTAAGTTAATCAAATTAATCATATTAAACCTAAGCTTAATCAAACATAAACGCAATTAAATACCAATCAAATCCTAAATTAAACATAAATCATTAAGTCATTAATTACATCATTAATCTAAATAAATATAAAACTAAATTAAATTAAATAAATCTTTATTTAATTTAATAATTAACTTAAATACACTTCTTAATTAAATTAATTACCTTTAAGCTAATTCAATCGAACAAACAAGTAATTAATGCAAACCTAATGATTAATCTATCATCTTAATGAACCAAATTAACTTTTTAAATCAAATTCAAATTAAACACTTAATTAATCTACTAAGTAATTTGATCACACATCTTAAATAAGCTAATTAAGTCAATCAAATTATTCATATTAAACTTAAACTTAATCAAACATAAATGCAATTAAATACTAATCAAAACCTAAATTAAACCTAAATTATTAAGTCATTAATTACATCATTAACCTAAACAAATATGAAATCAAATTAAAAACTAAACAAATCTTTATAATTAACATAAATACACTTCTTAATTAAACTAATTACATAATCATATTGAACCTAAGCAAACCCATAGACTAATAAAGCTAATCAAATCAAATTAAAATAAATTAAATTAAGTTAAGAAAGACTCTCATCAATTTAATATGTAATTAAATCAAATCTCATTCAACCTACTTAAAAAAAAGATAAACTAATTAACTATCTAATATATGAAATTAAAATACAAACCAAACTTTGATAAACATGACAAATGGATGAGATTAAAAATAAAATCTTAATTATAAAGAATCAAACTCAATTAAATAAAAATAAAATCTTAATTAATCTAATCTGATCAAACTATAAATAAATGAACCATAATCAAATCAAATAAACATAAAGTTAAGTCACACAACCATAATCAAATAAAAGAATTAGATATTAATTTAAAAGGATATTGAATAATCAAGATTTAATTAAACCAAAACATATAATCTAAAATTAATCAATCAAAAACATATGAATTTAAACAAACTTAAACTTCATTAGAGATCAAGGATATTGAATTATCAAGATTTAATTAAACCAAAAACATCTAACCCAAAATCAATCATTCAAATACATAAACAAACTCAAATTCTAAATGCTAAACCAAATCAAATGAATTTCATAAATTCAAATGAGCTAATTAAGATACTTAAGGACTTTAGTTAGATTCTTTAGGGGTTTGGATATCGAATAGGGTGAGTTATGTCTACAAATGGAATTCATTGTACTCTTCATTCTTGAAAACCTAAATATAATTTTAATCAAATAAAAGTGAAATAAAAATAAAAAATAAATCATTAAATCATTTAATTTGAAATCACCCAAAGGTAAAATTTAAACAAATTCAAAGTCCAAATTGGAACTTAAACTAAAGAAGCCTAGTAAAGTCTTGCCACACAAGCCTTAAGCACACACATTATAATACTAAGTCACCACCTCTAGTGCTAAGTTAGGGCGTTGCATGTATGATGTTGTATTTTTTTTGTGATGTACTTTTTTAGACTGGATGTTAGGGTGTATGTTTTGTAGACCAGATGTTAAGCCGATATTAGCCTAATCATGTTTTCTACAGGAGTTTTGCTTAAGGGGCCTCTATAATAAAAATATAAATATGTTTGTTGTGCAGGTTGATTAGCCCTTAAGCATAACTCATGTTAGGACAGGTGGGATTGGTTTCCCATGTGTGGGGTGCGAAGTCCAAATTATTCATATAATTACTTGAGTTGTTTGGTGTGTTTAGCTAACATTTATTTTGTAGGTGTAGCTAGATTTACTTTTTCTATTTTTAATGTAATTTTGCATTAGGAATTAGAATTAGTGTTATGGAAGATTAGGATGAGCAATGGCTAGAAGGCTTAGTCCTTGGGGTGCCCTGTGATTCTTTTGGAGCAAATCAAATCAAAAGGAAGAAAAAGGAAGAAATGAAGAAAAGAAGACCCCCATAACATATATTATTTTTGTAATTCAGGTTGTATAAGGGTAGAGCTCGGCTACCCATCTTTTTTTCTCTTTTTGGGGTGTACGGCAGAACCCGACTGCACTGGCCTTTCATTCTTTTATGGTAGTCTATAAAATTATTAGAAGTTGTGTTTAGATTGCGCACTAGACTTGCATGCTTTTATAGTTTCTTCATGTTTGATGTTTGAATGTGTGGCCTGGATGCGGTTGGCTCTTAGGATGAAATTAATTTTTCTACCCCAATTAATAACTCATAATTAAAATCTTAAAATAACTCATAACCTCACCATAAAGCCTAGGAATTGAATCAAGAAAATAAAAATATTTAGCAATCCCTTAGCTGGATGATTGAATGTATAACATCATGCATGTCATATTCTTCCACTCTTGTTAAGAGGGGGCTTCCATCTGTGTTAGAGAATAAAGGCTTAACCTGTGAGAGCCTTTGATAAAAGAACACCCCTTTCTCTCTTGATTTGGACCATAATCAAATTCTCATGCATTTAGGCATACAAAATCCCATAGCCTATATCAAAATAAAGATTCCAAAAGAATAAAATATATTTGATAAAATTTGTATTAGATTAAGTCATGAATTCATACCATTCATACTCTAGTCTCTTATGGAGTGAGTTTAAGGACTTAGTTTTCCCTCCAAATAAACAACAGCCTAGCCATCTTGCAAAGCATAAGACTTGCCTACATGGATTTAAAACATAGGAGGAGTTAGCTGGCTGCCACTCCAAATGATAATAAGTCCAGTAATCGGGTAGTTTATTCTCCCTTGGGGAGGTAAACCATATACCCATTTTTGTCTTAGATTTAGGTCATACTTTGGCCCTCGCCAAAGCTTCTTAGATTTAAGATCTGAGGTTGTTGTTTCCCTTTGCATGCTACAAGCATAAATCCTCACCTCTTAGGCATTTTCACAATCTTATGTTGTGAGATTATAAGTCCTCGTATTCTAATAAAATGTCAACTCAAATAATTAACTCTCTTCAATTTCAAAAATATAAAGCCCAACCATAGGATAGATTGGATTGCTCACTAGGCTTTCAAGTATCATGAGCATTCCTTACCCATCTCCCTTTGACTTCCAATAATAAGTCTTCTTCTTGATCTATCCCATTTGATTTTCTAAAACAACCAATCCATTGATAATCTTAACCTTGAAATCTTTGGGGACCCTAATTATCTACTTTAATCGAGAGTATTCTTAAGGAATTTCCATTCCTTGGGATGTAATTAACTATGGGGGCTAGCCTCCATAGGAAACTTAATGAACCAAATTTAAAATAAACCCTACTTTACTTATCCATGTAAAGTAAGGGAAAGATCTCTGGTATATTCGAAGACCCATCACACCTTAGGAGTCCTTATTAGGTGATTAGGTCCATTATAGGGTGGTGATTTCTATCTTTTGAGATAGTACACCATTCCTTAATGTCATACTCAATCATTTTAATAAGTACCCCCTAAGATCTGTGTGGTGTCCCACATCTCAAAATTAAACACCATAATGCATTTTCTAATGCTCAAGCTAAACATAATATCAAATAATTTTATAAAACTAGCACACAAGAATAAGTGGTTGGTGTGATTGGGTGCCACCGTTCAACCTGAAAAAGAAAAGATGTGTAGTCAATCTCTACCCTTATACAACCTAAAAAATAAAAGAATAATTATAATTATAATGAATGAATGCTATGGGGGGTCTTCATATCTTCATTCTTCATGTCTTCGATTAATTTTTTATTTACTCCACTTCAAAGGCATCACATGGCCTCCAAGGACAAAGCCATATAGCCAATGCTCATCCTAATCCTCTATAGCACTAATCCTAATTTTTAATTACAAAATTACATTAAGAATAGGAAAATAAATCTAATTATAACTACAAAATAGAGATTAGTTAAACATACATACAATCCCAGGCAATTATATCATAATTTGCACATAGGTAACCAAGCTTGCCTATCTTAACTAGGATTATGTTTAGGGGCTTAAGCAACCTGCAAAGAGGGCATTTACTTTTATTTTTAAGCGGACCCTTAAGTATAATTCCCAAAAAAAATATGATTAGGCTAATCACGGCCTACCATCCAGTCTATGATAATACATCATAAAATAAAAACACATATCATACCAAGCACCACCCTAACATAGAGCTAGAAGAAGTGACTTAATTCTAATGTGTGTGTTAAGGCTTGTGTGGTACGTCTTGTTAAGCATTAGGGTTGTAATTCTCTAAGTATAGAAAGATTTAATTTAGCATGAGGGGTTGATTTCACTTGAAGTTGTTTAATTGATTTGAAAATTTTAATCTGTGTTTTCTTTTATTTCATTTGATTACACTTAGCAACTAAGTATTATAAAGAGAAGAAAGAGGATTGCCCTCTTTCATCCCTACCTTAAGCCACTTTCTAAAGCATGTTAATTTGATTTAATTCTCTTAAGTGAATGGCTTATTACATATTTAAAATTAATCCTAATTTCAGGTCCACTTTAAATAATCTCATTCAATATGAAAGGCATCTTAAAATTAATTTGATTGAATTACTATCACATGACATATGTTAAATCATTCCTTTCCATCATATGTAACATGCATAAGGTTTAATCCTAAATGTATTTATACATGCAACATGTTTTTAGTACACTTAAATGATGAACGTATGTGCATGTGCAGTTTATATCATTTGGTGTGATTGAATTATTTAATCATATTAGTTTAAAGCTCTATCTAAATTCTTATACAAAAAATACATAGGCATGGAATTATATAGGTATGTGTCATTGTTAACCAGGGAAGTGAGGTAATCAGATGACCTCTTTGGGGCTAACTAAAGCCTCGTATTCCCGAGATATCCAAATTATATACCCATTTGTATTCAAATATATGTAAATTTGTATGCATGAATGTAAGAAAGAGAGCTCCAAATCACATGACCAACTAATTCAATCACCTAGCCAATTATAGATGCATGTATTATTGATAAAAGAAAAGGGGTTCCAATTTGACAACTAAATACACACACATATGTATAAGAGACATAAGATAGTACATGCCATTGTTAACTAGGAAAGTGAGGTTATCAAATGACCTCCTTGGGGCTACGTAATGCCTCGTATTCTTAGGTTGTCCAGACTAAATATTTCCTTTTCTCAAATACATATGGATGTATACATAAATAAAAAAAAGGAACACCATGCAAAGATTATATTTTTATTTGATTGAAACATTTATGCATCTGGAGTAAAGTCTTATCCAAATTCTAATGTAAGAACACATGTAAATGAAATTAAATAAGTACGTGTCACTGTTAACCAGGAAAGTGAGGTAATCAAATAACCTCTTTAGGGCAAACTAAAGTCTCATGTTCTCGGGATGTCCAGACTACATACTTATTAACATTCAAATATAGATAAAACTACCTATGAATTAAGGAAAACAAAGCTTTACCTCACATGTCTAAGCTATAAGCCCATGCATTTAGCATCATAACACTCATTACTATTCATATGTAAAATTTTGAGAAATACATTTAGATTTAGTAGTGATAATAGCCACACATATTAAATTAAATCAACACATGCAAGCCTACATAAAAGAAAATCATTTGACTTAATTTAACTTTGAAAAGATGAATGCATGATTTCAAATGACAAACAACATTTAACATGACTGGAAAGGAATAAATAAATATAAACATACAATTTCATTCAATTAATTAAATCCTAAGGGAAATCATATAATTAAAATCGTTTAAGATAAACCAAAGCTTCTTCAATGTCATTTTTAATCTCATATTTTGATTTGTTTTAAGGATATGAGAAGAGATTTGCTGATCCTAACCCATTCTCATGTTTGTGAATTAATTTGGCTTAATGAAATATAATTAGATTGATTTTATGGATTAATTAGGTTGTAATATGCATTAAATCCATTGATTAACCCTTATCTATCTTCCCTTAATTTAAATAACCAAATAATTATGAGCCAACATGATTTGCACATGAATGGAAACTAAATTTGCAATAATCAAAGAAAATAAAAGGGGTCTAATGCAATTGGCTCATGATTAATAGTTAATTAAGTTAAGAAACTTAATTAAGTTCTCTTATAATTCACCCACACATGTGGGCAAATCATATATTTTTTAGGTTGTTGAACACCTAAGGGTCTACCCAAGACTTCATTAATTGAGATTACATGTAATTATAATTTCAATTTGATTAATTAAGCAATTAGATTAATTGATTAAGCCTTGATTAATTATATTAATGAAAAAACTTAGGAAAATATATTAGGAAGGAGGCCCCAATCTTATCCCATGGGTTCATTCACTGTTAAGCAATAATTAATCACATAATTAATTAATTTGTTACTATTCATGGGATTAATTAATTCTTAATTAATTTAAAAGAGTAATTAGAGCTTAATTAGTTAGTTTTCCTAATTAATTAAGAAATAAATCCCAATAAAATTATGGGAGGTAGAGGTCATCCCATTGAATTAACACACAACATTTGGAATTAATTACTTAAGTAATTAAAGAGTAATTAAGTTAATTAATTTTTAATTAAATCTTAATTTAACCCTAATTACTATTCAAAATTAAGTAAGAATATTTTTAAGAAATTCTCCTCTGAAATACCTTTAAAATGAATATTTATCTACATTTTTATGATTTTTCTATGATTTGTTATAATTTTTTAAAGATTCAGCCGATTTAAATAATTTTTTAAAATTTTTATAAAGTCTATTAATTTATTCTACTAAAATAGACTATTTGAGCTTCAAAATTTAATATCTCCAAATCCAAAAATCATTTTGTCTTAAAAATTTTATGGTAAGTGTATTTTGACTTCAGTTTCCATTCTTAAAAAGTTCAAATCAATTTGATATGTATTTTTGGATTAATTAATGAAATTTGATTTTCACTAAAAACTTAAATTATGCTCAGAATACTCAATAGAAATTAGGAATTTTGAGCTTGTTGGATTCCACTCTAAAAGATGAATCCAACGAGCTCTAATTTATAATTTTTTTGTTGAGTATTTTATTTTTTATAAATTTTTAAAGTTTCAAGTGATTTAATTAATTTTTAAAGGAAAAACCCTAAATTTCTTGTCAAACCCAGTCAACGCCACACACGTTGACTAGATCACGTGTTTCCACATAATGTCGTGTGATTGAGTCAAGTGGCTCTGTGTGGCACTCTCTGATTGGGTGCGTGGGGTGTTTGAGCGGGAAAAGTGCAAGATGGCACATCTTTAATCAGACCAGATTAAATTCACAATATAAAGTGCTTAAATCGACATGATTCCTCTTTTAATCATAGGCATTCGTACCTATTGAGGCGGGATCGGATGGCTACTGGATCTTCTTCCTTGCAGTGATGGAACCGATGGGCAGAAATGTGAAATCGATGAAACTGAGTGAAATAGAGTCCGTCCAGGCTCGATTTCACAATGATTCTCATCGAAAAACTTCTATTTTCACATTAGGCTCATGTGAAATGAAGAATGCAAGGGATATCTAAGGGATTTTCCTAAAATAGAGCAAACAGCGACACAAAAAAAGGAACCTATGGTCGGCTAAAAGATTTGAAAATTATCTATCCGTGGATGGTTTTTAGTGGTTGTGTTGATCTGAGCACACTCCTAGATGCAAGATGAAGCCTTGGGGCGAACTTAGACCCTCGCCTCCCCTTAGAATTTTGTATCCACCAAGGGCCACAGCTTCTTTGCCAGAATTTGCTTAGTTTCAGAGTTTTTATAGCCCTAAGGAAGTGGGGAAATGGGTTTTGTTGCTTGGAGGAGCTCCTCGAGTGTGTATAATGGCAAAATAATCTCGTGGAGGCCTCTCTTTCTTTTGTTCCTGGTGGTGGCTGAAAATCACCACTAATGGTGACTTTTGTCTCCTAGTTGACATCTTATGTCTTGGGGTGATTGGAAATGGTAGGGAATCATATTAAGTGGCTTGGTTTGGATGGCCAAGGCTTGGGAGGTGGCTGCTAAGAGGGATTAGTGGGTGCCCTATGGATTTCAAATGCTCTAATAGGGAAGATGAGATGAATTCACCTTTTCATTAGTCATAGATAACCCAACCACCTCTTAGGTCAGGTTGGGTAGTGTCTTTGATGCTTAGGTGGACCATTAGAAGGCTGCCAAGTGGCCAAAGAATAGAAATGGCCACTAACATAAGTGATTTGTCTCATGAGATACCCTTGACCCAAGGGTAGAATGACCATTTGGCATTAGATTTGATTTAGACAGATTTGAATTGGGTCAAAAGTGAGTTGGGACAAATTTTATGTCATTTGGAGTTCATTAGGTTAGGTTTGGCTCAATTTGACCAATTTGGGTCAAATATGTCAAAATGGGTTAGGTTGACCAATTAGTCAAATTCAGTCAAACTAAGGGTTAGGTCAAGCTCATATGATCATTTGGGATATGTTGGTGTCATTGATTTGGTTTAATTTTATTTAAGTTTGATTTTGGTTCATTTGAATTCATTTGAGTCAAATGTGTCAATTGAGCAATTTGACCAAATTGGTCAAATTTTCTTGGGTCATGGCTTGGCTTGGGTTTGGTTGATCATTAGAAATGTGTTATTGGCTTTGGTTGAGTTCAATTTGGATTTGATTAAGTTTTAGGTTGGTTTGACCCTTTAGATCAAGATAGGTTCAATAGGTCATTTCAGTCTAGTGGATCAATTGGGCTCAATTGAGGCTTTGGTCAAGTTTAACAATCAATTTAGAATGAACTTGAGCCATTGGTTGCAATCAAATTAGATTAGATTTTTATTTGACCTATTTTGGTTATTTAAGTCAATTTGGGTCAACTTGGGTCAAGAGGGCCAATTGGGTTAGGTCTATCTCAATAGAAGGTCAAGTCATGTTCAAGTATTGATCCTGGGTTGGTATGAATCATGGGTTTCAAGAGATTTGGCTTACTTTGCAATTTGGCTAGTTTAAGTTCATATGGATTAAAGGGTTGACTTGATCAAAGGCCTAGGTTGACTCGATTTGACCCAATTTATGATAATTGATCAACCTAGGATGATCAACAATCATGTCATGAAGTTTGGATTGGCTTAATTCACTTTGATTATGATTGAATTAGATTTTGGTTCATGTAGGTCAAATTGGCCACTTTGGGTCAAGTGAGACAATTGAGTTTAGTTGGCTTGATTTTGGGTTGAGTTTTAATTAGTTGAAGTTATATATGAAGTTATAAGATGGTGGTAAGACCTACAATGACTTATGGTGCAGAATGTTGGCCAATAAAAGAGAAGCATAAGACTAAGTTAAGTGTTACAGAGATGATGATGCTCAGGTGGATGAGTGGCTTTACTCTTAGAGATAAAATGCGAAATGAGTATGTTTGAGAAAAAGTTGGAGTAGCTCCGATGGCAGATAAGATTAGAGAGAGTCGCCTTAGATGGTTTGGCCACATAAAGCGTCGGTCATCCATGACCCGGTTAGGAGAGTAGATGCATTAGATTTTCCCTATGTTAAGAAAGGTAGAGGTAGACCTAAATAGATTTGGTTAAGATGTATAAAAAATGACCTTAGTATACTTGAATTAAATGAGAATTTGACACATAATAGAACACAATGGAGATGAAGGATTCATATAGCTGACCCCACTTAGTGGGATAAAGGCTTGTTGTTATTGTTGTTGTTGTTGTTGTATATATGAATTTATGATTGATATATAAATTCAATTGCAATTGTTTTGGGTTCAAATGAGTTTTGGTTCATTTGAATATTTCAAGTTAAATGGGCTAAGCTGGGTTTGACTTAGGTTGATTTTGATTTGAGGTTAATGATTGTAGATTTTATTTATACTTGGAATGGTAATTGATGGAATGATTGATTTGTGAGGAAATAAATTAAATTTGGTTTGATTTAGATGGGATTTTGGCTAAGTTCATGAAATTGATTTAAAGGACTTATGAAGGATTTCAAGTTTGGATTTGTTCATGGGCTTCAATCATTTGTCTTAGGATTTGAATTTGGATTTGGATTGGGATTTAAAATTGAGTTTGATTGTAGGATTGATAGGGTGAATCTGGATTGGATTTGGGTTGTGGGTAGGAGGGTTATCGTAATCCCTAAGGCATAGCCTAATCCTATAATTAACCATTCTAAGTATCTAGGTTTAGGTTAAGTGTTCACCTGAATATTAAAAGAGTCTTATGACTAAAGAAGTCTTAGTGTCTAGAAGGCTCCTAAGTTTAAGATGAGGAGATTGAGAACTCACTCCAAAAGTGAGATCAACAAAAGGACCGCCAATAGGTGTGGTGTAACTGACAAGGCACACAGCACATATTGGCGTTGATCGAGATGATCAACAATGTCCAAAAGATTACATGTGCTAACAAAAATGATCTATACCTAAACCCAAAAGGTAGATAAAATCATGATCTTAGTGTAATGCAACTCTCTTTATGCCAAATGCATAAGAGAGATAGAAGGAATCCGTTGGGGATTGGGTACATGAACCTTCCACTAGGGAAGCAAGTTCAAGCTATCCACTCAAGATATGAATTTGAGTTTGATTGAGAATATGATTTGTTTGGATGTGTATCCATTGGAGATCAAGATCAAATTAACTATAATTTATTTTGTCTTGATGATGTGGAGGCATATCCACTAGGGATATGGGCTCGAATCCACTAGGGATTAGAAATATGAACCTTCCACTAGGAAAACAGGTTCGGGCTATCTGCTGAGAATAAGAGTTTGATTGGATTTTTATTAGCTCTGCTAGGGATGATGATTTAATTGAGGACATATCCATTGGGAATATAATCTTGTTTGAATTTGTTAGATTTTGATTTTGATTTAGGCTCCACTAGGAAGACTAATTTGATTTGCGCCTCGTTGGGGAGAAGTTTGGTTCGCCCGATATGTTTAATTTGACTCCATTAGGGAGAATGGTTTTGAATTTGATTTGTTATGGACTATGTCGACATCTTATGGGCTGCACTAAGAAGGAGCCACGGAGGCCTTAACCTGGCTTAGATTTACAAGTCCAAAGAGATAGTCCACCAACCATAGGGTGGGGCTATCCGACCTAAGGGTTGCCTTTCGGTGTGCAACGACTATGCTAGGAAGAAAGTGTAGTAGACTTACATCTTCCAAAGTAGGGAAATGCCACTGGGTAATCTGTTGGATGTAACAAATCGAACCCAACCTAAGGCGACTAGGGTGACCCATTGATGTAGAACATATTGAACCAGACCTAGGGCTGCCCATCAGTGTGCAATGATTGTGCTAGAAAGAATGCGTAGGAGACTTACATCTTCCAAAGCAAGATGACTCCTGCGGTAACCTATTGGTGGCACAACAAGTTGAACTGACCTAAGGGAGACAACTGAGAGAGTACTGCTGGGGACTTATCTAAACTCAAGAGTAGTCAGGCCATTCCTATATGGAGTTTTGCTTACACCACCCTAAAGATAGGATGTCCGCTTGGAAAAGGTGTCGCTGGGGGCGTTCTCCTAATCCATAAGTGATTATATAATTTTTGTTTATTTGTTATCATGGACCCTATTGGTGTGCGAGGGACCACACTGAGAAGGGGCTATGTTGGCCTTGATCTATCTCAGATTCACTGGACCAAGGGAGAATCTATGCATCCGTGAAATAGAATCTCCAACCATATGGGTTGTTACTACGAATGGGGGACTGTCTAATCCAAAAGTAACCCAGGTAGTGTCTAAATGGGGTCGCAAATGATGTGATCTAAATAGAGTGCCCACAAGGGAGGTGTCACTTAAGGTGTTATCCTGGACCTTATAAATAAGAAAGCCTATATGTATTTAGTGGCCAACTCAAGAAGAAGGCGTAGCAGTCTTACATCTGCCAAGAGAAGTATATCCACCAGGTGGGTCACTGTCATCATAGCGAACACCAACCAACCTAAAGTGTCCATCGACATGCGATGATCAGGCTAAGAAGAAGGCATGTAGACTTACATTTCCCTAAAGCATAACTGATCGCCTGAATAATCTATCTTTGGCTCAATAGGTGCTATCTAACCTAGGGCTACTTGTCAGTGTGTAATGGTTGTATTTAAGAAGAAAGCATAGAAGACTTACATCTTTCGAAGCAGGGATCAACTATTCGGGTGACCCATTGATGGCACAACATATCAACCCAACCTAAGGGTGACTACTAAGTAGGGAGTCACAAAGAAGGACTGGACCTAGACTTGAAGTAGTCAAGAGGAAAGGAGCCGTTGGGGGGACTTACCTTAATACTCTACTCAGCCAAGTTAGTTCATAATGGCTAGTTTAAGAAAAAGGTGTAGAAAATTTACATCCTCTTAAACAAAGCCAACATGACGATAGCTTACCGATCGTGCAGTAAGGCCTACCATGCTGACAAGGCACTCATCAGTGTGCAGCGTCCAAATAAGGAAAGAAAGCATAGTAGACTTACATCTTCCTGAAAAAGGGACCACTAGGGTGACGCACTAACAGGTAAGACGTCAGCTCGACCTAGAGCAGCTACTAAGTGAGTGCCGCAGGGGGCATTATCGCACATCAAAGTAGCCGATAAAAGATGTGTATTTATTTAATATGTGTTTGTGTGTAGTTTGTATTTGTGTCGTGTTGATGAAGGATAGAATGTCGCTTCTTTTACACCTACCGTAAACACATCATGGGGGATTCACGAACAAAGATGTTTTCAAAGGAAGAAAATATATGATTTAAAAAGGAACTTTATTGATGATGACTATTTCTAAACATAATTTTATGGATAATATTTATTTAAGTAAAGCCCGTTGATTGGAAGCATCGGGCACTCTCCTTTATGATTAATCAGCTGATACGATCCTCCTTGGTAGGCCTTTTCTATGATAAAAGGGTCTTCCCAAGTGGGTTCAAACTTGCCTCTCATCTTATGATGGAAAATAATTGGTCTCTTTAGAACTAAAACAAGCTCTCCTACTTGAAAAGCTCTAGGATGGACTAACTTATTATGAGCTTGACTCATTTTGGCTTTGTATAACTAGAGGTTATAGCATGCCCGTAGGCATCTCTCTTCTAAACCTTCAAGATCTTCTAACTGCAACTTGGCATTCTACTCCGTTGTGATCTTACTACCTACTGCTATCCTTAGTGATGGGAGTTGGTCTTCTAATGGAAGAACCACTTCAGACCCATACACTAAGAAAAAAGGAGTAGACTGAGTTAGAGTTTTGTATGTGGTGTGGTATGCCCACAAGGCTTCAACTATCTGCTCATGTCACTATCGTTTATTATCGTCGAGTGTTTTCTTCAGTATCTAAATAAGAGTTTTGTTGAAATCTTCTACCAAGCCATTTTCCCATTGGGTAATAAATGGTAGAGTATCTCCAATCTATGTTGTGTCTCTGAGCAAAGTTATTGATCTTGGTGCTCTTGAATGCAGTACCATTATCAGATATAATTTATTGAGGCACCCCGAACCTATATACAATATGGTTCTTGAAAATTGGAGCACATGCTCCCTTGGGTAATAGATGGTAGAGTATCTCCAATCTATGTTGTGTCTTTGAGCAAAGTTATTGATCTTGATGCTCTTGAATGTAGTACCATTATCAAATATAATTCATCGAGGCAACCCGAACCTATATACGATATGGTTCTTGAAAATTGGAGCATATGCTGACTTGTGACCTCTCTAAGTGGAATCATCTCCGCCCACTTAGAAAAGTAGACCATGGCAGCTAGGATGAACTGATGACCTTTGGAAGAAGGAGGGTCAATCGGACCCACTATGTCAGTACCCCAACACTCGAATGGCCACGAAGCCAATATATGATGTAGAATACTGGGTGGTTGATGTAGGACCACATCGTGTACCTGACATTTGTGACATCGCTTATCTATATTCATGCAATCTCTAATCATTGACGGCCAGTAGTATCTTAGTCTCTTGATCTTGGCTTTCATCTTCGAATAAGATTGAAGAGTTCCGCATAGACCTGAGTGTACCTCAATCATGATCTTACGAGCTTCGTGTTTGTCTAAATAATGTAACCACGTATGATTGAAAGATCACCAATACAAGGTGCAACCCACGAGAGCGTAGGAAAGGGCTCTCTAGTTCACCTGATATGCTAGGGACTTCTCTTAAGGTAGTTTGCCTATATTTGGGTAATACATGAATGGTTGCATCCAATCTAACTCCTAATCCTTTTTGGCAATGGCAATCTCCCCTTCAGGAGAGTATTTTTTGATGGGTTCAGTATCAATAAGCGATATGACCTGCTTATTTTGGACCCTTATCAATATGGACTCATCCTCCGAACATGCCAACTCTTTGGTGAGTTTGGCTAAAGCATCTACTATGACATTTTATCCTCGAAGAATCTTGTAAATGGTAACCTTTAGGATTTGGGCCAATAACTCCATAGTGTACTTGTGGTAGTGATGGAGCTTAGGCCTGAGAACCTTATAGGACCCAGCAATTTGATTGATGACTAACTGAGAATCCCTAAAGATGTTGATGTTCTGGATGCTTAGAGTAATAATTAACTCCAGACTAGCAATCAAAGCTCCATATTTGGCTTCATTATTGGTGCAATAATTGGATAGATGATATGAGAATCTCATCACATCTTGGTCCGGAGTTAGGAGAACTACTCCTACCCCTGCCTTTCCTGGGATAATAGATTATGGTTCTTCTCCTCTTTGAGAGGAAGCTGCACCATTAAAGTATATCTCCCAGCGATGAATGCTAGTGTCCCCTAAGTTCATGATTTGTTCATCGGGGAGGTCATCACTAAGTAAAAAATCATCAGGAAGTGGGTGTGTTGCTAAGAAATTCATCAATGCTTGTCCTTTCACTACACAGAGGGGTAGGAAAGTATGTAACTACAGCAAAATCATGGGCTAATGTGCCAACCGTCTGGATAATGTCAGTCGTGTCATGAGATATTGTTGTGGATTGATCCAAGAGATCAAGTTCATCTTATGAGAAAGCATGTAATGTCATAGCTTTTCAGAGCAAAGATTAAAATTAGGCAATGCTTCTCAATGGGTGGATAATTTGCTTCGGTAGGGATTAAATGATGGCTGAGGTAGTAGAGAGCGTTCTCCATTCCTTCGTCATTGGCTTGGGCCAACAAAGTGCCAAGGGAGTCGTCTAATGCAACGGTGTAGAGAATTAGCGTCTTGCCCAGGATAGGGGCTACTAGAACTGACGACGTTAATAGGTAGTGCTTGATGTCTTCAAAGGCATGCTGACACTTATCATCTCACTTGAAGTTGGTATCCTTTTTGATAACTGTTGAAAATGGCCCCTTCCTGATAAGTTGGATATGAAGCATCTTAGATATGCCAACCACCCTTGAAATGAAATGAGTTGAGTTAGACTTTTAGGGGGTGGAATTTCTAATATCTCTTTGATCCTCTCCATATCAATCTGGATTCCCCAATGTCGGACAACAAACCCAAGGAACTTCCTGAAGCTACTCTGAATTCACAGGGGGTTCATTTTGAGGTTAAATTACCTTAATTGTTCAAAAACTACTTCAAGTCAAAGAGATTGTCTTTCTTTTCTTTACTTTTGACTATGAGATTATTGACATAGCATTCAACTTGATGATGAATGAGTTCATCAAAAATTTGAGTCATGGCCCATTGGTAGGTAGTACAACATTTTTAAGGTCGAAGGTCATGACCTTATAGTAATAAATTTTGACCGAGGTTCGAAAAGTAGTGTTCTTCTCATTTTTAGGGGCCATCATTTTGGAGTTTGGAGATGTTGATCATAAAGTAGGAAAGAGTTCTTAGGCTCATAATGTTGACTGATGCACTTGGAACAACAAACACTCAAGATAGCCTAAATCTGCCCATATCCACTATGATGCAGAGGTGATAATTGTGCTTGGTCATCCCTAGAAGCAGGTCTTTATCGTTGAATGTAACTCCTAAAAAGTCCTTCAAATGGCATGCCTCCTCTTCAGTGGCGGTTGACTGAGCTAAGAATATCTCAGGATCAAGTAAGGTCTTGATTAGAGATTCTCTCATCTCTTTGGATAAGATAAGGGTGTCGTATATGCTTAACTTAGCTGAAAACTTTCCAAGGTGAGCTAGGACATTATAATCAACTCTAGATTGATCCTCCACAAGCATATTCATAGGTGGAGTACCATGTGGAGGGGCTATCTGCTCACTGGAACCAATGACTTGCTTACCCTTATACTGAAGTGCTACCCTAAGAGGTAGAACTTTGCCACTACATAGGTTGACTTCAGTGACTTCATGTGACAGGTTAGTGCAAAGTTTTACCTGCTCGTCGGGTATACCTACAGCTTCTTCTATGGGACCCTCAAAGTCGGTTGACTCCAAGTCAATCTCAATGGGTGAACCTGATTAATTTAGAAATGAAAAATTTGATTCTGAATCATAATAGATAGGATCAAAATTATTTTAGATATTATTAGTATTTAGACTTGGAGAGCTTTCAATTGAAATGATCATCATGACTACCAAAAGTAGAGAAGATATAAGTGAAATCAACTTTGTTCATTGATTTCTTTCTAGGTGGAGGTACATGATAGAAATCAAGTAAGCAAAGCAAGGGGTTTAGTGCTTTCATCCATAGATACAATGTTTTTGCTAGTAGAAGAAGAGCTAGATGAAGGGGTAGTAGCTGCAACGGTGGAAGGAATGTTGTACTGAGATGGTGGTTGTGCTACTTAGCTATCCCGGACAAGTATGGCCTCCTTGGGGATAACTAAAGCCTCATATTCTCGAGATGTCCAAACTATATACCTATTTTTCTTCAAACATATGTAAATTTGTATGCAAGAATGTAAGAAAGAGAGCTCCAAATTATATAACCAACTAATTCAATCATCTAGCCAATTTTGGATGCATGTATCTTTGATAAAAGAAACAGGGTTCTAATTCCATAATTAAATACACACACACAGGTATAAGAGACATAAGCTTATACATGCCATTGTTAACCAAGGAAGTGAGGTAATCAAATGACCTCCTCGGGGCTACTTAAAGCCTCAAATTCTCGAGATATCCAGACTAAATATTTGCTTTTCTCAAACACATATGGATGTATACAAAAATAAAGGAAGGAAAACTATGTACCGATTGTATTTTTGTTTGGTTAAAACATTTATGCATATGGAGTAAAGTCTTATCCAAATTATAATATAGGAACACATGTAAATGAAATCAAATAAGTACGTGTCATTGTTATCCAGGAAAGTGAGGTAATCAAATGACCTCCATGGGCTAACTAAAGCCTCGTGTTCCTATCTGGACTATATACTTATTAACATTCAAATACATGTAAAACTATATATGAATTAATTAAAAGAAAGCCTTACCTCACATGTCTAAGCTATAAGCGCATGCATTTAGCATCATAAGACTCATTACTATTCATTTATAAACTTTTGAAAAATATATTTGGATTTAGTAGTGATAATAGCCACACATATATTAAATTAAATCAACACATGCAAGCTTTACATAAAGGAAAATCATTTAATTTAATTTAACTTTGAAAAGATGAATACATGATTTCAAATGATATACAACATTTAACATGATTGGAAAGGAATAAATAAATATAAACATATGATTTCATTCAATTAAATTAAATCCTAAGGATAATCATATCAAATAAAATCATTTAAGATAAACCAAAAATTATTTAATGTCATTTTTAATCTCATGTTTTGATTTGATTTAAGGATATGAAAAGAGATTTGTTGATCCTAACCCATTCCCATGTTTGGGAATTAATTTAGCTTGATGAAATATAATTAAGTTGATTTTATGGATTAATTAGGTTATAATATGCATTAAATCCATTAATTAACCCTTATCTATGTTACCTTAATTTCATTAACTAAATAATTATGATTTTCACATGAATGGAAAATAAATTTGCAATGATCCTATGAAATAAAAAGGGTCTAACGCAATTGGCTCGTGATTAATAGTTAATTAAGTTAAGGAACTTAATTAAGTACTCTTATGGTTCTCCCACATATGTGGGCTAATTATAATTTTCTTAGGATTTCTTTAGGTTGTTGAACACCTAAGGGTCTACCCAAGATTTCATTAATTGAGATTCCATGTGATTATAGTTTCAATTTGATTAATTAAGCAATTTAAATAGTTGATTAACCCTTGGTTAATTTAATTAATAAAATAAACTTAGAGAAATATATTAGGAAGGAGGCCCCAATCTTATCCCATGGGTTCATTCACTGTTAAGCAATAATTAATCACATAATTAATTAATTTATTACTATTCATGGGATTAGTTCATTATTAATTAATTTAAATGAGTAATTAGAGCTTAATTAGTTACTTTTCTTAATTAATTAAGCAATAAATACTAATAAAATTACGGGAGGCAGAGGTCATCCCATTGAATTAACACACAATGTTTTGGGTTATTTACTTAAGTAATTAAAGAGTAATTAACTTAATTAATTTTGCAAATAAACCTTAATTAAGCTCTAATTATTGTTCAAAATTAATTAAGAATATTTTTAAAAATTTCTCCTCTAAAGTACCTTCAAATTTAATATTTATTTGCATTTTTATGATTTTTCTATGGTTCGTTATAATTTTTTAGAGTTTTAGTCAATTTAAATAAATTTTCATAATTTTTATAAAGCCTATTAATTTATTCTACTAAAATAAACTATTTGAGTTTCAAAATTTAATATCTCCTAACCAAGAAATCATTTTGACTAGATATTTTTATGGTATGTGTATCTTAACTTCAATTTCAATCTCTAAAAATTTTAGATAAATCTAATGTGTATTTTTGGATTAATTAATTAAATTTAATTTTTACTAAAACTTAAATTAAGCTCAAAATACCCAATAGAAATTTGGAATTTTGAGCTTTTTGAATTTTCCTCGGAAAGATGAATCCTACAAGCTATTATTTTAAATTTTTTATTAAATATTTTATTTTTTATAAATTTTTAAAGTTTCAAGTGATTCAATTAATTTTCAAAAGTAGAAAACCCTGAATTTCCTACATAACCTAGTCAGCGCCACGCAACATTGACTGGATCATGTGTTTTCACATTGTGTCGTGTGATTGGGTAATACGGTTCCACATGGCGAGCTCTGATTGGGCACGCAGCGCGTTTGAGCGGTAAAAGGGTGAAACGTTCATTTTTAATTGACGGTTCATATTAAATCCATAATCTAAAGGGCTTAAATCAATGTGATTTCTCTTTTAATCATAGCCATCTGTCCCTATTGAAGTAGAATTGGATGGCTATTGGATCTACTTCCTCCCAACGATGAAATCGACGAATAGAAATGCGAAATCTGCAAAATCGAACAAAATTGGGTCCGTCCGAGCTCGATTTTATAGAGAAACTCATCGAAAACTTCTATTTTCACATTAGGCTCATGTGAAATGAAGAATGCAAGGGACATCTATGGGATTTTTCTAAAATCCAGCAACCATCGACACAAACAAAGAAACATATGATCAACTAAAGGATTTAAAAAATTACCTCATCGGAGACGATTTTCGGTGGCTGTATTGATCTGAGCACACTCCTGGATGTGAGATGAAGCCTTTGGATGAAGCTAGACCCTTACCTCCCCTTGGAATGTTGTATCCACCAATTATCGTAGCTTCCTTGCCAAAATCTGCTCAATTTTGGTGTTTTTCTAGCCCAAAGGAAGTGGGGAAAGGGGTCATGTTGCTTGGAGGAGCTCCTGGAGTGTGTGCAATGGCAAAATAATCTCTTAGAGGCCTCTCTTTCTCTTGTGCTTGGTGGTCATCAAAAATCACCATTGATGGTGATTTTTGGCTCCTGGTGAAAGTTCTATGGCTTGGGGTGGTTGAGAATGGTAGACAATCATCCTAGGTTGCTTGGTTTGGTTGGTCAAGGCTTGGGAGGTGGTTACCAAGTGGGATTAGTGCGTGTCCAATGGGTTTCAATGCTCCAATGGGAGAGGTAAGGTGAATACACCTCCCCATGACTCATAGCCAACCTAACCACCTCTTGGGTCAGGTTGGGCAGTGTCCTTGATGCCTAGGTGGACCATTGGGAGGGTGTCAAGTGGCCAAGGAATGGACATGACCAGTTACATGATGATTGGTTTCATGTGATACCCTTGACCCCAAGGGTAAAATGGTCATTTTGTATTGGATTTGATTTGGGCAGATTTTAAATGAGTCAAAAGTGAGTTGGACCAAATTTCATATCATTTGGAGTTCATTAGGTTAGGTTTGGCTCAATTTGACCCATTGGGGTCAAATTGGGTCAAAATGGGTTAGTTGACCAATTGGTCAAATTGGGCCAAACCAAAGGTTTGGTCAAGTTCATATGATCATTTAGGATATTTTGGTGTCATTTTTTTGGTTTAATTTGATTTATCTTTGATTTTGGTTCGTTTGAATTCATTTGACTAAAATGGGTCAAGTTCACCAATTGACCAAATTGGCCAAATTGTCTTGGGTCATTACTTGGCTTGGGTTTAGTTGATCGCTGGGAATGTGTTGTAGGCTTTGGTTGAGTTCAATTTGGATTTGATTGGATTTTAAGTTAGTTTGACTCTTTAGGTCAAGTTGGGTTCAATACGTCATTTGGGTCTAGTGGGTCAATTGGGCTCAATTGAGGCTTTGGTCAAGTTCAACAATCAATTTGAAATGAACTTGAGCCATTGGTTGCAATCAATTTGGATTGGATTTTTATTTCACCCATTTTTGACTATTTAGGTCAATTTTGGTCAACTTGGGTCAAGAGGGCCAATTGAGTTAGGTTTGGCTCAATTGAAGGTCAAGTCATGTTCAAGTAATGATCCCGAGATGGTATGAATCATGGGTTTCAAGAGATTTGGCCTAAGTTGTAATTTTGCTAGTTTAGGTTCATATGCATTAAAGGGTTGGCTTGGTCAAAGGGCTAGGTTGACTTGGTTTGACCCAATTTATGATAATTGGTCAACCTAGGATGATTAACAATCAAGTCATGAAGTTTGGATTGGCTTAATTCACTTTGATTTAAATTAAATTGAATTTTGGTTCATGTAGGTTAAATTGGCCACTTTGGGTCAAGTGAGCCAATTGGGTTTAGTTGGCTTGATTTTGGATTGAGTTTGATTTAGTTAAGTTTATATATGGATTTAAGATTAATATATAAATCTAATTGCAATTGGTTTGGGTTTAAATCAGTTTTGGTTCATTAGAATATTTCAAGTCAAATGGGCTAAGTTAAGTTTGACTTGGGTTAATAATTGTAGATTTCATTTATACTTGGAATGGTGACTGGTGGAATGATTACTTTGTGAGGAAATCAATTAAATTTGGTTTGATTTAGATGGGATTTTGGCTAAGTTCATGAAATTTAATTTAAACGACCTAAGAAAAATTACAAGGTTGGATTTGATCATGGGCTTCAATCATTTGGCTTAGGATTTGAATTTAGATTTGGATTTGGATTTGAAATTGAGTTTGATTCTAGGTTTGATAGGGTGTATCTGGATTGGATTTAGGTTGTGCGGTATGAGGGTTATCCTAATTCCTAAGGCATAGCCTAATCCTATGATTAACCATTCTAAGTCTTTAGGTTTAGGTTAAGTGTTCACCTAATCACTAGAAGCATCTTATGACTAGGGAAGTCTTAATGTCTAGAAGGCTCCTAAGTTTAAGATGAGCAAATTGAAAACTCACTCCAAAAGTGAGGTCAACAGCAACCAAAGTGCAATTAACCTTGCACACACCATCTATAGAGCCAATCGAACAAGAACAAATCATCTCCCAAGCTTCATGATGATCGGAGGTTGGATTTCGATCAACACAGGCCTCCCAAACTTCGGGTGTTGCTCTTCCGAGCAAGCCACCTTAAATTGGAGCTCGTGCTGATCAGTAGAGCTTCATCTCCACTAGATGAAGCTTCCTCAATCGGATTTGCCACTGGTCTTGAGCTTCGGTGAGGTATGCCCTTAAAACTGACCTTTGGTGAAAATTTTGTTGGAGTTTTTTGAAGGAATTGTTCAGCTCATGTGATCTTGACCATGGAATCTCCTCCGATAGATGTCGTGAAGGTGTGGGATCTGTTTAGAGTCAATCCGAGCTCAGGTGAGCTCGGATCACGCGAGCAATGGTGGACGGACTCCATTCTCCCTTGCTTGTGTGATGATAGATCACGCATCATCCATTTCGCGTGATCAAAATAGATGGTCGTGAATAGATCTGATAGATTGATCTGATTTAATCCTATTAAGCTGTGGGATTAATCATGGTCATCCGATCTTAGATCAAACGATGCACAAGAAAGTACGTTCAACAGAGCTTACTAGGATTATTTTAATATCAAGGCATCATGTGGAAAGCATCAGGTCATGTGGATGAGATTAAGGGTTAATTAGGCTTAATTAATGTGTTTTAATGGCTAAAATTTGTAAAAATCATAACTAATTTTAGAAAAATCAAAAAAATATAAATAAACACTCATTTTAAATGTATTTGAGAGGAGAATTTATTAAAAATGTTCTTAATTAATTTTAAACAATAATTAAGGCTTAATTATGGTTTAATTACAAAATTAATTTGCTTATTAATTCTTTAATTACTTAAGTAATTAACCCCAAACTTTGTAGGTTAATTTAATGGGATGACTTACATCCCATGATTTTTATGGGATTTATTGCTTAGTTAATTAGGGAAATTGACTAATCAAGTTTTAATTACTCTCTTAAGTTAATTAGTCATTAATTAATAACATGAATAGCAACAAATTAATTAATTAAGTTGTTAATCATTGTTCAGCAGTGAATGAACCCATGGGATAATGTTAGGTGTTCCTTCCTAATATATTTCCTTAACTTCATTTTATTAATTAAATCAATCAAGGCTTAATTAATTAATTAAACTATTTAATTAATTAAATTAAAATTATAATCATATCAAATTTTAATTATGTAAATCTTGGGTAGACCTTTAGGTGTTCAATAACCTAAAGAGGTCTTAAAGAAAGTATGGTAAACCCACATGTGTAGGAAAACCATAAAAGTACTTAATTAAGTTCCTTAGCTTAATTAACCATTAATTATGAGACAATTGCATTAGGCCCCTTTATTTCTTAGGATTATTGCAAATTTATTTTCTATGCATATCATGTTGGCTCATAATTATTTGGTTAAATACTTTAAGGTGACATTAGAAATGGTTAATTAATGTATTTAATGCATACCATAACTTAATTAACTCATAAAATCAACTTAATTACATTTAATTAAACCAAATTAATTAGCAAACATAGGAATGGGTTAGGACCAGCAAACCTCTTTCTCACTTCCATAAATCAAATCAAAATATAAAATTAAAAATGGCATTAAAGAAGCTTTGGTTTACTTTAAATAGTTTTATTTGATACGAATGTCCTTAGAAATTAATTTAATTGAATGAAATCTAAGTTTATATTTATTTATTCCTTTCTAATCATGTTAAATGTTGTATGTCAATTTAAATCATGCATTCATCTTTTTAAAATTAATTAAATTAAATGGTTTTCTTTCATGTAAACTTGCATGTGTTTGATTAATTTATAATATGTGTGACTATTATCATTAATAAATTCAAATTAATTTCTAAAGTTTACAAATCAATTACATTGATTAGAGTGATAGTAGCTATGGATACATATAGGTTTGTATGTGCTTATAGCTTAAATATGTGGAGTAAAGCTTTCACTTCCTTAATTCATATATGGTTTTGCATGTATTTGAATGTTGATAAGTATATAATCCAAAGATCTCGGGAATTCGAGGCTTTAGGTAGCCCCAAGGAGGTCATTTGATTACCTCACTTCCCTGGTTAATAATGACACACACTTATTTGATTTCATTTACATGTGTTTCTATATTAGAACTTAGATATGACTTTAATCCACATGCTTAAGTGTTTCAATCAAATAAAGTACAATCTTCACATGGTTTTCCTTCCTTTATTTATGTATACATCCATATGTATTTGAGGAAAGCAAGTGTTTATTCTGGACATCCTTGGAATACGAGGCTTTAGCCAGGCCCAAAGAGGTCATTTGATTATCTCACTTCCCTAGTTAATAATGGCACGTACTAACTTATGTCTTCTATATATATATATATATATATATATATATATATATATATATATATGTGTGTGTGTGTGTGTGTATTTAATTATGGAATTAGAACCCATTTTCTTTTATCAAGGATACATGCATTCATAATTGACTAAGCTATTAAATCAATTAGCCATATAATTTGGAGCTTTCTTTCTTATGTTTATGTATATAAATCTACATATGTTTGTATGAAAATAGGTATATTATTTGGACATCTCAGAAACACGAGGCTTTAGCTAGCCCCAAGGAGGTCATTTGATTACCTCACTTCCCTGGTTAACAATGACACGTGTGTGGTGTTTTCTTTTCTTCATCTAAATAAATAAATGGAAATAAAAATATACTTGTTGGACACCATGTAGATCCGCAGATGTTCTTATTAGGGTGATCGGGTGCGGCATTGAGGAATGATGTACTATCTCAAGAGACAGAAGTCACCATCCTGCGATAGACCTAATCATCTAATAAGGACTCCTAAGGACAATGGATCATCAAATGTACTAGAGATTTTTCTCATACTTTACATGGAAAAGTACATTAGGGTTTATTTTAAATCGGGTTTGTTAAATTCCCTATGGAGGCAAGCCCCTATAGTTAATTACATCTTAAGGAATGAGATTCCTTAAGAATACTTTTGACTAAGTTAAATGATCATTGTCTCCAAAGATTTCAAAGATAGGGCTATCAATCAATTGGTTATTTTTTGATGATCAAATGGGATTGATCAAAAGTAGGGCGTTATCATTGAAACCAAATGGAGATAAGTAGGAGATTCTCACCTAGCGAGCATCCCGAACTATCCTATGGTTGGGTTTATATTTTTGAATTTTGAGAGGAATTATATGTTTAAGTTTAATTTTTATTAGAAATCTAAGACTTACAATTCTGTGATACAAGATCATGGAAATGCCTAAGAGATGAGGATTTATGCTTGTAGTACATAAAGGGAAACAACAACATCGGATCCTAAATCTAGGGAGCTTTAGCGAAGGCCAAAGCATAACCTAAATCTAAGGCAAAAATGGGCATATGATTTACCTCCAAAATATAGGATAAACAACCCGACTGTTGGGCTTACAACCGCATGGGGGTGGCTGCCAACTAACTCCTCCTACGATTTTAAATACATGTAGGCAAGTCTTATGCTTTTTAAGATAGTTGTGCTGTTGTTTATTTAGAAAGAAGACTAAGTCCTTAAACTCACTCCCTAAGAGACTAGATCATGTAGGGTATAAACTCATGACTTAATCTAATGCAAATTTTGTTAAGTTTATTTTCATTTTTGGACAATTAATTTGACACAGGTTATGGGATTCATATGGCCAACGCATGAGAAATTGGTTCTAAGCCAAAATCAACAAGAAAGAGGTGTGTTTTCACCATGGCTCTCAAATGTCAAGCCATGTTCTCTGGTAAAGGTGATAACCCTCCATAAGCATGAGTGAAGCAAGATTATTTTATGCATGATGTGAAACATAGAACATCTAGCTAAGGGGTTGTTAAATATTTTATTATCTTGATTTATGTCCTAGGCTTTAGGTGAGATTATGAGTTATTTAATTTTAATTTTAAATTGATTAATTGGATAGAAATTTTATTTTTTCCTAGGAGCCTAATCGTATCCAGGCCATTCATCAAACAATGAAGAAACTAGAAAAATCATGTCATCTTAATGTACAAGCTAAACAAACATCAAATAATTTTATAAAGCTAGGGCAAAAGAATAAGAGGCTTTTGTGGTCGGGGTCCACCGCACAAACCCAAAAAAGAAATATGGGCAGCCAAGCTCTACTTTTATATAACTCGGATTAGAAATGAATAATTACAACTTAGAAAGAATTTACATTATGGGGGTCTTCATTCTTCATTTCTTCTTTTTTTTTTTTGATTTGCTTCCTTCCTTTCTTCCTCTTGGCTTGGTTAGAATATGAGTGTTCCAAAGGCTTCACATGGTACATAAGACATAGTCTTATAACCAATGTTCACCTACACTTCCCCATAAGATTCATTCCAAATCTTAATTGCAAAAATTACTTGAAAATGGGAAAAATAAATCTAACTAAAACTTGCAAAATAGAGATTTGCTAAACACACCACACATCCCAAGCAGTTATATGAATAAATTAGACTTAGCACCCCACACATGGGTAACCAAGTCCACTTGGCCTATTTTGGATCATGCTTAGGGGTGTAAGCAACCTGCATAGCAAAAGCATTTATATTTTTATTACAGTGCCCCTTAAGCACAATCCCCTGCATAAGACATGGTTAGATTAAGATGGCCCTACCATCCAGTCTATGCACATACACCCTAACATCCAGTCTGAAATATTATATCATAAAATAAAATTAGGCATCAAACCATGCACCGCCCTAACATAGAGCTTGAAATGGTGGCTTACCCTAATGTGTATGCTATTTAAGGCTTGTGTGGCATGTCTTAGCTAGGCTTTAAGGTTGTAATTTTCTAAGTGTAAAAGGGTTCAACTTAGAGAGTGATTTCATTTTAAGTGATTTAGTTGATTTGTCAATTTTTATTTGATTTGATTTGGTTTGAACGAACCTACATTTAATTATTAAGTGTTGTAAAGAGAAGAAAAAAAAAGAGAACTTCTCTTTCATCCTTACCTTAAGTAATTTCTAAGGTAGATTCATTAATGATTTTCCTTTAGTGAATATTTTAATGTGTTTTAATTAACCCTAAGTTTAGATTTGCTCTAAATAAACCTATTCAATAAGAAAGGCATCTTAGGACCGATTAAAGTGAATTACTATCACATAACACACAACTATTTATTTCTTTACAACATGTATACCATGCATATGAATGATCCTATGCATACCTATACATGTAATGCAGAATCTTAGCATACCTTAATGATGAATGCAAAGAGATGTTATTTAAGAAATTTTAGATATTTCATGAATGCATGATTTTATTAAGTAGAAAAGAGGGACTCTTTTATCCATTAATCAAATGCACATTTACATGTGTGAAAGATATAAGTGAGTATGACGCCATTATTTTCTACACCAAGGGTATAAGGTACAAGACCTTCTTAGTGAAACTTAAAGCCTCGCAACCCCGGGATGTCCAGACTAATATACCACTTTTCTTAAATACATGTGCATGTACAAAAAGAAATGAACAAAAGAAGTGCCATGCAAAAGTTTTATGTATTTGATTTGGTTATGCAATTTACATGTGTAAATATGAAGATCCTTCTTAAGTCATAACATAGAAGTTGATAAGAATCAATTTAAGTAAGTGTTATATTCTTTTCAAATAAACTATACACTTTTGCAAATCCTAATCAAATCGATGTTAAGAGGAGAGAAGAAAATCACACAAATGCACATTTTTATGCTATAATCACATGCAAGCTTATAAGTAGTAGTACACCTTCATTTATAACCTTTGATTTATATATTTTAAAAATAATTTTTCATTTAATAGTGATAATAGCCACTCATATTCTTACTTTAGCACACCTTCATTTAGTAGCGATATAGTATCACACCTTCATTTACTAAGGAACTCTTAATGTCTAAGGGAGTCCTATGTCTAAGATGGAGAAGTTGAGAGCTCACTCCAAAAGTGAGGTCAACAAAGGGTGCCTAATAGGTGTGGTGTGACTAATAAGGCATATTGCACGTATTGGTGTTGATTGAGATGATCAACATTGCTCGAACGATCACAAGCACTAATAGAAATGATCTACTCCCAAATCGGGGACGTAGAAGGAATCAACAGCTTAATGCAATGCAACTCTACTTATGCCTAAGACATAAGAGAGTGAGGGAGGAATCCACTAGGGACTGAGTATGTGAGCCTTCCTCTAGAGGAAAAGGTTCAAGTCATTCAGTAGGGGATGAGAGGTTTAATTTGATTTGTGTCTCGCTGGGGAGAAAATTGATTAGATTTGTTGATTTCTGAATTGATGCTCCACTAGAGATGAAAATGTGAACTCTCCACTAGGGGAGCAAGTCTAGGTCATCCACTGGGGAAAAGATGTTGTGAAATCTGTCGAAGAATTAGAATTTGAGATTCACTAGGGATGAAAATATCAACTCTCCACTAGGGGAGCAAGTTCAGGTTGGATTGAGTTGATTCCACTAGGGGAATTGGAAATATTTGCATCTCACTAAGGAGAAGCTGATTGATTTGATTTATTTGTTTGGTTTGACTCCACTAGGGAGGTTGATTGGATTTATTTTGTTTATTTAGTTTGGCTTCACTGAGGAGGAAGGTTGAATTTGTTTTAGATTTTAAATTTTGAATGTTGAGATGTATCATGTTGGTTTGTGATGGATTGCACTGCGTAGGGGCCATGTCGGCCTTGATCTACATCAAATTTACCAATCCAAATGGGCAGTCTACCAACCACATAGTAAGACTATCTGACCAAAGGGAGATGCCTTTTGATTTGCAATAATCAATTCAGGGAAGAGAGCACGATGACTCACATCTTCCACTACAAAAGACCACTGGGGAGACATATTAGCAAAATAACATGTCGACCCGACCTAGGGCTGACTACTGAGTGAATGTCGCTGGGGGACTTAAATCAACTCAAAAGATAGTCAAAATTACTTTTTTTTTATTTTATTAGATGGATCCTGTTAGTTTGCGATGGATTGCATTGAGTAGGGGCCATGTTGGCCTTGGTCTCACTTTAGATTTACCAATCCAAAGAAAGTAACTTTCCGGCTGAGGAAAGAAATATCCAACCAAAGAAGTGCCTTTTGGTTTAGAATGATTGATTCAGGGAGGAAAGAACGGGAACTCACATTTTTCATGAATAAAAGTCCACTGGGGAAACACATTAGCAAGGTAATATGTCAACCCGATCTAGGGCTGCACGTCAGTTTGCGACAGTAATGCTAGAAAGAATGCATAGTATACTTATATCTTCCAAAGAGAAATGACTGTCAAGGTAACCTATTATGACAAAATAGATTGAACCTTACCTAAGGGTGACTACAGAGAGAGTGCCAACCCAGGGACTTATCTCTACTCAAGTGTAGTCAGGCAATTCCTATAGGGAGTTCTGCTAGCACTGCCCTCTAAAGATAGGATGCTTGCTTAGGAAAAGGGCCGCTGGGGGCTTGAATTCCTAATCCATAAGTGAATTAATTTATTTATTTTGTTTGTTTATTTAATGTGGAACCTATTAGTTTGTGAGCGATTAGACTAAGAATGAGCTTATATTAGCCTAGACATATCTCTGATTTACTGAACCAAGGGAGAATCTGTGCATCCGTTGAACAAATTCTCCAACCATAGGAGTGGCTACTAGGAAAGGGGGACTGTCCAATCCAGGAGTAACCTAGGTAGTGTCTAAATAGGGTCCTAAAGGACATGATCCAAATAGAGTGCCCGCAAGGGAAGGGGCCACTAAGTCCTTTATCCAAATCCCTGAAGAAGATAATTTGCATAGGTATTCGGTGGCCAACTCAAGGAGTAGGCGTGGGGACTCACATCCGCCAAGAGTGGTGTATCCACCGAGTGAGTTGCTGTCAGCATAGAGAACATCAACCAACCTAAGGTGCCCATCGATTTGTGATAATCAGTCTAGGGAGAAAGCATCGGGGACTCACATCCTCCTATAACCAAACTAATTTTTGGGATAGTCTGTATTTGGCTCGACAGGTGCTATCCGACCAAGGGCGACTATTGAGTGAATGCCACTAGGGGATTTATATCAACTCAAAAGCAGTCAAGAGGAAAGCAGCCACTGGGGGACTTATCCTAAATCTTAAATATACTCAACCTAGTTAGGGCATGATGGTTAGCTCAAGAGGAAAGCATGTAGGCTTACATCTTCTTAAATGAAGTCAACATGAGGTAGCTTACTGGCTACATAGTGGGATCTACCAAACTAATAAAGTGGTCATCGATTTGTAATAGTCAAGTTAGGAAGAAAGCATGGGGACTCACATCCGCCGGATAAGTGATCATTGGGGTGATGTACTAACAAGGTAGTATGTCAGCCCGACCTAGAGCAACTAATGAGTGAGTGCCATAAGGGGCTTGCTCCCACATCAAAATAGCCTGAGATCAATGATATGTGTTTGTTTTTTTGTGCTTATGCTAAAGGGAATAAGACATCACTTGGGTTATCTCAAACTTACCATAAACATTTTAAAGGATTTGATGAAATGGTGCCATGAATGGCAGTTACAGTTCCACCAAGAAAGGATGCTGCTTAGGTTCTCTTACACCTAACTTAGTTATGCTAGTCAAAATAGGAAGCCTCTTGGGTTCTCTTACACTTATTCTAGTAGCATTGGGGAATTGTGTTCAACTTATGTTTGTGTTGTGAAATAAGGATAAGATGCCTCTTGGGTTCTCTTACACCTATCCTAAACACGTCATGGCGGATTAGCAAATAAGCAAACAATGTTTCAAAAGAAGAGGATATTTTGATGAATTGGAACAAAATTTTTAATGATAATTATTTTCAAAAATGATTTTATGGGTAATATTTCTTCAAATATAGCTCATTAATTGGAAGCATCGGGTGTTCCCCTTTACAATCAATAAGCTGATATAATCCTCCTTGGTAGGCCTTCCCAAGTGGGTTCAAACTTGCCTCCCATCTTTCGACGGGCAATAATAGGTCTCCTTAAAACTAAAACAAGCTCTCCTATTCGAAAAGCTCTAGGGCGGATCAACTTATTGTGAGCTTGAATCATTTTGGCTTTGTATATCCCGAGGTCCTGGCACGCCCGTAGGCGTCTCTCCTCCAAACCTTCGAGCTCTTCTAAGCACAACTTGGCATTCTGCTATGTAATGATTTTACTACCCAATGCTATCCTTAGTGATGGGACTTGAACTTCTAATGGTAGAATGACTTTAGACCCATATACGAAGGAGAATGGGGTAGATCTTGTTAGAGTTCTGTACGTGGTGTGGTATTCCCGCCATGCAATCTATAATCATCGAAGGCCAGTAGTATCCTAGTCTCTTGATCTTTGCCTTCATCTTCAGACCAGATTGATATGCTCTGCATAGACCTAAATGTACCTCAGTCATAATACTATGGGCTTCGTGTTATTTTAAATAACATAACCACATTTGATCGAAGGACCGTAGGTACAAGGTGCCATCCATGAGAGCATAGGAGAGAGCTCTCTACTTCATCTGATGGGCTTATGACTTCTCTTGAGGTAGTTTGCCACTAGTTAAGTAATCTATGAATTACTTCCTCTAATCCAGCTCCTTATCCTTTTCGGCAATGCCAACCTCCCCTTCAAGAGAAAGTCTCTCAATGAGTTTAGCGTCAATAAAGGATAGGACTTGTCTATTTTGGACCCTTCTTGGAATGGACTCATCTTTCAGACATGCCAATTCCTTGGCAAGTTTGGCCAAAGCATCTGCTACTACATTCTCTGCTCAAAGGACCTTGTAGATGGTGACCTCAGGGAATCGGGCCAGAGCTTCATGGTGTACTCGTGGTAATGACGAAGCTTAGGTTTTAGAACCTTATAAGACCCAAAAATATGGTTGATGATCAGCTGAGAATCCCCATAGATGTTGATGCTTTTGACACACACTATAATGGCTAACTCCAGACCAACAATCAAAGACTCATACTCAGCTTTGTTATTGGTGCATGGATTGAAGATATAGTATGAGAATCTCATCACATCGCAGCCTGGAGTTAAGAGAACTATTCCTACCCCTACCTTTCTTGGAAGAGTAGATCATGGTTCTTCTCCTTAATGAAAGGAAGCTGCACCATCAAAATATATCTCCCATCAGCGATTGTCAACCTCCCCTAAGTTCATGATTTGTTCATCGGGGAGATCATCACTAAGCGAAGAGTCAGCAGGAAGTGGGTGTGCTGCTAAGAAATCTGTTAGTGCATATCCTTTCAACGCACGAAGGGGTACGAATGTGATATCAAACTGTGAGAGAATAGTGGACCAATATGCCAACCGTCCAGACAACATCGGCTGTGTCATGAGATGCTGCAATGGATTGATTCTTGAAATCAAATTCACCTTATGAGAAAGCATATAGTGTCATAACCTTTGGGATGCAAAGATTAAAGCTAGACAATATTTCTCAATAACTGGGTAGTTTACTTCAGCAAGGATCAGACGATGGCTAAGGTAGTAGAGAGCGTTCTCCTTCCCTTTGTGGTTGGTTTGAGCCAATAAAGTCCAATGAGGAGTGTAGAGGATAAGTTGCACGGGAGGAGGCTAAGGCGGCTTCACCAAATACTGATTGATATCTTCAAAGGCATACTGAAACTTATCATTTAACTTGAACTTGGCATCCTTTTTGATAAGTGCTGAAAATGGCTTGCATATTCTTGATAGATTGGAGATAAAGAATCTTATATATGCCAACCGCCCTTAGAAAGATTTGAGTTGAGTTACACTTTTAGGGGGTGTCATTTCTAAGATAGTTTTGATCTTTTCTGGATCTATTTATATTCCCCAGTGTTGAACAACAAACCCAAGGAACTTCCTTGAAGCTACTCTGAATGTAGACTTTAGGGGGTTTATTCAGAGGTTAAATTATCTTAACCATTCAAAAACTACTCTTAAGTCAAAGAGATTGTCTTCCTTTTCTTTTCTTTTGACTACTAGATCATCAACATAGCATTCAACTTGATGATGAATGAGTTCGTTGAAGATCTGAGTCATGGTCCATTGGTATGTAACACCAATATTTTTAAGGTCGAAAGGCAAGACCTCATAACAATAGATTTCGATCGGGTTTGAAAAGCAGCGTTTCTTTCATCCTCGAGAACCATCTTGATTTGGTTGCAGCCATATGACCCATCCATGAAAGAGAATATTGCATGAGATGAGGCAATGTCTACCATTAATTTTGGTATATGAAGTGGAAATTCATCCTTAGGACATGCCTTATTTAAGTCCCTAAAATTGATACATATGCGAATTTGGCCATCCTTTTTCTTAACTGGCATGACACTGGCTAACCACATAGGGTATTTTTCTTCCCTAATGAAACCAACATCGATCAGTTTCTTGATTTTAGAAATGACCCGTTATTCAATTTCTAATCGCATGCATCTAGGAGCTTGCTTAATAGGGTTAGCATTAGGGTCTATTGCTAGTTTATGGATTACTATGTTAGGAGATAATTCAGGCATCTCTTCATAGCTCAATGCAAAGTAGTCCTTAAACTCAGTCAATAGCCTGCCTAAGTCATTAGTTCCTTCTTCATTCAGCAAAGAACTGATGAATGTTGGGCGTGGATATTCTTTAGTCTTGAGGTTGATTTCTTTAAGCTTATCGATTGTTGAATGGATTTCTTCTTCGAATTCTGGAGGTGCATCTTTAACTTGAAGATCATCTGAATCAACTGAAGTTTCTAAACACACTTCCTCAAAAGAGTTAGTGTGATTTGAAAAGATCCTATTAGACTCTAGATTGATTGACAAGTAAAACCATCATCGACACTGAATCTAGTCCGATCTTGATTATGCATCCCTGCCTTTGTTGTTCCACAGCTTCTTGAAGTACTCTGACCTTTGCATAGACCATGTATAAGGAATCAAACCTTTTTTTGCAAGATTAAGAACACAAGGTGAGTACCAATCAAAAGGAAATTCCATTAAACCTTTATATGAATTATCCTCAAGTTTTACATCAGCTTCTTAACTTGAGGATGATGATCCCAATAGGAATCTCTTTGACTTGGTATCCATGGAAGACCTAAGGGCTTCCTTAACTACTAAACCTCCAACTTTTGAGAAGAAAGTAAGTTTAGAGCTAAAGTTCTCAACTACTGCCCGATGGTTTTACATAAACCTAATTCAAATACATTCGTTCTTTGCTTGGAGGTCTGGTCTTTATCACTGTCTGGCTCAAGTGTCATCTCTAATGAAACCCACTGAGAGGGGTTGGCTGGTATGCTAATCACATGAGACTTGTCCTCTGAGCTGGATTCCAAGTCTATGTGAATAGCAGTGGTATTCCTATGAACTGGAACATAACCCATGTTGGCTGGTGGCCAACCAGGGAGTCTTCCACCTCTTGAATTGCCTCTGTCTACCTCGCCTCTACCTTGAGTCATCTACCCATATGCCCATATGATGGAATGACGTGGGTGAAATGTGACATGCAGCTCTACTTCTTCCTTGATGTCCTTTTCTCGTTCACTTGTATTTTCTTTCTCTTTTATTTTTTTATTTTTCTTTTTCTTTTGCATTTGAATTTTGACCAAGTTCACCAAAAAATGCATTTTAAGGAAGATAGTATGTTGCATCTTCATAGATCTCAACCTCTCTAATTGAAAATGATTTTTCATCTCCTTTGACACAATATTCGATTCCATCCTTTTGGAACTTGATGCACTGATGGAGGGAGGATCGAATCATCTTGTTCTAGTGTATCCAAGGCCTATCAAGAAAAGTAGCAAATGAAATATTTGAATCAATTATGTAGAACTTAGCTTCAGTCTTCCAGTCACCTATTTCCAAAGGTAACATTATGGAGCCTAAAGCCCTCTTGCCCTGTTCATTGAATCCTCTCAACATCATCCAATCTCCTCAGAGTGTAGAGATGTCAATTTTCAAATAGGCAAGGGCCTTTATACTCATAATGTTCACCAACGTACCTGGATCAACCAAAACCCTAAAAAGTTTGAATCTTCTCATATCCACTGTGATGTAGAGGGGATGATTGTGCTCTATGTCCCCCAAAAGAAGGTCTTCGTCTGTGAATGTTACTCACTGGGCTTCTCTTGAATAATGTGCCTCCTCTCCAACAGTAGTCAGCTGAGCTAAACATATCTCTGGATTAAGAAGAGCCTTGATTAATGATTCCCTCATCTCTTTAGATAAGACAAGGGCATCATGCTTTTCCAACTTTCTGGAACATTGTAATCCTGCTTCACCCACAAAGTACCAATGACTTATTTTAGATCTTGAGACACCTTGTAGAACCCACCACCAAGGTTAAGGTGATCTCTTGTGGCAATTTAGTAAAAGATTCTACCTGCTCGTCAGGCTCACATATAGCTTCTCCTATAGGACCCTTAGAATCAGATGATTCTAAGTCTATCTCAAGAGGTGAACCCGTATTATTGAGAGAAGGAAAGTCCATCTCTGAACCAAAAGAGGAAGATCAGAGTTGTTATAATTATTATTTAGACTTGAAGAGTTTTCCATAAGAGTAGAATTAGACAATCCATTAGAAGTGACATAGATGTAATTCAAATTAGCTTTATTCCTAGATTTCTTGGATTTAGAAGAAGGTACATAGTAAAAATCTAGTAAAGTAAGTAGGGTGAGGGATTTGATGCCCTCATTCACCGATACAAGATGTCTACTAGAAGAAGAGCTAGTTAAAGTATAAGTGCTTGCTAAAGTAGTAGCTACAATGGTAGAATAGAGGCTGGGCTCAGTCGATGGTTGCGCTACTTGGTTATCTTGGGCTAGTATGGGTTGTTGCTGTAGCTGTTGAGCTCCCACTTTCCCCAAGTTATCTTTGACAACTTGCAAACCTTCTTTGATGTTGGAGGTTCGAGCTACCTCAAATACCTATAAGAAAAGTTTCTTGATTTTTCAAACAATCTTTTTAGAGGTTCGGGATAGAGAGATATCCCAACCTTTTTTGATTTTGAGAGGATCACAAGTATCCCCAAGGATTATCCTGACAGAACTAGATGGTTATTCCACTAGGTATTTCTTTGGGATAACTATGGTGCCTGACTTGTAGCTATGCTCAAGTCAGTCTTTGAATGTAAAGCAATCCTCCAAAACATTGCCTAGCATATGGTCGTAGGGGAAAAAGTTAGGATCATTGCTCCTGCCCACTTCCTCTGACTTCCTAGACTCGGGTAGTAGAAAGTCAGGTTTATTTAAGAGATTCTTAAATATTTTTCTAACTACTTCCCTCTTAAATAAATAAAATTTATTTAGTTTATCCAAATGAGTAGGTGGATGGTTGCTACCAGAGCGTGGGTATGTGTACTGCTGTTGTGAGTGTGGCTAAGGAGGAGGTGGCGAAGGCCGTGGAGGCCACTGTGGCAGCTGATAGGATGGCTGAGGTGGTGGTAGAGGAGGTGAAAATGATGGATGTGGAGCTCGAGGTCTCTCATACTGGTCTTTGGTCGGTTGCTTCCCCTTGTCCACTACTAAGACTGCCCTTGGCTTCTTCTCATAAGCTTCCTGTGGCTTTGGCTTTGTTGATTGACCTTGAAAAGACAACTATTTGGCATCGCCTTATAGACTAGTCGCCTTGTTGATTAGCTTCTCAAATGTATTGATAGTAAAACCTTTGAGCATGAAGGCGACTGGGTCATGAATATTCTTTAGTAAAAATTCAATGGTGTGTTGTTCAGACAATTGTGGTTCATAATTCATACTCAAATTGTGCCAATCTAAGAATATAATCAATGAGGGACTCACCGGGGTGTTGTTGTGCTACAACTAGATCGCCCACAATCACCCTTTGCTAAGCTCCAACAAACCTCTTAATAAAGAGTTGCTCCAACTTAGCAAAAGTCTTCACTGAACTATTGAGTAGTGTAGCGTACCAATCAAAGACTATGCCTACTAAACTACTAACAAAAAGACAGAATAGTAATGCATCACTGCCACCAGCATTGCAATAGCTGGCCCTAAAATGCATTATGTGCTGATGTGGGTTCCCATTGTCATTAAAGCTCTTGAAAGAAGGTGGTACAAAATCCTTAGGATACTGGATGGCATAGAATTTCTCTCAATAGGGTCTACCCTTTGGAACTGATGATCCTTCTTGAGCTTGTGCCAGTGCTTCTCTCTCCTGCTGCTCAACCATGAGTTTAATATCCTTTTCTTGTATGGAGGTACTATCCACTACTAATGTTGTCCTGCTCTGCCGGAGGTAAACTCTTAGCTTGATCCAAAACATGCAACAACTCAGGCTGACAGGTCTCTGCAATAGTAGGATGTGTTATCGAGGCTTGATTCTGAAGCGCCAAAACTGTCATTAACAAATCTTCAAGCCTCTTTCCCATCTTGTTAATTTGTTCATCCTTCCATTTAAGTTGTTGAAGGAGGTGTTGCGTCGAGTGGGGAGTATCATCCTGCTCAGCCACAATACCTTCCAAATTCTACTGATCTCGAAGGAGGGAACCCCTGGTATCAACCATTTGCACTCCCGTTGAATCCTCCAACAAATCATCTTTATTGGGATCAAAACTGACCTTCTCCTCCTCTAAGTTAGATCAATAATACCCTAGAATTTCCTTCTTCTTTACAAGGTACTGTGCTACAATATCATCTAGAGAGCGGTCCAACTACGCAGGCACAAATGATCGTGGCTGACCGGTGGTGGGATCACTATCATGAACAGGGATACATCTAACCTCCCCTGCTGCTAGAGAGCTGATCTTGTGAGGACTACACTCACTAGAGGATAGCTACTCATGACTATCACTCTATCTGAGTGGAGTGGTACTCCTAGGAGGATCTATGGCCATGGGGATAGTGGTACTATCCCCTTCTCCCTCTACTATTACTATCTCCATGTTCTGCTGAGATGGTGGTGGTGATGGCATGACTACTATGCTTCGAGGTCATCATTCCCACTTCACCACAACTGGGGTAGGAGGTCGAGCAGGAGACCTCAGCCTCACCTCAGTTGGCAGTGTAGATGAAATGGGATCTCTTGGCCATAGTCGGATCACCAGTGGGGCATTCTTTTTCTCAGATGCTGCCTTCATGGCTTTGGCTAGAATGGAGGAAGATGGAACTTGCACTGGAGATGGTGGATGTGGAGTGGAGCAATGTGATGGAGGCACCACCGACTCTCTCTAGTCGGAAGCTCTCCTCCCATGGTGAGTAGTACCGATCAATACAATAGTGTCGATAACCCAGGCCAGAAAGTGCCAATAAGGTCGTGGCATGTGTACCTTGCCTCTTGGCTAGTAACCTGTATTGAAACATGGGCCTCTCTAGCCCTCTCAGGTCGGATGCGCTCACCTACGTTATGAGGGATGACTGATCGTAAATCAAATTGAGCGTTGGACTCGACCGCTGTAGCTCTCAAGCCACAGAATACAACCTCCTCCTATCTCTAATAAGAGCCTCATACTGTACTGTGGGTGGAGGTGAAATTGAGATCCTCCTAACATCTTCCTCTCCATCAGATCTGGAAAGAGGGTGAAACTTGTTTTGTGTGATCATAGGAGAAAATATCCTGTGTAACTCATATACTACTGTTGACCTCATTTTTGGGATGAGCTCTCAACCCCTCCATCTTAGACATAGGATTCCTCTTAACCATTAAGAGATCCTTATTCTTAAGACACATCTAGTGATTAGTTGGATGCTCAACCTAGCCCTATAGACTTAGAAGGGTTATCCATAGGAATAGGTCATGCCTTAGGGATGTTAAGAAAAATTTGCCTACCCTTAGCTTGAACGACTCCTCTCCTTCTTTCCTTCAAGTCAAATTCCAAATCAATCCTAATTGATTTTATCAAACTCTAAATCAATCTTATTTGATTTTCTCCAAACTCACATAAATACCATTTAATTGAAATCCATGATTGAAACCCATGATTAAAATTCCAAGCTCAAAATATTTCATAAGTCCTTAATTTCCTCTTAAGGACTTAGTCTAAATCATATTAAAATTAATTCAAATTCATGAAATTTTCTCATAACTCATTTATATTCTCATTTATATTCACATATATAAATGAAATATAAATTCAAACCAATCAAATCAAATCCAAAATTCAAAATCCTTCTTAAGTCCTTAATCCTTTATTAAGGACTTAGCCTAAAATCCATCTTCAAATCAATTCAAATTCATGAAATTTTCTCACAACTCAATTATACTCTCATTTAAATTCACATATATAAATGAAATATAAATTCAAATCAATCAAACTAAAGCTAAAAGTCAAGTTCAAATCACAAATCTTTCCTAAGTCCTTTAATTCCCTCTTAAGGACTTAGCTCAAATCAACTTCAAATAACTTCAAATACTTGAAATTTTCTCATAACCCATTTATATTCTCATTTATATTCACATATATAAATGAAGTATAAATTCAAACAACCAAAATCAATTCCAAAAATCAAAATCAAACTCATTCAAAACTGAACCTAAGTCTTTCAAGTCAATATTCTGAACTCAGCCAAATCAATTTCAAATCAAGACAACCCATTGATTTTTCTTCATGATTCAATCAATCCTTCAATCATGAATCCAAATATAGAAATAAACTTCAAACTTCACCACTTAACCAAAACTCAATTCAAAAATCAAGCCAAAATCAAACTCATGATCACCCTTTGAACTTGAAATTGTTAAATGAATCAAAACCTATTTAACTTCAAACCACTTGCAAAGGGATTTATATTTCAATCATAATTCCATATACAAGTTCAATCAAACTCAAATCAAGCTTTGACCAAGCCATTTGACCCACTTAGGCTCACTTGACCCAAAGTGACCTAAAGTTTCCCTTATGAGCCAAATTGTAATCCTAATCAAATTGGATTGAACTAATCCCATCTATGCCTCTCATCATGATCAACAATCATCATGGGAGGATCAATCAATCAAATTGGGTAAAACCAAGTCAGACCTAAGGGTTGACCAAGTCAACACTTAGCTAAAATGAAACCTAACATAGCGAAAATCCATTATATGCCAAATTGATTGAAACTAATGAACTAAGTTCATTCATGAAAAATGTTCGAACTTGTCCAAGTCAACATTTGAGCTTAACCTAGCCCAATTGGCCACTTGACCCAAGTTGACCCAACTTGACCTAAAAAGTCAAAATGTGTCAAAACTTGATATAAGCCAAATTGATTGAAACCAATGGATCAAGTTCATTCCAAATCACTTGTTGAACTTGACCAAAGCCTCAATTAGCCCACAAAACCTAACCTAGCCTAATTGACCTTGAACCCAACTTGACCTAAAGGGTCATATTGAGCCAAATTCAAACTTAACCAAATTGATTGGAAACAGAGATACCAATCCATTTCATAATACTAACCATACCTAAACCTACCCATGACCTAGCTCAAATAGGTCAAATGGGTCAAATTAGTCAACTTGACCCATTTGACCTAAATGAAGTCATATGAACCAAAACCAAACCTAAGCCAAATTAAATCAAACTAAAGCTACCAAATCATTTCAAATGGTTATATGAACTTGACCTAACCCTTGGTTTGACCCAATTTGACCAATTGGTCAACTTGACCCAAGTTGACTCATTTTGACCTAAATCATGAGCCAAATCATACCAAATGAACTCCAAATCCAATGAAACTTGGCCAAACCTATTTTCCCAACATACCAAACATACCCAAATTCAAAAAATAGTCAAATGACCATTTTACCCATAGAACATAGGGTAAATTTTGGTCAATTCCACTTGAAATTTGGTAAAATCCTTTTCATACTCACTTGGCGCTCTCCTAGTGGATCAAGTGAACATTAGGAAGGTACCTAATGGGTTTGGGTCAGCCTAACTTGACCCAATGGCCAAATCGAGCACATACTTTGAAATGGCCACATGGGAATCTCCCTTAACTCAATTGAAGCACATGGGGAGTTCACCATTCCACTCCTTAGCCAAAACCGAATTCAAGGACACTCCTAACAGCCTAACAAACCATCTAAATTAGGGCAATTGGATCAAAATGGCATGCCCATGCTCGATCATCCGATTGCCAAAGGGGGAGATAAACTCCCCCTAATTCACTCTCATTCTAAGAGAGCCATTGTAGATTGAGTGTTAGGAAACCAGAGGAACCATTTGCAAGTGATCATAAGCTTCCTAGCGAGAGATTAAAAGTTCATCTTCTCGATTTTTATACACTAAAAATAGAGGAGCTCAACTTGATTGCCAACTTGCTCTGCAATCAACCTCAGCCTAATTATTTTTGCAAGCACTCTTAGGGGTCCAAGTCAAGCTCACCTAAGTTCTTTCCCAAGCTCCAAAGGCAAAGGAAGGGTGCCCTAGACCAAAGCCAAGCTCAAGTGCAAGGGGGTGGTCCATAAAGCCATCCACTCAACCTCAAGAGCTCAAACTTTCAGCAAAACTTCATCTCAACCAGACAAAGCTTCTCCAATGGAATCGAGCACCAGTGATCATCTCCAGTGAGGTTAGCCATTTTTTATCTTAATTTCAATGTGTGTTGATCCTTTGTGAAAGGAATTTTAATCCCATGGAATTTTGGCCATTAGATGTGCTTGCCATTAGGTTTAGATGGTGTGGGCTAAATTTTAACCCAATCTGAGCTTGATCGAGCTCAGATCTTACCCTAGAATATGGACGACCTCCATTGTTCACAGGGGATAATAGGGATGGATCTCTAGGCATCCATTCAAGCATTTTGGATGGACGGTCGAGATTAAAATGTGCAATATATTTATATTTAATCCTCTGATCCGTTTTATCTGATCTTTGATCGAATCGGGAGAGAGGCATAAGATCGCCACTCGAACATGTGATATTTCAAATATCCAATCAAAGGACGCAAAAAGTCCACGCATAACCAAATGATTAATAATATTTAATTAATTCTTAATTAATCACCTAAACTTCTAAAATTCATATCTCAACATAGAAAAATAAAAAAATGAAATAAATTGCATTAGAAAGATAATTGAATATAGAATATTCTAAAATTGATTTTGATTGATTTTGAATAGTTCTTTTCTCTAAATTTGGGTTTTATCGAGAATGTTAATTTGCTAATTACTCTCTAATTAATTCACTAATTAATCTCAAACTTCTTGGGTGTAATTAAAGGGATGACTTCTGCCTCCTCCAATTTTCTTGAGATTTATTGGTGGTTTAATTAGGGAAATTGTTAGTTCATTCTTTAATCACTCCCCTAATGTAATTAAACTTAATTAAGGGTATAATTAGTTATTTAACCCTCTGTTTGAGCCAATTAAGCTTTGATTAAGTAAATGTGAGGTTCAAGGAATAATTTTGGGATACTCTCTTTAAGATATTCCTTAAACCCTCTTTATTCCTTAAACTTACCTTAATTAAAGGTTAATTCACTAATTATCCCCTTTATTAATTTTATAAAATTCTAAAACTTTCCAGAACTCAATTGATTCTTCTTGGGTACATGCTTAAGTGTTCAAGAGCCTAAGTACAACTAAGAAAAATAAAATTCAACTCATATGTGTGAGGAGTGTTCTGAAATTATTTAAGTTAAACCCCTTAGCTTAATTAATCATTAATCATGAGCCAAATTGCATTAGGCCATTTTCCTCCTAGGTGCATTATTGATTTAAATTCTTTGTGTGATTTTATGTCATCTCATTGGCTCATAATTACTTGATTAACTATGCTAAGGTGGTGTAGGTAAGGGGTAATTAACATACTTAATTCATATCTTAACCTAATCAAAATATAAAATGGATCTAATCACCTAAAAATCAAACAAAAATATCAAACACATGTGGGAATGGGCTAGAAACAATAAACTCACCTCACATTTTCCAAATTAAATCAAACTCAAGATCAAATAAAAATCACATTAAACAAACTTTGATTTGCTTTAAGCTTTCTTATTTCATAAGATTATCTTTAGAAATTAATTAAGGTGAATGTGTTTACATGATTTCATTACTTTAGATCTTTCCCAACAAGCTAAATATATGTGTCATATAATTTCATACGTTCATACTTTTCAAAAATCAAATTTAAAATGAAAATGCTTCCTTTATGTCAAATTGCATGTTTTGGCTAAAGTAAGAATATGATTGGCTATTATCACTATTAAATCTAAATTACTATTTTTAAATATATGAATCAATTATCAAAACTGAAATTGTGTTACTTATATCTTACTTATAAGCTTGCATGTGAGTAAAATATAAGGATGTGCTTAGTGTAGTTTTCCTTCTCCTCTCTTTTGGTATAGTTTTGAATAGGATTTGACAAAGTGTATAGTTCATTTGAAAAGAATACAACACTTTCCTAGTTCCATTTCCTATTCATTTATATGCTATGACTTAAGAAGGACACCTACACTTACACCTATAAATTGCATAAACAAACCAAAATAAAATAAATACAAACGTTTGCATCTTTCTTTTCCATTTATTTTTTTTGTACATATGCTTATATTTAAGGAAATTAGTATATTAGTTTGGGCAACCCCAGGGTTGCAAGGCATTAAGTAGCCCTAAGTACATCTTGTATCTTACACCCCTGGTTAGCAATGGCATCGTACTCACTTATGTCTTTCCTACATTCATGTGTGCATGTGAAAATTGGATAAGAAACCTCTTTTCTACTTAATGAAAATCACGCATCATAAGCATTTAAATTTTCTTAAGTAACTTACATAACATTCATCATAAAGTGTGATAAACATTCCCATTTTGTATGTATAGATATGCTTAGGATTCATTCATATGCATGTTATACATGTTGGGAAAGTAATGAAGTGATATGTGTTTTGTGAATTTAATTCACTTTATTTAATGTTAAAATGCCTTCCTTTTTAATAGGTTTGTTTAAAGTTCATCTAAACTTAGAATAAATTAAAACACATAATAAAACATTCACTAAACAAAACTAAAACATGAATCCACTTTAGAAATTATTTAGGTTAGGGAAGAAAAGAGAAGTTCTCTTCTCTTTCTCTCTCTTTACAACTTAGTAATTAATTATAGGATTCACTTAAACCTAATCAAAATATAAAAATAAAATCAATCCAAAAAACTAAATCACTTAAATGAAACCCTCCTCTAAGTTGAACGTTCTTCACACTTAGAAAATTTTAACTCAAAATCATAGCTAAGCATACCACACAAACCTTATAAGCACACACATTAGGCTAAGTCACCACTTCTAGCTTTAGGTTAGGATAGTGCATGGTTTGATGTTTGCTTTTATTTTGGTGATATAATATTTTAGACTAGATGCTAGGATGTATGTGCGTAGACTGAATGGTAGGGCAATCTTAATCTAACCATTATCTTCTGCAGGGGATTGTGCATAAGGGGCGCTGTAATAAATAAAAATATAAATGCTTTTTGTTGTGCAGGTGCTTATACCCCTTAGCATAATCCAATAGGCCAGGTGGACTTAGCCATCCATGTTTGGGGTATTAAGTCCAATATACATGCTTGAGATTTGTATGGTTTATTTTAGTCAATCTCTGTTTTGCAAGTGTTAGTTAGATTTCCATTTTTTCTCGTTTCATGTAATTTTTATAATTAGGATTTTGGAATGATTGTTATGGGGATTAGGATGAGCATTGGTTATAAGGCCATGCCTTATGTACCATGTGAAGCCTTTGGAGCATCCACCTTCCATCCAAAAGAAGGAACCAAAGAAGAAATGAAGAAGAAAGAAGAAAAAAAGAAAGAAGAAAGAAGAAATGAAGCTTGAAGACCCCCATAACAATGAATTCTCTTATTTGATTGTATTTAATTCATTTGTAATCTGGGTTGTATAAGGGTAGAGCTGGGCTACCCAAATTTGTTTTTCGGGTTTGTGCGGTGGGGCCCGACCACAAATGGCCTCTTATTCTTTTGCATTAGCTCTATAAATTGATTGATGATTTGTTTAACTTGTGCATTAACATGGCATCCTTTTCCTAGTTTCTTCCTTGCTTGATGTATGGCCTGGATGACGATTAGGCTCTTAGGGAAAAATAAATCTTCTACCAAATTTAATAATTCAAAATTAAAATAAAGAACTCATAACCTCACCTAAAGCTTAGGCTTATAATCAAGATAAAAGAATTAGCAGCCCCTTAGATGGATGAGTATTTCTTTTATAACATCATGCATAAATGCATCTTGCTTCACTCTTGATTGGAGGGCTTCAACTTTTGCCAGAGAAACTTGGCTTGACATATGAGAACCATGGTGGAAACACACCTCCTCCCTTCTCGTTGATTTTGGCCAATAATCATATTTCTCATGCATTAGACATATGAATCCTATTAGCCTGAGTCAAAATGATTATTTAAAAAATGAAAACAAAGTGTAATATGAATTGCATTAGATTTAGGTCATTACTCATGCCCATACATGGTCTAGTCTCTTAGGGAGTGAGCTTAAGGACTTAGTTTCTTTCTAAATAAATAGTAACTGAGCTATCTTGTATAAAGCTTATGACTTGCCTACATGAATTTAAAATCATAGGAAGAGTTAGTTAGCGACCACCCCCAAGCGGTTGTAAGTCCAAACAGTCGGGTGGCTTATCCTCTCTTATGGAGGCAAACCAAATATCTATTTTTGCCTTAGATTTAGGTTATGCTTTTGGCACTCGCTAAAGCTTCATAGATTTAAGTTCTAAGGTTGCTTCTCCACTTTGTGGGTAATAAGCATAAATCCTCACCTCTTAGGCATTTCCCCAATATTGTGTTGTGGAATTATAAGCTCTAAATTTCTAATAAAAAATTCAACTCAAATAAATTAAATCAATTTCAAAAATGTAAAGCCCAATCATAGAATAGTTTGAGATGCTCGCTAGGTTTCCTAGCATCATGAGCATTTCCTATTTATCTTCATTTGCCTTCGATAATAACTCTCTCTTTGACCAATCCCATTTGATCTTCAAAAATGAACCAATCGATAGATAGCCCTACTCTATTGAAATCTTTAAAGACAACAATCATTTACCTTAATCGAGAATTTTTCTAAAGAATCCCTATTCCGTAGGATGTAATTAACTATAGGGGCTTGCCCCTGTAGCAAACTTAATGAACCTAATTTAAAATAAACCTATTTTACTTTTCTATGTAAAGTAGGGGAAGAATCTTCAGTACATCTCGAAGACCCAACGTCCTTAGGAGACTTTATTTTGGTGATTAGGTCCATTATAGGGTGGTAATTTTTATCTTTCAAGATAGTACACCTCTCCTCAATGTCGTACCTGATCACCCTAATAAGTACATCTATGAATTTGCATGGCATCCAACCAAGGCATTATATTTCTATTTTCATTTATCTTCTTTCCAAAAAGAAGGATAGATGAAGGCAGGAATATAGTTTCCACAATAACTGCAGGCTAAGAAACTGCCTCCATCTCCTTCGCTATGCGTACATGATGCCGCTTGATCTTCTGGCATCGATTGTAGCACCAGGTTCTGCTAGGAGGAGCAGCACGAGAACTAGACCCTACCTTGAAGCTGGGAGAGACTAACCCTAAAGACAGGGCAGCCTCCCCTTGGAAGAAGCCAATGAGTGCCGCACTAGGGCGAATGGGGACCACCAATGCACCTAAAACCGAACCGATGCGGAACTGCCACATCCTTCCTCTCCAGTGAGGGAAACTCAAAATCAAATGGCATCTCAACATAGATGAATGTTTTCTACCCAGCCACCGCACTCCTACTGACGGTTGTGAGGTTTGCCCCCTCACAAGTGATTCTGGCCCCCTCGAATCCTCGGCCAAAGTGAATCAAATGGGCAAAGTCAGTCTATGGAAGGCTGGCCCAATCTAAGGTCAAATCCATCCCAAAAGGAAAAGTAAAGACAAACTTTTGGGCATCCATTACTGCTGAACTGAACTTGAGAGAAACTGACTGAACCTGAGTTGAAATTCTGCAATTTTTGAAAATAAACTCGCATCAAATTTCTTCTTTTGTATTTTGCTATCTTTTAAATTTTGATTTATAATTTGAACTCACACTCAACAATTTGAATATGTTAAGTGGGGCTCTTTGAACTTAGGAAAGATTTTTGAATGGATTGGAAAGGAGATTTTTGAATTTAGAATCCATTTTCAACAAATTTGTGTATGTTGAAAATGGGTTCTAATCTTTTTCAAAGATTTTTTATGCTTCCATTGGTTCTTATTTGAATTTGATCTTTATGTTTGGGGACCCTTTATTTAACAAATTTGAGTATGTTAAATAGAGGGCCAATTGATTTTGTGTGGGATTACTCATTTAGCAAATTTGGGTATGCTAAATGAGGTGTTTGAAAATAATTTTCTTCTTTTGCTTGTTTGCTCATGATGTGAATCATGAGTGATTTTAGAAATGGAATATTTACTTAGTAAATTTGTGTATGCTAAATAAAGACCAAATATAATCTTTTATTTTGATTTTAAAAGGTGGGATCTTTACTTAGCAAATTTGGGTATGCTAAATAAAAGAATCTAAATGTGTTTTATTTTTAATTTTGATTTTTGAAAAGAGAATCTTTACTTAGCAAATTTGGGTATGCTAAATGAAAGAATCAAAATGTGTTTGATTTTTGGTTTTGATTTTTGAAAAGAGGATCTTTGCTAAGTAAATTCAGGTATGCTAAATAAAGAATCCAAATGTGTTTGATTTTTATTTATTTATTTATTTTTTATTTTGATTTTTGAAAAGAGGATCTTTACTTAGCAAATTTGGGTATGCTAAATAAAGGATCCAAATGTGTTATGTTTTTTGTGGTTTTGATTTTTGAAAAGTAGATTTTCATTTAACAAATTTGGGTATGTTAAAATGGAAGTCAATTATATTTTATTTTTCAAAGATGAAAATTTAGTGTGTGATTATTGCTTTTCTAAAAAGAAGAAAATTCTAACTTAACACATGTGGGATGTGTTGAGTGTAATTTCAAATGGTGTGATTTTGCTGGAAAATGAAACATCCATCCAACACATTTGGATGTATTGAATGAAAAGGCTCATCCTCAAATTTGTACTTTTTAAAAATAAAGAAATTTTAATTCCAACATATGTGAGATATGTTGAAATGGAATGCTAATTTTATGATATGATTCTATTTGGAAATGAAATCGTCATTCAATAAATTTGGGTATATTGAATGAGGATGTACAAATTCAGATATGTGCTTTTGTAAATATGATTTTTGATTTGCTTGAAAATGAAAATCTTCATTCAATAAATTTGGGTATATTGAATGAGAATGTACATATGTGCTTTTTGAAAATATAATTTTGATTTTATTTAGAAAATGAAAACCTTCATTCAATAAATTTGAGCATATTGAATGAGGATGTTCATTTGTGCAAAAATATGATTTTGATTTTCTTTAGAAAATGAAAACCTTCATTCAATAAATTTGAGTATATTAAATGAGGATGTTCATTTGTGAGTTTTGAAAATATGGTTTTTTTTATTTTGTTTGGAAAGGAAATCTTCATTCAATAAATTTGGGTATATTGAATGAGGATGTTCATTTGTGCTTTTTTTAAAAAGATGATTTTGATTTTATTTTGAAATGAAATCTTCATTCAATAAATTTGAGTATATTGAATAAGGATGTTCATTTGTGCATTTTGAAAAGATGATTTTTTATTTTATTTTTGAAATGATCCTATATGTAACAATCATGAAGATTGTTATATAAGGTTGAGGTATGTGAACTTTTTGAAAAGTTCTTTTAAAGAGTGATTTTTATAAAGGATTTATTTTCTTTATTATTATTATTTTTTTTTTTTGGAATGAACTTTTACCTTACCATAAAGATGGTAAGAAAAAGGTCGTTAGTTATCTTTTTTTTATTAAATTTTGTTTTCACCTATTGGGGGACCCAACAGGGGTTTTAAGACCTACACGGAGTGAGGTCTTAAAACTTAAAGGATGTTGGCTAGCTTAGCTTAAGAATGAAATAAACTAAGTGCCAACGGAAAAGAAGTATAGTCTCAGACTTTTATGAAATACAAATCCACTATCGATACTTGGAGACAATGATAATTTACCAAAGATGGAGAGAGGAACCGTTCCCTGCCGAGTCGCCAGAAAAATATGTGGAGTTTTTTTTATTTTCATCTAAATGAATAAATGAAAATAAGAATACACTTGTTGGACAACACGTAGATCCACAGATATTTTTATTAGGGTGATCGGGTGCGACATTGAGGAATGATGTACTATCTCGAGAGACATAAGTCACCATCCTGTAATGGACCTAATCACCTAATAAGGACTCCTAAGGACAATGGGTCTTTGATGTACCAAAAATTCTTCCCCTATTTTATATTAAAGCAAAAAGCTTTGAATCTACTAGCAGTGGATAAATACGTAACTGAACGAAGTACAACAGGTTAATTACATCTTAAGGATTAAGATTCCTTAAGCATATTCTCGATTAAGGTAAGTGATCATTCTCTCCAAAAATTTTAAAGATAGGACTATCAATCAATTGGTTATTTTTGGAAGATCAAATGGAATTGATCAAAAGGAGGGAGTTATTGTCAAAACCAAAGGGAGATAAGTAGGAGATGATCACGATGCTAGGAAACCTAGCGAGCATCCCAAACTATCCTATGGTTGGGCTTTATATTTTTGAATTTTGAGAGAAATTATATGTTTATGTTGAATTTTTATTATAAATCTAGGACTTATAATTCTATGATACAAGATCATATAAATGCTTAAGAGGTGAGGATTTATGCTTGTAGCCCACAAAGGGAAACATCAACCTCGAATCCTAAATCTAGGGAGCTTTGACGAGGGCCAAAGAATGACCTAAATCTAAGGCAAAAAAGGGCATATGGTTTACCTTTACAAGAGAAGAGAAACCACTGTTGGACTTACAACTGTATAGGGGTGGCTCCAACTAACTCCTACGATTTTAAATACATGTAGGCAAGTCTTATGCTTTTGTAAGATAGCTAGGCTATTATTTATTTAGAAAGAAGACTGAGTCGTTAAACTCACTCCCTAAGAGACTGGATCATGTAGGGTATGAACTCATGACTTAATCTAATGCAAATTTTGTTAAGTTCATTTTCATTTTTGGACAATTAATTTGACACGGGCTATGGGATTAATATGCCTAATGCATGAGAAATTGGTTATGGGCTAAAATCAACAAGAAGGAGGTGTGTTTTCACCATGGCTCTCAAAAGTCAAGCCCTGTTCTCTGGCAAATGTGGAAGCCCTCTATAAGCAAGAGTGAAGCAAGATGATTTTATGCATGATGTGAAACATACAACATCTAGCTAAGGGGTTGCTAAATCTTTTATTATCTTGATTTATGTCATAGACTTTAGGTGAGGTTATGAGTTGTTTAGTTTTAATTTTGAATTTATTAATTGGATAGAAATTTTATTTTTCCCTAGGAGCCTAATCGCATCTAGGCCATTCATCAAATAATGAAGAAACTAGGAAAATCATGTCATCTTAATGCACAAGCTAAACAAACATCAAATAATTTTATAAAGCTAGCACAAAAGAATAAGAGGCCTTTGTGGTCGGGCTCCACTGCACAAACTTAAAAAATAAATGTGGGTAGCTGAGCTCTACCCTTATACAACCCGGATTAGAAATGAATAATTACAGCTTATAATGAATTTATGTTATAGGGGTCTTCATTCTTCATTTCTTCATTTTTTTATTTGCTTTCATCCTTTCTTCCTCTTAGCTTGGTTGGAATGTGATTATCTAAAGGCTTCACATGGTACATAAGACATAGTCTTATAACTAATGTTCACCTACACTTCCCCATAACATTCATTCCAAATCCTAACTGCAAAAATTACATGAAAGTGGAAAAAGTAAATCTAACTAAAATCTGTAAAATAGAGATTAGCTAAACACACCACACATCCCAAGCAGTTATATGAATAAGTTGGACTTAGCACTCCACATATGGGTAACCAAGTCCACCTGGCCTATTTTGGATCATGCTTAGGGGTATAAGCAACCTGCATAGCAAAAACATTTATATTTTTATTACAACATCCTTTAAGCACAATCCTCTGCATAAGACATGGTTAGACTAAGATGGCCCTACCATCTAGTCTACGCACATACACTCTAACATCCATTCTAAAATATTATATCATAAAATAAAATCAGGCATCAAACCATGCACTGCCCTAACATAAAGCTAGAAATGATGACTTAGCCTAATGTGTATGCTATTTAAGGCTTGTGTGGCATGTCTTAGTTAGGCTTTAAGGTTGAAATTTTTTAAGTGTGAAAGGGTTCAACTTAAAGGGTGGTTTCATTTTAGGTGATTTAGTTGAATTATCAATTTTTATTTGATAATTATATTTTGTTTGAATGAACCTACATTTAATTACTAAGTGTTGTAAAGAGAAGAAAAGAGAAGAAAACTTCTCTTTCATCCCTACCCTAAGTAATTTCTAAGGTAGTTTCATTAATGATTTTCCTTTAGTGAATGTTTTATTATGTGTTTTAATTAACCCTAAGTTTAGGTTTTCTCTAAATAAACATATTCAATAAGAAAGGCATCTTAGGACTAATTAAGGTGAATTACTATCACATAACACACAATCATTTATTTCTTTCCAACATGTATACCATGCATATGAATGATCCTAAGTATATTTATACATGTAATGCAAAATCTTAGCATACCTTAATGATGAATGCAAAGATATATTACTTAAGAAAATTTAAATGTTTCATAATGCATGATTTTATTAAGTAGAAAAGAGGGACTCTTTTATCCATTAATCAAATGCACATTTACATGTATGAAAGACATAAGTGTGTACGGCACCATTATTTTTTGCACTAGGGGTATAAGATACAAGACCTTCTTAGGGCTACTTAAAGCCTCGCAACCCCAGGATGTCCAGACTAATATACCATTTTTCTTAAATACATGTGCATGTACAAAATAAATGAATAGAAGAAGAGTCATGAAAAAGATTTTTGTATTTGATTTGGTTATGCAATTTACATGCGTAAATGTAAAGATCCTTCTTAAGTCATACAATAGAAGTGGATAGGAATAAATTTAAGTGTTATGTTCTTTTCAAATGAACTATACACTTTTGCAAATCCTATTCAAATCTATGTTAAGAGGAGAGAAGAAAATCACATAAATGCACATTTTTATCCTATAATCACATGCAAGTTTATAAGTACCAGCACACCTTCATTTATAACCTTTGATTTATAGATTTTAAAAATAATTTTTGATTTAATAGCGATAATAGCCACTCATATTCTTACTTTATCCAAAACATGCAATTTGACAAAAAGAAAATATTTTATTTAATTGATTTTTTAAAAGATATGAATGCATGATTTCATATGACAAATAACATTTAGCATGCCTGGAAAGAAATAAAGTGATGTAAGCATATGACTTCATTCACCCTAATTAATTCCTAAAGGCAATCTTATAAAATAAGATCACTTAAAGTGAATCAAAATTATTTAAAAAGATTTATAGTTTTGAATTTGATTTTGATTTAGGAAATATGAAAAGATTTTGATGGTCCTAACCTATTTCCCACATGTGTGAATTGATTTAGTTTAATTTTAAGACAATTAGATTGATTTTATGTTTTGTTTAGGTTAAGGTGTGAATTAAATTCATTAATTACCCCTTACCTACACCATTTTAACATAATTATTCAAACAATTGTGCGTCAACATATGATATGCAACCACATAAAATTTAAATTAGTAATGCACCTAAGAAAGAAAGGGGCCTAATACAATTAGCTCGCAATTATTGATTAATTAAACTAAAGGGTTTTAATTAAGTACTTTCATAACCATCCTACACAAGTGAGATAGATTATAATTTCTTTAAACTTATCTTAGGCTTTTGAACACCTAAGAATCTACCCAAAAAGAGATTGATTAATTTCAGATTGGTTTTGAAAATTTGATTAGATCAATTAAGTATATCATTAGTGGATTAATCCTTAATTAGGTTTGGATTAAGAAAGAAAGGGAGTTTAGGGAATAGCTTAGGGAAAATATCCCAAACCCATTCCATAAACCTCCTCTTCACTTAAACAATGTTTAATTATCTCAATTAGGGGATTAACTCACTGTTCATATGCTTGATTATTCTTAATTACATTAAGAGGGTGATTAGGGTTCATTGATTAATTTCCCTAATTAATTCATTAATAAATCCCAAAAAAATAAAAGAGTAGAAGTCATCTGACTAAACATATCTGAGAAACTTAAAATTAATTAATAAAGTAATTAAAAAGTAATTAAGGTTATTAAGTTTTAAATTAAACCCTAATTAAGGAGAATTCATTGTTCAAAATCAATTAGAGATAATTTTAATGGATTCCCCTATGAATTATCTTTAAAATGAACTTGAGTTTTCATTTTTTTTGGATTTTTCTACATTTAGTTATGAATTTATAAAATTTTTGTGATTAATAGGCAATTAAATAACCTAATTATAACTAATCCGCTAGGCCACGGACTAACACGCTTCCACTGCATACATGATTATTTAAGTTATTCATCGCTGGTCACATCAACTTTACATGCACTTTTCTCTGGGTCATCTGATCAATGATCAGATGGCTAGAATCAAACCCGCAGTTATAAAGGGATTAAATCATAGATCTATGATTTTAATCGTGGTCATCCATCAAAACATGGGATGGACCCATGATTCATCCCCTTTGCCTCAAAGATAAAAGATGGCCATCATCCTCATGGTTTCCAAGCTCACTTGTGCTAAGATTAGTAGATTCAACCCACACCATCAAGAAGGGGAAGAACATCCAATGGTTGAATTTTAATGGGATTACAATTTCCTTCATAAAAGACCAAGCAATTTTTAACTTAAGCTCGGTTCTAAGTCATACCTCACCGGAGGCTATCACCGGTGCTTCCAATGGTGGAGGTAGCTTAGTCTAGTGGAGACGAAGCCCTATTGGAGGTTTCAAGGTTCAATTTGAGGTGGATCTCTCAATTGACCAAGGCTCCCTCCAATGGCTTGCAGCTTGGGTCTAGGTCTCCCTTCTCGTGGCTTGGATGCTTAGGAAATGCTTTGGGTGAGCTCGACTTGCCTCCTTGATGGTGCTTGAAAAGTGAACTAGGATTTGATTGAGGATTGAGCAAGTTGGAATTTCCTCCCACCTCCCCTATTTCGGCTATGAAGAAAATCGAGAGAGGGAAATCCAAAAGAGCTTGGGAATGCTTGGGAAACTTGGAGAAGCTTGCCTTTGATCCTCTGAGCTCAATAGAATGCAAGAGTCATGGTTTGAGTGGAAATGAGAGGAAGTATATCTCTCCCTACTTGGATCGGATGGAAAAAGCTTGTTCTTCCATTTTTGATTAATTTCTCTGATTGAATGGGTTGTTTAGGTTGTTAGGAGCTCCATGTGGTTCGATTTTGGCGAAGGAGTGGAATGGAGGTGGTGCACATGTGCTAGGTGAGTGTGGGAGGTGATCTAAGTGGAGAATTTTGATTAGAGTGGTCAATTTGGCCTTGGGTTGGGTTATAGTTGACCCAAACCCATTGGGTCATGTGCACCACCTTCCTTGGTGTCCAAATGGTCCACTAGGAAGATGCCAAGTGGCCATGAAAAGGAATTGACCAAATTCCAAGTGAATTTGGCCATATGTTACCCTTTGACCTAGGGGTAAAATGGTCATTTGGCTTTGATTTTGATTTGGGCATATTTTGAATAATTGAAAAATAGGTTGTGTCAATTTTCAATGAATTTGGAGTTTATTTGATATGATTTAACTCAAGTTAACCCATTTAGATCAAAATGGGTTCACTTGGGTCAAGTTGACCAATTGGTCAAATTGGGTCAAACCATTGGTTAGGTCAAGTTCAAATGATCATTTGTATCCTATGGCTATCATTGGTTTGGTTCAATTTGATTTATATTTGGTTTTGGTTCATTTGAGTTCACTTAGGTCAAATGGGTCAAGTTGACCAATTTGACCCATTTGACCCAATTAGGTTAGGTTAGGCTTGGATGATCATTTTAAATGTATTAAAAGCTTTTGTTTTAATCAATTTTGGTTTGGTTTGATTTCAAGTTGATTTGACCTTTTAGGTCAAGTTGGGTTCATGGTCAATTAGGCTAGGTTGGGTCTAATTGGCCAATTAAGGCTTTGGTCAAGTTCAACAAGTGATTTAGAATGAATTTGACCCATTGGTTGTAATCAATTTGGCTTAGATCAAGATTTTATACATTTTGACTTTTTAGGATAACTTGGGTCAACTTGGGTCAAGTGGACAAATAGGGTAGGTTTGGCTCAAATGATAACTTGTTCATGTTCAATCATTAATTTTGGATTGGTTTCAATCAATTTGGCCTATGGTAGATTTTGGCTAGTTTGGGTTTCATTTGGGTTAAGTGTTGACTTGGTCAAAGGCTAATTTTGACTTGGTTTGACCCAATTTGAGTGATTGATCATCTTAGGATGATTCTTGCTCACAATGTGAGGCTTAGATGGGCTTAGTTCAATCCAATTTTGGTTGGATTAGAATTTGGCTCAAAAAGATGCTTTAGGTCACTTTAGGTCAAGTGAGCCTAAATGGGTCAATTGACTTGATCAAGGCTTGATTCAAGTTTGGTTGAACTCACATATGGACTTATGATTGAAATATAAATCCAATTATATGTGATTTGGAGTCAAATGGGTTTTGATTCATTTGACAATTTTAAGTTAAAAGGGTGAGTATGGGTTTAACTTGGGTTAGTTTGATGATTGAAGTTTATATTTATGATTGAAGGATTGATTATTTGAATAGAAAATCCAAGAGTTTGGACTGATTTGAGGATGATTTGGCTAAGTTCAAGAATTTGACTTGAAAGGGTATGGTTGGATTTTGGTTGGATTTTGGTTAGATTTGGATTTGAGTTTTGAATTGATTTTGGTTATTTGAATTTATATTTCATTTATATTTATGAATATAAATGAAAATATAAATGAGTTATGAGAAAATCTTTTGAATTTGGAGTGATTTGGCTAAGTCCATAAGATGAAATCAAAGGCTTAAGAAGGATTTTGGATTTAAAATTAATCATGGATTTCAATCATTTGGAATTGATTCATGATTGATATTTTGGAATTGATTTGATGATTTGAGAAAATTATTTGGGTTGGAATTGATTTAAGGTTTGATTTGGAGTTGAATTGAATTTAAGAAAATCAACTAAGTTGAAATTGATTTGAGTTTGAAGTTGATTTGAATTTGAAGTTTGACTTGAAAGAAGGAAGTAAGGATTATGTTCAAGCTATAGGGTAGGCAAGTTTTCCAAATACCCCTAAGGCATAACTTATTCCTTATGGCTAACTCTTCTAAGTCTCTAGGGCTAGGTTAAGTGTTCACATAATCACTGTAAGTATCTTAAGACTAAGGAACTCTTAATGTCTAAGGGAGACCTATGTCTAAGATGGAGAAGTTGAGAACTCACTCCAAAAGTGAGGTCAACAACATGCCTATCTAATTCTATCCCTATGTATTTTTGTATAAGAATTTGGATAGAGCTTTAAATTAATATGATTAAATAATTCAATAAAAAATAAATATGTAAATTTCAAGTATATATCCACATTCATCATTTAAGTGTGCTAAAATCATATGCATGTTACATGTGATGGAAAAGAATGATTGATATATGTCATGTGATAGTAATTCAAAGAAATTAATCTTAAGATATCTTTCATATTAAATGATGTTAGTTAAAGTAAACCTAAACTTAGGATTAATTTAAAATGTGTAATAAGCCATTCACTAAAGAGAACTAAATTAAATCAATATACTTTAGAAAGTGTCTTAAAGTAGGGATGAAAGAGGGCAATCCTCTTTCTTCTCTTTATAACACTTAGTTGTTAAGTGTAATCATATGAAATAAAAGATAACATAAATTAAAATTCTTAAATCAATTAAATAACTTCAAGTGATACTTACCTTTCATGTTAAATTGAACCTTTCCAAACTTAGAAAATACAACTCTAATGCTTAGTAAGACACATCTATGGTGTTTATTTTGATATGTATATGAAGGAAGCCACGCAGATCTGAGGGTGTACTTATTGAAGTGATCGGGTACAACATTAAGGTATGATGTACTATCTCGAAAGATAGAGGCATCACCCTTCAGTGCATGTAATTAACTAATAAGGACTCCAGAGGTATGATGGGTCTTCGAATATACCAGAGACTTTTTCCTTACTTTACATATTATATTAAACCAGGTTCTAAAGTTCCTTATGGGGGCAAGCCCCCATAATTAATTGCATCTTAAGGAAGGTGACTTCTTTAGGAATACTTTCTATTAAAGTAGGCAATTGTTGTCTCCAAAAATTTCAAAGATAAGACTATCAATAAATTGGCTATATTAGAAAATCAAATGGGAAAGATCAAGGAGAAGACTTATTATCAAAGCCAAAGGAGATGAGCATACAATGCTCATGATACTAGAAAACCTAGTGAGCATTCTAACATATCATATGGTTGGGATTTATATGTTTGAAGTTGTTTAAGTTGAAATTTTATTACAAAGCTAAGACTTATAATCCCATAATACAATATTATGAAAATGCCTAAGAGGTAAGAATTTATGCTTGTAGCCTGAAGGAAACAGCCACCTCGGATCCTGAATCTTGGGATTTTTATCAAGAGCTAAAGCACGACCTAAATCTAAGAGAAAATGGGCATAAGGTTTACCTCCACAAGAGAGGGTAAACCACCCGACTATTGAACTTATAATCGCCTGGAGTGGTAGCCAGCTAGCTCCTCCTACGCTTTAAAACCATGTAGGCAAGTCATATGATTTTAGAAGATAGTTGGGTTGTAATTTATTTAGAAAAAAAACTAAAGTCCTTAAACCCACTCCCTTAGAGATAGAGCATGAGTAGTATGAATAATGACTTAGTCTAATGCAAATCTTTTCAATTTTTATTTTATTTTGGACTCTTCATTTTGACAAAGCCCATAGGATTTTTATATATCTAAATGCATGATGAAATGAGGTTATGGGCTAAATTAAAGAGAAATAGGTGTTTTTCATCACAGAAGAGACCCTCAAAAGTCAAGTCTTCTCGTATCGTGCAATGATGAAAACCCTCTCTTAGCAAGAGTGAAGAAATATGAATGCGTGATGTTAAACATACAACATTCAATTAAGGAGTTGCTAAATCTTTTAATTATCTTGATTTAATGCCTAGGTTTTATGTGAGGTTATGATTTATTTAGAAAATTTAGTTATGAGTTATAGTTGTGGTAGAGAATTTAATTTTTCCTTAAGGTCTAATCAGATCCAGACCACACATTAAGTCACCATTCATAAAGAAACTAGAATGAGGCATGTCATTTCTATTACACAATTTAAACATAACATCAAGCATTTTATAAATTTGACACAAAAGAATAAGAGGCCGGTGCAGTCAGGTACCATCATACAATCCAAAAAAGAGAATTGGGTAGTCGAGCTCTACCCTTATACAACCCGATGGGGGTCTTCTAGTCTTCAACTCTTCATGTCTCCTTCATTTCTTCTATCCTTTCTCTTTTGATTTGGTAGGCTTCAAGGTATCCCATGGCACCCCAGGGCTAAGCCTTCTGGACAATGTTCATCCTTATCCCCCCATAGCACCAATCCTAATTCATAATGCAAAATTACATAAAAAATTAAGTAAATCTAACTGCACTTATAAAATAAGTGTTAGCTAAACATACCATACAACCTAAGCAGTTATATGCATAGTTTAGACTTAGCACCCTATACGTGGGTAACCAAGCCCACCTGTCCTAATTTGGATTATGTTTAGGGATTTAAACAACCTACAAACAGAGCATTTATATTTATTTTTACAGCGGCCCCTTAAGCACAACCCCCTATAGACAATATGATTAGGCTAATCACGGCCTACCATACAGTCTACAAAACATATACCCTAACATCTAGTCTAAAATAATACATCATAAAACTAAATATACATCACTCCATGCACTACCCTAACATAAAGCTAGAAGTAGTGACATAGTCTAAAGTGTGTGTATTAGGGCTTGTGTGGTATATCTTAACTAAGCATTAAGGTTATGATTTTTTAAATGTGAAAAGGATTTAATTCAAAGGGTGGTTTCACTTTAAGTGATTTAATTGAATTGAGAATTTTTACTTAGCATTTTATTTTGTTTCATTTGACTTGCACTTAGCAACTAAGTATTACAAAGAGAAAAGAGAGAGAGGATTACTCTCCTCCATCCCTATCTTAAGTCACATCTAAAGCATATTAATTAATCAATTCTATTTACTGAATGACTTATTAATAATTTTAAGTTAATACTAAGTTTAGGTTCACTTTAAATAACCATATTCAGTAAGGGAGGCATCTTATGATTAATTGGAATGAATTACTATCAAATGACACATGTTCATTTATTTTCCTCCATCATATGTAGCATGCATATGACTAAATCCTTAGTATACCTACACATATAAGATGTCTTAGCACACTTAAATGATGAATGTAAACATGTACATTTGGAATATAGATGTTTCATTTGATTGAATTATTTAATCATATTAATTTAAATCTCTATCTAAATTCTTATATAAAAATACATAGAATAAAATTAAATAGTAATGCATTTTAACTGGAAGTGAGGTAATCAAATGACCTCCTTGGGGCTAAAGCCTTTGTTCCCGTGGATGTCCAAACTATATGCCTATTACATTCAGACATATGTAAGTTTATACACATGAACATAAGAAAGAAAACTTTAAACCATATGATCAATCAATTCAATTACTTAAACAAATATGAATGTGTGTATTTCTTAATAGAAATGTGAATTTTCATTCATTAGCTAAATGCACATATAAGTGTATAGAAGTTTTAAGCACATACTTCATCATTATTAAACTAGGGGAGTGAGGTAAAGACCTCCTTGGGGCTACTTAAAGTCGGGCGTCCCCAGAATGTTCAGACTAGATATACCCACTACACTTAAATACATATGAATGTACAAATAACTACAAGGATAGAAAAATCATGCAAAAGTTGTATTTGATTTAATTGGATCATTTATACATGTGAGATAAAGTTCTATCTAGGTTCTAACATAGAGGTACATATGAATGAATGAGCAATACGTAAACTGAACGAAGCATAACTATACACTTGTTAACATTTGAACTTTATGTAAATCTATGAAGGTTGAAGAAAGAGAACCCATATCACATGTTCTAAGCTATAGGCACATGCAAGCTTATGAATATTTATAATTTTCATCACTCCATATATTATAATTGACTTATATGCTTTTGAAAATAATTTTTAATTTAAAAGTGATAATAGCCACATATATTTTAAATTTAAATCAACACATGGAAGCTTGACATAAAGAGAATCATTTTATTTAATTTATTTTTGAAAAAGATGCATGCATGACTACAAGTGACATACAACATTTAATATGATTGAAAAGAAATAAAGGAACATAAGCACATTATTTCATTCCATCTAATCAATTCCTTAGGACAATCATACTAAATAAACTCATTTAAAATAAATCAAAGCTTTTTAATGTCATTTTTAATTTTTTGTTTATTTTGATTTAAGAAATATGAGAAGAGGTTTGCTAATCCTAATCCTATTCCCCATGTGTGAGTCAATTTAATTTAATGAAAAGTAATTAGATTAATTTTATGGAGTAATTAGGTTAAGGTATGAATTAAATCAATTAATTAAACCCTTACCTATGTTACCTTAAGATAATTAATCAAATGATTATGAGCTAATGAAATATGTAAATGAATTGAAAAGTAAATGATAATGCTCCTATAAAATGAAAGGGGTCTAATGCAATTAGCTCACAATCATTGATTAATTAAGCCTAAGGAACTTACTTAATTACTTTTATGATTTTTTCACACATGTGAGTTAATCATAATTTCATTAAACCTCTTTGAGCTATTAAACACCTAATGGCCTACCCCAGAATTAATTAAGGAAAATTTAATCCATTTTAAGAATTAATTAAGCTGATTAAGTAATTATTTAGTTAATTTAATCCTAATTAATTTCTCTTGAAAAGTAAAGGAAAATTAGGAAAAAGACTAAGAAAATTTCCCAAATCACATTCTCTAAATCTCCCTACTATTAATCAGTGCCAAATGAGTCTAATTAATTAATTAATTTAGTGTTCCCATGCTGAATTAATCTTTAATTAAGTTAGAAAGGTAATTAGGGCTTATTCAATTGATTTCCCCAATTAATCAGCCAATAAATTCCAAGAAAAATGGGAGATGCAGAAGTCATCCCCTTAAACAATCTCAGAAAGTTTGAAATCAATTGAATAATCAATTAGGGAGTAGTTAGGTTAATTAGATTCTTAATCAAGTCCTAATTGTGCCAAAATTACTTCTCAAAATTAATTGAAGATAATTTTAATGGATTCCACTCTGAAATACCTTTAAAATTAGCCCTCATTTATATTTTTTAGATTTTCTTACAACTATTTATAAATTATAAAAGTTTCAGCCTTAAAAAGTAATTAAATAACCTAATTAAGCCTTAATCCCATCGATGCCATGTGGCGCGCTGATGCAGCACACTTTCCATGTGGCATCACGAGATTGGCTATTTAAGTAGTCACATCCACAGTTAACTCGGATGGCAGCAGGACGCACTTTCCTGTGGGTCATCTGATCTAACATGATCAAACCCGGGGGTAAGGGGGGATTAAATAGCAGATCTAACGTGATATGATCAGAGCTGTTCATTCCAACCATGCAGAATGGATGACCCATGATCTCTCCTCTTACAAAGAATGAACGATGGAGCCCATCTACTGAGCTCAAATTCACTCCAAAATTAACCCACACCTTCGCATGAAGGATCCATGAATATCCAATGGCTAGGATGGGCTCACATGCAAGTTCTCTTCACAAAAGACCAACCCATTTTAAGCTAAACCTCATATTTAATGGAGATACCTCACCGGAGCTAAGACCGATGGTTTGTATGCTTGAGGAAGCTTCATCTCGTAGAGATGAGGCCCTGTTGAGTAGCAATTGGATTGGTTCCACTCTGATTGCTCAAAAGGCCAAGAATCGAGCTTTGGAGCTTCGGTCTTGATCAAAGTTCATCCTCTAGTGGCTTTGGAGCTTGGGAAATGACTTGGGTGGCTTCATCGATGTGCGTGGAAGGTGTGTGTAAGAGGAATTAAAGTTTGGTTGAGAAATAAAAAAGTTTGAATCTGATGTGAGCTCCCCTATTTCAATTTTGCACGGGAAGAGGAATTTCAAAGTGGGGAAGGCTTCAAAATGTCTTTGGAAGTGCTAGGGCATTTTGTTTCACTCTTGGGAGCTCAGACGAATCGAATACATGCGAAATCCAGTTTGAATTGATGGGGTATATCCCTCAATTTGCTGAGGTGGATAGACAGGATTGCCTTCCATTTTTAGTTGGCCAATCATCGCTAGGGTGCCGAAGTGGTCGCCATCATGTTCACATGGCTCGGTTTGGTTGGAGGAATGCATGGGAGGTGGCTCAAGGTGGGATGTGGGTTGATGTCTTCTTCCCTTGTCCCTTGGGTCTTCGGCTTGTAAGGGAGGTGAGTTAACTCACCTCCCTTTGGTCCATGGTAGACCTAGCTCACTTAGGGTGGGCTAAGTGGCTTAGGTGATGCCTCATTTGGGTGTTTGATGGCTGCCAAGGATGAGGGGAGAGTAGACTTTGACAATTTTGGAAAAATCTCACATGGGGAGGCATATCCAAGGGGGATTTGCTTTGAGTTTGGATTGACCTAAGATGGGTTTGGGTCAGGTTTGGTTAGCTCCCAAAGTCTCATGGGTTTTGGCTCAATTTGGTCATATGTGTTCAATTTGGGTCATGTTGGGTTAGGTTGACCAATTGGTCAAATTGGGTCAAACCAAAGCTTGGGTTAGGTTTAAATGATGATTTTAAGAGCTTTAGTTCAAGTGGTTTCAATCAATTTGTCCTAGGTTTGATTTTGGCTCATTTGGATTCATATAGGTCAAATGAGCTAAGTTGACCAATTTGACCAAATTGGCTAAATTGGCTTGGGTTAGCTGTTGGTTCAAGTTCAATTGGTTGATTAAAAATGATTGTAGGATTTGGTTTGAATCAATTTAGATTTTATTTGGATTTTGGCCAATTTGACCTTTTAGGTCAATTTGGGCTAGGTTGGGTCCAATTGACCAAATTGGAGCTTTGGTCAAGTTCAACAATGAATTTGGAATGAACTTGTGTCATTGGTTGTAATCAATTTAGGTTAGATCATGATTTGACCTATTTTGGTCTTTTAGGCTAATTTGGGTCAACTTGGGTCAAATGATCAATTGGGTTTGGTTTGACTCAATTGAGGGTCAAGTCATGTTCAAACATTGATTATGGGTTGATGTGAATCAATGGTTTCAATCAATTTGGTGTAGGATAAGTTGTGGCTAGTTTGGATTTCATATGGGCTAAGGTTGACTTGGTTTGACCCAATTTAAGGTGATTGATCATCCTAGGGTGATTGTTGATCACGATATGAGGCATGGATGGGCTTGGTTCAATCCAATTTGGGTTGGATTAGAACTTGGCTCAAAAAGGGTCATTTAGGTCACTTAGGGTCAAGTGGACCTAAATGGGTCAATTGGCTTGATTTTGGCTTGATTCAAGTTTAGTTGAACTTATACTTGAGCCTATGATTGAAATATAAATTCAACTGCAATCAATTTGGAGTCCAACGAACTTTGGCTCATTTAAAGCTTTCAAGCTAAAAGGGCTAACTTGGGCTTGACTTAGGTTAACTTGAGTTTGCTTTGATGATTGTAGGTTTCATTTATATTTGGATAAATGATTGAAGGAATGATTGATTTAAGAGAAAATTTATTGATTTTGACTTGATTTACGTAGGATTTGGCTAAGTCCAAGAAAATGGCTTAAAAGGCTTGAATTTGTTTTGATTTGATTTTGGCTATTTCAGTTTATATTTCAATTATATATTGGAATATAAATAAAAATATAAATTATTCATAAAAAAATCATTTGAGATTGGAGTGATTTGAAAGCAAATTTGACTAAGCTCGTGGAGGTAGGTCAAAAGGGCTTTAGTAAGAAATTGATTTAGTTTGATTTAATTTTGTTCATTGGAATGTTGGTTTCATTTATATTTGTGAATATAAATGAATATACAATTGATTTATAAAGAAACCAATTGATTTTGAGTTGATTTGAATGGGATTTGGTTAAGCTTAAGGAGGTAGGTCCATATGACTTAGGAAGGGTCTTGGTTGGATTTGGATTTAGTTTGGTTTAGTTTTGGTCATTTGGGTTTATATTCCATTTATATTTGTGAATATAAATGAAGATATAAATGATTTATGAAGGGTTCAATCAAATTTGGGTTGAATTGGGTGGAGATTTGGCTAAGCTTATGGAATTCAATCATAAGGTTTATGAAGAATTTTGGACTTGAATTTGATCATGGAATTGAATCATTTGAAGTTGGATTTGAATTAGAATTTGATAGTTTGCTTGAAAGATTGAATTGATATTTGAGAAAATCAAATGAATTGGGATTTATTTGAATTTTTTTAAGGCTAAGTCCTTAAGATGAAATCAAAGAGCTTAGGAAGGGTTTTGAATTTAAGTCTGATCATGGATTTCAATCAAATGATTTGAAATTTAGATTTGGATTTGGAATATGAATTGGAATTTGAGGTTTGGTTTGAGATTTGAATTTGGATTGGATTAGAGAAGGTGCATATGGATTAAGTTTAGGCTACAGGGTGGATGATTCTATTAAGTCTTAAGATATGGCCTAATCCTATGATTAACCCTTCTAAGTCTCTAGGCTTAGGTTAAGTGTCCACCTAATTATTAGAAGTGTCTTGATACTAAGGAACTCTTAGTGTTTATAAGAGTCCTAGATCTATGCTGAGGAGGTTGAAGACTCACTCTAAAAGTGAGGTCAATAACACCATACAAATCTTAACACACACATTAGAATTAAGTCACCACTCTAGCTCTATGTTAGGGCGGTTTATGATGTGATGTATATTTTATTTTATGATGTATTATTTTAGACTAGATGTTAGGGTGTGTATTTTGTAGACTAGATGGTAGGCCGATATTAGTCTAATCATATTTTCTACAGGGAATTATGATTAAGGGATGTTTAAAAATAAATATAAATGCTCTCTTTGTAGGTTGCTCAAATCTTAAGACTAATCTAAGTTAGGACAGGTGGGCTTGGTTATCCATGTGCAGGGTGCTAAGTTTAAATTATATATATAACTACTTGGGATTATATGTGTGCTTAGCTAATTTCTATTTTGTAGGTATCGTTAGATTTACTTTTTCCTATATGAATGTAATTTTCTAATAGGAATTAGGATTAATGCTATGAGGGATTAGGATAAATAGTGACTAGAAAGCTTTGTCTTTGGGTGCCCTGTGATGCCTTTAAAGCAAGCACATCCAAATCAAGAGAAAGAAGAAAGAAGATATGAAGAAATGGAGTAAAGAAGACCTCCATAATATGTGTTCAAATTTTAATTGTAATTATTCTTTCATATTCTGGGTTATATAAGGGTATAGCTCGGCTACCCATTCTTTCATATTCCGATCTCTTTTCTTTCACAATAATTATAAAATTGATTGATGTTATGTTTAAACTGCGCATTAAGATGGCATGTTTTCCAAAGTTTCTTCATGTTTGATGCTTTAATGTGTGGCCTAGATACGATTAGGTTCTTAGGAAATAAATAAATTTTCTACCCAACTAATCACTCATTAAATTCTAAATAACTCATAACCTCACCATAAAGCTTAAGATATAATTAAGATAATTTAAAGCTTTAGCAACCTCTTAACTGTATGATTGTATGTCTCACATCATGTATGCATCTTAAATCACTCTTGCAAAATTAGGGACTCCGTCCTTATACGCATAGGGACCACTTGACCTGTGAGAGAAATCCCTACTAACGGAGCTTCACCCTCTCTATTTTGAGTTGGCCAATAATCTACTTCATCATGCATTTAGGCATATGAAAATCCTAAAGCCTTTGTCTAAATGATGTGTCAAAAATAAAATAAAAATTTAAAAGATTTTATATTTATAGATTAAGTCATATGCTCATATCACTCATGCTCTAGTCTCTTAAAGAGTGGGCTTAGAACTTTAGTCTCTTTCTAATTAAATAACTACCCTAGCTATCTTGCAATTCATAAGACCAGACTACATGATTTTAAAATTATAAGAGGAGCTAGCTAGCAGTCATTCCAGGCGGTTGAAAGTCCAAAGGTCGGACGATTTATCCTCTATTGTAGAGGTAAACCCTCATGTCCACCTGTCGCTTAGATTTAGGTTAGGCTTTAGCTCGTACTAATGCTCCCTAGATTTAGGATCTGAGGTAGCTGTTTTCCTCGGTCTACAAGCATAAATCCTCACCTCTTAGGCATTTCCATTACATTGTGTTGGTAGATTATAAGCCCTAGCAATCTAATAAAATTCAACTCTAACATATAAATCTCTTCAATTTCAAATACATAAAGCCCAATCATAGGATAGATTATAATGCTCACTAGACTTCCTAGTATCATAAGCATTACATGCCCATCTCCTTTGGCTTCTAAAATAAGTCTTCTCCTTGAAATTTCTCAATTGGTTTTTCCAAGAATAACCAATTGTTTGATAGTATAATCTTGAAATCTTTAGATATGATAATTGTCTACTTTAATCGAGAGTATTTTTAGATAATTTCATTTTTTTTTTAAGATGTAATTAACTATGGGGACTTGCCTCCATAAGAAATATAAGAAATCGGTTTAATATAAACTTTGTTTTATTCATCCATGTAAAGCAAGAGAAAAATCTCTGGTATATTTGAAGACTCATCATACCTTAGAAGTCCTTATTAGGTGATTAGGTCCATTGAAGGGTGATGCATCTATCTTTCGAGATAGTACATCATACATCAATATCGTACAGAATTACTTCAATAAGTACCCCCTATGATCTACTTAGTGTCCCCCCATACACATCCGAAAATAAACACCATACTCTTATTAGTGTGAGTGGAGAGTATGTGCTCTAGAGTCTGAGAAGTGTGAAGAGACTTTAGTGAAGTGTAATTTGTACATTTCTCCTTCATTTTTTCTCAGTAGATTTCTTGTTCTGGCATGGCTCTATAATTTTTTCTAGTTCTCGTGATTTTCCATGTTACATCTTAAGTTTTTTGCGCTCTTACACTTTGATTACTTCTATTTTGTTAAGCCATCTTTCTAATCTATTTCCAAGATTTAATCACCAACACAGAGCCCCTTTAAATGCTTATTAAAGCTATAGAAATTTACAAGTCATCATGTGAAATACTCTTCAGTTGAATATTCTCTCTAAATTGCCATATTTTTTTTAAAAAAAAAATATTCATGTGAACACTCCAACAGAAGGCAAAAAATAATTTCAAATTCGAACATTTTATTTAAAAGCTGCAATAATAAATTTACATGCCTCTTTTTATGCCTCTTTTTAATATGACGATGATCTAGATAAAATTACTTGGGCCTTTTACAGTTTAGCCACAAAGATAAGTTCAATCAAACCACACGCATTTGCTACACGCACACTTTAATTAGTATCACTAAAATATAATAATTATTTAATATATTTTAACTGGAGGGTAAGACCATTAATATAATAAAAAACTTAACTTTAAATGGTTGAAACATTGTATATATTTATTTAATGATTAAAAATGAATTAAATAAAATCGCTGTCAAAGCATAAGAATGGAGAAGGAGAAACAATACTTTGAAACAATTCATGGTTTAATGATTAGAAAAAAAAAAATTTCTTAAATTATGAATTAAAATAAATATATCTAAAAATCATCATTTCTATTAAAAAAAAGATAATCTAGAATTATATGAATAAAAATTTTTAAAAGTAAAGGTAAAAAAAATTCTAAACGGATTCTCGGATTACAATGATTTACAAAAAATTAAGTACAAAGATCACTAAATACTTAGCAAACCAGCACAGGAAAACTAGTACAGGAAGACTGTTCAGAGTACAACCATGAAAAAGCTTAGAGGCAGACGCAGAAGAAGGATAAATAGTCGTATTCGCTTTTCAATAGCGAAGAAAGCGAGCCATGGCTTCCTTGACGATCCCCAAGATAGAGCTTAGGATCCGTCGCTTGATTTCTCCTCTTCTGGGCGGCCATCGCCTCCTTTTCTTCTCACTCAGATCGCTGCGGCCCATCCTACTAAACTCTCTCACACCAACACGCTTAGAGAGAGAGAGAGAGAGAGACTACCTGCTGGATCAGCTGATACCTTAAAGCTGAAATATATAGACTTGATAGAATATAAATATTTTTCAAGGGCGAAAGCGGTACAGCTATCAAGTCAACCTCTAATAAATCATAGTTTGAATGTTTAATGATTGATAATTTAAATTTTTTATTTTTTTGGGAGATAAATCTTTTATTACTTATTAGAGTGTGCAGATTTAAAATAATATGTTTATGAATTTTTTATTAAGAGATTATTTGGTTGGGTGAATAAATGAAAAATAAAATACTGCTATTTATATGACAGAAAAATAAATGTAATATAAAGTTTCATTTAATTTTTTTCAATCTAATAAAAAAGAATTTCGTTAAATTTGAGTGATTTTATTTTACATTATTTAGTATAAAATGAGGATATCAGCTATTTGCTATCACCTATCATCAGTTTTAGATACCGTCACATAGCATGACCACCATTGCCACCCGTCGCCATCTACCATTGTTGTCATCATTTGACTGTCGCTCACCAACTCCACCATTAATTTTATATTATTTTTATTTTACTCAAGTCAAATACCAAAAAAATAAATTATTGAATTTGGTTTGCATCCATTCAAATAAACATAATTTATTTCAAATACACTACATTCTTTTTATGTCAAATTTATTTTTAATCAGTTTAATTGATAAAAATTTAATGGTTGATACACTGAGGCTTGTGTGTGACATAACTTATTTTTAAATACATTAATTAAAATGAAAAAGATATTTAAACTATAGTTTTAAGATAATTTCATTAATCTATCTTATAAAAAATTAATATTTTAGAATATATATATATATATATATACACACACAAGAATAGAATATGTTTTTTAGGTAGCTCAGTTTCTTTTTAGGATCTTTGGCTCTTATCACAAGATTATGAGCCCAAAATTTAATTTATTTTAATGAGTGTAAGTATTTATAATATTTTAAAGATTATGTGATCAAAATATTATATTTTGTAATTTGACTCTGTCAAGGAGTCAAAAAATAATGATTTGATATTTTAAAAATAAATAAATAAAAATACTCATAATAATTTATTAGATAGGCATATTTATATGTTAAGATAAAAATAAAAATAATAATTATTTTTAAGAAGAAGATAAATAACTAATTTAACTATAATACATCATAAAAATACCTCCCCCTCAAGTATATCTTATCGGCCCATATATATATATATAACAAAAAAAAAAAAAAAAATCTGTTTAGTGATACGTAGTGAGCGCGTCCTCATCAAGCAAAGCCGTTTGATATTATTTTATTATTATTATTTTGGACGGTGAGGCTGTGAGAATAATTAAGATACGTCAAATGCGAGTTACCGCGTTAAAAGCGAGGCTCTGAATTAACGGGCCCCGCCGTTTGATATAATTGTTGAGGTCTGGAGCAGATATTCCCAACAAAACAATTGTCAGAAGCCGAGACAGAATATCTAATCACCGTCAATGGTAACAGAAAAGTTCATCAGCTGCAATGTACCTCTAAGGGTACGGTGAAATCAGCTACAAAGACACCTTATTTTGAAATTTAAAATTCGGATAATTATATGCATAATACTCATTTATTATTTATTTTTTATTTTTTAATTAATTAAATCATTTCATTTATAATAATATTATCTAGTTTATATATATATATATATATATATATATATATATATATATATATATATATATATATATATATATATATATATATATATATATACTAAATTAATTGTAGATAAATGAATTAACTAGTTTATTTTAAAAAATTAACTATTAGTTTAAAAGTAAAAATAAATTAATTATATGTACGCAAACCTTTTTTTTTAAAAAAAAATTGAATTTAAATATAAATTAAATCACAATTGTGCTGAAAATGATAGATTTGAGTTCCATATCTTGCTCGAGTTAAGCTAGCTCTATTAATTTTATAAAATATTTTAAAATTACTAATTAAAATTATCATAACTTGTTAGAAATTCAAGAGAAGATATTTAACTTCTCAATTTTATATGAACATTCAACACATAAAAAAACTAAGAGTTACAAGAAACACAAAAGATTTTATGTAAAAAATCAAAAATAGAGAAATACTACAAGGCATAGCCAAGTTAAAATAATTTCACTATTATATATTAGTGATTATAAATAATAGTCATCTTCATAATTAAGAAAGCTATTGAAATAATATAATAAGGAGCTGATACTCAATTAACTATGATCAAACAATTATAATTGGACAATATTAGGATGATTGTAGTCTAGAGCGAGTGGTAAGGTGACAATGTTCTAAATATATCAGTCAACCAAAAGTGTTTGAGCGAAAATCATTAAGCGATGTTAGTCAACTATCATAGTTGAGTGATGTTGGCTAAAAAATCTTAATTGTGAGTAGGTCATTTTTGGATGATGATAGTCACTAGATTATAATTAGGCAATGAAATATAGACGATCATAGTTAGTCATCAAAAGACAAATACTTGATGGTGATCAATTATGATAATTGGGATACAAAAATCAGGCAACAAAAGATGAACAACCTTAATTTATTTTTAGAAGATGAGCGACTATAACCAATCATCAAAGGGTAGGAAACCATAATAAAAAGGTCATGCAACCATTGCTAGGTTGTAGTGGTCGGATGACTATAGCCAAATGACAGTGTTCATGGGATAGTAGTTGGGAGATGATTGTCGGGTAATAGTTATCATGAGATCGTGGTCAAGCGATGAAAGATATATGATCAAAGTTAGTAATCAAAAAATGAGAGGCAGTAGTTTGGCAGCAAACGATGAGTTGATATGAGGGTAGTAAATCATACTCGATCGCCAAAGAATTGATAAAATTGATTAAGTGATGATGGTTAGATGATTGTGATTAGTGTATGATGCTCGTTGGTGGTGGTCATTAGTGTTAATTATTTAATAAAGCTTTCTCTACGATTATAAGTCAAGGTAAAATCAATGTCTCTTATGTAAAAGGTAATGGGATATTTATAGATATTTTGAATGACAATTTGATTATTTTAGCCAAAATCTCTAAATACTATATTAGACAGTTCATTTTTATCCTCTTAATTATAGATCATTTTTTTAATATTTAAGTATTTCAATGATATCAAAATTTATCAATCTCAGGCTTGCTGAATTTTTTATATTGAAATTCTCATTTTTGGTTATAACCATTCAATATTTAGAGATCATTTGGTCTCTCAAATAGCATCGTGAAGCTTTCAAATGCGCTATGAGGATTTTATTTTAGAATCATTTGAATTTGAATCAATGCACATCAAATATCATCTGCCTGTTCTCATGAAAATAATAACTTCAATGATTATTTTATTAAAATATGAGAAGATGCTCTCAATTTTAAAAATTTTAAATAAAATATTTTGTGAGATTAATTTTCTAATAATATATTAATTGTTCCCTATTTAAGATATTGAAATTCATCTCATCTAAATAAAATTGAAGTCTTGAAAATCTGTAAAGTAAAATTACAATTTCAGAAGAAAAAAAAATTTGTAGTATTAGAAAATGTTATTGTACCTAGACTTATTGTTTTAAGCAGATGTTTATCGTTTTAAAGATATTTACTTAAATGTACATTATAAAATGTTATTGTACTTTATGAATCTCATTCAATTATTGGTGAGGGCGAATTTTTTTTTTTTTTGTTTTTTTTTTTTAAATATTTGAGCGAATTTAATCATAAATTTACGTATATAATATATATATATATAAATTTGAATTCAAGAAGCTCTCAATCAGATTTAATTTTCTTTTGAAAAAAATGTCTTATTAATGTTTTACGGAAGACAGCAGTCTGCTATCGCATTCGTGATCGACCTGGATATAGTCAACATAAATTTATTCGAAGTCTGTTTAAGATAAATTTTACTTTTTATATTATTTTTAAAATTCTATTTATTTGATATATTTTTAAATATTTTTATTTTTTATCTTTAAAAATAAATTATAATATTTAAAAATATTCAAATATTTTTTAAATATTTTTAATATTCTTAAAAATAGCTATCATTGATACCCTCTTGATCATCCTCTATCATTATTGATCATTATTATTATAGTTATTTTAATAATTATTATCATCATCACATAAAAATAAGAAAAAAAATATTTTTAAAATACTAAATACATTTTATCAATCAAAATATATATAAAATTAAATTAAAAAGATAAAAAAATAAAAATTGATCCTAAATAGTTTTTAAGTAAATTAGAAATTTTAATTGCAACGAAACTTGATACGATCAAAAAAAACCTATAACTTGGCTTGAATTAGTCTTAATAACTTGATTATTTAATTTAAATATAAATTAAATTTAACAAAAATATAATTTAATATAATTTTTTTTATTAAAAAAAATCAAATAATTAATTTATTATTTTTGGATTAACTCTAATAAAATCTAACATGACCTAAGTTTGATTCACATTTTTTTTTAAATCACATAAATTCACACTAACCCAACTTAGATCTTTTACAAGTTGGCACTAATCTGAATTTTTTATGCCAAAGTTGAATCCGATTTTTGTGTAGGAAGCACTCTTGAAGCAAGTGAGTCAAGCTGACTCAACCGGCTCATGCTTGATTAAACAAATGGTTCGTTAGGTGAGATTGATGCGCCAACAAACTAAGTTCAAGCAAATCTTAACTCGACTCATTAGCTCATAAATTTTCTTGATTAATAAATATTAAAATTTAATAATTTAAATATAAAATAATTTAAAATATTTAAAAATTACTTCTCATTCTTTTATATCAAATTATTTCTTATTATTTTTCTTCTACTTTTCAAAATTATTATTATTTTTATCATAATAATTATTTATAAAGTATAATTATTATATCTCTTTCATACTAAATGAATAGACTAATGAGCATACTCAGACTCCTAAAATAAAGTTCAAATTAGAGCTAAAACTTAATAAATTAATTGAGTTCATTTTTTTATACTATGTTTAAAATTTGGAGAATTTATATATATATATATCATAATTTTTAATATTATATCAAAAATATCAACTACTTATAATTATTATATCAATTCTACTCTCATCTTTCAAAAGTTGATATAAAATAATAACAATAAAAGAAAATATTTGAAACTTATTAGGATTATCTAAACAAATTACTCGTTAGTATTTGAAAAATAAATAGACTTATAAAAGACTTTGATTACATCATTTGTTTTATTCATCAACTAATATATAGCTAAAAACAAAAGCTTAAACAACTAATTATCAATTATTACTCCTTAATATAATTAATTTTAGTACATACATGGTGGCTAAACTTTACCTGCCTGCGACACTAAAACAATTAGCTTAAAGTATATTTTAAAATATTTTAAGAATGCTACAATTAATTATGTAAATGTTTTTAATGAATATTTTAATCAATTGATTAAATATTTTTTTTATGTATAGTATATTAACGTGACTAAGTATAGTTATAATTTTTTGAAAAGATTATTATAAAGTTGCTGTGAAGGAAGTAACTTTTTTAAAAAATAATTATATATTATAAATATTTTTTTAAAAAAAATTAAAAAGAATAGTTTTTTCACAACCATCACACTTTAAAAGTTCTAATTCTCAAAATAATTTTTTTACCATAAAATTTTAAAAAAAAAAAGCCAAAAAGTTAATAATCATACCAAACTATTTTGATTTTTGACTATTTTCTTAAAAAAAAAGTAAAATAGTTAAAAAAGCTATCTCAAATGTATGATAAGCAAGCTAGAGTTGAATTAATTATAAGCTTGCAAAAATTTTAAAATAACATGGCCCTAAAAAAAATTAGGGAATTTACATACATAGCACACAATTCTGACTTATTTACATATCTAACATCTAAGGTTAGATATTTACTTATCTAATATTTTTCTATGCTTTAAAAGTTGCATTTCACTTTTAAAAAGTGAATAAAATTATTTTGATGTGATATAGGTATATATATAAAAATTGAAGTTTAGGTATTAGATGTGTATGCATACCAAAATTTTGTTTTTATATATACATAAAAGATAATTTTAATAATCTTTTTATAAAATTTAAAAAATACTATAAATTTTTATTTAAATATGTAAAAAATACAAGAATGGAAATGTATAATAAATTTATAAAAAAAAAAGTTAATTTCATATTTACATAAAGAATTTATACATATATATTATACATTGAAGTTAAATTTATACATGTATGTATAAAAATATTTATACATTTTTAAGCTAAATATTTTATATAATATTAAAACTAATTTTTATTATAAATTTATTATACATTTTTAAACGTACCCTAGCATATCAAAGAACTCCATTCTTGTATTTTTATATATTTAAATTTAAAATTTTATATTTACATAAATATTATAAATTTTTTTTAATTTTATATAAAAAAGATTATTAAATTTTAATAAATTTTTTTATGTATATAAAAATAAATAAATTTTAAATATAAAATTTAAATATTTATTAAAAAAAGACTAATTAAAGATGAGCCCCTCCCCAAGCAAAATTGTGATATAAAATTTAGATATGTAAATACATAAAAATTACGTGGTATGTATGTAAATTCCCTTTTAGGCATTCATTCATACGATTAAATGGTATTACTTTAAATTTTTTTAATACTTAATCTGCTAATTATATTTTTAAATGTGCTTATTTTAAAAATTTTGCGTTTTTATTATTACTTCTAATTTTTATGTTAATGTATGTCCTGCATTCACTTAAAATGATGAGTTACAGTTTCTAATTTAAAAAATAGTAATTTATATAAATTGTTAATCAAGCGCACTTAAATTCGTGCATTATTCCTACTATGCCCTTACCTGCACCAGTGCCACCCATCAATTGTTTCAGATGTCGTAGCACGGGTGTTGGGAAGTTATTCGCTCAGAGTCATGATTTTTAAAATGAATGAAATGAAATAAAATATTTAAAATGAGGGTTTATGATCAATTAAAATTCATTGATTTGATTATTTTTAATTTTTTTTTTCATTTAACTTCGCTTTTAAGTTCTCAGTGTTCAAATAAATTCTGAGGTTATGAGAGATTTAAGAAGGGAGAGTGAGAGAGGACGTCCATTGAAATTTCAGAACGGTGGTTCAGAAAATTCAGAAGCTTCTCTAAAGAAGTTATGATGCAATGTATGATGATGTTAAGGTAAAATTGTGTTTAGGCTCACATTATAGGGTTGAAGAAAAAAAAAACTGAAATAAAAATATCATTAAAAAATTGGAAGAAGTGAATCCTCACAGTATGTTCTAAATGATTAAACGGCGAATACTAATATAAATTTTTTTAGAATAGGTAAGTTTACTCTTAAAGCCCACATAAAGAAAACTTGAAGGGTTCTCTGCAAACGAACCAAGCTCAAACGAACCAAGCCAAGCTAGGCATGTATATGTTTGAGTTTAAACTTATTTATCATTATCGAGCTAGAGTTCAAGCTCAAGCTCGAGCTCGATTTGAGCTTATTAGGATGATGTTCAAGCTTGAGCTTCTTTACAAATATCGAGCCTGAGCTCGATTCGAGTTTGTTCATGAGCTTGGTTCAAATTGGATCATTAAGCTTGTTTACGAGCAGCTTGTTTAATGAAACAAATATACTTTAATCAAGCCTTAATCGAGCTTGTTCACAAGCAGCTTGTTGAGAAATATATATAAATTGTATCAGTTAAAGCTTATTAAGCCTAATAAACAAAAATTAAATAATATTGCTCACAAATACAACAGTTTGCATTTAGAATCAAAGATAAAAGAATTTAGTGTAAAGATTGATAAAGGATTACTTTATAGTTGTTTGGTTGAGAACTTTACAAAATAAGCTTTTTTTTTTGATTGATAAAATGTAATGTAAAAAATGGCGAAGGTTTTAATCAGGCCAGACGGCTACGCAATGACGCGCAGCAGCGGCGTGGCAACGGCGGCATCGGTCGGGCGGCGTGCGTGGCGCATGGTAGCGGCCGGCCGATCGCATTGCCGGTGTATTTGAATTCACTCAAATCAGAATTCCACGAACTATTCTCGGTGTATTTATACACTAATTTTCTACTTTACAACCAAACGCTTGAAATATTCAAAAGCGCATTTGGAATGTGTATTCTAAATGAACCAAACAACAAGTCTTAATCAAATAATCGAAAGTCATAATCGATGAGCTTATTCATGAGGTTTAAAACGATATTTTTCAAACATAAAACAACCACAACATATTTGCTTATTCATTTAGCAATCGAGTATTTACAAAATATTCAAAATTATTTAATTAGTTAATCAAAATGATCATTAATGAGCTCTAATTTAGCCAAGCCATAAGTAATTTATCGCTTGGCTCATTTACAATCCTAGTAGCTTCCTAAAAGTTTTCTAATAAGCGCTCATAAATTTTTTGCGCAAATAAGTTCTTGTTGGAATGATGTAAAAAGTTTCGTCTGTAGAGAACAGATTCTGTATTATATTCGAATAAATATTACGTTTTTTTCCCTCTTAAATTAGGGAATGCTTCTTATGCAAACTTAATATTTAAATGTATATATGTAAAAAAGTTATGTTAGTATGTTTTTAAAATGTAAATAAGAAATTATATTTGAATCGTTTTGAATGATTAAAGATTAAAAAAAATTTGAAAGTAACACTTTTTTTGGCATATAAAGATAAAATATTTTTGAAAGAAATTTTGAAAGATTTTTGAAGTAGAAAACTAGTGCTATAATTTCACTTAAAATGTTCAATAAAACGATTGTCCAATAAAATTTTCAATATTTATATAATTAGTAATCTCTTATATTTATTTTTCAAAATTTCATCTAAATATTAAAATTTATAATAAAACTCTCAATATATATATATATATATATATATATATATATATATATATATATATATATATATATTTACTTTATCAAATTCACAATAATACATGAATTCAATAATTAAAAAAAAAAACATGAATTATAAGTTTTGTAAATTTATAAATTTGAGTGTTATGTATGTGATTATTCTTTTTTTTTTTTTTTTTTGGTGGGGCAATTTATAGATAGCACTCCAAATATTGTAATTGAACGAAGTGTTCAGACACATGAAAGAGTGTTGTGGATTGATATATTTTATTTTATAGAATGTGCAAATCAAGTTTTAAGAAATACTTTCTACATCAGTTTCAAAGGATTGTATGCATTGAGATTATTGTAGAAGCATAAAACAGATAATTGGTTAGGCCGCATAAGAGGCTTTGGTAGAAGATTCCGCAAGAGATTTCACCCATTTTCGTTTGGTTTTCTGAACTTCATTTTGCCTTTCTTTTCTGCTTTATTTAGCTTTGATTATAATCCAACACTTACTGGAATTATTTCTATAAAATTTTAGACATTTAGCTTATTCCAAAAAATAAAATAAAATAACATTTTTATGGTCATATTTTTTTTAATCATAAGATGAACAAATAAAATAGATTAAAAGCATCTTCATTACAGCCAAATTATTTTTTATAATTTAAATGATCATTTGGTTAATTAATAATTAAGTTTAATAGTCTTTAGTTTACATATTGATTTTTAAAATAATTTTTATAAATTAAATTTAGCTTAATAAATGATCATTTTGTCATATCAATATGCCATGAGCCTTAGCTTTTGTGACCACCACCAAATTCTTCAATTATTTCTTTCCCTATATGCTATTTAATAATAATAATAATAATAATAATATCAAGAGAAGTTTCAGCAATAATTACATCAGCTTGTTTAATATGCTATTTAAAAAAAATTAAATTTATTAGGAGATAAGAGTAAACTCCTTAAAGAATTCCAATTTTCTCTTAATCATTTAAAATTTGATGATAAAATCATAAAAATAAGAGAATTCTAGAATGAATATCTTATATTAAAAAAATATGAACATAAAAATAAATTAGAGAGATTTATGCAAGTCACACAAAAAAATACATAATGCTTATAATTTCTATATTTATAGATGAGTCCTTTTTATAACTAGTAGTCTAATATAATACTTTTTTTTAAATACCATCAAATATATCACTTATTAACTTTTTATCATGATATATTTATCCTTTTCTTCAGACATTTCATGTTCTGTTCTAAATGAGATCAAGAGTGTGTTTGAGGCTAATTATAGTGATACGGCACAGTGTCAAAAATATACTGTAATATCTTTTAAAAAATAACATTCTAGACTAACTTTGGAGAATCTATAATTAGAAAATTAAAATTTTCAAACTAGCCTAACAAAATGAGATGGCTGTTAAAAAATTATGAACTAATTTTTTTAAAATAAAAAATTATATTATTCATCATTATTTATTTTATAATTATAATTGACTCAAATAGATTCTAAAACATAACTTTATCTTCTATTTTTTTTATAAGAAGAAAGCTTCACATTGTGTTAGTCTTATGGACGCCCTTTCTTCTACTAGACTCATCATAATGGCCTCACTTCTTCATCATGAGGATTGTCATATTATTAATAAAAGTGAGTGTAATAAATTAATAGAATGATACCTTAGTGGATAAAAAAATTTAGCTGTCGATTATTAATATAATAATGTTAAGCATATAAATCCTCTGGTAAAGAAATAAGAACTCAAATTGATGAAAAATAAAAAATTAATTTGAAGGATTTTTTTAGAAATAGTGAGCAATGAAGGGCAAACTTTGTTATAGACTTTGAAGAAATAATCTTCTCTCTCTCTCTCTCAAAAAAATATGGATTCTAAATAAATATTCAGAGGTATATGTGAATCCTGATTCTTCTTTTGGAGTTGATGGTGTTCCATTTTCATTTGAGTTGTGACATTAATGAAATCCCTGCGCTTCCCTTACCCCGCTCAACGGCAACTAAAACATCCTAGCCCTTTGTGCGGAGTCATGAGCCAGCGGGAGCATCTGAAGACGCCGCCGCCGCATACTCCGGTGACTTTCTCTGCCACTCTTCTTCCACATCCACACCCTACAACACCTCCGAAAGAAGAATCCAACCCCCCTACGACCTTCCGTTCTCGAACTCAAAGATCTCTCACTCCTTCCCTTCTCGCATCCGCTGCCATTGCCGGTAGGGATTGGCAGCCTCTTGACGTATCAAGAGCGGAGCTATCACTTCCCCTCACTCTCCCCACTGGTCAGACATTTCGTTGGCGTCGCACCGGTCCCTCCCAGTTTACCGGCGCCGTCGGCACCCACCTTCTCTCCCTCAAGCATGTCGATGAAGATTCCTCCGGTCGAGTCCATTTCTTCGTCCATGATACCTCCGATGCTACTTCCGTGCGGGCTGCGCTGATCGACTATCTTAACCTCGACATCTCCCTCACCACTATGTGGCAAGGATTTTCTGCAGCGGATCCGCAGTTTGAGGAGATCTCTCGGCGATTCGACGGCGGGGCCCGCGTTTTGCGGCAGGATCCGGTGGAGTGCGTTTTTCAATTTCTCTGCTCTTCGAACAATAACATTGGGAGGATTGAGAAGATGGTTGGGGTTCTGTCTTCTTTTGGCAAGTATTTGGGGACGGTTGGTGGGTTTCATTTCCATGAGTTTCCCACGCTTGAGAGGCTTTCTGTTGTCAGCGAACAGCAGCTCAGAGAAGCTGGATTTGGTTATAGGTATGGTCTTTTTAGGATCCATTCTTTGATTCTTGATTAGCATGTTCTTGCATTTATAATGAACTTACAAATATAACTTTCTGAAGCGCCAAAAAATCGCAATTAGATGATTATATTCTGATATTTGAGGCATAGGAATAAGCAGTTTGACCGACTGTATGTTTTACTTGTTTATTTGGGTATCATTAAGGCGGAGGGAGATGCTGTTCATTCTGTCTGAACTAAAGGTGGTGATTGCTTGATGAGAGTTTTGTTATCTAATTATGCTAATCATTATATTAAGTTGGCAATCTTTAGAACAAAATCATACTGTTTTGCTTTCTAAAGGCCATCAGGTGGTCTCCTCTAACATAAAAAGTTGTTTATAATAGTAATTAGTAATAGTGGGAGTTATGATGCTATAAGAATGTCACCCCATAGCTATTTTAAATCTACGGCATGTTAATTTGACATGTTAAATTGATTGATTTGTCTTCTTTTTGTAGTTTTATGTTATTTGTCTTTTCATGGTGCATCATTTTCTAAGTTTCCCATTTTTTCTTCTCATTTTTACAGTTTTCTTATCAGAATATGAGAATTGGCATGTCCAATTGTAGATAATTGTTAACTCTTATTATTGGTTTCAACATAATATTTTTTTTTTAATTTAATTAGAAAACATGCAGATAGAATAAGTTCTCAAAGGTGATGTAGAAAATGATTTCCACTAAAAAGGGCATCTTTGATCAATGATTTGCTTTTTCCTCTTAAAACAATTCAAAATTGGGTTTGTGTAGAGGATAGTTGTGAGTTCAACATTGTAATTCATCAGGTAGCACTCTGTATGTCACCAGGGCAGCTTGGAATCTGGCGAGAGCAGTGGGACGGATAAAAGAAAAACACTTCAAATCTTAAATAAAATCTCCAATCATCTGAAAACAATCCAAATGACTTATGATTTGTCACTATATCTTATACATCTGATTTAAAACATTAACATAACGGCGTAATTATTTTAAAGTCTACTACGATAAATATAACCCTCCCTTTTATCGCATTTAGTTAGGATATTACTAAAAAAATTAAACAACTAACAATTGAATAAAATTCAGGATTGATTATCTTTATTGTTAGTAACAAAAATGTTTAATGCGTGGATTTTTTGTTATCACATTAATAATGCTCAAACAATTAAGCATATGGGAGGTAAATACATTTTATGTGACTTTTACATATTTATCATCCATGTCACCATCTAAACCTTTTCAAAAGAAAACATTTATCAATACTATCCAAAGGACAAGTAGTCATTCTGAATTTCATTCTTTTTTTTTGTGCATTACATTCACTGTATAAGGGGTGAGCTATACTTTCTGATTATACTATCGATCAATTCCTAACTAACATCATTAACTTTATAAAATGATGAAGTGATAATATGATCTAACATTCGTTATTATCCGGCGTGAAATGACTATCACAATTTATGAAGAAAGCGGAAAATAAATCACAACTGCGATGCGAAAAGTCATAATCATATAAACGTCGTTTAAATCAGAAATTAAAGGCGTTTTTTATCATAAATGTAAACATAATTACACTTTAATTTGCGGTTCTTCTTAAATCTTCTTCCCTTAATTTTATTAAAATATTGATTGGATCGATATATTAGCGGTGTATTTTATTTTATTCATTTCTTTATCATGATCTTTTATAACTTTATTGGCGTTCGCGTTCAAATATTCATTTCATTTTCTAAATCAAGTTAAATTAACCTTTAATTCATTTAATATAATGATATGTCTAATTTGTATAATACATCTAAATCCATTAATTATTATTTTTTTTAATATAAAATATTAAGTGTTAAAGTTACTTAATATATTTTGTTTAATGTTTATCATACCCCTTAAAATGATTCTAAATTAATTAACGTGCTATATATAAGTTTTATTTTCATTAAATGTTTATCATTTTTTCTTAAAATGATTCTTGAAATGATCTTAAAATGATATCTTAAATTTGAATTTAATTTATCTTCATATTCTAAATAAAATTATTTCTTTGAAATCGATAAACCCAAGTTAAAACTTGAAATAACATTAAAATCAGAGATAATATCATTAAAATCAGATTTTAATTAAACATATATTTATATAAATTATTTATTTACTTACCTTTCTATCCTCGATTTTGCCCTAGGACCCGTGCCCGTTGCCTTCTAAGGTCACGCACGCTCGGTCGGTCGCTCCTTTCCTCCCGCGCATGCGAGGGCTCCGTCCTCTCTCGATCGTTGGTGCGAGCCTCCGCGACCGGCGGTGGAGCCTCACTGGCAGGGCACTCCTCCTTCTTCCTTAACGACATGGAAGACTTCGGTTAGAACGCGTAAGGTCACGCAAAGCTTTCTCCTTCCTCTCCCATTTCCTCTCTCGTTGGGAGTTATGTTTGACAAACGAACCCCCCCCCCCTTTTTTGACTTTTCCACTCCGCGGTCAACCGTCGTGGCGGTTGGATTTTTTCATTTTTTTTTTACATGACTTTCGGTTATTACACTGTAAGATCAAATTGAAAATAAGAATTCATAAAGTCAATCCCCAATAATTAGGATAAAGCTAATTATCTTTCAAAGATAAAGATTATTTTCTTTGAAACTTGTTTATACCCTTGGATAGAATATATTTATAAACAATATTGAAGATTTTCTAAGTTTCATAAAACAAGCTTCTTTCTAATCATCTCAAATCATCCTTGCTAAGTTATTATTACCTCATAATGTGAAGTTGGAAAAAACAGCTTTATGTTGAGATGGCATCAAAGTTTGATTTATTATTGAAGGGCAGTCCTGATATTTCTTGTCCAGATATGCTCAAAAGTAAAACAGTATATTTTGTTTATCTCTTGTAGAGATCGAGCAAATACAAATACAAACTTCAAAGCGAATTAAATTGCTTCTTTATTTGCAAATTGCTGTAAAACTCTTCTAGAACTTGCCACTTATCAGCAATATCTGTCTAAGAGAAATTCAATACACTTTTTTTTTTCTTTTAGCAATGTTTGGGTAATTCTATGTCTCAGATACTCAATGAAAGAAGATGTACTAATACGCTATTTTTCATCAGAGGCAGCTTTATCCTAGATTAACAGGAATAATCTCTGAGGAAACTGTTGGCATGAATGAAAAATCATTTAATAGATTGTTATATCATTTCCAATGTTGTATTTTCTCACATAACATGGCATACCCTTTGTTTGTTTATTTTCTTTCTCCACAGGATTCTAGTTCATTGGAAGTTTCATCTCTTAGTTCCCACTTCATGATAGGTTGATGGCCTGTATTATCTTATAATTAACCCTCTTTATTTTTATAGACTGCATCATACTTTTTATCCCATAATGTGCAAAATAAATATTCCTTAAGAAATCATAGAAGAAACAATGGCTTTCTTCATTACAATGAAGTTCTTTGTCTTCTTCGTTTTTCATGGGAGCAGCAGCCCTATATGTGCGCTTAGAATTTTCATATTGTACTGCTATGAAGTAGTTTGATAAGAAAAATTGTAGTAGTTCCAGATTTGATAACAACTCGGACAACAATGTGCTGAATATGATTACCTGGGATTACATTAAATAAAAAAATTGTCACCCTTAGAGGCCTTTATTTAGAAAAGGTCCAGATGTCCAGTGTATGAAATTAATGAATACACATTAATTTTGGTTTTTAAACAAATGGATCATGTTTTACTGCAACTTGGCATATTAAGACATCTACCTTCCAAATGCATTTGTAGTCTATACTGCATCTCTAATTCTTGACTTTTCAATGACATTGCAAACGAATAGAGCAAAGTATATTGTTGGTACAATCAAAGCTTTACAAGCAAAGCCTGGTGGCGGTGTGGAATGGCTTGCTTCCCTCCGCAACTTGGATCTACATGATGTGTTAAATGCCCTTTGTTCCCTGCCTGGAGTTGGACCAAAAGTTGCTGCCTGCATTGCTCTTTTTTCCCTTGACCAGCATCATGCAATTCCAGTTGATACTCATGTGTGGCAGGTAAATGTTCTTTTCCCCATTTTTTTCACTATAAACCCATTTTTATTCTAGTTAGCATTTTATGCTACATGGGGGTTTATACCTTTTGGTTACTCTACATTTGATTAAGAGCAGAGAGCGTATATGGAGAGGGATAAAAGCTGTTGCCACAGGTGAGAGCAGCTTTGGTGTGGTTGAGGAGGAAGAGTGCGAAGGACAAAGCAGTCCAGGTAAAGTTGTATGGTAATCGTGAATTGCAAGCGATAAGGGTGTGAAAAGCTTGTCAGAATTTGTTTGCTTTAAGTGCTGTTGAGGACAGCAAGTCTTATCAATTTGTATGTGGTCAAGTACTGCAGCCTAGCTAGAGACAGATACTGAGAGGAACAACTGTAAGAAGATTTTTGGTCAATGAATGATGAGAAAGAGAACAGCAGAATGGTGTTTGCAAGAGAGGAGGTCAGAATTTTGACAATGCTCTAGTTGTGGTTTAGGCCTGATAGAGGGCGCTAGGAGGCCAAGAGGTCAGCATAAGAGAATTGTGGTTGGTTTTGTTATTTATTATGAGCTTTAAACTTTTGGGGGCAATCATTTAGTTTCAGGTGGATGATTAAAGCATAGTACCTTTTGCATTAATTACTTGGAAGTCCCAAAGATATGGGAAGCCTTATTTGTAGGTTTATGTCCTCAAGATGTTTCTAAAAACTACTTATTGGCTATTGAAATTAGAACCTATTCATTTTATGGAACCTTCCTTTGAACGACCTATCCATGCAAAATGACAATACTACTGCTGGATAAATTTGCATAGTGGTCCCTAAAGCTTAGATACTTGCTTATAGGCGCACATGTTTTTTTGTAATTACTAGTCCGCAATGTTGAATAAACCATTTGATGAGCATATCCTGTAAACAAAAAGATTAACAATTGTAGGATAGCAAGTTTAGCTTGACGAGGTTCTATCTCTATTTCTCTTAGTCTATAAAATTTGATCGATACTATGAGACAGAAGGAGATGTGACATTAGAAATGGACAATGTGTGGCTCTCTAGCCTACATTTTGAAGAGGCGAAAAGTGGAATTAAAGAGAAAGAATGAATTGGTAATAGGGCAATGATGAGGTGATGATGAGGACTAGATGTTGAGAAGGGTGGATTTATATTGTGAGGGGTTGAGGAGGGTTGTTAAAGATGAGATTAGTAGCCTACATTTTGAAGCAGAGAATATGAGCAAAATTAGGAAAGGATGGATTGGATAGCAAAATTTCTTCTCTATTCAGAACATTACACAATTTAGTTGAACCAGGAACGATGTTAAATAACATTGGTTAAACCTTCCCTTCATGAAAAGAATTGGTGAATGGCAAGTTGGGGAGAGACTTTTTGAGATAATGATAAATATGAAGAAGATAGAGAAGGAAGGGGGTGAGAACATTGAGAATTTTGTATGTTGGATTTAGTGAAAATTATCATCAATTTGTGTTGTCATGAACATAGACAAATTTTACTAAATCGCATAAATTTGTTATGCCTTAATCTAGTGTTAGCTCAATTTATGATTATTGTGTGTGTTCATCACATTTGCTTTTGATTGCCACTTCCACATAATAGTTGACTGTTTTTCCTAACACGTGTCTTCTATTACTAATCTTCAATATTTGCACCAAAATCTTTTCCTTTGAATAAGATTATTTTTATATCCAATCAAAGTAAAAACATAAGCCAAGGTGAGCGCTAATCATGTGAGGATATTGTCGTCTATGCTTTGCTGGCATCTACTTCTCTTCTCACTACTTTTTCCTAGGTCATCATTCATAATACATACATACATGTATGTATGTATGTATGCATGCATGCATGCACCTATCTGCCTGCTTGCCACTATGTGTGTGTGTTTGTATGTGTCTGTGTGTCTATGTATGTGTGTGTGTTTGTATATTTGTATGCATGTATGTATGTATTTATGTGTGTATGTATCTATATGTATGTATGTATGTGTGTATGTATGCATGTATGTATGTATATATGTGCATGTGTATGTATGATAAGTAATCAACATTAGAGAATGGTCTTTAGTACTACTTCTTTATAAGAAAAAATTGTTGTAATTTTCTTCTTTAATACAACAATAGTTATTCTCCAATGAAATTGATTAATTAAGATGCAGTCATATCTTTAATATTAACTCACATCTATTCTATGATCTAATCTCATTTATTTAAAATTTTATAAGAAATACCTGCATGTAACATACTTTGATCTTATGTTTAGAACTTTAAAATTTTAGAATGATTTATATAAAAAATTTAAATGTTCTTTCTTCTTTAAAATTTAATATTGCTTTTCAAGAATTTAAAGACCAATAATATTCCTAAATGTAGAATTATTTGGCTCAATAACATTATAAAAAGTATAAGAATTGGCAATTTTTTTGCGCATACTATTTATTTTTCTAATATTTATAGGAAATATATTACAATAAAAAAACTTGCACTTGTGCTCATGTACCTTTGCTACTGTATATAAAAGACACAAGTACGACATGTTCTCATGTAAATAAATATATGCATGGAGGCACATGGATACTAAAACGTAAATCCTAGCTACCATCGAAATGAATGACTGTAAAAGATTCTGTCAAATGTGCAGATCAGTCATTGATCCTATAAGTATGATTATAGGTGCTGGGCATGAAGAACTACACAATATTAAAATAATGTAAACAACTCTTGGAATATGACACTCTTATCAGATGATATGTAATACTAAATCTACTAGGGTGTGCATAAAAATTCCACTTGTCTAACATAAAAATTTTACTTGTCTAATGGACCTGCAATGATTTATGATGTAGAATGTTGGCCAATAAAAGATAAGCATAAAATGAAATTAAGTGTTGTAGAGATGAGGTTGCTCAAGTGGATGAATGGTTTTATGCTTAGAGACAAAATGCAAATGAATATATACGTGGAAAGGTTGGAGTAGCTCCAGTGACAGATAAGATTATAGAGAGCCGCCTTAGATGGTTTGGTTGTATAAAACGTCAGCCATCAGATAATCTAGTTAGGAGAGTAGATGTATTAGATTTGACCTATGTTAAGAAAGGTAGCTGTAGACCTAAGAAGATTTGATTAGTTAGTATAAAAAATGATTTTATTTTATTGGAATTTAATGAGAATTTAACACTTAATAGGACATAATAGAGAAGAAGTATTCATGTAGCCTACCCCATATAGTGGGATAAAGGCTTGTTGTTGTTATTATTGTAATATTAGGAGACATGTACTTAGTTAGCTCAAAACTTAAAAATTAATTTATTGAAAATGATGAGTGGGGAGTAAGACTGTGATTCTAATATAAAGATTGGTTGATTTGTGATATAACTAGGTGGAGTGCTAAAGACATGTTTATTTCCATCTGAAATGTCTTGGTCAAATTTAATATGGCCAAGGAATTCTAATAAATTTTAGGAGCGAGTCATAAAATGGTGTGGTCAACTCTGTTTGACACAAAGTTTACGGCAAGTATGAGTCTTTGTAACAGCTCAACTCACAAATTTGTCTCCATTATGCGGCAATACCTTCCACATGATTGTAGTGGAAAACAAAAGTTAGTTCAAAAGTTTAAATGATATTAGGTTTTTGCAATTCTTATGATTTTTTCTATTCACACGATCAACTTTGTACCAAGTTCATTGACCATTAGTGATTTGGTTTTTTTAGTTTGATGATTAATATTCTCTTATTGTTATTCATTCATCATAATGACGAAAAATCCTCGTTGCAAGCTATTTATGTCTCCTGCAATACATTCAAAATTCTAAATCAGTTCAGTTCAGTAGATTTGCCTGGTTGTTCTTAATAAAAGTTTTCTTCTAAGTGCTTAGATCGCAACACGCTACTTCATACCAGAGCTTTCTGGCACACAACTGACTCCAAAGCTTTGCGCTCGTGTGGCTGATATATTTATTGCGAAGTTTGGAAAATATGCTGGTTGGGCACAAAATGTACTGTTCGTCGGTGAATTATCTTCTCCGAAGGCACTTCTATCAGCAGAGATGTTGGCCAATGAAAATACAAAATCTGCTAAGAGGAAGCGCACCAATAGAAAAGTTAAAGTTCAATAACACGAAATTGTGCTTGAAAGCTTTAAGTTGCTGGTTTCATTGTACTAGTTCATGTCGAGCTCCTGAAGCGAAATTTCCATTTTATTTCAAGCATTCTGAGCAGAAGTAGATCAATATTCTTGAGAGCTGAAGAAATAGTTCAATGGGCATTTGCTGCTTTCCAATACAGCTTCTCTATTGTGCAGATGATTCTTCCAGTTCCCTAAACCCTAAACTTCAATCATTGGTTAGTGTTGGATTCCACCTGTTCCATGGCCGCTGAAGATGTGGAAGGTAGATTGTGTTTGGTTTTTCTTTTATTTTCTTTATGTTTTAAAAAATTAGTTTTAATTTATGTGATATATATATATATATAAAAGCTATTTTCATCCACCATGCTATGCAAGCCCATAGTAGCACAATTTTGACAGCCTTGTCTCAGTACACACAAACATTATAGGGTAGAGTGAGGCAATGCCATGGATAACAAGGAGAAACAAAGTGGGGTTGATTTGAGAACCAGTTAAGGAATGTAGAATCTATGCCAATGAAAATGATCAACGAGATATCAGCTACGATTGCCAATATATTGTTAGTACGAGAGCTTGAATATCTATTAGGAAGAGAATTAATTAGGGAATAGCAGGTAAGCTTAGTTGGTTGTTAGCCCCGGAATACAACTGAATGTTGACAGAACAGATGGTTTGATTGCTTGAGGGAGGATCATATAGGTCTGTTCAAGTGGTTTAATAGAGTTTTGGGTTTACAAAAAAAGATATTGTGAATAGAGGATTTCTTGGAATTAATTCCTGCAGACAAAATTCTCAAATGAATTGAGCAAGAGCAGGCTTAACTAGTGTTAGTTTAGGAATTATTTAAATAATTTAATAGTTCTTAATTTTTTTTTATTTTGGTCATCTTTTTAACGATTTTTTTATACTATTTGATTTTTATTTTTATAAGATTTTTAAATTTCTCAATTTTAAACTGATAATCTATAATATTGAATGATTATGTTCAAACTAAATTAAAAATATTTAATAAAAGTAACTGTATTTTTATTAGCAGCTGAAATAATAGCACTGTTATATGAATTTATTTTACATTTTTTAATTTATATAAATATTTAATTTTTATTTTATTTTGAAGACATAAAACTAGAATATAATGTAAAATACATATTTATATTTTATATTTTTAATAATAATTTTATCACATTTATATCTTAACATATTTATGCACAAAATAGAACATTTGCAAGTCCTCTGCTTTGGTAGTTAGGAGAAATAAGATTCGGCGATTTACATATATACCACAAGCTGGAGTGACTGCAAATTTAAAGTCTCTGGAAATTAGTTTTTGGACTTATTCTGTTCTTCTTAGCCATTATAAATTTTATAATTGTAAGGCGTTGTATAAATTTTAAATAACTTAGTTATTTTAATTATTATTTTTTTTGAGATTTTTTAAATCAACCATCTTTAATATATATATACTATTATATACTATTTAATTATCCTCCTTTTTTTAAAAAAATTGGATTAATATATTTATGTGTGTTATGATCAAAATTTTGATAATTTTATAAAAAAAAGAAAAAAAAAATATGAGGTAAACCTTTGTTATAAATTTTAATATTTGAATATTAAATTGAAAAATTAAAATTGATGGTGATTGATTTATAAATAAGGAAGATTAAAGTGACTGCGTAATGATAGAAATTCATGTAAAAAAATTCATAGCCTGGAAATTAAAGTTTTTTAAAATCATAAATTCAAGTCATATATTTTATGATTTGTTATTTAATATTAAAAAAATGAAAATGTATTTCTATCATATTTTTAATAAAAATAATTTAAAGTCAATCATAAATAATGTGATAAAGAGATGAGTTATGCTGCATATTGGAATATATGTAGTGATGGAGATGATTTTTAAGATTAATCAGAAAATTTATTTTTACACAGGCAAATTGAAGGCAATACAAGAGTTAGAACGACCATATTGAAAAAAGTCACTCCCCGTAATAGGAGAGATTGTTAATAAGGCTGAATCGTGAAAGGCATTCACTAAGGTTGTAATAGGAATACTAAGGTGATAGAGATTATCGGATGATGAGTAAGGGCATAAATTAGTCTGGTTTGTGTAAATTTAACTTGTCAAAAATTTTAAAATAGGCATAATATTAATCGTAATCAAGCGTTTAGGCATAAATTTTTTTTTTTAAAATAATAATAGTGACTGAGATTAGTATCACGTGGGTTATATTCGTTTTTATAATTTTGTGTTTTTTTGGTGAGGCAAGAGAGAGAGATGCCATTTTTTTCGTGTTTTTGGTGCAGGCAAAGAAAAGAGTGACTATATAAATAAGTATATATGCATTAATAATTAAATAATTAAATAATTAAATAATTAAATTTTTAATAAATAAATAAATTTTTTATTTGCATATTTTTTATATGCATTAATAAATAAATAAATAAATAAAGTATATATATATATATATATATATATATATATATATATATATATATATATATATATATATACTTTTTAATAAATATATATATATAAATGAATAATAATTTTTTAATATATATATATTTCATGTGATTAAAGATGAATTATTATTTATTTTTTTATATATTTATATTTTTTATATTTATTATTATTATTATTATTATTATTATTTTAGACTTATTTTTTTTCTTTCTTTTTTAATTTATAAATCTTCATAAATTTTAATAATTTTCATATATTATTTTCTTAATTTGTAATATCAAAGTTATTAAAAATGATGAAGATTTATAAATTAAAAAAGAAAGAAAAAAAGAAATAAGTCTAAAATAATAATAATAACAAAAAAAATATAAATATATAAAAAAATAAATAATAATTCATCTATATATATATATATATATATATATATATATATATATATACTTATTTACTTATTTACTTATTTATTAAAATGATTTATTTATTTAATTATTAATGCATATAAAAAATCAAATAAAAAATTTATTTGTTTATATATATATATATATATATATATATATATATATATTAAAATTTATTTATTTATTTATTTAATTATTTAATTTTTAATACATATTTATTTATTTATCTCTCTCTCTCCCTCTACCAAAAAAACTCGGAAAAAAAAAGCTACCAAAAAGCACGAAAATTAAAAAAAAAAATCCGCTAGTCTTCCGTTGTATGAACCAGCGAGCTTGGATCGTCAGGTTAATACGGACAGTATCTTATTTCTTAAAAATTTTTTTTCATGCCTAAATGCCTAATTACGATCAATATTGTGTCTATTTTAAAAATTTTGCCATCTAACTTTTGTTCATGTTCAGTTTGTTTAAAATTTATTCTGTTTGTGTTTGAAATAGCTCAGAATATCAGTGTTTGTGCTCTGCTCTAATTGTTCGAAAAATGGCTCGAAAAATTAATAATTCGAAAATATTGAGGGAGAATTTGAACCTAAGTTAATTTTTTGCATGATAAAAGCTCTAACCACTAAGTTATATTTATAAATGTGAAATTATTTTATATGTTTATGTGTGTATGTGTGTGTGTATATATATATATATATATATATATATATATTATTTATTTTAAAATAAAATAAGTTGAACACGAGTTGTTCGTTAACAACGAAATTTTTTGACAATCCTGACGAGTATTAGAGGATAATTAATGTTTGGATGTTGGAATTTGATCCGTGGAGAGTCCTTAGTTTGGTTGTTTACTTGATAAGAGAGAAGGTTGTGCGATCAGAAATATGAATTTTAGATGTTGGTAGTTTACAAATTGAGCAGGCTAAATAGTGCACGTAAGTGTATGTATCATTTAAATAATACAATGATGAATTGAATATAATTTTATGAGAATCTTTTATAAAATTTTGAGTATAATTCTATGAGAATTTTTTATAAAATTATACTAAGTTAAATACTAATCTATTGTCAACCCTAATTTTATCCAATAAAGTGAAAATCAAGAAAATTAAATTAACTCTATATTATAATAGAATTTATGTTTACTTAATTGTTTCTATGGATTTTATATTTGAAAATCTGTTTATGTATTTGTCAATCAAGAATAATTTTATCTTTTTATCTCTGATGAGATCAAAAAGATCTAATCACTATAATTAATTATATATTGCCTATATACTAATTAAATTAAGTAATTATATTATTTTTTTTATCTCTATATAATTGTAAACTCTCAAAAATCATATGTCTCTCTCTCTCTCTCTCTCTCTCTCTCTCTCTCTCTCTCTCTCTCTCTATATATATATATATATATATATATATATATATATATATATATATTTAAAAACTCAATTGCTTCTTCCTAATTATTCTTTAAGGACTCTTTTGATATATCTAGATTATATTTAATTTCAAGATTATAATTTGCTAGATCATAATTGAATTAAGCACGAGAAGAAATCAAAATAACACAAAAAATCACAACAAAAATATTTTTTAAACTTCACAATATTTTATCCATAATAAATAATACAAGATTCAAATCTAGAGTAAAATATATTTAACTATTCATTTGAGAAAGAGAGAACATCATTATTTTATAAAAGTAGAAGAGCATTCAGAAATAATTAAAAGGAAAGATAGAACCAATAATAGTTTTCTAAATTATTTTGCTTTTATCCATTGCCTTTACACAATAAATATCTCTTTTTTGGATTTACTCTTTCTGCATTTCTACACATTAACTCACACAGTGACACGCATAAACATAGGTCTTAGTGCTTATGTCGGCTGTCAGACCGGTTAGAACAATTATTTGGCTCTAAGTAGGTTATTGTTTACCTACTTCAAATTTTAATTCCGTCACTTCGGTATGTAGTAACATATAAGAATAAACTTAGTTAGATTTTATTTAAAATTCAAATCTATGAAGATTTATAAATTTTTTACCGTGTAATTTTTGTTATATTTTCAGAAGAACTATGTTGGATATATTAACATATAAGAATACAATTTTTACTTTGTATTTTATATTGTATAATATTTTGTGTATTTTTTTTGAGTATATTGAGTATGACAAAATTTACTATAGAACAAGTAAAGTTTCAAAATATTATTCTGGACATTACATATAAATGATTTTATAAATTATAATTATTGATATACGTCTAGAAATTTATTTATAATTTTTACTGTTAGTTGTATCAACTAATTAATTTAAATTATATATTTTCTTATTTTAACATCATGTCACTTATACTATTGCTTGACGTATATTTATGATCGATATTAATTTCTATATTGATATTATGCTTGATAGACATAGCATGTGACATGCTGACAATGTTATTTTAGTTTATTTAAGATATATTTTATTGTTTATAAAGTAGTTTGTTTTTTTTAGCAAATATCTATTCTTTTTTTTTATTTTTTGTATAGTGAAAATTATAGTTGATTTCGAGTAACCTACTGAGCTATGATTATTCACCATTGTTATATTCATGCGTTATTTCTAGAAAGGGTAAGACTCAAGTTCAATATAGACTATTAGATACTACTATGAGCTTGAACTTATGTACGTTGTTACTTTAGAGATATTCTTTTGACAGTTCTGTTAATATATATAGTTTGCTGGTGGAATAATTATATCATAATTGTTGTGTATATTCTTTTGATTGTATAGTTGTGATATGATTTGATTTGACTACTTCTATTTTATGATATTTTAATGATAGTAGTGATCGTGTGTTTATAAATTGAAGAAATTTTTTTTTTCTTCCAACTAGATCTTAAGTATTTAATTAAATGTTACAATATCGACACGATGTGATCCGCCTTGATATGATGATTTACATTGGATCGGACTTGTTGTGTGCTAGAAAATCAGTTGCGATAGAGTAAAATTTTACTTAACTGGATCTGAAATCCCACAATTATAAATGTATAAAACTTCAAAATTTTTCACGTGAAAACCTCAAAGGAGGGAAAAACCAGGCTAGCATAAAAGCTTCCACTATGTATCTGTTTTAGAGTACAAGATCTTCCCGATACCGGGATTATAGAATTGCATATGAGAGAGGGACAACAGTTGCTAGTAATAGACGATGTTGATGACGATGTTGATGACGATGTTGATGACGATGTTGACGACGATGTTGATGACGATGTTGGCGATAATATACAATTAATAGCGATAGTGTGATAACCAGCAATAGTGGTAAGCGGACGAATCTGGCGGTGGCGGGGCGGCCGGCGGATGGTTGACAACCGTCGAGTGGCTGGCGTTTGTGATTGGAGGATCTTTAGAGCTCTCTCTCTCTTGCTTGACCACCTTTCTCCTTCACTTGGCCTCCCCTCATATGAAGAATGAGGCTATTTATAGAGGAGTGGCGTCTCTGCAAATACATACAAAACCCATTACCACTCCCTTCATGGACGGCTCAAAATGATCCCCTTGATCATATGATGTATTTTATTGCATTTGAATGCTCAAATGAAGTCGAATTAAGATCTTTGGCTTGTTGGAACCGGCTCGTCGAGGGCCGATTTGACTATAAACACTTCATATTTGAGAGCTATTTAGTGGTTTAATTGATATCCCAAAGTTTCGAGGATATTTTAAGAGCTTGATCTCGACCGGTTTCAACTTGGATCGACTTGCTTTTAACATCAAGATTCCGTGCCGACTAATAGTATTTTAAGTGTCATATCGGTTGCTCCTATTTTTGGATTACATTATCTCAATCATCAAAAATATATGTCAAATCTTGAAAATAACAAATTCTTCAATGAAATTTGAGGGTCCATTAAGCACATTTTGAGAGAATAGATCTTCATAGGATCCTGATATTATGACTCTGAGAAGCGATGCGGAGACGCAGTGCACAGGTATGTGGTGCGAATTTGATTCTGGACCCATCCGTGGCGGGGAGCTTCCGAGAACCCATGGGCGTGTGGAGTCGCCAGTGTAGCGGCGTCTGTAGCAGCATCATCGGCGTCCATGAGTGCTCAGCCCGTAGCGTCTGACACTGCTGTAGCGCCTCAGCGTCCATGGCGCTTCCATGCGCCCAGCATATGTGAGCGAGATTCGGGCGGCGTATATGAAACAGGCTTGAGAGTGCTTGAAATTTGAAACGGAGCGGATGTAGTCCCTTGATTCATTGAATTGATGGAGTCCAGGCGGAAAGATCGGATTCTGCAGGCAATGGGGAATTCAGCGAGTTAGGTATGAAGTTAGCCTTGGCAGAGGCTGGCGATTTGAAAGTGATGGCGAATAGCATGGCCGGTTAGCGCCCATGATCGTTCAGGCAGTTCGCCGATGGGCAGCTGATCGCAATCCAGCTGGTAGGAAGCAGTTCAAGATGGGCCGTCGATTCGGCCGGCCGATTCTGGCAGATGAAATTTTATGATTCTGGCCGTCATTTTGATTCACCAGTCCATGTCTGAAGCGGATCAGCCTTGGCCGAGTGAGCAGCGAAATTTGAAGAGTATGGCCGAATAGCTCTGGCAGTGATAGTTAAGCGCACTCGAACTCGTTGAAGGATTCGGCCGCCCGATGCGAAGCAGCCTTGGCCGAGGTTGATTCCGGATGAAATTTTGATTGCGGCAAATGGTTGATTCGACTCAGCGAACCCGTCTGCGGGTGGCCTTGAGCGGAGCGGTTCGCGACTTCGTGGCCGTCGCGATTCGCGGCCATGAGCAAGCTGGTCGTTGTTCTGACCGCAGGATACAGGCCTTGGCCCGGTTGGCGCCATGAGCCTGATTCTGACCGGCTTGAGCGGGGTTCGGGGCCATACGGGCGAATGTGATTTTGGCGGTTTCAATGCGGTTTTAGGCGGTTTTGACCCTTTGCCTAGGGTATAAAACCCTCTAGGGCGAGGAGAAGGCACATTTCTTCAATGCCCTAGTGCTTCTCTTCTTCTTGAGTGTGGTTCGTTTGGAGTCGATCAAGGCCCGCGGTACTTACGTCGTTGTTGGTTTTCCCCGAAGAAGCGTCAGCCTTAATGAGCCGTCAGTTTGGAGAGATCAAAACCCGTACTCACGTCGTTGTTTTTAGTTTTCCCTCGAAGAGGTGTCAGCCGTATCCGGTTTGTCCGGGTTTGGGCGTTCAAGGCCCATGGTACTACGTCGTTGTTCCGGTTTTCCCTCGAAAGCGTCAACGACCTCGTCGGACCGTTGAGTTTAGAAGCGATCAAGTCCCGGTTCAACTTTTTATTGAAATTTGATTTCGCGACTTTAATGGATGATTCGGCGGTTGATAACGCCAGATGGCGAGGAAGCGTTAAAGGAACTATCGTTCAAGCGACTTCGAAGAAAGTTTGGCGAGGTAATTTATGAGCATCATGAGAGAATATCTTCTCTCTCCTCTCTTTTTTTGTCTTTTCTCATATGTATATGTATCCTTTTTTTTGTCGGTCGTGGCAAAATTTTATGACTATCCATGGTGAGAGAGTCAAAAGGAGGCCCAGTTGGGGTGAGTGAGTTGCTTTTACAAAATTCTCAGATTTTTTTTTCTCCCTCTTTATTTATTATGTATTTTCAGGGTGATGGCGAAGAAAACCAATGTGTGACAGCGATACCATCCATCACATCGAGATAGTTTAATGGTGTTAAAGTTTTTCTTCCTAATGAGTTGGTGGCCATTATTGCCAAAAATTCGAGCTGGTTCACCTCGAGGTACTTTCTTATTTGAGATGATTCTTCGTGCGGATGCGATTCCCTTTGGCTCTCGAGTTGATTGAGATATTCAAAATATGTGGTGTAGCTTTGTCAGTTTTCATTTGAGCTTTAATGGTCATCGTGGTTTATTTGTCTTGAGAGCATGGTGTTACTTTGAACATCAAATACTTGTGTCGAATGTGGATTTACATGTGATACCGGGGCGTGTTTCTTATCGGACTATAAAGAATTGGATAGAATTTTACGGATCAATCTAAAATTGGTTTAATGGATTCTTTTTTGTGAAAAAAATGAGGGCCTTCACGAGAGATGGGGAAGATTGAATGACCTTCGATCCATTCTCGAGAATGAGATCTGGCAACTCTAATATCCACGATGTAGGAAGCTTGCAACATGAGTTACGTCATTGGAAATATATAGTTGAAGATAGAATGTTCAAGGTTGGCCTTTCTATCAGGCGGGAGATCTCATTCTTTTCCATTAAAGAGATCAAGTAAAGGTGATGAAAGGTCTCCTCATATTCATAGGGTTCTTTCAAGCCCATCGATGGTGGCAATGTTTCTTCCTAAAGAAAAGAAGACATCTTGAAGTGACTACGTCGGATATCTGAAGAAGATGTTACCAGTTGACCTCGAGAGTTTAGTATTTTAACTCATGATGGGGAGTTCATTTCTCCGCACATTCTGAAGAGTGTTAAATCACATATGTCTTGGGCGTCAACGGCGATTGTACGTTGTCTTCTTCTTTCTTCTTTTCTTCTTGTAATATTTATGATGATTTTTTTATAGGTAACTCAAACATTAGAGGCGGATGGCTCATTTTGGGTGTCACTTTAGATGAGTGGAATCTTGAATTTGTAAAGATAAAATATCAAGAGTATGAGCGAAAGATGAGTATTAAAGCCAAAGTGGCGACTTTGGAGGATCGGTGGAGTGAGAGCTAGCGAACATGTCGACTTCTCTTTCTCTCAGTGTCATGGAGGTATAACTCGTGATGATTGAGGTGAGGCAGAGACTCGTTAGAAAGAAAAGACTCAGGCACTAGGAGAAGAGCTCTGCGGAGAAGAAAGCATTACGGATTGTCTTTGAGAAGGAGCATATAATGTCGAGCGAAAACAAATGAAATCTCCTTGAAGGCGGTGGAAGACTTTAAGAACTCCAGCTTATCTTGGTACTCGAAGACCATGTTTGAAGCTCGTAATCATACTTGATGTTGAAGTGAAGGACTTGGAGCCAATGTTTAGAGGAGGGCTTCATCAGGGTTCAAAGAATCCTTGGTACATCGAGGCGAGCTGTATTGAGGATCTCTCGACCAAGTATCGAAGACTCTTAGATTCGGAGATGAAGGAGTTGGGAGTGAGTCAAGGGTATCTCTAGTGGTGAGGAGATGTTGATATCACCAAGATATGATGTAGCATCACTTGAGGATGCATTTTTTATATGTATTGTTATTAGTGTGTATGAGTCTTGATTCTTTCTTATATCATCATGTTAATGCTATCAAATTTTTTTTTGATACGCTCTTATTTTATTTTACCTATCAGGTAATTGGTGGAATATTATTCGGCGCTAACTATGAATGGAGAATTGAATCCACTGGGATTTTGACCTATAGGTTGTTTATCGAGTCTCATGGCGTTAACACGTATGGAAGAGGTTGGTGAGTCCACCAAGGACCTTTTGACCTATCTAGGTTGTTTGTCGAGTCTTTATCGATGGCGTTAACTATGGAAGAGGTTGTGAAAGTCCCTTGGGATTGATCATGCTCCGATTGAGATATAACGTGAGTTGTATATTTCTCAGTGGGAGGATTAAATGAAGAAGAAACAGTTTGTAAGAAGAAAGCTATAAATTCATTACTCGATAAGTTGATTGATACAATCATAAGATGATTTTAACACGGATATGAGTTTTAAATGAACAACATGACAACAACAACAACAAGTCTTTATCCCACTAAGTGGGGTTGGCTACATGAAGAGGAAATGATAAGCGAGACAAAATAAAAAGTGATAATTATGCGGTAGGAATTCCGATAATATTTTGGAGATTCTCGGTGTTCCAGTTGAGGTAAAGTTTTTCCCTCAATCCTTGAGCTTGAAAGTTCACGGCTTCACCATAGCTATAACCACATATGGGTCATCCCAAAGAGGTGAGAGTTTATTGCGTTGAGGGCCTTTGCAGACTTGATAGGACCAAGTCACCAGATATGGGATGAGGTTTTACTCTTGTTGAAGTGATGAGCTACCCTTTGGTGATAGAGCGGTCAAGTAGGGCCATGTCACGAGTTTTGGGGGTAGGTCGAGTGTTGTCGAGTTTTATTCATTACATCATGATTGAATAATTGAACTCTTGGACTTGGAACCATATCTTGGTATAATAGCTTACGTGCGAAACACAAGTTATCGTGTCTCACCGGTCGAGTGCGATGTAGTGCGGTAAGCCAAAAGAACATTAGAAAGCTCATCAACCCATTGCCCCAGGCCTTCTCGAGATGTTTTTAGTCCTTTGAGTATAGTCTGTTGGTAGCTTGATCATAGTTTGAGGATGTCTTCTGGAGTATCGTGAATGTGAAGATCTTTGCAAAAGGGCGTAAATACTTTTCCGTAAATTGGGTTGTTGTCGTGATGATCTTTGCGGGAAGACCAATCGACATACTATATTTTTCCAAACAAATTGTTTAGCATTTGCCTCCAGTAATTTTAGCGAGTGGTTTCTTCCACCATTTAGTGAAGTAGTCGACGGTAAAATGATAAACTTCGTTGCGATCTTGCTCGGAAAAGGTCCCATGATATCAATCCCCGAGCAAAAACAGCTTTGAATGGATGAGAGCTGTATCGGCATGTGAGAGAGGTTAGAGTGCTGGCGACAACTTGCACATTTTTTGTGAACTCAAGGTCTTGTTTCATGGTAAATAGAACCCTTGCCTTATAATTTTAAGGGCTAGCCCTTCCTCTAGGTGTTCTCCACATATCCACGAACCTCTCTTCGTGTCGACCTCTGAAGGTGAGAGGCATTTGAGGTGGTCGAGAAAGCTTCGTTTGTATAGTTCACCTCTGATAATAGTAAAGTTTGAAGCTTGTCTTCGGAGATGAATTGCAGAAGTTGGGTCTTCAGGAAGAGTTCCTTCTTGTAGAAAAAATAGGATGGGGTCCATCCATGAATGTTCCTTTATCTCATCAATTGCTTGAATTACCCATGACCCTTGGATACTCGGAAAATGTATTTCTTCAACATGCCTTCTCTTAAATAGATCCCTAGTAGCAGATGAAGCAAGCTTAGCGAGAGCGTCAGCTCGAGTATTCTTCTCTCGTAGTATGTGAATGATTTGATGTGTCTTGAAATGGGCAAGAAGAGACTTCACCAAGTGGAGGTATTGCCAGTTGGGGATTATGAGCATTAAAGTTTCCCTCAACTTGGGAGGCAACAAGTTGAGAGTTGTATCTAAGTCTTGAGCTTCATCAATGGAGTCTCAACCACATAAGAGCCTCATATTGACCATATTATTAGTTCGAGAAATTTTAGGCAGTCCATACTAGGTATTACGGGGAAATAAGTAAGATTCGCACCGCACGGTACTTCACGAGCTCCATCAACATAGAGGGTCCATTGAGGAGCGAAAGGCATGTGATAGCTCCTCAGGTTGGGGGTGCATTCCACTATAAAGTCTGCGGTACTTGAGACTTTATAGCAAGGCGAGGTAGAAAATTTATATCAAACTCTCCCAATTCTAGACCACTTGATTAACCTCCCGGATGCTTAGTTTACGTAGGATGGCCCTTAATGGTAAATGAGTGTAAGCCGATAGTGTGAGCTTGGAAGTATGGGCCTTAATTTTTGAAAACTAAAGCGAGCCACCTTATCGGCAAGTGGATAACGACTTTCTATATCGAGATAGAATTTTCTTGACATAATAAATTGGTGGTTGTATCCCACTTTCTTCTACTAAAATTGAGCTTATCGTGGGAAGAGGCTAGAGATATAAGTATAACATCTCTCCTTGAATAGGCTTGGATAGTAGGGGTGGAGATGCTAAATACTCCTAGTTGCTCAAAAAGCGGTGACATTCATCGATCCATTGAAAATTATTATTTTTAGCTCCCTTTAATATTTTAAAAAAAATGGCCGTATCTATCCCCAGAACGGGCTAGGAAGCGGGATAATGTAGTAATTTGTCCATTCAAACGTTGAACTTCCTTAATATTCTTGGTCATATTTTTGAGAGCTTTGATTTTCGGGGTTGGCCTCTATCCAGGTTACCATAAATCAAGAAATTTTCCGATGTAACCCCAAAAGTGCATTTGGTCGGGTTGAGTCATGTTATATAACGTCGAAGAAGGTTAAAGCATATTTCTAAGTCGAAATATGTTGTGATTCTTCAAGCTTTTACTAACATGTCATCCATATACCTCCATGGTATAGTAGGTCTTTAAAGACCTTATTCATAAGCGTTGATAGGTAGCACCGGCATTTTTTAATCTAAATGGCATAACTTTGGTATAAACCTTTATATGTTTGAAATATATAGCTTCTTCATCCGTTGGGTTCATTTTATTTGGTTGTAACGAGTAAGCATCAAAAAAGCGAGCATTTGATGTCAGGATCAACCATCAATTGATCAATTCGAGGAAGAGGAAAACTATCTTTCAGGCAAGCCTTGTTAAGGTCAGTGTAATCAATACACATTCTCCATGTTCTATTTATTTTCTTAACCATGACAACATTTGTTAGCCATGTAGGGTAATGTACCTCTCGTATGAATCCCACTTCTAGAAGCTTATTAACTTCTTGCTCAATAGCTTGGAAGCGTCGGTGCAAAACTTCACTTCTTGGATGATCGGTTTGAATGTTGGATCAATCTTGAGGGAGTGCATGATCATACGCATTGGCATGTCGGACTCAAGCGAAGATGTCTTGATTTACGCAAGAAGTCTATGTATTTTCCCTTTGTTCTTAGAGCATGGATCCCACTTACCGTTGGTTGGTCATCGATAATAAGAGCAGTCTTGGTGGCTTTACGGTACATCTCAAAATTAAAATCTTGATCTTTGAAGGTCACGAGAAGGCGTGGTTGAGCTTGTATTGCGTGATTCTTGTTGATTTCCGACCACTCCAGGGGTTGGAAAATCTTAAGATGAGATCAAGTGATTCGAAAATTGATTGGAGGGCCTTCCAAAGATGGCGTTATATCTTTGAATCGACTTGACCATCATGGGATTAAATGAGTCACTTGTCGAGAAATTCACCAAGGACAATAGGAAGGGTGATTGTCCCCTCTACTGCAGGCGTTATCAAACCCGTATAATGGTCTGCGGGTTGGAGCTTTTCTAACGATGCAAGAAATGTGGAGTAAAATAAGACATTAACAACAGAACTACCATTGTCAATCAAAATTCTCTTAACATTATAGCATGGGTCACCGATCCCTGCGCTGATGACAAGTGGATCTTGATGAGGAACATGGACTCCTTCTAAGTCTGAGTCATTAAAAGTGATGGAATGATCGATGCAGACTTCTTTAACTCGCTCTTGAGATGGTAATGAGAACTTGATTAGATAGTATTGGTCCTCTGCAATTATTTCAATTTCTCCAACTGTTTGATGATTGTTTTATTGTTTCTGTGATGATTGTCTGGGTTGCCCCCCCCAGTTGGAGGTATGTTTGTTTGAGTCGATTGATTCTTCACAAATCAACGTAGATATCCTTGCTGAATGAGTCTCTTAATTTCTTCTTTGAGTTGTTTGCATGCCTCAGTAGTATGTCCATGACTTCGAAGGAAGTAACAATATTGCTCTTGATTTCCTGAATTTGGTTTTAGTGGATGCGACCACTTGATATTTTCTTCATCTCGAATAGCCATTAGGAGGTTAACACGAGATGTGTTCAGCGTGTATTCCTTTTGGGTCGTGGTTCCGCGTCGTTGATATGGGGTGTGGAGGAGATCACTCGCCTTGTTGCTTCTTTTGATAGGGGCTAGTCCACATTCCTGGGTGCTTTTACGTTTTCCTATAGATTGCTCAAATTGTTTGCGATGGACAGTAATAGCCTCATCAGCAGAGATTTGTGCTTCCACATAATGAACTAAGTCGGCATATGGCGGACGTCTCACATTAGTGGCAGTAAAAGGCTTTCGAGTCCTCAAGGAAAACTCCTCTTAATAGTTAGTCACTCAGGTATTTGGCGAGCTTCTAAGGAGAAGTAGTGATTCACCCTCGTTTGACGGATGCGAGATGGGAGGAATCTTTAATGATCCTCCGGTTTGCAATGAACATTCTACAAAATCTTGGCGAGTTAGGTATGGATGGATTCCCTTGGAAGGAGTAGAACCAAGTGAGCTTGTCCCCTTGAGTAGCTTGGAAAGACGACAAAGCGGTGTGTCGAGCTCGTTGGATATGCATGATAGTCTGTAATGGTCAATGTGTTCATGTGGGTGGTCGCCCCATCATATGAATCAATGTTGGAGCTTGAAACCACGAATAGGATGTTGAAGAATAGCTTGGTAAAGGTGAGATTCCTCTCATAGCGGTGAGGGGAAGATGATTTCTATCTTGGAGGTGAAATTCATCTTGCATTAAGCATTCGTAATTCCCATTATAACATGACGAGTGGGGTCACGAGAATGTGTCAAGCTACCCAATAATTGGTGGATTAGCGGTCGGTTGGTGCGTGATGGATGAGTAGAACTAGCGGTCGAGAATTCAAATCATCACGGTCTCTACAGGAGGAACTTGACATCAAGAGAACATTTTGACCTCCCATGCGATCGATCTTGGGGAGATGTGTTTTTGGTAGTGGTGTGTTCCTCAAAAGTCGGATCATCTCATTTTGAGATTCTTCCATTGGCTCGATCTTCTAAAGAGATTTGCCGCCTTCACCAGAGTCGCTATCGAGGAAGTGAGCGAAGGTTGGCATCCTTGGTTCAAGAATTGGTTTGAGAGTGGCGGAGTTGGGCGGGAGGCTCGTTATTCTGAGTGTTTCTATTGTGAGGGTGTTCGGAATTGTGATTGAAGGGTTCTTTCCCCAGATGGCAAACTGTTGCGTGCTAGAAAACCAGTTGCGGTAGAGTAAAGATTTTCGCCTTAGCCATTGTGAAATCACACACACAGTATAAAAAATGTGAACAATAAAACTCAATTTTATGGAAAACCTCAAAAGAGGGAAAACCACGGGTAAAAGCTTCCACTATATCTGTTTGAGTACAAGATCTTCCGATGGGATTACAAATTACATGAGAAATGGACAAATTCTAGTAATGGGCGATGTTGGCACGATGTTGGCGATGTTGATGATGATGTTGGCGATGATATTACAATGTTAACGGAAAGCGATAGTGACCGGTGATGATGCAAACGATGGTCGACAGCGGTGAGATTAGCGGTGGTGATGGCGTGGCGGCGGTGGTGTGGCGAGTGGCGATTGTGCTTGGAGGATCTTAGAGCTCTCTCCTCTCTCTTGCTTGGCCCCCTTTCTCCTTCACTTGGCCTCCCCTCATATAAGAAATGAGGGGCTATTTATAGATTAGAGGAGTGACGTCTCTGTAAATGCACCCCCACTCCACTTCATCGGACGGCTCAAAATGATCCCCTTGATTATATGATGTATTTTGTGCATTTGAATGCTCAAATGAAATTGTAAGATCTTTGGCTTGTTGGAACCAACATTCGACGCTCGATTTGACTATAAACACTTCATATTTGAGAGCTATTTAGGTTTAACGCGATATCCCAAAGTTTCAAGGATATTTTGAGAGCTTGATCTCGACCAGTTTCAACTTGGATCACTTTTAACATTAAGATTAGTCTTCATTAATAGTATTTTAAGTGTCATATCGAGTAACAACACCTAGGCACTGATCTTGAAACTTTTGCTTTTTTTTACTTCATATAAGAAGTTTCTATCAAAAATATCAAAAATAATAAAAATAATCAGAACTTAATATTAATTAATCATAAATATACATATAAAAAATACATAAATTCACTATGTTTTTGTGCTTCTCACAAATATTTGACTTTGGTCATTAGTAAACTTCATGCAATTATTATCAAGGTATTTTATAAGGTGGACAAGTATAAGTGGTTGACTTTGTTGTTCATCGAATAGGATGTGATGCTGAGCAACTTGAAAAATATACATTATATATTAATAGCTGATGGATGTCAATTAGTAGTTGATGGCAATCATTGCGTAAAATATCATAAGCTATGTGACAATAAGCATATATTTTAGTCATTGTTAAAACAAGAGAAGTATCAAATATCAATGATTGGCAGACACTAAGAATTTATCATTGATAGATATTTGATTATTGGCAATAATCGATAGAGAACAAATGAAGTAAAGAAACAAAGGGCAATTAGTTTTATCATTTTTTATATATGAATGGAGATCAAGTGATCAAGAAGTTGTGCCAAACATCGCTTAAAAATAAAGATGATTCAGAAGCGATAGTTGTTAATCTGTTTCTTGAGTTTATTTTTTAGATGGATGTAATTTATTTGCTAATCTTTTTCTTGAGTTTTCATATGTTGCAACAAGGATATTCGACGGCCTATTGAGGAATCAAAATCATGTTTATTTTTACACTTTTTTGAAGTTGTAAGTTGTAATATATAATCTATTTATATTAGTGCAAAGAGTTGTAATTTGTAAATTATAATGAAAGTTAATACTTAATATATACATACATAATATATACATATATATACATATATATATATATATATATATATATATATAATATTATTATATATATATATATTATATATATATATATGATATATATATGTATATATATATATAATATATATGTATATATATATGTATATATACATAATTATATATTTATATATGTATATATATATATATAATATATAATATATGTATATATATGTATATGTATATGTTATATATATATTATATATATATATAGTATATATATGTATATATTATGTATATATTATAAAATATATATATATATTATATATATATATATATATATTATTAATATATATATGTATGTATGTTATTTGTATGTGTGTGTGTGTGGTGTATTATTGTGTGTGTGTGTGTTTTAAATATATATTTTAATGTAATTTGTATCATAAACATTAAAAATTAAATGGAAAAAAGCACAAAAGATATGAAAAATTCAAGCTAGCTCATTTCAATTCGTTTCAAAACGAGCCAGCTCGAATTATTTTTCTGTAAAAAAAAATTTCGAGCCACCTCAGTAACAAAACGAACCATCTCGAAATCGACAACAAATTGATTCCTAAGCGACAGTTGATTCCTAAACGATGTTTGACACAAACATCGCTTAAAACGAACCAGCTTGAAATCGACAACAAATCTATTCCTAAACGATCACCAGACGAAGTTGATTCGAAGTGGCCGGTTATCAGTAAAATATTTTTTGCCATATTGCACAGAGTTTTATACTTCAATGCTGATATTCCACCACTCAAAAATATCAAATTCTGAATCCGGGCACTTCACACAAGCCTCTGCTAAGTAAAGTTCTAAATTAAATTTTTATGGAAGTAGAAGTCCAGTCGAATCAATGAAATCATACAAGCCATCAAGAACATCAACATCACTTGTACTTCTTTATGGAGTAGCTGAACTACTAACCGGTTGAGGGGATGTACACTCAGAGAATTCATTTGAATATTATATTTATGCACTGCATAATATGAGTAGAGTTCAAAAAGTTTAAATTTCGCAGCATCAGTCTTCTCATTAACAACATTATAATAAAAAATCTGTGGATAATAGTAATTGATCCCAAACATTTTCATCCCGAGATCCAAATATGCAATTGAAAATAGCATTGAACAATCTGATCAATATTTGTCAAACTTTGACTTCTTAGCAATTGTCATATTTGAAAAAAATGTAGTGTGTGAATCACAATCTCTATCTAAAGCTTTTTAATCAGAATTAAATTTGGAAGAAGGCGATTAGGCTGGGTAATTTGAGCCAGAAAAAAACCTCAATAATACGATTAAAAATAAAAGTAGTTGTCTAATTTTATCAAATTGATCTCATTCCTCATCTGAATGCAACCACAAATAATTATGATCCCTTAAAGCATACTCTGGAAACACAGCTTTGTAATAAAAAGCAGACTCAAGCATTTTATATGTTGAGTTTCAATGAGTCAAAACATCTGAGCAAAGTAATTTTGAAGTTGACAATCCTATCTGTCTAGCAATGTCACCAAAATTATGCAATCTACTTGGTAACCTATTTATAAAACGAATAGATTCTTGCACTTTCTCAATAATCTAACAAATTTTCTTTAAACTATCTTGAATCATCAAATTCAAGATATGAGCATCTAATATGAAAAAAAATATCTCATAAAAAGAAATCTTGACCTTCTACTAAATAGAGCTTTTAAGTTTCTAGCGGCAACATCAGTGGCAGAAGCATTATTTAATGTGATTGTACAAATTTTATTTTGAAGATCCCATTGTAGCAAAATTTTAGAAATAGTCTCAGAGATAACATAACCACTATGAGGAGGGTCTAAATTAGTAAAGCTTATTATTTTACTTTGCAACTTCCAATCAGAACTGATAAAGTGCATAGTCAGACACATATAGCTAACATTTTGGCTTGATGTCCAACAATCTGAAGTAAGAGAAACATGCTCAACCAAGTGTAGATTTTTTTTTTGAGTTTTTCTTTCTTTAATTCATAAACTTTCATGCACTCTACTTTGATAGAATGCCTAGATATTTTATGAAAATTAGGATTCATTGATTTCTTCAGAATATTGAATCATAAATGCTCAACCATCATTAAGGGATACTCATGAATAATAATCATTTTGATAATGATATTTTTAACTCTACTATGGTCATAAGTAGAAGAAACACACAAATGAGACATTAAATCATTATCCTATATCTTCAGCTATTGGATCAAAGAGTTTTCATTTTTTTTCTCTTTTGTAGTTGTTTTACTATAATAATGAAGTTTGAAATGTCTATTCATTTGAGAAGTAGTACCTATTTTTGATTGAGATATGATTTAGAGCAATAATTGCACTTCTATTTCTCTACCATCTTATCTTTCTCAGAGACAGAAATTCGGCAGAAATGTTGCCAAATTTATGATCTTTGCCTTTGCCTTTGATGTCATCAACGCTAATAATTTTTCCAATACTTTCATTAGGAGTACTAATATTATCAATTGGAGGTTGACCAGAACTTACAGACTAATTTTGAGAATTTGTAGCCATTATTTATAAAATGAATTAAGAACCTTAAAGTTAATAAACTAAATATGTCAAAAGCAATAATGAATGTATATAAATTTTAGTGTATGCTAACAAAACAACACTCAAACTCCCCAAACTTTCTGCATTGCTCTACCCTTTTATATATATTCACTTTTATTAAGCATATCCAAGAAAATAGAGCATGCCCAACATAACCATAATTTTTTTACCTAAACATAAGGCTTATTCACTTGCAATAAAATGAGTAGAGAACTGAATAACTGAATAAGAGTGAAAAAATAAAGAGCAAGCAACAATATCATCTACACAGCCAATATAACACATTTAGAAAAAAAAGTCATTATCTACCACAGGCTGTAGACCCATAGAACTACATACCTACAAACTATTAATATCCGGATTAGGAGTGTGAAAGCACACTAGCTCACAAGTAACAACTTTTGACAAAAAATCACTAACAATGCAAGCTCAACAATACCACTATATTAGTTAAGCAATGCAAGCTCAATGTCTAATTTGTGTTGTAGGCCCAAAAGGCAAAATAATAAACCCTCGACAATACAACCTAGGCCTAGTAAGTGCAAAATACATATAATACAAAGTTGAGCAAAGCAAGCCGTATGCATTAACTAACAAGTAATAATCATAGGTGACATGTCCATAGCAAATAACCTAGAGACAGCCAGAGGCTAGAAAGCTAGAAAATGAAAAAAAAAACCCCTCATTCTCGGTGTATTTTTAAGCCAGTAAAAATACAAAATCCATGTGATCAATATTGAGAGCAAAAAAAATCTAAAAGAAATAGTCAGTTATGACAGAGTCATTTAGAACAATAGTCACTTATCGATGCCAATGAGGCAATGATACTAGATATAGAGGCAACAAATGAAAAAAATCTCATTCTCGGTGTATTTTTAAGTTATCAAAATATAGATGTAGAGAAAACATAAAAATCGTACAAAGATTGTTGCTTCGAGATGATCAAGACTTCCAGAAGAGGTAAATTCTCGATTATATAAAAAAGGCACAAATAACTTAATTGTTTAAGAGCAAATAACGAACGAAGATGTTGATCGAGAGTCGAAAGATCGAGAGAAGAAAAGAATTTGAGAGTCAGACTGTCGGAGTCGAGGGTTAGGGCAGAGCCGCAAAGGAGAAAGAAACCCTCATTCATGGGAGCTATGCAAAAAACTCTTATAAAAGTGCTTCAATGATAAATCATAGTCGTAAAAAAATAAATCAAGCAATCATCCTCATAAATGCAGAATAAATAGTTTGATTTGAGTCGATTTGCGAACCAAGCTACATTGGGCTCAAAATTGGCTCGATTAAATAACTTATTTAGGCAATTGGCTCATAGCTCGGCTCTATTAACTCAAATCAAGTTCGATTCTATCCAAAAACCAATTCGATTTTTGAGCGATTTTCAATTTTTGATTAAAACTAACAGCCCTAGGAGCCATGCAAAAAAAAAACTCTTATAAAAGTACTTCAATGATAAATCACAGCTGTAAAAAATAAATCGAGCAATCATCCTGATAAACGCGGAATAAATAGTTTGATTCAAGTCGATTTGCGAACCGAGCTACATTGGGCTCGAAATTGGCTCGATTAAATAACCGATTTAGGCAATCGCTTGTAGCTCGGCTCGATTAACTCGAATCGAGTTTGATTCGATCCAAAAATCGATTTGATTTTCAAGTGATTTTCAATTTTCGATTAAAACTAACAGCACTACTCATAGTGTTCCTCATATGAGGGGAGATGTAATGATCAAGAAGATAAAGAGTTAAATGGCAGTCATTAATAAGCACTAGACAACTATAAAAAGCCAGCTTAGTTATTATCCTTAATAAAAAAGGATATTTGGTGATAGATAACAAAGAATATAATAAGTGTTAGTTGGTATTAATTTATTGCTAGTTATTGGGTTTTTATTGAGTCCATATGAGCAATAAATAAGCCCTTAAGAAGAGTCAAACAGCATCAAGCAAAAATGTAAAACCTTTTGTAGCTTTGGCTCATCTACCTTCTCCAAATACTAGAAGTTAGCATCTGCTATTGTTCGAAAAGTGCTTTGTTGTGGGAATGTTGTTGAAAACAAAGTTTTTGAACTCACTGTTTATTTTATAAATAGCTTCCTCTAATAAAAAAGTAAGACAATACCTTCCTTAAAACTATCAAATTTAAAAAAATTTAGCTATGAAAACTCATTATTACTACATATTTTATAAAAAAATAAACATAAAAGTATTACAAAATAAAATTTTGAATAGTGTTTATAAAATAAAGAGGGATTTCTATACATATCACACAATTTTTATGTATTTAGATATCTAACACCTAAACTTTAATTTTTATATTTATAATGTCCTAATCTTCAATATCACATTAAAAATATCATATCATTCACTTTTAAAAAATAAATTGCATCTTTTAAGCATATAAAAATATTAGATAATTAAATATTTAACTTTAAATATTAGATATTTAAATACAATAACTTCTTTAAAACTATCATATTATAAAAAAATCTAGCTCTGAAAGTTATTCTTACTACATATTTTATAAAAATAAAAAAAACCATAACAAAATAAAATTTTTAATAGTGTATATAAAATAAATTGTAAAAATATATCAGAAAAATAACATAAGTCATATATATAAAAATTACTATTCAATATTTTTTTTTTAAATTTGATATATCTTGACCTCATTTTTGGAGTGAGTTCTCAACTTCCTCATCATAGATCTAGGACTCTTATAGATACTAAGAGCTCCTTAGTCCTAAGACACTTCTAGTGATTAGGTGAACATTTAAAGAAGGATTAGCCATAGGATAGGTTGTGCCTTAAGGATTTAGGGAGACTTGCCCATCCTATGGCCTAAACCCTTCCATGCTTTTATTCTCAAACCCAAACCTCAAATTCAAATTCAAATACCAAATCCAAATCCAAAATCCAAACCAAATGGTTGAAATCCATAATCAAATCCAAAATAAAAATCCTTCATAAGCCCTATGATTTTATCCTATGGACTTAGCCTTAGCTAAATTCAAATCAATCCAAATTCAATTGATTTTCTCCAAGATCAATTCAATCCCTCCATCATATACCAAATTCAAATCCAAATCCAAACTCAATTCCAAATGATTAAAACTCAAAATCAAATCCAAATTCTAAAATTCCTTCCTAAGCCATATGATCCATTCTCATAAGCTTAACCAAATCTCCACCTAAATTATCTCAAACTTGATTGATTTCTTTATAAATCAATTATTCTTTCATTTATATTCACAAATATAAATGAAATCCATGCTCAAATGACCAAAACTAAATTAGACTAAATCAAACCAAGCCAAAAGCCTTCCTAAGCCATATGACCCATTCTCATAAGCTTAGCCAAATCCCACATAAATTATCCCAAACTCAATTTATTTTTTTATAAATCAGTTATTCATTCATTTATATTCACAAATATAAATGAAACCCACACTCAAATAGTCAAAACTAAATCAAACTAAATCCAAATCCAATCAAAACCCATCTTAAGTCATATGGACCTACCTCCATGAGCATAGCCAAATCTCATGCAAATCAACCCGAACTTGATTAATTTCTTTATAAATCAATTATTCCTTCATTTGTATTCATAAATATAAATGAAACCCACCTTCCAATAGCCAAAACTAAATCAAATTCCTACTTAAGCCCTTTTGACCTACCTCCATGAACTTAGTCAAATTTATTTCAAATCACTCCAAACTCAAGTGATTTTCTCATAAATCATTTGTATCTTCATTTATATTCACAAATATAAATGAACTATAAATTCACATGACCAAAACCAAGTCCAAAATTAAGTCAAAACCCAATTCAAGCCCTTTAAGATTCCTTGAACTTGCCAAATCCTATCCAAACCAAGTTAAAACCAATGGATTTTATCTTGAATCAATCATTCATTCAATCATCTATCCAAATATAAATGAAACATGCAATCATCAAGCTAAATTCAAGTCAAGCCCAAGTTAGCTCTTTTGACTTGAAATTTCCAAATGAACCAAATCCTAACATAGCCCAAATTGATTACAGTTGGATTTATATTTCAATCCTAGGCTTATATATAAGTTCAACTAAACTTGAATCAAGTCAAAATCAAGTCAATTGACCCATTTAGGTCCACTTGACCCAAAGTGGCATAAAGAATATTTTTGAGCCAAGTTCTAATCCAACCTAAATTGGATTGAGCCAAGCCCATCCATGCCTCATACCATGATAAACAATCACCCTAGGATGATCAATCACCTTAAATTGGGTCAAACAAAGTCAATTTGGTCATTTGACCAAGTCAACCCTTAGCCCAAATGAAATCCAAACTAGCTAAAACTCACCATACACTAAATTGATTAAAAGTATTAATTCACACCAACCCATAATCAATGTTTGAACATGACTTGACCCTCAATTGAGCCAAACCAAACCCAATTGACCATTTGACCCAAGTTGACCCAAATTGACCTAAAAGGCCAAAATGGGTCAAATCATGATCTAACCCAAATTGATTGCAATCAATGGCTCAAGTCATTCCAAATCTATTATTGAACTTGACCAAAGTCATAATTGAGACCAATTTGACCAATTGGTCAACCTGACCCAACCTAGCCCAAATTGACCTAAAAGGTCAAATTGACCAAAATCCAAATTAAATATAAATTGATTCAAACCAAAGACTACAATCATTTTTAATTAACTAATTGAACATGAACCAACAAACAAACCAAGCCAATTTGACCAATTTGGTCAATTTGGTCAACTTAGCCCATTTGACCTATATGAATCCAAATGATCCAAAATCAAACCTATGCCAAATTAATTGAAATCACTTGAACCAAAACTCTTCAAATCATCATTTGAACCTAACCCAAGCCTTGGTCTGACCCAATTTGACCAATTGGTCAACCCAACCCAACATGACCCAATATTAACCTATTTGACCAAATGAAATCAAAACCCATGAAACTAACCCGTGACCCATTGGGGGGCTGACCTAACCCGACCCAAACCCATGTTGGGTCAACCTAAAATCATCCCAAACCCATTTGGAGCCAAGTCAATGCAAATCCTCCATGAATCCTCTCCCACATTGGATTCTTTCCTCATGTGGTAAAGTCCACTCTCTTTTTCACCTTGGCAGCCCTCACTCATCCAAATGAAACATCACCTAAGCCACCTAAGCCACCTAACCCATGCTAGGTCGGCCATGGACCAATGGGAGGTGAGTTAACTCACCTCCTATGCAAATTGAGCAACCAAAGGATCCAAGCCATGAGATTAGCTCCCACTCCTTCTTCCAACCAAACCGAGCCACGTTGACTTGATGGAGAGCATTCCGACGCTCTGGTGGCAATTGGCCGACCAAAAAATGGGAATCCATCCCATCTGTCCACCTCAACAAATCAAGGGGTATACTCCCACAATTAGCATGGGAAATCCATCAATTCGAATTGACTAAGCTTCCATAGATGAATTCGAGCCTCCTTGAAATTCCCAAAGCGATCCCGAGCTTCCATCCTTGACATTTCTCCTCCCCGTGAAAAACTGAAACATGACACTCTAATCTCGATTTCAACTCTCTTATTTCTCAACCAAACTTCAATTCCTCTTACACAAACCTTCCATGCACGTCGTCGAAGCCACCCAAGTCATTTCTCAAGCTCCCAAGCCACTAGAGCCAGGACTTCGATCATCACCGAGCTCCAAAGAGACAAAAGTTGATCCATTGAGAGAACCAAGGGGAAAAATATGAAATTTTAGTTGGAGCTTTTCGAAGAAAATTTGCATGTGAGTAGATCTTGACCGTTGGATGTGTGCAGATTCCTTCCTTGATGGTGTGGGTTGATTTTGAAATTCATCCAAGCTCAGGTGAGCTCGGATGGAACGATCAATGGTGGATGGACTATCGTTCATCGCTCATAGAAAGAAGGATCATGAGCCATCTATTCCGCGTGATTGGAACGGACGGCTCTGATCACATCACCTAGATCCGTCTATTTCTCCCTTTATGCCATGGGATTGACCGCATCACCGATGATCAATCACGGATCAATACGTTCACCGTCGGTTGACTTAGTGCACTGATGTGACTACTTAAATAGCCAATCCCATGGTGCCATATAGAAAGCATGCCGAGCGTCAACATGCCACGTGGCACCGACGGGATTAAGGCTTAATTAGGTGATTTAATGAGTTTTTAATGCTAAAACTTCAATAATTCATAACAAATTATAGAAAAATTCAAAAAAAAAACTTAAGATCATTTTAAAGGTATTTCAGAGGGGAATCTATTAAAATTATCCTTGATTAATTTTGAATAGTAATTTTGGCTTAATTATAGTTTAATTAAAAATTTAATTAACCTAATTACCCCAAAATTAATTAACCAATCAATTTCAAATTCTCTGAGAATATTTAGATGGATGACCTCTGCCTCCTCTATTTTCTTGGAATTTATTGGTTGATTAATTGGCAAAATTGATTGCTTAAGCCCTAATTACCTTCTTAACTTAATTAAGTGATAAATAAGCATGTGAATAGTAATTTATCAATAAATTGGACCTCTTAATCACTATTTAACAGTGGGGAGACTTAGAGAATTGGGTTGGGGCCTTAATCTTTCCCTTAAGTTTCCTTCTCTTTTTCAACAAAAATGCTAAGCAAAGGTTAACTAACTAATTAAATGACTTAATTAGTTAAATTGAAACTCAAATCATGTTTGATTAAGTAAGAGGCTTATGGAACTAGGTTGGGACCTCTTTCCCAACCTTTTCCCCCTTGAGCTCATTTCATTTCAAAGGTTAATCAATTAAATTTGGTAATTAAGTAAAGAGGAATGGATTAATCTATTAATGTCTTGATTAACCTAATTAAAAGAGTAATTGCATATGATTTCTCTTAATTGATCCATGGGTAGGTATTTAGGTGTTTAATAGCCTAAAGAAGTTTAATGAAATTATGGTTAGCCCACATGTGTGAGAAAATCATAAAAGTAATTAATGGAGTTCCTTAAGCTTAATTAATTAATGATTGTGAGCTAATTGCATTAGGCCCCTTTCATTTCATAGGATCATTGCTATTTACTTTCAATTCATTTGCATATTTCATTAGCTCATAGTCATTTAATGAATCACCTTAAAATAACATATGTAAGGCTTAATTAATTAACTTAATTCATACTTTAACCTAATTAATACATAAAATCAATATAATTCCTTTTCATTAAATCAAATTAACTCACACATGGGGAATGGGATTAAGATTAGCAAACCTCTTCTCATATTTCTTAAATCAAATCAAATCTTAAATTAAAAATGACATTAAGAAGCTTTGGTTTGTTTTATAAGCTTATTTAGTATGACTATCCTTAGGAATTAATTGGATTGAATGAAATTATGTGCTTATGTCTTTATTTCTTTTCAATCATGTTAAATTTTGTATATTATTTGTAGTCATGCATACATCTTTTTAAAAAATCAATCAAATTAAATGATTTTCTTTATGTCAAGCTTGTATGTGTTGATTTAAATTAAAATATGTGTGGCTATTATCACTATTAAATTAAAAATTATTTTCAAAAGCATATAAACTAATTATAACATATGGAGTGATGACAATTATAAATATTCATAAGCTTGCATGTGCCTATAGCTTAGAACATGTGATATGGAGTTCTCTTTTCTCTAATCGTCATGGATTTACATATGAATATGAATATTAACAAGTGTATAGTTCATTTGAAAGGAACACAACATTTGCTTGGATTGATTATTATGTATCTCCATGTTAGAATTTAGATAAAACTTTAGCTCACATGTGTAAATAATTCAACTAAATCAAAACACATCTCTTGCATGATTTTCATTCTTATGGTTATTTGTACATTCATGTGTATTTAAGAATAGCGGGTATATCTAGTCTGGACATTATGGGGATGCACGGCTTTAAGTAGCTCCAAGGAGGTCTTTTCCTAACTCCCCTGGTTAACAATGGCGAAATACTTGCCTAGAATTTTTATACACTTGTATGTATATTTGCATAATGAATGAAAATCTCTTTTCAATTAAAAAGAAATACAAGTTTTGCATGATTTTCATTCTTATAGTTGTTTATACATTCATGTGTATCTATGAATAGTGGGTATATCTAGTTTGGACATTCTGGGGATGCTCGGCTTTAAGTAGTCCCAAGGAGATCTTTACCTCACTCCCCTGGTTAACAATTGAAGTTCTTGCTTTGAACTTTTATACACTTGCATGTGCATCTAGCTAATGAATAAAATTTCATTCAATTAAATCAAAATGCAACTTTAGCATGATTTTCCACTCTTATATTTATTTGTATATTCATGTGTATTTAAGAATAGCAGGTATATATAGTCTGGAAATTCTGGAGATGTAAGTAAGTAGCCCCAAGGAGGTCTTTACCTCACTCCCCTGGTTTAACAATGGCGAAGTATTCACTTAAAACTTTTATACACTTGTATGTGCACTTAGCTAATGAATGAAATCCCCTTTTCTATTAAGAAAGACATACATTTATATTTATTCAAGTGATTGAATTAATTGATCTTATGGTTTAAAGTCTTCTTACTTATGTTCATGTGTATAAACTTACACATGTTTAAATGTAATGGGTATATAGTTTGGACATTCAGAATACGAGGCTTTAGTTAGCCCCAAGGTGGTCATTTGATTACCTCACTTCCCTAATTAACAATGACACATACCTATTTAATTTCATTCATATGTATTTTTATATAAGAATTAAGATAGAGCTTCAAACTAATATGATAAAATAATTCAATGAAATGAAACATCTAAATCCCAAATGTACATGCTTACATCCATCATTTAAGTGTGCTAAGACATAATGTATGTGTATGTATATGTGGTGTTTATTTTTGTGTTTGTGTGAGGGAACACCACGCAGATCCGCATATGTACTCATTAGGGTGATCAGATATGACGTTAAGGAATAGTGTACTATCTCGAGAGATAGAAATCACTATCCTATAATGGACCTAATCACCTAATGAGGACCCCTAAGGCATGATGTGTCTTCGGATATACCAGAGATTTTTCCCCTACTTTACATGGAAGAGTAAAACATGGTTTATTTAAACCAAGTTTATTAAGTTCCCTATGGAGGCAAACCTCCATAGATAATTGCATCCTAAGGGAAATGAATCCCTTAAAAATACTCAAAAGTGATTATTGTCTCCAAAGAATTCAAAGATAGGACTATCAAAGGAATAATTATATTTTCTTTTGAAAATGAAGTGGGAGAGATCAAGGGGAAGAGTTTTTATCGATCAAGGGAGATAAGTAGGGAGTGCACTTGATACTAGGAAGCCTAGTGAGCACTCCAATCTACCTTATGGTTAGACTTTATACATTCAAATTTGAGAAGGTTTATTTTTTTAAGTTAAATTTTTATTAGAAGTCTAGGACTTATAATTTTACAATACAAGATTGTGAAAATATCTAAGAGGTGAGGATTTATGCTTGTAGCCCATAGAGGGAAATAGTGACCTCAGATCCTAAATCTAGGGAGCTTCAGTGAGGGCCAAAGCATGACCTAAATCTAAGGCAAAAATGGGTATATGGTTTACCTCCACAAGAGAGGATAAACCACCCGACTGCTGGACTTATTATTGCCTAGAGTGGCAGTCAACTAACTCCTCCTACACTTTAAATCCATGTAGGCAAGTCATATGCTTTGTAAGATGGTTAGACTATTGTTTATTTAGAAAAAAAAACTAAGTCCTTAAATACACTTCTTAAGAGACTAGATCATGAAGGGCATGAGTCATGACTTAAATTAAATGCAAATTTTGTCAAGTTTTATTTAATTTTTGGACTTTTATTTTGACATAGGCTATATGATTTCATATGCTTAAATGCATGAGAAATTAGTTGTGGCTAAATCAAGAGAGAAAGATGTGTTTTTCTATCAAAGGCTCTTACAGGTTAAGCCTTTATTCTCTGGCACAGATGGAAGCCCTCTCTTAGCAAGATGGAAGAATATGACATGCATGATATTATACATTCAATCATCCAGCTAAAGGGTTGCTAAAATTTTATTATCTTGATTTAATTCCTAGGCTTTTATGTGAGGTTATGAGTTATTTTAAAATTTTAGTTATGAGTTGTTAATGGGATAGAAAATTTATTTTTACCCTAGGAGCCTAATCACATCCAGGCCACACAGCAAGCACCAATCATAAAGAAACCATGAAAATGCATGCTATTTTTAATGCACAAGCTAAACAAAATATCACATAATTTTATAAAGCTATCGTAAGAGAATAAAAGGCCGATGCGATTGGGTACCACCGTATAACTCAAAAAAAAAGTGGTAGTAGAGTTCTACCCTTATACATCCTGGTATTATGAAAGAATAATTACAATTAAAATGATGAGTGTTATGGGGGTCTTCATTCTTCATCCTCCATTCTTCACTCTTCATCTTTCATTCCTTCATGTTGATTTGCTTCATTTCTTTCTTTCTTTTGGCTTTGATTGGGATGTAACTTGCTTCAAAGGTATCACATGGTATATAAGACATTGTCTTGTAACCAATGTTCACCCTTAATCCCCATAACACTTTTCCTAATCCTAATGCAAAATTATATTAAAAGAGAAGGAAAGTAAATCTAGCTACACCTGCAAAATAAATGTTAGCTAAAGACACCATACAACCCAAGTATTTATAGAATAATTTGGACTTAGCACATCACACATGAGTTACCAAGTCCACTTGTCCTAACTTGGGCTATGCTAAGGGGGCTAAGCATCTGATAGCGAAAAGTATTTATATTTTATTACAACCATACCTTTAAGCACAACCCCCTGCATAAAACATGATTAGGCTAATATTGACCTAACATTCAGGCTATGTACATACACCCTAACATCCAGTCTAAAATAATATTTCACAAAACTAAACATTCATCAAACCATGCACTGCCCTAACATAAAGCTAGAAGTGGTGACTTAATCTAATGTGAATATGTTAAGGCTTGTGTAGTATGTCCTAACTAGGCTTTAGAGTTAAGATTTGCTAAGTATGAGGGATTTAATTTATGAAGGGTTGATTTCTCTTTAAGTGGTTTAATTGATTTGAAGATTTTATTTAATGTTTTCTTTGGTTTTATATGACCTACACTTAGTAACTAAGTGTTATGAAGAGAAAAAAGAGAGGGAGAATCTCTATTTTATCCCACCTTAAGTAATTTATAGGGTAAATTGATTAATGAATTTCCTTTAGTGAATGATTCATTATGTGTTTTAATTAACCCTAAGTTTAGATTCACTCTAAATAGCCCTATTCAATGAGAAAGGCATACCAAGATTAATTGAAATGGATCACAATCACATAACACACACTCATTTATTTCTTTCCACCATGTATATCATGCATATGGATAAATCCTAAGCATACATATACATGCAATGTAAATCTTAACATATTTTGATGAGGAATGCAAAGAAATGTATTTTTGAACTTGGGTGTTTCATTTGTTAATTGAATTATGAATGCATGTTTTTATTATGTAGAAAAGAGGGATTTTTCATCCATTAGTTAAACACACATTTACTTGTATAAAAGTCTTAAGTGAGTATGACGTCATTATTTTTTACACTAGGGACATAAGGTATAAGACCTACTTAGGGCTACTTAAAGCCTCACAACCTCGGATGTCCAGAATAATATACCACTTTTCTTAGATACATGTAGATGTATGAATGACTATAAAGACAAGAAAATCCATGCGGAAGGTTATGTTTGATTTATTTGATTTATGATTCTTTATTCATTATCCACATCACACATGCATATGTATAGGAGTTTTAGTGAGTACGACACCATTATTTTCTACACCATGAGCGTAAGGTACATGACCTACTTAGGGCTACTTAAAGCCTCGTATCCCCGGGATGTCCAGACTAATATACCACTTCACTCAAATACATATGGATGTACAAAAGAAACATATGAATAGGGAATCATGTATTGATTTATGATTTATATGTGTAATATAAAATTCTTCCTAAGTCTTAACATGGACATGCATAAGAATAGATTTAAGCAAGTGTTATGTTCCTTTCAAATGAACGATGCACTTACAAATCCTATGTGGATCCATATTAAAGTAGGGAAAGAGAGCTTCATAGTAAACATCTTATACTATCATCACATGCAAGCTTATAAATACTTGTAATTATCATCACTTCATTTTTTAATAATTGATTTATAGGTTTTAAAAATAATTTTTTTTATTTAGTGATAATAGCCACTCATATTTAAATTAAGTCAACACATGCAATTTGACATAAAAGAAAATATTTCATTTAATTAATTTTGAAAGGAATGAATGCATGACTTCATATGGCAAGCAATATTTAGCATGATTGGAAAGAAATAAAGGGATGTAAGCACATGATTTCATTCATCCCAATTAATTCCTAAGGACAATCAAATTAAATAAGGCTATGTAAAATGAATCAAAATTCTTTAAAGAAATTTTTATCTTTGAATTTGATTTGAGTTAAGAAATATGAGAAATATTTGCTAATTCTAACCCATTTCCCCATTTGTGAATTAGTTTGGTTTAATGAAGGATACTTAAGTTGATTTTATGTTTTGAATAGGTTAGGTATGAATTAAATGAATTAATTATCCCTTACCTATATCACCTTAAGTTAATTAACTAATTAATAATAAGCCAAGATGATATGCAACCACATGAAAAGTAAATTTGCAATGCTCCTAAGAAATGAAAGGGGCCTAATGCAATTGGCTTATGATTAGTAGTTAATTAAGCTTAAGAGATCTTACTTAATTACTTTTATGATTTTCTCACACATGTGATCTAATCATAATTTCATTATCTCTCATTTTAAATTATTGAACACCCAAAGTGCTACTCAAAAGTTAATTAGGGTTATTTAAATGTGAAGGGAAATTTTGATTAAGTGATTAAGTTCATTAATCCATTTTTGATTAAGCATAAACATCTCTAATTAGGGAAATGGAATGGACTAAAGGAAAGAGATCAAGAAAGAGGCCTTGATCCCAATCCCTAAGACCTATGCTTAATAACTTAGACTCCGATCTTCATATTTAAGCTTAATTAATTAATTAATTAGGTTACTAATTACCTCATTAATTCTTAATTAGATTAATTCCAAAAAGTGAAGAGAACTTAGAAATTAAAAAAATATCTCAATCACATTCCCTAAGCTCCCTTACTATTCAACAAAGGTAATTGAGCTTAAATAATTAATTAAAGCATTGTTCATTTACTAATCATCACTAATTAAATTAATAGAGTGATTAAAGCTTAATCAAGTAATTTTCTTAATTAAGCTACTAATAAAATCTCAAAAATTAGGGGAGGTAGAGATCATCTCCCTAAATACCCACAAAAAGTTTGAGATCAATTGGGTGATTAATTAAGAGTAATTAGGGTAATTAATTTTTTAATAAAACTTAATTAAACCAAAATCACTATTAAGAATTAATTAAATAATTATCCTAGATTCTACTATGAAATATCTTTAAAAGGTGCCTAAGCTTGTATTTTTGGATTTTTCTACAATCAGTTGTGATTTGAGGAAGTTTTAGTATTAAAATAGAATTAATTAGCCCTAATTAAACCCTTAATGTCAGCCATGGTGATGCCACACACTTTTCATGTGCAATGGGATTGATTATTTAAGTTCATCCGATGATGACCCAAATGGCGGATGCATTTTCTCGTAGACATCCATCTAAGATCGGGATTAAACCGTGGTTTAAGAATCACGATCTAGTATGATGATCATAGCTATTCCCAATCACAAAATGGATGGCGATGATCCTTCTCCTTCGTGGCGATGAAGACATCATCATCTTTCCTCGTTCCGAGCTCTCTGAGATTGGATTAAAATCCCACACCTTCGGAAGGAGCGGGATGCAAATCCATTGGTCAAAATTGCATGGGGTAATAATTCCCTTTAAAAAATACTAACTAAAAATTGCCTATAGCTATGGTTTTGAACAATTACCTTACTGGAGGCAATCATCGTCACTTCTAATGATAGAGGTAGCTTCGTCTGGTAGAGAAGAAGCCCTGTTGAAGAAATCAATCTTGGTTTGAAGTGGATTGCTCGGTCAACCAAGCTCCTCTTCAATGGTGATCGATCTTGATCGAAGTTGTACTTCCCATGGCTTTGAGGCTTGAGGTGTGGTGAGGGTATGGGTAAGAGGAATTTGAGTTTGATGAAGTAAGGAAGGAGTATTGTTGGAATGGGGATGCCCTATCTCTGGTATTCCACGATAGGAGAAATGCCAGTCAAGGGAGCTCTAGGAGGCCTTGGGAAAGCTACGTGAGAATTCCAAAATCACTCTAGGGTTGAATGGGATTGAATTCTATGCAAAAATAGTTGAATTGAGGGAGTATATCCCTCAAATGATCCAAGTGGACAGATGGGATCTCCCACGAATTTATCAATTCACCCATCAGCCGGAGGGTCATCTTCAATCAGGTGGCCATGATGAGTGGTGGGGTCTGGTCTCAAGGCTTGATATGGGCAGGTGGGGGGATTTGGTTCTGCTTGCACCCGTCGGGTTTGACCATGGATGGGGGAGAGTGAGCTTTCTTGGTGAGTTCCCTTTGGCTTAAAGTAAGTCCTAGAGTGTTTAGAGTGGGCTAGTGGGCTCTAGGGATGCCTCATTTGGTAAAAGGAGGGCTACCATGGGGAGTGCAAAATGGATTTTATCACTTAAGGTAGGAATCCAATGTGGGAGCTTTGTCCATTGAGTAGTCAACTTGGGATGAGTTTGTTTTAGAACTTGGGAGTGGGCTAAGAGTCATTACCAATAGGATTCCATTGGTTTTGGGTGACATGAGCTCCTTTGGTCAAATGGTTGACCATCAAACCTCAAAAAGTCAAACCATCAACAAAGAATTAAATGATTTTGGTTCAATTAATTAATTTTGTCAAGTTGACAAATTTGACCAATTTGTTCAAATTTTCAATAAGTCAAGTTCAATTGGTTGATTGAAAATGATTATATGCTTTGGTTTGGTTCAATTTGGAATTTAATTGGATTTTGGTCAATGTGACCTTTTAGGTTAATTTGGGCTAGGTTGGGTCAAGTTGACCAATTGATCAACTTGGGCTCAATTATGGCTTTGGTCAAGTTCAACAAGTAATTTGGAATGAACTTGAGCCATTGGTTGTAATTAATTTAGATTAAATTATGATTTGACTCATTTTAGCTTTTTAGGCTAATTTAGGTCAACTTAGGTCAACTGGTCAATTAGGCTTCGTTTGGCTCAATTGATGACTTGGTCATGTTCAAGAATTGATTATGAATGGGTTTGGATCAATAGTTTCAATCAATTTGGCATGCGATAGATTTTGGCTAGTTTGGGTTTCATTTGGGCTTAGTGTTGACTTGGTCAAAGGCTAGGTTTGACTTGGTTTGACCCAATTCAAGGTGGTTGATCACCCTATGATGATTGTTGATCATGATTGAGGTTTGGGTTTGGTCCAATCCAATTTGAGTTATATTAGAACTTGGCTCAAAAAGGTCCTTTAGGTCACTTTGGGTCAAGTGAGCCTAAATGAGTCAATTGGCTTGATCAAGGCTTGATTCAAGTTTGGTTGAACTCACATATGAGTTTAGGATTGAAATATAAATCCAAATGCACTTGGTTTGGAGCCAAATGGGTTTTGGTTCATATGATAATTTCAAGTCATAAGGGTCAATTTAGGTTTGATTTGATAATGGTGGTTTATGTTTATATTTGGATTAATGATTATAGGAATAATTGAATCATGAAGAAATCCATAGGTTTTGAGTTGATTTGAGTTTAATTTAGCCAAGTTCAAAAGTTTGGCTAAAAGGGTTAAAGTTGGGAATTTGATTTGATTTGAGTTTGGTTTTGGTCATTTGAATTTATATTTCATTTATATTTGTGAATATAAATGAATATATAAATTGGTTATGAGAAAATCACTTGAGTTTGGAGTGATTTGAAAGCAAATTTGATTAAGCTTAAGAATGTAGGTTGAAAAAAAGGCTAATTTAGGTTTTGATTTGGTTTGATTTATTTTGGTCATTAAAGGGTGGGTTCCATTTATATTTATAAATATAAATAAAGAGATGATTGATTTATAAAGAAATCAACCAAGTTTGAGTTGGTTTGAAGGAATTTTAGCTGAGCATATGAAGGTGGCTCATGTGGCTTAGGAAGAGATTTTTGGAATTTAGAATTTTGGGTTTATCATGGATTTCAATCATTTAGAATCTAGAATTGACTTGTGATTTAGAATTTAATTTGAGATTGGATTTGATAATTTGAGAAAATTAATTGGGTTGGGTTGATTTGGATTTGGTTAAGGCTAAGTCTATAAGATAAAATCAAAAGGGCTTAGGAAGGGATTTGGAGTTTGGATTTGATGATGGATTTCAATCATGGGATAGTTGGATTTCATTTTGGAATTTGAATTTAAATTTGAGATTTGGTTTTGAAAGAAGGAAGTAAGGATCAAGTTTAGGCTATAGTGTAGGCAAGTCTTCTTAAATCTTAAAGGCATAACCTATTCCTGTGGCTAACTCTTCTAAGTCTCTAGGGTTAAGTTAAGTGTTCACCTAATCACTAGAAGAGACTTAAGGCTAAGGAACTCTTAGTGTCAATAAGAGTCCTAGAATTATGATGAAGAAGTTGAAAGTTCACTCCAAAAGTGAGGTCAACAAAGGGTGCCCAATAGGTGTGGTGTGACTAACAAGGTATGCCGTACATATTAATGTTGACCGAGACGATCAACAACATTTGAAGGATCCCAAGCACTAATAAAAATGATCCACTCCTAAACCCGAGGTGTAGAAGGGATCAAGATCTTAGTGCAATGCAACTCCACTCATGCCAGAGGCATAAGGGAAGAAGGAGGGATCCACCAAGGGATCAAACATGTGAACCTTCCACTAGGGAAGCAGGTTCAAATTATCGACTCGGGATAAGGAGGGTTTGAATATAAGATATGATTTGGGTAGAGTATCCACTAGGGATTATGATGTATAACCCACTAGGGATAGATGCATGAACCTTCCACCAGGGAAGCAGGTTTGGGTTATCCACTAGGGATAGGGGTTTAATGAGATTTCTTTTAAGGGTGCACTCGCTAGGGAATACAAACTTGAATTGGATTTAATTGACTCCACTAGGGAAGTCAGAATGATTGATGTCTCAATGGGGAGAATTGATTTGATTTGTTGATTTATGATTTGGTGGTCCACTGTGGAGAGGATATGATTTGATTTTGAGGGCACATCTCCTGAAGATGTGAGCTCGGATCCACTTGGGAGAAGATCAGTTTGATTTGGACTCCACTGGAGGGAGGATGATAGTTTGATGAGATGGACTTTGTGGATGGATCCACTAAGAAGGGGCTAATATCAGCCTAGGCCTATCTTAGATTTACAAATCTAAAGGGATAGTCTACCAGCCATCAGTTTGAGCTATCCAAACTAAGGGGTGCCTTTTGGTGTGCAATGGTCAAGTCAGGATGAAAGTGCGGGGACTCACATCCTCATACATAAGGAACCACTGGGTGCCTTTTGGTGATCGATTGATAGCATAACAAATCGAACCCGACCTAAGGCGACTACCAAATGAATGCCTCTGAGGGACTTACATCAACCCATAAGTAGTCAAGGTAATGTTGTTTGATTGAATTGCACTTGTTTTAATTTGATGGATTCCTTCAGTTTGTGAGGGATTTACTAAGAAGGGGCTAACATCAGCCTAGACCTATCTTAGATTTACCAATCCAAAGGGATAGTCTACTGGCCATGGGATAGAACTAAACAACCAAAGGGGTGCCTTTCGGTTTGCAATGGTCAAGTTGAGAAGAAAGTGTGGTGACTCATGTCTTCTTAAATAAGGAACCAATAGGGTGATCGGTTGTTTGAGCAATAAATCAAACCAGACCTAAGGCGACTATCGAATGAATGCCTCTAGGGGACTTACATCAACCCAGAAGTAGTCAAGATAATGTCATTTGATTGAATTACACTTATTTTAATTTTATTTGTTTTAATTTGATGGATACCTTTGATTTGCGATGGATTTACTAAGAAGGGGCTAGCATCAGCCTAGACCTGTCTTAGATTTACCAATCCAAAGGGATAGTCTAATGGCCGTGGGATAGAATTAACCAACCAAAGGGGTGCCTTTCGATTTGCAATGGTCAAGTTGAGAAGAAAGCACGGGGACTCACATCTTCTTAAATAAGGAACCACTGGGGTGATCGGTTGTTTAAGCAATAAATTGAACTCAACCTAGGGTTGTTCGGTTTGCAACAGTCATGCTAGAAAGAATGCATAATATACTTATATCTTTTAGAGCAAAGATGACCACCGAGGTGACTTGTTGGTGGCACAACAAGTTGAACTTGATCTATGGGAGACTCGAGAGTAGTCTTGGGACTTATCTCAACTCAAAGTAGTCAAGCAATATGGGAGTTTTCCGACACCGCCTAAGGATAGGATGTCTGCAGGAAAGGGTGTTGGGGCTTGAATTCCTAATCCACAAGCAAAGATATATTTTGTTTGATTTTTTTATCGTGGACACTGTTGGTTTGCAAGGGACCATACCGAGAAGGAGCTCATATCAGCCTAGTCCTATCTCAGACTTACTGGACCAAGGGAGAATTTGCACATCCGCTGAACAAATTCTCTAACCACAGGGGTGGCTACTAAGAACGGGGGGCTGTCCAATCCAAGAGTAATAGGGGTAGTGTCTAGATGGATTTGCTAAGGACGTGATCCAAATAGAGTGCCCACAGGGGAAGTGCTGCTAGGGGCATTATCCAAAACCCTATAAAAATGCATGTAGGTATTCGGTGGCCAACTTGAGGAGAAAGCACGGGGACTCACATCAGTCAAGAGTGGTGTATCCATCAGGCGGGTCACCATCAGTATGGTGATAACCAACCAACCTAAGGTGCTCGTTAGTTTACGATAATCTATCTAGAAAGAAGGCATGTAGGCTTATATCTCTCTAAAGCAATTGATGGGATAGTCTGCCCGTGAGGGGCTATTCGACCTAGGGCTAAAGGGAGACTAAACCCAAGTTTAAAGTAGTCAGGAGGAAAGGAGCCTCTGGGAGACTTATCCTAAGCCTCAAAATATACTCAACCTAGTTAGTGCATGATGGATAGCTCAAGAAGAAAGCATGTAGGCTCACATCCTCTTAAATAAAGTCAATACTGGGTAGCTTACCAGCTATGCGGTAAGACCTACCAAACTAATAAGGTTCTCGTTGGTTTATGGTGGTCAAGTTAGGACGAAAGCGTGGGGACTCACATCCACCAGACAAGTGACCACTGAGGTGATATACTAGCAAGGTAGCATATTAGCGACTTAGAGTAGTTAATGAGTGAGTGCCAATAGATAGCTCCCCACATCAAAGTAGCTCAAGATAAAAACCATGTGTTTGTTTGTGCTATGTGATAAGCAATCTGATATACAGGAAACTTGATATACTGCTGATATAAGTGCTCAACCATTCCTATGTCCTTATCATAATAGATTTTTGTTATTATCATAACATAAATCTGTTCTTATCATAACAGAAATCTGTTCTTATATAGATTTATTATTATAACGTAAATCTGTTCTTATCATACTTGTAACAAACTTTCCCTTACTCTCTATATAAAGACCACTATGCTAGGCAAAGGGGATGATAGAATGTAATACTCTGAGAATGATAATAATATACTTCTGCATTCTGGAGAGTTTTCCTTTCAGCTCCTTTTTGGTATGTATCTCTTCAATGTTTTCTTTATGGTATCAGAGCCTTTCTTCGCCTTCTTCCTCTTCTCGTCGCCAGAGACAGCATCCTTAGAGGGAAGGCGCTTCTCACCCTTGGGCTTCTACACGGCTTCTTCTTGGCCTTAAGTACCATCAGGTTGATCAAAAGCAAGAGTAAAAGTTGGTAAGAGAATCTGAAAATTGCTCTGCTTGTGTCACCAATTTTTTGTAAACTCTTCCATTCATTTTATCATATCCATGGATACATCGGCTTCCCCTACTTCAGCTACATCACACCACAATCAGTCAATGGTAGATATAACTATCCCTTCTCAGCTAAAATTCCTTATGACAAATGTTAGAACGGTGATAAATATCCAATTAACATTTGAAAACTATCCTTTATGGCGATCCCAAATTCTAAAATTATTCACAGCTAATGGATTTGACGGATATCTAAATGGAACTATGTCCAAACCACCACGAAATGGTAGATGAATCTGTAATACACGCCAATCAACTACAATACTTGGATTCTTGTGGATCAAAACTTAGCCGCAGCTTTTTTTTCCACAATTTCATCACAACTTTTACCATATGTCACCAACCTGGATACATGTTCTGAAATTTGGGGAACTATTGAAAAGAGACTTCAATCCACTAACCGTTCTCGAATCTTACAGCTCAAGAATGAACTACATCATATACAAATGAAAGATAAAACCATGATGAACTATTTATCTGAAATCAAAAGCAAATGTGATGCTATAGCAACTTCTGGATCACCACTTTCTCCTGAAGACATAATACTCTATACTTTAAATGGTCTTCCTTCTTCTTACCAAGCATTCAAGACGGCCATACGTACAAATCTTCAACCAATACATTTGGATGATTTTTATGCAGTGAAGAGCTTAATATAGCAGCAGATGCAGTTCAAGAAACATTTTCAATCCACACTTCAGAATAACAATTTGCTCTTGCTACCAAACATAAAGGAAGAATTCGCATCCCATACAAACCATATAGAGGACAAAATTCACCTTCATTCAACAACAGATTTCAGCACAATGATAACACAAATGGTAAACCCACTTCATGGAATCAAAACAAATCTGCTTCTACACTTGTTGAATGTCAAATATGCCGCAAACAAGGATATTCTGCATTCAAATGCTGGTATCGTGCAGACCTCTCCTACAAACCGTCGCATAAAGCCTTTTTTGCTGGACCAAATTCAGATTGGATACTAGACTCTGCTACTTCTCATTTAGCACCAGATATTGAACAATTACAACACCCCAAACAATATTATGGTTCTCAACAAGTATCAGTTGCAAATGGTGAATTTCTTCCTATCCATAATACCGGACAAGGTGTTTTGCCTACACCAACCCGTAAGTTACACCTGAATTCATTGCTTCACATACCTCATTTATCCCAAATTCTCATTTCAGTCTATAAACTCATGAAGGATAACAATTGTTTTATTACATTTAATTCTTTTGGTTTTGTGATTAAGGATCTGAAGACCAACAAAGTTCTACTTCAAGGCCCTTCACACCAAGGTCTTTATCACACTAAATTTTCTTTATTGACAAAACCAATTGAAGCTCACACATCAACTGATATTTCCTCTGATATTTGGCATCGTCGGTTGGGCCACCCCTCCCAAGCAATTCAATCCCAGCTGCACCTACCAACACATCATCATCATTGTCCTTCATGTGCAACTGCCAAAATTCATAGATTACCTTTTTCTATTTCTAGTTCCAAAACTTGTATGTCGTTAGATTTAATACATAGTGATGTATGGGGACCTTCCCCAGTTTTATCTATTGATGGATATCAATATTATCTTCTTTTTGTTGATGACTTCTCTCGTTTCATTTGGATATACCTGAGATGAAAATCAAGTGTTTTCCCATTTTCTAAAATTTCAAACATATCTTTGAACGATTTTTGGTAAGCCATAAAATTCTGATGTGAGGCGAATATATCTCCACTAATTTCAAACAACATCTACAAAAATCGGCATTATTCATCAATTCGATTCCATATACTCCCAATGGAATTCAACGAAAACATCATCACCTTATCGAGACAATTCGCACTCTTTTATTCCAAGCTCAACTTCCATATCAATTTTGGATTCATGCACTTCATACATCAGTATACCTCATTAACCGACTTCCTTCCTCAACTACTCAACATAAATCTCTTTTTCAACTTCTATTCAATAAAAACCCGCAATACAAACACCTTCACGTTTTTGGATGCTTATGTTATCCTCTACTACCTAGCTTCTCACGCCATAAATTCCAACCCAAATCTGCTTCATGCATTTTCTTAGGATACTCCAGCAATCATAAAGCATATAAATGTTATAATCTCCAAACCAAAACCATCCACATCTCTAGACATGTTCTTTTTCATGAACAGACTTTTCCATATACTATCTCATCTTCTGGACTTACCTCAACCACAACCATCCTATATCCCTCCTTCTCTTCTTGTTCCTATTTCAAACAACATTTCATCCTCCTCCACCCTACCTACACAACCTTCTTCTGTTTCCCCTAATATTATTTTAAATCCTTCTCATCACTGTTCTCCTACTCCTCCCAAGTCCTCTAACATAACCTCTCATGAACCTGTGATTTCCAATCAAATTCACCGCACACATCCTATGGTCACTCGTCTCCAAACAGGAAATCTAAAGCCAAAACACATCACCAGCATGCTATCTTCTGTTCAATCAACAGATCCACCCTCTTATAAAGAAGCAGCCAAATACTCTGAATGGAGGCAAGCTATGAAAACTGAATTTGATGCCCTTCTAGCCCAACATACCTGGACACTTGTTCCTAGACCAGCATCTCAAATAATTTTAGGTTGCAAATGGCTTTACAAAACAAAATACAATGCTAATGGTACTATTGCTCGACATAAGGCACGGCTTGTAGCTCAAGGTCATAAACAGGAATATGGCTTAAATTACTTTGACACCTTCCCTAGTGGCAAAACTTCCTACTGCATGTTTATTCGTTGCAAACTTCTTTTCAATGGAACATACTACAACTTGATGTTTCTAATGCATTCTTACATGGAACATTATGATGTACGGTCTACATGTCACAACCATCGGTTTTGAGATCCAACTTATCGATCATGTTTGTTTACTCAAAAGTCCATCTATGGGCTTAAACAATCATCAAGACAATGGTTTTCTACATTCACTTCTCATTTACAAGAATTGGGTTTTTGTCTAGTTCAGATCCTTCTCTATTTTTTCTAAAAAAAAATCAAATCTTCATTCTAATATATGTTGATGACATACTTATCACTGGAAACAATGACAGTGCAATACATCACCTCCTTAATGAGTTACATAATCATTTTCAACTCCGGAACCTGGGCAAACTTCACTATTTCCCCATAAGCCGATTCTACATCAGAAAGCTGGAATGCTTCAATCCAAACATGGCAACTCCTCTCCATGAAATATCGGTTAACCACTACTACAACATTATCTTAGATTCTGCATATTTGTCCTCATTGGATCTTGCAATATCTCTCTATGCGTGACGACATAGCATTTTCTAAAATAAATTATCTCAATGCAGTCTACTATATCATTATCAACTCCTCAAATGCCTGCGCTATATCAAAGGAACTCTCTCATATGGTTTACCAATATTCCCAGGACCATTGATTTTAAAGTACGTCGATTGGCTAGCGATCTACTCGATGGCGTTCTGGCAGGTATTGTGTTTTCCTTGGTCATACTCGGTTTTGCAAGTTAAGAAAACAATGGCTGTTGTTCTTCCACGAGGCCAAATTAGTGCTTTGGCTTCTCTTGCTTTCTATCTTTTAGTTACGGCGTCTCAAGAATTTGGCTTAGACATCTCTCCATCCCGTTATATTGTGACAACACTTACGCTCTCTCTTTAGCGATCCAATCATGCTCGAACAAAGCACATTGAAATAGATTTTCATTTCATTGAGAATATATCAAAAATAAAATAATTTGATATCTCCCTCAGACCAACCAACATATATTTACAAAACCTCTTTTCGATTTCCAGTTCTTGAACTTAAAAGTCTTGTCATCTAGTGTCATGAGGGGATGATAATCGATATACAAGAAACTTGATATCTGCATATAAATGCTCAACCATTCCTATGTCCTTATCATAAGATTTACATTATTATCATAATAGAAATCTATTCTTATCATGCAAGTTCTTATCATAGATTTCTGTTATTATCATGAAATATGTTCTTATCATAACCTTGTAACAAACTTTCCTTACCTCTATATAGACACTATGCTAGGCAAGGATGATGGAATGTAATATTAAATGAAAATATACTTGCATTCTAGAGAGTTTTTCCTTTTAGCTCCTTTTTGGTATGTATCTCTTCAATGTTTTCTTTACTATGAAAAAAGGAATAGTGGACTTGGATTCTCTTACACCTATCTTAAGCATATGAGAGTCATTACTCCACCAAGAAAGGATGCCACTTGGGTTCTCTTACACCCAACTTAGTTGTACTAGTCGAGATAGGATGCCTCTTGGGTTCTCTTACACCTAACCTAGTAGCACTGGAGGATCGTTTATGGTTCGTGTTAGTGTTGTGAAGGGATAGAATGCCGCTTGGGTTCTCTTATACCTACCTTAAACATATCGCACAAATTCATAAGAAAAAGATGTTTTTGACACATAAGAGATGGAATTTGATATGAAAAGAAGTTTTATTGATGATTATTTTCAAACAAGATTCTATGGATAATATTTCTTTAGGTAGAGCCCATTGATTGGAAGCATAGGGCGCTCTCCCTTACAATTTATGAGTTGATAGGATCCTCCTTGGTAGGCCCTCTCTATGACAAAATGGCCTTCCCAAGTGGGTTCAAACTTGCCTCCCATCTTTCGACGGGCAATTGGTCTCTTTAGAACTAAAATAAGCTCTCCTACTTGAAAAGCTCTAGGACGGACCAACTTATTGTGAGCTTGAATCATTTTGGCTTTGTACAACTCAAGGTTTTGGCATGCCCAGAGGCATCTCTCCTCCAAACCTTTGAGCTCTTCCAACTACAACATGACATTCTAGTCTATAGTAATCTTGCTACCCACAACTATCCTTAGTGATGGGAGTTGGACTTCTAATGGTAGAACACTTCGGACCCATATACTAAGAAAAATGGGGTAGATTGAGTTGGAGTTCTGTATGTGGTGTAGTAGGCCCACAAGGCTTCAACCAACTGCTCATGCCACTGTCTTTTATTGTCATCGAGTGTCTTCTTTAGTATTTGGATGAGAGTTTTATTGAATACTTCTGCTAGATCGTTTGCCCTCAGATAGTAGATAGTGGAGTATCTCCAATCTATATGTCTCTCAAAGCTATTGATTTTGGTGCTCTTGAATGTAGTACCATTATCGATATAATTCGAGGCACCCAAACCTATATATATGGTTCCTAAAAACTAGAGTACATCTTTGAGTATGACCTCTCTAAGTGGGAATGCCTCACCCACTTAGAAAAGTAGTTGGTGGTAGAATGAACCGGTGACCCTTGGAAGAAGGAGGATCAATCGGACCCACTATGTTAGTGCCCCAACCATCAAATGGCCATGAGGCCAAAGTAGGATGTAGAATGTTGGGTGGCTGATGCAGGACCACCTTGTGCACCTAACATTGGTGGAACTTCCTAGCTACATCCATGCAGTTTATAATCATCGCAGGCTAGTAGTATCCTAGTCTTTTGATCTTGGTTTTCATCTTCAGACCAGATTGGTGAGATCCGCATAAACCTGAGTGTATCTTGGTCATGATCTTATGGTTTTCATGTTTAGTTAAACAATGTAACCACATATGATCGAAAGACCACCGATATAAGGTGCCATCCATGAGAGCGTAGGAGAGAGCTCTCTATTTCACCTGATGAACTAATGACTTCTCTTGTGGTAGTTTACCTATGTTTAGGTAATCCATGAATGGTTGCCTCCAATCTGATTCATCATCCTTTTTGGAAATGTCAACCTCCCTTTCAAGAGAGAGTCTGACGATGAGTTCAACATCAATAAGGGATAAGACTTGTCTATTTTGAACCTTTATTAAAATAGACTCATTTTCTAGGCATGCCAACTCCTTGGCGAGCTTGGCCAATGCATCTGCTATAGCATTATCTCCTTGAGGAATCTAGTAGATGGTAACCTCTGGGATCTGGGCCAACAACTCCATGGTGTACTTGTGGTAATAATGGAGCTTAGGCTTTAGAACTTTGTAGGACCAAGCAATTTGGTTGATGATCGGAGAATCCAAAGATGTTGATTTGGACTCATAATGTAATGACTAACTCAGGACATTGAGCCTTCATATTGACTTCATTGTTGGTGCATGGATTGGACAGATGATATGAGAATCTCATTACATCACAGTCCAGAGTTAGGAGATCTATTCTTGCTCCTGCCCTCCTTGGAAGAGTATATTGTGATTCTTCTCCTCATTGAAAGGAAGCTGCACCATTGAAATACATCTCCCAATGATGAATGTTAGTGTCTCCTAAGTTCATGATTTGTTCATCGAGGAGGTCATCACTAAGCAGGGAATCAGCAGGAAGTCGGTGTGCTGCTAAGAAATCCGCTAGTGCTTATCCTTTTACAACATAGAAGGGTATGAACATGATGTTGAGCTGTGATAAAATCATAAATCATCGTGCCAACCATCTAGATAACATTGGGTGTGTCATGAGATATTATAGTGGATTGATTCTAGAGATCAGATTTACCTTATGAGAAAGCATGTAATGTCGTAGCTTTGGGGATGTAAAGATTAAAGCTAGGCATTGCTTCTCAATAGGTGGGTAGTTTGACTTAGTAGGGATCAGACGATGACTGAAGTAGTAGAGCATTTTCTTTCCCCTCGTCATTGGTTTGGGCCAACAAAGCATCGAGGGAGTCATCTAATACAGTGGTGTAGAGGATCAATGGCTTGCCTGGGATAGGGGCTGCTAGAACTGGCGGTGTCATCAAGTTATGCTTGATGTCTTCAAAGTCATGCTGGCACTTATCATCCCACTTGTACTTGGCATCTTTTTTGACAAGTACTGAGAATGGCTGGCATCTTCCTGATAAGTTGGATATGAAGCATCTTAGATATGCCAACCGCCCTTGAAATGATTTGAGTTGAGTTAGACTTTTAGGGGGTGGCATTTCTAAGATAGTTTTGATCTTCTCCGGGTCGATCTCTATCCCCTAGTGTTGGACAATAAACCCAAGGAATTTCCCTGAAGCTACTCCGAATGCACACTTTAGGGGATTCATTTTGAGGTTAAATTATCTTAACCATTCAAAAACTACTCTCAAGTCAAAGAGAAGGTCTTCCTTTTCTTTGCTTTTGACTACCAAATCATCAACATAGCATTCAACTTGATGATGAATGAGTTTGTTGAAAATCTGAGTCATGGCCCGCTGGTATGTAGCACCGGCATTTTTAAGGCCGAAAGGCATGACCTTATAACAATATATTTCGATTGGGGTTCAAAAAGCATTGTTTCTTTCATCCTCGGGGGCCATCTTGATTTGGTTGTAGCTAGATGACCCATCCATAAAGGAGAATACTGCATGGGATGAGGCAATGTCCACCATCAATTAGTATAGGAAGTGGAAATTCATATTTAGGACATGCCTTGTTCAAATCCCTAAAATCGACGCATATGCAAATTTGTCCATTCTTTTTCTTAACTGGGATGACATTGGCTAACCAGGTAGGATATTTTTCTTCCCTGATAAAGCCGGCATCAATTAGTTTCTTGATTTCAGAAGTGAGCTGTTGTTTAATTTCTAATCGCATGCGTCTTGGAGCTTGCTTGTGGACTGCTACGTTAGGAGATAAACCGGGCATTTCTTCATAACTCCATCTTGGCTTCCATAAAATTAATAGCTAACTAAGTCATTGGTTTCTTCTTCATTTAGGCGATGTACGTCGGTGTGGATCTTCTTTTGTTCCTAAGTTGATTTCCTTGAGTTCGTCAATGGTTGATCTAATTTTTTCTTCAAACTCTAGTGGTGCAACTTTGACTTCAGGCTCATTTGGGTCATTTGAAGTCTCTAAACATGCCTCCTCATAAGAGTTAGCATGATTTGAGAGGAACCTCAGAAATGAGTGGTGATGGCAAAGCGGTTATTTGTTTGTTGACCCTTATGAATCTAGTCGATCTTGATTGAGAGTATGCTTTGGTTGTCCCATAGTTTTTAAAGTAGTTCAACTGTGTTTAGACCAAGTATGTGGGATTAATCTTTGCTAAGTTAATAACAAGGTGAATACCAATCAAAAGATTGTATTAAAATCTTTATATGAATCATCCTCAAGTTCTACATCGACTTCTTGACTTGAGGATGATGCTCAAAAAACTCTTGACTCATCTATGGATGACTTGGGGCTCTCCTTAACTACCTTTGACTTTTCTGAAAAGTGAGGTTAGAGCTAAAGTTTCCAACTGTTGCATGACTGTTCTACATAATGATTTAGATACATTCATGATTTTCTTGGAGGCCTGGTCTTCACCCACTGCGGATCGTCACCTAAGGGACCAGAGAGGTTGGTGGCTATGCACATGAGACTCATCCCGGATTATAAGTCTATGTGGATAGCGGGGTACTCTTGAGTGGAACATATCCTCATTAGTTGGCCACCAGGAGGTCTTCCACCTCTAGACGCCTAAATTTGCATCTTCCTCTACCTGGTGGAGGTCGAGTCATCCTACTCATGCATTCATAAGGAGGAACAAACTGTGGGTGGATTCTAACATCTAGTTCTACCTCTTCCTTAGTGCCTGATTCTTGCTTACTTGTGCTTTCTTTTTCTTTTCCTTTTTCCTTTTCTTTTTCTTTTTCAATTTATTTTTAATTTTCTATTTCTTTTTATTTTGATTTTGAATTTTCACCAAGTTCACGAGAATAGACTTTTTGGTTTGGAGGAAGATAGTAGGCCACGTCTTCATAAATCTTGACATCTCTAATTGAGAATGGCTTCAAGTCTCCTTTGATATACTCGATTCCACCTCTTCTAAATTTGATGCAGTGAAGAAGATGGGATGTTGTTGCATGTATCCAAGGCCTCTTGAGCAAGTAGTGAAAGATGTATCTGAATCTATTATGTAGAAATTGGCTTCTATCTTTCATTCATTTATCTCTAGTGGTAACACTATGGAGCCTAAAGCCCTCTCTCTTATTCATTGAGTCCTCTCAACATCATCTGATCTCCTCGAAATTCAGAGATATTGATCCTCAAGTTGGCAAGGGTTTTTTAGACTCATAATATTCACTAATGCACCTTGATGAACTAACACCCTGGTGAGTCTGAATCTACCCATATCAACTATGATGTAGAGGGGACGGTTATGCTTCATTGTCCCTAAAAAAATGTCTTCATCGGTGAATGTAACTCCCAGGGCTTCTCTTGAAAAACATGCCTCTTCTCCAACAGTGGTCAGCTGAGCTAAGCATATTCCTGGATCAAGAAGGGCCTTGATCAATGACTCCCTCATCTCTTTGGATAAGACAATGACATCATATATGCTTAGTTTAGCTGGCAACTTTCTTAGGTGAGCGAGGACATTGTAGTCAACTTTGGGTTGGTCCTCCACAAGCATATCCATAGGTGGAGCATCATGTGGAGGGGCTTCTTGATTGTTAGAACCAATGACTTGTTTACCCTTATCATGAGGTGCTACCCTAGGAGGTAGAACTTTGCCACTATAAAGGTTGACTTCGGTGACTTCATGAGATGGTTTAATGGAAAGTTCTACTGCTCATAAGATTCACCTACAGCTTCTCCTATAGGATCATCAGAGTCATATGACTCAAAGTCTATCTCAATGAGTGTACCCGAGTGATTTAGAAATGGGAAATCCATTTCAAAATTAGAAAGGAGTAGATCAAAATTGTTATAATTATTAGTACTTGGAGCACTTTCTACAGGAATAAAATCATCAAGATCATCAAAAGTAGAGAGAATGTAAGCAGAATCAGTCTTCTTATTCATTAATTTCTTAGATTTTGATGAATGTACAAAGTAGAAATCAAGTAAAGTAAGCGGAGCGAGGGATTTGGTACCCCCCTCCCTGATAGTATGATTGAGAAGAAAAGAACTATGGAGTAGCGTGGTAGGAGTTGAACTTCGATTGGTTTAATATACTATCCGCAAGTGAAGATTTCCTTCTTGCTTACCTCTCTCAAGTTGTCCTTAGCAACTTATAAACCTTCCTTAGAGTTGGAGGTTTGAGCTACTTCAGGCGCCTGCACAGGTAATTTTTTTATTTTAGAAATTATTTTCATGGAGATTTAGGATAGAGAGATATCCCAACATTTCTCTATCTTGAGAAGATTGCGTGTATCCCCGAGGATTACTCTAACAGAACCAGAGGGTTGTTCTAATAGGTATTCCTTAGGGATAACAATGGCACCAAACTTGTAGCTATGCTTAAGCCAATCCTTAAAGGTAAAGCAATCTTCCAAGATATGTCACAACATCATGGTAGGGATAATAGTTTGGATCATGACTCTTGCCCACATCCTCCAGCCTCTTAGGCTCTGATAACTGAAAATCAGGCTTCTTCAAGAGGTTCTTGAAAATCTTCCTGATTACCTCCCTTTTAAATGAATAAGGTTTATTCATTTTGTCGGCAAAAGTAGGTAAGTGATAGTTACCCAATGGTGAATAAGAATGCTTGATGGGCGGGGGATACTTTGTAGCGGTGGCGGAGGCATTGTGGCTTGGCGGGTGGCGATATGATGAGGAGGTGGTGGCAAGGAGGTGGTAGAGGAGGTTGCTAAGCTTGAGGTCTATGAAACCCACAGCTGATGCTTCCCCTTATCAACCACTCTGACTGCCTCTGGCTTTTTCTTAAATTCCTTCTGCGGTCTTGGCTTGGTTGTCTGATCTTAGAAAGGTAACTATTTGGCCTTTCCTTGTAGACTAGCTGCCTTGTTGATTAATTTCTCAAATATCTTAATGATGAATCCTTTAAGAATGAAGGCGATCGGACCATGAATATTCTTGAGCAGAATTTCAATGGAATGCTATTCAGATAGTTATGGTTTGCATTCCATACTTAAATTGTGCCATCTAAGAATATAATCAATAAGGGACTCACCGAGGTGTTGTTGAGCTACAATGAGTTTGCCCATAGTTACCCTTTGTTGAGCTCCAAGCAAATATCTTAATAAAGAGCTACTCCAACTAAGAAAATATCTTCACTGAACCATTGGGTAGTTCAATGTACCAATTGAATGCAATGCCTATCAAGCTACTGATAAAAAGGTGAAATAAGAGTGCATCTTTACCAGCGTTGCAACATCCCTCTATGTGCTATGTCTGGGGTTCCCACTGCCATAAAAAATTTTGAAGGATGGAGGCACAAAGCCCTTAAGGTATTGGACACGATCAAATTCCTCTGGGTAGAGTCTATCCTTTGGAATAGATGAGCCACCTTAGGCTTGGGCCAATGCATCCCTCATTTGTTGCTCCGCCATATGTTTGTTGTCTTTTTCATGCATGGAGGTGCTATCCACCACCTTCATATGCAGGCTACCACTATCTCCCTCTGTAGAAATGCATCTAAGATGATCTAAAGTGTTTGCCAACTCTACTCTATCGGCCACTATGGTAGAAGGCTATGAAACAGGAGTTGAATTCTATAATGTTGACACTACTACCATCAACTCTTTGATCTTCTTCCCCATTTGATCAATATGATCATCCTTCTATTTAAGTTGGTGGAGGAGGTGCTGAGTTGAATGGATGGTGTCATCCTCTTTAACTATAATACATTTTTGACTATGTTGATCCCACTGAACTCCTAGTATCGACCATGTGAACCTCGGTCGAGTCCTCAAGGAGATCATCCTCGTCAGGATGACCTTTCCCTCTCATCACAATCGATGGGTCACTCTTTAAGCTCCTCTTCTCAAAATCGCTAGAATCTCATCCATGGGTGGTCTTGTACAAATACATGCTTGGGTGGAGGGCTATGCTTGCTAACAAAGATGCATTTAACACTGCCTATCACTGGAGTGCTGGCTCTAGGAGGGTCATGGCTGCTGGAGGAAGCATGCTCGTGACTGCTCATGGGTTGAGTAGTGTCCATAGAGAGATCCAGTGCCATGGGGACTGCAGAACTATCCCCTTCCCTTTCTGCTGCTGCTACCATCATTGGCTCTGATATTGGTGGTGGTGGTACGACTATGACATTGTGGGGTCACCACTCCTTCTTCACCAAGATTGAAGAAGGAGGTCGAGTGGGTGAACTCGTCCTCACCTCAGTCGATGAAGTAGATGAAGTGGGATCCTTTGGCCATAGTCGGATCACCAAGGGGGATTTCTTCTCCCCAGATACTGTCTTCTGTGCCTTTGTAGTCACGGTGGATGGTGGAACTTGGACTAGCGATGGTAGGCGAGGAGTGGATTGGTGTGGTGGAGACAACACCATCTTTACTCTCATTGGGGCTTTCCCTCATGGTGGTAGTACACATATCTATCATCTATGGTCATGTCATGATGACGGAAAATCAATTAGAGCGGAGGCCACCGACTGTTTGGCAAACCTCCATCACTCTCTGCACCCTGACTAAATTGCTACCTGGGCCTCTGATGCTCTATCACTACGAATGGGACTGGTAACACTCCTAGGGATGACAGACCTCAAGTAGAACAATGTACCAAACTTTGAACTTCTGTGGACCTTGACTACCTATCATAATATCATATGCAGATCGACATAAGATTTCCTTCTGTCCCTGGCTGGAGCCTTGTGGTATGTAGAAGGTGGAGGCAATGCAGCTATCCTTTGATAGTCCTCCTCTCTATCTGATGTTGAGAGAGAGTGGAACTGGTTGCTAGTCAGCAACGGGGAAACCTCATCGGTTGTGGTGTTGCTTGATCTTGTGGCTCCTGTTACATCACTATGTGCAATGTCGTGTATGGCTCAGTAAGGTAGTGTGGGAGCTAGATCCTACCTCGAAGGTAGGGAGGCTATCTCTAAAGCTAGGATATCCTTCCTCTTAGAGGGGACCATCGAGGAGGTGTTAGCATGCACCTGAGTGGCAGTGGGAACAAGCGACTGGTCTGAGGGCGACCGAACCTCAATTGCCTTCCTCTTGATAGGATGTAGAAGGTAGGTCGATTGGATGGCGGTTTCAACCCACGACCACTTCATTTAATAGTAGTGGTCATCCCCTCCCAAGTGATCGGACTCCTCAAACCCATAGATGGGTGGAGTCGGTCGAGGGAGGCTGGCCATCAGGGCCAAATCCATCCCACACAAAAGTGAACACAAACTTAGAAGCCATGTGTGGCGCAAAGACGCACTATACCAAGTATATGCGCATTTGTTGAAACATAGCTTGTATCAGATTCCTGTCTTGATATTTGTCCCACATAAGTAACAAAAGTTCAAAGTTTTTAACCCATACTCAACAATTTAATTATGTTAAGTGTGGTTCATTAGAGAGATTTAGATATTTTAGAGGAGAGTCTTTTGTCATTTGATTTTTTATTTTAGAACCCATACTCAACCAATTTAGGTAGGTTGGGTGGGGTTCAAAAATTTGAGGAGAGATTTTTTATTTTTTGAGATTATTTGCATTTTATGTTTCTTGTTTGAATATATGGATAGTTTGAAAGACCTCTACTTAGCAAATTTGGGTATGCTAAGAAGAGGTTGTGATTATGTGTTTGAAATATTTTTACTTTTCAAGGTTCAATTTATGTGATATTTTGATTTGAAAATGGAGCTCCCCACTTAAGAAATTTGGTATGTTAAGTAGAGGCCACATGTGTTTGATTTGTGAGATTTGTCTTTTCTTTGAAGATGGGAGTCCCACTTAACAAATTTGGTATGTTAAGTGAAAGCCCCAAATGTGTTTGAGATATGTTTATTTTCTTTGAAAGAGACTCTCACTTAACAAATTTATGTTAGTGAAAGCTCAAATTTGGTTGATATGAAAAATTGGATCCTTATTTAACAAATTTGGTATGTTAAAATAGGGATCAAATGTGTGTTGAAAAGAGACCCTCACTTAACAAATTTGGTATGTTAAGTGAAAGTCAAATGTGTTTATATATTTTGAAAATGAAACTCACTTAACAAATTTGGTGTATTAAGTGAAAGTCAAATATGATTTTGAAAATGAAACTCTCACTTAACAAATTTGGTATGTTAAGTGAAAGTCAAATGTGTTTATGATTTTTACTCAACAATTTGATGTGATGATAAACCAAACAATGCTTTGAAGATGAAAACTACTTAACAAATTTGGTATGTTAAGTGAGAAATGTTTTGATTTGAAAAAATGAAACTCTCTTAACAAATAAATTTGTTAAGTGAAAGTCAATATGTTTTGAAATGAGACTCTCACTTAAAATTTGGGAATGTTAAATGAAAGTCAAATTTATGATTTTGAAAATGAGACACTTAACAAATTGGAATGTTAAGTGAAGATCAAATTTTATGTTTTGAAAATGACTCCATAACAAATTGAAATGTTAAGTGAAGATCAAATTTTTTGTTTGAAAATGAGACCTCACTTAATAAATTGAAATGTTAGTGAAGTTCAAATTTTTTGTGTTTTGAAAATGAGACTTCACTTAAAACAAATGTTAAGTGAAGATCAAATTTTGTGTTTTTGAAAATGAGACCCTCACTTAGAAAATTGGTATGTAAGTGAAGATATTCATGTTTTGAAGAACTTAATAAATTTGATGTTAAGTGAGTCAAATTTTATGTTTTTTAAATAGAGATCTTGACTTAACAAATTGAAATTGTTAAGTGAAGGTCAAATTTTTTATGTGATTAAATAGAGATCATCCTTAAAATTTGGATATGTTAAATTGAATCAACATGGCATGATTTGCTTTTGAAAACAACATGTAGCATTTTTTTTGATTTTGTGATTTTTCTTGAGTTTTTGAAAGTGCTTTTGAAAGTGTCATTTTTTGTAGAAAGGTTATTTTATTTATTTTAATGAACCTTGCCTCACCAAGCTAGTGGTGAGAGGTTCTAAATTTATCTCCTTTGATTGATAATTATGTTTTCACTATTGGGGAACCGAGGTTTAAGACCTAGAGTGAGTCTAAAACCTAAAGGATGTTGGCTAACTTTGCTTAAGAATGAAATAATTTAAGTGCCAATGGAAAGAAGATAGTCTGGACTCATATAATATAAGTCCACTATCGATTCTTGGAGACAATAATTCTACTAGAGATGGAGAGAGGAACCATCCCAGTGGGTTGAAAAAAATCTATGGTGTTTTTATTTTTTTTTTGTGTGAGGGACACGATCTTATGTACTCATTATGGTGATCATGCATGACATTAAGGAATAATGTACTATCTTGAAGATGAAGTCACTATAATGGACTGTACTATTACCACAAATATGATGGGTCTGTTTATGAGGATGTGGGACACCACAGATCTTATACTTTGAAGTGATCAATTGACATTGAATGATGTACAATCTCAAAGATAGAAATCACCACCCACTAATGGACTAATCAAATAAGGACTCAAGGCATGATGGGTTTTGAATATACCACAAATCTTTCCCTACTTTACATGGAAAAGAAGTAAGCATGGTTTATTTTAAGCGGGTTTGTTAAGTTCCTATGGAGGCAAAATAGTTAATTACATCTAAGGAATGAAATTCCTTAAGAATACTCTTGATTAAAGTAGTAATTAGGTCTCCAAAGATTTCAAGGTTAAGACTATCAAAGGATTGGCTATTTTAGAAAATCAAATGGGATAGATCAAGAGAAGACTTATTTTTGGAATCCAAAGGGAGAAAGTAAGAAATGCTCATATACTAGGAAGCCTAGTGAGCATTTCAATCTACCTATAATTGGGCTTTATATTTTGAAATTGAAGAGAGTTAATTATTTGAGTTGACATTTTATTAGATTGCTAGACTTATAATTCCACAACATAAGATTGTGGAAATGCTAGAGGTGAGGATTTATGCTTGTAGCCAAAAAAAATACCTCGATCTAAATAGGGAGCTTGGTGAGGGCAAGCATGACCTAAATCTAAGGAAAATGGGTATATGGTTTACCTCCACAAGAGAGAATAAACCACTTTGGACTTATTGCATGGAGTGGCGACTAACTCCTCCTGCTTTAAATCCATGTAGGCAAGTCTTATGCTTTGCAAGATGGCTAGGTTGTTGTTTATTTAGAGAGGAAACTAAGTCCTTAAACTCACTCCCTAAGAGACTAGAATGAGTGGTATGAAATCATGACTTAATCTAATGCAAATTTTATCAAATTTATTTGATTCTTTTGGACTCTTTATTTTGACATAGGTATGGGATTTTGTATGCCTAAATGCATGAGAACTTGATTATGGGCCAAATCAAGAGAAAGGGGTGTTCTTCCAAAGGCTCTCAAGGTTAAGCCTTCATTCTCTGGCACATATGGAAGCCCCCTCTTAACAAGAGTGGAAGAATATGACATGCATGATATTATATTCATTCATCCGACTAAGGGGTTGCTAAAATTTTATTATCTTGATTTAATTCTAGGCTTTTATGTGAGGTTATGAGTTATTAATTGGGTAAAATTAATTTTATCTAAGATCTACGCATCAGACACATTCAAGCATTAATCATAAAGAAACTATGAAAAGCATGTTGTTTTAGTGCACAATCTAAACACAACATCAAACAATTTTATAGACTATCGTAAAAGAATAAAAGGCCGTGCGGTCATGTTCTACCGTACACCCCAAAAAGAGAAAAAAATGGTAGTTGAGCTCTACCCTTATATAGCCCAGATTACAAAAATAATACATATTATGGGGGTCTTCTTTTCTTCATTCCTTCCTTCTCTTCCTTTTGATTTGATTTGCTCCAAAGGCATCACAGGGCACCTCAGGGACTAAGCCTTTTGCTCTTGCTCATCTAATCCCCCATAACTAATCCTAATTCTAATGCAAAATTACATTAAAATAAAAAAAAATAAATCTAGCAAAATAAATGTTAGCTAAACACACCATACAACCCAAGTTATATGAATAATTTGGACTTAGCACCCCACACATGGGTAACCAAACCCCTGTCTAACATGGGTTATGCTTAGTAAGTAACAGCAAAAAGCATTTATATTTTTATTACAATGGCCCTTAAGCACAACCTAGATAAAATATGATTAGGCTAATAATCATCAGTCTATGAAACATACACCCTAACATCAGTCTAAAATATTACATCACAAAACAAAATACAACATCATACATACAACCTTAGCACTAGAAGTGGTGACTTAGTATTCTAATGTGTGTGCTTAAGGCTTGTGTGAGACTTTCTTGGGCTTAGTTTTTTAAGTTTGAATTTGTTTAAATTTTACCTTTGGGTGATTTCAATTTAAATGATTTAATGATTTATTTTTTTTCATTTTTATTTCACTTTTATTTGGTTGAAATGATGTTTAGGTTTTCAAGAATGAAGAGCAGAATGAATTCCACTTGTAGATGGAACTCACCATATTCTACATCCTAACTCTTAAAGAATCTAACTAAGGTCCTTAAGTATCTTAATTAACCCATTTGAATTTATGTAATTAATTTGATTTGATTTAGAATTTAGAATTTGAGTTTGTTTAAGTATTTGATTGATTGATTTTGATTTAGATGTTTTGGTTTAATTACATCTTGATAATTCAATATCCTTAATATCTAATGAAGTTTAAGTTTGTTTAAATTCATGTGTTTTTGATTGATTAATTTTAGATTAGATGTATTGGTTTAATTAAATCTTGATAATTCAATATCTTTAATCTCCAATGAAGTTTAAGTTTGTTTAAATTCATGTGTTTTTTTTATTGATTAATTTTAGATTAGATATTTTGGTTTAATTAAATCTTGATAATTCAATATACTTCTAAATTAATATTTAATTCTTTTCTTTTATTATGGTTATGTGACTTAACTTTATGTTTATTTGATTTGATTATGGTTCATTCATTTGTAGCTTGATCATATTAGATTAATTGAGATTTTATTTTGATTTTAATTGGGTTTGATTCTTTGTAATTAGGATTTTATTTTTAATCTCATCCATTTGTAATGTTTATCAAAGTTTGGTTAGTATTTTTGATTTCATACATTGGATAGTTAATTAGTTTATCTTATTTAAGTACGTTGAATGAGATTTGATTTGACTACATATTAAATTCAAGAGAGTATTTGTTTATTTGATTTAATTTTGATTTGATTTGATTTGATTAGCTTTATTGTCTATGGGTTTGCTTAGGTTCAATGTGATTATAATTTTAATTAAGAAGTGTATTTAGGTTAATTATAAAGATTTGTTTAATTTTTAATTTGATTTCATATTTGTTTAGGTTAATGATGTAATTAATGACTTATTTAGGTTTGTTTGGCATTTAATTGCATTTTAATTATGTTAATTTATGTTTTAATTAAGCTTAAGTTTATGATTAATTTGATTACTTAATTAGCTTGTTTAAGAGGGTGATCAATTATTAAATTAAGTAAGATTTGTTTAATTTTTTTTATTTGATTTCATATTTGTTTAGGTTAATGATGTAATTAATGACTTAATGATTTAAGTTTAAATTAAGGATTAATTAGTATTTAATTGTATTTATGTTTGATTAAGCTTAAGTTTAATATGATTAATTTGATTGACTTAATTAGTTTATTTAAGTGTGATTAAATTAATTAGTAGATTAATTAAGTGTTTGATTTGAATTAATTTTAATAATTATAAAGTTAATTTGGTTTATTAAGATGATGGATTAATTTATTAAGTTTGCATTAATTAGGTGTTTATTAATTGATTAGCTTAAGTAATTGGTTTAATTAAAATTGTTTAGTTAATTATTAAATTAAATAGATTTATTTAATTCTTAATGATGTAATTAATGACTTAATGATTTAGGGTTAATTTAGATTTTGATTAGTATTGAATTGCATTTTGATTATATTTGATTAAGCTTAGGTTTAATATGATTAATTTGATTAACTTAATTAGTTTACTTGAGGGGCATGATTAATTATTAAATTTAATTATGGGTTTGATTTAAGCTTAATTTAGGAGTTAGATTTAATCTAATTTAATTAAATTAATTTGATTCATTAAGATGATGGATTAGTTCATTAAGTTTGCATTAGTTAGATGTTTGATTAATTAAGTTTGATTAAGGGTAATTAAATTTTTTTAAATCATTAATCAAAGATTTATTTAATTAATGATTTAATTTCACATGTAGTGATTTTATTTAGTTAAGTGTTTTACTTAAGTTTGATTTGATTAAAGTTATTGTTATTATCATTTGATTAGATTAAGTGATTTAATTATTTATTTTTATTTCAATTAAACTTGATTATTAATAATTATAATTAGGTTTGATTTTCTTCATTTATTATTCATTAGATTTCATTCATGTTTGATTTAGTTATTAGGTTTATGTATTTGGTAATTAATTATCTTATTCCAAATGGATGTGATTTAATCATATGTTAATTAAGTTTACTTTAACTTTATTTGGTTTAATTTGATTAATATCAAATGATTATGTTGAATTGGTTTGTTAATCAATTTGATTTTTTATATTTAATGATTAATTAGTTTTATTTATATTCATTAAGGAGTTTCATATGATTAAGACTCCATGCTTAGTATAGGTTTAGTTATACTAGTTTGACCCATATTAAAGTTTCTTAGATTTGTTAAATTTTAGGTTTGATTTAAGATTTGCCATTTAATTGAGTTTTATTGATTTAAATAGGTTTAATCATATTTAATTTAATTTCTTAAGGATGATATTTTTTTTTGATTTGAGGTTTGATTAATGATTGCTTAAGTGTTATTTCATTTTGATTTTAATTTTGATATTTAAATTATTTTTTATATTTTAATTAATCCTTAATTGATTAAACTTTAATCTTAAGTGTTTGCTTGGGGTTCATTAGGATTTAGAAAATCATATTATTTCCTTAAGAGTCTTATATGTCAATTGAAGTGATTTAAGCCATTTCAAAGATTTTTGTAAATTTTTGAATTTTTATTTGATTTTTTTATTAAAATAGACAATCTAAACTTCAAAATTTAATTTCTCCCAATCTAGAAGTCCTTTTCATTTTAGATTTTTATGGTATGTGTGTTTTAACTTTAGTTTAAATCCTTGAAAATTTCAACTTAATGTCACATATATTTTTTGGTTCAATTAATAAAATTTTATTTTTACTAAAACTCAAATTAAGCTCAAAATACTTAGTCAAATTTGGGGATTTTTGAGTTTTTTTAGATTCCTCTCGAAAAGACAAATCCAATGAGCCCTTGTTGTAATTTTTGGTTAAGTATTTTATTTTTTATGAATTTTTAAAATTTCAAGTGATTATATTAATTTTTTAAATCAAAAAATCGCGTGGTGTTGGCGGAGCAGCGGCAGCGTGATTGGATGCGATGCGTCATCTTCGCACGATGGCGCCATTTAGGCAGAAGATCGATCAGCGGTTTGCGACCCGCATCGATCGATGCGTCGGATGGCGATCATGATATCGAGGGCGATCATCTGCGATTGGCGTCGATGGCGTCGATCATGGTCAAGATCGCGATCATATTCGGATGTAGGCGGATCCAATCTGCGTCCAGAGTGATATCCGGTATGAGCGGTAAAAAATAGCTATTTTTTGGAAAATGAGGGTTTTAAGTGAAAATTTGTCCAAATGGACTCATTTTATGTTGATTCACAGGAAAAAAATTATTTTAATTGGGATGATTTAAAGTAAAAATGCAGATTATCAGGTTGTTTCTAAAATTATGAAAATCACAAAATAAATCCAAAAGTAGGCATTTTGAAGTTACCTCTCATGATTTTTGGTGGTGGTGATGATCGAGCACTGTATGTGAGGAAACTTTGAGAAGATCCTCCCTTCGTAATGTATTTTTTGGTCTTGCCATTTCTCACGAAAAATTTGATGTTTTTTGAGCTCAAGAATGGCTGAAGTGGATGCTTTACTTTGGGAGCTTTGTGAATAGAGGTGGGAGGAAGAGGGGTGAAGCCTCATTTTCAGCTCCTTTTATAATGGCTGAAAATCCACTCTATTTTGAATTTTTTGGCACCAAAGTATTATCATCTTGCTTGGGGTGGTTGGGATGAATGATGGATTGATTGGAGACTTTGGATTTTTTATTTAAAGTTCTCTCTTGCTGCCATATGATCAGCTTTATTCAACGTAAATGTTGGAGAGGAGTTAAGTGCATGTGATGGGGGAGAATTAAATGAGGTTGTGGAATCCTATGTGGGGGAGGATCCATGAGGGATTTAATTGGGTTGGGTTGATTTTGGCTGATCCCAAATGGGTTTGGGTGAGTTTGATTAGCTAATGGGTCATGGGTTTCAAGGATTTGGCAATTTGGTCATATGGGTCATATTGGTCATATTGGGTTAGGTTGACCAATTGGTTAAATTGTCAAACCAAGGATTAGTTCAAATGATAATTTGAAGAGTTTTGGTATTTGATTTAATTTGGCTTAGAATTGATTTGGCTCATTTGGAATCAAATGGGTCAAATGGGTCAAATTGACCAATTTGACCAAAAAGAAATTGGGTTATGGTTGATTCATGTTCAATTAGCTAATTGAAGATGAATGTGGTCTTTAGTTTGAATAAATTTGGATTTAATTTGGTTTAGGCCAAATTGGCTTTAGGCCAATTTGGGCTAATTGCAATTGACCAATTGGTCAAATTAGGCTCAATTATGACTTTGGTCAAGTTCAATAATCAATTTGGAATGAACTTGAGCCATTGGTTATAATCAATTTGGGTTAGATCATGATTTGACCCAATTTGGTCCTTTAGGCCAATTTGGGTCAACTTGGATCAAAGGCCAATTGGGCTTGGTTTGGCTCAATTGGTGCTCAAGTCATATTTAAATATTGATTTTGGGTTGATTCAAATCATTGGTTTCAATCAATTTGATGTATGATGAGTTTTGGCTAGTTTTGGTTCATTTGGGCTAAGGGTTGACTTGGTCAAATGACTAAGTTGACTTGGTTTGACCAATTGATTACAATTGATCATCCTAGGGTAATCAACAATCATGGTGGAAGGTTTTGGTGAGCTTGGTTCAATCTAATTTGGTTTGGATTTGAAGTTAGCTCAAATGGTTCCTTTAGGTCACTTTGGGTAAAGTGGACCTAAGTGGGTCAATTGGTTTGGTTTTGGTTTGATTCAAGTTTAGTTGAACTTATATATGAGCCATGGATTGAAATATAAATTCAACGATAATCAATTTGAGTCTAATAGGTTTTGGCTCATTTGAAATTTTAAGTCAAAAGGGCTAAGTTGGGTTTGACTTGGGTTGACTTGAATTTGGTTTGATGATTGTAGGTTTTATTTATATTTGGATAAATGATTGAATGATATTGATTGAGAAAATCCATTAGTTTTGACTTGATTTGGATATAATTTGGCTAAGTCAAAGAATTGGCTTAAAAGGGCTTAGATTGAGTTTGGATTTGATTTTCGATATATTTTTAGTTATTTGAATTTGGATTTCATTTATATTTGTGAATATAAATGAAGGAATAATTGATTTATAAAGAAATCAGATGAGTTTGATTTGATCTAAAGGGAGTTTTTAAACTTATGAATGTGTTCATATGGCTTAGGAAGGTCTTAATTTGAATTTGATTTTGGGTTTCAATCATTTTGAGTCAAATTTGATAATGGAATTTGAATTTGAATTTGAGATTTGGTTTGAGATTGAATCTGGTTTGATTTGAGAAAGTGTATCTAGATTGGGTTTAGGCAATAGGATAGGTAATTTCCTTAAGCCCTAAAGCATAGCCTACTCTTATGATTAACACTTTCTAAGTCTCTAGGCTTAGGTTAAGTATTCACCTAATCACTAGAAGTGTCCTATGACTAAGTAGTTCTTAGTGTCTAGAAGATTTCTAAGTCTAAGAGGAGGGGTTAGAGCTCACTCCAAAGTGAGGTCAACAAAAGACCTCAATAGGTGTGGTGTAGGACAAGGCACCGCGTATGATATTGGCGGCGATCAACAATCCAAATATTGCAAACAAACAATGGAAGTGATCTATACTAGAGAAGGTAGATAGAATGATCTTAGTGCAATGCAACTCTCTTTATGCCAAGGGCATAAGAGCAAGAGAAAAATCAGGGGTGAGTACATGAACCTTCCTAGGGAAATAGGTTGAGTATCCGATTGGAATATGAATTTAAGTTTGATTTTTGAGTATATGATTTGTTGTTTGGGTGTATCCACTTGGGATAAGGATAATCAATGGGGGTCAAGATTGAATTGGTTTTAATTTAGTTTATTTTAATTGATGTGGAGGCATATCTGCTAGGGATATGTGCTCAAATCTTCTAGGGATTGGGTATGTGAACCTTCCTAGGGAAGCGAGTTAGCTATGAGGGATAAGAACGATTGGATTTTTTGATTTATTTGATTAAACTCCACTAGGGAGGTTGGTTTAATTTATTATGGCTCCAGTAGGAGAAGGGTTTTAGATTGAGGGCATATCCGTTGGGGATGTACACTCGGTTAAATTTATTTGATTTAGATCTAGCTAGGGAGGATTTGATTTTGCTGGAGAGAAATTTGGTTTGTTTGATATGTTTAATTTGACTCCACTAGGGAGGTTGGTTTTTGAATTTATTTTGTTATGGATCTTGTAAGTGTGCAATGGACTACACTAAGAAGGAGCCACGAGGGCCTTGTCCTGTCTTAGATCTATAAGTCCAAAGGGGTAGTCTACCTGCCATAAGGTAGGACTATCCGAACTAAGGGGTTGCCTTTCGGTGTGCAAAGGCTATACTAGGAAGAAGGAATAGTGGACTTAGATCTTCCAAAGGAGGGAAAAGCTACTTGGGTGATCTATTGATGAACAACACAGAACCTACTACTTGAGTGAGTGACTGGGATCTTACCTCAACTCAGAGTAGTCACGATGATTAATTTGATTTATATTGATTTGATTTGATTTAATTTGGTGTGTTATGTTGTGGACCAGTGGCGATGGACGAGAAGGAGCTATGTCTATCTCGATTTACAAATCCAAAGGGTAGTCTACCGACCACAAGGTAGGACTATCATAAGTTGCCTTTAGGTGTGCATATGTCTTAGGAAAAAGCATAGTAGACTTACATCTTCAAAGTAGGGATCGTTGTTGGGGTGATCACGATGTATGATCAATCCTACCTAGGGTGACTATTTGAGTGAATCTTGTGGACTCATGTCGACTCAAGAATAGTCATAATTAATTTAATTTTAGATGGACTCACGATTGTGTGATGGATCTACTAAGAAGGAGCTAATATCAGCCTAGACCTATCTTAGATTTACAAATCCAAAGGGATAGTCAACTAACCGTTAGGTAGAACTAACCAACCTAAGAGGTGCCTTTCAATTTGCAATGGTCAAGTTAGGAAGAAAGCATGGGGACTCTCATCTTCCTAAACAAGGAACCTTGGGGTGATGCGGTCACTTGCAATGTGAGCGACTTAGGGTTGTCTCGTGCAATGATCATCTTTGGAAAGAATGCGTAATAGACTTATATATTTCAAAGCAAAGACGACCACAGGGGTAACTCGTTGGTGGCACAAGTTGAACCCGACTGAGCAACTAAGAGTGACTGGGACTTATCTCGACTCAAAGTAGTCGGCAATTCTATAGGGAGTTTTTTCTTTGACAGCCCTAAAGATAGGATGCCTGCTTGGGAAAGGGGCCATTGGGGGCTTGAATTCCTAATCCATAAGCGAAGATATATTTTGTTTATTTTATATTTGCATGGATCCTGTTGTTTTACGAGGGACCATACTGAGAAGGAGATCATATCAGTCTAGTCCTATCTTAGACTTACTAGACCAAGGAAGAATTTGTGCATCCACTGAATAAATTCTCCAACCACATGAGTGGTTACTAGGAAAGGGGGACTGTCCAATCCAAAAATAATTGGGGTAGTGTCTAAATGGGGTCGCTAAGGATGTGATCCAAATAGGCGTGAGGGATGGGGGGCCATTAAAGGCTTAATCCAACACCACAGAAGATGACATGGCTAGTCACATATCTAATAGGTATTCAATGTCAACTCAAGGAGAGAAAGCTTCGGGGACTCACATCTCCAAGTGGTGTATCCCTTCACAGATACATAACCAACCAACCTAAGGTGCCCGTCAATCTTTGGTAATTAGTCTAGAAATAAGGCGTGTAGGCTTACATCTCTCTAAAGCATAACTGATCACCAGGATAGTCTGTCTTCGGCTCGACAAGGGTCATCCGACCTAGGGTGGCTATTAAACGAGGAGGCCTGTGTAAGGACTAGACCAAAGCTTAAAGTAGTCATGAGGAAAGGAGTTGATGGGGGACTTATCCTAAACCTCAAATATACTACTAGTCAATATGCTAGTCAAGAAGAAAGCGTAGCTTACATCCTTAAATAAAGTCAACATAGGTAGTCAGGCCTACCAAACGACAAAGGTGCTTATTGGTCAATGATCTCAAGAAAAGCATGGGGACTCACATCCAGACAAGTGAACACCGGGTGACACACTAACAAGGTAGCATGTCACCCAGAGCATAATGAGTGAGTGCCACAGTGGGGCTTGCTCCCATGTCAAAATAGCCTGAGATAAAAGATATATCTTTATTTGTGTTGTGAGAGAGGGAATAGGATGCTGCTTGGGTTCTCTTACACCTATCCTAAACACACCGAAGAATGGATGAAATGGCACCGTAGGGGTAATTATGACTCCACCAAGAAAGGATGTCACTTTTTCTTACACCTAACTTAGTTGAACTAGTCGAAATAGGATGCCTCTTGGGTTCTCTTACACCTATCTTAATAGCAGCAGAGGATCATTTTATAGTTTGTGTTTGTGTTATGGAGGGATAGTATGCCTCTTGAGTTCTTATACCTACCCTAAATATATCATGGTGGATTCACAAATAAAAGATATTTCTAACACAGAAGTGATGAAATTTGAGATGAAAAGAAGTTTCATTGATAATTATTTTCAATCAAGATTTATGAATAATATTTCTTTAAGTAGAGCCCATTGATTGGAAACATCAGGCGCTCTCCTTTATAATTTATGAGTTGATATGATCCTCCTTGGTAGGCCTTCTCTATGGCATAAGGGCCTTCCCAAGTGGTTCAAACTTGCCTCTTATCTTTCAATGGGCTACAATTGGCATCCTTAGAACTAAAATAAGCTCTCCTACTTGAAAAGCTCTCGGACGGACCAACTTGTTATGAGCTTGAATCATCTTGGCTTTGTATAACTTGAGGTTATGGCATGCCCGTAGGCGTCTCTCCTCCAAACCTTTGAGCTCTTCCAACCACAACTTGGCATTCTGCTCCATTATGATTTTACTATCCATGACTATCCTTAGTGATGGGAGTTGGACTTCTAATGGTAGAATGGACCCATACACACTAGGAGAAAGGGGATTGAGTTGGAGTTCATATGTGTATAAGCCCATAAGGTTTCAACCAATTGTTCATGCCATTCATTGTTTATTTTCATCTAATATTTTCTTTAGTATTTGAATGAGAGTAAGGCTCACTAACCCATTTTCCATTGGTAGTAGATGGTAGAATATCTCCAATCTATGTTGTGTCTCGAAAGCTGATTTTAGTGCTCTTGAATGCGCATACCATTATCGGATATAATTCATCGAGGCACCATGAATTTATATACATATGGTTCTAAAAAATTGGCACATGAGTTGTGACCTCTATGGGATTGCCTCCCACTTGGAAAAGTAGTAAGCTAGAATGAATCGATGACCTTTGGAAGAAGGAGGATCGATCAACCCATAATGTCAGTACCCCAACACTCAAATGGCCATGAGGCCAATGTAGGATGTAGAATGTTGGGTGGTTGATGTAGGACCACACCGTCGACATTGGCATTCTCCTAGCTACCATGTATGATCATCGAAGGCCAGTAGTATCCTAGTCTCTTGATCTTGGCTTTCATCTTCAGATTGGTGTGCTTCGCATAAACGTGTACCGATCGATCCTATGCTTTGTGTTTGTCCAGACAATGTAACCATATATGATCGAAGGACCACCAGTATAAGGTGCCATCCATGAGAGCATATGAAAGGGCTCTTTGCTTCACCTGGTGTGCTAGTGATTTCTCTTGAGGTAGTTTCCTAGTATGTAGATAATTCACGAATGGTTGTCTCCAATCTAACCCCTCATCCTTTTTGGAAATGGCAACCTCCCCTTCAAGAGAGGATTTCTCGATGAGTTCAAATAAGAGAAATGATTTGTCTATTTTGAACCCTTATTGGAATGGACTCATCTTGGACATGCCAACTCTTTGGCAAGCTTGGCTAATGCGTCTGCTATTGTGTTCTCTCCTCGAGGAATCTTATAGATGTAACCTCTGATTTGGGACCAATAATTTCATGGTATACTTTGGTAATGATGGAGCTTAGGCTTTAGAACTTGTAAGACCCAACGATTTGGTTGATGACTAACTAAGAATCCCCAAAGATGTTGATACCGGATGTATAGTAATGACTAACTCTAGATCAATCGAGCCTCATAGCTTCGCTTATTGGTGCATGGATTGGATGATATGAGAATCTCATCACGTGGTCTAGTTAAGAACTATTCCTACCCGCCTTCCCCGGATAGTAAATTATGGTTTCTTCTCCTCTTGAGAGGAAGCACCATCAAAGTACATCTAGCGAGCACTACCCCTAAGTTCATGATTTGTTCATCGGGGAGATCATTATTAAGTGGAGAATCAGCAGGGAGTGGATGCGTTGCTAAGAAATCCACAAGTGCTTGTCCTTTTATGGCACAGAGGGGTACGAATGTTATGTCAAATTGAGACAAAATCATGAACCAATGCACTAACCGTTTGGATAAGGTCGGCCGTATCATGAGATATTGTAGTTGATTGACTCTAGAGATCAAGTTCACCTTATGAGAAAGCATGTAATATCATAGCTTTTGGGATGCAAAGATTAAAGCTAGGCAATGCTTTTCAATAAGTGAATAGTTTGCCTCAGTAGGGATTAGATGATGACTGAGATAATAGAGAGCATTCTCATTCCCTTCGTCATTGATTTAAGCCAATAAAGCATCATGGGAGTCATCTAATGTAGATAATAGATTTATGATAGGCCGCTAGAATGGCGCATCATTAGATATTACTTGATGTCTTCAAAGCATGCACTTATCATCCCATTGAACTTGGCATCCTTTTGACAAGTGCGAGAATGGTTGGCATCTTCCGATAAGTTGGAAATGAAGCATCTTAGATATGCCAACGCCTTGGAATGACTTGAAGTAGCTTAGGGGTGGCATTTCTAATATCACTTGATCTTTTCTATATTGATTTCAATTCCTCGGTGTCAAACAAACCCAAGGAATTTTCTAAGCTACTCAATGCACACTTGGGTTCATTTTGAGGTTGTATTATCTTAACCATTCAAAAACTACTCTCAAGTCAAAGAGATGATCTTCCTTTTCTTTGCTTTTGACAATGAGATCATCGATGTAGCATTCAACTTGATGATGAATGAGTTCATCAAAGATTCGAGTCATGGCCCACTGGTATGTAGCACCGACATTTTTAAGGCCGAAAGGCATGACCTTATAACAATAGATTTTGATCGGTTCGAAAGGCAACCTCTGATGCCCTCTTAATTTGGTTGTAGCTAGATGACTCATCCATAAAGGAGAATACTGCATGAGATGAGGCGATGTACACCATTTATTCTGGTATAGGAAGTGAAAATTCATCCTTAGGATATGCCTTATTTAGATCCCTAAAATCAACGCATATGCGAATTTGCCATTTTTTTTCTTAACTAGGATGATACTGGCCAACTAGGTAGGATATTTTTCTTTCCTAATAAAGCCAACATTGATTAGTTTCTTAATTTTAGAAGTGACCTGATGTTCAATGTCTAATCGTATGCATCTAGTAGCCTACTTGATAGGGTTAGCATTAGGTTATATTGCTAGTTTGTGGACTGCTATGTCAGGGGATAGACCAGGAATCTCTTCATAACTCCATGCAAAGTAGTCCTTAAACTCAACTAATAGCCTAACTAAGTCATTGGTTTCCTCTTCATTTAACAAGGAACTGTTATATGTCAGACATGGATTGTCTTTGATTCCCAAGTTGATTTCTTTGAGCTCATTGATGGTTGATCCGAATTTTCTTCAACTAAGGTGCATCTCTAACTTCAGCTCATCATCATTAAAGTTTCTAAACATACCTCCTCATAAGAGCATAATGATTGAAGACTAAATGATTTATGATGACTAGCAATGGTTGTATCATCATCGGACCCACCGCGCCAATCCTAGTCCTCTTGATTGAGGATGTCGCTTTGGTTACCCATAGATTTTCAAAGTAATTCTGACCCAAGTATGGGATTAATCCTTTTGCTAAGAACACAAGGCGAGTAAATCAAAAGGTAATTCTATTAAATCTTTATATGAATCATCCTCAAGTTCTACATTAGCTTCCTGACTTGAGGATGATGCTCCCAACAAAAATCTCTTTAGCTTGACATCTGTGGATGACTTGGGGGCCTCCTTAACTACTAAACCTTCAACTTTCTGGGAAGAAAGTGAAGTTAAAGCTAAAGTTCCTAGCTGCTGCTTAATTGTTCTACATAATAGTGATTCAAATACATTCATGCTTGGAGGTCTTCATCATCAAAATGTCACCTTCAAAGGGACCAACTAAGGTTGGTTGGTTGTGCTAACCACATGAGACTCATCTAAACCGACTCTAAGATGTGGGTAGTACTCTATAATATAGCTCCTACTAGTTGGCCAACAACAAGGAGGTCTTCCACCTCTAGAACTCAATTTACCTCTTCCTCTACCGGTGGGGTGAGTCATCCTACCCATGTGTTCATATGGAGAACAAACTGTGGAATGTAACATCTGGCTCTACCTCTTCCTCTGTGTTTGATTCTCGCTCATTTGTATTTTCATTTTCTCTTCCTTTTTTCTTTTTTTTTTCTTTTCCTCTTTTTCTTTTGTTTCTTTTTCTTTTCTTTTTGAACATTCACTAAGCTCACAAGAATAGACTTTTGATTTGGAGGAAGATAGTAGGCTGCATCTTCATAAATCTCGGCCTCTCTAACTGAGGATGGCTTCAAGTCTCCTTTGACACAATACCCGATTCCACCTCTTCTGAATTTGATGCACTGGTGTAAAGAAGATGGAACCGTGTTGTTTGCATGTATCCAAGGCCCACTGAAGCAAGTGAAAGATGTATCTCAATCTATTATGTAGAACTTGGCTTATCTTCCAATCATCTATCTCTAGTGAACACTATGGAGCCTAAAGCCCTCTCGCCTTATTGTTGAATCCTCTCAACATCAATCTCCTGAGTAGATATCGATCCTCAAGTAAAGGGTTTTAGACTCATAATGTTCACGATGCACCTTGATCAACTAATACCTGAGATCCCTGACGCCATGTCCAATGTGATGAGAGGGACGGTTGTGCTCGCTTCTCCCAAAAGGGGATCTTCATATGTGAATGTAAGTCCAAGGGCTTCTCTTGAATAACATGCCTCCTTTCCAATAGTGTTCAACTAAGCTAAGCATATTTCTGGATCAAGAAGAGCTTTGATCAATGACTCCCTCATCTCTTTGGATAAGACAAGGGCATCATATATGCTTAGTTTAGCTGACAACTTTCTTAGGTGAGCGAGGACATTGTAGTCAACTCTGGGCTGATCCTCCACAAGCATATCCATGGGTGGAGCATCTTGTAGAGGGATTTCTTGATCACTAGAACCAATGACTTGTTTACCCTTATCCTGAGGTGGTACCCTAGGAGGTAGAACTTTGCCACTATGGAGGTTGACTTCAACGACTTCATGAGATGATTTAGTGGAAAGTTCTACTTGCTCATCAGATTTACCTATAGCTTCTCCTATGGGATCATCAGAGTCTAATGACTCCAAATCATTCTCAATGGGTGAACTCGAATGATTCAGGAATGGAAAATCCATTTCTAAATCAAAAAAGGATTGATTGAAGACTAGAGTTATCATTATTATTTTGTAGACTTGGAGAGTTTTCGAGAGAAATAAAATCTAGAGTATCAGAAGTGGACAAGATGTAAGTGAAAGCTTTCTTCATTGATTTCTTCTTAGATGGAGGTACATGATATAAATCTAATAAAGTAAGTGGAGGGGGTTTAGTGCCCTTGTCCACTGATACAATGCCCCTAGGAGCTAGTGGAGGAAGAAGTAGCAACAATGGATGGATGGAGTGCTGACTGATGGTGGTGCTACTATGCTATCCCGAAAGTAAGGTGGACTGTCGCCGCCGGGCATCTACCTCCTTCAAGTTATTCTTAGCAACTTGCAAACCTTCCTTAGAGTTAGAGGTTTGAGCTGCTTTAGGCACCTGCAAGGGTAACTTTCTGATCTTAGAGATGATTTTCTTGGAGGTTCGAGATAGGGTGATAACCAACCTTCCTTTATCTTAAGAAGGTCGCTTGTATTCCCAAGGATTACCCTAACAGAACTGAAGGATTGTTCTAGTAAATATTTCTTGGGGATGACAATGACACCCGACTTATAGCTACACTCAAGCCGCCCTTAAAGGTAAAGCAATCTAAGACATGACCCATGGTAGGGGAAAAGTTTGGATCATGACTTGCCCACATCCTCCGCCTCCCAGCTCGGGTAACAAAAAAATCGCTTCTTTAAGAGGTTCTTAAAGATTTTCCTAACTACCTCCCTCTTGAATGAATAAGGCTTATTCAATTTGTCAGCAAGAGTAGGTAAATGGTAGCTATGTGGTGGTGGATAGGAGTACTACCGCGGGTGGGGATACCGGCATGGTGGTGGAGGCCACTATACAAACCGGTGGTGGATATGGCAGGGCAAAGGAGGTGGAGGAGGCTATGAGCTCATTTGGGTCGAACTCTGGTCGCTTCCCTTTGTCAACTACTATGACTACCCCTGCTTTTTTTTCAAATGCCTTCTGTGGTTTGAGATTGGCCGAATGATCTTGGAAAGGTAACTGTTTGACCTGTTCTTGTAGACTAGTTGCCTTGTTGATTAATTTCTCAAATGTCTTAATGGTAAACCCTTTAAGCATTAAGGCGACTGGGCCATGAATATTCTTGAGTGAAATTTCAATGGCATACTGTTCAGACAATTGTGGTTCGCATTTCATACTTAAATTATGTCATCTAAGAATGTAATCAACAAGGGACTCACCGGGGTGTTGTTGAGCTACAACGAGATCGCCCACAGTTAGCCTTTACTGGGCTCCAACAAATCTCTTAATAAAGAGCTGCTCCAACTCAGCAAATTTTTTCACTGAACAATTGGGTAGTTTAGTGTATCAATGAAATGTGATGCTTGTTAAACTACTAACAAAGAGACAGAATAAGAGAGCATCCGCCACCCGATTGCAACATCCCGTCATGTGTGTAACAGGGTTCCCACCGCCATCAAAATTTTGAAGGAGGCACAAAACCCTTAGGATATTGGACACCATCAAATTCCTCCGGTAGGTCTACCCTTTGGAATAGATGAGCCACCTGCATGTACCAATACATCCTTCACTTTCGCCACCAACTGATATCTTTTCTTGCATGGAGGTGCTGTCCACCACCTTCCTATGCAAGCTACCACTATCCCGATTGAGAAGTACTTTTGATCTAGACATGCACTAACTCGATGATCTATCTCTATCGATAAGTAGTACTAGGCTTGGTTTTGAAGTGCATGGAGGCTAACAAGTCTTCCATCTCTCTTCATCCATTAATTTGATCATCCTTGCTTACCCATGAGGTGTTGGGTTGAATGGATGACATCATTTTCCTCAACCATAATACCTTCGACTATCGATCTCTATGAAGGAGCTCCTAGTAACCATGTGAATCCTCAAGGAGATCATCATCTGGATCACCCTTTCCTCCTCATGACCCACTCCCTAGAAGCTCTCTCTTTTCCATAAAGTATTATTCTAGAATCTCTTTTACGGAATGATCTAACTGTGCATATACAAATATGCGCTGCTGACTGGTGGAGGGGCTGTGCTCATTGACAGAGATGCACTTAACACTGCCTATCACTGGAGTGCTAGCTCTGGGAGGGTCATGACTGCTGGAAGAGACATGCTCATGGGTGGAGTAGTGTCCCTAGGGAGATCCACTACCATGGGGACTACAGAACTATCCCCTTCCCCTTCTATGGCTACTGCTGTCACTACCTCTACTAATGATGGTTGTGGTGGTGCGACCATGATGCTGCAGGGTTGCCACTCCTTCTTCACCAAGACTGAAGTAGGAGGTCAAGTAGAGGAACTCACCCTCACCTTAGTGGGAGTATTGGTTCCGTAGAAGGATCACCAATGGGCTTCTTCTCCCGGATGTTATCTTCTATGCCTTTGTAGCATGTAGATGGTGGACTAAACAGTGATGGTGGAGAGGAGTGGATTGGTGTGGTGGAGGCAACACCGCCTTTCTCAGAGCTCTCTCCATGGTGGGTAGTACCCACAGAATCTATCAAGATGATTAACGGCACGACATTAGGAAAGTCCATGAGGGTCAAGGCACCATTGTCCGCATGCACCTCTCTCTACTAGTAATTTGTATACACCCGAGCCTTGGCCCTCTCTCTGATGTCCGCCACACTATGAGGGATGATAAAAATAAATCAAATTAAGCCCCACTCGATCGTCATAAGCTCGCCAAACTCGACGTAACCAATCTAAGGCAGATACCACCTTCTCCTATCACCGATAGAGCCTCAAAATGAACTGTGGGTGGAGGTGAAATTAAGATCCTCCTAATGTCTTCCTCTCCATCGGAACCAGAGAGGGGGTGAAACTTGTTCTCTATGATAAGAGGAGACACTATCCTAGGTAACTCCTCTGCTGCAGACTGGGAAGCTGCCTCTAGTTCCTTAGCTATGCAGTCATGATGCCGCTTTATTTTACAGCACCTATTATGGTGCTGAGTCCTACTAGGAGGGGCAACACAAGAACTAGACCCAACCTCCTGGGGAGACTATCCTCAAGATAGACTTCCCTTGGAAGGAGCCACAAGTGGGTGCTAGCTCGCATCAAGCGTAAAGGGGAACCACCGAGTGCACTAGAACTCAACATGCGGGAACCGCCACAACCTTCCTCCTTCAGTGAGGGAAACTCGAATGATGACATCTCAACTGGATGACCGGCTCCCCGCCATCACCATTGAATGTTGTGAGGGTGGTCCCACAAGTGATCCTACCCCCCTCAAACCTTGCCAAAATGAATGAGGTGGCAAAGTCGTCTCGAGGTCATCCAAGGCCAAATCCATCTAAAAGGAAAAGTAAACACATACTGAAATGCCATGTGTGAACAAGACTACACACCGAAATGTATGTATTTGTAGAAATATAACTTGTATTAGATTTCTGCCTTGATATTTGTTCCACACAAGTAACAGAAGTTTGGAGTTTTGAATCCACACTCAACGATTCAAATGTGTTAAGTGGGGTTCATTGGAGAGATTTGGATATTGAGGAGAGTCTTTGTTATTTGTGATTTAACCCATACTCAACATAGGTAGGTTGGGTGGGGTTCTAAAATTTGAGAGAGATTTTTTTGGAGATATTTGTGTTTTGTGCATCTTGTTTGAAAATATTGATAGTTTGAAAGACCTTACTTAACAAATTTGGGTGCTAAGAAGAGGTTGTGATTGTGTATTTGAAATTTGCTTGTTAAGATTTGATTGTGTGACATTTTTGATTTGAAGATGGGGCTTACTTAACAAATTTGGTATGTTAGTGAGGCCACATGTTTGATTTGCTTGATGATGAGACTTTCACTTAACAAATTTGGTATGCTAAGTGAAAGTCAAATGTGATTGTGAGATGATTTACTTTTCTTTGAAGATGGGAGTTCACTTAACAAATTTGGTATGTTAAGATAGCTCCAAATTTGTTTGAGATATATTTGTTTTCTTTTGAGAATGAGACTCTCACTTAACAAATTTGGTATGTTAAGTGAAAGTCAAGTGTGTTTGAGAAAATTGGATCCTTATTTAACAAATTTGGTATGTTAAAAATAGGATCAAATGTGTTGAAAAGATACCTCACTTAACAAATTTGGTATATTAAGTGAAAGTCAAATGTATTTATGATTTAAAAATGAAACTCTCACTTAACAATTTGGTATGTTAAGTGAAAACAATGTATTTATGATTTTGAAAATGAAACTCTCACTTAACAAATTTGGTATGTTATGAAAGTCAAATGTGTTTATGATTTTGAAGATGAAACTCTCACTTAACAAATTTTATATGTTAAGTGAAAGTTAAATGTTTATAATTTTTTTGAAAATGAAACTCACTTAACAAAGGTATGTTATGAAAGTCAAATGTGTTTATGATTTGAGATGAAACTCACTTAACAAATTTTGTTAAGTGAGAGTCAAATGTGTTTATGATTTTGAAAATGAAACTCTCACTTTAAAAAATTTGGTATGTTAAGTGAAAGTCAAATGTGTTTATGATTTTTAAAAGAAAAACTTACTTAATAAGCTTAGGTAAGTTAAATGGAGTTCAATTTGTTCTTATGATTTTCAAAAAGGGGGTTCTCATTTGATATACTTGGACATGTCAAATGAGATCCCAATGTGTTTTAAGTCCAAGACTTTAGCAAGGAGTTTTATCGACAAATGCAAATAGAATTCAATTTGCTCTAACTTCTCAAGGGAAGGGAACTCCCATTTGACAAATTTGAGTATGCCAAGTGGGGGGTTCAAATATGTCTTGAATTCTCTTTTATGTGTGTATGGTTTATTGCTTTTCAAAAAGAGGGGAAGGTTCAACTCTAACACATGTGAAGTATGCTAAGTGGAATTTCAATTTTATGTTATGATTTAATTCACAAATAGAATCTTCATCCAACAAATTTGAGTGTATGGGATGGGGATAGCTATTTCCAAAGAAAATGTGCTTTTGAAAAACACAATAAAAATGATTGATTTTGATTTTGAAAAGAACCTCCATGTAAAAATCATAGGACTTGTTAAATGATGTTTGGTTATATGTGTTTTGTGTCTTTTTAAAAATTTCTTACAAATTTTTGTGTAAAGATCTCTTATTATATGGATTTTGAAAAAGTGCTTTTGGAAAGACATGTTATTATGTAGAACAGTTCTATTTTCTTATTATTCATGTTCATCGGGATGGTGAAGAGATTCTTAATTTTTGGAATGTTAAGCCTTCATTCCCGCATAGATGGAAGCCCTCTTAATAAGTGGAAGAATATGACATGCATGATATTATACATTCATTCATCCAAGGGGTTGCTAAAAATTTTATTATCTTGATTTAATTCCTAGGCTTTTATGTGAGGTTATGAGTTATTTTAAATTTTAATGAGTTATTAATTGGGTAAAAAATTAATTTTATCTAAGAGCATCCGGCCACACATTCAAGCATCAATCATAAAGAAACTATGAAAAGCATGTTGTTCTACACAATCTAAACACAACATCAAACAATTTTATAGACTATCGTAAAAGAATAAAAAGGCCATGTGGGTTCCACCATACACCAAAAAGAGAAAGAAAATGGGTAGTGAGCTCTACCTTATACATATTACAAAAATAATACATGTTATGGGGTCTTCTTCTTCATTCATTCCTTCTCTTTTGATTTGATTTGCTTGGCATCAAGGCACCCTGGACTAAGCCTTCGGCCACTACTCATCTTAATCTCCATAACACTAATCCTAATTCCTAATGCAAAATTACATTAAAATAGAAAAGTAAATCTAGCTACACCAAAACAAATGTTAGCTAAACACACCATAACCCAAGCAGATATGAATAATTTGGACTTAGCACCCACATACCAAAAGCCCACTCCCTAACTTGGTTACTTAGGCTAAGTAACCGCAGAAAGCATTTATATTTTTATTACAGATCATAAGCACAACCCCCAGAAAATATGATTAGGCTAATATGGCTAACATCCAATCTAGAAACATACACCCTAACATCCGCCTAAAATATTACATCACAAACAAAAAAACACAACATCATACATACAACGCCCTAACTTAGCACTAGAAGTGGTGACTTAGTATTATAGTGTGTGTGCTTAAGGCTTATGTGGCAAGACTTTACTGAGCTTCTTTAGTTTAAGTTTCAATTTGGAGTTTGAATTTGTTTAAATTTTATCTTTGGGTGATTTCAATTTAAATGATTTAACAATTTATTTTTCATTTTTATTTCACTTTTATTTGGTTAAAATGATGTTTAAGTTTTCAAGAATGAAGAGCATAATGAATTCCACTTGTAGATGGAACTCACCCTATTCTACATCCTAACTCCTAAAGAATCTAACTAAGGTCCTTAAGTATCTTAATTAACCCATTTGAATTTGTGTAATTCATTTGATTTGATTTGATTTGATTTAGAATTTAGAGTTTGAGTTTGTTTAAGTATTTGATTGATTGATTTTGATTTAGATATTTTGGTTTAATTACATCTTGATAATTCAATATCCTTATCTAAAAGTTTAAGTTTGTTTAGATTCATGTGTTTTTATTGATTAATTTTATTATATGTTTGGTTTAATTAAATCTTGATAATTCAATATCCTTAATCTAAAGTTTAAGTTTGTTTAAATTCATGTGTTTTTTGATTGATTAATTTTAGATTAGATGTTTTGGTTTAATTAAATCTTGATAATTCAATATCCTTTAAATTAATATTTAATTCTTTCATTATGGTTATGTGACTTAACTTATGTTTATTTGATTTGATTATGGTTCATTTATTTGTAGCTTAATCATATTAGATTAATTAAGATTTTATTTTGATTTTAATTGAGTTTGATTCCTTGTAATTAGGATTTTATTTTTAATCTAATCCATTTGTCATGTTTATGAAAGTTTGGTTTGTATTTTTGATTTCATACAGTGGATAGTTAATTAGTTTATCTTATTTAAGTACGTTGAATGAGATTTGATTTGATTATATATTAAATTGATGAGAGTCTTTCTTTATTTGATTTAATTTTGATTTGATTTGATTTGATCTTTTATTGGTCAATGGGTTTGCTTAGGTTCAATGTGATTATAAGTTTAATTAAGAAGTGTGTTTATGTTATTATAAAAGATTTGTTTAATTTTCAATTTGATTTCATATTTGTTTAGGTTAATGATGTAATTAATGACTTATTTTAGGATTTGATTGACAATTTAATTGCATTTTGATTATGTTCAAATTTATGTTTAATTGGCTTAAGTTTAATATGATTAATTTGATTAACTTAATTAGCTTGTTTAAGAGGTGTGATCAATTATTAAATTAAGTAAAGATTTGTTTAATTTTTTAATTTGATTTCATATTTGTTTAGGTTAATGATGTAATTAATGACTTAATGATTTAAGTTTAAATTAAGAATTGAGTATTTAATTGCATTTTATGTTTGATTAAGTTTAAGTTTAATATGATTAATTTGATTGACTTAATTAGTTTACTTAAGATGTGTGATCAAATTAATTAGAGATTAATTAAGTGTTTGATTTGAATTAATTTTAATGATTTATAAAGTTAATTTGGTTTATTAAGATGATGGATTAATTTATTAAGTTTGCATTAATTGGGTGTTTATTCAATCATTAGCTTAAGGGTAGTTAGTTTAATTAAATGTGTTTAAGTTTATTAAATTAAATAAAGATTTATTTAATTCTTAATGATGTAATTAATGACTTAATGATTTACGTTTAATTTAAGTTTTGATTAATATTTTATTGCATTTTGATTATATTTGATTAAGCTTAGGTTTAATATGATTAATTTGATTAACTTAATTAGTTTACTTGAGGGGTGTGATTAATTATTAAATTTAATTAGGGGTTTGATTTAAGCTTAATTTGAGTTAGCTTTAATGTAATTTATTTAAATTAATTTGATTCATTAAGATGATGGATTAATTCATTAAGTTTGCATTAGTTAGATGTTTGATTAATTTGATTAAGGGTAATTAAACTTTTTTAAATCATTAGATTAAAGATTTATTTAATTAATGACATTTCCCACATCTAAGTGATTTGATTAGTTAAGTGTTTTACTTAAGTTTGATTTGATTAAAGGATTGTTATTATCATTTGATTAGATTAAGTGATTTAATTGTTATTTCTATTTCAATTAAACTTGATTATTCATAATCATAGTTAGGTTTTTCTTCATTTATTATGTTATTTGATTTCATTCATGTTTGATTTAGTTGTTAGGTTTATGTATTAATGGCTAATTAATTATCTTATTCCAAATGGATGTGATTTAATCATATGTTAATTAAGTTTATTTTAACTTTATTTGATTTAATTTGATTAATATCAAATTATTATGTTGAATTGGTTTGTTAATCAATTTGATTTTTAGTTTATTTAATGATTAATTAATTTCAATTTGTTTATATTCATTAAGGAGTTTCATATGATTAAGACTCCATGCTTAGTGTAGGTTTAGTTATACTAGTTTGACTCATGTTAAAGTTTCTTAGATTTGTTGAATTTTAAGTTTGATTTAAGATTTAATCATTTAATTGAGTTTTATTGATTTAAATAGGTTTAATCATATTTAATTTAATTTCTTAAGAGGAAGATATTTTTCTGATTTTAGGTTTGATTAATGATTGCTTAAGTGTTATTTCATTTTTTATTTTGATTTTGATATTTAAATTATTTTTAAATTATATTTTAATTAAGTCCTTAATTGATTAAACTTTAATCTGAAGTGTTTGCTTGGGGTTCATTAGGATTTAGAAAATCACATTATTTCCTTAAGAGTCCTAGATGTCAACTGAAGTGATTTAAGCCATTTGAAGATTTTTGTAAATTTAAATTTTTATTTGATTTATTTTATTAAAATGGACAATCTAAACTTCAAAATTTAATTTCTCACAATCCAAAAGTCATTTTTACTTGAGATTTTTATGGTAGGTGTGCTTTAACCTTAATTTCAATCAATTAAAATTTCAACTCAATTTGACATGTATTTTTGGTTTAATTAAAGAAATTTAATTTTTACTAAAACTCAAATTAATCTCAAAATACTCAATGAAATTTGAGGATTTTTTATTTGTTGGATTCCTCTCGGAAAGATGAATCAAACGAGCCATTGTTTGTAATTAATTTTTGAGTATTTTATTTTCTATAAAATTTTAAAGTTTTAGGTCATTTAAATTAATTTTTTTAAATCAAAAATACGATGTGTGGCCATGTGCGACATTGATCGGTCTGCGCGTCATCCATTTGACAAGATGGTCATTGGTCTTGGTACCCAGATTCACTCGACCTTGATTAAATCGGATGGTCCAGATCGAATTGCATGATCTAGAGGCACCGGATCGTTGGCGGCGATGATACGAGTGTGATCGGATGGTCAGTCTCATGGTGATCGAAGGCGGATGCGTCAGCCATCCATTTTTGAACCGGATCGGACGGTGGTTGTTCAAGATGAGCGATAAAAATAGCTATTTTTTTGAAAAAATGAGGGTTTCTATTAAAAACTTATCCAAATGGACTCATCTTTGCATCGATTCACACTAAAAAAAATCTATTTACTAATGGGGATAATTTAAAGTAAAAAAGCGGGATTATCTAGGGTATATTCCTAAAAATAGCCAAAAACCATCACAAAATGAGAGATCCTAAAGCCGACTATGATTTTTGAAGGTTACCTCACCGGGGATGACTTTCGGCGGTGGTGATGACTCAAGCATGCTGTCGAGTGAGGGAAGAAGCCTTGGAGTAAGCTTAGATCCTCGCCTTCACGTCAAAATAAAGTATTTTTCGGTGCTTGCCATTTGCTCACCGGAATCCATCCAATTTTGATGTTTTTGGCTCAAGAGTGGTGGGGAAATGGTGGCTAGTTGCTTTGGGGAGCTCTTGGGAGCTGAATAGAGGTAGGAGAAAGAGGGGTGAAGCCTCATTTCCCCCTCCTTTTAAAATGGCCGAAAATCCACCCTTTTTTGAATTTTTTGACTCCAAAGTATTATCATCATGCTTGGGGTGGTTGGGATGGAAGACGAATTGATTGAGGACCTTGGATTTTTGCTCCAAAGTCCTCTCTTTCTGCCATATGATCAGCTCTATTCAATTCAAATGTTGGGGAGGAGTTAAGTGCATGTGATGAGGGAAATGAGGTTGGGTGAATCCTATGTGGGGAGGATCCATGAGGATTTAATTGGGTTGATTTTAGGCTGGTTCCAAATGAGTTCGGGTCAGGTTTGATCAGCCCCCAATGGGCCATGACTTAGTTTCAAGGGATTTGGCCCATTTTGGGTCATATGAGTCATATTGGGTCATATCAGGTTAGGTTGATCAAATGATCAAATTGGGTCAAACCAAGGACTATATTAGGTACAAATGATAATTTGAAGAGTTTTGGTATGATTAATTTGATTTAATTTGGCTCATTTGGAATCAAATGGGTCAAATGGTTAGTTGACCAATTTGACCAAAATTTTAACTTGGTTATGGGTTGATTCATGTTCAATTAGCTAATTGAAGATGAATGTGGCCTTTGGTTTGAATCAATTTAAATTTAATTTGGATTTAGGCCAAATTGACCCTTTAGGCCAATTTGGGCTAAGTTTGGTCAAGTTGACCAATTGGTCAAATTAGGATCAATTATGGCTTTAGTCAAGTTCAATAATCAATTTGAAATGAATTTGAGGCATTGGTTGCAATCAATTTAGGTTAGAGCATGATTTGACCTAATTTTATCCTTTAGGCCAATTTGAGTCAACTTGGATCAAATGGCCAATTGGTGTTGGTTTGGCTCAATTGGTGGTCAAGTCATATTTAAATATTGATTTTGGGTTGATTCAAATCATTGGTTTCAATCAATTTGATGTATGATGAGTTTTGGCTAGTTTTGGCTTATTTAGGCTAAGGGTTGACTTGGTCAAATGACTAAGTTGACTAGGATTGACCCAATTGATTGCAATTGATCATCCTAGGGTGATCAACGATCATGGTGGAAGGTTTTGGTGAGCTTGGTTCAATCCAATTTGAGTTGGATTGAAAGTTGGCTCAAATGGGTCCTTTAGGTCACTTTGTGTCAAGTGGACCTAAGTGGGTCAATTGGTTTGATTTTGGTTTGATTCGAGTTTAGTTAAACTTATATATGATCCCTGGATTGAAATATAAATTCAACGACAATCAATTTGGAGTTTAATAGGCTTTGGCTCAATTGAAAGTTTAAAGTCAAATGGGCTAAGTTAGGCTTGACTTGGGATGACTTAAATTTGGTTTGATGATTCTAGGTTTTATTTATATTTGGATAAATGATCGAATGACTGATTGATTCGAGAGAAAATCCATTGGTTTTGAATTGATTTGGATATAATTTTGCTAAGTCCAAAGAATTTGCTTAAAGGGATTAGATTGAGTTTGGATTTGATTTTCGATATAGTTTTGGTCATTTGAATTTGGATTTCATTTATATTTATGAATATAAATGAAGGAATAATTGATTTATAAAGAGATTAATTGAGTTTGATTTGATCTAAAGGGAGTCTTGGCTAAGCTTATGAATGTGGTTTATATGGCTTAGGAAGGGTCTTAGGATTTGAATTTGATTTTGAGTTTCAATCATTTAGAGTCAAATTTAAAATTAGATTTGGAATTTGAATTTGAATTTGAGATTTAATTTGAGAATTGAATCTGGGTTTGATTTGAAAAGTGTATCTAGATTGGGTTTAGGCAATAGGATAGGTAATTTCCTTAAGCCCTAAGGCATAGCTTAATCTTATGATTAACACTTTCTAAATCTCTAGGCTTAGGTTAAGTGTTCACCTAATCATTAGAAGTGTCATATGACTAAGGAGTTCTTAGTGTCTAGAAGATTCCTAAGTCTAAGAGGATGGGTTGAGAGCTCACTCCAAAAGTGAGGTCAATAGTCTTCAGTTATACTTGGGATTTTTCCTTACTTTACATGAAAGAGTAAAGCAGGGTTTTTTTAAACTGGGTTCGTTAAGTTCCCTATGGAGGTAAGCCTCCATAATTAATTAATCCTAAGGGAAATGAATCCCTTAAGAATACTCTCGATTAAAGTATGCGATTATTTTCTCTAAAGAATTCAAAGATAGGACTATCAAAGGATTACTTGTATTTTTTAAAATCAAGTGGGAGAGATCAAAAGGGGAAGAGTTTTTATCAGAATCAAGGGAGATAAGTAGGGAGTGCTCATGATACTAGGAAGCCTAATGTACACTCTGATATATCCTATGGTTGGGCTTTATACATTCAAATTTGAGAAGGTTAATTTGTTTGAGTTGAATTTTTATTAGAAGTCTAGGACTTATAGTTCCACAATACAAGCTTGTGGAAATGACTAAGAGGTGAGGATTTATGCTTGTAGCCCGCTGAGGAAAAGAGTGACCTTAGATCCTAAATCTAGGGAGCCTTGGCTAGGGCCAAAACACGACCTAAATCTAAGGCAAAAATGGGTATATAGTTTATCTCCACAAGAGAGGATGAACCACCCGACTGCTGGACTTATTACCGCCTGGAGTGGCAACAAGCTAACTCCTCCTATACTTTAAATCCATGTAGGCAAGTCATATGCTTTGCAAGATGGTTAGGTTGTTATTTATTTAGAAAAGAAACTAAGTCCATAAACACACTCCCTAAGAGACTAGATCATGAAGGGCATGAGTCATGACTTAAATCTAATACAAATTTTGACAAGTTTTATTTGATTTTTGGACTTTTATTTAACAGAGGCTATAGGATTTTGTATGCTTAAATGCATGAGAAATTATTTGTGGGCTAAATCAAGAGAGAAAGAGGTGTTTTTCCATCAAAGGCTCTTACAGGTTATGCCTTTATTCTCTGGCACAGATGGAAGCCCTCTCTTAGCAAGAGTGGAAGAATATGACATGCATGATATTATACATTCAATCATCTAGCTAAGTAATTGCTAAAATTTTATTATCTTGATTTAATTCCTAGGCTTTTATGTGAGGTTATGAGTTATTTTAAGATTTAAGTTATGACTTCTTAATGGTATATACAAATTATTTTTACCCTAGGAGCTTGTTGACCTCACTTTTGGAGTGAGCTTTCAACTTCTCCATCTTAGACATAGGACTCCTCTAGACACTAAGAGTTCCTTAGTTTTAAGACACTTATAGTGATTAGGTGAACAAATAACCTAACCCTAGAGACTTTGAAGAGTTAGCCATAGGAATAGGTTATACTTTAGGGGTATTAGGAGGACTTGCCCACCTATAGCTTGAACCTAATCCTTGCTTCCCTCCTTCAAACAAATCCAAATCAATCCTTAAATCAATTCCAACTCAATTGATTTTCCCAAATCATAAATCAATTCCAAAATCCAAATCATAAATCAATTCCAAATCAAATGATTAAAACCCATGATTGAATTCAAAATCTCAAAATCTTTCCTAAGCCCTTTGATTTCATCTTATGGACTTAGCTCAAATCAAATCCAAATCACTCAAAATTCAAAGCATTTTCTCATAACGCATTTATATTCTCATTTATATTCACAAATATAAATAAATATATTCAAATAACAAATAATTCAAAACTCAAATCCAAATCTAACTTAAATCTAACTTATACTCTTTCAAGTCAAATCCTTGAATTTAGCCAAATCATTCTCAAATCAATCCAAACCCTTGGATTTTCTCTTCAAACAATCACTTCTTCAATCAGATGCTCAAATATAAACATAAACTACAATCATCAAACCAAAATCAAACTAACCGTCAAACCCATGTTCACTTTTGATTGTCAAATGAACCAAAACCCATTTGACTCCAAATCACTTGGTATATTTCAATCATAAGTCCATATGTGAGTTCAACCAAACTTGAATCAAGCCTTGATCAAGCTAATTGACCCACTTAGGATCACTTGACCCAAAGTGACCTAATGGACCTTCTTGAGCCAAATTCTAATCCAATCTAAATTTGATTAAACTAAGCCTCACATTGTGAGCAATAATCATCCTAGGATGATCAATCACTCAAATTGGGTCAAACTAAGTCAAACCTAGCCTTTGACCAAGTCAACATTTAACCCAAATGAAACCTAAACAAGCCAAAATTCACTATAGGCCAGATTGATTGAAACTTTTGATCTAAACTAATCCATAATCAATGAACTTGACTTGTCAATTGAGCCTAACTAATTGGCCACTTGACCTAAGTTGACCCAAATTGACCTAAAAAGCCAAAATGGGTCAAATCTTGATCTAAGCCAAATTGATTGCAACCAATGGGTCAAATTCATTCTAAATTGATTGTTGAACTTGACCAAAGCTACAATTGATCAATTAGATCCAAGCTAGTCCAATTGACCATGAACCCAACTTGACCTAAAAAGTCAAATCAACTTGAAATCAAACAAAACCAAAATTGATTGAAACCAAAGCTCACAATACATTTCAAATGATCAACCAAGCCTAAACCAACCCATGACCTAACCCAATTGGGTCAAATGGGTCAGATTGGTCAACTTGACCCATTTGACCTAAATGAACCAAAACAAACCAAAACCAAATCTAAACCAAATTGAACCAAACCAATGATACCCCTAAGCTCCAAATGATCATTTGAACTTGACCTAACCCATGGTTTGACCCAATTTGACCAATTTATCAACCTAACCCAATTTGACCCAACTTGACCTAAATGGGTCAACTTGAACCAATTCAAACTAAATGAACTCTAAATCACTTGAAATTTAGTCCAACCCATTTTTCAATCATTTCAAATCTACCCAAATAAAAATAATGGCCAAATGACCATTTTACCCTTATGTCAAAAGGCATCCTATCACCAAATTCACTTGGAATTTGGTCATTTCTTTTTCAAGGCCACTTGACATCCTCGTAGTGGTCCACATGGGCATTAAGGAAGGTGGTGAACATTACCCAATGAGCTTGGGTCGGCCATGACCCAAGCCAAGGCCAAACCGACCCCTCCAATAGAAATTGAACACTTGGATCACCAAATGCACTCACCTTTCACATGGACATGCACTTTCCTTCCCTCCACTACCTAAAATGACTCACATGGGATGTTTGATAGACAAAATTGAGAACTAAATCCTTTCCATTAATCAAAAATGGCAAAACTACTCATCACCGTCAGATCCAAGGAGGGGGGAGATATACTCCCCCTCATTCCCACTCAAACCACAAGCACTCATTTCGTGAGCTAGGAGATTCAATCAAGCCTCCCAAGTTTTCCAAGCCATTCCCAAGCTCCATTGATTTCCCATTCTTGGTTTCACTCAAAATCAAACAGGAGATCAATCTCCAAACTCATCCACCTCCATCAAAACGTGGACTTTTCTTCAAGTCTCAGAATCAATACTTTCCCAAATCAAGACTTAATACCTTCAATAGGTCTTCGACTCTACTAGATGAAGCTACCTCCTTCATTGGAAGCGTCGGGATAGCCTCTGGTGTGGCAATTACTCAAAACTGTAGCATAGGAAAAATTGCTTGGTCCTTTTTGAAGGAAAGTGTCATCCCTTGAGATCTTGATCATTGGATGTGCATCCCCTCCTTCTGAAGGTGTGGGATCATTTGATCCTCAAGCTAAATTGAATGAAGAGAGGATATCACGCCTCTCATCGCCGTGAAGGAGAAGGATCACATCGCCATTCCATGAGATTGGAATAGTGAATCACAATATCCCTTTAATTTAAGCCTAAACCGAGGGATTAATCCTAGCCATTCGATTGGATGGCCCGTAGAGAAAGCTCCGCTACGACCAAGCGATGGATGACAACTTAAATAACTCATCCCATGAAAAGCGTAGCCGCCAGGGTTAATATGGGACAGGGTTAATTATTTAATTTATTTAATGCTGAAACTTCCAAAATTCATGTTATTATAGAAAATCCAAAAAATATAAATAAACACTCATTTTAAAGATAATTGAGGAATAATAAAAATTAAAATAATTAATTTTGAATAGTGATTTTAACAATTTAGGTTTTATTAGAAATGTAATTAAGTTAATTACTCTAATTAATTACTTTAATTAAACTTTCTGGGATTAATTAGTGGGATGACCTCCTCCCATGATTTTCTTGGAATTTATTGCTTGATTAATTAGAGAATTGCTTGTTTCATCCTAATCATTTTTTCTTAATTAATTAAATGATTAATTAACCTATTAAATGTGATAAATTCATTAATTAAACTTCCTAATAATCATAAAATAGTGAATGGACTTAGGGAATGAGATTAGACTTCTTTTCCAATCTTTTCCCCTAAGTTTATTTCATTTGGATAAACATTTAATTAATTTACAAATTAATTAATGACTTAATCGCTTGATTAAATAATATTAATCAAACTTAAAACTAAATCATTCTAGAACTTACTCACTTAATCTTGGGTAGATTCTTAGGTGTTCAATAACCTAAGAGAATTCCAAAGAAAATTATAATCAAACTACATGTGTAGGAGGGTTATAAAAGTACTTAATTAAACCCTTTAGCTTAATTAATCAATAATGAGCCAATTGCATTAGGCCCCTTTATTTCTTAGGTGCATTGATTTAAATTTCCATGTGGTTGCATATCATATGTTGGCTCATAATTACTTGAATAATATGTTAAAGTGGTATAAGTATGGGATAATTAATGGATTTAATTCATACCTTAACCTAAAAAAAATATAAAATCAACCTAATTATTTTAAAATTAAACTAAACCAATTCAAACATGGGGACAATGGGTTAGGACTAGCAAACTCTTTTCACATTTTCCAAGTCAAATCAAATTCAAAAATTAAAATCTCCTTAAAGAATTTTAATTCATTTTAAATAATCTATTTCATATGATTTTCCTTATGAAGTAATTAGGGTGAATGAAGTCATGTGCTTACATCCTTTTATTTCTTTCCAAGCATGCTAAATATTTTTCATCATATGAAATCATGCATTCATTTCTTTTGAAAAATCAATTAAATGTTTCCTTTTATGTGAAATTACATGTTTTAGGCTAAAGTTAAGAATATAAATGTCTATTATCACTATTAAATCAAAATTCTTTTCAAAAAAGTATAAATTAAAGATTATGAATGAAGCGATGCTACTTATAAGTACTTATGAGCTTGCATGTGATTATGGCATAAGATGTGTTTTATGTTATTTTCTTCTCTTCTCTTAACATGGATTTGAAGATTTGCAAAGTGTATAGTTCATTTGAAAAGAACACAACACTTTAAATCTATTCCTATTCATTCTTATGTTATGACTTAAGAAGGATCTTCACATTTACACATGTAAACTATACAACCAAATCGAACATAATCTTTTGCATGATTCTTTATCCATTTGGTTCTTTTTGTACATCTACATGTATTTAAGAAAAGTGGTATATTAGTTTGGACATCCCGGGACTGTGAGGCTTTAAGTAGCCCTAAGTAGGTTTTGTGTTTTACGCCTCTAGTGTAGAAAATAATGGCATCGTACTCACTTATAACTTTTATATATGTGAATGTGCATTTTGTTAATGGATGAAAATCCCTCTTTTCTACATAATAAAGACATGCATTCATGGAATATCCAAATTTTCAAATCATATCTCTTAGCATTCATCATCAAGTGTGCAAAATTTGCATTGCATGTATAGGTATGCTTAGGATTATTCATATGCATGATATACATGGTGGAAAGAAATAAATGGGCATGTGTTATGTGATAGCAATTCACCTTAACTAACCCTATGATGCCTTTCTTATTGAATAGAGCTATTTAAGCAAATATAAATTTAGGGTTAATTAAAAAAACATAATAAAACATTCACTAAAGAAAAATTATTAATGAATCTATCTTAGAAATGCTTTAAGGTAGGGATGAAAGAGAAGTTATCTTCTCTTTTCTTCTCTTCACAATATTTAGTAACTAAGGGTGGGTTCATTCAAATCAAATCAAATCACCAACTAAAATTGACAAATCAACTAAATCATTTGAAATTAAACCACCCTCTAAATTGAATCTCTCACATTTAGAAAATTCCAACCTTAAAGTCTAAGCAAGACATGCCACACAAGCCTTTAAATCGCTCACACATAGTCACCATTTCTAGCTCTATGTTAGGCGGTGCATGGTTTGATGCTAATTTTTATTTGTGATGTAATGTTTTATGGATGTTAGGTGTATGTGCATAGTTTGGATGTTAGGATTAGCCTAATGTCTTCTGGGGGTTGTGCTTAAGGGGCAGTAATAAAAATATAAATGCTTTTGTTGTAGGTTGCTTATACCCTAAGCAATTAGGATGTGGGCTTGGTTACCCATGTGTGGGGTGCTAAGTCAAATTATATAATTGCTTGGGTTGTGTGGTATGTTTAGCTAATCTATTTTGCGGTTTAGTTAGATTTATCTTTCCCATTTTGATGTAAATTTTGTAATTAAGATTTGGAATGAATGTTATGGGAATTAGGATGAACATTGGTTATAAGACCATATCTTATATACCATATTGGGACCATCCCAAGTTGAATCAAAAGGAAGAAAAGAAATGAAGAAAGGAAGAAAGGAAGAAATGAAGAATGAAGACCCCATAACATGAATTCCTTTTATGTAATTATTTATTTGTAATCCGGATATAAGGGTAGAGCTTCACTACCACATTTCTTTTTTGTGCGGTGGAACTGACCACATCGACCTCTTTATTCTTTTAATTTTATAAATTGATTGATGTTATGTTATGATTGTGCAATTAGGATGGCATGATTTTTCTTATTTCTGTTTGTTGAATGGCACGATGTGATTAGGCTCTTAGAAAAAATAAATTTTCTATCCAATTAATCAACTCAAAATTAAATTAAACAACTCATAACCTCACCTAAAGCTAGGACATAAATCAAGATAATAAAAGATTTAGCAACCTTAGCTAGATGTATGTTTCACATCATGTATAAATCATATTATCTCACTCTCTTGCTAATGGAGGCTTCCACCTTTTTAGAAAATGGCTTGAGAGCCATGGTGAAACACACCTCCTTCTTTCTAATTTTGGCCCATAACAATTTTCTCATGCATTAGGCATATCCCATAGCTATGTCAAATAAAAATGTCCAAAATTAAAATAAAACACAAAATTTGCATTAGATTTAAGTCATTATTCATGCCCTTCATGATCTAGTCTCTTAGGAGTGTGTTTAAGGACTTAGTCTCCTTTCTAAATAAATAATAACTTATATCTTGCAAAGCATAGACTTGCCTACATGTATTTAAAATTGTAGGAGTTAGTTGGTGGCCACCCCAGTGGTTGTAAGTCAACAGTGGGTGATTTATTCTCTTGTGGAGATAAACCTATACCCATTTTTCACCTTAGATTTAGGTCATTTTGGCCTAAAGCTCCTAGATTTAGGATCGAGGTTATTATTTCCTTTCTACAAGCATAAATCCTCACCTCTTAGGCATTTTCATGATTTTGCGTTGTGAAATTATAAGCCACACATTTCTAATAAAAATTCAACTCAAACATATAATCCTCTTCAAATTTCAAAAATGATAAAGCCCAACCATAGGATAGTTTGGGATGCTCACTAGGTCTCCTAATATCATGAGCATCCCCTACCCACCTCCCTTTGGTTTTGATAATAAATCCCTCCTTTTGATCAATCCCACTTGATTTCTAAAATAACCAATTTGATTGATAGTATCTTTGAAATCTTTGGAACAATGATCATTTACCTTAATCGAGAGTATTCTTATAGAATCTCATTATGATGTAATTAACTATGAGGCTTGCCTCCATAGGGAACTTAATGCTTATTTAAATAAACCTACTTTATATAAAGTAGGGAAAGATCTCACATTCAGACCCATTCTTAGAGTCCTTATTAGGTGATTAGGTCCATTATGGGGTACTTATCTCTCAAGATACATCATTTTCAATTTAGATCATCTTAATATGAGCACATCTATGGATCTATGTGGTCTCTACCATTTTCATTCAAACAAAATAAACAATTTTTACTCCTTGGAAAAGGTTCCTCTCTCTTTGTAAATGATCATTGTCTCCAAGTATTGATATGGATTTGTATTTCATATAAGAGACTATCCTTCTTTTTATTGGCACTTAGCTCATTGCATTCTTAAGCTAAGCTAGCCAACATCTTTAAGTTATAGGACCTCACTCCATGTAGGTCTTAAAATTCCTATTAGGTCCCCCAATCGGTGAAAATAAAATTTAACCAAAAGAGATGAAAAATAAATCCTTTATATAAATCTCACTTTTTAAAAAGCACTCCCAAAGTTCACATAATAAAATACTTGCACTAAAATTTTCATAACTCAACCTCATTTAACATTCTTCAAGATTATTATATGTAGGTTCTTTTCAAAATCAAAATCATCTTTCAAAAAGCATATATGAACATCCTCATTCAATATACCCCAATTTATTGAATGAAGATTTCATTTCCAAATAAAATAAAAATTATCTTTCAAAAAACACCTATTTGGAAATAATCATCCTCATTAAATATACCATAATTTATTGAATGAAGATTTCATTTACAAATAAAATCATATCATAAATTTGAAACACCATTTCAATATATCTCATATGTTGAAGTTGGAGTTCTTTCTTTTCAAAAGACATTTGAATAAGCCTCTTCATTCAATATATCCAAATTATTGAATGGAGGTTTCATTTCAAACAAAATCACACCATTTGAAATTCCACTCAACACATTCCACATGTGTTAAGTTGGAATTCCCTTCTTTTCAAAATGCAATAATCACACACAAAAATTTCATCTTCGAAAAATAAAATATGATTGACTTCCACTTTACATACCCAAATTTGTTAAATGGAAATCTCCTTTGCAAAAATAAAAATCAAAATACATTGGAATTCTATTTGACATACCCATATTTGTCAAATGAGAGTTTTATTTTTCCAAAAGAAAATTGAAAATAAATTGGATTCTATTTAACATACCACATTTGTTAAATAAATTTTTCAAAAAATAAACCAAAACAAAATCAAATAACATTTAATACCTAAATTTGCTAAGTAAAGAAAAAATTAAACATAAAACTAAACACATTTAGACTTTTTTAGCATACATTTCTAAGTAAAGATCCCATTTTCAAAATCAAAACATAAAATCAAACACATTTGGATTTTTTTTATTTAGCATACAAATTTGCTAAGTAAAGATCCCATTTTCAAATCAAAATATAAAAATCAAACACATTTAGATTTTTATTTAGCATACACAAATTTGCTAAGTAATTTCCCATTTTCAAAAAAAAAATCAAACACATTTGGATTTTTTTTATTTAGCATACACAAATTTGCTAAGTAAAGATCTCATTTTCACAAAATCAAAAAAAAAATTTCAAATACATATTGGACTTTATTTAGCATACAAAAATTTGTTAAGTAAAGATTCCATTTTTAAATTCACACATGATACACATCATAGGCAAACAAGAAAAAGTAAAAAATTATTTTCAAACAACTCATTTAACATACCCAAATTTGCTAAATGAGTAATCCAAAACAAAATCAATTGACCCCCTATTTAACATACTCAAATTTGTTAAATAAAGGGTCCTCAAACATAAAAAATCAAATTCAAATATGAACCAATGGAAGCATCAAGAATCTCTTCAAAATATTTGAACCCATTTTCAACATACACAAATTTATTGAAAGTGGATTCTAAACTCAAAATCTCTTCTCCAATTCATTTAAAATTTCTCTTCTAAATTCAATGAGCCCCGCTTAACATATTCAAATTGTTGAGTGTGGGTTCAAACTTTAAATCAAATTCAAAAAGTCAACATAATACCAAAAGAAAATTTGAGTTTGTTTTAACAATTAGAGTTCCATTTAGTCGGTCAGCTTTTTCTCAAGTTAAGTGCAAATGGACTCAAAGTATGTGTTCACCTTCCCCGGGATGGATTTGGCCTTGGATGGGGCCTCCCCAAATTGATTTTGCATTACACTTTGGCGAATTTGAGGGGGCTAGGATCACTTGTGAGGGCAATATCACCAGAATGTGGTGAAAGTCATCCATATTAGATGCCTTGATTCTAATTTCCCTCATTGAAGGAATTGGAGGTTCCTGCACAACATAGCTCGTGCCCCATTGTTTTCTTCTTGCTAGTACCCACTCATTGGCTTCCTCAAGGGGAAGGCTACCACACAGGATAGTCTCCCCCTTTGAGGTAGGGTCTAGTTCTTCTTGCTCCACCCCTTCGGTGCCATAATGCATAAGATCAGGCATCATGTGGGCATTGCAAGGAGATGGAGACAGTCTCTCATTACAGAGAGTTCAAGGTAGTTTCTCCTTTGCTTCGAACAAGTTCCATCCTCTTTTGGTTCGGGGAGGAAGATGTCGGAGGATCACTTATACCTTATTCATTATGAGGCACTATCAAAGATAGGGAGGTCATATGATGGCCGGATAGTTATGCCAAGTTGGCGGCTTATGGATGGTTAGCGTCAGTGCCCGGTTTGATTTCAATGATTATTCCTCAGTATAGATGAGCATATATGAGGAGAGGGAGAGGCAGTTCATATTCTAGAGAGAGCGAGGGCGTCGGCGACCTCCCTCATAGATTTCCGATGGCGTCTTGCATACTGATAGTATTTTATTGACTGGTACTACCCATCATGGGAGGAGAGCTCCTGTATAGAGGGAGTTGGTATTATCTCCATCACACCACTCTACTCCACGTCCACCATCACCAGTGTAGGTTCCATCTTCCACAGTTTCACCTAAAGTCATGAAAGTAGCATCAAGGGAGAAAGCCCCAGGTGATCAGGCCGACCAAGGATCCCATTTCATCTACCGGTGAGGGTGAGGAGCTCTCTGCGACCTCTACTTTATGGTGAAGAGGTGTGTAGCATCATAGTCATCCATCACCACCATCATGGATATAGCTGATAGAGAGGAGAGATAGTTTCTTATCCCCATGGCATTAGATCCCCAGGGCACTCCCATAGCGGTTGACATGAGCACATTTCGGTGGCGTAGCCCTCACAAGGTTAGCTCTCGGTAATAAGGTCAGATGTATCTCCATTCATGAGCATGACCACCACCATCGTGCATTTGTGCACTGCAGTTGGACCGCTCCTTGGATGATATCGTAGCATAGTATCTCACTGAAGAGAAATCTAGGTATGGCGGTATCGAAGAGGTGAAGGTTAGCTTTGATCCCAACAAGATGATTTGTTGGAAGACTCAACAAGGTGCATATGGTTGATAGAGGTTCCCTCCTTTGGGATCGGCATAGTTGGAAGGTGATGCGGCCAAGCGGATGATACAACATTTGACCCAACCTCCTTCAACAACTCAACAAAGGATGAGGATTGATAGGATGAAAGAGACTTGAAGATTTGTTGCTGTTCTAGCACTTGAGTCAAGCTTGACTATCCTGTGGAGGCGGTCAAGTTATTGCATGTCTTGGATGAACCCAAGAGTTCACCTCTAGTGAGCGAGGCATAACTTATAGGAAGGTAGTGGTACCTCCATAAGAAAAGATATCAAACTCATGGTTGAATAACAAGTGAAAGAAGCCGGCAAGCGAGGTGGTTCATCGGTTCAAAGGGTAGACACTAGAGGAATTTGATGCTATCCAATATCCTAAGGGTTTTGTGCCTCCTTCTTTCAAAGTTTTGATGGCGGGAACCCCTCACCATATATAACACACTTGAGCTAATTGCAATATTGGTGATGATTATTATTGTTCCATCTTTTTTATCGGTTTAGGCATAGCTTTTGATTGGTATGATGAACTCTACAATAGTTCAGTGAAGACTTTTCTTGAGTTGGAGCAACTCTTTGTTAAGAGGTTTATTTGAGCTCAGCAAAGGGTAACTGTGCGATCTAATTGTGGCTCAACAACACCCCGGTGAGTCCCTCATTGATTATATTTTTTAGATGATGTAATTCAAGCATGAAATGTGAACCACAACTGTCTGAACAACATGCTATTGAAATTCTATTAAATAATATTCATGGCTCGGTCACCTTCATGCTTAAAGGTTTCACCATTAAGACATTTGAGAAGCTAATCTGCAAGGCGGCTAGCCTACAAGGAGAGCCAAATAGTTACCTTTTCAAGATCAATCATTAAAGCCAAAACCAGAAACTATGAAAAGAAGCGAGGCGATGTGGCATTGGACAAGGGAAGCAAGCGGCAGAGATCGGTATGAGACCTCGAGCTCCACATACTTGACCTCCTTTACCACCACCTCGACCATCTTATGGGTCCTGCGGTAGCCTCCATGGCCTTCGTCTCCTCTAGCCATACTCACACAATGGTATACATACCTCCCAGGGTATCATCATCCACCTACTCTTTTGGATAAATTAAACAAACCTTATTCATTTAAGAGGGAGGTAGAAAATCTTTAAGAACCTCTTAAAGAAACTTGATTTTATTAGCCTATAAAGCGAGGAAGTGGGAAGTAATGATCTTAACTTTTACCTAGCATGCTAGGCCATGTTTTGGAGGATTGCTTTACATTTAAGGTGGCTTACTACAAGTGGTTATAGTTATCCCTAAGGAATATCTAGTAGAAAAACCATCAGTTATTAGGGTAATCCTTGGGATACATGTGATCCTCTCAAAATAAAAGAAGGTTGGGATATCTCTTTTTCTAACCTCTAAAAGATTATTTCTAAAATCAAAACTTTCTTGAGGGGCAGGCATCAGACCTCAACATGAAGGAAGGTTGCAAGTTTTAAAGATAACTAGGAAAAGTGGAGCTTAGCAGTGGCTGACTATACCCAGGACTAGTAAAGGCATGACCTAGTCCGACCTCCATTCCACCATACACTCTACTTCTTAACTTATTCTTCTAGTACATCTTGTATTGGATGAGGGCATCAAATCCCTCACCACTTACTTTACTAGATTTCTACTATGTACCTCTTTTAAATCTAAGAAATGAGGAATAAAGGTTTGAATTACATATGTGTCACTTGATGGGTTATCGATTCTACTCCATTAGAAAACTCTTCAAGTCTTAATAATTATAATCGTCTCTTCAATTTAGAGATGGACTTTCCTTCTCGAATAATATGAGTTCACCTCTTGAGATAGACTTGGAATCATCTAATTAGAGGGTCCTATAAGAGAAGGCTGTGTTTGGCGGGTAGAATCTTCAACTAAACCAGAGGTTGTAGAGTTAACCTCCCGGTGGAACCTACCTCTAGGACACCTCAAGATAAGGTAAGCCATTGGTTCCAGAAGAGCCTCCAGATGCTCACCCATGGATATGCTTTATGGAGGATAGTTGATTACTGCTTTGAGAAAGTTGTTAGCTAAAGCATATATGATGCCATCTTTTCCCAAAGAGATGAGGGAATCATTTCAAATGATCCAATTGCTTAACTACTAGGAGGAGGCACATTATTCAAGAGAGAATCTAAAGTCACATTTATATGAAGACCTTCTTCTAGGATATGGATCTCTCACATTACGGTGGATATGGGCGATTTAGACTTTTTTCTAGTGTTGGTTGATCATGCATAAACATTATGAGCGATACTTACTTGAGATTGACATCTCTAAGCTCAGGAGAGATCGATGTTTTGAGAGGATTCAATGAACAATCTTGAGGGCTTTAGGCTCCATAGTGTTACCTTTGGAAATAATGGAAGGCTGAAGACAAGTTCTATATAATTGATTCAAATACATCATTCACTGCTTTTCGATCTTGGATACACCAAAAAAAAGATGGTTCCATCCTCCCTTCATGGGTCAAGTTTGAAGAGATGGAATCATAAGGAGATGAAAAGCCAGAAGGTTGAGATAGATATGAGGATGCGACTTCCTCAAAATCAAAACACTATTCTTGTGAACTTGGCCAAAATTCAAAAGAAAAGAAAAAAAGAAAAGAGTGGTGAAAGGGATGAAGAGGAAGAGGTAGAGTCACATGTTACATTCCCACAGTTTGTTCGTGGAAATATGGGTAGAATGACTCCACTAGAGGCGGACATAGAGGCGAGGTGGAAGACCCTGGTTTGGCAGCAAATAGGGGTTATATTCAGTTCAGGAGTACTCTTGTTATTCACAGACTTGGATCTATCTGAGGATGAGTCTCATGATTAGCACAACCAACCCTCTCAGCGGTTTCACTAGAGGTGACACTCGAGCTAGATAGTGATTAAGACCAGGCCTCCAAGCAAAGCATGAATGTATTTGAATCAAAATTATGTAAAATCATTAGGCGTGTTGGGAACCTTAGCTCCTTCCCCCACAAAATTTGAGGGTTTGGTAGTTAAGGAAGCCCTAGATCTTCCATGGATGTTAAGCCAAAGAGATTCCTATTGGGATCATCATCCTCTCAAGGCTAGAAGAAGATGTAAAACTTAAGGATGATTCATATAGAGATTTAATGGAATTACCTTTTGATTGGTACTCACCTTGTGTTCATAATCTTGCAAAGAAAGGTTTAATTCCTTACACATGGTCCAGGCACAGGTTGGAGTATTTCTTGGGACAACAAAGGCGGGGATGCACAATAAGATCAAGACTAGGATTAGGATGCAGTGGGGTCGATGATGATGATTACTTCTTAGTTGTCACCATTCACCTGGAGTCTGATAGGTTCTTCTCAAATCACACTAACTCTTATGAGAAAGTGTGTTTAGAAACTACAGATGATCTAGATGATCTTCAAATCAAAGATGCACCTCCAAAATTTAAAATAAAAATCCATTCAACTATCAACAAGCTCAAAGAAATCAACCTCGGGATAGAAGATCCACATACATACATTAGTTCTGAAGAAGAAAAATGACTTAGTTAAATTTGAGAGTTTAAGCTTTGCATGGAGCTATGAAGAGATGCCCAAATTATCTCTGGTCCACAAACTAGCAATAGACCCTTATCAAGCAAGCTCCTAGGCATGTGATTAGAAATCGAACAACATGTCATTTAAGTCAAGAAAGCGATCGATGCTAGATTTATGGGAAGAAAAAATACCCCACGGTTGTGTCTTATGCCAATTAAGAAAAAGAATAGCCAAATTTGCATATGTGTTGATTTCACGGACTTAAATAAGGCATGTCCTAAGGATAAATTTTTACTTCCTATATTAGAGTTAATGGTGGACATTGCCTCATCTCATATAATTTTCTTCTTTATGGATGGGTCATTTCTCTGAATCAGATGGCCCAGGATGAAACACTACTTTTAAACTCCAATATCTATTATTATAAGGTCATGCCTTTTGGCCTTAAAATGGTGCCTTGCATGGGGCCATGACTCATCTTCAATGAACTCATTCATCATCAAGTTGAATGCTATGTTTATGATCTAGTAGTCAAAAGTAAAGAAAAGGAAGACCATCTCTTCAACTTGAGAGTAGTTTTCAAACGGCTAAGACAATTCAATCTCAAAATGATCCTCCTGAAGTGTGCATTGGAAAAGTTCCTTGGTTTATTGTCCAACAGGAATAGAGATAGAAAAGATCAAAATCTTAGAAATACCACAAAATTTTAACCCAACTTAGATCATTCTAGGCGGTTGGCATATCTAAGGCGCTTTATCTCAATCTATCGAGGAGATGCAAACCATTTTAGAACTTATCAAAAAAAGTTCTAAGTTGACAAGTGCCAACATTCTTTTGAAGACATTAAATAGTATTTTGGTGAAGCCGGTTCTAGTAGCCTAGATCTTAGCCACTCTCTTATTTCTGCATTGGATGACTCCCTTGGTGCTTTGTTGACCCAAACCAATGATGAAGCGAAGGAGAATGTTCTCTACTTTCTCAACTGTCATCTGATCCCTGCTGAAGCAAACTACCCACCTATTGAGAAACATTGCCTAGCTCTTATCTTTGCATCCCAAAATCTACGGTACTTATGTCATGGGTGAACATCTAGGATCAATCCCAATATCATATGACACCAAGCTATCAGGTTGGCACATTGGTCCATGATTTTATTGCAATTTGATATCACATTCATACCCCTCCATGCTATGAAAGGGCAGGTGTTAGCGGATTTCTTAGTAGCACACTCACTTCCTGCTGATTCTCCGCTTAGTGATGACCTCCCCAATGAATAAATCATGAACTTAGGGGACACTAGCATTTATCGTTGGGAGATGTACTTTGATGGTGTGGCTTTCTTTCAAAAAGGAGAAGAACCATGATCTACTCTTCTAGGAAAGCCAATGGTAGGAATCATCCTTTTAACCCCAAATAATGATGGATGAGTTCTCTATCTCTCTTCATTCCAACAATGAAGCCGAGTATGAGGTTATGATTGTCAGTTTGGAGTTAGTCATTATACTATGTGTCAAAAGCATCAATATCTGTGGGGATTCTCAGCTGGTCATCAACCAGATTGTTGGGTCCTATAAGTTCTCAAACCAAAGCTTCATCATTAGTATACCATGAGTGGCTAAATTCTTGAGATCACCATCTACAAGGTCCTTGAGCGAGAGAGAAATGATGCTTTGCTAAACTTGAAGAATTGGCATGTCCAGAAGATGAGTCCATTCTAATAAGGGTCCAAGATAGGCAAGTCCTATCTCTTATTGATGTTGAACTCATCGAGAGATTCTCTCTTGAAGGGGAGGTTGCCATTTCCAATAAAGATGAGGAGCTGGATTGGAGGCAACCATTCATAGATTACTTGAACACGGAAACTATCTCAGAGAATCCTGAAGCCCATCGATGATAGAAATCTCTCATGCTCTCGTGGATGGCACCTTATAACCTGTCTTTTGATCATTATGGTTATGTTTTGACAAACATGAAGCCCATAAGATCATGTAGGTACATTCAGTTCTATAGAGAATCAATCAAGATGAATGCTAAGAAAAGGCTAGGATCTCTTGACTTCATGATTACGCATGGATTTGTTGGGATACCACTAATGTCAATTTGGTGGTCTTACATCAACCACCCAATATTCTACACCTTACATTGGCCTCATGGCCAGTGTTGGGGTTGTTGACATAGTGAGTCTCCCTCTTCTTCAGGGTCATCAGTTCATTTCACCTATTACTTTTCCAAGTGGGTGGAGTCCCACTTAGAGGTCACACGGCATGCTCCAATTTTTCAAGAATTATCATATATAGGTTCGGGGTGCCTCGATAAATTATATTCGATAATGGTATTGCATTCAAAAGGACCAAGATCAACAGCTTCGCTAGAGACACATCATAGATTGGAGATACTCCACCATATATTATCCCAGGGCGAATGGTGTAGCATAAGCATTCAATAAAACTCTCATCCAGATACTAAAGAAGACACTCGATGATAATAAGTGATAATGGCATGAGCAGCTAGTTGAAGCTTTGTGGGCATACCACACCACATACAGAACTCCAACCCAATTTACCCCGTTCTCCTTAGTGTATGGGTCCGAACCCGTTCTTAGTTAGGCTCCCATTGAGGATAGCAATGGTAGTAAAATCTCTGAAGAACACGGGTTGTAGTTAGAAGAGCTCAAAGCCAGAACCTCGAGTTGTACAAAGCCAAGATTATTCAAGATCACAACAAGCTGGTCCGCCATAGAGCTTTTCAAGTAGGAGAGCTTATTTTAGTTCTAAGGGGACCAATTATTGCCCGTTAAAAGATGGGAGGCAAGTTTGAACCTACTTGGGAAGGCCTTTTTGTCATAGAGAAGGCCTACCAAGGAGGATCGTATCAGCTGATTGATTGTAAAGGAGAACACTTGATGCTTCCAATCAATGGACTCTATTTATTGAAATACTACCATAAAATCATGTTTGAAAATAATTATCTTCAAAATTCTATTCCAATCATCAAAATATTATCTTCATTCGAAGCATTGTTTGCTTGTTTGTGAATCTGCCAGGAAGTGTTTAGGGTAGGTGTAAGAGAACCCAAGGGCATCTATCCTGTCTGAAGTAAATTAAACTGATTCCCCAAGCTACTAGAGTAGGTGTAAGAGAAGAGGCATCCTATTTTGAGGCTAAGTTAGGTGTAAGAGAACCCAAGCGGCATCCTTTCTTAGTGGGATCACAACTGCCATTTGTGACACCATTTCATCAACTTTTAAGCGTGTATTAGGATAGGTGTAAGAGAATCCAAGTGGCATACAATCCTCTTCAAACACAAATGCAAACACAAACACATATCTTTTATCTCGGGCTATTTTGTTTTGGGAGAAAGCCCCCTATGGCACTCACTCATTACTCTACAGGTGTCTAACATCTTATCTTTATTGTCTGAGTGGTCACTTGTCTGGAAAATGTGAGTCCCCTCACTTTCTTCCTAACTTGACCATTGCAAACTGACGAGCACCATATTAGTTTGGTGGGCCTCGCTGTGCGGCTAGTAAGCTACCTCATGTTGACTTTGTTTAAGAGGATGTAGGCCTACACACTTTCTTCTTAAACTAACCATCATGCTCTGACTAGGTCAAGTATATTTCAGGTTTAGGATAAGTCCCCTAGTGGCCTCTTTGCTCTCGACTACTTTTGAGTTGATATAAGTCCCCTAGTGGCATTCACTCAATAATCACCCTAGGTGATCGAGGCGAAGATGACTATCACGACAATCGGTTAGGTGGATGTGAGTCCTCGATGCTTTCTTAGTAATTACAAATTGATGGGCGGTTGGTTGATGTTATTACACTAATAGTGACTCACCTGGTAGATACACCACTCTTAGTTGATGTGAGTCCCTATACTTTCTCCTTGAGTTGTCCACTGAATACCTACATACATTATCTTCTTCAGAGTTTTGGACAAAGCCCTTAGTGGCCCTTCCCCTGCAAGCACTATACTTGGATTATATCCTTAGTGACCCTATTTAGACACTACTCGGGTTACTCTTGGATTGGACAATCCCCCTTTCCTAGTAGCAACCCCTGTGGTTGGAAAATTTGTTCAGATGCACAGATTCTCCGCAGAATAAATGTCAGAGATTCAGGCTAATATAAACTCCTTCTCTATATGATCCCTCGCAAACCAATAGGGCCCATAATAAATGAACAAATTTAACCACTTGTGGATTAGGAATTCAAGCCCACAGCAGCCCCTTTCCCAAGCAGGCATCTTATCTTTAGGGCAGTGTCATCAAAACTCCCTATAGGAATTTCTTGACTACACTTGAGTTGAGATAAGTCCCTGGGTCAGCACTCTCTCTATAGTCACCCTTCGGCCGGGTTTAATCTATTTTTCCACAAACAGGTTGCTTCGGCGGTCATTTTACTTTGGAATATGTAAGTCTACTACGCATTCTTTCTAGCATGACTATCATAAAGCTGGGCGCTAGGTCGGGTCGACATGTTACCTTGCTAATATGTCTCCCCAGTGGTCCTTCATTTAGGAAAGATGTGAGTCCCCATGCTTTCTTCCCTGAGCTGGCCACTGCAAACTGAAAGGCACCCCTTTGGTTGGATAGTTCTCCCCTCGGCTGGGAAACTACTCCCTTTGGATTGTAAATCTAAAGTAGGTCAAAGGCGACATGGCCCTGATTGCAATCCATATAGCCAATGGGATCAATCAAACATAATTATAATGAAATTAATTTTTGACTATCTTTGGTGATTTAAGTCCCCTAGAGGCATTCACTAGTGTCGGTCTAAGGTTGAGTTTGATTAGTTTTCATTGTATCACCCCTGATGTCACACTTTGGAGGATGTACTATGCTTTCTCCTAGTGCCGCACCAAAAGCAACCCCTCGGTTGGATAGCCATGTGGTTGATGGTACCCCTTTGGATTAGTAAATCTAAAGTAGGCTAATGCTTCAAGACCCTTTCGGTCGGTCCATTCTTTGGGTCCATCTCAAATTTAAAATTTAAAATGCGAAACAAAAACAACCTCTCCTGGAGCCAAACTAAATAATCAAATCAATCAACCGGTGAGATGCAAACCTTTCTAATCTCCCATGGGTCAATTCAATCCGAACATATTCACCTTTGGAAGGATCATCTTTATCCCTGGTGGATTTCACAATCTCATCCCAGGTGGATGACTTAAGCCTGGAAGGCTCACAAAAAATCCCAGTGGATTCCCCTTTGCTCTTATATGAAATTGCATAAGTTTTGATTTCTTGACCTTTGTATACCTTTTATTTATGTCATACCCCAAAACGTGTGGTATTAGTCATTATGCCTTTCATCTTTTGCATACCATCACTTTTTCCTTAGTTTATTGATTCCACCATCACTTTTGGAAGCTTTTAACTTCTCCATCTTAGGCATAACTCCTTTCATCTTTCTTAGTGTTCTCTTTTGTTAAACCAACAATCTTTATTTTTAAATATGATTTTCCATCTTACCCTCTGGTTCATTATGATCAAATCAAATCTTAAATCAATTCCTATGATTGATTTTCCCAAATCATAAATAGTTCCAAAATCCAAATCATTAATCGCAAATAAATCAAAATGATCCAACTTTTCCATGATTTGAATTTAGGCAAATCATCTCAAATCAATCTAAACTTCTTTATAATCATTTCTTTCACATTAAAAATATAAACTACAATCACTCCAAATCCTCATTTATGGAGTACAAATCCAATGACTACAACCATAATTGAATTTAATTTCAATCAGTCCAAACTAAACCTTTGATATCGATCCTTGATAGTCATTTCCCTTTGACAGTACAGCATTTTAAACTAGCAAAATTCTCTAAATTGGTTTAAGCTGATTAAGCAAATCAAACCTTAAAACTTGTTGAAAATTTCAAGTATTGACTAAATGGCCAAATTTTGATCAATTGTTAACTTTCATCTAAAAAGTAATGGGACAAATGACACCCAAGCCAAATTGATTGACTTATAGTTCAATTCACTTGGGTGGCCCATTTGAAACCAATTGACTTCACGATTATTGATTCCATAGGTCTTGACTCAATCCAATCAACTTGATCAACGACTAATTAAATAATTCAACCCATTGGTTGGGTGTTGATCAAACATTTGATTGAACTAAGGTAATCTATTAAACCAATGAACCATATAAACATATCACTTGATCTATTGGTTTGGTTTATTGTGATTCAACAATTTATTTGACCCAACTTGCAAAGTCAATTAGAAATGATAAATGAACTCCAAATCACTTGTCCATTTGAATCATTTCGTCATGATCAAAATCATAATTGGCCAGACTATTTTACTCTTAGGTCAATTATCCTACTGACCGCTAATTTGGTCATTTCTTCAAAGCCACTTAAATATCTGATGGTCCCACTAAATGTGTACATAATGAGCTTAGTAGGCCATGACCCGGCATAACCCTCATGAACATTTGGATCACCAAATGCTCTCACCTAGCACATGGACCTCTCACTCCCACCCAAATGACTCACATGTTTGGTAGCCAAAATCATGAACCCAATCCTTGTCATTGATCAAAAAATGGCCAAACTACTCATGTTGAGTCGGAGATATGCTCTTATTCCCACTCAAACCACAAGCACTCATTTACAAGCTAAGGAGATTCATGAAGCCTCTAAGCTTTCAAACCATTTCAAGCTCCATTTAATTCTTTGGATCAAAAAAATAGGAGATGAATCAGCAACTCATCCAATTCTCCATAAAAATTAACCTTGCACCATCGGTGGACTTCATCGAGCTCAAGTCATTTCCCAAATTCTAAGCCATGGGAAGCACTACTTCAATCAAGCCCAGATCAACATGCTTGGTCCAGAATCATCCACTTCAAATCAAAAATTAATAGCTCCGGACTTCATCTAGCAAAAGCTACCTCCCATTGGAAATGCTGAAAGCCTGGTAGATTACTCAAAACTATAGCCATAGGAAAAATTGCTTGGTCCTTTTTTAAGAAAAGTGTCATCCCTTGAGATCTTGATAGTTGGATGTGCATCGCCCCTCCTTCCAAAGGGGTGGGATCCTTTTGATCCCAATCCGAGCTCTTGGTGAAGAAGCGGCGGTGTTCATCATAATAGAGGAGAAGGATCATGTCCATTTTGCATGATTGGGGCACTGTGATTAGAGATCTCCTTTGATTTAAGCTAAACTAGATTAATCTCGATCATCTTTGATCAGACAACCAAAAAACACTTTCGACTTAGTAGGCGGATGTGACTTAAATAACATATCTGGTGGACATGGAAAGCATGTCACATGGTTAATGGATTAGAGGAGTAATTAGGCTTAACTAATCCAATTTTAATGCAAAATCTTTCAAAACTCATAACTGATTGTAGAAAAATCCAAACATACAAATAAACACTCATTTTAAAGATAATTTAGAGAAGAATAATAGAAAATTAAAATTAGTTAATTTTAAATAGTGATTTTAACTCAATTTGGATTTTATTGGATATATAATTAAGTTAATTACTCTCTAATTAATCTAGCAATTAACCTCAAACTTTTTAGAATTAATTAGTGGGATGACCTTTGCCTCCCATGATTTTCTTGGAATTTATTGCTTGATTAATTAGGGGAATTGCTTGTTTCATCCCTAATCACTTTCTCAATTAATTAAATAATTAATTAACTTATTAAAAAGTGATTAATTCATTAATTAAACTTGCTAATCATCATGAAACAGTGAATGAACTTAGGGAATGAGATTAGGACTTCTTTTCCAATCTTTTCCCCTTAGTTTATTTCATTTGGATAAACACTTAATTAATTTGCAAAGTAATTAATAACTTAATCACTTCATTAAATAATATCAATAAAACTTAAAACCAAATTATTCTAGAACTTAATCACTTAATCTTGGGTAGATTCTTTGGTGTTCAATAACCTAAGAGAATTCCTAAAAAAATTATAATCAAACTACATGTGTAGGAGGGTTATAAAAGTACTTAATTAAACTCTTTAGCTTAATTAATCAATAATTATGTCAAGCATTAGGCCTTCATTTCTTAGGTGCATTGCTGATTTAATTTCCATGTGGTTGCATATCATATGTTGTCTTTCAATCACTTGAATAATTATGCTAAAATGGTATAGGTAAGGGGTAATTAATGGATTTAATTCATAAATTAACCTAAACAAAACATAAAACTAACCTAATTATTTTAATAATTAGACTAAACCAATTTAGACATGGGAGAAATGGGTTAGGACCAACAAACTCTTTTTTTCATATCAAATTCAAAAATAAAAATCTCCTTAAAGAATTTTGATTTATTTTAAATTATCTTATTTCATATGATTGTCCTTAGGATGTAATTAGGGTGAATGAAGTCATGTGCTTACATCCCTTTATTTCTTTCCAAGCATGCTAAATATTATTTGCCATATGAAATTATATTTTCATTTCTTTTGAAAAATTAATTAAATAAAATGTTTCCTTTCATGTCAAATTGCATGTTTTGGCTAAAGTTAAGAATATGAGTGGCTATTATCACTATTAAGCTAAATATTATTTTCAAAACCTATAAATCAGATATTACAAATGAAGTGATGCTACTTATAAGTACTTAAAACCTTGCATGTGATTATAGCATAAGATGTGTTTTATGTTATTTTCTTCTCTTCTCTTAACATGGATTTGAATAGGATTTGCAAAGTGTAGTTCATTTGAAAAGAATACAACACTTGCTTAGATCTATTCCTATGCATTTCTATGTTATGACTTAAGAAGGATCTTCATATTTACACATGTAAACTACACAACCAAATCAAACATAATCTTTTGCATGATTCTTTATCCATTTGGTTATTTTTGTTCATCTACATGTATTTAGAAAAAGTGGTATATTAGTCTGGACATCTCGGGACTACTAGGCTTTAAGTAGCCCTAAGTAGGTCTTGTACCTTATGCTCCTAGTGTAGAAAACAATGGTGTCATACTCACTTATAACTTTTATACATGTGAATGTGCATTTTGTTAATGGATGAAATCCCTCTTTTCTACATAATAAAGACATGCATTCATGGAATATCCAAATTTTCAAATCATATCTCTTAGCATCCATCATCAAATTGTGCTAAAAATTTGCATTGCATGTATAGGTATGGTTAAGATTATTCATATGCATGATATACATGGTGGAAAGAAATAATTGGGTGTGTGTTATGTTATAGAAATTCACCTTAACTAATCCTAAGATGCCTTTTTTATTGAATAGGGCTATTTAGAGCAAATATAAATTTAGAGTTAATTAAAATATACAATAAAATATTCACTAAAGAAAAATCATTAATGAATCTATCATAAAAATGCTTTAATGTTGGGATGAAAGAGAAGTTCTCTTCTCTTTTCTTCTCTTCACAACATTTAGTAACTAAGTGTGGGTTCATTCAAATCAAATAAAATCACCAACTAAAATTGATAAATCAACTAAATCATTTGAAATGAAACCACCCTCTAATTTGAATCTCTCACACTTAGAAAATTCTAACCTTAAAGCCTAGTAATACATGCCACACAAGCCTTAAATGGCTCACACATTAGGCTAAGTCACCATTTCTAGCTCTATGTTAGGGCAGTGCATGGTTTGATGCCTGATTTTGTTTTATGATGTAATGTATCTAGACTGGATGTTAGGGTTCATGTGTGTAGTCTGGATGTTAGGCTGATTTTAGCCTAATTATGCTTTCTATAGGGGGTTATGCTTAAGGGGCATTGTAATAAAAATATACATGCTTATGCTTGCTGTGCAGGTTGCTTATACCCCTAAGCATAACCCAAATTAGAATAGGTGGGCTTGGTTACCCATGTGTGGGGTGCTAAGTCCAAATTATTCATATAACTGCTTGGGTTGTGTGGTATGTTTAGTTAATCTCTATTTTACAGGTTTAGTTAGATTTATCTTTCTCGTTTTGATGTAAATTTTGTAATTAAGATTTGGAATGAAAGTTATGGGGAAATTAAGATGAATATTAGTTATAAGACCATGTCTTATATACCATGTGAAGCCTTAGAGCAAACAACATCCCAAGTCAAATCAAAAAAAAGAAAGAAATGAAGAAAGAAATAAATGAAGAAAGGAAGAAATGAAGAAATGAAGAATGAAGACCCCTATAACATGAATTCTTTTTTATTGTAATTATTCATTTATAATCCAGGTTGTATAAGGGTAGAGCTCAGCTACCCACATTTCTTTTCGAGTTATAGGGTGGAACCTGACCACATCAGCCTCTTATTCTTTTGCTAATTTTTATAAATTGATTGATGTTATGTTTATGATTGCATAATTAGGATGGCATGATTTTCCTAGTTTCTTAATTGTCTGATGGTTGTTGAATGGCCTGGATGTGATTAAGCTCTTAGAGAAAAATAAATTTTCTATCTAATTAATCAACTCAAAATTAAATTAAATAACTCATAACCTCACCTAAAGCCTAGGGCATAAGTCAAGATAATGAAAGATTTAGCAATCCCATAGTTGAATGTTGTATGTCTCACATCATGCATAAATCATATTATCTCACTCTTGCTAGTGGAGGGCTTCCACTTTGCTAGAGAAAATGGGTTGACCTTTGAGAGCCATGGTGGAAACACACTTCCTTCTTTCTAATTTTGACCCATAATCAATTTTCTCGTGCATTAGGGATATGAAATCCCATAGCCTATGTCAAATAAAAAATGTCCAAAAATTAAAATAAAACTTAACAAAATTTACATTAGATTTAAGTCATTATTCATGCCCTTCATGATCTAGTCTCTTAGGGAGTGTGTTTAAAGACTTAGTCCCCTATCTAAATAAACAACAGCTTAGCCATCTTAGAAAGCATAAGACTTGCCTACATGTATTTAAAATCATAGGAGGAGTTAGTTTTCGGCTATCCCCAAGCGGTTGTAAATCCAACAATCGGGTGATTTATTCTCTTTTGTGGAGATAAACTATATACCCATTTTCTCCTAAGATTTAGGTCGTGCTTTGGCCCTCACCAAAGCTCTCTAGATTTAGGATCCGAGGTTGTGTTTCTCTTTACGGTCTACAAACATAAATCCTCACCTCTTAGGCATTTCCATGATCTTGTGTTGTGAAATTATAAGCCCTAAATTTTTAATAAAAATTTAACTTAAACATATAATCCTCTTCAACTTTCAAAAAAGATAAAGCCCAACCACAGGATAGTTTGGGATGCTCACTAGTTTCCTCCATTTGGTATCAATAACTCCCACTCCATTTGGTTTCTTTAATAAATCTATTTCCCAGAATTTATGAGACTCTTTCTTAATTTAAATAAACTTTATTTTCCAAAGTAAGGAAAATATTTTATTTTCCATGAGAAATATCACCTGGTGATTAGGTCCATGTAGTGATCTCTCGAGATATCACTATTCTTTAATACCCATCACCTTAATTCATATGTGGATATGGTGACCTAACTACATTTTCACTCAAATAAAATATGAAACTTTAATGCATCCACCAATCAATCATGCCTCACTTTTGGAGTAAGCTCTCAACTTCTCCATCTTAGACATAAGACTCCTCTACACGAGTTCCTTAGATACTTCTAGTTATTAAGTGAACACTAACCTAGAGACTTAGAAGGGTTTATCAAGATTAAGTTATGCATTAGGGATTTAAGGCAACCCCTTACCCTATAGTTCAAATCCAGCCATGTACACTCCTTCAAACCAATCCAAATCAAATCTTAAATCAATTCTAACTCAATTGATTTTCTAAAATCTCAATTTAATTTCAATCCCGAATAATCTAAATCCAAAATCAATTCTAAATCTAACTCCAATTCTAGATGATTGAAATCCATGATCAATTCCAAATCCAAAACCTTCCTAAGCCTTATGAATCACATCCATAAGCTTAGCTAAACCCTTCAAATCAACCCAAAGCCAAGTGTATTTTTTATAAATCACTTATTCCATCATTTTTATTCATAACTATAAATGAAATTAGCATCCAAATCATCCAAATCAAATGAATATAAATCAAACCAAACCAAAACCCCTTTTTCAAACTTTTTGACCTGCCTTAGCCAAATTCACAATCAAATCAATCCTAATTCACATGATTCTTTCATGGATCATTTATATTCTCATTTATCCTCATAAATGTAAATGAAATATAAATTCTAATGGCCAAAATCAAATCAATATAAATTCAAACCCAATTTATATCTTTTAAGCTAATTTCTTGGATTTAGCCAAATCATTCTCAAATCAATCCAAACCTTTGGATTTTCTCTTCAAATAATCACTCCTTCAATCATATGCCCAAATATAAACATAAACTACAATCACCAAGCCAAAATCAAACTAACCCAAGCCAAACCCATGTTCATCATTTTGACTTGAAATTGTCAAATGAACCAAAACCCATTTGACTCCAAACCACTTGCAATTGGATTTATATCTCTATCATAAGTCCATATGTGAGTTCCACCAAACTTGAATCAAGCCTTGATCAAGTCGATTGACCCATTTAGGCTCACTTGACCTAAAGTGACCTAAAAGACCTTTTGAGCTAAGTTCTAATCCTAAATTGGATTGAACTAAGCCCATCAAACCTCACATTGTGATCCAGTCATCACAATGATCTCAATTGGATCAAACGAGTCAAACTTAGCCTTTGATCTAGTCAACACTCAGCCCAAATGAGACCTAAACATGCCAAAATTTATTATGAGCCAAATTGATTGAAATCATTAATCTAAAATAATCCATAATCAATGATTGAACATGACCAAGTTATCAATTGAGCCAAACCAAGCCTAATTGGCCACTTGACCTAAGTCGACCCAAATTGGCCTAAAAAGCCAAAATGGGCCAAATCATGATTTAATTCAAATTGATTGCAACCAATGGCTCAAGTTCATTCCAAATCACTTGTTGAACTTGACCAAAGCTTCAATTGACCAATTAAACCCAACCTAGCCCAATTGACCATGAACTTAACTTGATCCAAAAAGTGAAATCAACTTGAAATCAAACCAAATCAAAATTGATTGAAACCAAAGCTTGCAATACATTTCAAATGATCAACCAAGCCTAAACTAACCCATGGCATGACCCAATTGGGTCAAACAGGTCAAATTGGTCAACTTGACCCATTTGACCCAAATGAACCTAAATGAACCAAAACCAAATCTAAACCAAATTAAACCAAACCAATGATACCAATAGGCTCTAAATGATCATTTGAACTTGACCTAATCCATGGTTTGACCTAATTTGACCAATTGGTCAACCTAACCCAATTTGATCTATCTTGACCCAAACAGGTCAAATTAAGCCAAATCAAATGAATTTCATATCACTTGAAATTTTGTCCAACCCATTTTTAAATCATTTCAAATCTATCCAAATCAAACTCATAGCTAAATGACCACTTTGCCCCTAGGTCAAAGGGTATCCCATGACCAAATTCACTTTGAATTTGGTCATTCCTTTCCCAAGGCCACTTGGCACCCATCTATTGGTCCACATGGGCACCAAGGAGGGTGGTGATCATGACACAATGAGCTTAGATCAGCCGTAACCCAAAGGAGGCCAAACTGACCTCCCCAATCAACCTTGGACACTTGGCTTAACAAACTCAGTCACCAATCACATGGGTAGCCACTCTCCCTCACTCCTCCACCCAAAATGACCCACGTGGGGCATTTTCCAACTCAAACTGATCAACCAATCCAAGTCATTGAGCCAAAATGATAAATCAACCATCCACCGTCTCATCCAAGGAGGGGGAGATATACCCCCCCCCCCAATTCTCACTCAAACGAGAAGGGATTCATTCCTCAGAGCTCTAAGAGTCAAATCAAAACCTCCCCAAGCTTTTCCCAATCATTCCCGAGCTTCTTTTCTTCCCATTCCTCAAAACTAGAACAATAGAGATCAATCCTGAGCTCAACTCATTCATTCTCAACCAAAGTGCAATTAAACTTGCACACACCATCCTTGGACCTTGTCGAGCTCAATCGAACCATTTCCCAAGCCTCTAAGCAATAGGAAGTGCTACTTCGATCAAGACCAATCACCATTGAAGAGGAGCTTGGTCTACCATGCAAACCACTTCAAATCAAGATATAATTTCTTCAACAGAGCTTCGTCTCTGCTAGACGAAGCTACCTTCTTTGTTGGAAGCACAGATGATAGCCTTGAGCAAGGTATTCCATTGAAACCAACCTTAGAGTAAAATTTGCTTGGTCCTTTGTGAAAGAAATCATTATGTCATGCAATCTCCACCGTTAGATATGTTGCTTATTCTTCCTCAAGGTGTGGGATGAATTTGGGCTCCATTTGAGCTTGGGTGAGCTCGGATCAAGCGATGATCGACGGACGACTTTCTCAGCTTGGAAAAGATAGATCACCATCCATTCATGATCGGTCGGATGATCGATCGAACCACACTTTAGATCTCTCGATTTCCTAAGCGTGGGATTAATCTCGATTATCTTAGATATCGACTGAGAGAAAATACATCCGCCTCCGGTACCAGGATATGTGATAACTTAAATAACTAATCCCGTCATGCCACTTGGAAAGCCGCTGTGTGGGAGATTAGAGTTTAATTAGACTTAATTAATCTAATTTTAATAATGAAACTTATAAAATTCATAACTAATTATAGAAAAATCTAAAAAATACAAATAAATACTAATTTTAAAGGTATTTTAAAGAAGAATAATACAAATTTAAAATAAATTAATTTTAATAGTTATTTTAACTCAATTTGGGTTTTATTGGATATGTAATTAAGCTTATTACTCTCTAATTACTCCAACAATTAATTTCAAACTTTTTGAGATTGAGTATTGGAATGACCTGTACCTTCTATGATTTTCTTAGAATTTATTGCTTGGTTAATTAGGGGAAATGCTTGTTTCATTCTTAATCCCTTTCTTAATTAATTAGCATGTTAAATAGTAATGAATCCATTAATTAAGTTGGCTAATCATTATGAAATAGTGAATGGACATAGGGAATGAGATTAGAACCTCTTCTCCAATCTTTTTCACTAAGTTTATTTCATTTGGATAACACTTAATCAATTTGCAACTAATTAATGGCTTAATCACTTCATTAAATAATTTAATTAATCAAACTCAAAACCAAAATCATTCCAGAACTCAACCATTCAATTCTTGGGTAGATTCTTAGGTGTTCAATAACCAAAGTGAATTCCAAAAGAAATTATAATCAAACTACATGTGTAGGAGGGTTATAAAAGTACTTAATCAAACCCTTTAGCTTAATTAACCTATAATTGTGAGCCAATTGCATTAGTCCCCTTCATTCTTAGGTGCATTACTGATTTAATTTCCATGGGATTGAATATCATATGTTGGCTCATAATTACTTGGATAATTATGTTAAAGTGGTATAGGTAAGGGTAATTAATGGATTTAATTTATACTCTAACCTAATCAAAACATAAAATCAACCTAATAGTTCTAAATTAAACCAAACCAATTCACACATGGGGAGAATAGGTTAGGGCTAGCAAACCCTTCTCATATTTCCTAAGTCAAATCAAATTCAAAGATAAAAATCTCCTTAAAAAATTTTGATTCATTTTAAATGATCTTATTTTATATGATTATCCTTAGGAATTAATTAGGATGAATGAAGTCATGTACTTACATTTCTTTATTTATTTCCAATCATGCTAAATATTATTTGCCATATGAAATCATGCATTCATTTCTTTAAAAAAAATTTTATTAATAAAATATTTCCTTTTATGTCAAATTGCATGTGTTGGCTAAAATTAATAATATGAGTGGCTATTATCACTATTAAATCAAAAATTATCTTTTAAAACCTATAAATCAAAGATTATGAATGAAGTGATGCTAGTTATAAATATTTATAAGCTTGCATGTGATTATAACATAAGATGTGTATTATGAAGTTATCTTTCCTTCTCTTAACATGGATTCAAATGGGATTTAGAAGTCTATAGTTCATTTGAAAAGAACACAACCCTTGCCTAAATCTATTCTTATACATCTCTATATTAAGACACAGTAAGGATCTTCATATTACACATGTAAATCAAACATAATCTCTTGCATGATTCCTTATTCATTTGTTTCATTTTGTACATCTACATGTATCTAAGAAAAGTGGTATATTAGTCTGGACATCCCTGGCTTTTAACTAAGTATGTCTTTTACCACAGTGTAGAAAACAATGGCGTCGTACTCACTTATAACTTTTATACATGCGGATGTGCATTTAGCTAATGGATGAAAAATCTCTCTTTTCTACATAACAAAGACATGCATTAATGATCCAATTAATAAATGGAATATCCAAATTTTCAAATCATAACTCTTTGCATTCATCATCAAAGTGTACTAAGATTTGCATTGCATGTATAGGTATGCATAGGATTATTCATATGCATGATATACATGATGAAAAGAAATAAATGGATGTGTGTTATGTGATAGTAATCCATCCTAACCAATCATAAGATGCCTTTCTTATTGAATAGGACTATTTAAAGAGAACCCAAACTTAAGACCAATTAAAACATATAATAAACCATTCACTAAAGGAAATTCATTAATCAATCTACCTTAGAAATGCTTTAAGGTAGGGATGAAAGAGAGATCTCTTCTCTTTTCTTCTTTTCATAACATTTAATCAGTAAGTGTAGGTCCATTCAAACCAAATCAAATAACCAATTAAAATTGACAAGTCAACTAAATCATTTAAAATGAAACCACCATCTAAATTGAATCACACTTGGAAAATTTCAACCTTAAAGCCTAACTAAGATATGCCACACAAGCCTTAAATGGTACACACATTAGGCTAAGTCAACACTTCTAGCTCTATGTTAGGGTGGTGCATGGTTTGATGCATGATTTTGTTTTGTGGTGTAATATTTTAGACTAGATGTTAATTTGTATGTGCATAGACTAGATGATAGGGCGATCTTATCCTAATCATGTCTTCTGCAAAAGATTATGCTTAAGGGGCCACTATAATAAAAATAAAAAGAATATAAATACTTTTATTGTGTAGGTTGCTTAGCCCCTGAGCATAGTCCACATTAGGATAGACGGACTTCGTTACCCATGTGTGGGGTGTTAAGCCTAAATTATTCATATAACTGCTTGGGTTGTGTGGTATGTTTAGCTAACCTTTGTTTTACAGGCTTAATTAGATTTACCTTTCCCATTTTGATATAAATTTTGTAATTAGGATTTGGAATGAATGTTATGGGGGATTAGGATGAACATTGGTTATAATATCAAGTCTTATGTACCATGTGATGCCTTTGGAGCAACCATTTTCCAATCAAGCCAAAAGGAAGAAAGAAAAGAAGCAACTCAAAATGAAGAAATAAAAAATAAAGAAATGAAAAATGAAGAAATGAAGAATGAAGTCCCCCATAACATGAATTATTTTTAATTATAATTATTCATTTGTAATCCGGGTTATATAAGAGTAGAGCTCAGCTACCAATTTTGCCTTTTTCAGGTTGTGTGGTAGAACCCGGCCAAATCAGCCTCTTATTCTTTTATGCTAATTTTATAAATTGATTGGTATTATATTTATGATTACGCAATTAGGATGGTATGATGATTGTTGAATGGCTTGGATGTGATTAGGCTCTTAGGGAAAAATAAAATTTTTATCTAGTTAATCAATTCAAAATTAAACTAAATAATTCATAACCTCACCTAAAGCCTAGGACATAAATCAAGATAATAAAGATTTAGCAACCCCTTAGCTGGATGTTGTATGTCTCATATCATGCATAAATCATATTATCTCACTCTTGTCAATGGAGGGCTTCCACCTTTGCTAGAGAAAATGGCTTGATCTTTGAGAGCCATGGTGGAAATACATTTCCATCTTCCTGATTTTGGCCCATAAATGCTTTTCTCATGCATTAGGCATATAAAATATCATAGCCTGTGTTAAATAAAAATGTCCAAAAATTAAAATAAAATTTGACAAAATTTGCATTAGATTTAGGTCATTATTCATGTATTTCTTGATTTAGTCTCTTAAAGTGTGAGTTTAAGGACTTAGTTTCTCTTCTATGTAATTAATCTTAACCATGTGCAAAGCATAGAAGGAGTTAGTTGGCGACCACCCAATGGTTGTAAAATAGTCGGTGGTTTATCCTCCCAATGGAGGTAAACCATATACTCACTTTCCTTAGGTCATGCTTTGGCTTATGGCTAAATTCCCAGATCAAATCTATTTTCTTTTGGGACTACAAGCATAAATCCCCACCTCTTAGACATAACTATAATCTTGTATTGTGGCCCAGATTTCTAGGTTTCTCCTCAATTTCAATAGCATCACTCATGTTTACTAGGTTTCTAGTATCATAACTCTCTCTTTTGATCAATCCTACTTGATTTTCTAAAAATAACCAATTGATTGATAGTCTTATCTTTAAATTCTTTGAAGACAATGATCATTTATTTTAATCGAGAGTATTCTTAAGGAATCTCATTCCTTATGATGTAATTAACTATGGGGGATTGCCCCCATAGGGAACTTAATGAACCCGGGTTAAAATAAGTCCTACTTTACTTTTCCATGTAAAATAGGAGAAAACCTCTGGTACATTTGAAGACCCATCATGCCTTAGGAGTCCTCATTAAGTGATTAGGTCCAGTATAGGGCAGTGACTTCTATCTCTCGAGATAGCATACTATTCCTTAATATTATGCATGATCACCCTAATGAGTACATCTGCAGATCTGTGTGGTGTCCCCTTGCATAAACACACACTTAACACCAAAAAATAAATACCACATATTTTTTTGGCGACTCCACTGGGGAAAGTTCCTCTCTCCATCTTCAGTAAATGATCTTTGTCTCCAAGTATCAATAGTAGATTTGTATTTTAAATGAGTCTGAAACTATTCTTCTTTTCCATTGGCACTTAGCTCATTTCATTCTTAAGCTAAGCTAGACAACATCCTTTAGGTTTTAGTACCTCACTCCATGTAGGTCTTAAAACCCTTGTTGCATCCCCCAATAGGTGAAAATAAAATTTAACCAAAAGACATGACTAAAGACCTTTTTTTAACCTCCTTACCATCTCTATGGTAAGGTAAGATTCATTCCACAAATAAGAAAAATAAATCTTTTATAAAAACATCATTTTCCAAAAAGCACTTTCCCAAAGTTCATATACTAAAATATTTGCATAAACTTTTCACAAAATATATAACTCAGACCCATCTAACAATCCTCAGGATTGTTACATGTAGGTTCTTTTCAAAACCCAAAATCAAAATCATCTTTAAAGCACATATTTGAAAATGAACATCCTCATTCAATATACCCAAATTTATTGAATGAAGATTTCATTTCAAATAAAATCATATCATAAAATTGAAACTCCATTCAATATATCTCACATATGTTGAAGTTGGAGTTTCTTCCTTTTCAAAAGCACATATTTGAAAATGAAAATCCTCATTCAATATACCCAATGAAGATTTCATTTCCAAATAAAATCACATCATAAAATTGAAACTCCACTCAATATATTTGAATGAGTTTCATCTTTCAAATAAAATCACACCATTTGAAACTCCACTCAACACATTCCACATGTGTTAAGTTGGAAATTCTTTCTTTTCAAAAAGCAATAATCACACACAAAAATTTCATCTTTGAAAATAAAATATGATTGATTTCTATTTTACATACCTAAATTTGTTAAATAGTAATCTCCTTTGCAAAAATCATGAAAATCAAAATATATTGGAATTCCATTTTACATACCCAAATTTGTCAATTGAGAGTTTCATTTTCAGAAAAAAAAATTGAAAATAAATTGGATTCTATTTAACACACCATATTTGTTAAATAGAAATTCCCCCTTTCAAAAATAACACAAATCAACATAAAAATAAAACACATTTGGGCTTTATTTAGCATACACAAATTTACTAAGTAAAGACCCTCTTTTCAAATCAAAACAAAATCAAGCACATTTGGGCTTTATTTAGCATACACAAATTTGCTAAGTAAGGATCCCATTTTCAAAATTAAAAAAAAATAAAAAAATCAAACACATATGGGCTTTATTTAGCATACACAAATTTGCTAAATAAAGATCTCATTTTCAAAATCAAAATAAAATTTAAATATTTTGGGCTTTATTTAGCATACACAAATTTGCAAAGTAAATATTCCATTTCTAAATTCACACATGATCTACATCGTGGGAAAACAAGCAAAAAGAAAATTATTTTCAAACATCTCATTTAGCATACCCAAATTTACTAAATGAGTAATCCCAAAATCAAATCTAAAATAAAATCAATTGACCCTCTATTTAACATACTCAAATTTGTTAAACAAAGTGTCCCCAAACATAAGATCAAATTGAAATATGAACCAATGGAAGCATCAAAAGTTTCTCCAAAATATTTGAACCCATTTAACATACATAAATTTGTTTAATGTGGATTATAAACTGAAATGAACTCAAAATCTCTCCTCCAAGTTATTCAAAATCTCTCTTAAATTCAATGAGCCTCACTTAACATATTCAAATTGTTGAGTGTGGGTTCAAACTCTAAATCAAATTTAAAAAGTTAGCAGAATACTAAGGTAGAAAATCTGATTTGAGTTTGTTTTCAATGTAGTTCAGCAATTTCAGCTCGGTCTAGTGCTTTTTCGAGCCATCTGATGCAGATGGATTCACAGAAGTATGTGTTCACCTTCCCCTTTGGGATGGATTTGGCCTTGGATCAGCCTCCCCAAACTGATTTTGCTCATTTACTATATTTTGGTAGGATTGAGGGGCAATTACTTGTGAGGGCAACCCTCACCTGTCGAGGATATGGTGGTTGGGCAAAATCCAATCATCCGTATTGAGATCCCCTTGGATTCTGAGTTTCCCTCACTGAAGAGGAAGGCAATAGAGGTTCCCGCAGCAACTACAGTTCTAGTGCCTACACAGTCAGTTGTTTGCATCACTGACCTAGTGCATGCTAGTACCCACTCATTAGCATTTTCTAAGGGGAAGGCTATCCTGGCTTCAAGAATAGTCCCCCCTACATTTGAGGTAGGGTCTAGCTCGTACTGCTCTACCTAGTAGAACCCAAGGCCGTAATAGAAGCCTCAAGATCAAGTGGCACCGTGCGTATTGCCAGGAGATAGAAGCAATTATCTCACATTACAAGAGAGGTCACCAGGAGGTTTCTCCTTTGCTTACTAGAATAAGTTCCATTTCCTTTCAAAGGAGAGGAAGATGTCAGGAGGATTGTAGCATCACTTCCACCTCCAATTCATTATGAGACACCTGTCAGAGATAGGAGAAGGCCATATGCTGGGGATAGTTTTACTCCAAGTTGGTAGGGCTTATGGATGGTCAGAGTCCAGTGCACAGTTTGATTTGCGATCAGTTATTCCTTGAAGTGTAGGCGAGAAGATCCATCGGAGAGGGACAAAGAGGCCCGAGTATCAATTCACATCACTAGCACAGAAAGGTGAAGATATGTCAGGCAGTCAGTAGCCTCCGCCCTCGTAGATTTTCTTGATACTACCGCATTGGTCTTGATAGTATTGTGTTGTACACCCATCATAGGAGGAGAGCCCGTCTGAGCGTCGGTGTTTTCTCCATCACACCATTCCAGTCCATGTCTGCTATCGCTAATTCAGGTTCCATCTTCTACAATTCCACCCAAAGCCATAAGAGCAACATCATGAGAGAAAAGCGGTGATCCCATATGGGTAAGGGATCCCCCCTCTACACCATCGGAGGTGAGGCGAGTTCTCTGCTCGACCTCCCACTTGATTATGATGAAGAAGGAGTGACCTTGACATCATATGCCACCACCACCACACCTCAGATTATGGATATAAAGCGATAGAAGGAGGGATAGTTATTATCCCCATGGTAGTAGAACCCCCCAGGGGTAGCACTCCACCCATAGTAGTTGACAGTCATGAGCATATGTCCTCGAGTGAGCATAGCCCTCAGGTTAGCACTCCGATGCGGGAGAGGTGGTCTCTCCATTAAGCATAATCCCACCTTGTTCCAGAATAGTGAAACCGTTCCTTGGATGATATGTTGGCATAATATTTTACTGAAAAGAAAGAAATCCTATGGTATGATTGGTTTGACCTCGAAGAGGACAAGGTTAGCTTTGACCCTGAAGAGGATGATTTATTGGAAGACTAGATAGAGGTACACATGGTTAATACCAAAAGTTCCTACCCTCAGGATCATCATAGTTCGGAAGGTGTTGCGGTGAGCCGATGACTATTCGACCCAACACCTCCAACAACTCAAGAAAAAAGATGAGCAAATTGATAGAATAGGGAAGAGAGTTGAAGATTTGTTAGCGGCGGTTCTAGCACTTCAGAATCAAGCTCCAGTAGTACAGCCTACCATTTTGGAGACTGGTCAGCCTGACTTATTGCATGTCCTGGATCAACCCAAGAGTTCTCCCCTAGTAAAGCAGGGTAGTACTAGCTTGTATAGGAAGGTAATGGATAGTACCTCCATACAAGAAAAAGACATCAAACTTATGGTGGAACAATAAGTGAAGGAAGCCACCAAGCGGTGGTTCATCGGTTCAAAGGGTAGACCTACGGAATTGATGTTATTTAATATCCTAAGGGTTTAGTGCCTCCTTCTTTCAAAAGTTTTGATGGTAGTGGGAACCCTCACCAATATATAGCACACTTTAGGGCTAGTTATTGCAACATTGGTGGCAGCGATGCATTATTGTTTTGTCTCTTTATGACAATCTAGCATGCATAGCTTTTGATTGGTATGCTAAACTTTCCAATGATTTAGTGAAGACTTTTACTAAGTTGGAGCAACTCTTTGTTAAGAGGTTTGCTAGAGCTTCGACAAAGGGTATAGATCTTGTTCATTGTAGCTCAACAACACCCCGGTGAGTCCCTTGTTGATTATATTCTTAGATGGCATAATTTAAGCATGAAATGCAAACCACAGCTGTCTGAATAGCATGCTATTAAAATTCTATTAGAATATTCATGGCCCGGTCACTTTCATGCTTAAAGGTTTCACCATTAATACATTTGAGAAATTAGTCAACAAGGCAGCTAGTCTACAAGGGGAGGCCAAACAATTGTCTTTTCATGATCAATCATTAAAGCCAAAGCCATAGAAAGCCTACAAAAAGAAGCCATGGGCTATAATAGCATTGGATAAGGGGAAGCAACTGGACAGAGATCAATGTGAGAGACCTCAATCTCAACAACCTTTGCTTCCACCTCCTTTACCACTACCCTTTCTTATGCACGCATAGCCTCCATGATTCACCACCTCCTCCTCATACCTCAACAATGGTATACATACAGGGTATCATCCATACTCTTTTGGATAAATTAAAAAAACTTTATTCATTTAAGAGGGAGGTAGTCAGAAAAATCTTTAAGAATCTCTTAAAAAAACCTGATTTTTTGCTACCCGAGCCTAGGAAGCCGGAGGAAGTGGGCAAGAGTAACAATCCTAACTTTTGCCCCTACCACCGCATGCTAGGCCATGTATTGAAGGATTTATTTACATTTAAGGATAAGCTTGAGCATAACTACAAGTCGGGCACTATAGTTATCCCTAAGGAATATCTAGTAGAACAACCATCCAATTTTGTTAGGATAATCTATATGGATACATGTGATCCTCTTAAAATAAAAGAAGGTTGGGATATCTCTTTATCCCGAACCTCTAAAAAAATCACTCCTAAAATCAAGAAACTTTCCTTACAGTGTGGCTCGAACCTCAACATCAAGGAAGGTTCAGTTACCAAAGATGACTTGGGGAAAGTGGAGCTCAACAGACCCATACTTTCCGTGATAAGTAAGCCAACCAGAGTCGACCTCCATTCCACCATTGCATTCTACTTGGCATTCATAATTTGCTAGTTCTTCTTCTAGTAGACATCTTGTCGGTGAGGGCATCAAATCCCTCACCCACTTACTTTACTAGATTTCTACCATGTACCTCCTTTTAAATCTAAGAAATCAAGGAATAAAGCTAGTTTGAATTACATATGTGCCACTTCTGATGGGTTATCTGATTCCACTCCTATAGAAAAACTCTTCAAGTCTTAATAACTATAGCAACTTTGGTTATCCTCTTTCAGATTCTGAGATGGACTTTCCTTTTCTAAATAATACGGAATCACCTCTTGAGATAGACTTGGAATCATCTGATTCCAAGGGTCCTATGAGGTATGGTATGCATGGTTCTTCCACTAACTCACCACAAGATCACCAAAGTTAACCTATTGGCATTCTATGTCCAAGCTCTTAGGATAGGTAAAATAAGTCATTGGTTCTAATGATCAAGAAGCCCCTCCACAGAATGCTCCACCCATGGATATGCTTGTGGAGGAACAACCCAGAGTTGACTACAATGTCCTTGCTCACACAGAAAGTTTGTCACTAAGCGTATATGATGCCCTTGTCTTATCCAAAGAGATGGGGTCATTGATCAAAGCTCTTCTTGATCCAAAAATATGCTTAGCTCAATTGACGTTGTTGGAGAGGCATATTCAAGCTCAGTCATGCACCAAGACCTTTTAGATATGGAGCACACATCCCTACATATGGATATGGGCGATTACTTTTAGGTGTGGTTGATTTATGGTGAAATTATGAGCCTTAAAACCCTTGTCTATTTGAGTATTGACATCTCTAAACTCTAAGGAGATTGAATGATGTTTATAGAATTTAATGAATAGGGTGAGAGGGCTTTAGGCTCCATAGTATTACCTACATTTTAAGGCAAGTCAAGTGTGAGAAAATTTTTATATGTAATTCATCTATCATTTTTTTTTTTAAGAAAAGAAGGATAAATGAAATATATATATATATATATATATATATATATATATATATATATATATATATATATATATATATATATATATATATATATATATATATATATATATATATATATATATATATATAATGCACCTTTGGGATCTACAGACTGCAATGTTCTTATTATGATGACATTGAGGAAAGGTGTACTATCTCATTGAGATGAAGTCACCACATACAATGGACAATTATAAGACATGACTATGGGTCTTTTGGAATGTACCAAAAATTCTTCTACTTTATATGGAAAAGTAAAGCTTTACAGTTCATTAAGTTCCATCTGACAAGCCTCATAGTTAATTACATAAGATAAAATTGTTTAGAATACTCTTGATTAAGGTAAATGATGTATCTCCAAAGATTTCAAAGGTAGGACTATCAATCAATTGATTTATTTTAGAAAGTCAAATGAATTGATCAATGTAGGGAGTTCTTATTAAGCCTAATAAAAACAAACAAGATGCTTAAGATATTAGGAAGCCTAGCAGAACCACTATATCATGGTATTTTATTTTGAAATTGAATTGATTTATTTAGTGAAATTTTTTATTAGAATAGTATTATAATTCCATGATACAATGTTACAAAAAATGCATAAGATATTTATGCTCATAACATAAAGAGAAGTAAAACCTCTTCTAGGGAGCTTTGAGGCCAAAATAGGATAAATCTAAATAGAAAATGGGTATTTGTTTACCTCCATAAGAGAGAATAAACCATGATTTAGACTTACAACTAGGTAGAATGACTTCTTAGATTTTTAAAATATGTCAAGTCAAATGTGTTTGCAAGATAGCTAAGTTGTTATTTATTTAGAAAGAGACTAAGTCCTTAAACACACTCCCTAAGAGACTTGATCATGTAGGGCATGCTTTATTGACTTAAATCTAATACAAATTTTATTTACATTTTATTTTTTATTTTGGATAATCAATTTGACCCACTTTAGGATTTATATGCCTAATGCATAAGAAATTAGATTATGGGCCAAAATCCAGATAATGTGTTTACCATGGCTCTCAGGTCAAGCCAAGTTCTCGGCAAGGTGAAACCCTCAATCAAGTGAACAATATGTTTTTTGCATGATGTTTGAAAAGAAATCAACTAAGGGTTACTAATTCTTTTATTTTGTTTTATAACTTAAGCTTTAGATGAGGTTATGAGTTATTTATTTTTAATTTAAGTTATTTAATTTGATAGAAAATTTATTTTCCTAAGAGTCTAATCATCATCTAGGCTATACATCAAAGCAAGGAAGAAACTAGAAAAAGATGTCATCTTAATACGCAAGTTAAACAAACATCAATCAATTTATAAAATAAGCACAAAAGAATAAAATGCCATTCATGGTCGGGCTCCACCATACAAACCCTAAAAAAACAAATTGGGTGGCCGAGCTCTACCCTTATACAACCCGGCTTACAAATGAATTAATTACAACTAAGCAAAGAATTCATGTTATGGGGGTCTTCATTCTTCATTTCTTCTTTTTTCTTTCTTCTTTCTTCTTTGGTTGGTTGGAATGTAGATTGCTAGGCTTCACATGGTACATAAGATATATGTCTTAATGCTCATCCTAATCCCCATAATAATCATTACAAAATCCTAATTATAAATTACATGAAAATGGGAAAAAAAATCTAACTAATTTAAATAGAGATTTAAAAAATCATACAATCCCAAATGTATATATATAAATTGGACTTAACCACACATGGGTAACAAAGTCCACCTACCTTATTTTGGATTATGCTTAGGGGTATAATCACCTGCATAGCAAAAGCAATTATCTTTTTATTATCTCCTTAAGCACAATCCCGAATAACAATGGTTAGACTAAGATTACCATTCATTCTCTACATGCACCCAACATACAAACTTAAACAAATATCACAAAACAAAAGAAAACATCAAACTAAACCTCACAACTAAAGCTAGAAATTGACTTAGCTTAATGTGTGTACTATTTGGTTTGTGTGTATCTTAGCTTTAAGTTTTCCAAGTATGAAAATGTTCAACTTAGAGGGTTTATTTTATTTAAATGATTTAGTTGATTTTATTTTGTATTTTGATTTGGTTTAAGTGAATCTATAATTAATTACTAAGTTGTAAGAGGAAAAGAATGAACTTCTCTTTCCTATTAAGAAATTTCTAAGGTAGATTCATATTTGATTTTGTTTAGTGAATACTTTATTATGTATTTTAATTAATCCTAAGTTTAGATTTTTAAACTTATTCAAAAGAAAGGCATTTTAAGATTAAGTAAGTGAAATACTATCACAAAACACATCACTTCATTTCTTTCTAACATTTGTAACATGCATATGAATGAATCCTAAGCATATCTACACATGCAAATGGAAATGTTTAGCACACTTTTAATGATGAGTGCTAAGATAATTTGTTTAATAAATTTGAATGTTTTTTTATTTTTTTTATAATTCATGATTTTGTTAAGTAGAAAAAGAGGGATTTCTTTTATCCATTTTCATATGCACACATACATGTATGAAGGCATAAGTGAGTACAAAGCCATTGTTAGCACCAGAGGTGTAAGGTACAAGAGCTACTTAGGGCTACTTAAAACCTCACAAACCCGGGGTTATCCAGACTAATATACCACTTTTCTTAAATACAAATATATGTACAAAAGAAATGAATGAAAAAGAAAGATGCAAAAGTTTATGTTTTATTTGTTTATGTAATTTATATGTATAAGTGTGGATGTCCTTCTTAAGTAATAACATTGGAATGAATAGGAAAGGATTTAAGCAAGTGTTGTGTTCTTTTCAAATAAACTATACACTTTGTCAAATCCTATTCAAATCTAAAAGAAAAGAAGGAAAAACACATTATATGCATCTTTATTTTACTCACTGACTCATAAATAATTATAAGTAACATACCTTTGGTTTTGATATTTGATTCATAAGCTTTGAAAGTAATTTTGGATTTAATAGTGATAATAGCCATTCATATTCTTACTTTAGCCAAAACATGCAATTTGACATAAAGGAAATATTTCATTTTTAATTTGATTTTCAAAAAGCATGAATGCAAGATTTTCATATAGCATACAAATTTAGCTTGCCAAGAAAGAAAGTGCTAAAAGAATGTAAATTCATTCACCATATTTAATTTTTAAAGATAATCCTATGAAATAGAATTATTTAAACAAATCAAATTTATTTTAAATAAATTTTTAGTTTTCTTTGAGTTTTATTTGAATTTAAGAAATTTGAAAAGGTTTGCTTCTAATTTTTCCCATGTGTATGTTGTTTTAATTTAATTTAGAACCATTAGATGATTTTATATTTTGGTCTAGGTTAAGGTATGAATTAAGTGCATTGATTACACTTTAATCAAATAATTGAGCCAATGTATGATTAAAACCACAAGGAATTTAAATCAACAAGGAAAGAAAGGTACTAATGCAATTGCTCACATTAAGATTAATTAAGTTAAAGGTTTAATTTAAGTACTTTCATAACCCTTTTGACATGTGGGTTGGATTTTTTTTCTTAAACTACATAGGTTTATTGACACCTAAGCACCTACCCAAGATGTATTGGTTAAGTTTTGGAATGTTTTAATTTAAAAGTTTGATTAATTGAGCCATTTAATTAAGTGATTAAACTTATTTAATTAATTTTATTTGTGATTTTATCAAATGAAATGAACTTGGAAAGAAGATATGGGAAGAAAATAATCTCATAAGTCCACTCACTATTCTAAGGTGATTAGCAACTTTAATTAATGGATTTATCACTTTAAAAGCTTAATCATTTAATTGATTAAGAGGATGATTGAATGAACCAAGTAATTATAATGAACCATAAATCAAGAAAAATTGGGGAGGAGTCATCCCACTAAATGATGAAGTTTAATTGATTGAGATAATTAGAGTAGTGACATATAAATTTCAATAAAACCCAAATTGAAAATATCACTATTAAAATCAATTGATTTAATTTTAGATTATTCTCTTTGAATTATCTTGAATGCTTTTTTTATTTTTATTTTTTTATTTTTTATATATTTGATTATATTTATTTTGAAGTTTCATGGCTATTTAATTAAATATTTAAATGACTTATTATTTGATGATGATTTTCCATGTGATTTAAGAGATCCAGATTTGTCATCATGAATTGATTTACATTTTTCATCCATTGAAGAGATGGTTTCAATTTGGTATTAATGATAAATTGGATTTGATTTGATCATTATAAAATGTGAGATGGATGGAATATATGAGCTTGTGAGATGGAATTTCTTTGGCAAGATGATTTGATTGAGTTGGTTGAGCTCAAAGACACCATCATCATGCAAGGGAAGACATGAGAAATTTGAGATAAAATTTCACAAAGAACACATTTAGTTTAAATGGTTGAGGCATACCTCAGGAGCTATCATCGGGGATTGAATCATTTGCTTCATTAGTGGAGATGAAGTTGAAGATTTAAGGTGTTGAGGTTGAGTGATTTATGGAAGTGATTCAATGTGTGTCAAGCACTCTTATGGTTGAGGACTTGAATGAAGGCTTGGGTGAGCTCGCTTAGGTTCCCTCAAAGTGCATGCATGACCTATTTATATGGCTAACTCTTCTAAGTCTCTAGAGATAGGTTGAGTGTTCACCTAATCACTAGAAGTGTCTTAAGACTAAGGAACTCTTAAAGTCTAAGAGAGTCCCTGTCTAGATGGAGGGGTTGAGAGCTCATCTAAAAATGAGGTCAACAAAGGGCCCAATAGGTGTGGTGTGACATGGGCATACACATATTGGTGTTGACAAATGATCAACAACATCACAAGCACTTTATGATCTACTCCCAAAGGTGTAGAAGGATTCTAGAGCTTAGTGCAATATGACTCCACTCATGTCAAAGACATAAGAGAGGGAAGGAGGAATCCACTAGGGATAGAGTATGTAAACCTTCCACTAGGGAAAAAGGTTCAAGTCATCCACATGGGGGTGAGAGGTTTGATTTGATTTGAGTCTCACTGAGGAAAAAAATTGATTTGATTTGTTTAATTTATTTTGATTGTTTTGATTTGATTGACTCCACTGGGGGAGATTGATTGGATTTGTTTCAAATTTTAAATTTTGGATTTGGGATGAACCCTATTGGTTTATGATGGATTAGTGTCATGGAGCTAGACTAACTTGATTTACCAATCAAAGGTAGTCTACAAACATTAGGACTAAACCAACTAAAGGGATGCCTTTTGTGCAATGGTCAGTTGAAAGTGGGACTACATCTTCCAAATGGAATTTTGGGGTGATGGTGACAAACAACCTGACACTATTGAGTGAATCAGGGAGACTTAGATCACTGATAGTCAAGATTAATTTCTTTTTTTAGTTTATTTTGAAGGATTCTATTGGTTTGATGGATCATGAGAAGGGCTTATATTATCCTAGACCTATCTCAAATTTACTAAACCAAAGAATAACTTCCCTAGATGAGAACTATCTAACCAAAGGGTGCCTTTGGTTTTGCAATGATCAATTAGGAAGAAAGCTAGACTCACATCTTCCACTACAAAAGACCAGGGTGATATGTTGCTAACAAATTGATCCCACTAGGACTTTTAGTGAATACTTGGGGACTTAGATCAATAGTCAAGATTAATTTCATTTAAATTTGTTTTGATGGATTGTTGGTTTCGATGGATCTTAGGAGCTTATATTAACCAATATCTCAATTTGAAACAAAGGGAGTAGCCACTTGAGGGAGAAACTCAAAGGAGTGCCTTTTGGTTTGCAATGATCAATTCAAGGGAAGAAAGCAGGACTCACATCTTCCACTACAAAAGATCAGGGTGATTGGTTGCTTTGGCAAATCAATTGACTATGTATTTGTGGATCATGCTAGAAAAAATGCATCATAGTCTTTACATCTTCCAAAGCAGGAATGATGTAACCCTTGTGGAAAAATAGATTGAACCCGACTAAGACTTTGGTGAGTGCAGATTTATCTCAACTCAGGTAGTGCAATTCTATAGGGAGTTCTCAACTAAAGAGGATGCTTGCTTGGAAAAGGGGCCTTTGGCTTGAATTCTAAATACAAGAGAATTTATTTGCTTGTTTAGTTTATTTTATCATGGACCTTGTTGGTTTTGAGGGATCAAGAGAAGGAAATTATATTATCTAGACTATCTCAGATTTCTTGAACCAAGGAGAATATGCATATTTGAACAAATTCTCAACCAGGGGTGGCTATTAGGAAGATTATTCAATCAAGAGTAACAAGTAGTATTTAAATGGGGTTGCAAATGTGATCCAAATAGAACAATAGGAGAGGGATCAAAACCTAGAAGATGACATGGCTAGTCATATATCAAATTGGTATTGGTGTAACTCAAGAAAGCCGACTCATTTGCCATGAGTGGTGTATCCATTGGGTGAGTCGCTATCAGCATAGCAAACATAAACCAACTTAAGGTGCGCATCAGTTTGCAATAATCAACCTTGGAAGAAAGCTCGGGGATTCACATCCTCTTATAGTGGAACTAATTGTTGGGATAGTCTATCTTTAGCTCGATAGGTGTTATCCAACCTAGGGTGACTACTGAGTGAATGTCGTTTGAGGACTTATATCGACTCAAATGTAGTCAAGAGGAAAGGAGCCTTTGGGGGACTTATCATAAACCTCAATACTCAACCTAGTTGGTGTGATGGTAGTTCAAGAAGAAAGCTGGCTCACATCTTCTTAAACAAGTCAACATGAGGTAGCTTCTTGGGTAGTAAACCTAAACTAACAGGTCATTGGTTTGCAATGGTCAAGTTAGAAGAAAGCAGGGACTCACATCCCAAACAAGTGACCACGGGTGACATACTAGGAGGTAGCATGTAGACCCGACTAGAGCATCTAATGAGTGAGTGCCATAGGCTTTCTCTCATCAAAATAGCTGGGACAAAGATATGTGTTTATTTTTGTGCTTGTTAAAGGGAATAGGATGCCTTGGGTTCTCTTACACCTACCTAAACATGCTAGATTTTGATGAAATGGTGCCACAATGGAGATTCCCAGAAAGGATGTCACTTGGGTTCTCTCCACTAACTTGGTGCTAATCGAAATAGGATGCCTCTTGGGCTCTCACACTTTTTCTCATAGAGATTATGTTTGATTATGTTTGTGTTGTGAAAGAGGGATAGATGCCTTGGGCTCTTACACCTATCATGTGATTAGATAAGACAAAGCAAACATGAAAGAAGATTTTGATGAATGATGGAATTTTTTATTCTTTTTTATTGATAATTATTTTTTTAAACATTTTTTATGGGTAATATTTCTTCTCCATTAATTGGAAGCATCGGTGTTCTTTATAATCAATAGCGATAAGATCCTCCTTGGTAGGCCTTCTCACACATAGGGCCTTCCCCGGTTCAAACTTGCCTCCCATCTTTTTGATGAGCAACAATTGGTCTCCTTAGACTAACACAAGTTCTCTACTTGGAAGACTAGATACTGTTGTGAGCTTGAATCATTTTGCCTTGTACAACTCAAGGTTGTAGCATGCTTACCTTTCCTCAAACTGAGCTCTTCTAGTAACTTTGCATTCTTGTAATGATCTTGCTACCCAATGCTATCCTTGTGATGGGAGTTGAACTTCTAAGGTAGAACGGCAATACATAAGGAAAATATGTAGGTGAGTTGGAGTTGGTATGTGGTGTAGTAGGCCCACAAACTTCAATCAATTGCTGTTCCACTTCATTTGTTGTCAAGAGCCTTCTTTAGTATTTGGATGAGAGTTTTTTATTGAATGCTTCGCTAACCATTTTCTGGGGTAGTAGATGGTGGAGTATCTCTCAATCTATCATGTCTTGGTGAAGTTGTTGATCTTGGTGCTTTTGAATGCAACCATTATAATATAATTCATCAGGCACCCGAACCTATATGATATGGTTCACGAAAAACTAAAGCACATGTTGCTATGACCTCTCAGTGGGATTGCCTCGCCCACTTGGAAAAGTAGTCGTGGCTAAGATGGAACCGATGACCCTTGGAAGAAGGAGGATCGATGGACCCTGTCGTACCCAACACTCAAATGGCCATGAGGCCAATGTAGGTGTAGAATGTTGGGTGGTTGATGTAGGACCACATGTACGACCGATGGCATCTCTAGCTACATCCATGCGGTAGTAATCATTGAAGGGTAGTATCCCTTGATCTTCATCTTCATCTTGAGATTGATGTGCTCCATAGAATGTACCTCGGTTATAATGCGCTTCATGTTTATCTAAACAATGTAACCACATTTGATCAAAAGGTGCAGGTGCCATCAAGAAACATAGGAAGAGCTCTTTATTTCACCGATGGGCTTGTGACTTTTCTTGAGGTTTGTCGTGTTCAAATAGTCTATGAATGGTTGCCTCCAATCTCCTTAGCAATGACAACCTCCCTTCAGAGAAAGTCTCTGATGAGTTCAACATCAATAAGGATAGGACTTATCTATTTTGGACCCTTATTGAAATGGACTCATCTTGGACATGCAATTCTTTGGCAAGTTTGGCCAAAGCATCATACTTGCATTCTCCTGGGAACCTTGTAGATGGTGACTTGATTTGGGCCAAGCGACTTCATGGTATACTCATGGTGATGAAGCTTGGTTTGAGAACCTTGTAGGACCGACAATCTGATTGATGACCGAGAATCCCAGATGTTGATGCTCTTGACACACATTATGATGGCTAACTCCGGTGCAATCAAAGCCTCATACGCTTCATTGTTGGTGCGGGGATTGGAGATAGTATGAGAATCTCATCACATGATCAGGAGTTAAGAGAACTATTCTACCTGCCTTTCACGGAAGAGTAGATCATGGTGCTTCCCCTTTATGAAAAGAAGATGCACCATCAAAATACATCTCCCATCGTGGTTGTCAACCTCCCTAAGTTCATGATTTGTTCATCGGAGATCATCACTAAGAATCAAAGAAGTGGGTCTGCTAAGAAATCTACTAGTGCTTTATCCTTTTACGCAGAGGGTATCAAATGTGATATCAAACTATGAGAGAATCATGGACCATCATGCCAAACATTTGGATAGTGTTGGCCATGTCATGAGATACTGCAGTGGATTGGTTATGGAAATCAAGTTCACCTTATGAGAAAGCATATAGTGTCATAGCTTTTGGGAGGCAAAGATCAAAGCTAGGCAATGTTTCTTAATGGGTGGGTAGTTCACTTTAGTAGGAATCAGATAATGACTGAGGTAGTCAAGAGCACTCTCCTTCCCTTTGTCATTGGCTTGGGTAACAAAGTCCGAGAGTCATCAATGGGCGTAGAGGATGAGTGGCTTGAGATAGGCTGCTAGAATAGCGGCTTCACCAAATAATGCTTGATATCTTCAAAGGCATGCTACACTTATCATCCCACTTGAACTTGGCATCCTTTTGACAAGTGTTGAGAATGTTGCATCTCCATGGGTTGGAAATAAAGCATCTTAGATATGCATCCTTGGAAAGATCAGGTTAAGTTAAACTCTTAGGAGGTGGCATTTCTAAGATAGCTTTGATCTTTTGGATCTATTTCTATTCCCTATGGACAACAAACCAAGGAATTTCCGAACTACTCAGAATGCACACTTGGGATTCATTTTGAGGTTATATTATCTTAACCATTGAAAACTACTCTCAAGTCAAAGAGATGGTCTTCTTTTCTCTACTCTTGACTACTAGATCATCAATGTAGCACTCAACGATGATGGATGAGTTCATTGAAGATCGAGTCATGGCCCGTTGGTATGTAGCACCGCATTTTAAGGTGAAAGGCATGACCTATAATAATAGATTTTGATGGGGTTTAAAAGTAGTGTTTCTTTCATCTTGGGGACATCTTGATTTGGTTGTAGCTAAATGACCCATCCATGAAGGAAAAATTGCATGAGATGAGGCGATGTCCACCATTAATTGGTATAGGAAGAAGAAACTCATCCTTAGGACATGCCTTATTTAAGTCCTAAAATTGATGCATATAAATTTGGCCATTCTTCTTCTCTTAATAGGATGACACTAGCTAACAGTAGGTATTTTTCTTCCCTTGATGAAACCGGCATCGATCAATTTCTTGACTTGAAATGACATTTTTCAATTTCTAATGCATGTGTCTAGGAGCTTGCTTGATAGGGTTAGCTTTGATCTCAGGTTTGCTAGAGGGGATAATCCAAGCATCTCTTCATAACTCCATGCAAAGTAATCCTTAAACTCAGTCAATAATCTAACTAATCCATTGGTTTCTTCTTCATTCAGCAACGAACTGATGTATGTCGGGCATGGACTTTCTTCTAACTTGAGGTTAATTTCTTTAAGCCTGTCAATTATTAAATGGATCTCCTCTTCAAATTTTGGTGGTGCATCTTTGATCTGGAGATCATCTGATCATCTGAGGTTTATAAACACATATTATCATAAGAGTTGGTTTGGTGTGAAAAGAACCTATCAAACTTCAGATGATTGGTGACAACTAAGCAATAATCATCATCATTGACTGGACCCACTATACCAAATCATAGCCTTGATCTTGATTGTGCATCCTTGTCTCTATTGTTCCATAGCTTTTAAACGACCATGCTTAGACCATATGTAAGGAATCAAAACCTCTTTGCAAATTAAGAACAAGGCGAATACCAATCAAAGGTAATTTCATTAATTCTTTATATGAATTCTCCTCAAGTTCCATCAACTTGACTTGAGGATGATGATCCCAAAAGAATCTCTTTGGCTTCATCCTGGATGAGGGCTTCCTTAACTACTAAACCTTCAACTTTGAGATGAAAGTGAGGTTAGAGCTAAGGTTCCCACTGTCGATAGTTTACATTTTTTGAATACTTTGCTTTGTCTGAGGCTCATCTTCATCATTTTAATGTCACCTCCAATGAAACCCATTGAGAGGGGTTGGCTGGTATGCTAATCACATTAGACTTGTCCTTCAAGCTGGATTCCAAGTCTATGTGAATAGTAGGGGTACTTCTATGAACTGGAACATAACCCTATTGGCTGATGGCCAACCAAGGGGTCTTCCACCTCAGGCGCCTCTACTGCCTCACCCTTGGAGGTGATTCATCCTACCCACATGTCCATATGATGGAATGAACTGTGGGTGGAATGTGATATGTGGCTTTATTACTTCTTCAATTTCCCTTTCTTTTTTGCTTGGATTTTCATTTTTCTTTTCTTTTTCTTTTGCTTTTTCTTTTTCTTTATTTTTTCTTTTGAATTTGAATTTTGTCCAAGTTCACAAGAAAGAGTATTTTGAGAAAGATAGTAGGTCGCATCCTCATATATCTCAATCTCTCTAATTGAAAGTGGGTTTTCATCTCCTTTGGCATAGTACTCATTCACATCCTTCCTGAATTTGATGCATTGATGGATGGAGGATGGAATCATCTTATTCTGATATATCCAAGGCCTACCAAGTAGAGCGATGAATGAAATATTCAAATCAATGATAAAAAAACTTGGCTTCAGTCTTCCAGTCACCTATCTCCAAAGGTAACACTATGGAACCTAAAGCCCTCTCACTTTGTTCATTGAATCCTATCAACATCATCCAATCTCCTCGGAGAGTGGAGATGTCGATCCTAAAATAGGCAAGGGTCTTCAGACCATAATGTTCACCAATGCACTAGATCATAAGAACTCGGCAAGTATGAATCCATGTCAATTTGTAATGTAGAGGGCGGTTGCTCCAAGTCCCCAAAGAAGGTCTTCATCTATGAAAGTGATCCAGGCTTCTGATAATGTGCCTCCTCTCAATAGCGTCGATAAGCTAAGCATATCTGGGATCAAGAAAGCCTTGATTAATGATTCCCTCATCTCTTTGGATAAGATAATCATATATGCTTAGCAGATGGAAACTTTCTTAGGTGAGAGAGGACATTGTAGTCCACCTTGGGTTGATCCTCCGCAAGCATATCCAAGGGTGGAGCATCCTGTGGAAGGGCTTCTTGATCCTTTGAACTAATGACATGTTTCCCTCTATCTTGAGGTGATGCCCTAGGAGGTAGAACATTACCACTACAGAGGTTGACTTCAGTGATATCTTGTGGCAGGTAATGGAAGATTCTACACACAGCAAGTTCTAAGCTTCTCCTATGGGACCCTCAAAATCAAGATGATTCAAGTCTATCTCAAGAGGTGAACCCATAGTAAGTAGAAAAATCCAACTCACGAATCGAAAGAGAAGATCAAATTATTATAGTTATTATTTAGACTTGAAGAGTTATCATTAGAATAGATAGATAACCCATTAGAAGTGACAGATATAATTCAAGCTAGCTTTATTCTTTAATTTCTTGGATTTGATAGGAGGTACATAGTAGAAATCAAGTAAAGTAAGAGGGGGTGGATTTGATGCCCTCATCGTCAGATGTCTACTAGAAGAACTAAGAAGTAGAGGAATTCATGATGTAGTAGCTATGTGGGGAGGCGGACTTTCGGTGGTTGTACTTTACTATCGGGTTGCCTTTGCCGCTCTTTGAACTCCCCTTTCCGGTTGGCTCGGAAACTTACAAACCTTCCTTGATGTTGGAGGTTTGAGCTTGCACTTGCAAGAAAGTTTCTTGATGAGATAATTTTCTTAGAGTTTTGGATGAGATATCCCAACCTTCTTTGGTTTTGAAGGATCAAGTATCCCCATGATTACCCTAATGGGCGGATGTTGTTCCATAAGGTATTCCTTGGGATAACTATGACGTCTTGAAGCTATGTTCAAGCTCCTTAAATGTGAATCTTCCAAAACATGACTAGCATGTGGTGGGGGCAAAGTTAGGATGGCTTTTGCCCACTTCCTCCAATCTCTTAGATTCAGATAGCTGAAAATCAAGCTTCTTTAAGAGATTTTTAAAGATCTTTCTGATTACCTTGCTCCTAAATGAATAAGGCTTATTAAGTTTGTCCAAAAGAGTAGGTGGACCATAGCTACCTGGTGGAGGGTATGTGTACCTCTTGCGATATGGTGAGGAGGCGGTCTGAGCCATGGAGGCTAGCGATGGTACTCGATGGTGGTAGAGGAGGTGGAAGTGGCATGGAGCATGAGGTCCTCTACTTCTCAGCTATTTTCCCACTCACTACTATCACTACCCAGTTTCTTCTCAAAAGCTTTTTGTTGCTTCTGCTTTATTTATTGGTCTAGAAAAGGAGACTATTTGGCTTCTCCTTGTAAGCTAGCCACCTTATTGATTAATTTCTCAAAAGTTTTGATGGTGAAACCTTTGAGTATGAAGGTGACCGAGCCATGGATATTCTTCAGCAGAATCTCAATGGTGTGCCGTTCAGACAGTTGTTGTTCACATTTCATACTCGAATTATGCCATCTGAGAATGTAATCAATGAGGGACTCACTAGGGTTTTGTTGAGCCACAACAAGATTACTATGATCACCCTTGAGCTCCAACAAACTCTTGATAAAAGTTGCTCCAACTCGACAAAGTCTTTATTGGAAGTTTGATACCAATCAAAGGCTATGTCTATTAAGCTACAGACAAAGAGACGAAAGAGTAAAGCATCCTTGCATTGACAACGCCCTAAAGTGTGCAATATGCTCTCGGGTTCCATCAAAGCTTTTGAAGAAGTGAAAACTTTGGATATTGGATGGCATCAAATTCCTCTGGTAGGGTCTACCCTTTGGGCCGATGATCCTCCTCGGGCTTGAGCCAATGCTTCTCTCACCGCTTAACCATGCTCTTGATATCTTTTCTTGTGTGGAGGTACCACTACCTTCTATACATGCTGTCTTTACCTTGCTTTCTTGGAGGTAAAGTCTGGATCAAGACATGCACCAACTCAGGCGGAGTCTCCTATAGTAGATGGATGGTATTTGAAGTGCTAAGACTGATGCTAACAAGTCCTCGAGGTGCTTCCCCATCCTATCTATCTGATCATCTTTCTACTTTAGCTACCGAAGGAGGTGTTGGGTTGAGTAGGTTGTGTCTTCCTACTCGACCTTAGCACCTTCAATAGTCTGCAGCTCATGGAGGAGAGAACCTCGGTATCTACCATGTGCACCCCCACTGAATCATCCAATAGATCTTCCTCATTGGGATCAAAGCTGACTTTCTTCTCATTGGACTAGTCATATCCTAAGATCTTCTTCTTCTCCATGAGATAATTGGCTACAATATCATCTAGAGCGGTCTACAGCACAGCAGCACAAATCTATCTTGGGGTGGTGGGATCACTATCATGTATGCATGAGGCAGGACCTCCCTTATTTGGAGAGTTAACCACGAGAGGCTATACTCATTGGAAGAAATATGCTCACACATCCTTGAATCTATATGGGTGACACTCCAGGATGATCTATCATCATTAAGTGTGGTGACATCTTCCCTCTCCTTGATGCTTGCTACAACCATCTACATCTACTTTGTGGTGGTGGTGATGGGAAGACTATGATACTTGAGGTCATCATTCCTTCTTCACCACTCGGGTGAAGTCGGCGGGAGAGCTGACCTGCCCGTTGGTAGATGGCAGATCTCGGTCATATGGATAACCAACAAGGTCCTCTTCTCCCTTGATGCGGCCTTCACGGCCTTGGCTGGAATAGTAGATGCTGAGACATGTACGGGAGATGGTGGACGGGGAGAAGAGTGGTGTGGTGGAGGCACCAGACTCTGATAGGGCTCTCTATGATGTGTAGTCCCAGTAAGTAAGATCTTATCATATTGGAATGGGTAGTGCGCCGATCCAGAAAATTCACAAGTGCATAAGCCGCTCACTTGCTATACCTCTCTGCTAGTGACATGAGGATGTACAATCCTCTCTAGCCCTCTCACAAGCTTCCTACCCTGCTTGTGGGGAATGGATCTAAAATCAAGTTGAGCCTTAGACCATGAATCTCCCTACTGGCGTAAAACTCAATGGAGGCTAGCGTGACCTCCTCTCTCTTGGCTGCCGAACTAAACTTGGCGAGGTGAGGTAGAAATCCTCCTAGCATCCTCTTTATCATACCAAGAGAGAGGGTGGAACTGGTTTGATGTAACTAGCAGGGAAACCATCGTGGGCAACTCCGCTACAACATACTGAGTAGTTGCCTCCATCTCTCTAGCAATGCGAGTGTGGTACCGCTTTATCATGTGGTTCTTATTTCTTCTTTGGGTCCTGGTAGGGTGAGCAGAGTAAGAGCTAGACCTAGGAGTGCAACCAGTCAAATGCTTTGTGAGGCTCGAACCGACTTGAAATTTGGCTCATTCTTGGTCATTTTGAGTGTCGAGTCGAGCTCAACTCAAAGGCTCGATATATTAAGCGAGCTCGAGCTGAGTTAGCAAGCTCGGTTCATTTGTTCATCGGCATGGGGATATGAAATATTAACCAGCCATCAGCTCGTTTGCATTCTTTACCCCTAATATGATGCGCTCTGGTCTTGGGGTGCCATTCAGGCTACTAAATACAAGCTTCTCAGTGTGCCTCACCTCGTCTCGGTTTCGTGATCACCAAGATGTCTGAGTCGACTCTCTCCTTTCTCTGTTTGCGACCTCTGGGTTCTCGGTTTGAGTTCCCTCATCTTGGCTTCAAATTTTTTCTCACTCAATAATCGACTTGATCTTGGTTGGCTTTAATTCTTTTCTTTAAATCAGGTATTTGATTTGATGATGCTTTGATTAGGTGTGTGAAAACCATTCAAACTTAGGTTTTCTTTGCTCTTTGGTTTTGATGTTGGTTGTGAATCAACTTGGATGTTCTTTTGGATTATGTGTTTAATGAGTAACTATGTTGGTAACTTGATTTGTGTAATGTTGATTATCCGCACTTGTTTAGGTTGGTTGTTCAATATGCTACTGCTTATCCTTTATGTTTATGGTTTTGATTGTTTATGTTGATTATTTGTTGGATGATGGTTAATGTGTGTGAACTTTCAGATTTGTGGAAAGGGTTCTACTAATTAGAGTTGTGTTTTAATTATCCGCACTTGTTTAGAATCATCCTTTTCTATATATTAGAGTTGTGTTTTATTGGAAATTCTACTAATCTATTCTCTTTCTTTTGTTATGCTTCATCATTTTCTTGAGGGATTTATGATTCAAGTCTTAATTTCATCATCATTCTTCATCTTCCTTCTTACAAGATTGCTTGAAAGACATGGAGGATTGGTGAATACTCCTTTGCAGAATCTACATAAGGTTTATTTAATTGTATGTAGGTTACTCAAGTTTTATTTGTGCTTAACATCATACTTCATCTTGTTCTTGAGTTGGTCAAAATATTAGTGGCAAGAAATAGTTATTAAGTAGTTTTATCATTTATGGTCATTATCTCTTCTTCCAACTATTTTAGGTAGGATTTGTGATGGACGGTCACCTAAAATTAGATGTTCTTTGGTTTTGATGTTTTGTGAATCAACTTGTGATGTTCTTTTAGATTGGGGTTTAGTGAAATGGCTATGTTGTTTATGTAACTTGTTTAATTATTTGGATTTATTTATGTAACTTGTAGTTGTTCTTTGTTGTTCAACGAAATCAATTTGTTTAGGGTTGATAAGTTCAATGTGCTTAACCTCATTGTTTTATGGTTATTTTGATGGTTTATGGTTCAATTCTTTGTTTGAGTTGGTGGTGGATTTCTATTCTTTTTTGGTGATGGTTTTGATGATAATTTCTAGATACCTTCTTGGCCTCTCTATGGTATGGATTTTCTCTATTTGGTGCTGCTTATCTCCTACTATTTTCTTTTTTGGGTGGAGGTTTGCCTTTGGATTTGGGTTGCTAGTGCTTTGGAGATAGTCCTTGGCCTCATGGGTTGTTGTTTTTCTGAGTTTACAAAATTCACCCTTTATTGTGGTATTTGTTGTTTCCCTCTCTATCTTCTTTTAGTAATAATTCATTCCTTATCGATGATGGACTTGATGATGGGCTACCAGTATCTTTGTGATGGCAATGATGTTTCCCTCTATCTTCTTTTTATTTGGTAGCACTATATGTAATCGTAACCCTTCTTTGAAGTTTGGATGCTTACTATAATGTTGCTCTTTAAGATGATTATAATTTATAACTGAGCCTAAGCCTTTTCTTAACTTTATCCATTTTATTTTCTCTTATTCTTTATGCTTACTTAATTATGCCCTTCCTTCCATTGGTATGTTGTAGAATATTTTTATGATTGGGTAATTGCCTCGTTTAAGATGCTTATAATTTTATTTTCTCTTGGTCTTTATTTTTGATTAGGTGGTTGGATGCTTTCGAAGAGTAAGTAGAACTTTGGATTACTTCCATTAAAGACTCTAACATTTGTGCATGGATCAATAGAAGATGTTGATTTTAATTTAATTATTTTTCTTTTTTGTGTAACAATTTGAGAGATTGAATGTTTAATTTTGTAATTTATATGTACCTCTCTTGTTTGAGCATTTAATTTTTCTTTCAATATTTTTGTAATTTATTTTCATTAAAAAAATTTTACAAAATCTTGTGCAAACAGATAAATTTTTTTTGCATTTAATTTTTTGTGGTTTATATTTTTTTGTAATTTAGAATTCCATATATTTGTACTAAAAATATCTCAAAAGATTCAAATTAATTTAATAAATATTTTAAATTTTTTTAATTGCTCTTTAAAATTTTTTATTTTGCTCTTTTTTATTAATTATTTCAAGCGAGCCTATAAGAAACAAATTGGTACTCAAGCCAACTTCTAAATGAGCCAAATCGAGCTTAATTTTTCATATGAGTTGAGCTTGGTTTTATGTGCTAGGCGAGCTCGAAACTTTTGGTTCAAGTCAAGCTCAAGCTCAATCAGAGCTTGACTCATTTTGCACCCAAGCTAGACCCAACCTGGCGATAATCCATGGAGCAGGGGAGCCTTCCCTTGGAGGTGCTAGTGAGTGGGTGATAGCCCCACTAGTGCGACATGGGAACAATGACATGTATCTAACATTGATCTTTGTGGGAATAGCCACAACCTTCCTCTTTAGTGAGGGAATATTCAAGTCAGATGGCATCTAGATGATGACTTACGCCATCGCTGTGCTCACCTAGCGATCGTGAGGGAGTGCCCTCACATGTAATCCTATCCCCCTCAAAGCCTTGACCAAAGTGGATGAGGTGAGCATAGTCATATCAGGGAAGACTAGCCTGATCTAGGGCCAAGTCCATCCCATGAGAAAACAAGAACACATACTTTTGTTTGCCATGGCAATCAATTGGCTAGGCAATAACTCAAGGTCCAATGTTGAAAATAAACTTGAATCAGATTCCTATTTTGTTGATTTTGAATTCAAATTTAGAATTTGAACCCATACTTAACATCTTGAAAGTGTTAAGTCAGGGTCAAATGGATTTGGAAGAGATTTTGAGATTTGATTGGGAAGAGAAATTTTTAAATGTAGAATTCACTTTCAACAAATTTAGGAATGTTGAAAAATGGGTACAAATATTTTTTAAGAGATGCTTCCATAGGTTCATATTTGAATTTTGAATTTTGATTATGAGAACCCTTTATTTAACAAATTTGGGTATGTTAAAGTAAAGTGTCAATTGGTTCTATTTTGATTTTTGGATTTACTTAGCAAATTTGGGTATGCTAAGTGACGTGTTTGAAAATAATTTCTTCTTTTTTTTCTTTGTTTGCTTTTTTTGTAAATCATTTGTGATTTTGAAAATGGAATTCTCATTTAGCAAATTTGGTATGCTAAATGAAAATCAAGTATTTATTTTGAAAATTTTTGAAAATAAAACTCTTAGCAAATTTGAGTATGCTAAGAAAATCCTAATATGTTTCTTATTTTTAGAGAATTTGATTTTGAAAATAGGATTCTTAGTAAATTTGGTTATGCTAAGGAAATCCTAATGTGTTTCTTTTGTTTTGGATTTTGTTTTGAAAATGGAGACTTCACTTTAGCAAATGTGGTATGCTAGAATGAAGTTCTAATGTGTTTCTTTTGTTTTGGATTTTGTTTAGAAAACGGAGACTTCACTTTAAGAAATATGGTATGCTAAAATGAAGTTCCAAAAGTGTTTCTTTTATTTTGGATTTTGTTTTGAAAATGGAGACTTCACTTTAGCAAATGTAAAATGAAGTTCAAAAGTGTGTTTCAAATTTTGTTTTGAAAATGGAGACTTTTAGCAAATGTGGTATGCTAAATGAAGTTCCAATGTGTTTTGAATTTTGTGAAATGGACACTTTACTTAGCAAATTTGAGTATGCTAAATGAAGTTCCAAAAATGTGTTTCAAATTTTATTTTAGATTTTGTTTTGAAAATGGTGACTTCACTTTAGCAAATGTGGTGTGCTAGAATGAAGTTCCAATGTGTTTTGAAAAATTTTGTTGTGTTTTGTTGATTTTGAAAAGAGAGATTTTCATTTAACAAATTTGGGTATGTAAAATGAAAATCAATTATATTTCATTTTTCAAAGATGTATTTTCGTGTGTGATTATTGCTTTTGAAAGAGAAAATTAACTAATCATATATGGAATATGTTAAGTGGCATTTCAAAATAATGTCATTTTATTTGGAAATAAAATCTTCATTCAATAAATTTGGGTGTATTGAATAGAGATATTCATATGTGGGTTTTGAAATTTTATTTTTGATTCTGATTGGAAATAAAAACTCCACCCAATGTATGTGGGTATATTGAATGGAGAGGTTTCATATGTGATTTTTGAAAATTTATTTTTGATTTTGATTGAAATGAAACCTTCATTCAATAAATATGGGTATATTGAATGGGGAGGTTTCATATGTGCTTTTTGAAATGGTGAAAATTCAAACTTAACACATGTGGAATGTGTTGAGTGGAATTTCAAAGTTATGATTTTGCTTGAAGATGTAACATCCATCCAACACATTTGGATGTATTGAATGGAAAGGACCATCTTCAAATTTTGTGCTTTTTGAAAGTTTATGATTGTTGGAAAAAAAAATTTATTTTTTTATTTTATTTTTTTTGAAAATGAAGTTTTCATCAAAATGAATTGAGTGAAGAAGTTCATTTGTGCTTTTGGAAGTTATGATTGTTGATTTTATTTTTGAAATATTTATACATGTAATAATTATAAAAATTATTAGATGAAGTGCAAATATTTTATTAAATGTATTTTTAAAAAGTGCTTTTGGAAATTGAGACTTTCCATAAAGATTTTTTTTTATTTTTAGAATGAACCTTTCCTTTCCATAAAAATGGTAAGGAGAAAGTCTTTAATCATTTTTCTTTTTATTAAAGTTTTATTTTCACCCATTAGGGAACCCAACAGGGATTTTAAGACCAACATGGGATGAGGACCTAAAACCTAAAGATGTTGGCTAGCTTAACATAAGGATGAAATAAGCTAAGTGCCAACATAAAGAAAGATAATCTTGGATTCATACAAAAGTATAAACCTACTATCAATGATTGGAAATAATGATCATTTACCAAAGATGGGGAGAGGAACCTTCCCCAGCAAAGTCACCAGAAAAATCTGTGGTGAAAATTTTATATACATCTACACCTTTATCTATCCCTCTTTTCCTTTTAGGGAAAAGAAGGATAAATGAAAAATAGAAATATATATATAATATGTCTTGTTGGGATGCCACATAGATCTACAGATGTTCTTATTAGGGTGATCAGGTACGACATTGAGGAATGATGTACTATCTTGAGAGATAGAATTCACCACCCTACAATAGACCTAATCACCTCAATAAGGACTCCTAAAGACTATGGGTCTTCAAAATGTACCAAAGATTCTTCCCCTACTTTACATGGAAAAGTAAAGTAGGGTTTATTTTAAATTGAGTTCGTTAAGTTTCTTACAGGGGCAAGCTCCCATAGTTAATTACATCATAAGGAACAAGATTCCTTAGGAATACTCCTAATTAAGGTAAATGATTATAATCTCCAAAGATTTTGAAAGGTAGGACTATCAATCGATTGGTTTATTTTTAGAAAGTCAAGTGGGATCGATCAAGAGGATGGAGTTCTTATTAAAGCCAAATGAAAACAAGTAGGGGTGCTTAAGATACTAGGGAGCCTAGTAATCACCCCAAACTATCCTATGGTGGGGTTTTACATTTTTCAAATTGAATTGATTTATTTGAGTTGAATTTTTATTAGAATGTTAGGGCTTATAATTTTATGATACAAAGTTACAAAAATGCCTAAGAGGTGAGGATTATGCTATCCCCATAAAGAAAGTAGCAACCCAACCTAAATCTAGGCTTTTGAGGGCCAAAAGTATGACCTAAATCTAAGAAAATGGTATTTGGTTTACCTCCATAAGAGAATAAACCATCCAGGACTTACAACCGCTGGGTGATGCAACTAACTCCTCCTACAATTTTAAAATATGTAGGCAAGTCAAATGGTTTTGCAAGATGGCTAAGCTATTGTTTATTTAGAAAGAGACTAAGTCCTAAAATGCACTCCCTAAAAGACTAGATCATGCAGGGCATGCTTTAATGACTTAAATCTAATACAAATTTTATTACATTTTTATTTTTATTTTGGACAATCAATTTGACACAGGCTTTAGGATTTATATGCCTAATGCATGAGAAATTAAATTATAGGCCAAAATTAGCAAGATAAGGAGGTGTGTTTCCACCATGGCCTTCACATGTTAAGCCAAGTTATCTGGCAAAGGTGAAAGCTCTCCAATCAAGAGTGAAACAATATGTTTTTTATGCATAATGTTAGAAAAGTAAGACAACATCCAACTAAGGGGTTGCTAATTCTTTTATTTTATTTTATAACCTAAGCTTTAGGTGAGGTTATGAGTTAATTCTTTTTAATTTGAGTTGTTTAATTGGATAGAAAATTTATTTTTCCTAAGAGCCTAATCGTCATCTAGGCCATACAGCAAAGCAAAGAAGAAAATAGGAAAAGATACCATCTTAATGAGCAAGTTAAACAAACATCAATCAATTTATAAAATTTGTGCAAAATAATTAAAGGTCATTCATGGTCGCTCCATCGCACAAACATGAAAAAAAATAAATTGGGTAGCCGAGCTCTACCCTTATACAACTCGGATTAAAAATGAATTAATTATAATTAAGCAAGAAATTCATGTTATGGGGTCTTCATTCTTCATTTCTTCTTTTTTCTTTCTTCTTTCTTCTTTTAGTTGGTTGGAATGTGGTTGCTCCAAAGGCTTCACATGGTACATAAGATATGATCTTATGACTAATGCTCATTCTAATCCCCCATAATAATTATTCCAAAGTCATAATTATAAAAGTACATGAAAATGGGAAAAATGAAATCTAACTAACACCTGCAAAATAGAGATTAGTCAAATAAACCATACAATCCCAAGCCTGTATATATATATAAATTAGACTTAGCACCCCACACATGGGCAACCAAGTCCACCTGGCCTATTTTGGATTATGCTTAGGGATATAAGCACCTGCATAGCAAAAGAAATTATATTTTTATTGTAGCGCCCTTTAGGCACAATCCCTTGCAGAAGACAATGGTTAGACTAAGATTTTCCCTACCATTCAGTCTACACACATGCACCCTAACATCCAGACTAAAATAAAACATCACAAAATAAAAGCAAACATCAAACCATGCACCACCCTAACCTAAAGCTATAAATGGTGACTTAGCCTAATGTGTGTGCTATTTAAGGTCTATGTGGTATGCTTAGCTAGGCTTTTAAGGTTGAAATTTTCTAAGTATGAAAATGTTCAACTTAGAGGGTTTGTTTCATGTTAATGATTTAGTTGCTTTGGTTGATTTTATTTTATATTTTGATTTGGTTTAATGAATCTTATAATTAATTACTAAGTTATAAAGAGAGAAAAAAAGAGGATAAATTTTATTTCCTCCCTTCCTTAAGAAATTTCTAAGGTAGACTCATATTTGATTTTTGTTTAGTAAATATTTTATTATGTTTTTTAATTAATCCTAAGTTTAGATTTTTTCCTAAACAAACTTATTCAAAAACAAAGGCATTTTAAGATTAAGTAAAGTGAAATACTATCACAAAACACACATCACTTCATTTCTTTCCCAACATGTGTAATATGCATATGAATGAATCATAAGCATATATATACATGCAAATGGAAATGTTTAGCACACTTTAATGATGAATGCTAAGAGAATTTGTTTAAAAATTTTAAATATTTTTTTTATTTTTTATGATGCATTTAAGAATAAAGGTGATGCACAAGAGTGTGCAAATTATAGAGAATTAAGTTAATGTGCCATACATTAAAATTATGGGAGAGAGTAAGTGAGCATAGGTTACGATGTGATCTATTTCTCCTGCATTTGGTTTCATGCCGGAAGATCTACTATGGATGCTATACATTTGTTAAGGGGTTTGATGGAGAAGCATAAGTAAGTAGGATCAACATGATATTTATTGATTTGAAAGCTTATGATAAAGTTTCAAGAGATGTTCTTTGGAGAGTTGAGAAAGAAGGAGTTAATATTGGTTATATTCAAGTCATTGATATGTATACTAGAGTTGTTACTTGTGTCCAAACACAGGAGGATAAAATATTTTCCTATTTGGTTGGATTACATCAAGATCAGCTTTAAGCCCTTATCTTTTACTTTAGTTATGTGTTCTTACTAGGCATTTACGAAGATGTACCTTGGTGTATGCTTTTGTTGAACATTCTTCTTGTTGATAAGACTAGAGAGGAGTCCAACAGAAACTTGAATTATGGAGGTCAACAGAGTCTAAAGGTTTTTTAGTTTAAGTAGATCTAAAGAATATATGGAGTGTAATTTTAGTAGTAGAAGTTCTAGTTGTAGTGTTGTGACATTAGGTGAACAAGTCATTAATAAGAGTGGCGTTTTAGATTGTTATATATTATTCAAAATGATGGTGAAATAGATGGAGATGTTATTAGTAGAATTCAAGTTGGATGGTTGAAGTACGAAGATCTCCATTTATTATGTGATAGAAAAGTTCCACTTAAACTTAAGGAAAATTTTATAAGATGGTGGTAAGACCACATGACTTATTGCAGAATGTTGGCTAATAAAGAGAAGCATAAGACTAAGTTAAGTGTTATAGAGATGAGGATGCTTAGGTGGATGAGTGGCTTTACTCTTAGAGATAGAATGCAAAATGAGTATATTTAAAAAAGTTGGGTAGCTCCATGGTAGATAAGATTAGGAAGAGTCACCTTAGATGGTTTGCCACATAAAGCGTGTCCAGATGATTAGGAGAGTAGATGCATTAGATTTTCCTTATGTTAAGAAAGGTAAGTAGACCTAAAGACTTGGGTTATGATGTATAAAAAATAATCTTAGTATACTTGATTTAAATGAGAATTTGACACATAATAGGACCATGGAGATGAAGATTCATGTATACCCACTAGTGGGATTAAGGCTTGTTGTTGTTGTTGTTGTATGATGCATTATTTTGTTAAGTAGAAAAAGAGGGATTTTTTTATCCATTTTTCATATGCACACATACATATATGAAAGGAATAAGTGAGTACGGTGCCATTGTTAGCACCAGGGGTGTAAGGTACAAGACCTACTTAGGGCTACTTAAAGCCTCATAACCCCAGATTTTTCCAGACTAATATACCACTTTCCATAAATACACATGTATGTATAAAAGAAATGAATGAAAAAAGAAAGATACAAACGTTTATGTTTATTTGTTTGATTTGTTAATGTAATTTATATGTACAAGTGTGGATGTCCTTCTTAAGTAATAACATAGGAATGAATAGGAAAAGATTTAAGTAAATGTTGTGTTCTTTTCAAATGAACCATACACTTTCCAAATCGTATTCAAAGCTATGCTAAAAGAAAAGAGAAGCAAAGCCACACTATGCACATTTTTATATTTTTACTCACATGCAAGCTCATAAATAATTATAAGTAACATATCTTTCAGTTTCTATGTTTGATTCATAAGCTTTGAAAGTAATTTTGGATTTAAGAGTGATAATAGCCATTCATATTTTTTACTTTAGCCAAAACATGCAATTAGACACAAAGGAAATATTTCATTTTTAATTTGATTTTCAAAAAGCATGAATGCATGATTTTCATACGGCATACACATTTAGCATGTTAGAAAAGAAATAAAGTGATGAAAGCATGTAAATTCATTCACACTAATTAATTCCTAAAGACAATCCTATGAAATAGAATTATTTAAAGCAAATCAAATTTGTTTTAAAGAGATTTTTAGTTTTGTATGAGTTTGATTTGAATTTAATAAATGTGAAAAGGTTTGCTAGTCCTAACCCATTTCCACATGTGTATGTTATTTTAATTTAATTTTACAACCATTAGATGATTTTTATATTTTGGTTTAGGTTAAGGTATGAGTTAAGTGCATTAATTACCCCTTACCCACACCACTTTAGCATATTTAATCAAATAGTTATGAGCCAATATATGACATAAAATCACAAGGAACTTAAATCAGAAATGCATCCTAGGAAAGAAAGGTACCTAATGCAATTGGCTCACAATTAATGATTAATTAAGTTAAAGGGTTTAATTTAAATACTTTCATAACCCTTTCCCACACATGTGGGTTGGATTTTGATTTCCTTAAGCTACTAAAGTTATTGAACACCTAAGCACCTACCCAAGATGTATTGGTTAAGTTCTAGAATATTTTGATTTAGAAAATTTTGATTAATTGAGCCATTTAATTAAGTGATTAAACTTATTTAATTAATTTGCACCCTAATTAGATTTTATCCAAATGAAATGAACTTAGGAAAAGAATATATGGGAAAGAACCCCAATCTCATTCCTGAAGTCCACTCACTATTCTAAGGTAATTAACAACTTTAATTAATGGATTTATCATTATTTAAAAGGTTAATTAATCATTTAATTGATTAAGAGGATAATTAGAAATGAACCAAGCAATTACCCTAATTAAACAGCTAATAAATCTCAAGAAAATTAGAGGAGGCAGAAGTCATCCCACTAAATGTTTTGGTTTGATGATTCAAGTTTATGTTTATATTTGGATTCATGATGAAGTATTGATTGAATCATGAAGAAAAATCAAGGGATTGGCTTGATTTGAATTTGATTTGGCTAAGTCCATAAGAGAGAATCAAAGTGACTTAGGAAAGATTTTTTATTTGGATTTGAATTTTTAATTTGGTTTGATTGATCAGAATTTATATTTCATTTATATATGTGAATATAAATGAGAATATAAATGGGTTGCGAGAAAATTTCTTGAATTTGAATTGATTTGGATTTCATCTGAGCTAAGTCTATGAGAGGGAATCAAAGGACTTAGGAAATATTTTGAAGGTTGGAATCCAATCATGGGATTCAATCATATGTTTCAATTATTTGGAATTGATTCATGATTTGAGAAAATCCATTGAATTGGATCAAGGTTTGAGTTAGAGTTGGAGTTGATATGAATTTGGAGAAAATCAATCAAATTGGAATTTATTTGAGTTTGACTTGAACGGAGGAAGTGAGGAATTTCGTTCAAGCTATAGGGTAGGAAAATTTTCCTAACATCCCTAAGGCATGACATATTCCTATGGCTAACTCTTCTAAGTCTCTAAGGCTAGGTTGAGTGTGCATCTAATCACTAGAAGTTTCTTAAGACTAAAAAACTCTTAAAGTCTAAGAGAAGTCATATGTCAAAATGGAGGGGTTGAGAGCTCATCCTAAAAATGAGGTCAACACCAAGTTCTATATAATTAATTCAAATACATCATTCACTGCTTTGTTTGGTAGGCCTTGGATACACTAGAACAAGATGGTTCTATCATCTCTTCATTAGTGCATCAAGTTTTGAAGAGATGGAATCAAATACTGTGTTAAAGGAGATGAAAAGCCATTCTCAGTTAGAGAGGTCGAGATATATGAGGATGTGACCTACTATCTTCCTCAAAATCAAAACATTTATTCTCGTGAACTTGGCCAAAATTCAAATAAAAAAGAAAAGGAAAAAGAAGAAAAAGAAAAATAAAAAGAAAGTATAAGTGAGCGAGAAAGGGGCACCGAGGAAGAGGTAGAGTCACATGTTACATTCCACCTACAATTCGTTCCACCATATGGACATATGGGTTGGATGACTCAACCTCCACCGGGTAGAGGCAGAGGTAGATATAGAGGCAGTTCCAGAGGTGGAAGATCCCTTAGTTGGATGCCAACCAACAAGGGTTATGTTCTAGTTCATAGAAGTACTCTTGTTATTCACATAGACTTAGAATCCAGCTTGGAGGACAAGTCTCATGTGATTAGCACACCAGACAACCCCTCTCAGCGGGTCTCATTGGAGGTGACTCTCAAGCCAGACAGTGACGAAGACCAGGCCTCCAAGCAAAGTATAGATGTATTCAAATCAGGATTATGTAAAACCATTAGTCAGTAGTTGGGAACCTTAGTCTAACCCCACTTTCTTCTCAGAAAGTTGAGGGTTTGGTATTTAAGGAAGCCCCTAGATCTTCCATGGATGTCAAGCCAAAGAGATTCCTGTTGGGATCATCATCCTCAAGTTAAGAAGCAGATATAGAACTTAAGAATGATTCATATAAAGATTTAATAGAATTACCTTTTAATTGGTACTTATCTTGTGTTCATAATCTTGCAAAGAAAGGTTTGATTCCTTACACATGGCCCAGGAACAGATCGATGTACTTCGAGAGGCTGTGGGATAATAAAGGCAAGGATACACAATCAAAACCAAGATTAGGATTTGGTATAGTGGGTCCAGTCGACGACGATGATTATTGCTTAGTTATCATCAATCATCTGGAGTTTGATAGGATCTTCTCAAACCACACTAACTCTTATGAGGAGGTATGTTAAGAAACTTTAGATGATCCTAATGATATTTAAATCAAAGATGCACCTCCATAATTTGAAGAAGAAATCAATTCAACCATCGACAAGCTCAAAGAAATCAACCTCAGGACAGAAGAAGATCCACACCCCACATACATCAGTTCTCTATTGAATGAAGAAGAAACCAATGACATAGTTAGGCTATTAACTGACTTTAAGGACTGTTTTGCATGGAGCTATGAAGAGATGCCTAGATTATCTCCTGACGTAGCAGTCTACAAACTAGTAATAGACCCTAACATTAACCCTATCAACTAAGCTCATAGATGCATGCGATTAGAAATCGAACAATAGGTCATTTCTGAAGTCAAGAAATTGATCGACATTAGCTTTATCAGGGAAGAAAAATACTCTACCTGGTTAGCCAGTGTCATCCAAGTTAAGAAGAAGAATGACCAAATTTGCATATGCGTTGATTTCTGGGACTTAAATAAGGCATATCCTGAGGATGAATTTTCACTTCCTATACTAGAGTTAATGATGTATATTTGCTCATCTCATGCAATATTCTCCTTCATGGATGGGTTATCTGGCTACAACCAAATTAAGATGGCCCCGATGAGAGGAATACTGCTTTTCAAATCTTGATTGGAATCTATTGTTAGAAGGTCATGCCCTTTGACCTTAAAAATGATGGTGCTACTTACCAGCGGGCCATGACTCAGATTTTCAGTGAACTCATTCATCATCAAGTAGAATGCTACGTCGACGATCTAGTTGTCAAAAGTAAAAAAAAGGGAGATCATCTCTTTGACTTGAGAGTGGTTTATGAAAGGTTAAGACAATTCAATCTCAAAATGAACCCCTTGAAGTGTGCATTTGGAGTAGCTTCAGGGAAGTTCCTTGGGTTTGTTGTACACAGAATAGAGATGAAAGAAAAGATCAAATATCTTAGAAATGACACCCCTAAAAGTCTAACTCAACTCGGATCATTCCAAGGATAGTTGGCATATCTAAAACTTTATCTCCAATCTATCGAGAAGATGCAAATTCTCAACACTTTGTCAAAAGGATGCTAAGTTCAAGTTAGATGACAAGTGTCAATGCTTTGAAGACATTAAATAGTATTTGGTGAAGCGCGTTCTAGACCCTCTGCAAGCCACTTATCCTTTACATTGCTGCATTAGATGACTCCCTTGGCACTTTGTTGGCCCAAACCAATGACGAAGGAAAGGAGAAGGCTCTCTACTATCTCAGCTATCGTCCGATCCCTGCTGAAGCAAACTACCCACCTATTGAGAAATATTGCCTAGCTCTTATCTTCACATCCCAAAAGCTACGACATTACATGCTCTCTCATAAGGTAAACTTGATTTTAAGAATCAATCTACTACAGTATCTCATGACATGGCCGAGGTTATCCTGATGGTTTGCATGTTGGTCCATGATTCTCTTGTAGTTTGACATTACATTCATACCACTCCGTGTGGTGAAAGGACAAACACTAATAGATTTTCCAGCAGCACACCTACTTCCTGCTGACTCTCCGCTTAGCGATGATCTCCCTGATGAAAAAATCTTGAACTTAAGGGAGGTTGAAAATCACCATTGGGAGATGTATTGTGATGGTGTGGCTTCCTTTAAAAAAAGAAGAATAATCACGATCTACTCTTCCAAGAAAGGCAGGGGTAGGAATCATCATTTTAACTCTAGACCGTGATGTGATGAGATTCTCATACTATCTATCCAATCCATGCACCAACAATGAAGCTGAGTATGAGGCTTTGATTGCGATCGGAGTTATTTGTGTGTGTGTCAAAAGCATCTACTGATTCTCAGTTATCAACATTGTTGGATCCTAAAGGTTCTAAAACCTAAGCTTCATCACTACCATGAGTACACCATGAAGCTATTAGCCCAAATCCCTGAGATCACCATCTATAAGATTCCTAAAGGGGAGAACACAGTAGCAAATGCTTTGGCCAAACTTTTCATGGAGTTGGAATGTCTGAAGGATGAGTCCATTCTAATAAAGGTCCAAAATAGACAAGTCTTATCCCTTATTGATAATGAACTCATCAAGAGCTATTCTCCTGAAGGGGAGGTTGTCATTGCCAAGAAAGATGAGGAGCTGGATTGGAGGAAACCATTCATAGATTACTTGACTAAAGGTAAACTACCTCAAGAGAAATCATAAGCCCATCAGATGAAGCAAAAAGCTCTCTCCTATACTCTCGTGGATGGCACCTTGTACCAATGGTCTTTCGATCAAATATAGTTACGCTGCTTAGACAAACACGAAGCCCATAAAAATATGATCGAGGTACATTCAGGTCTATGCGGAGCGCATCAATTTGGTCTGAAGATGAAGATAAAGATCAAGAGACTAGGATACTACTGACCTTTGATGATTACAGACTGCATAGATGTAGTTAGAAGATGTCATTAGTGTCAAATATACGTGTAGTCTTGCACTAACCACCCAACATTCTACACCTTACATTGGCCTCATGGCCATTCGAGTGTTGGGACTGATATAGTAGGTCCGATTGATCCTCCTTCTTCTAAGGGTCATCATTTCATCTTAGCTGTCCGACTACTTTTCCAAGTGGGCGGAGGCAATCCCACTCAGAGCAATCATAGCTCAGTAGGTGCTCCAATTTTTTAGGAATAATATCGTATATAGGTTTAGGGTGCCTCAATGAATTATATATGATAATAGTATTGCATTCAAAAGCACCAAGATTAATAGCTTCGCTAGGAGATATGATATAGATTGTAGATACTCCACTATCTACTATCCTAGGGAGAATGGCCTAGCAGAAGCATTCAATAAAACTCTCATCCATATACTAAAGAAGATACTCGATGACAATAAGCGACAGTGGCATGAGCAGCTAGTTGAAGCCTTATGGACATACCGTACCACATACAGAACTCCAACCCAATCTACTCCGTTCTCCTTAGTGTATGGGTCCGAAGCCATTGTACCATTAGAACTTCAACTCCCATCACTAAGGATAGCAATGGGTAGTAAAATCACTACAGAGCAAAATGCCAAGTTGTGATTAGAAGAGCTCAAAGGTTTGGAGGAGAGACGCATAAGGGCATGCCAAAACCTCGAGTTGTACAAAGCCAAGATGATTCAAGCTCACAATAAGCTGGTCCTCCCTAGAGCTTTTCAAGTAGGAGAGCTTATTTTAGTTCTGATGAGACCGATTGTTGCTCGTCAAAATATAGGAGGCAAGTTTGAACCCACTTGGGAAAGCCCTCTTGTCATAGAGAAAGTCTGCCAAGGAGGATCTTATCAACTTATTATTTGTAAAGGGGAACACCCGATGCTTCCAATCAATGGGCTCTATTTGAAGAAATATTATCCATAAAATCATGTTGAAAATAATTATCTTCAAAAATTCCATTCCAATACATCAAAATATTCTCTTCATTCGAAGCATTGTTTGCTTGTTTAAATCTACCATGATGTGTTTAGGGTATGTGTAAGAGAACCCAAGAGGCATCATATCCTTCATTCACAACACAACACAAATTAAGCACGATTCCCCAGTGCTACTAGAGTAGGTGTAAGAGAACCCAAGAGGCCTCCTATTTTGACTAGCATGGCTAAGTTAGGTGTAAGAGAACCCAAGCGGCATCCTTCCTTGGTGGGATCACAATGTCATTCATGGCACCATTTCATTAACTCTTAAGCATATTTTAGGATAGGTGTAAGAGAACCCAAGCGACATCCTATCCTCCTTTAACATAAACACAAACATAAACACATATCTTTTATCTCAGGCTATTTTGATGTGGGAGCAATGGCACTCACTCATTATTACTCTAGGTGTGACATGCTACCTTACTAGTGTATCAAGTGGTCACTTGTCCGGTGGATGTGAGTCCCACTTTCTTCCTAACTTGACAAATCGACGAGTGCCTTGTAGTTTAGTAGGTCTCGCTGCACCAAATTACCGCATGTTGACTTTGTTTAAAAGAATAAAAGCTTACACACCTTCTTCTTGAACTACCCATCATGCACTAACTAGGTCAGTATATTTGAGGCTTAAGATAAGTCCCCCAGTGGCTCCTTTCCTCTCGACTACTTTTGAGTTGATACAAGTCCCCCAGTGGCATTCACAGTAGCCCTAGGTCGAATAGCACTATTCGAGCCCGATATACCATATCGGTTCCAGGAGGATGTAAATCCCCGATGCTTTCTTCCTAGGCTAATATCACAAACTTGATGGGCACCTTAGGTTGGTTGATATTCGCTATGCTAGCAGCAACTCACCCGGTGGACACACCACTCTTGGCAGATATGAGTCTCTGTGTTTTCTCATTGAGTTGGCCACCGATTACCTATAGACATTATCTTCTTTAGGGATCAGGATAAAGCCCTTAGTGGCCCCTCCCTTGCAAGCACTCTACTTGGATCACATCATTTGCGACCCCATTTAGACACTACTCATGTTACTTTTGGATTGGACAGTCCCCCTTTTCTAGTAGCCACCCCTGTGGTTGGAGAATTTGTTCAACGGATGCACAGATTCTCCCTTGGACCATAAATCTAAGATTGGTTTAGGCTGATATAAGCTCCTTCTCAGTATGATCCCTCGCAAACTAATAGGGACCACAATAAATAAATAAACAAATAAATAAATTTATTTGCTTGTGGATTAGGAATTCAAGCCCCCAGCCTTTCCCAAGCAAGCATCCTATCTTTAGGGCAGTGTTAGCAAAACTCCCTATATGAATTGCCTGACTACACTTGAGTTGAGATAAGTCCCCAGGTCGGCACTCTCTCAGTAGTCAGCCTAAGATTGGGTTTGATTCATTGTGTCACCAGATCACCCCAATGATTGATCCCTACTTTAGAGGATGTATGTCTACTACGCTTTCTTCCTAGTACAACCGTGGCACACCGAAAGGCAACCCTTTGGTTGGATAGTCTTGCTATGTGGTTGGTAGATTACCCCCTTTAGATTGGTAAATCTAAAGTAGGCCAAGGCTGACATGGCCCCTACTCAGTGCAGTCGATTACAAATTGACAGGGTCCATCTCAAAATTCAAAATTTAAAATATGAAATAAAACCAACCAACCTCTCTAGTGGGGTCAAATTAAATAATCAAATCGATCAACTTCTCCTCAGTAAGATGAAAATCTTCCCAATTTCTAGTGGATTCTCCAACTGAACTCACAGTGGAAGGTTCACACTTTTCCCAGTGGATTGGTATAATCCAGCGATTTCACAACTTCTTATCCCTAGTGGATAACTTGAACCTTTTTTTCCTAGTGGATTCCTCCTTTGCTCTCTTATGTCTTTAACATAAGTAGAGTTGCATTGCACTAAGATCTTGATTCCTTCTACACCTCGAGCTTAGGAGAAGATCATTTCTGTTAGTGCTTGCGATCATTTGAACATTGTTGATCATCTTGGTCAACACCAATACGTGTTGTATGCCATGTTAGTCACACCACACCTATTGGGCACCCTTTATTGACCTCACTTTTGGAGTGAGCTCTTAACTTCTCCATCTTAGACATAGGACTCCTCTAGACACTTAGAGTTCTTTAGTCTTGAGACAGTTCTATTAATTAGGTGAACACTTACCTAACCCTAGAGACTTAGAAGAGTTTATCATAGGATTAGGCTATGCATTAGGGATTTAAGGTAACCCATTCCTTCAAACCAATCCAAATCAAATCAAATCAATTCTAACTCAATTGATTTTCTCAAATCTCAATTCAATTCCAATTCTGAATGATCCAAATCCAACTCCAATTTGAGATGATTCAAATCCATGATCAATTCCAAATCCAAAACCTTCTAAGCCTTATGAATCACATCCATAAGCTTAGCCAAACCCTACAAATCAACCCAAAGCCATATGATTTCTTCATAAATCACTTATTCCATCATTTGTATTCACAACTATAAATGAAATTGGCATCCAAATCATCCAAATCAAATGAATATAAATCAAACCAAATCAAAACCCCTTTTTCAAACTTTTTGACCTACCTTAGCCAAATTCACAATCAAATCACTCTTAATTCACATGATTCTCTCATTGATCATTTATATTCTCATTTATCTTCACAAATATAAATGAAATATAAATTCAAATGGCCAAAATTAAATCAATATAGATTCAAAACTCAAATCCAAACCCGATTTATATCCTTTAAGCCAATTTCTTGATTTAGCCAAATCATTCTCAAATCAATCTAAACCCTTGGATTTTCTCGTCAAACAGTCACTCCTTCAATCATATGCCCAAATATAAACATAAAATACAATCACCAAGCCAAAATCAAACTAACCCAAGTCAAACCCATGTTCATCCTTTTGACTTGAAATTGTCAATTGAACCAAAACCACTTGCAATTGGATTTATATTTCTATCATAAGTCCATATGAGTTCAACCAAACTTGAATCAAGCTTTGATCAAGTCAATTGACCCATTTAGGCTCACTTGACCTAAAGTGACTTAAAAGACCTTTTTGAACTAAGTTCTAATCCAACCCAAATTGGATTGAACTAAGCCCATCCAAGCCTCACATTGTGATCAACAATCATCCTAGAATGATCAATCACTCACATTGGATCAAACCAAGTCAAACCTAGCCTTTGACCAAGTCAACACTTAGCCCAAATAAGACCTAAACAAGCCAAAATTTACTATGAGTCTAATTGATTGAAACTATTGATCTAAACAAATCCATAATCAATGATTGAACATGACAAAGTCATCAATTGAGTCAAACCAAGCCTAATTGGCCACTTGATCTAAGTTGACCCAAATTAGCCTAAAAATTCAAAATAGGTCAAATCATGATTTAATTTAAATTTATTGCAACCAATGGCTAAAGTTCATTCTAAACCACTTGCTAAACTTGACCAAAGCTTCAATTGATGAATTAGACCCAACCAATTATGAACCCAACTTGACCTGGTCAAATCAACTTGAAATCAAACCAAATTAGAATGATTGAAACCAAAGCTTACAATACATTTCAAATGATCAACCAAGCCTAAACCAACCCATGACTCAATTGGGTCAAATGGGTCAATTGACAACTTGACCCATTTGACCAAATGAACCTAAATGAACCAAAACCAAATCTAAATCAAATTAAACCAAACCAATGATACCCATAGGCTCCAAATGATCATTTGAACTTGACCTAACCCATGGTTTGACTCAATTTGACCAATTGGTCCAACTTGACCAAAATGGGTCAAATTGAGCCAAATCAAATCAAATGAACTCCAAATCACTTGAAAATTTGCCCAACCCATTTTTAAATCATTTCAAATCTGCCAAATCAAACTCATAGCCAAATGACTACTTTCTTGGGTCAAAGGGTATCCATGACCAAATTCACTTTGGTCATTCCTTTCCCAAGGCCACTTGGCATCTATATTGGTCCATGGGCACCAAGGTGGTGAATATATGAGCTTAGATTGGCCATGACCTAAAGGGAGGCCAAACCTCCCAATCACCCTTGGACACTTGGCTCACCAAATTCACACCAATCACATGGGCACCACTCTCCCTCTCCTCCACCCAAAATGACCCATGTGGGCATATTCCAACTCAAGCCCATTGAAATGAAAATTAGCCATCCACGATCCAAGGAGAGGAGATATATCCACCCCTCATTCTCACTCTGAGAAGGGATTCATTCCTCAAAGTTCTAGGAGCATACCTCCCAAGCTTTTTCTCTCATTTTTTACTCAAAATCAAATTGGGGATCATTCAAACTCAACTCATTCTCAACCAAAGTGTAATTAACTTTGCACACACCATCCTTGGACCTCGTCTAGCTCAATCAAACCATTTCATAAGCCTCTAAGCAACGGGAAGTGTTGCTTCGATCAAGACCGATTTCCATTGAAGTGGAGCTTGGTCGACTGAGCAAACCACTTCAAATCAAGACTGAATTTCTTTTCAACAGGGCTTCATCAATACTAGACGAAGCTTCCTTCTTCATTGAAAGCGCTGGTAAGAGCCTCCTCTAAGGTATGCCATTGAAATCAACCTTAGAGTAAAATTTGCTTGGTCCTTTATGAAATAAATCATTATGTCACATAATATCCATCGTTAGATGTGTTGCTTATGCTTCCCCAAAGGTATGGGATGAATTTGGGCTCCATTCGAGCTCGGGTTAGCTCGAATCGAGCTTGGATCGACGAATGGCATCCGTCTCTCACCGCTCGAGAGGTGACATATCACAGACCATTCATTCCATGTGATCAGATCGGATGATCCTGATCAGACCGCTCTTTAGATCTTTGTGATTTTCACCTTAACCATGGGATTAATCTTGGACGTCCAATCTTAGAACGACTCCAGAAAACACGTTTGCCTCCAACCCATCGGTGATGAACAACTTAAATAATAAATCGCCACGTGGGAGCAGCGTTAGCCACCACATGGCCCGACAAGATTAGGAGTTTAATTAGGCTTAATTAATTTGATTTTAATGGTGAAACTTCATAACTAATTATAGAAAAATCCAAAAAAATATAAATAAGTACTCATTTTAAAGGTAATTTATAAAAGAATAATAGAAAATTAAAATCAATTAATTTTGAATAGTGATTTTGACTCAATTTGGGTTTTATTTAAAATGTAATTAAGCTAATTACTCTCTAATTACTCCAGCAATTAATTCTAAACTTTTTGAGATTGATTATTAAAATGACCTCTACCTTTCATGATTTTCTTGGAATTTAGTGCTTGGTTAATTAGGAGAATTGCTTATTTCATTCTTAATCCCTCTCTTAATTAATTAAATGATTAATTGGCATGTTAAATAGTAATGAATCCATTAATTAAGTTGGCTAATCATTATAAAATATTGAATAGACATAGGGAATGAGATTAGGACCTCTTCTCCAATCTTTCCCTAAGTTTATTTCATTTGGATAACACTTAATCAATTTATAACTAATTAATGGCTTAATCACTTCATTAAATAGTTTAATTAATCAAACTCAAAACTAAAATCATTCTAGAACTCAACCATTCAATTCTTGGGTAGATTCTTAGGTGTTCGATAACCAGAGAATTCCAAAGAAAATTATAATCAAATTACATGTGTATAAGGGTTATAAAAGTACTTAATCAAACTCTTTAGCTTAATTAACCTATAATTATGAGCCAATTGCATTAGGCCCCTTCATTTCTTAGTGCATTACTAATTTAATTTCCATGTGGTTGCATATCATATGTTGGCTCATAATTACTTGGATAATTATGTTAAAGTGGTATAGGTAAGGGGTAATTAATGGATTTAATTTATACCTTAACCTAATCAAAACATAAAATCAATCTAATTATTTTAAATTAAATCAAACAATTCACATTCATGGGAGAATATGTTTAGAACCCTTCTCATATTTCCTAAGTCAAATCAAATTCAAAGATAAAAATCTCCTTAAAGAATTTTGATTCATTTTAAATGATCTTATTTTATATGATTGTCCTTAGGAATTAATTAGGGTGAATGAAGTCATGTACTTATATTCCTTTATTTCTTTCCAATCATGCTAAATATTATTTGCCATATGAAATCATGCATTCATTTCTTTTAAAAAAATTTAATTAATTAAATGTTTCCTTTTATGTCAAATTGCATGTGTTGGCTAAAATTAAGAATATGATTGGCTATTATCACTATTAAACCAAAAATTATCTTTTAAAACCTATAAATCAAAGATTATGAATGAAGTGATGCTACTTATAAATATTTATAAGCTTGCATGTGATTATAGCATAAGATGTATATTAGAAGTTCTCTTTCCTTCTCTTAACATGGATTCACAGGATTTGCAAGTGTACAGTTCATTTGAAAAGAACACAACACTTGCCTAAATCTATTCTTATGCATCTCTATATTAAGACTTAGAAAGGATCTTCATATTACACATGTAAATCATACAACTAAATCAAACATAATCTCTTGCATGATCCCTTATCCATTTATTTCTTTTTTTACATCTACATATATCAGTCTAGACATCTCGGGCATGTGAGGCTTTAAGTAGCCCTAAATAGGTCTTGTACCATACGCCCCTGGTGTAGAAAACAATAGCACCGTACTCACTTATAACTTTTGTACATGCGGATATTCATTTAGCTAATGGAAGAAAATTCCTCTTTTCTACATAACAAAGACATGCATTAATGATCCAATTAATAAATGGAATATCCAAATTTTAAAATCACATCTCGCTTTGCATTCAAAGTGTGCTAAGATTTGCATTGCATGTATAGGTAGGCTTAGGATTATTCATATGCATGGTATACATGATGGAAAGAAATGAATGAGTGTGTGTTATGTGGTAGTAATCCACCCTAACTAATCCTAAGATGTCTTTTTTATTGAATAGGACTATTTAAAGAGAACCCAAACTTAGGACCAATTAAAACACATAATAAACCATTCACTAAAGGAAATTCATTAATCAATCTACCTTAGAAATGCTTTAAGGTAGGGATGAAAGAGAGCTCTCTTCTCTTTTCTTCTCTTCATAACATTTAATCACTAAGTGTAGGTTCATTCAAACCAAATCAAATCACCAATTTAAATTGATAAGTCAACTAAATCATTTAAAATGAAACCACCATCTAAACTAAATCTTTCACACTTGAAAATTTTCAACCTTAAAGCCTTGCTAAGACATGCCACATAAGCCTTAAATGGCACACACATTAGGCTAAGTCACCACTTCTAGCTCTATGTTATGGTGGTGCATGGTATGATGCATGATTTCATTTTGTGGTATAATATTTTTGACTAGATGTTAGGGTGTATATGCGTAGACAGGATGATAGGGTGATCTTAGCCTAATCATATCTTCTACAAGGTATTATGCTTAATAGGCCGCTATAATAAAAACAAAAAGAATATAAATACTTTTGTTGTGCAGGTTGCTTAGCCCCTAAGCATAGTCCAAATTAAGACAAGTGGACTTGGTTACCCATGTGTGGGGTGCTAAGTCTAAATTATTCATATAATTGCTTGGGTTGTGTGGTATGTTTAGCTAACCTTTGTTTTGTAGGCTTAGTTAAATTTATCTTTCCCATTTTGATGTAAATTTTGTAATTAGGATTTGGAATGAATGTTATAAGGTATTAGGATGAACATTAGTTATATGATCAAGTCTTATGTACCATGTGATGCCTTTGGAGCAACCATATTCCAATTTAGCCAAAAGGAAGAAAGAAAAGAATCAACTCAAAATGAAGAAATAAAAAATGAAGAAATAAAAAATGAAAAAATGAAGAATGAAGACCCCCATAACATGAATTCATTTTAATTATAATTATTCATTTGTAATTCGAGTTGTATAAGGGCTACCCATTTTTCCTTTTTTGGGTTGTGCGGTGGAACCCGACCACATTGGCCTCTTATTTTTTGCACTAATTTATAAATTGATTGATGTTATATTTATGATTGCACAATTAGGATGGTATCATTTTCCTAGTTTTTAATTGTTTGATGATTGTTGAATGGCCTGTATGCGATTAGGCTCTTAGGAAAAAATAAATTTTCTATCCAATTAATCAATTCAAAATTAAATTAAATAATTCATAACCTCACCTAAAGCCTAGGACATAAATCAAGATAATAAAATATTTAGGAACCCCTTAGCTAGAAGTTATATGTCTCATATCATGCATAAATCATATTATCTCACTCTTGCCAATGGAGGGCTTCCACATTTATCAGAGAAAATGGTTTGACCTTTGAGAGCCATGGTGAAAATACACTTCCTTCTTTCTGATTTTGGCCCATAACTTATTTTCTCATGCATTAGGCATATAAAATCCCATAATCTGTGTCAAATAAAAATATTCAAAATCAAAATAAAATTTGACAAACTTTGCATTAGATTTAGGTCATTATTCATGCCTTTTATGATCTAGTCTCTTAAGGTGTGAGTTTAAGGACTTAGTTTCTCTTCTAAGTAAATAATAGCCTAACCATCTTGCAAATTATATCACTTTCCTACATGTATTTAAAATCATAGGAGGAGTTAGTTGGCAGTCACCCTAAGCGGTTGTAAGTCCAACAGTCTAGTAGTTTATCATCTCTTATGGAGGTAAACCATATACCCACTTTTATCTTAGATTTAGGTCGCTTTGGCTTATGCTGAAGCTCCTTAGATTCAAGATCTGAGGTTGTTGTTTCCCTTTAGGGCTACAAGCATAAATCCTCACCTCTTAGGCATTTCTTTAATCTTATATTGTGGAATTATAAGCCCTATATTTCTAATAAAAATTCAACTCAAACATATGATTCTCCTCAATTTCAAAAATATAAAGCCCAACTATAGGATAGTTTGGGATGCTCACTAGGTTTCTTAGAATTATGAGCATCCCCTACTCATCTCTCTTTATATTCAATAATAATTTTCTCTTTTGATTAATCCCACTTGATTTTCTAAAAATAGTTAATTGATTGATAGTCTATCTTTGAAATCTTTGGAGACAACAATCATTATCTTAATTGAGAGTATTCTTAAGGAATTTCATTCCTTAAGATGTAATTAACTATGGTGGCTTACTTCCATAGCAACTTAACGAGCCTGGCTTAAAATAAACCCTACTTTACTTTTCCATGGAAAGTGGGAGAAAAATCTCTAGTACATTCGAAGACCCGTCATGCCTTAGGAGTCCTCATTAGGTGATTAGGTCCATTATAGGGTAGTGACTTCTATCTCTAGAGATAGTACACTATTTTTAATGTCATACCCGATCACCCTAATGAGTACATCTGCGGATCTTCGTGGTGTCCCCTCACATAAAACACCTAACACTAAAAAATAAACACCACAAAAATTATGAAAAGGCATGTTATTTCTAATGCACGTGCTAAATAAAATATCACACAATTTTATAAAGTTATCGCAAGAGAATAAAAGGCCGGTGCAGTCGAGTACCGCCGTACAACCCGAAAAGAAAAGTGGGTAGCTAAGCTCTACCCTTATACATCTTGGTATAATGAAAGAATAATTATAATTTAAAATGATAAGTATTATGGGGTCTTCATTCTTCATCCTCCATTCTTCACTCTTCATCTTTCATTCCTTCATCTTGATTTGCTTCATTTCTTTCTTTCTTTTGGCTTTGATTGGGATGTAACTTACTTCAAAGGTATCACATGGTATATAAGATGTGGTCTTATAACCAATGTTTACCCTTAATCCCCATAACACTTACCCTAATCCTAATGCAAAATTACATTCAAAGAGAAGGAAAGTAAATCTAGCTACACCTACAAAACAAATGTTAAAAACACACCATACAACCAAAGTTATAGGAATAATTTAGACTTAGCACCCCATACATGGATAACCAAGTCCACCTATCCTAACTTGGGCTATGCTTAGGGGGGCTAAGCATCTTGCATAGTAAAAAGCATTTATATTTTATTACAACAGCCCCTTTAAGCACAACCCCTTGCATAAAATATGATTAGGGTAATATCGGCCTAACAAGCAAGCTATACATACACTCTAACATTCAATCTAAATAATACATCACAAAACTAAACATTCATCAAACCATGCACCGCCCTAACATAAAGCTAGAAGTGGTGACTTAATCTAATGTGCATATGTTAAAGTTTGAGTAGTATGTCATAACTAGGCTTTAGAGTTACGATTTGCTAAGTGTGAGAGATTTAATTCATGAAGGGTTGATTTGTCTTTAAGTGGTTTAATTATTTTGAAGATTTTATTTAGTATTTTCTTTGGTTTTATATGACCTACACTTAGCAACTAAGTGTTATGAAGAGAGAAAGAAAGGAGAGTCTCTCTTTTATCCCTACCTTAAGTAATTTTAGGGTAAATTGATTAATGAATTTCTTTAGTGAATGATTTATTATGTGTTATAATTAACCCTAAGTTTAGATTCACTCTAAATAGCCCTCTTCAGTGAGAAAGGCATCCTAAGATTAATTGAAATGGATCACTATCACATAACACACACTCATTTATTTCTTTCCACCATGTATATCATGCATATGGATAAATCTCAAGCATACATATACATGTAATGTAAATCTTAGTATATTTTGATGAGGAATGCAAAGAAATATATTTTTGAACTTGGGTGTTTCATTTGTTAATGAATTATGAATGCATGTTTTTATTATGTAGAAAAGAGAGATTTTTCATCCATTAGCTAAATACACATTTACATGTATAAAAGTCTTAAGTGAGTATGGCGTCATTATTTTCTACATCAGAGGCGTAAAGTATAAGACCTACTTAAGGCTACTTAAAGTCTCGTAGCCCCGCGGTGTCTAGACTAATATACCACTTTTCTTAGATACATGTAGATGTATGAATGACTATAAAGATAAGAAAATCCATGCGAAAGGTTATGTTTGATTTATTTGATTTATGATTCTTTATTCATTATCTACATAACACATGCATATGTATAAGAGTTTTAGTGAGTATGACGCCATTGTTTTCTACACTAGGGGCGTAAGGTACAAGACCTACTTAAGGCTACTTAAAGCCTCCCATCCCCGGGATGTTCAGACTAATATACCACTTCTCTCAAATACATATGGATGTACAAAAGAAATATATGAATAGGGAATCATGTAAGAAATTAGGTTTGATTTAGTTGATTTATTATTTACATGTGTAATATGAGATTCTTCTTAAGTCTTAACATGGACACGCATAGGAATAGATTTAAGTAAGTGTTATGTTCCTTTCAAATGAACTATGCACTTACAAATCCTATGTGGATTCATATTAAAGTAGGGAAAGAGAGCTTCATATTACACATCTTATACTATCATCACATGAAAGCTTATAGATACTTGTAATTATCATCACTACATTTTTTAATAATTGATTTATAAGTTTTAAAAATAGTTTTTTTTATTTGGTAGTGATAATAGCCACTCATATTTAAATTAAGTCAACACATGCAATTTGACATAAAAGGAAACATTTCATTTAATTAATTTTGAAAGGAATGAATGCATGACTTCATATGGCAAGCAATATTTAGCATGGTTGGAAAGAAATAAAGGGATGTAAGCACATGATTTCATTCATCCCAATTAATTCCTAAGGACAATCAAATTAAATAAGGCTATGTAAAATGAATCAAAATTTTTAAAGACATTTTTATCTTTGAATTTGATTTGAGTTAAAAAAATATGAGAAAGGTTTGTTAATCCTAACCCATTTCCCCATGTGTGAATTAGTTTGGTTTAATGAAGGATACTTAAGTTGATTTTATGTTTTGATTAGGTTAGGGTATTAATTAAATGAATTAATTATCCCTTGCCTATATCACCTTAAGTTAATTAACTAATTAATAATAAGCCAACATGATATGCAATCACATGAAAAGTAAATTTTAATGCTCCTAAGAAATGAAAGCCTAATGCAATTGGATTATGATTAATAGTTAATTAAGCTTAAGAGATCTCACTTAATAACTTTTATGATTTTATCACACATGTGAGCTAATCATAATTTCATTATCTTTCATTTTAGATTACTGAACACCCAAAGTCCTACCCAAAAGTTAATTAGGATTGTTTAAATGTGAAGGGAAATTTTGATTAAGTGATTAAGTTCATTAATCCATTTTGATTAAGCATAAACATCTCCAATTAAGGAAATGGAAGGGACTAAAGGAAAGGGATTAAGAAAGATGCCTTGATCTCAATCCCTAAGCCCTACACTTAATAACTTAGACTCTGATCTTCATATTTAAGCTTAATTAATTAATTAGGCTACTAATTACCTCATTAATCCTTAATTAGATTAATTCCAAAAATTGAAGAGAACTTAGGAAGTGAATTAAAAAAATATCTCAATCACATTCCCTAAGCTCCATTACTATTCAACAGAGGTAATGGACCTAAATAATCAATTAAAGCACTGTTCATTTACTAATCCTCACTAATTAAATTAGAAGAGTGATTAAGGCTTAATCAAGTGATTTCCTAATTAAACCACCAATAAAATCTCTAAAAATTAGGGGAGGCACATCATCTCTAAATACCCACAAAAAGTTTGAGATCAATTGGGTGATTAATTAAGGTTAGGCTAATTAAGTTTTTAATAAAACCTAATTAAACTAAAATTACTATTCAAAATTAATTAATAATAATTTTTCTAGATTCTACTATGAAATATCTTTAAAATGAGCCTAAGTTTGTATTTTTGGATTTTTCTATAATTAGTTGTGATTTTAGGAAGCTTTGGTATTAAAAATATAATTAATTAACCATAATTAAACCCTTAATCTCATCGGGCCACGTGGCTGCTAACGCGGTGTGCTTTCCACGTGATGCGACAAGATTGATTATTTAAGTTGTCACATCCGTGTGCTGACTCGGCAACGGCGGATACATTTTCTGTGTGTTCGATCTAAGATATGCTCGTAATTAACCCGCATTTTGGCTAAGAATCAGCCGGATCTAGCATGATCCGACATGTCCGCTCCAATCACGCGGAACGGATGATGCATGATCCTTCACAGTGATGAAAGAGGAACACCTCATCTTTCTCGCTCAATAAGCTCACCGATTCTGAGATCAAAACGATCCCACACCTTTGGAAGGAGGGGGGGTGCAAATCCAACGATCAAAATGACATGGGGTGACAATTCCCTTCAAAAGATCAACTGAAAATTGCCTATAGCTACGATTTTGAACAATCACCACCAGGCTATCATGCTTCTAATGACGAGGTAGCTTTTCTAGTAGAGAGGCCTGAAGAAGAATTCCTTGGTTTGAAGTGTATTGCTCGGTCGACCAAGCTCCTCTTCAATGGCGATCGGTCTTGATCGAAGTTGTACTTCTCGTGGCTTTGAAGCTTGGGAAATGATTCGGTTGAGTTCACAAGGTGTGGTGAAGGTGTGGGTAAGAGAAATTTGGGTTTGATGAAGTGAGGAAGGAGTATTGCTTGGAATGGGAATGCCCTATCTCAGCTTTGTACGCAGAGAGAAATACTAATCGAGGGAGCTCGGGGAGGCCTTGGGAAAGCTCTATGAGAATTTCAAAATCACTCTAAGGTTGAATGGGATTGAATTATATTCAAAAATAGTTGAATTGAGGGAGTATATCCCTCAATTGAGCTAAGTGGACGGACATGATCACTCCCACAAATTCTGTAAATTCATCACCATCAAGCCGTCGGAGGGGTCATCATCAATCCGAGGTGGCATGCCATGAGTGGTCGAAGCTAAGTCAGGGGTCTCAAAGCTTGATATGGGTAAGTTGGGGGATTTGGTTCTCCTTGTACCCATCGGGTTCAGTCATGGATGAGAGAGAGTGAGCTTGGATTGGTGAGTTCCCTTTGGCTTAAGGTAAGTCCTAGGGTGTTTAGAGTGGGCTAGTGAGCTCTAGGGATGCCTCATTTGGTAAAAGAGGGCTGCCATAGGGAGTGCAAAATGAATTTTACCACTTAAGGTGGGAATCCAATGTGGGAGCTTTGTCCATTGGGTAGTCAACTTGGGATGAGTTTGTTTAGCTTTTGGGTTAACTTGGGAGTGGCTAAGGCTGGTTTGGGGTATTCTTTGGTCGGCCAATAGGATTACATGACTTAGTTTTGGGTGACATGAGCTCTTTGGTCAAATGGGTTCATTTGGGTTAGGTTGAGTTGGGTTGACCAATTGGTCAAATTGGGTCAAACCAAGGCTTGGGTTAGGTTCATATGATGATTTGGGATGTTTTGGTTCAATTAATTTGGATTGGTTTGGCTTAGGTTTGAATTTGACTCATTTAGATTCAAAAGGGTCAAATTGGTCAAGTTGACCAATTTGACCAAATTGGGTTGGGTTAAGTGTTGAGTCAAATTCAATTGATTGATTAAAAAAGATTGCAGGCTTTGGTTTGGTTCAATTTGGAATTAATTTAGATTTTGGTCAGTGTGACATTTTAGGTTAATTTGGGCTAGGTTGGGTCAAGTTGACCAATTGGTCAACTTCGGCTTAATTATGTCTTTGGTCAAGTTCAACAAGTAATTTGGAATGAACTTGAGCTATTGGTTATAATTAATTTAGATTAAATCATGATTTGACTTATTTTGACTTTTTAGGCTAATTTGGGTCAACTTAGGTCAAGTGGTCAATTAGGCTTGGTTTGGCTCAATTGATGACTTGGTCATGTTCAAGCATTGATTATGAATGGATTTGGATCAATAGTTTCAATCAATTTGTCATGTGATGGATTTTGGCTAGTTTAGGTTTCATTTGGGCTTAGTGTTGACTTGATCAAAGGTAGGTTTGACTTAGTTTGACCCAATTCAAGGTGGTTGATCACCTTATGATGATTGTTGATCATGATTGAGGTTTAGATGGGCTTTGTTCAATCCAATTTGGGTTAGATTAGAACTTGGCTCAAAAAAGTCCTTTAGGTCATTTTGGGTCAAGTGAGCCTAAATGGGTCAATTGGCTTGATCAAGGCTTGATTCAAGTTTGGTTGAACTCATATATGAGTTTAGAATTTAAATATAAATCCAATTTCACTTGGTTTGGAGCCAAATGAGTTTTGGTTCATATGATAATTTCAAGTCATAAGGGTCAATTTAGGTTTGATTTGGGTTGACTTGGGTTTGGTTTCATAATGATGGTTTATGTTTATATTTGGATCAATGATTGTAGAAATAATTGAATCATGAAAAAATTCATAGGTTTTGAGTTGATTTGGGTTTCATTTAGCCAAGTCAAAAAAGTTTGGCTAAAACGGGTTAAAGTTGGGAATTTGGTTTGATTTGAGTTTGGTTTTGGTCATTTGAATTTATATTTTATTTATATTTGTGAATATAAATGATGATATAAATGGGTTATGAGAAAATCACTTAGTTTGGAGTGATTTGAAAGCAAATTTGATTAAGCTTAAGTTGAAAAAGGCTAATTTAGATTTTGATTTAGTTTGATTTATTTTTGTCCATTGGAGGGAGAGTTCCATTTATATTTATGAATATAAATGAAGGGATGATTGATTATAAGAAAATCAACCAAGTTTGAGTTGGTTTGAAGGAATTTTGGCTAAGCATATGAAGGTGGCTCATGTGGCTTAGGAAGAGATTTTTGGAATTTAGAATTTGGGGTTGATCATGGATTTCAATCATTTGGAATCTAGAATTGACTTGTGATTTGGAATTTGGGGTTGATCATTGATTTTGTTTGATTTCAATTATTTGGAATCTAGAATTGACATGTGGCACAACCTATTCATATGGCTAACTCTTCTAAGTCTCTAGGGTTAGGTTAAGAGTGTCTAAATGAACTCTAAAGGTCTAAGAGTCCTAGAATAAGATATGAGAAAGTTGAAAGTTCACTCTAAAAGTGAGGTCAACAGTATACTTAGGATTTAATATCATATGCATACTACATATAATGGAAAGAAATGAATGTGCATGTATCATGTGATAGTAATTCATTCCACTTAATCTTAAGATACCTCTCTTATTGAATATGATTATTTAAAGTGAACATAAACTTATGACTAATTTTAAAACATATAATGAGTCATTCATTAAAGAGAACTTATTAATTAATATGCTTTAGAAGTGACTTACCATAGGGATTAAAGAGAGTAATCCTCTATTTTTCTTCTCTTTATAACACTTTGTTGTTATGTGTTAATCAAATAAAATCAAAGAAAATACTAAATAAAAAATATCAAATCAACTAAACCACTTAAAATGAAGTCAACTTCTTATGAATAAATATCATTTCATACTTAGAAAATCATAACAAAGCCTAGTTAAGGCATACCACACAAGTCTTAATACACACACTTTAGACTAAGTCACTATTTCTAGCTTTATGTTAGGACGGGCATGATTTGACATATATTTTATTTTATGATGCATTATTTTAGACTAGATGTTATGGTGTATGCTTCCTAGGCTGGATGGTAGGTCGTGATTAGCCTAATCATATTTTCTACAAGGATTATACTTAAGGGGTGCTTAAAATAAATATAAATGCTCTCTTTTGTATGTTGTTTAACTACTAAGCATAATCCAAATTATGACATGTGGGTTTGGTTACCCATGTGCAGGGTGCTAAGTCTAAATTATACATATAACTACTTAGTTGTATGTTGTGTTTAGCTAACACTTATTTTACATGTGTAGTTAGATTTATTTTTCCTATTTTTAATACAATTTTATATTATGAATTAGGATTAGTGTTATGGGGGATTAGGATAAGCAGTGGCTAAAAGGCTTTATCTTGGGAGGCCCTGTGATGCCTTTGAAGCAAATCAAATTAAATGAAGAAATTGAAGGAGATAAGAAGACCCCTTAACATTTATCATTTTATAAATTGTAATTATTCTTTCATATTTCGGGTTGTATAAGAGTAGAGCTCGGCTACCCTTTTTTTTTTTTTTGATTGCAGGAACCAATCGACCTTTATTCTTTTGCGCTAAATTTATAAAATGTTTGATGTTATGTTTACATTGTGCATTAAAAATGTCATGCCACTTTCTAGTTTCTTATGAATTGTGATTTAATGTGTGGCGGATCCGATTAGGCTTTTAAAAAAAAATAAATTTTCTACCTTAACTACAACTCATAACTAAAATTTTAAATAATTCATAACCTCACATAAAGCCTAGGCATTAAATCAAGATAATTAAAAGATATAGCAACCCCTTAGCTGAATATTGCATGCTTAATATCATGCATGCACATTATTTCACTCTTGTTAAGAGAGGGTTTTCATCCTTGTACGATTGGGGAAGACTTAACCTTTGAGAGTCTCCTCTGTAGTAAAAAACACCTCTTTCTTTTTTATTTAGCCCATAATCTCATTTCATCATGTATTTAGACATGTGAAATTCCTTTGGCCTTTGTCAAAATGAAGTGTCAAAATCAAATAAAAATTAAAAAGATTTGCATTTGACTAAGTCATTACTCATATCACTCATACTCTAGTCCTCTTGGGAGTGAGTTTAAGACTTTAGTTTCTTTCTAAATAATAATAATCTAACTATCTTGCAAAATCATATGACTTGCCTACATGACTTTAAAACGTAGAAGGAGTTAGCTGGTTGCCACTCTAGGTGATTTTAAGTCCAGCAGTTGGGTGGTTTACTCTCTCCAGTGGAGGTAATCCATATACCCATTTCCGCTTAGATTTAGGTCGTGCTTTAGCTCTTGTTAAAGCTCCCTAGATTTAGGATCTAAGGTTGTTATTTTTTTTGAACTACTAGAATAAATCCTCATGACTTAGGTATTCACACAATCCTGTATTATTGGATTATAAGTCCTAGCTATCTAATAAAATATCAATTTTAACAAAAATAATTCTCTTTACTTTCAAATTTAAAGCTCAACCATAAGATAGATTGGAATGTTCACTAGAATAAATTCTCACATCTTAGATTGGGTAATCCATATACCCATTTTCACTTAGATTTAAGTTGTACTTTAGCTCTTGTTAAAGCTCCATAGATTTAGGATCTGAGGTTGCTGTTTTTTTCGGGCTACTAAAGTAAATCCACACTTCTTAGGCATTCACACAATCCTATATTATTAGATTATAAGTCATATCTATCTAATAAAATATCAATTTTAACAAAAATAATTCTCCTCACTTTCAAATTTATAAAGCCCAACCATATGATAGATTGAAATGTTCACTAAGTTTCCAATATCATTAGCATTTCCTACTTATTCCCTTTAGCTTCTAAAATAAGTCTCTCCTTTTGATCCATCTCAATTGATTTTCCAATATAACCAATTTGTTGATAGTCATACCATGAAATCTTTGGAGACAACAATTGTCTACTTTAATCGAGATTATTCGTAAGGAACTCACCATCTTTAGGATATAATTAACTATGGGGGTTTGCCACCATTAGGAACTTTAGAACCCGATTTAATATAAATCCTACTTTATTCATCCATGTAAAGTAGAAAAAATCTCTAGTAAAGACTCATGCTTTGAGTCCTTAGGTGATTAGGTTCATTATATGGTGATGACTTAGAGATAAATGCATCATTCCTTAATATCGATGATCACTTCAATAAGTAACCTTCGTGATCTGTATCTTTCATACACATACCAAAATAAATACCACAATATCTTAATTACTAGTTATGCAATAAATGTATAGTTAAATAATTTATGCTGCAAGCGAACATGTGCTTCCTCTCTCTACTTATGAACTGTAAATTTGGAATTCTATACTACATTACTTATAAAAGACCTCTATTTTCAAGAGATTAACAATTATCAACCAAAATCGAGTTCATAAAAATTCTTGAGGAGTAGACAGCTATTTGAATAAATAATATGAAATTGATGCAGTAGAAGTTACTATTTAAAAAGATATGATGAGTTTTATAATTTTTATTATTTAAAAAAAAAAGTCAAACAACAATTTAATGGCAGCATCCACTCTTGAAAAATGAAGCTTCTCACCACAATTTTTTCAAAATGGTGCTAAAATTTAATTTCCTAAATGCTACCTGAGATGCGATTCAGATCACATCGAAGATAAAAAGTTATTTCAAATAAAAACTTAATCAATCAGTGCAGCCTAATTAATCCTTCACATGTAGGAGTGGTGTAATTAAATATTAACTTAATAAATTACTTTTCTAAATATAAATTATATTTGTTTTTGAAAATATAATTAATATTCAAAAATGTTTTCTTTATGTAACAAATGGCCTTAAACTATACATTATTTATGCTAATAAACATTAATAATGAAAGAGAAAAATATCAAAGCTGTTTTCACAAGTTTGACGTTTATATTTTATGGTGAGTCGGATGTTGAATTGTATTTTAGCAGTGATATAAACTCGAACGGAATTAGGGTTATTAACTATGCAAATAGTTCGCAAATGTTTTAATTAAGTACCCCTCCAACGAACAATTATTGACATTTCATCATAGGTGTATACTTCTTTAAGTTAACATTAAACAATTCAGATATTATACGTAAGCCATCTTTTAGCTGAAGCTAATGCTTGCGGTATACATATCTTTCTTGTGATTCATTTATAAGTCATAAAATCACGTATATTATAATTATATATATAAACATACATTGAGTTTTTTGAGACTAAGGGATTTTTGCGCAGCATATCGAATCAGATGAAATCATATCATTTAAAGTTTTATTTTCAACCTAATGAATTACTCATGACAAATAAAAAAACTATGATTTTATATATACATATATATACATATATATACATATATATACATATATATATCCACGCAATTTCTTCAAACAAAGCCTTCTATAACACCTCCAATATTACTTTTTCATATAACTATAACTGTCAGAAACAAATCTGAAATCTCCAGAATAAATTATTAAATATGTAATAAGTATTATTTTATACGCTCACATATAAAAAAATTTGTTGTATATAGATGCATGTCAAGTGTGTGCTTTATCTATCTATCTATCTGTATATATAGAAAAAAATTTAAATCAAAATATGTTTATGATGAATTTTAAAACTCTTAAATTTATTTTTAAAATGAGTGCAATGCATGATAATAAACTAATTATTATATTTTGCTCACCTCAAAATAAATTTTAAAATTTTAAAATACCTCACATTAAATTTTGCTTAGATTTTTCTCGCCTATTTTTTCTCGTATATTAGCACTTAAACGCGCCTATTCATTCCCAAGTCACCGGACCAACCCTATAGTCAGGAAACGAAACTGCCTCTGCACTGCATTTATGTGTTTTCTTCGACACGTGACATAAGTCAACTTTATAGGTAATATTTCGAAGAAAATCTCTTTTCGTGAACTACAAGAAAGGAAACTTCAGTCACATTTTTAATTTCAACGATCAGCTGTGAAGAAAAATTCAATCAATTTCCTCTTCTCTCAGACCAATTCTGCTTCAGCAGCTGAGAGTTCTGCTGAAAATAAGTTGAATGTTGACGTGGATGTGCATCTAATTTCAAGTAATTTTGGTGATGAATGTAATGCTAAGTTTTTATGATTATAATAATATCTCATTCATGCGAGATGGTGATGTTGAAATATCATTAATAAATAAATAAATAATAATAATAATAATTTAATTCGGTGCCGAGTATTCCTGGCTCTCTGACTGAGGGTCAATATGGGACAACTATAAGTTTATAATTATCTGAAAAATTATTGATTAAGTTGCAGCAGGAAAAATTATTATCTAAAAATTATTATAAATATTATAATATTTTATTATTTTAAAAAACAAATTACAGTTTTTTATCAACTATCGCCTTCTAATAAGTCGTATTAAAAAACACAATAATTTTAAAATAAAAAAATATTGTGGTGGCCAGCCTAAATGTGATTCCACTTTGATGGCCAAGAGATGGGATTCTATAATCAAATGAGCAATTGAATTTATTTCAATAAATAAACAATGCATATAACTTCTATCTCTTGTAAGTTCTTTAAAAAATAATTCGATTTCAATGTGATTTGATTTATTAATTGCAATCCAAAATCATATCTCAATTTCGATCTAACCGAGAGTTCAAATAACTTTTTTCTAAAAGTGGTTATAAAATTATTATGGAGAAAATCATCTTTTAAAAATAATTATAATATCATAAACAATATTTTTTTTTTGAAAGATAAGTTTGATATATATATATATATAATGTTTTCTATCCACGTATAAAGTATGTATTTTAATTTAAAAAATTAATAATGGTGATATTTTATATATGATATTAAAAATTTAGATGTTATTTATATAAATATTAAATTTTAGATATTAAATATATAAATAATTAAGAATTATATATTATGTATGTAAACATCCCTATTTTTTATATTTATATATTTTAAGTTCCGATTGTCAAAAAATTTAATATTATAAAATTTTTTAAAAAATAATCATCAAGTGAGATATGGCATTAATCTTAAAAAATAAATTAATGAAAATTTATTCAAAAGGATCCTAAATTTACAATTAGTCTTTATAAGATTTTAGGCATGTAATAGAGTTGGGTCAAGCTCTAATCATAGACTTATCGAGCTCAATTCGTGTATTTTTTAGTTGGCTCAAACTCGAGCTCCTGCTTAACTCGAGCTCAGCACAAGAAATAAATTGAAAGCTCTAACTCGACTCATGAGCTCAAGCTTGATTGTATGTCTGAAGTCATTTTCAATGTTTGAGCTAAGCTTGATTTTGAGCTTGAAAATGTGAATTTTTAAGAAATAAAAAAACATCTACCATAGAAAAAATCAGAAGAAAATCTTTAGAAATAAAATCTATTTGTGTAGAAGATAGTAGTACACAAACCAACATCTAATAGCAATAAAATGCATTATGAATCTATAAATTTAAAAAATGTACATTAATAAAAATAAACATGTTTGTAATATGAAGCTTATATGTGGACGTGGTTATAAGGAAATTGAAACTCTTATCAAAGCAAATAACGATCCCAATATTACTAAAATCGAATGTCATTTAGATAATCAAATTATCAAAAATTTAACTATGACCAAGGTAATCAATATGAACCATCTAATAGTATTTGAGATTTTCGTTACAATTATCAAAATATCCTCTCAAAATTTTATAAATAAGATCACATTTTTGTCATAAGAAGGGAGGAAGAAGCTTGAAAATAACTTTGGAAAAAGCTGTGAAAGAGCTAAAGGAGAAGCCAAAAGCTTAAAATATGTCAAGCGTTGCCGACCATCGCGAACAACCATTGCAGCACAACTTCCATTGTATAGTAGTTTTTTAGAACACATTTCTTCTTGATTTATCAAATACAGTCTTGAAATCTCATAACCGAGAAAATTGAAACTTTGTACTTCAAAGCATAGATATAGTATAACTTTTTAGCTATGCTAGAACCCATGATTTTTTCTTTTTCTGAGGATTTTTCACGTAAAAATTCTATTATCTTTTATTTTATTCTCTATTAAGCTAATTCTTATGCAAAACTAAGACATTAAATATCGTTCTACTATTACGATTTATGAATTTTCTAACACGCAATAATTTGGCATTATCAGTGAGAAGAAGATTCTCCTTATTTCTTCATCATCATGTTAGATGATCAAGTTTCCCGGTAATATCAAAACGACCCACCTCATGGAGAACTTTATGCTTTTGAATAGCAAATACGAAGAATGGAGAAACATAAAGCTCAAATTCTTGAGCTCTTACTAGGAGTTGGACAAACAAGAAAGACACCACGGATTAAAGAAAATCAACCATATCAATAACAAGATAGAGTTGATATTGTTAAACAAATTCATGAAGAACTCCTTCATAATAATATGAAAATTTCCCTCTTACATCATCCTGATATGGATCTTGATGATACTGCTAATTCAACTCACTCTTCTCGTACAGCCCGATTAATCTTGAATTCTCTTACATATTTGGCAGGGTTGAATCATCCCCATTTTATGGAAATATCATGTAAAGTCATTAGAAATGAATTACAATGCCTTATGGGAAAGAATTTCCTCAAACCGATAACCAAATCTTCCCTCAACGGAGCATTCAAGAATCCTTCCCTTTGCATAATGTTGTCTTTCAACAACCGCTCATAATATGATGTAAACTACATATTATAGAACATTATGATGGAACTTCCAATATATATAAGTATATTAATAAGACCCGAGCTTGGAATAGAATAATGACGATTGGATAAAAGAAAGAAAACATTTCTATAACAATTTTAATATAAATTTAAAGTCTCCAACTATACAATCATAAAAGAGCCACTACAATCCACAATGATTTAAAATTCTGTCCATACATAAATGTTCTAATACAGATTCAGGAAAATACACTTTAACATAACTCAACATAATTCATCGACATAAATACCTATCTCCCTAGCTCCTCTACGGTAAACCCGACTTTCCCTTATCACCATTTAATTAGATTACACCGAAAAAGATTAAACAACTAACAATTGAATATATTTCAGTGGGTCAATTATGCTATTACACTATAGTAAACAAGAAAAAGAAACTAGTATGCATGCCAATTTTCTGTTGTCACAAGTACATAAAAGAAAATAATCTGCTCAAACAATCAATCATATGTGAGGTAAGTATGCATAAACATTTAGCAGTAGCATATGGATTTTACTTTTACCTTTACTTTTATCACCCGTCCATGAGTCACATCTATACTCATCCAAAGGATGAGTATCCATTACCTTTACCATTTGCCAATTTTCTTGGCCCTTTTGAATCATATTTGTGCACGTACATTGGCCCCCACCGCATACATAAGGTGAACTGCTTCAACATACACATTCAAAGATACAATCATATCACTATGGACATTAATTCATAACTAGCAAGAATCAATGAGCTTTATAAAATGAATCTGGCAATATGATCTAGATTCGGTATTATCAACATGAAGAAGCGAAACTATTCACAATTTATATATAAAAGAAAAATCATCATGGCGCAGAAAAGTCAAAATCATCTAAACATGCATTTCATCACAGGAAAGTAAAGACATTTTTACCATAAATGTAAGAACATAATTTCCCACTTTTAACTTGCAGTTTTCTCTTGAACCTCCTTTTCTTTAATGATTTCTTCCTTAATTGCAATTCCTATAACATAAAATATTAAGTGTTAAAGTTACTTAATATATAACATTAATTGATTATCATACCCCCCCAAATGATTCTAATCTAATTAACGATAATATAAATACATTTCTTTATATATGCTCCTAAAATCTAATACTCCCTTTCCTTATTTTTCTTAAATTTATTCTTGAAATGATCTTAAAATGATTCTTAAACTAAATTTTAATTTATGTTACCAAATTCTAATTTAAAGTCCTTACTGAAATCTATAACCCTAAGTTAGAATTATAAACACTAAGTTAACTTGAAATGACATAAAAAAATCATAGCTAATAACATAACAATTAACAATTCAATTAAATTAACTATATTAATATTTTTTTTATATACCTCTCGGTTGCCCTGTTGGCCCGACACGAAGACTCGCCTCTACCCGCTCACATGCGAGGCTCCTCCTCTCGGTTGTTTATGCTGCCTTCTTCCCTTCCCTCCTCTCGATTGCACACCTGCCCAGGTGTCGACGTGGAGCGCTTCACTCTAGGCAAACTCTCCTCTTCTTCCTTGGCCGACAACGACGCCGACGCATGGTTGGCACGACAACTAGTCGCTTCGCTTCCTTCTTCTCCTTGATCCGACGACGCCGACGCATGTCTCATTCTGGCCAGGCACTGTAGAGTCTCCTTTCTCCTTCTCTCGCGTTTTGGGAAAATTGACTTCCCCTCAGATTCTTTTCTTTCCTTCCTTGCTAATGCCACGGTTGTATTTTGATTTTTTTCCGGTTATTACAATCTCTCCCTCTTATAAAACTTATCCTCGAAATTAAATGACATTAATAAAATACACATACCTTTAATTAAACAATTGAGGATAAAGCTCTGATTGATTCCTTCTCCCACGTAACTTCTCGACCGATCCATGTTTTACAAGATACACAAATGGAATTTCCTATTCACGAGATGCTTGACATCATAATCTATAATTCTTTTCCTGCTTCCACAAATGTGAGATCGGGTTGAATATCAATAGATCGAATAATCTTGTTGGCTTCATCGAATATATTTTCGTAAGAGAAATATGAAACACATTGTGCACTCCTTGCATGTGAGAAGGTAAAGCCAGCCTATAAGCCACTTTTCCAATTCTTTCCAAGATTTCATATGGACCAATATAGCGTGGGCTCAACTTTCCAACTTTGCCAAATCATTTTATACCTTTCATAGGGTTGACTTTAAGAAATACAAATTCTCCCACTTCAAACTCTACTGATCGATGTTTAGCATCATAATATTTTCTCTACCTATCTTGAACAGCTTTTAATCTATCACGGATCAATCAGATCTTTTCAGTGGCTTCATCTACTACATCTGCACCAATGATTCTTCTTTCACCTATCTCCACCCAACAAAGCAGTGTTCTGCATTTTCTTCCATACAATGCTTCATAGGGAGTCATACCAATACTTGCTTGAAAACTATTATTATAAGCAAACTCAATCAAAGGCAAATGAACTTCTAATTTCCTCCAAATCAAGAACGAGTCTCAACAAATCTTCCGTGTTTGAATTATTCTTCGACCGCCATCGAGGATGGAATGCAAGATCGAAAGTAAGCTTGCACCTAAAGCTTCTTGAATTTTTCTCCACAATCTAGATGTAAATCGCCATCCCTATCGGACACTATAGATTTTGGCACACCATGTAACTTCAGATTTCATCAACATATTTTCTTAGTTTTTCAACAAGATCAAATTATTTGATAGTATGTGCGCAGATTTAGTCAACCTATCAATAATAACCCAAATAGCATCACTCTCTTCCGGATCTAAGCCAACCACAAAATCCATAGCAATATCGTCCCCATTTCCACTGTGTATCGAAGGGTCAGAAAAGTCCACTTGGCTTCTGATGTTCAACCTTAATCATCTGACATGATTGACATTTAGAGACAAATTCTACACTTCTTTTCATCGCCACCAAAATATTTTCTTAAGATCTTGATATATTTTACTACCGCTGATGAATTGTATAATTAGAATGATGTGCTTCATGTAAGATGTCTTTTCTCAAATCTCCAATATTTGGAATGCAAACTCTATGATATTTCAATAATCCTCTTCATTGATTTCAAAATCTTTGTATGACTTACCTTTACCAAATCTAAATTTTTCTCGATAGTCACCATTGAGGTAAAGCATCTCGTATTTTGTCTTTCAAATTTGATTTATATACCATCGATTTAGCAATAATAAAGCATGATCATCTGTAGATTTGATAATTAAAATTTTCAATTTTTCTAAATCTTTAATCAACTCCTCCTGATGAGAGATCAACCAATAAGCATTACTTGATATTTTTCTACTCAAAGCATCAGCAACTACATTTGCCTTCCCTAGATGATATTGAATATCTAAATCATAATCTTTGATGAGTTCCAACCATCTTCTTTGCCTTAAATTTAGCTCCTTCTGAGTAAAGATATATTTCAAGCTTTGATGATCAGTGAAAACTTCACACTTTACTCTATATAAATAATATCTCCAAATTTTTAATCCAAATATACCGCCGCTAACTCCGGATCATGGGTGGGATAGTTCTTTTCATGATTTTTCAATTGCCTTGAAGCATAAGCAATCACTCTTCCATTTTGCATAAGTACACATCCCAAGCCTCTTAATGATGCATCACTATAAATTTGAAATCCTTCTGTCTCTGATGGAATAGTTAATACTGGTGCAATCATTAAATAATTCTTCAATTTTTGAAAAGCCTTTTCACACTGATCTGACCATTCAAACTTGACTGCTTTCTGAGTTAATCTCGATAGTGGCATGGCAATCTGTGAAAACCCTTCAATAAATCTCCTATAATATCTTGCTAGCCCCAAGAAACTTCTGACTTCTGTGATAGTGGTAGGTCTGGGTCATTCAGCTATTGCTCTGACTTTATCCTGATCCACTGAAACCCCTTCACTACTAATCATGTGCCCCAAGAATATGATACTATTTTACCAAAATTTACACTTAGAAAATTTTGCATATAATTCATTTCCTTTCAAAGCTTGCAAAATAATGTGAAGGTGGTTTTCATGAGCTGTTTCATCTCTAGAATAAATTAGAATATCATCTATGAATACAATCACAAATGAATCTAAAAATGGTTTAAAGATTCTATTCATGAGATCCATAAATACAGCTGGAGCATTTGTTAGCCAAAAGGCATCACCACAAACTCATAATGCCCATACCTTGTACTGAATGCAGTCTTTGGTATATCTTCTTCTTTGATTCTCAACTGATGATAACCTGATCTTAAATCAATCTTTGAAAATAATAAAGCTCCTTCTAGTTGGTCAAAGAGATCATCAATTATGGGTAAGGGATATTTATTCTTCAAGGTGAGTTTGTTAAGTTCTCTATAATCGATGCATAGCCTTAAGCTCCCTCTTCTTCACAAATAATACAGAGCTCCCCAAGGAGATGTACTAGCGATAAATCCCTTCTCTAATAATTCTTGCTTGATTCTTCAACTCTTGTAATTTTGAGTCATTCTATATGGTCTCTGTGTTTTGCACAATTAAATCAATAGAGATCTCTCTCGATTGGAGGTAAACCTGGTAAATCATCTAAAAAAACTTTTGGATACTCTTTTACTACAATCTCTTCTTTACCCTTTAGTAACATCGATAATTTGAGCAAGAAACCTTCATATTTTGTATCTTTTAAACTTTTAAGCAAGACACCATCATAGTTAATACTCATTTATGCCAATTTAATTTGAATTCTTCTTTTCGTGAATATTGAATTTGATTATCTTTTATAACAATCTATAATAGATAATGTTTAGATAAATCCATTCCTAAAATCACATCAAATCTCTTCATAAAATTTATCATCTTCCTAATGGCTCTTTGATTATGATCATACTTATATCCCTAAATATAATCACATGCAAATCTCGATAATTAATTTTGTCACTTATGAGCTTGGAATACCGAACAAATGATGACATAAAGAAAATATTTCTATAACAATTTCAACATAAATTTAAAGTCTCCAACTATACAATCATAATAGAGCCACTACAATCCACAATGATTTAAAAATCTGTCCATACATAAATGTTCTAATACAGATTCAGGAAAAATACACTTTAACATAACTCAACATAATTTTGACATAAATACCTATCTCCCAGTCCTCTATACATAAACGACTTTTTTCTATCACTATTTAATTAAGATTATTACAAAAAAGATTAAACAACTAACAATTGAATATATAAAGGTCAATTATGCTATTACACTATAAAACAAGAAAAGAAACTAAGATACGCCAATTTTCTCGTTGTCACAGGTACATAAAAGAAAATAATCTGCTCAAACAATCAATCATATGTGAGGTATGCATAAACATTTAGATAGTATATCACATATACATAAACATTTAGCGAGATATGGATTTTTTTAGTTTTACCTTTACTTTTATCACCATTCATGAGTCATCGTCTATACTCATCCAAAGGATGAGTATCCATTACCTTTACCATTTGTCAATTTCTCCTTGAATCATATTTGGATTACAACAATTAGTGAACTCATTTTCAACATACATTCATACAATCATATCACTATGACATTAATTCATAACTATAGAAATCAATGAGCTTTATAAAATGAATCTGTATATGACGCAAGATTCGTGGTATTATCAACATGAAAAAGAAAGAACTATTCACAATTTATATAAAGCAAGAAAATCATCACAATGGCGATAGGAAAAGTCAAAATCATCTAAACATGATTTCATCAGGAAGTAAAGACATTTTTTCCATAAATATGAACATAATTACCCACTTTAACTCAGCTTTACTTTTCTTTAATGATTCCTTCCTTCATTGTCCTATATTTAGAATCAAGAATCAAAGGAATTTATATACTTTATAGTTGTTTGTTCAATTTACAACACGACTTTGATTTTTTTTGTTTGGTTGAATGCGTAAATAAATTATGTGTGGACGCCTACTACGGTCTTACTCATATCGGCGGCAAGCATGGCTCCATAGCAGCAAAAATACGCAACTGGCGCATTATGAATCCGGCTACCACGGCTGGCGGCATACGGCATCTATATGGGCATCTATAATGCGTTTCATCACTTTATCGTAGATTGAATTCGCCGGATTAGCAAAATCAAATCTCTATCTATGTATTTGAAATACCTCAAACAAATTAATCATTTTTTACTTGCTACCAAACATTTTACTATTAGTGAACGAATCCTCACTTTATTTGCAACCAAACATTAATTGCAATTCCTATAATATAAAATATTAAGTTAAAGTTACTTAATATATAACATTAATTGATTATCATACCCCCAAATGATTCTAATCTAATTAACGATAATATAAATACATTTCCTTTATATGTTCCTAAAATCTAATACTCCCATTTCCTTATTTTTCTTAAATTTATTCTTGAAATGATCTTAAAATGATTCTTAAACTAAATTTTAATTTATGTTACCTAATTCTAATTTAAAGTCCTTACTGAAATCTATAACCCTATGTTAGAATTATAAACCCTAAGTTAACTTGAAATGACATAAAAAAATCATCTAATAACATAACAATTAACAATTCAATTAAATTAACTATATTAATATAGATATATATATATATATATATATATATATATATATATATATATATATATATATATATATTTATATACCTCTTGCTGTCTAAGTTGAAAGACACGCACTCAGCTCTACCCGCTCACACGCAGGCTCCTCCTCTTGGTTGCTTGCGCCTTCCCTTCCCTCCTCTCGATTGCTTGCACACGGCTCCGTTCAAGGTCGACGGTGTGGAGCTCACTCGCTAGGGCACGAAACTCACTTCTTCTTCCTGTACAATGCGCGACGCTGTGGCAATGACGTAGCCAGGGTCGGCCGCTTCTCCTTCTTCTCCTTGATCGTCGACGTCGACGATGCCTCACTCAGGGCACACATGTAGAGTCTCCCCTTTCTCCTTCTCGTATTTTGGGAAAACCGACTTTGTATTCTTTTCTTTCCTTCAGTAAGCCAGCGGCGTGCATTTTGATTTTTTTTTCCGGTTATTACAATTAATCAGTATAAAACTATTATTCTTATTCAATAGGCCCTCGATGTTTATTCTGTCAAGTTTTTCCTATCACTCTCAAAGGATAAGCCCGTACGTGATTATTTTTCTCCTCAAGGGATCATTCTCAACTCTGCCTATTTGACTAAACTTTTTGTCGAACAGTTTATCTCAAATCGAAGAATCATCAAGAACCTATCTCACATTTCTGATATACATTAGAATGAATGAGAAATATTGAAAGAGTATTGTCAAAGATTCTTGAGTTAAACTCAACAAATTCTATGAGTAGATCTTGAATTATTGCGAGGCATTTTTCTAGGAGGCTTTTGACCAGGACCATTCTATTCATTATCGATGAGATAAATATTTATTTTTATATAGATCTCAAATAGAAGTGTGTATTTAGTCGATTCGGTCGAATTATTTATGAAATCAAATAAACTGAATCAAATAACTCAAACTAATTGAATCGTCCAAATAATGTGAAAAATCGAACTGAACTATAATTTGATTTATTCAGTTAGATTTTCAATTAAACTAAATAACATGAAAATGAGATACAAATTTTAATTTTTTTTTAAACTAATTAATTAAAGCACATTTTAATAAATATTATATATTAAAAATTCTTAGATAAATAAAAATATACTAATTTATATAAATAGTTAAGCATTTATAATAAAAATTATATTCTTATATTTAATTTCTAAACTGTATTGATTTATTCAATTTATTCAATTTAACTGATCTCTTTTTTTAAACAGAATCGAAAATCAAATAGTACTATGTGTTTGTTTCGAGTACAAGATCTTCCGAGATTAACAGAAGATGAGAACAGCCATGAAACAACGCGGCTCGAATGACGAAGTATCTGACCCACGATAGTGGTCTGGTGATGATCGGCAAATGGTCGACGATCGGATCACGGTATCTGCGGCGGCCACGCGGTGGTGACGAATGCCGCAAAGACGACAAGGCTGGGATCTTTAGAACTCTCCTCTCTCTTCCTTCTCCTTCTTGAAATGAGCTTTTATAGATGGAATGCTCAGAATATACGCGAAACCCGCACTCTGATCATATGATGTATTTCGTGCATTTGAATGCTCAAATGAAGTCGAATTGTAAGATCTTTGGCTTGTTGGAACCGCTCGTCGGACGATTCGATTATAAACACTTTAGAGAGAGCTATTTAGGATTTAACCGATATCCCAAATTTTAGGATATTTTGAGAAATAACTGACCGCTTACTTGATCACTTTTTTAACATCAAGATTGATATTTACTAATATTTTAAGTATCATATCAATACTAATTTATATAAATAGTTAAGCATTTATAATAAAAATTATATTCTTATATTTAATTTCTAAACTGTATTGATTTATTTTTTCCCCAAAAAAAAAAAAAAAACTGTATTGATTTATTCAGTTTATTCAATTTAACTGATCTCTTTTTTTAAACAGAATCGAAAATCAAATAGTTTACATTTAATAACCAAAAAATCAAACTGACCAAATAACGTGTTAGGTTTTTAGATTTGAACTAAATAATTGATGCCCCTAGCTCCAAAGAGGGCGTCAAACTGGCCAACGACGGTTCAAAAAAAAAATTGTTCGCCGACCCCCTTCATAGAAAACAAATAAATAATATATATATATATATATATATATATATTAAAATAGTAATAATAAGATAAAATAAATGTTAATTTATATAAATAATAATAATAACAGACAAAATATTATTGTGAATTTAATAATATGTTTCTCAAGGGGGTTTATTAAATTTACAATACTTCTGGATGAAATTAAATCTGTCCTCGGAAAATAGGGGGTTAAATGATATATTATTTTAAAATTTGTCAAATCCAGCACGAATCTCAAAGTATTACATATAAGCAATTGAATTAAACGTCTTGGCTAGTTGAGTTAACATCAAAATTGGGTCAAATCGAGTCCAAATAAACATACACAAAGACTTCATAAAATTAATTAAATGATCAAATAATTTATAAATTTGATGTGCTTATAGTCAAATTGAGTAGCTCGACGGGACCAATACAATGAATCCAAGATCACCAAAATCGGAGGTCATTCAAATAGTCAAATTAAAACATCTATCTACGATTGACGGAACCAATATGAACTATTCTATGGAATGTTTTGAGATTTTGGCTACAATTACCAAAATGATCATCTTAGAATCCTATAAATAAGACTATATTCTTGTCATGAGAATGGAGAGAGCTAGAAAAAAATTTGGGAGAAAACTAAGAGGGAACTATAAAAAAGCAAGAATCTTGAATTTCATCATCATCATTGCCGACCACCGTCTACATGTCGCCGACTATCGCGGATAATCATTTCCATCACATAGTCGTTTTTTGAAACTCTCATCTTTTTTATTTCTCAAATACAATATTGTAATCCCGTAATCGGGAATACTAAAATTTTGTACTTGACGAAGAAAACTCGCAACAATTTGCTATTGCTCATTACATATCTTCAACAGAACATGTGGGATGATACCACATTATTGGGAATACATTACCAAATAAACTCAAAAATCTCCAAAGAATCCACATTATTACTCCACATTAATTATTTCTTAGTGAAAAGAATTATATAGAAGATGAAAACATATACGAACTAAACATTAGCACATTATCGGCCTTCTCAACTCTAGGTGAATCAAAGCTCCTAATCAACAATGAGAAAAAAGCTTCCATCTAAATAGAGGAGAAGAGGAGGTGGACGCTTGGATTTAGAGAACCAGAGATGGAGAGCATTGGATGGCGAGTGATGATTATCATGAAAAGAGGAGAGTGTTGCCTTGAAAGGAGAACGAACTAGAGTTTCGACTTTCAACTTTAGAGGCAGTGATTTAGGCTCCGTTTGTTTAAGCTTATTTAGTGCTTTTTGCTTTTAAAAGTGGGTATATTTTTTTTTTATAAGTGTTTGAATACCGATTTTAGCAAACTCCGTTTAATTAAAAACGGAGTTTACGCTCGGTTTTAAAACGCGAACGCCTACCTCCGTTTCTCGACAGACCGTCGTTTTGGGAATAATATTGTCGTGATTGCCCCCATTCCCGCGATCTATAAGCATACTCTCTTCGCTGCCTCCTCTTCTCTCCCGTACACTCAAAGACCTCGCTTCCGGCCATCGACATCCCCTCAGTTCCATCGCCATGGATGGCGGTTCGTCTCACTCTGCTTACGGCAAGCCAGGCAAGCCGCCAATATCTCTCTTTCCTCACTCCTGCATATTGTCAAACAGGTTCCAAGTGTTTCTCTTTTTTTTGTTGTTATCGAGCAGGTCTCTCTGCCGGCATAAGCGTCCCCGTTTATTCTACTGCCCAGGTAAATTTAAATGAAATTTAAAGACTGTTCATCACTAAGGCAAGTGTTGCAGTTGCTCTTGTCCTTGTCTCTGTCATCGTTTTCTTCCATGAAGGAGCAAGTGTTACGGATATTCTTGATCTGTCTTGTTTTAGTTATAATTCTGAGATTAATGTATGCTCTTTGATGTAAATTGCGCTTTCTAGTAGATTAAAGTTAAATAAATGCAATTGTTTTGTGGAAATATTTTGATTTTGTTTGAACAATGAGAATCTTGATTCTACTGAGTTTCAGCCATTCGCAGCAGTACTTATTTTGTATTGTTCATGGAATCGGCAAGAGAGACCTTTGTCTTGCTTTTTGTAATTAAAATAATTTAGCTGATCGAAGTGATAAGGTAACCTCCCACGTTCTTTGTTCATCTTTTGTTTTTTGTTTTGGATGGGGGAAAGGGAGGCAATATCCATAGACGTCATTATTCATCGAAGCAAATGTTCTGTAGATTTCAACTTTCATGTTTCATCACATATTCTTAGCTTCTTCTTCTCTGGTATGATCTGCTAGCTTATTGAAAAACTACAATCAAAATGGAATGCGGCAAAGGAGCATCCTTACCCTGCTATGTATTCAAGCTACTTCGGTGGAATTATTCTTGATCCATCCATGATGGTTCTTCCGATAGATGATCACATGGTACATAGAGGACATGGCGTCTTTGACACAGCCGTGATATTGAATGGGTAGGTAGAAAAGTTATGTTATAGCTTTGTTTATTCAGTATAGTCCATTACATTCTTTCTCTTTTATGTTCTATTTTTGAATGGTAATTCAAAATGAAATTTCCGAAACTTGTAGTCACCTGGTTGCTTAATTCATGTTATTAAGTTCTTAGAACAGATTGACTTGACTAATCACTCTCTCTGCTCTTGCACAAAATAGTCTCTGTGTATGTGTATTGAAGTGCTTGCATGTTTCAGCTAAAATTCACATTTAAAATAGGTGTATAATATTTATTCACTTCTTTCAAGTTTTTCAATCGTTTTGTTCTCTGTAATAAGTAGTTATCAAAATTAACTTCAATCATAATATATTATTACTGCTAAGAATTGCTCGGTGACTATAATTCGCCATTCATATCCCCAGATTTCTTGTTTTCGCTTTAATGATTGCATGATGGAATAAAGCTTAGTAAATTTGTCTTCTCTGTTCATACCTGCTTATGGTTCTCAACTGATATTCATGGCTGTTGCAGTAGGTACACTAAGGGCTTATTTAGGATCATTTTTTTTTTATGTTTTTTCATTATTTTTAATAGCATATTTGTTCAGTATATTTTCTAAAATATTTTTTTATTTTTGAAAATAAATCACATTATTTTGAAAAACACTCAAAACAATCTTTGATATTTTAAGTATTTTCAACAGTAACTATCATCCTAAAACATACTTTATTTCAAATCAAAATATAAACAAAACAAAAAAGAAACAAAAAGATAACAGAAAATAAAAAAATTGAGGTCAGTAAAAATTATTTTTCATCAATATAAGATTATGATACATACATATGATATTCTTCAGAAATCTAAAACTATAAAATATCGTATTATCTCTATTATGATGAGGTTGGTCGTCAGGTCTTAAATTTGGAAGTTTATTTTTATTCAAACAGTTCACTACTTTTAAATCAACTTTTCACCAACATGTAACTACAAGAAACTCGTTAAAACCAACTTTTTAAGAATCCGAAAAACTTAGCCAAACGGAGCCTTAGAGTGCTATGCCGCCAACTATGATCCATGAGTAAAATTGATGAATGGGCCAGTTATGTTCTCCTACGGGGCAGGGTTTAACTTAAAAGTCCTATATTAAGGAGTAATTCGATAAGCCATTAAGTCGAGTTTTTTCAAATTTGAGCTTGAGCTCATATAATATATGAGCTTGAATGCTAATTTGAATTAGAATTTAAAGTTTGATAAATTTGACTCACGAGGTTATTAATCTGTAAAATTTTAGCTAATCTGATTTTTTTTTTTGCAATGGGTATCCACCCAACACCCCACTCATCTTGGCATTATCATGACTAATCCCATGGGCCTATATTCATCCACACGCCGCCCCACTTACTTTCACCACCTAGAAGGACTCGAAGAAGATTCAAACTCGATCCGGAAAATACCCGGCTCCCGGCCCACCAACTCCTGATTCATTTTCACCCTACAGGTCGCATGAAGCCGTACGGACAGCCGGTCTTTATCTGTTTTCCTATTCTAGCAAACCATTTTACGTAAGCCGAACGACATATCTGATAGAAAACCAGAGGAGCACCTCACCGCTATTGTACTTTAATTTTATTTCGAGTCAGGAGTTTTGCAGTCCGTTTTTACTGCACCAGAGTATTTGCCATTTTTCTCAACGGGGCGAAGCTGGACTCTCTACCAGACTCGCCCCCTTCGGTAGCTCACCGGCCTCAAAAGATACAGAGTTGATCTCCTTCCTATTTTTGTAAGAATTTTAGTTTATTTCTTTTCCGCTCAATCGGTGCGTTCGAGGTTCAACAGCTTCTCGTGTCGGACTTTAGGATCGTACTCGATTTCCTATATTAGATCATTCGATTCTGTTTTATTGATTTCTATGTATTTGTGGAAGAGGAAAGGGATCTTCGGGTTTTCTTGCATTCTCTGGGGTAAGTGGGATTGAATTGGTTTCTAGGGCGGCGGGTCTGTGTTAGCCGCAAGGGGGATGAATATGTTTCTTTGGCTGGGGGACGGAGTACTTTGAGCTGTTGTTGGACTAGAGAGTGAATGATTCTCTCTCTCTCTCTCTCTCTCTCTCTCTCTCTCTCTTTCTCTCTCGTTTGGCTTTCTCGGTTAAAGTGTGGTTTGAGGAGGTCGAGGTTGGTTGAACGGCACGCATCACGGTTGGGAACAACTTGATTTTAATACAGGAAACTTGAAATTAGTGCACGTTTTCATTGTTTCCAGATTAGGGCTACTACTTTTTTTTATATTATGTGGTGAATTCCATGTTGTCGGAGTGAATTTGGTTTTCTGGTCATATTATTAATTGAACGCAAGAACTGATTCTATGTATCCAAGCAATCTCTTTAGCCCTCTGCAGTAATAAACCACTTGCTCATTTTCTTTCACAATATTTAAGCATAATCTGCAGTGTGATTGAAAGTTGAGTTGTTCCAAACGCCTTTTGAGATCATGTGATGTTTGGAGATCCCTCTATATTTTATTTCATATTTGTAGGTGTAGGCTTTAATTTGCTTATGAAAGTTTAACTAATGTTGCAGTATCTAAACTCAAAGTTTTAAAGCTTATGAATCTTTGAATCACAAATTATGATCTTGTTGATGAAGTATGAGTTTATAACATGTTTTAGCTGAATGAACACCTTTGCCTTATCAATGCCATCAAATTTATGAAATGATTTTGCTTTGTACTTCTTTGGTTTTGTTTTATAGCTAAGTTTCTTATAGCCTGATCTGTGTAGTCCAAAAACCTTTACCTGTGGAAGGAATGCCTTTTTCAGCTTTAATATTTTTGCGTATGACCTGAATGATCACAACATTGGAAGCCACTATTTTTGTTTACAATTTAGCTTATAACCTGTCTTATAGGCTTTATCTCATTTGTGCTGCTGAATCTGTTTGATTCATGCTTGTCATATACTACCATTTCAAATCTCCTTGCCGCACATCTATATGATGCTTTGTGGTTTACATGAATTGCACCCCATTTTGGTAGTGAATTTCCTATTTTTTAAGGGGAATATTATTATCAGTATTATTTTTGGATGATCTCTACCTCAAGATGTTTCTACCTTTTCATGTTTACAACTGCCTTTTTGTCAGATTAATTTTGGTTAATTTTCTAATTTTGGCTCAAACATTTGTATTTATCCTATGGCTTTTCAGGTGAGGGCATGTGAAAAGAATTTCACTGGTTTCTTTCTGCTCTGTTCTCTACTATTCGGTGCTTTTACAGGCCCAGAATTTTGGTTCGTCATGCTGCTGTTGCTTCCAATCATTTTGGTAGTTAGGCAGTACAGGCCTATGCATTATTGATTGCATACTTTCTTCAGAGAATTATTTTAAAAGATGCTCTCTGGGCAGTTATTGCAGCTAACTGAACATGGTCGAAATATTCTTACTTCCAGGAGGTATGCAAATAAAATTTTCTGGTTTGTGTCTTGTCTATCTTGGTGTATTTTTTGCTTAGTTTTTTTATTAGATTGTTTTATTAACATTAACTGCTGAGTTCTTCTTATGGCCTTAAGGTTCTTTTTATTTAGCACACAATGATTGCACAAGACTTATGTTTATTTGCTTGTAGAAAACTAGTGGATGATGGCTAGGTCAATGCAATGACATTAAAAATATGGAAAATTGGTTTTTTGAAAGAAAAATTAGTAAAATTCAAGTTGGTTATGAAAAATGTGGTGCCTGCTACCTCCAAAGAAGCCATCCACATTTGGGCCTAACTAGTAATCTCTTAGCTTGTCATTTGAGGCTTTGGTTCATCGAAGTAAACTGTTTTTCTAAAGCTCAATAATTGTGTATAGGCCTGTTAGTCTTTTAATGTGTAGTCAGCCTTTTTTTTAATGCTTTTTTATTCTATTGATATAATAAACTTTATTTGCATAGTAAGTGTCCAATAGCATAAAAGTCTCTTACAATCTCTTGTTTTACTTAGTTTCTGCTTTTGTTATACTGAATGGTGTTTTTTAATTTATTTTTTTGAGGCACGATTGTGCAGTTATGCATCATTTCACATTATCTCATGTTAAAATCATTCGATCTGAATGTTTATCTACATTCTTTTTTTTTTCTAATTATTAAGAACGTTTACTTGTGATTGTATGATGCATTTCTTTTGGTGAACTCCTCAACTAACTGATTTATGTTCCAATTCTTTGATTCTAAATTTTTGCTTGTAGAAGACTACAAGTTTGAATTTTTGAGCATTTTCAAAGTTTCTGTTTTCTCTACTCAGATGCCTCCGTTGACCATAGATTTTCCACATCCAAGAATGAATCACTTGGCTGGCTGTGGTGTTGTTTAAAAATAAAAAAAACTACTGAGCATTTTGTTCCTGTGATGATTGCCTTTTTTGTTGATATATATCTATCAAAATGAATAAATTGCATGATCGGGAAAAACTGGAAATAACATTGTGAGAAGTGGACAAGGAATTTTCAAACATTTTAATATTGTTCATTTTATGCGAGAACAAAACCAATCCTCTTATGGAATAAATAAAAAATTTGACCGGTTAATGCTATACCAATTGGGCATGATTAGAAACTTTGAATAGCTTGCATTGATCATTATGTTTTGTGATTTATGTGAATGCGTTGATTGTTACTAATTTTTCCTGCCTTTAGATAGTCATTTTTTTCAAGCTCTTCATTATTTATTTAGCTCTAAAGTTGCAACCCACTTCATTTTTTAATTTGTTGATTTGTGATGAAGTTATTGTTGTCGTGCTACTCCCACCAGTTTTCAACTACATTTATTGAGCTAACATTCAAACGCTTATCCATAGCAACTCCTGTCATTCTTGTTTGTGCAGTTTCTTTGGAATTTTGTACAGACGGAACCTCTTTGAATTTTGATGCATTTTTCTTCAGTGCTTACTGTCACCTAAAATTTGTTAATTGCTACCATTGAAATTATACTGACAATTTTTTCTTAATCGTGTTCTTTTGTTTTTAAAATGGTTAAATTGCTTTAACACTAATAATTACTTGTGCTGGTGGTGCCTTACCTGTAGGAGGACTCTTGCTCTAGTCGCAGGTGTCATGGTGACTGGTGGAACTGTTGTATATATCCAGTCACGAATCAGCAAAAGAAATAGGTCCGATAATTCTATCAATGTTACTGGGTACTTGAGCCAGAATGGCGCAGTTGATGAGGCAGCTAAAATTTCGAGAAGGAAAAGGAGTGGCCTGAGATCTCTACATGTTTTAACTGCAGTTTTGCTATCAAAAATTGGCCCTACAGGTTTACGGAGTCTTGTGGGGTTGGTGATCACTGCAGTAAGCTGCATCTTTTTCTGTCAATACCTTATAATTTCTATGGTTTTAAGGATTCTTACCATAGGCTGCTATTTTTTCAAAGATTTATAGTTTCTTTGCAATCATGGTGTTGTTTTTGATTCTATAATGTTCATGCTCGAGATTTGTATATTTCTCTTTGTGGAATTGGATTTATTTATATGTGCATTTTTTTTCTATTCGGTATATATTTACATTTGGCCCTGTTAAGTTTATTGTTCAAGATAAATCCATTGCGCTTATTGTCTGCATGTGTTTTTATTTTAAGTCTTGTTCAATTCTTTACAAATTTTTTTGTAAGAAAATAAAATTTTGAAAAAAAACTAGTATGAATGATATGATGTGTTGAAGACTAGGATACATGCATTGTCTACTTGAAAAATAAATCCATTGCGCTTATTATCTGCATGTGTTTTTATTTTAAGTCTTGTTCAATTCTTTACAAATTTTTCTGTAAGAAAATAAAATTTTGAAAAAAAACTAGTAAGAATGATATGATGTGTTGAAGACTAGGATACATGCATTGTCTACTTGAAGAATAATTTTGTGCTGCGTTCACGATACGGATCACTGGAGCTCTTGCAAGAAATTTATTCTGGTTTTTAGTAAGTTTCCTGTTGATGCTGAAGCCCTTTTAGGTGCTTGCTTGCTGTAATGTTAACTTCTGTGTTTTCATGTTAGAAAACAAAAATTTAGTCGATTCTTTCTTGACAATCATGAGGATTTTTTCAATATCTAAGCCGTCACGATCTGCCTTAAAAACTTAGAATACTAAGGCAGAAAGAAAAGATTAGATGGTAAATTCTTATCATTTCACATTAACATAATCTAACTCCCAAAACTTTAAAGTGCTGCAAAACAATAAAGGTTTCATTCTTGTCCAAACTAAACACAAATCATTTGTAGCAAAAGCAATTCAAATAAAAAGCTAATTAAAAATACACATGATTCCTTGATACCTATTCTCATTCGCTCCTCTTTTTCCATACACAAATTCTCTTTGGTTACTTACCTTGTTTAATGATGCCTCAACTGAAAATGAATGTTAACTAATGGTTGAGTTGTACAATAACGCTATGAATAATTATAATTCTACCTTTGGTAATCAATACTTATTGGTCTTTAACAATAGGTAACAACATCTCTTTGATAAGGATTTTTAATTCATGTAAATTTGTAATAGAAATAGAAAAGAATGATTATCATTTAATACTAAATATGTTGTATGTGCTATTTAAATTAAATAGCATTTTGGTAAATTCTTAAATCACATGAGCACCGTTTTAAGGTAGCACTATTGAAGTTACATTCTTTTCCAATTTCTTTTTCAAACTTTTTTTTTTCATTTTTAAGGATAGGGTAATTTAGCATCCCGGTCAGTACCATAAGAGGTTACAACAACAACAACAACAACAACAAGCCTTTATCTCGTTGTGTGGGTCGGCTACATGAATCTTTCTTTTCCATTGTATCCTATTATGTGTCAAATTCTCATTTAATTCAAGTATACTAAGGTCAGTTTTTATACATCTTAACCAAGTCTTTTTAGGTCTACCTCTACTTTTCTTAACATAAGGCAAATCTAATGATCTACTCTCCTAACCGAAGTCATCGACGGTGACGCTTTATGTGGCTAAAACCATCTACTGACTCTCTAACCTTATCTCGCACTCCAACTTTTCCCAACATACTCATTTCAGATTTTTTATCTCTAAGAGTAAAGCCACTCATCCACCTGAGCATCCTCATCTCCGCAACACTTAGTCTTATGCTTCTCTTTTATTAGCTAACATTTTGCACCATAAATCATTGCAGGTCTTACCACCATCTTATAAAACTTTCCTTTTAGTTTAAGTGGTACTTTTCTATCACACAACAGGCTAGATGCATTCCTCCACTTCAACTGTCCAACTTGAATTATACTAATAACATCTCCATCTATTTCACCATCATTTTGAATAATAGAGTTTAGATATCTGAATTGCTCACTTTTTTTAATGACTTGTGCACCTAATGTCACAACACTATCACTAGAACTTCTACAACTAAAATTACACTTCATATATTCAGTTTTAGATCTACTTAAACGAAAACCTTTAGACTCTAAGGTTGGCCTCCATAATTCAAGAATGTCATCAGCAAAAAGCATACACTATGGTACATCTTCCTGTAAATGCCTAGTAAGAACATCCATAACTAAAGCAAAAAGATAAGGGCTATACACGCAGAAGAGGTTGTACTCTTATATTTAATGTACTCATGTATTTTCTTTTTATATTTTTCTAACAAGAACATTACATTAAGATATTTATGCAATAATATTACAAATTAAAGGAACTTGACAAACATTTTATCATGTTGAAGATAAGAACTGTAAATTCCCATAAATTAGAAATGTAATCACTACCCTTGACTTGAAGGAATTACTTTATTCTGTTAACTTTTGAACTTTTTTCTATTAGTACCTATAATCATAAACAGTCTTCTTTGAGATTTGTCATATATTATTTCAATTTAACAAAATTATTTCCCTTCCCTAAAATTTTACCTTATTATCTAATAATATTTTTTCTTTATCATATAAATTAATTTTTTACTTGTAGGTGAATCAATATTTAAGATCTCTAATATAATACTTAAAGCTATCCTTACAAATATATATTTTTTATTTCTTATTTTCATTTATTCTATTAATATAACACTTTATTTAATTAACCAATCTATAATATAGTTGATTTTCAATAATCAATCATCATTACATTATTATTTACAATTCTGATAGTTCTAACTTAATTTCCTAACATAAAGATATGACTCAAATTTTGAATTCTATTAGCTTAAAATTGATTATAAATTTTTTTGATTAAATACACACCTCAATTATTTCCTTCCTCCACCATGGCCCCAAAACATTTATTGCAATTAAAGCTTGGTTTAGGGTTTGAGAGTTATGCATACAAAAATCTAGGTAGAAACTTACCTCTAAGCTTGAGGAAAGATAACTACCTTCCCTGTTGTGATTCGTTCTATTAAGCATCTCTCTCAATCTTCGTCTATATCTTTGTCTCCTTCCTTTTCAAAATGTACTCAATCAAACCCCTCATCAATCCTCCTCCTCTTTTTCCTTTATCGTTTGTTCGCAGCTTTTCTCGCATGTCCATGCTTGTTTGCTCGACTCCATTTCTATCTCGTTGGTTTCGCTTGCCTAAGCCCGATCAAACTCTCTTTCGATTTCACCCATCTCTCTCTCACTCTCATCAATCAAACTCTATTTGGCTTGTTGTCTACTCCATTTTCTTTTTTACAAAACTATTGTGTCGGTTCTGTTGAACCAATGTGGCCGGTTCATTTTTTTAACTGTATTTTACATAAGAATTTATTTATATGAATAAAAGTACATGCACCATAAATGCACTTGATCTATATTTTATTTCGAAATAATTAAAATTTATTTTAGTTTGAATATTGTGTAGTGGTGGTATATATTCATTAAATAAAATGACTCTTTTTAATTGATTTTAAATGGATTATTAATTCAATATAAAATAAATTTTTGAAAGCTAATGTTTTGATTACATCAGACATGATATATTCACATGAGAAGTTGAACACTTTTATTAAATGGAAATTTTAAACAATAAAAAGGAACACCCATATTACTGCCAACCACCAAGCAATAATAATTAGAGTGATATTAGAAGATGACACATCAATTCTTTGTTAAGAGTTCTATACATTTTTATTAATTTAGAATTAATAATATTATGTGCAAATCACATGTTTATAATTTATAACTTAAGATAGCAAAATTAAGTGTGCATTCACACACATATAGATAGATATAAAGTTTTATATTTATATTAAAATTTAAAATTATAAATGGCAATATAAATATATATTAATTTGTAGGAATTTATGAGATTGGAAAAATTATAAATCTAGGATGAAAAGAAATCAAAATCATTGAAATCGAACATTTGTTTCTATTATTTTTCATAATATATAGAATTTGTGGGTTTTTCATTTTTAGAGTGTGAAACTTATTGACTACTCATTTAGTAAGTATTAAACGTGTAGGCTCTTTATTTATGAAGTGTTAAATATATGATTAATATTTACTAGATCTAAGATGAATGAATAATTATGATTTCTTTTTGGTGGATTGTCAAGCACTTTTTTAATAGCAGAATAGATTAGTGCTATTAAAGAAGAGGTGTGTAGGGCGGGGAAGATGAGGTCATAACATCGTAGTCATGTTAGTTGGGCACCATTATTAAAGTGTGCATAGGAGAGTGCCTTGCCTTATGGCACTAGGTAGTAGGTTTTGTGCTTTGCCTTGATTTAAAAGATCAGCGTTATCAAAGGTTGAGTATGGGTTAGTTTTTTTGATGATGATAACTTTGAATAGGATGACGTGCAAAGAACATCTAAAGCTGCTAAAACAAACATGAACTCTTAGAAACAAGTTGATCAAATGTAGGAGAAAAGCTTTTAGCTCTATCGTAGTAAAGCTGGAAGATGAATATGATAAGCTTAAGATAATATAGGAGAGATGGAGGGTTACAAATCTAATGATAGAAAAGATGGTATGGATGATGGTGAATATGGAATAGATAATATTGAAGGTTAGTTAATGCTAATCATAGAGTTTTCATTTACTTAAATTGCCAATGGGATTGAACCGTGGCTGGAGTTAACGAGTTGTGATTCTTCACTTTTCTAAATTATGTTGGATGACCTTTTTTGACAAAATTAAATCTTTTCTTCATTTTACCTCATCTAACTGTTAAATTCTCTGGCATGCAACTGATGGTTTACAAACAAAATTAATTTGTTTTACCCACCAAATTTTACATGGCTAAACTCCATTAACACATTTTATTTTGTTTGCTTTATGTAAGTCAGTGCAGACCTCCCTGGGGACCCTGAATAAACCTTCAATTGAATGGCTTACATGTGCTATAACCCATTCATCGAGTAGACGATGCCTTGTTGGTTTTCTTTTGGCTCTCTATAAGATCATTTATGTCTTATGGCCCTATGCGAACCTGAATTTGCACCTTTATTCAAGTGTTTGGACGAGTTAGATTTTGGATTCTTAGTGCATTTTCCTGATAAGCGGTTTGAAAATCAGCATATTTTGAAGGTTATTGCTCAACAAACCATGCTATCAACATCTTTTAGGAAAAGTTGGAACCAAGATCCATACTTATGATATTCTTGGGTCTAGAAATAAAATATACCTTAACAAACAATCTCACAATCTAAGAAATCTGTGTAGTTTATAAAAATCTGCAAATTATAGCAACTGGTGGAGCAATTTTTGACGATTTTAATTCATTGAACCATGCACCAACATTGCTCACTGTTACACTGAATTGTTTATATTTGACCAATGTAGTTTATTTTTGGTCTATCTAATTCAATTCCCATGTTCTTATACATTTTCCATTTTCAGCATCATATAATGCTAGTGTGATGATTTATGGTAACTAATGGAATGAGCTCACTAAGCTGGTACCTCGGAGCCTAATCATTTTTTGGCAGGGATTGAGATCCATTCCAAATATTATGATAATTGGACAGTAGATTACCTCATCCCAATCATGCATTTCTCTTTGGATGGTTGGGATGAAGTCTAGCCTTTTTTCCAAAACCACTCTAATTTGGGTGGGCTTTGATCCTAGCCATGCAAAGTGAGGATGAGTGTATTTAATTACCATGATGATTGGAGTGAATCCTAATTCTTTTGGTAGGTGATGCCTCTATGAGCAAAATATATATTTTTACATGCTTTTGAGTGTGTTTTCTAATGTTGTTTCTTAAAATCTGAGTTAGCTGGTTTGAAATAATAGATGCATCATTAAGTGTTATATATCTATGGTTTCATTCTTATTTTTATTGAAGCATGCTATAGGATAAATCTTAATTTCAGGATTTATCCGTGTAGGTGTTGAGAACTGCCTTGAGTAACAGACTTGCTAAAGTCCAAGGTTTCTTGTTTCGGGCTGTTTTTCTAAGACGTGTGCCATTGTTTATGCGGCTAATTATGGAAAACCTCATCCTATGTTTTCTTCAATCCACCTTGTATTCAACTTCAAAATATCTGACTGGAGCACTAGGTTTGCGGTTTAGGAAAATATTGACAGACCTTATACATACTGATTATTTTGAGGTAAACGTTTTAATTTCTGCTGCAAGCTGAGTTTATTTTTGAAATTTGCATATGCTGATATACATCATTTAATGTTCATCATCTATGATTAAACCTTGAAATGATTCAGCCATAACAAGTAGCTAATAATTTTTTAGCAGGTTAACTTCAGGTTTATGTCTGCATTTTTCCTTTTTGTCATTACTATCAGACTGCAGTCTGTTAATTTTTTTGAGTAGTTTGGATAAAGCAGTAATAACTGCTCTAGGTATAATCTGGCTAATTGGCACTATTAATAAGGAAGTAGATCAAAGCTGCTAGTCTACTGGTCTATACATGTTTAAAATCATTTGTAGCATTTAATTAATTCATAATATCACAAATTTAATTTTTCTTTAGAATATTTTGGATAGAACATCAAACATTTAGTTTAAGCCTACTTGATATTGTACGTTGGTCTAAGGAACAAAGCCATGTAGATCATGTTGAACTTAGTGATGTAGGACATCTTAAAATCTAGGATTTATGCAAACTTAAGATAATATATGCAAAAAGATAGACAACAAATTCTAGATTTCAGCTGTCAATTTTAGAAAAAAATGTATATCTTTTTGATGTGCAATTAGTTAACACATTTCATTCACTCCAAATGATAATATTAAAGTCCTCAAGATTTGAAATTTCACTGAAAATTTAAGAACCAATAAGAAATTTTGCAATAAATGAAATCAAACCACAATTATGAAAATTGTTATATATTAAACTTGACAAAATCTCAATCATTTGACACACCAATCATTGAACAATTTTGAATCAATAATGCGAGGTAGAATTTACCAATTTAAACATCCAAGCCTCACATCGATATATGAAGATTGATCTCCCAGACGGTTTTATTAAAACTTGTAAAGCACTCAAAGTATATTTACATTTATTAGTGTGCTAAAAAATCAATAAAAAATAACATTTTATTTCGATCTTCATTATTCATGTTATTTACATACCTTATGGGTCATATTGTAACCTAAGGCTTAAAATAAATAATTCCTCTATTTTTTTTTCAAGATTTAGCTCAATAATATAAGTTTAAATTTAACACACTTGAATTCTATCAAGAACAATGCTCCAATATTACTTTTGTTAAAATTAGTAAAATTTCAATTTTAAAATCTCATTTCAATACCTACATGTCTTAATTTTTCTCATCACTACTTGAAAAAAAAAGAAGCCTTTTATTTTAGTACTCGAATAAGGAAACCCACATATGAAAATGACTAAATAGAACTACAATTCCAAAAGCCATAAAAAAGGAAGAAACCTACATATGATAATAATTGAGTACAACATCATTCTTGGAGGAATGCTATTGAAGGAAAGAAGCAGCCACTGATGAAACACGTGAAACTCCTATGGATGGACCCATACCTCATGCTATAGTGTCTTATCACAATTAAAACCATCTAAGAGGTGCACAAAGTAAACTATTCAAGTTCATGCTAAGTATATAAATAGATTTTTGGTGAAACAGGGAGATTGGAAACCATTGAGATTGGGAATTCAAGGCGTAAATCGAAGTTACTTGTAGTAATAAATTAAACATAAAGAGGTAATCATAGCACTGAAGATCATAAATCATTCTCAATATGATTACCATCATAAGTAGGTTTTTAATGAAATGAACTAAGGAAAAGATGATACAATGAAAACTCATAATGCTCATTTTAGTGTTAACTTTTGTGCTTTTTTTGAGTACACATTTTTGAATTTTTATCAAATTCCTTGGCTTCAAAAGAGTTGGCTCTGACAAAGTAAGCATTTGATATTTGGTAAGTGTGAGTATTATTGTGATGCTTCCTACATGATAATGCAAGAATCATCATAAGAGGGTCAATGTCTATATATAATATATCTAATAAGTCATATCCACCACCAATAGTAGACATAATTCATAGGTACTCTTACAGGTTAGGATCTTGGAATATAGGTACTCTTACAGGTAAATTAATGGAATTAATAGATATTATGGTTCATAGAAAAATAAATATTTTATGTGTTCAAATTAAAAATGGGTTGGGGAGAAGGCCAGGAGATTGATAGTTTAGGTTTTAAACTTTTGATTCGGTAGTCAACTAAAAAATGTGATTATGATAAAAAAGTTTGGATAACGCTATAAATATTAATAGATGTGGAGATAGAATTATAAAAAGATTATCATTGATACTAATATTATCAATGTTATAAGTGTTTAAGCTCCCAAGTAGGTTGAGTAGTCAAAATTTTGGAATGAATTAGGGATTAATACAAAAGATACCCTCAAAGAAAAGTATTTATTGGAGGAGATTTAAAGACATATTGGTAGAATGGTAGAAGATTTTAAAGTGTTCACTGAATTTATGAATTTGGGTATGGTAGACTATATTAGATTTTCTATACGATTTAGAATTCTTAATACTTTATTAAAAGAGAAACATTATTACTTATAAAAATAGATCAAGAAAAAGAGTGATGATTATTTAATATAGAAAAATAGATCGTTTAGATCAGAACGATCAGGTATTCTAAGTGAAAATTTAAGACCCAACATCGATTGTTAGTTTAGATTTTAAGATGAAATATTGTAGAGAAAAATAAATCAAATTATATGTCCAGGATTAGATGGAGATAAAAAGAACAAATAAAAAATATTTTTTTGACAGAGATTTGGGATGTTCATAAAGAGTTTATTATATAGAGAATTAATTAAAAGCGAGTTCTAAAATGTCTTGGAGAATCAAAAGAAAAACTTCTTTAATAAAATAATGTGGTGGTCGAGTGTGAAAGAAAAGATAAGAATAAAGAAGATTGTATAAAATTTGGTTTAAATGTAAAACTTGGAGAAAAGAAACCCTATAGAGATTCTAAGAAAACAATATATGATGTAAAAATTTAATTTTTAGATTTATACAATATAGAAAAGAAGGTGAAAGATGTATGTATAAACCAAAGACAAGTAGAAAGACCTGGCCAGTGAGTGAAATTTAGATGAAGATAATGCTTTTCTTAGAAAAGAATATTGAAAATAGGATGAGATATTTGATAAACTTTTCAATGAAGGATCCGAATGACGATTGATTTTAGCAACCTTATCTAAACAAAAATAAAAAAATTTTATTTTTATCGATTAGTAAATCTTAGAAAAGCTTTAAAGAAAATGAAATGTGAAAACAAGAGATCGATGATATTCCAATAGAAGTGTGGAAATGTTTAGGAGATTAAGCAATTTCTGGCTTACAAATCTTTTAATGTTATTTTAAAGACTAAAAGATGTCGATGAGAGAAAGAGTTTGTTGGTTATATTAAGAATAAAGGCACAAGTGTGTAAATTATGGAGAATTAAGTTAATGTGTCATACATTACATTAAATTATGGGAGAGTAATTGAGCATATGTTACGTGATACAAAGTTTCTACAATGGGTTTCATGCCGGTAGATCTACTATGGATGCTATACATTTGTTAAGAGGTTTGATGGAGAAGTATAGAAAGTAAGGAGGAACGATGATATTTATTGATTTAGATTTATGATAAAGTTTCAAGAGATGTTCTTTGAAGAGTTCTAGAATAGGAGTTAATATTGGTTATATTCAAGTCATTAAGGATATGTATACTAGAGCTGTTACTTGTGTCCAAACACAAGGAGGATTGACAAAATATTTTCTCATTTCAATTGGATTACATCAAGGATCAGCTTTAAGCCCTTATCTTTTTGCTTTAGTTATGGATGTTCTTACTAAGCATTTACAGGAAGATGTACCTTGGTGTATGCTTTTTGCTAATGACATTCTTCTTGTTGATAAGATTAGAGAGGGAGTCCAAGAGAAACTTGAATGATGGAGGTCAACATTAGAGTCTAAAGGTTTTCGTTTAAGTAGATCTAAAGCGAATATATGGAGTGTAATTTTAGTTGTAGAAATTCTAATGGTAGTGACATTAAACAAGTCATTAATAAGAGTGATTTATCTGATATTTAGGCTCTATTGTTCAAAATGATGGTAAAATAGATGGAGATGTTATTAGTAGAATTCAAGTTGGATGGTTGAAGTGGAGGAATGCATTTGGCTATATAGTGATAAAAGTTCCACTTAAACTAGGAAAAAATTTTATAAGATGGTGGTAAGACTTGAATGACTTATAATGCGAATATGTAAAAGAGAAGATAAAGTTAAGTGTTATGTTATAGAGATGAGATGCTCGGTGGTTGAGTGGCTTTACTCTTAGATAAAATGAAATGAGTATGTTGAAAAAGTTGGAGTAGCCGCAGATAAGATTAGAGAGTCCTTAGATGGTTTTAACATAAAGCGTCGTCAATGACTTAGGAGAGTAGATGCAGATTTGCTGACAATGTTAAGAAAGGTAGGTAGACCTAAAAGATTTAGTTAAGATGTATAAAAAATGACCAAGATATCTTGAATTAAATGAGAATTTGACACAGAAAGGATATAGCAAATGACCCCACTTAGTGGGATAAAGGCTTGTTGTTGTTGTTGTTGTAAATGTAAATTTTTAACTTCAAGTTCAAAAATATTTACAAATTCTAACTAAAGACCTGATCATCTGCTAACAGACAAGTAGAGTTGATAAAGTCTACACCTTGATGATGGTTGTGTTGAACAGAGATTTCAATCAAAGGGGATATTACCATCAAAATATGTTTAAAGTCCTAAATCGAATTAACATAAATCAAATATAAATCTAAATGCAAAATTTGATAAGTTATTAAGCTCTAAATGTCTAAATGAAATTTATTTTTTAAAATTTAAAGCAAAATTCACTCAATCCACCATCGGCTTTAAGTTAAAAATGGCAAATTTTATGTTTTTAAATTTTAAATTTCACTTACTGCTACTATATGCTAAGTATTTAGCAGCTTAACAATTAACCTTAATTGAAAGTTCTCTCTTAGCATTAGGAGAGGTAATTAATTATAGGTACTTGCGTTTATAAGAAACTTAGAACCATATCTAAAGTCTTCACAAATGAGGGAGAAATCTCTAGGTGTCTTATCTACAATTCATCTATCTTTAAAAATTTGTTTGATAAAATCCAAACTCTCTTCATCGAGAGGTCGGATGCAAATTTTCGTAGCCCACATATATCACCTTAACTTTATTAATTTTCTCAATTTGCCCATTGATTTGTTGGTGATAAGCAATTAAAAAATTTGGTTGGGGTTCACATTTTATTTTGAAAAGTAACTTATAAAATTTTCATCTTTATTTGATACAATAATTTTAGGTAATCCATGTAATTCAACCACTTCATTAAAATACAATTTTGCTACTTGAGATGCTTTGATAATTTTTAAAATAAAGAACAGAATGAGCTACTTAAAAATGTCAACTACTGCAAAGTATAATCATTTTTTCTTAGAGTTCAAGGTAATGTTAGAAGAATGTTCATGCTAATATCCTTATAAGTTTATGTGGAATTAGCAATAGCCTATAAACTCCAATATCATGTTTCTTCCCTCCAACTATTTGTTGTGATCTACATTCTGAAACAATGCTTACAACATCTATCTTCAAGTTAGGCCAATGATAGTTATCTTAGTTTTGAACAATTTATCTCAAAAGTTTTTTTGCACACCACTAACATGTAAATCTAAGATAAGATAATCTTTCAAAGATGGTCAATAATGCAAAGTTGATATCTCAAAAGAAAGGCATCTTTAACCATGAAATCTTTCGTAATCATAGCTAGCCCACTAATTAAGACATACCTTATTGAAATCCATACAATTTGTAAATTCTTTTTATATTATGATTAAAATTGGCAATGGTTTATTAGATAATAACTCTACTTATTGCATCGACATGCATACTTTCTATTCAAAAATAATGTTTTAATAGAAAATTGTATTCTTGTAGGCATTTAACCCATGTACCATGTCTATGTCTCACTTTCTTTTAGAGATTTAAATATGTTAAAGCCTAAGGCTCATATAAGATAAATTCCTTTAACAACTTATAGTGCCTCCAATATCAAAGTGATTATTCAACAACAAGAAATTCCCTTTTATATTTGGAATACAATTTTTATAGTTTTGTCTCATTTAGCTTCTTTCTAAAATAAGTAATTAGGTGTTCATCTTGACTTAAAGCTTCTCCAATTCATACATAGGTGCATCACATAAAATCTCAAAAAAATGATTCAAATCAATGTAAGCACATGTACACTTATAAGCTTGACTTTATTGTCAATGAATGCATGCTTAATAAATTTGGTTCATTTAAATTTCACCTTAAGATAATTTGTAATTAGTGCCATGACAACAATAAGGCCCTTAATGAATCAGCAATTGAAGTTAGCCAACTCATGAAACTCTGAAAACCATCAATTTTAATGTATATTGGCAAGTGCTTAATTTTTTTTAACTTTTTTGAGATAAAAGTAATAATCTATTAGTAGATATCATAAATTTCAAAATATGATAGATGGCGTACAAAATAATAAAATTTTGATTTAAATACCTTCTTATCAGATTATAACTATTTAAAAACATTCTTAAGTTGTATTATGCTATTCTCTAATTATACTATAAATCAACTATAAATCAGGATGCATCAACATACAAAGTAAAATATTTTTATATCGAAGGCTGAAGAACATGGTTGGTGATTCGTATGAAAGCACTTTATGCATTAATTATTCATAAAGATATTAGGAATCATTCGTACAAATCAATTTTCATCTTAAAAGCAATCTTTCATTCATCACCTTCTCATTTTTGCTTAGTATTAGTTACTTATCAGATAAATTTTTGAGAAAATGGTAACTCCAATTAGCATTTTAAGTATATCATCTAACGTAGGTATAAAAAATTAATGCTCGATGATCTTATTAAATTGTTTGATTATCCACACACATCTTTCAACTATCATTCTATTTTGTTGTAAGTTATATAGGTTCAACACATGAATTTATTCTTTCCATAATAAAATAAATCTTTTTCTAAGTAGCTTTTTCGCTTGAGTTTAAAATATAGTTCAAAATGGTCCTCCATTTATTTATGAAAGATCAAGATGATCTCAGACTATAGGGTCAGTTTAGTCCCCCAACTATTTAAAAAGGGGCCAAATCAACCTCAATGTCTAAATTAAGTGTTAAACTTAATGGTAAAATTTTTTACTTGGGGTATTTTTGGAATTATTATTTTTATTTATTTACCCTAGTAGCTTAGTAGCACTCAACAACCACAAATGATTTACGCGAGCGAGTAGGCGAGATGAGCAATAGCCAGCTATGATGGGAGACGAGCAGTAATGTGAGGGCTATGGGAGCAAGTATCAATGCAACGCATGCAGGAGTGAGCATTGATTTAGGTCGAGGAAGCCGAGATGTGAGATGTGTGGGAGGTAGTAGTAATGTTAAGTGCATTGGGAGCCTATGTGCAAGAGTATATAATGACACAAGGCATATTGTAGGAAATAAAATTAGTAAGAAATTAGAGTTCCCTAAAAATTAAGAAAATATATATTTTAAAAGACCCTCTTTTTTATCATTCTTAAATCTAATTTTCATTAGTTTGAACGATAGGACTAATTTTGGTCTCTTTTTAAATAGTAGGACTGAATTGGTTCTTTTTGATAGTTTGAGATTATTTATATCCTTTATAAATAGTTAGGGGATCATTTTAACCCGTGTATTTTATAGTGCTTAGTAGGATATATCTTTTAATTTAATATATTATGTAATGATGATATGAGAATCAAGTTAATAACATGTTTTATATCTCTAAGAAAGGTCATTTATCAAGAAGCTCATCATTACAATGATGATATGAGAATCAATTTTGGTTTTATTTTTTTAAATAGTAGGACTGAATTAGTTCTTTTTGATAGTTTGAGATTATTTAGATCCTTTATAAATAATTAGGGGATCTTTTTAGCCCGTGTATTTTAGAGTATGCTTAGTAGGATATATCTTTTAATTTGATATATTATGTAATGATGATATGAGAATCAAGTTAATAGCATGTTTTATGTCTCTAAGAAAAGGTCATTTATCAAGAAGCTTATCATTTCAACGATGATATGAGAATCAATTTTGATCCCTTTTTAAATAGTATAAGGACTAAATTGGTTCTTTTTGATAGTTTGAGATTATTTAGATCCTTTATAAATAATTAGGGGATCATTTTAGCCCGTGTATTTTATAGAATGCTAGTAGGATATATCTTTTAGTTTGATATATTATGTAACAATGATACGAGAATCAAGTTAATAACATGTTTTATATCTCTAAGAAAAGGTCATTTATCAAGAAGCTTATCATTATAGCAATGATATGAGAATCAATTTTGATCCCTTTTTAAATAGTATATGGACTAAGTTGGTTCTTTTTGATAGTTTGAGATTATTTAGATTCTTTATAAATAGTTAGGGGATCATTTTAGCCCATGTATTTTATAGTATGCTTAGTAGGATCTATCTTTTAATTTAATATATTATGTAACAATGATATGGAAATCAAGTTAATAGCATGTTCTAAGAAAATGTAATTTATCAAGAATATCATCATTATAATGATGATATGAGAATCAATTTTGGTCCCCTTTAAAATAGTAGGACTAAATTGGTTCTTTTTGATAGTTTGAGATTATTTAGATTTTTTATAAATTGTTAGGGGATCATTTTTGGCAGTGTATTTTTTAGTATGCGAAGTAGGATATATCTTTTAATTTAATATAGTATGTAACAATGATATGGGAATCACGTTAATAACATGTTTTATATCTCTAAGAAAAGGTCATTTATCAAGAAGCTCATTATTACAACTCTTTAACTTTAGATAGTTATTGACAAAATCATTAGGCACAGATATATTGTCGATTATATCTTTGTTCAATTCAACCCCTATCAAGGCATAGATTTCTCATTCAACTCCGCTTGTTTTTCAAAAGCATGTTATTTCATGATCACTTAATTTTTATTGACATGAAAGGACTCTTAATTTTACTTGGTTTCAAAAATACCCTCGTACTAATGATCTAAAACACATTAGTTTTGAACTTCCCAATGTGCATCACATCTAAACCATAAAATACTATGGTCTACCCAAAATGCCATGTGCATCATTTGTAGGCAAAATGTCACAGTAGATCCATCATTTAGGTAGCAAGTTAAATGAGTACCAAACTTCTTTGAGTTATAGAAATTATATTTTTAGCAACCTAAGCTATTCTGTACAATTTTTAGTGTGGTTTAGCTTTCAAACTTATGTGTTCAATGAAAAATTTAACAGTAATACAAATGCAACTTTCACTATCAATGATGAATTTATAGAGTTTTTAACCATATGTGATGTATGTTTGAAACATAGAAGTTTTTTTCCAATCCTTTTTAGCCTCAAGTTTGACAATAATACATTATATAGTATTTTAAAGAATTCTCAATCAAAGCATTTTTAATTATCACAAATTTTTTCATTGATTTCATGCACATATCTCCACAATCCTCGTTATCTTAATCAACATTGAAATGTTAGGGTTCCCAGTAGATTTGATTATAAATTTAATTGTTCATTATGATTTTTTAAGATTATTGTATCATATTGTTATTTATATTTTTTCAATGCAAGTTCTATGATTTTATCACGATTTATAATTTATAAGATTCATAAATGTTAGAACTTTGATATGCAGTATTAGTATGCTATAACCCTACAATTAAGTGATTAATTTAACACTTATAATGGAAGAATTGAATTCTGATACTTGTGGTAGTGTCATGGACTTTGCATGACAATATATAATAAGCACACCTGATGAAAAAATTTAGATGTAGGTTTTGCAATCAGGTGTGTAGTGGAACAATTAATAGGATGGAGCAACATTTTGCTGGCATTCGTAAGGATATTAAAATTTAAACCTTGCCCTAAAGTCCCCACTGAAGTTCAAGAAAAATGCAAGAAAATCTTAGAAGAGGTTGCTAAAGTAAAAACACAGCGTGAAAGTGGATTAAATGGCATTAGGCGTGCAGGAGGTGCAAGAACAATTGGTGGTGAAAATGCTAGAGTTATTCCATTTGTAGAATTTACACAATTGCCTCCCAGAGTTAGAGGTCCAATGTATTCTTTCACTATTTCTCAAGCTGGAAAATCTACTCTTAATTCTAAATAGAAGAAAGTGAAAAGAAAAGGGGTTCGTAAAATAGTTGATAGATTTTTTTACTCAGCTGGATTTGGTTTTAATGCTTTACTAATGTCCTATATTATGTGCCAAAATATGAAACTGTTGTTAATTTTGGACCTAATTTTATGCCACCTATAATATATCAATTGAGAACTTAGATGCTTTGGTTCATGTTATATACAAGACAAGATTAATGGCGAGAAGAATAAGAAGAAAACTAAAATTTTGATTCAATTTTAGTAAATGACAAAGACTGGTGATGAGTGGATTGTTGAGAAAGAATATTTAGTGCTTCTACAAGAACCTTTTTGGATGAAGGAGAAAATTTATTTGATGTTGATGTAATTAGGAGTGCCCATTACTAATTTGAATGAGGTTGAATCTCTAACTCCTACACAAGCAAAAAAGATTATTATTTTTATATATTCTCAAAGAAAAAGAAAATTGATCGAAAAATTAGGTAAGTCTCGTCTATATTGTTAATTGGCCTTTTATTTATTTTAAAATGAAATTGGAGTGAGAATTATAAATATTATTGTTAATGTCATATTATTTATTTTTAAAATTAGGAGGCAATCATAATAAGGAGAAACAAATTATGATTGGACTAGAGACTAAAATTGATGATGACTTCAATGAAATAGAGAATGAATCTAAACCTCATGAAGGAACTAGCTGTGATTTGGAGTCATGATGAAGAAGAAGATTTTGAGGCTGAACTTGAAGAATGATCAATATTTGAGGATTGAGATTAAAAGTGCATGACCAATTTTTTTTAAGTCTCGAATTGTCTACTTAATTTTTTATATGTTTATGACTTTGTGGTGGCTGTGTTAAAAATTTTAGTTTTGGAAGCCTAGAATTAAAATTAAATGATTATAAGTTTTAGTTTATATTTATTATTAATTTTATACTTATAATTATTTTTAAATCATATTCATTAATTATGTGGTTTATTATAGTGCTTATTTATTTTATTTTGCTAGTAATTTTTCTATAATTATTTTTTTCATTGATGTTAAAATTTCATCCTTATGATAACTTGTTAACTTACCTTGATATTGATACTCACTTCTAGTTATTGTTAGACTACCTTAACTTTGATAACAATTTTGTGTAGGAAGTTCTAGGATCTAGAGTTTAGTAATGCAAACCAAGGATGATGTGTTTAAATAAATATATAAAAGGCCATAATTCTCAGGTTCTAACTATTAATTTAAGCACAAATCAATCTCTTTTGATGTAATATTAATGAACACTCTTCATTTGTTCTAAACAATAATGCAAAAATGGTATAAAATTAAAATTTCATGAGAAATTTGACAATCGATTAAAACTCTGCAATGAATGAAATTCACACTTGAAAAGAGAAATCAAGGTGTATCAAACTTGACATAACTTTAATCACACACCATTTGCTTAACATATGAGAAACAATATCAAAGGACATAAATCTCTATTTAGAACATCTAAACCTAACATTGGTGCAAGGCTAATTCTCCCTCAGATGCTGTCTTCAACATTTGCAAGTCACTTAAATGCACATTCAACAACACTCTAGAATTGAGATGAATAATTAATTTTTTCACTTTTTGATGTTTGATGTTTTTACTATGCTTTGGGGGCATATTTTTAACCCATTAAACACTTAAAATAAGTAATTTTTAGAGCATTCAAAGATTTGGCTTAATGCTGAAAGTTTTAATCCAAAACACATGAATTCTATCATGAACAAAATGTTTCCAATCTAAAGTTCAGAAAAAAAAAAATAGAAATTCCTAATTTTATTATATTAGTTCAGCAGTCCTGTAAGTTCTGATTTTTTTAGCCAGATTACATTGATGAGAAAGGAAGGGACTTCAATAGCTGCTCGTTGTCGAATAAGAAAACTAGCATATGATAATAGCAAAATAGTGCTACAATCTTGGGAATGAAAAGTCAAAGAAACAAGTTTAACTCCTATGGTAACAACTAAGTGACGCTGCAGTCCCAGGAACAAAAGTTGCAGAAGGCAATAGATGACCATTGATGTAACACATGAAACTACTATGGATAGACCCGATCTTCATGCTGTAGTGCCTTGCCACAATTCCAGCCATTTAGCTTATGCTCAAAGCAGCAGTGGAAATTAATGTGACTGATAGATTGATTTCTGTTGAAATGGTAAAATTGGAAACAACTGAATCAGGGAAATTTGGAGGTGAATTGAAACTACTTGCAGCAATAAATCAAACATAAAGTTGGAATCAAAACATTGGGGAATAAAACTCATTTTCAATAAGATCAGCATTTTAGACAATTTTTTAAAGGAAAAATAATGCTAACTCTTAATGCACATAATTCTTTTTCTATTCTTCTGATGAGCATGCAATTTAAATTTCTATCACTAGGGCATAGTCCAGAATTTCCATTGGAAATTAAGTACACCATTAGTTAGCACAAAAGATTTTCACTTCTAAATTTACAACCTGGTCTTGTTTTAAGAGAATATTTTTTACCCGTTTTATGCTATGGAGTATTTTTTGTGAGAAAAAACATTATTTCCCCAGAGTTTACTTTTGCGGCATGCATGGATAACTGTTTGGCTGGTGTACCATCATGGTGGCTTGTAATTGTAACGTGATATGTTAGTGTTAGACCCAGCATTAACATAACCGGTGATTTAAGAGGTGGCTGGAAAACTTCCCGCAAGTCATTAAAATCTAGTGTTTTCATCTATCATCTTTGAACCTAGTGGGTTAATTTTGAAGCTCATTGTCGTTGTAGAGGAGACAACTGATGCTGGCATGGCAATATTGGGATACCCTGTTAGCTCTGCATCAACAAGATAGGCTATCTGTGACATGCATGGTTGAGGATACTACCATGCTACTCCCTACCTATGATTACATAGAAGTAACTGTACATTATATAGATGTATCATAAACAGGATATCCAGAGATATTTTCACAAGCAAGTCTGTTTCATTAGCATTTTTTATATGATTGATTTTCTTTTCTCTAGTCCCTTTACTGCCAAATTGTACATCACTAAAAAAAGGGCTAGGTGATGTGGCTTTCACCAATTGGGGGCCTGGAGATTCGGTTGATGCATGAAACTTTATCCCTGCATTCAAAAACGTTGTTCCAGTAATTCCTGACCTCCATCCACATCAGAATGGAACCAATCTAATCAGTCCAAAAGGCTCATCCTATTAATTGTACTTGACTAGTTTGTTGTACATAACCTTTTAATAGAAAATCTGTCACTACTCTTGCTTTAAAATTTTGTTTACCAGATTATCTATCAAAAACTATTTTACTTATAAGTTTTGCATACCGTACTTTTTAATTCCTTCCTCTTTGGAGTTGTATTTAATTATGTGGAACACATCCCTTCAATGCAGAATATGGTGTACTATAAGATATCTCATGTTGATCACCGGGTGTCTAATCCGGAGCAATGTATTGCAAGTGATTTGCCAAGGTTCTGTTCAGAATTGAGTGATCTTGTGCAAGAAGATCTTACTGCAGTGATGGATGGTCTGCTGTATACTTGGCGTCTTTGTTCTTATGCTAGTCCAAAATACGTCCTCTGGATTCTGGTACTTTTTTATTACATTTTGATTGTCTAATAAGTGTTATTGTCTATTTAGAACTTATTTACATATAATTAAAAGTCAGCAAGTAGATTTGTAAGAAACAAATTTGCTTGCTTTTATAGGCATATGTGATAGGTGCTGGTTCTGTTATCAGAAATTTCTCTCCTGCTTTTGGAAAATTGATGGCCAAGGAGCAAGAGTTAGAAGGAGACTATCGGCAGCTTCATTCAAGATTGAGGACTCATGCTGAAAGCATTGCCTTTTATGGCGGTGAAAAAAGAGAAGCATCTCACATAAAACAAAAGTTCAAGACTCTTGTGAGGCATCTCAACCTTGTTCTTCACGACAATTGGTGGTTTGGGATGATTCAGGACTTTCTCCTGAAATACCTTGGTGCCACTGTTGGAGTCATCTTGATTATTGAACCCTTCTTTGCTGGTAATCTTAGGCCAGATTCTTCTACACTTGGCAAAGCAGAAATGTTGAGCAATCTCCGCTACCATACAAGTGTTATAATCTCTCTTTTTCAAGCTCTGGGGACACTATCCATTAGCTCCAGAAGATTAAATCGCCTCAGGTCCTTAACCTTAATCTTTTGCATCACAGTTGAAACTTCAACTTTTGTTTTTAGGTTACACCTTTTTGTAGTGTTTTTTTATCATCAATCCTGAATGCTTATTCATGAACACTTTTTCATTAGAGGTAATATTGAGTCGAGTTTGAATGAGTTAATCTCCAATAAAAATTGAATTTATTGATTTCAAGTGAAAGAGATGTAGGTATATTATATTTCAAGTGAAAGAGTTTGAATGAGTTCACCAATTATTCTTGTGTGGCCAATTTAGTTTTTTTTAAGTATCACACATCTCTAATTTAATTCTTAGACTATATAAAATTGATCGAAAATGATCATCATATAGAAATTGCGATACTAAATTAATCTTATTTAAGTTCTTAAGGGGTTATTTTGGATCAATTTTGTATAATTAATGGTCTAAATTGAAAAAAAATGTGATTCTTAGGTAGCTAACTTGGCTACATAGGAATAGTCTGGTACTATTTTGAATTTTAATTTTATATGCTATTTGTGTCTTGCTAATTATAAATGCATTTATATCTATGTACTGAAGCTTAAATATCCATGTAAATAAAATTATTTCAAGTCGAATCAAATTAATTTCTAGCCAGCTATCTTTGAATTGTAGTAAATAAATTTTGATTTTGAATCAATTAAAACATGTTGGTTCATCGAATGAATCTTACATTATGGATATAAAAGTTAGCCTTGTCATTTTGTTAGCTTAAATCTACATAAGGTACATCTTTACGAGCAGTATTTTTTTTGTTTTATAATATACATATAATTAATTTGTTTGTAATAATAATTCTGTAATTTGTATCATTATGTAGTCATATTATTGCTAGTTTTTAATTAACAATCCAATAGAAGAAACTTCTTAGATGCAATATTTCTATGAACTAATGGATGATGAATAAATATTTGAAATAATCCCTTAGTAATGAACATTTTTATAGATGTGAATCCCATAAATGTTTTATATATTTTATGTAGATGCACTGGCATGATTTGTTTGTTGTCTGCCTAATGTTGTACCTAATGAAATCTATATTGGAGAGTTTGAGAGTTTTTAATTTTTTTGGTAAGGAGTTGTGCTTGTGCCTTACAATCTAATTGACATGCTTGCAACCTTTAATTAGTCATTTGTCAATTGAGTTAAGGACCAAATTGGTCCTCGGACTATAAGAGAGAATCAAAATAGTCTCAGACTAAATAAAATGACTAATTTAATTATGTGATTATTTGAAAAGAAACAAATTTGGTCCTACCATTCAAATTAACGATTTGAGGTGTTAAAAGCAAGGGCATTTTTGGAATTTTAATTTCTTCTACATTTATGAAACACCTCATTCTTTTTTATTAAATTTTCTTTCTTGTGCAATAGGTACAATCATATTCAAGAAGATTCAATTAATATCATGTAGATTATTGAGCAAATAAATTTTTTGGCATAAATTATATATATATTTTTATTATATTAATATCATTGTAATGTTAACTTATTTTGTAATTCTTCATTGCCCCATCTTCTCCGTTATATGTCTACTCATTTTCATCCAAATCCAAATGATAGGGACCAAATTTGTCCCTTTTCAAATAGTCAAGGGATTAAATTGATTTTTTAATTTAGTTTAAGACTATTTTGCTCCTCTATAAATAGTTGAAGGATCAATTTGATTTTTAACTCTGTCAATTATTTGTTGAAAACTAAATATTATGAAATTTCACATTTGCAATTCCAGGCTTTCCACTTGGCCTGACAAGTTCTTGCGAAGTCAAATTGTGCAAATGCAATTCATTGCTTAGATCTTTAGTATCTTATGATTAGTGGTTGGGTTCATAGATAATGAGTCAAAGGTTTAAACACTATTGTGTTGTCCTCGTCAATGCATAGTGATCAAGTCTTTGTTTTGCTAGAAAAGTTATCAGATGAAGTTTGAGTTCAAAACCAAGGCATGAAAATCCCAATTAATTATTTACCAGGGGCTGTGAGACGTCACTTTATCACTAAAGGAAATGTAATACTTTTGATCAATTATGAAAACCCTGTTTAGGTATCCTAAATGACTAGCATAGTCGAACTTTCATGGGTATGGTTCCACATTTTGATTTTGGCATGAGATTTGTGGTTTCTCTTTGATGTCGATGCCTCATGACATGGGTATCTCATTTGCTCATTCCCTTCGACATGTTGGCGACCATCTTTTTGTCTTCATCTTCTATTTTCTCATAATCTTTGGATTTTTTCTTTCTCTTGCATTCATTTTTATGCTCGCTCTCTCTTGTTGGTTTTGGATGGGGGGACATAGCGCTATCCTGATCTCTTAGGTTCCATTTACATTTCTTTGGATCCTACCATCGTCCTCTCCCTCTTTGACTGCGCAATAGTTTTGGACAACCCACTAGTGAGGTTGGCGCCGCCTATCTCAATGTCCCCCTTGCTTTTTTAAGGCTCCTCTTATATCCTCATGTGGTTTTTGCCTTTGCATCTATATAGCCTCTGTTCTCATTTGATAATGTTGTTGGTGGTTTGAATATTGCTCGCTCTTGCTCCTCTCCATCAATCAAATTCCTTATATTTTTCACTATGATTCAACAAAATTGCAACAAAAGCAACCTGCCTCTTATCATGAGAAATATGCTTTGTTTTTTTATATATGATGAGATCTTTGTGCTTACTAGATCACTCTCCTCTCAATTGTTGGCAAATTTTTTATGAGCCTCTCCAACTTGGAGATAATTTGTAAGTTTATGTCCAACTTATATCTCATGGGTAGCTATTTTATTGGGCTCATCGGCTCTTGTTATATCATCATAAGACTTTCTTTAAAGTTGACCACATCAGACTTTTCCCATAACATTCGCACTATAGCAATGGCTTTTTGATGCGCATGTTAAAATAGTCCTTATATTTTAATTGCTTTGTAGAACCCCCTATCACTCTTATTTGGATCTTATTTTCACAATTTCATTATATTATTTTAATCAGTCCACTTTATTCTTCTTGACTTTTATATATGAGCAAGCTTTGTAGGTGGATGCTCTTACAACCCATTTTTTAAAGCCTTTTATGGGCATAGTTATGGTAGAATTGGTCTTTACATTGTATTTTGATAAGGAGGTGTGTAATGGGTCCCTGTATTTGGGGTAGTTGTAGAGGGTGGAATTTAGAAACATCATATTCTATTGCTCCTCCTACCATATTTTTTGGGCATCAACTCTCAGATTGTTTCAAGGCTCATCCTGAACTAAAGGATCTTAAATTTCAGGAGAGTTTCCACCAAAAGCTCATATTCAACCTCTTACCCTAGTTGGTGGATGATCCTTTTTCGTTAATTCTAGTCTACTCTTAAAATATGTTCTTGCCTCTACTATCTCTTTGGTATTGATTACTTCATCATTTACTGATATTTTTACTGAAAATAATCCTCATACTTTTGAAACATCTCAAGTCCATATTTGAACACAACAATGATAATATATATTGGTAGCTATCTGATTGAAATGAGAGAGTTGAGAGTGTTGACTCCCTAGTGGATAAGAGTTAATGTATCATTTTTATCAAAAGATGTAGAAACCGAAAGAAAATTTATTAACACACTTGAATTCACATGGCTTTAAGTTAAATGATCTAAATGAATATTTTTGTGATTTTCAGGATTCATATGATGCTTCATTCTTGGTCTTCTTGTAATCTTCTTCTGCCCTATTGTATTTTTTCGTAGAAAATTTTTAATATTGTACTCAGATTATTATCTTCTTATTCTTTTTTAAAATGAAGGGTTATGTTGTTCCATCAGAGATTTGTTTTGATAAAGCATGAAATATAGCCTTTAATCTTTTTTTTTAAAAAAATGTTTTCAGAGATGATCACATTCAAAAACCATTTGGAAATGCATTATCTAAAACACTATGCCTAAAACTTTTATGCAATTTTTGTTCTAATCTTTTCAATTGATTTTATATTTTTAGGTAAGATAGTCAAGTGAAGTTCTTGAAAAGATGGTCATTGTTGACACACATGCATTTGAAAATAAAATATAGTTTTCATTTTTTGTTCACTAAAATAGCTATGTTTATAGAGTAGCTTCACCCACAAAAGAAACCAAAAATAAACTTCGGGAGCATATATTAAGTTTTTAGGAATTTTTTCTTTTGTTGAAGTCGATTGGATGTGGTTAACTAGGTTTTATCTAATGTTGGGTTATGGATTATTCAGATCTTAAGTTCTGGACATCCTATGGCCCTTAATGTTAAATACGCTTACTGAATGGGAGAACATTCTCCATTAATGGGGTTGCTTAACTCAAGTGTTCATAAATAATTTCTTGTATTTGGAAGTTATAGGGAATAGTTTTGATGAAAGAGTGGTTAAATTCTATTAAGATACATAATTTCATTCGGTAAGAATAAAGTGCACTTCACCTTGGAATAAGTATGATAAATCTTAAGGTAATGTGGGCTCTGAAAATTCACCACTGACCTCTCAATGACGAGAGTATATTAAATGTCGGTGAAATTTTCAAAAGGCAGATGGAATAGTAGATAAGACACTACCCAGAGATTTCACCCTCATTTTGTGAGGACTTTAGATCTGGTTCTTATAAAGCAAGACCTAGTTAATTACCTTTCAACGCCGAGAACTTTCGATTAGTGGGATCGCTAAGTCACAGAATAAATAAGAACATGTGAAGTTTTGGAATATAGATTTATGAAATTCATTATATTTAACTTAAAGCGGATGGTTGGGAGAACGATGATACGCTTGATTTAGATCCCATGGTTGTTATCCCTCGCGTCCCCTACTTAATAAGGAGGTAGTCGACCCAACTAGAAGGATCCTTTGTTTGTGGTCGCCCAAGAAATTCTTCAGACCAAAGGATGTTCAAAGAGAAGACTAAGTCACCTACCTAATGACGATTTTTCCCATCATATCCTTATTCACAACTCAATGACAAGAGCATTGAGAGCATACCTGCGGACATGATTTGACAACTATCCCACAAGAGACTTTAAAATAATACTTCTTACAATGCCACGTAATGGCGACACGCCAAGCACTTGTTGACATCGATTGTTTGAGAGAAACATAGGACTTGATTTGATTTGCTTTCATGGAAATTTCTTAATTTGTCACATTCAGCAAACAATTGCGAAAGGTAGATTAAATTTTAGCTTGAAGTTCTTTAAAGATTGACTTTCATTTAAGCATTTAATACTTAATGACATATTAAATTTTACATTTAGATTGATACTTAATTTGAGTTAATTTGATTTGAAATTACAATCACATTTTGATGAAAGTATCCCCTCCGGTTGATATCTTCAACTAACTCAGTCATCACTGGGGTGATTTATTATTTTAGATCCTGTCGATTCTATTAATTTAATAATAGAGATCTACGTCATCATGTAATTAACTTCTCGATGTTTTATTAAAATATTATAATAGTATAGATTAGATTTTTAGGTTTTGTTAACTGACCATCCCAAGAATCTAATTAGAATCAACCCGACAACATCCCTCATAGTTTTAAGCATTCAGAAGGTTCGTCCCATGAGAGTTATTTAATTTAAAATTGATTTAATTTTAGGGGATTTGAATAATATTGCTTATTTTGATTGAGTTTCATTGCAAGTTTATAATTTTAGATAAAATTTTGACAACATTTCGACAGCCTCTCGGCATTGTCCTCAAATAGGCTATAACAGTAGCCTACCCACCATGCTAAGAAGTGTAAAAGGTATACTATGGTAATTCATCGTGATCACGCCAAGAAATGTATGGTCTAAGACCGTAGCAGATTTTTCCACCACACTAAGAAAGCTGAGTATTTATATTCTTGAAGTTAAAATATTAATTTTACTTTATAGTAATTTTATTATTCGCTTATGCCTCATATTAGTAAAGTAAAAGATTGACAAAGATCCGACGCCATCCGTAGGGTTCGGGTCGCCCCACCACACCAAGAAGGAGTGGTATAAACCAGGCCCGAATGCACCATCCCATCCACGTGAAAGATCTATGAGCTCTAAACTACCACAACATTTCTCACGCCAAGAAAGGCAGACGGTACTTATACACCGAATATTAGTTTAACAATAATTTTATATTGGGCTTGTGTCAAGTAAGTCCCCCATAATGTGAAATTTGACAAGATCCCGTCATCCCCAGATAGGTGTTACTGATATGCTAGCTCCACTACGCCAAGAAATGTAGGTGGATAAACCACGACCTGAATGCGCCATCCCACCATGCCAAAAAAGGTATTATGGGGCTCTAAGGTATCTGCTGAAACAGATTTTCCCGTCACGCCAAGAAAGGCGTGTACGGGTACTTATACACATGCAAGCCAATACATATTTCTCCGTCACGTCAAGAAAGGCGTGTACGGGTACTTATACACCACCATGCAAGTATCGATTTCTCTGCCACGCCAAGAAAGATGTGTACGGGTACTTATACACCAACAAGTATCGATTTTTCCACCACGCCAAGAAAGATGCTGCACGCACACCAACAATATCGATTTCGCCACACCAAGAAAGCGCGACGGTTTATAGTCAACACAGCCGGGCGAGAACGCGCGCGGAGGCACGGGGTGCTCACGGGCACAGAAGCCCTCACGCGACGCTGAAGATGGATGGGGTCGTCCGGATGCGGGTGTCAGGCGGGATCTGAGACCGCTAATCGGTCGCCGGGTGCTGGATCTGACGAAAGCTGATTCATCGCGTGAGGGGTCGGCTCGCTGGACAGACAACGGCTTTGATTCTTGCCGCGGGTCGAGAGGGAGGAGAGGGAGAGGTCGGCTGTGGGGATTTTGGGGGAGAATAGGAAAATTAGGGTTGGGGTAATAAGAGGGATATTTATAGAAATTATTATTTAATTATTTTATTAGCCCTGATTCGATTTTCTCATCGATTACATTACCATGCATATATCGATTTTAGGTTGACGTTCGACGCACACGCTTTCATCTGGAGCGCTGCCGCCAAATCTGGTCAATTTAAGTTCAAATTTGGCTGTCACTTCCGATCGCCGAGCGCACTGCTCGACCGATTTTATTATTTCATTTCACGCTAAGATCAATTTGAATGGGCAACGCCGCGCGCCGACTACGCGGCGTGAAGGCTGACGATCCTCCTTCATGATCGGTCTATCGTCGAATTGTGCAAGATGTATATTCTGATCAATTTTGACGTTTTGAACGCGACGACGAATGCTCGTCGGTCATTCAACGATTTTGGCGATTTCAGTCCATTTCAACTTTGATTTGCGCGTTGTAATCCACTGCTTCGATATTCACGCGATACTCATCCGAATTGAGCGGAATGGTCTCATTTGATGGTTCGAGACGCTAACGACACAATTTCGAACGGCGCTGCATTATCGCAACCTCGACTCGAGCATGCCGGCTGTTCTTTCGACGGCCGATCGTCAATTGTGTAATATGCATATTCGATCAATTTCGACGCTCAACATAGGTGAAGTCGTCGCCGATTGGAGATCGCTTGACGATTTTCGATGCCCGAGTGATTTTCGCCGATTACGACCGTTGTGAATTTCTTTTGAGGATCGACTTGACTTATGGCGCATGCATGGAGGTCAACTAGTAATTGGATGAGAGATTGAGCACCATAAAAGAAAATACTGAAATTTATCTGGTTTGGCTCAAGCAAGTCTACGTCCTCAGTAACGTAGATATCAATTGATCCTTTAAAATCTAAAAATGGTATACGAAGAATTACACTTTATAAAAAATTGGTGATATGGACAAAAGTACCATTCTATTTAATTGTGACAAAATATAATTACTTATTACAAATATAAGGCTAGATATGGAGGAGATTCTATTATTATTTCAATTGTTTACTATGACCAAGAGCTTCTTCTTTTGTTTGAACTTGAAATAGCAGCTCTTCTTCTTTCTTAAAAAAAGTTGAAGAAATCCTCTTGCAAGCACCTGAATAAAATTTATTTCTTTTTCAGATGTTATCAAATGTGTCGATACAATCCAATCATTTCCTTTTATAATGTTTAGTTATGATAGGTAGCTAGCTTAAATTTAATCAATTTTGAGTTTGGTATTTATCATTTTGGAAAATTAAGTGTAAATGAATTAATTTTGAGCTAGTTATCACTATCTTGAAAAATCAAATGTGAATGAACCTTGAGTTGGTAGCTACTAATTTTGGTAAATGAAGATCAAGTGTTATCCATGACAATGAATTAATATTTGACTCTACATTCAATAATATCTTACTTGAAGTCTGAATTTTTAATGCACCATTTTAGTTATCATGTTTGAACACTTTTCTCTATGTGGTCTTTCCATGTCTTTCAATAATCTTTTACTGTTGTGAAGGTTAATTGATACTTTTCAATACTTTAATGATCTTATTATTATGTTCCTTCTTTATCTTAATTTTTTATCTATCATTTAATACTCATTATTCTTTGGAAGCACCCACTTGATAGAAATTTTATTTTGCACTACTCTTTCAGAATTATCATTAATAGATTTTGCAATTACTCTCTCTCTCTCTCTTTTTTTTTTTTTTGTATTTGACATTATTCTTCCATGAGCTACTATCATAGTTGTTGAGTTCACACATCAACATGTGAATTCCATTTTGTTAACTTCATTTTCCTTTGAAACAACCAACACACCCTTATAGACCTTAAGGGCATTAACATCACTAAAGAATTTATATCCTGCAACATTGAGGGCATTTAAGGATATTAAATTCTTCTTCAAATCCGGTACATTGACTCCAATGAATGATATAGTTATTCCACTATGTTCCCTCAAATTCAGAATATCATAACCTTCAGTTTTGCATATAGCTTCGTTTCCCATAATAATACAACCACCAAAACTTGCTTAATATATGAAAAAAGAACATATGTGATTAATACAACTTGAGTTCAGAATTTACTGCTCTTTACACCTGCCAAAAGTGTATCACCAATTTTATAATTAGAAAAATTTGTAACAATATATGTAGCAACTTTTTTATTCATTTTGTGGTTGTTATTTGCTTCTTGTTCTCTTCTCTTCGAAGAAAAATAGTTTTTTTATGAGTTATTTTTTTTAGCATTAGAAGTAATTTTTTTTTAATTTATTTTAATATTTATTTTTACCACAATTAAAAGAGAACTCTCACTCATAATGTCATGACCCATCCCCGTGGTTTGAAATTACCAGAGATGGGAACAAATTGTTGGACGAAGATTTGTAATTTCAATAATTTATGTTAATCTCAAAACAAATATTATAACTAACAACTTTCAATACAATGAAAGAACTATATAATTTTTCTAAGTTAATATTATAATAAATTTACAATAAATATCTCTTTCTTGTAACACCACGGCAGTACTTAAATATCAATATCATTTTTCAAAAATTTTTCTTTTATTTGCATAGGTACCTTAGCATGCTAGTATTATAATGAGATGAACTTCATTAATCAACATGCACATATAAGTATATCTATTTAGTTCATTTCATTCATATTTTACAATATCATTCAATATATCATTATAATAAATATTGCATATATAAAATTTTGCACATATTATAAAACATCATGTAACTTTTCATGTGAAGATGACAAACAACTATTTCATGGAGAGCAATAAAATTTGCAATAATAATAGACTGAACATATAGCAATAACAAACAATGAAAATCAATTTAAAAGAAAACAAAATTATTATTGTGATTTAGAAATAAAAGCACAACCTTAAGAATTCAAAAGATTTGATTGTCAGCCTCTCCACTTCTAAGGTTTTGTCCCCTTAATTTGACACCCATAATAATACATATTAATTAATCTATACATATATCTCTTTAATACAAATTGATCTCCTATATCTAACTTAATTAATATTTTCTTTTAATCAACTATATTAGCCATCACTATATCTTGAATCATTTTATTTATCTATTAATATAGTATTCTTATTAAGTTACTAGGTTTGACATTCTACCCTTAAAATCATATATGATTCTATAGGTATTACTTCTCTTTTTTGTATCCAAATTTTATGTTTTTAATTATATAATTCTCTTTCAATTAACTTCTATATTTATACAAACTCCCATTCATTTGCTTATCATAATATTTAATTATATTTTCACTATCTATTATTAGTATTGTCACCACATTTTTTATTATTTTATTATTTTTTACAATTTAGAATTTTCTAATTAATATGAAATATGAAATATACTTTAATATATTTCATATATGTATGCACGCACAGATGTATTAAATTTTATACATTTATTGATTTTACTTATTTTTTGTTATTTCTTCAAAATATTTTGAAATTTAAATTAAAAATTTCAATGTCTTCCTCTTCATCTCCACAACGGTCTTAATAATTTTTACACTATTTTAGATATGATTTAGGATTTGTGGAATATAAAAGAGATTTAACTTAAATCATATATCTCAAATTAGGACAAGGAATGAGAAGGAAAACCCTAATATTTGCACTAAAATCATATCTACCTTGTTGTTGAACTCATCGTCGGTCATGCACAAATGCTAGGGTTCATTTTGCAAGCCACCATCGCCTAGTGGTTGAGAGTCTAGGCTTTTAACTAAAGGGGTCTTGGATTCAAGTCTTGCATATGCGTTGTTTGTTAGTCTATTGTTAAATTTGTTGGGGTTCAATTTAGTACATTTAATCTCCTGTCTTGTTTTGTTCCCTCGCTCAAGCCTTGCATGGCACACCGCTCTTGCTCACAAGCCCTCCTCCGTCTCACGCTTGCCTACTCGTTTGTGCTCGACTCGACCAGTTCCTTGTATTTTGCTCTCACTCCCTATCTGTCGGTTCGACTCACAACGGTTCGATCCCTCTTCGTCTTTCCTTTCTCGCTCTTGATATTTCATGAGGAAAACCCCTATCCCTCTCCTTATAAAACAAATCGACTAACATTGTTTCAGTTGAATCAGCCCTAGTTAATTAAAATTCTTTTTTATCAGGATTTTACATGGAGTCTTCCTTTAACCTGCAATAAACTTTCTAAGGGTTTATTCCCTCTCGAGTTTACAAATTACCTCCTTTGAAAGAAGTAAATTCTTGACATCTACTTTATTGTATTTTGATTATAAAGTATGGTATCTTAAAAATGCTTGTAAGATGGAGATAAAGAACATAATATCAATAATCACATCAATATTTCTTAAATCTCGAATGATAGTTAAACTCTTCAAAGTATGATTTCAGAAGCATGCCTTCCTGCACTATTTGACAGGATAAAGAACATAATATCAATAAATAGTCTTTGCTACTGATACAATTTTTTGGAGAGGCTATTTGACAGGATCCTGTCATAATTAGTTAGTTTTTAGCCTACCTTTTGCCTTTCGTTTTTTTCTTAGGAATAATTTCGTAATAGAAAGTTATTGGTTTAATGGGGATCTCTTGTCTATAAATAAACTTTCCTTTACATCTAGGCAGGTTTTTTTTTTTTTTTGGATGATTAGTTTGTTTTCAACTTTTTCTGAATTGGCGGGAGGATTGCTTGTTTTGGGGTGGGTTCCCCAAGTCAGGAGAGGTGAGAGATAGACGGGATCATAGTGGAGTCTGGATTTCGCCACAATTGATCACAAACTTCTTTACTTCTCCAAAATCCAAACAACTGCAAAAATACATTACATTGGTTCATATAGCGGAGTCTGGGATTTCGCCACAATCAGCCATCAAAACTCATACATCCTTCCCTGGTGGCTGGTAAGGGTTTTCTTATACAAAGTTACCCTTCTTGTTTTGTTTCTTTACTAACCTCCTGTTAGAAAAGATTAGGAAGGATTAGAAACAACAGCTGCAAGGAATAATCAGCTGCTGAACTTGTCTCGGCCAGCCTTGGAGTGATTCTTGGCTGCAGATCTTTTTTGGTTTTCCCATCCAATGGAGTAACCGAACTGCTCCTGGGTTCTTTTGGCAAACTTAATTGAGAAAACATCAATCCAAAAAACAGTAAGGAAGTGGGAAAGTATACAAGATTCAACTAAAGCAACATTCTTTCTTGGAATTTCAGTCCCTACCTTCAGCTCAATTGAATCCAGATATTATTCTATTAGATTTTTTGTTATCCATTTCTTGGTATGAAAATTTCCTTTATTCTGTAGTTCAGTGATCTGCCTATCTTTGTTGATTGTTTTTCCTGTAGAAATAGGTGACGGTTGAAGATTTTTCCCGTGGAATCTACAAATTAAACTTTACTGTTGAGTGTTACAAACCAGGGAAAGCAGCTGCAGGAGGTCAGAATTAGAGGGGCACTACATCAGAATAGCTTAGTCATCCATGTGAAAAGCTAGATCACGTTCTTTTTGAACCATAAGAGTCTTAATCTAGGTTTCTTATTTCAAATTGAAGTGAAGTAGTTTATTCTTGATTTCTTGAATAAGTGATCTATGCCTTTGTTTTATTTGGACTGTTTAGTGGATGACACCTCCTCTCTTTTCTCTCTCATCCTCCCCTCTAGTTGTTACTTATTGTTTTGGAATGTTTCGACATAATTTAAACATCTTTTTATATAGTACTTAGACATTTTAGGTAGCAAGTTTAATTTAAGGAAATATGAGTTTGGTAGCCACCATCTTGGAAAATCAAGTGTGAATGAATCTTGAGTTGGTATCACTAATATTGAAAAATCAAGATCAAATCTTATCCAAGATAATGCAATCTTGACTCCATACTCAACATTATTGTCAATGTATGTTAACAGAAGAAACAAGAGTCAATAGAGAACGTCTTCATTGTTTGCTCACTGTACAATAAGTGCTCAAATGGCTCTCACGTGCATTAGCTGTCTTGCCTGGCACTTTTTCCTGTAACAATATTTTCTTTTGGTAATTCTTTCCAGTTTTTTGCCTATTTAATCTGATATATTGCAATTCTGGTTTGCGCACTATATTAAACATGCATCTTCTTCATGGTTCCATAATTATGGCCAAAGAACTTGTACAACAGCTTGCCCATCTCTGTTAGATTGTTGACTTTATTACTATCGGGGATTCCTGCTTGATGCATTTAAAATTTCGCAAGCTGTATCCTTTTGCATTTTTTGGTTTGCTTTTACCTGTCAAAATTAATAACTTCAATTGATATTTTACTGGTGGAGCTATTATGTACTGTACGTTGTTTGAATACATTTTATAATGGAGTTTTCTTTTAATAGTGGCTTTGCTGATCGTATTCATGAGCTAATAATTGTATCAAGAGAGCTAGCTACTGCTCGGGATTCTTCATCAATACGAAATAATGCAAGCACAAATTATGTTAGTGAAGCAGGATATATTGAATTTTCAGGTGTTAAGGTAAGTTAGATCGTTGATGAATTGTAGATTGACCATTTTTTTTCACATGCCTTTTATTTTTGTGCTGATATTCAATCAAAATGCTTCCAGGTAGTAACTCCTTCTGGAAATGTGTTGGTGGATGACCTTACACTCAGGGTTGATTCAGGATCTAATCTTTTGATTACTGGTAAGTTTATAGTTCTCCATCCGCATGGTGTTACATTTCGAGACATCTTTTCATTCACCATTCACAATGTTTTCAAATGTGTTTGTTTTCTGTTTCGGGCCTTCGGTGATGTTTTTCTATTAAGCAAATTTGATGTTAAAGTGCCCTCTCTTTCAGCAGATTCTTTTTTCCGATGTTTGCATGTTTGTAGTCTTGTAGCTGAAATCTTACTGCACATTTGCAGCAAGGCTTTACTTTGATGGTGGGTATGATGTAGGATTCAGTGTTTATGAATTCTCTGTCATCAGTCTAAAACATATAGAAGCTAAGGGAAAAATATCTGATCTCATGTAGTAAGATGGCTGATCATACGTAACAATTGCATGGAATATTGAAGTTCTCATCATTTGTTATGATAATACATAGTAGCATTGTTATAATTCATAGTTCTTGCATGTATATTACACTTTCTTTCTTGTTTTCTTCCATTTATGATAGACTTGTTTTCTTTTACTTTATAACGCTGTTTCTAACTTATTTTTACTCTCCTTTTGGGTATTAGTTTTATTAATACATAAGATTTGGGTGTTACATAGGAAATTGCTTCTTTTCTAACCAAAGAAGCATTGTTGAGACAAAAAAAAAAAAAAAAAACTAGTCACTTTTTTTATTTATACTTGACAGCAATATATGATGAGAGCATTTGATCACTAAAAATATATTTGTGAAATTTTTATCTTTAAAAGGTCAAAGGAGGCTGGGTTTACCAAATTGAGCTAGTGTGGTCTTGATTGATCCATTATCGTTTGAAATAAATATCTTTTTCTTTGTTTTAGATATATTTTAGTTGTTTAATGTAATCCTTGGCAAATTTGAAGACCAATTAATATTCTTAGCCCTTGGGAGACATCATCCCATTTTTAGTTAGTCTAGGGCAAATTTTAGGGAGTTTAATCCAATTGATACTCAAAGTGAGTGAGCTACTTATGATGGGCTTAGGTTGAAAAATCCATTTAGTCATTGCTTATGACTTGTTCAAGGTAACCCATGCAAATCCCTGCTAGGCCAACCAAACATTGGTGGACCCTTAAACCTTGGATTTTGAACATTATAAAATTTTGATCTTTGGGTTGCTTTCTTCATGATTAAGTGTTTTCCTTAGATTGTTTCAATCTATCTCTTTAGGAAACAAATTGGTTGCTAGCTCACATTTGTGATTTTTTGTTTGCTATGTGCTATAATATGGATAATGCCAATCCACAAGGATAGATCTAACTTGAGCACCCCAACATTAGCTATCTCATGAATTAACTTAACATTCATCATGATCTCAATGGACCACTTTAATTATGGTTGGTCGAAAGCATTCATGATTGACTTCTTGCTCTCCAATCAAACCTAATTAAGACTCACTTGACTTTGTTGTTCTAACCACATCTCTTTCAAATGGGATTCAACTTCATCAAGCCTTGAGTGAATCAAAGACTTATGAGCTAACATGGCCATTATTGTTGGCTTTATTAGCTTATAGCTTATATTCAACATAAGAGTATCCTAAATACTCATTAGGCACATCAAATTAGTGACTTATATATGCCATAATAGTTCATAGGACAAGTTTGGCTAAGCCTAATGCACATGATTAATCTTTTTGGCCAAATCCAAGTCTTGTTTGTTCAAATTAGTGGCATGAACCTTTAAAATTATTAGGATTCATTAATCGGATGCTCAGAGCCTTTGTGTTTGGATGGATCAAGTCTAATTCAATCATCTTGATTCAATCTTTTGTAATCATTAATCAACAAAACTAACCCTACTACTTGAGCCCAAAAACTACTTGATCATAATATAGTGCACCTGGATTCTTATAGCCCCTTAGTAATTCTCATAATTCATGTGTTAATTATATTTTAAAATGACTCTAATTGTACCTTGGCTCACCACAAAAACTTTAATTAAACTAGTTTGAGTTAAAATTAAATATGCCTAACACATTAAGCCACTTAATTAGTCGGACCCAAATGATCAACTCACTACCATGATTACTATTTTGGCTAAACAATCCAAGTCCGCAGCACACTTAGTCCTATTTATTGAAAGCTCAAGACCTTATAAGTTCAAATTTGAGTGAGTTTAAATGCTTAAGTGATGGGATCCAATTAAGCTAATGGATTTACTAAAAGGATTCGGTTGATCAACTTGTTAAAAAATGGCGGCCAGTGTGTCTTTTGTTTAACTAGATCCACATATAGGAAGCAATACATGATTGAAATGATCTCTTCAATGACGCGCCTTTTAGTGTTGGCTAATTCCAACTAGTTTTGAGAAACCCTAATGGATCACTAGTGTTCTCTCTAGAAACTTCTCAATAACTTTTGTCAATTTGGCCTTTTAAAATTTTCTTTCAAACATTCACCTCCTCTCAACATAACAAGCCCTACGCATTGGACAATTTCTCTTAGTTTTCTTTCCTTTTATCTCCAAAACAATGAAGTCATAGCTTCATTTTAAAAGCCGTGTCATCATGCTATTTTTTTGTATCCTTTGGCTTAATGGTTGAGGACCTACTACTTTTGGTTTACCTCTATGGTTTCTCTCATCTTTATACAAGAGGAATAAGCGCCTACAACCCCCATGTAGCCAAAAGGCCAAGCAAGCATCTTATCGTGTTCATTGACTATGGAACTTGGTGATATAAAACTAATCTAATGTGTAGTAATGTTAGTAGGTTGCTCGATGGCCCAATAAAGTCTTAGGGTAAAGGAATCTGTATAGTTAAACTCGCTATTATGAACCCATTGCAATAACTCGTTATTTTCTTTACTAACAAAGTCAATGGTACTTTGTTGTTTCTATTGAGGATCTTCTGGCATCCCCTAGTAATAGACCAACATTTTTTATTTTCCTTATTAACGATTTAATAGTTGCTTTTGTCATAAATGTTGCTACCACGTCACAAGCATTGCTCCACTAGTTTATATGCCGAGCCTATTATTGTAGGTGTTGTTATAGTCACTGTAGCACTACATCCATGCTTAAAGGTATTTCTCTTGTCACGACTTTGTCAAAAGAGCCAAGTTCGCTTATAATATTTGCCAAGAAAGTGAAATCAAACTAGATCATAAAATTAATTTATTAAATTAAAAAAATTAAATGTTTGAATTAAACAAATAAAAGTAACACATTTAACCAAATCAATGAAATTAATCATTAATTAATTAATTTTATTAAATCAAAACTCTAGGTTAATCTAATATTAAACAGAGCAAATTAAGAAAAAAATCATTAACTATTCAAAAAGTAATTATTTTTTTAGAATTCATAAAAGAAAGCATTGAGCATTCAATGAATGATTGGAAGGCATGATTCTTGAGGCAGACTTGACCTTATAAAACCTTTAGTTTTATTGTTGTGAATCTCATATCTTCAAAGCCTGATGTAGCATATGTTTTCAATATTTATTTGCAAGAGATTTGACTTAAAATTTTTAAATTTCAAGTAAATGCCCTAAAGAATCTAAAAAAAAGTTGTAAGATGATGGTGGGGGGGGATCCCTTTTTATTAATTGACCAGAAGACAGGAGCCTTCTAATCATTATGGCAGACTTTATCACCCAGTAATATATCAGATTGCCCTCAGGTATTGAAAGCTCATAGGCAACTAATTAAACCTCAAAAACTCTTGAATTTTAGTGTGCCATCTTTTTGCAAGTAAGCAGAGGACATGGACCTCTAAATTGTTATTGTGTGTTCCACAACTCGATAAAATGTATAACAAGGTTTAAATATTCAATTATCGATCATATATTTTTAAAATGTAGTAAATTCTAAAACTTAAGGGAGGGAGTCCTATTCTTCATGATGGTGAAGGACATGGAACTACAATTTAACTTAGGTTGATCTCACATATGGTTCAAATCATCTCAAGGTTCTCGATCTTCTTTTATTCATAAAATAAAATTTAATATACTTCTAAATTGTAAAATTAAAATCTTGGGACCTTGTGCCTATCAGTGATTAAGTCTAATAAATTGTGTTCAATTCATAATTTTCAAAATTTCTTTGCTAGCTTAACTAATCTCATTTTATGGGCACAGAGTTGTTTAGGGCCATGAGGGCAAGATATGATGAACAAACTTGCACAATGTATCTATAAAACATGGAATCTTAATGGTGGGTATTGCCAAGAAAGTTTAATGCCTATGTTAAATATTGTTGTCATGACTAAAAACAAATAAGATCAGTGATAAGTCAAGTTGAACAAAAAATTCAATTGAATTAATTCAAATCAGATCAATTGAATCATGTAAGCAGAACTGTCACAAGGTCACCCTGATCTAAGGTTTTAAGTCCCAATCATCAAACTGTAGACCCACTGATAGATGTCTTTAAGAGCAAATCAATAAGGCCTGCACTTGCAGCTCACCAATCTTAGAGTTGTAAGTCCCAATTTTTTGGGTTACCTAAGGATGGTATTGTAAGTCCAGGCCTCAAATCAAAATTGAAATCAAACTTATGACATTAAATCAAGATAATCTAAATCAATTTATTTTTAGCTTTAAGTCAAGATTGTTAATCTTTCTTATCATTCAAATCATTTGATCTTTCCTAAATTGTGGTTATGATTCGTAGCCTTCAATCAACTTCATATTAAGAACTATTTCAACCTTAATCCAATTACAATTAATACACAACCTTGGGTTGTTTTGCCTATAAAGTGAGATCATAAGACTCACTATTAGGTTCTCCTTTAATCAAGAGGTTATTAGTCTCACATTCGAGCATTTCTAAAGTAGGATTATAATCCCTGATCGTTAAGCAACTCTATCAATAGAATTGTAATATTTGTTTTAATATTAAAGCATTGAAGTTTACATCAAGTAGGAAACAGAAAAGGTCAAACTCAAATCAATAAATTCTTTTGGCTTTCTTATGCATTTCTAGGATTGTGTGTCAAATTAACACAATAAGGTCAACACGAACTCCACAAGCTTAAAAACATAGACATGCCAACAACTCAATATTTAGGCCTTAAGTTAGGGTTGTAACCCCATTTGCAAGGCTTCTCTAAAGTTCAAATAGTAAGTCCGATTTGTTTTGTTTATGTGCATTTAGATTTAAGTCTTATCTCACACCAACAAATCCAATGGACATATATAACACGTTCAAACCAAGAGAATCAAGTTAGCAAGCACAAATCAACATGGCATTAACACTTGGACCACCTTTGTTGCATCTAATAGAGATTGTAAGCTTTAGTCTTTGTGCCTCAATAAAATTAGAGCAGTAAGTCTTACTAGCTTGATTTTCAACAAGATATAAGGCCATGGCTTCTAAGTTAAGAAAGTCAAAATGAAATTCAAACTAACAAGTTCAAAGTCAACAAGCTTAATTCAACAAATGGGCTAGATCTACCACGCTTAGATATTGTTTAAGTTTTGCTCATGGGCCACATTCACACTAAGATCCTATGGCGTGCCATCGGGTATTTTCAGAATGTGATCGTGCCATCGGATATTTTCAGAATGTAAGCTCCAATTAAGTGGTTGAGTCAACATAATACTCACTAAATTGCACCTTTCTTGAAAAGGCAAAAAAGTGTAAAAGGTGAATACAAGAGCAAGGGTGAGTAAGAACTTGAAGTTGGAGGAGGATTGAATGGATGGCTATTGCAGGGAGCTAGAACCGACTCTCGTAAGGCTAAACGGTATGGTTGGAGGGTGGAACTTTGTAGGGAGGTCTCGACAAGAGCAATATGAAGTCGGTATTTGCAGTCATAAGCTAAAGGGTAGACAGGCGTCTACCCTTCAATATGGGGATTGGAGTGTGATGCCTTCAATATGAGGATTGGAACTATGCTATAAGATAGGGAGAACACCCCATTGCATTCTTCAATAAGAAGTTGAGTGTTCTAAAGTAGTATTATTTCACATATGATTGGATGTATGATATTATTGTGAGAGCCATCAGTTATTGGTGTCATTACCTATTGGCCAATAAAATTCTCCTTTTTCATTGATCATGAAGCCTTGAGGTACATGAACGACCAAAATATGCTGAAGGATAGATATGCCTCTTGGGTGGAGTTTCTCTACATAAACATAAGGTTGGGTGCCAAAATAGGGTAGCTAATGCTTTGAGTCACCTTCACTTGTTGATTACTACCTTACAATTGAAAGTTGTTGGATTTGAAGTGGTAAAAGATCTCTATGCTACTAATAAGGATTTTCATGAGGTTTGGAGTATATGTTAGGAGACATTAAACGAGTAGTATCAGAGAGTTGATGTATAACTTTTCTTTCAGAATAGGTTGTACATTTTCATATGTTCACTAAGAGCGGCTATTCTTTAGGAGGGCCATAATAGGGGGTTGACAAGATATTTTGATAGGGATAAGGCTTTTTCCCTAATGAAAGAGATTCTTTTAGCTCAAAACGACTAGGGTTGTTAAGAGGTATGTTAAGCTATGTAGAGTGTGCTATATAAGCTAAGACTTGAGGGATAAATACTGCTTATTCAGTTCCCTCTCAATTTCTGAGTTGTCTTTGGTAGATGTGGGTATGGAGTCTACTAATGGCGGTGATGTATCATTTTTCCAAGATTGCACACAATACCTTGCCACAAGCTAGTGGATACATTATATATAGTTCATCTCTACTTCAAGGAGATAGTTCGACTTTATGGTGTGACAAGAACTATCATTTTAGGTCTGGACATAAAGTTTATAAATCATTTTTTGGAGGACCTTATTTGGTATGTTATCATGAAGCTTCAATTCAACACAAAGTTTAAAATTTTGCAATCGAGTATTGATATGTTTTCATCTGTGAGGTGGGGTGTAAGCCTCAAAATCAATAAATTATCCAAAGAGGTTGTGCACACATCAAAGTATAAAGCAAGTAGCAATATATTTATACCCTAACTTAGTGATATATTAAACTATAACACATTAACATCCTTATATAGTAGAAAGTAATTAAATTTCCTAAAATATCGAGTAGCATATTAGTATCTTGACATTAAATCATGAAATAAGAAATATGCAAATATTAAAATATATAAGATATTAAAGTATGAACTAATGACATAATAATTCAAATTAAATTTAATATAATATGTTTTTCTCTTCCACTTCAATTATCCAATATCTAAGTAAGAACATCACAAGTAACAATGGTAGAGGTGATGGCTAACACTATGTGCGAGGAGTAGAGAAAACACGAGAGGCTCTTGGGTATTGTTTATCTCAAGATCACTTGAATGTATATTAGGGCTTGTGTGTTATTTGGATAATTAAAATTTATACTTGATTTAAAAAAGATAATTTAAAAGTGTATGCCTCATAAAAATTGAGGCAAGGTGTGCCTTGAGGCATGCCTCATATCTTGTGAGGCATAAGCTTAACAAAGCACTAATGAGGTGTAAGCCGCATTGTGATTTTTCAAAAATGCGCTTAGGCAGATTTTGAGGTGTGTTTTTTATTACACAATTTCAAACGAAGGACCTCGGTGGCCCATCTGCTGATTAATGGGCAGACAAATGTGGTAAATCATACTTTAGGGAACCTTCTTAAGTGTTTTATTGGTATAAACATCAAGTAGTGGGGTCTAATTCTTCTTTAAGTCAATTTGTTTACAACATAACCACTAGCTAGTCAATAGGTCACACCCTCTTTGAAATTGTCTATAGGATAAACCTGCTCGCACCTTTAGAGTTTGTGCTTATTATCGTTGCCATTGAGCCTAACATTATCATTGAGGTCATGATCAAGAAGATGCAAGATTTGTATGAATAGGTGAAGAAATAAATTGCCAAATAGAACGTTAGATATTAGAAGCAAGCAAATGAATCCAAAAGGTGACTTGGTGTGGATTAGGTTAAAGAAAAAAAGATTTCTTGCAGGTGCATTTGGGAACCATAGGCTACAAGCTGATGATCCGTTCATGATTATCAAGCAGATCAATGACAATGCATATTAGATTGACTTGCTTGGCAATTATAATATTTCTATCACCTTTAATGTTGTTGATTTGTCATCGTATCATGAAGATCTAGAGGCTTCGTTGGGCAAAAGTGATTTCTAACTTATGTGGGGAGAATGGCATGGAAGTGTCTTCTCATGAATGGGTTTGGCATACGCTGGCCCTAGTTAGCTAGCCAGTCTAATTAGACTCCTGAGTTGGTAGATCCAGGGATTCTCTTGTTGCAAGTTCAATCATTTTAGGTTTAGGTTTTTTTAGCTTAATATAAATCGTCTTTTATATTGTATTAGGGTTCAATTTTGTTGTTCTTTGTTTTCCCCTTGTGGGTGTTGAATTCCTTTCTCTTCGAATGGTGTGCATGTAGCTTGATCGAGAAAAGATGGTGATTCCATTCTCCACCCTCAGAAGTCCTTCCCATTGTTGTAAAAGATGGTGATTCCATTCTCCACCCTCAGAAGTCCTTCCCATTGTTGCCAAAGAAACTGCCATATGCCGACTTGTTGCTTGTTGTTCTTGTTGAGCCCACCTTATGTCGTTCCACCCTCCAGCCATGTCGTCTAGCCTTTCTAGTATTGATTCTAGCTCCTTGCAGCAATCGACGATTTAATCATCCTCCAACTTTTGGTTCTAACTCACCTTAGTCGTTTCATTTACCTTTTATGCCTTGTCTTTTCAAGAATGATGTGACTAAGTTATATCTATAGTAAACTAGCATAGACTCAAGTCCAATTAGCACAATGCCAACAAATTTACAATCTCAATCCCATAAAATCATCTATCAAATTTTAAGACACATGCTCAAACATCACAACGAATCTTTGAGCCAACAAAAAGCCATCAAGCCGTTTAAACTAAGGCCTTAAACAAAATCCCAAACTTTTCAATGAGGTTACACCAAATATATGAATCTCTAGTCTCACTAGCCTTCCTTGCCAACTATGGGGATGTAGGCTTCTATCTTAGCAAATTTCCCAAGCCAAGCTTATACCAAATACATAAATCTCAAGTCTTGTGGGCCTTTTCTAAAATCAGAGATGTAAGCTTTTATTTTCTTTAAATCTTTAATCTATTTGCTATCAAGTACATGTATGTCAAATTTCATGCCATGTTTGTTAATAAATAGAGATGCAAAATTATCCTTACACTCAATCAGTTTTTGTTTAGATCAAGTAGATCCAAGTTTAACCAAATAATTCAAATCATTTCATTGCATACCCCTAGATATAAAACCCATGCTGTTGAAAATTGAGAGTCATCTATTATGCTTAAATCAAATACTCACCAAAATAGACCAAACCAATAAAACCACTATGCATGAGTCTTTTATTCAATTTAACTGTACTTTATCTTAGAGCTCGAGCTAGCTCAAGTTTCCATCCTAAGGCTCCTTGTGAAACACAAAAATGTCTTCTACCATGTAGATGCTAACCTCACTTGTAATATTGGAGAAAAACCTTGAGTCAAATGATCAATATGGGTTTTAGTCTTAATGAATGTTTTATAGAGCACAAAATCCACCTATATGTTTTAGGGCGATCAATTTTTCAAATTTATTTGAGACTTATTATTGAACAACTAAATAAGCCATGCTTTGAGCTCTTGAGCCAGCATAAACATAGATCAATCAAGCTTGGTACATTGAACACTAGTAGTCATATAAAAATACCTTTGAATACTAACTACCATATGAGTTTATTGGAATTTTTAGATTTAGTTATGAGCCTGTAGATCTCATTAAGAAAGAGTTAGTATTCTCAAGCATCATCATTATCTCATTCTACTGGGCATATATTTGGAATTACACAATATCATGACTGCTAATTAGATTTCCTTACAATACAACATGAAAGCCCTCTGTCAATGATAGACTAGCTTCAGTAGGTGGACGCAAGATTGAGCGTTCATCTCTCGATCATATCCCTAATATGAAATCATTTCCAACTAACACCAATTTAAAATTCATGTGATGTCCTTAATCAAGTGTATTCTAAAGTATTATGCCTTAGATAAAATTATTATGGTCCTTGTGCTAATGAGTAATCTCAATTTTCTATGTATAATATTAGGCGTACATAGTCCAACCAAATTTTATCTTGGGAAATCTCAAAGTGATATTGTCTGCTTTTGGAAACTTAGTTTTACCCATCTAGTCCTTAGAATCTTGAGCTCATGAGCGCTTTTGGAGTCCATTGAAGCATGAGGCAAAGAATTTTGTTATTTATTTATTTTTCCATTCCATTTAACACCAGGCTGGTGGGGTCTGCAAAGAGAAAAAAATATTATGCATTACTTTTCAATTGTTTTTGTATTATTAGCATTTTAGTAATTTTAGCCCTTCATTTTGAATAAAATTTTTTTGTCGGGTCTTAAGTTCCGTATGAGAAAAGTGGAGGGTTACATTATGTAGTCGATAGCTAGATAAAACTTGTCGAAAAATCATGACATGAATCTTTTAATGCATTGTGTTAATGTTAGGGTGTTCTTTAGAAATGACATGATGTATTGCTTGAATACAGTGAAAAGTGTGCAAGGACTGCTGCTTCGACACTTGGGGGTAGTGTTAAATAAGCAAGGGTTCCCACATATGAATAGATGCATGCAAAGAAGTTAGTCCATAAAATTAAAATTAGGATAAAAACTTGGAATATAGGTATTCTTATGAGTAAATTAATAGAATTAATAGATATTATGGTTCATAAGAAGATAAATATTTTTTGTATTCAAGATACTAAATGGGTTGGGGAGAAGGCTAAGAAAGTTGATAATTTATATCTTAAAGCTCGATATTTTGGTAGAAGTCATACTAGAAATGGTGTTAAGTGTAATTATAGATAAAAGTTTGAAAGATAATATTTTGAAAATTAATAGGATTGGAGATAACATTATAGCTTTAAAGATTATTGTTGATGTTAAGATTATTAATGTTATAAATATTTATACTCTTTAAGTAGGTTTGGATGTATGCTCAAAAGAAAAAATTTAGAATGATCTATAGGGATTAATACAAAGGATACTGTTTAATGAAAGAGTATTTATTGGGGAGATTTAAATCGACATGTTGAGAGTGTGGTGGAGGATTCTAAAAGCATTCATGGTGGCTATGGATTTAAAATGACTAATGAAGAAAGTAGGATCATATTAGATTTTGCTGTAACTTATGGTTTTGTAATTATTAATATTTTATTTTAAAAAGAGATGAACATATTATCACTTATAAGAATGACTTAGTATAACACAAATTGATTATTTTATGATAAGAAAAATAGATCATTTAGATTGTAAAGTTTATAAGGTAATTTTAATTGAATGTTTAAGTATTTAACATCGATTACTTGTTTTGGATTATATGATGAAGATTTTGAAGATGAAAATAAATTACAACATTGTTTTAGGATTAGATGGGGCTACTTAAAGAATAATAATAAAAATATATTTATGAATAAGGTACAAGATATTATGAATTTGGATGTTTATGAGAGAGCTAATATTATGTGAAAAATGTAGCAAGTGAAATTAAATGAGTTGCAAAAAATGTGTTTTGAGAATCAAAAGAAAAATCTTCTTTTAATAAAAGTAATTGATGGTGGAATTAAAATGTGTAAGAAAATATAAAAAATAAGTAGCTTTATAAAAATTGGGTTAAATGTAAAAGCTCCTAGAATTGTAAAAGATATAAAGTAGCTCATAGAGATTTTAAAAAAATAATATGTGCTACAAAGAATTTAATTTTTAGTGATTTATAATATATTGAATACTAAAGAAGGTGAAATATGTATGCATAAGTTAGCCAAACAAATAGATAGGAGAATAAGATTTAGTTAAAGTAAAATGCATTAAGGATGAAAATCACAAAGTGCTTTTGTTAGAAGAGGATATTATACATAGATGGATGAAATATTTTGATAAACTTTTTAATAAAAGTTGTGAGAGTATGATTGACTTTAGCAAACATAATACTCTAAATAAAAATTGAGAATTTAATTTTTATTGTCGTATTAGTAAAATTAAAGTTGAAGTGGCTTTAAAGAAAATGAAGTGTGGCAATGCTATATGACCTGCTGATATTTCTATAGAAGTGTGCAAATGCTTAGGAGGTTAATGAGTTTCTTGGCTTACTATTTTAATATTATTTTAAAGACAAGATGTCTGATGAGTGAAAAAAGTTTTTCAAAATAAGTATAATTTCATGCTGGGTAGGTTTATTATGGATGCTATACATTTGTTGAGAGGTTTGATAGAGAAGTATAGAGAGAGGGAGGATCTACATATGATTTTTATTGATTCAAAGAAACCATATGATAAATTTTCAAGAGAAGTGTTTTAGAGAATTCTAGAAAGAAAGGAGTTAATATTGCTTATATTCAAGTCATTTAGGATACGTGTATTATAGCTGTTACTTGTGTTCAAACACATGAATGTTTGATCAAGTATTTTTCTAATTTAGTGGGATCATATCAAGGTTCGACTTTAAGCTCACATCTTTTTGCTTTAATTATGGATGCACTTACTAGACAACTATAGGAGGATGTACCTAGTGTATGTTTTTTGATGATGATATTCTTCTTGTTGACAAGCCTAGAGAGAGAGAGAGAGTTCAAGAGAAACCTGAGTTTAAGTAGTTCTAAAATTGAATATATTGGGGTTGTGACATTGAGTGATCAAGTGATTAACAACAGTGAACATTTTAGATATATCGGGTCTATTGCTCAAAATAATGGTGAAATAGATGTGGATGTTTTTAGTAGAATTCAAGTTGGATGGTTGATTCAAAGGAATGCTTCTGGCTTGTTGTGTGATAAAATGTACCGCATAGAGTTAAGATAAAATTTTATAAGATGGTGGTAAGACCTGCAATGATTTATGGAGCAGAATATTGGCCAATAAAAGAGAAGCATAAAATTAAGTGGTTGCAGAGATGAGGATGCTCAAGTGGATGGGTGGCTTTACACTTAGAGATAAAATGCGAAACGAATATATGCGTGAAAAGGTTGGAGTAGCCCCAGTGGAAGATAAGATTCGAGGAAGTCATCTTAGATGGTTTGGTCACATAAAATGTCTACCATCTGTGACCCAATTAGAAGAGTAGATGCATTAGATTTGACCTATGTTAAGAAAGTTTGAAGTAAACCTAAGAAGACTTTGTTATGTAGTATAAAAAAGTGATCTTATTTTTTTAGAATTAATTGAGAATTTGACATTTAATAGGACACAATGGAGAAGAAGGATTTATATAGCTGACCACATGTAGTGGGATAAAGATTTGTTTTTGGTGGTGGTGGTGGTGGTGATGGTAATTAGGTGGTGCTTTCCATGCAGTTATCCCTTAAAACTAGCTATATATGCTTTGCATATTTATAATGTGAGTCCTACCCATTTATATGGCATTGTGATTTATAGTTATAGACCAGAATTGTTCCTCTTCTTAGATTTGAGCTAGGCAGAATGTCAGATTTATTTGGAGATATTTTACTCGTATTTGCTCTTTTACTATTGGACATTGGTAAAATTGAGCTCATGATCCTTGATCATGTCTGTGTAATAATCCTTTTTCTTGATTATTGATGATGGTCATGTTCTTATAATAATATTTTGTTTTTTCTCTAGGATATGCATTGCCTTTAGCTTTCTGATTTATGCTATGTGATTTCTTATTGTATGGCTTCTATTTTTGGCCTTGATCACTGATCACCAGATACATGACTTTTGGACATGGTTATTTGATTTTTAGCGATTGCCTAAATGATTTTATTGTAGACTAGGCTCTATTATTCATGTAGCTTTATTTCTTTCAAGCTTCTAAACTTTTTTTTTCTACTAAGTTTCATGCTGTGGCATGAATTTGAGGTTTCAACCAAGTCTATAATACCAAAAAATTGCGGTTGGTTTGCTAGTTGAAAGAGTAGTTTGATCTAAAAAATCCTTGTAAAGCAATTTCAAGGGAAAATCTATTGTTGTAAGCCACTATAATCTTGAATGACTCTAAGAAATAAAAAAATCCTTTGCTTTTTTGTGGGTTGATATAACATAGAAAATCTCATGAAGTTCATATGGTATCTTCGGGCTCAAGCTAATAACACATTCATAATAACAACCAAAATAAAACAAGCTCAGAATTTGATCTCAACTGTCCTAATGATATACATGAAACCTTTCATCTAGAAATTTTATGTTAAAGAGATTAACCATACATTTCTTTTAATTATTTTGGCCAAACTATACTTAAAATTTATCATTGAACAGTGTTGTTGAGCGACAGAAAATGCTAAATCTGGCAGTTGGAGTGATTTATTTTTGTGTTTATTTACAGTGGTGAGAAATTATATGGTTATATGTATTTGTCAAAGATGTTCTTTCTTTATGTCAAGGACATTCTTTCTCTTCTCTGCAATACTGCAAAATTTAGTTCTGCAATAACATGGGAAGCTTTTCTCTGTTATGAAGTATTATAATTTTTTTTGCTTTCTTGGCTAGGCCCAAATGGTAGTGGGAAGAGTTCGCTTTTCCGGGTTCTTGGAGGGCTCTGGCCATTGGTCTCTGGCCACATTGTTAAACCTGGGGTTGGTTCTGATCTTAACAAGGAGATCTTTTATGTTCCACAACGGCCATATACAGCTTTTGGAACACTTCGTGATCAGTTGATTTATCCCCTTACAGTTGATCAGGAGATTGAACCACTCACCTATGATGGAATGGTTGAACTACTAAAAAATGTGATGTTACACAATCTTGTTTTTTGAGCCATTTTAAAAATTAAAAGGTTTCAAAATCTTATTTATTTATTTAAAATTTTCAGGTTGACCTGGAGTACTTGTTGGAACGTTATCCACTGGACAAGGAACTAAACTGGGGTGATGAACTTTCTCTTGGTGAACAACAGAGGCTGGGAATGGCTAGGCTGTTCTTCCATAAGCCTAAGTTCGCTATTCTTGATGAGTGTACAAGTGCAGTCACAACTGATATGGAGGAACGTTTTTGTGCGAAGGTTCGAGCAATGGGGACCTCATGTATTACTATATCACACCGCCCTGCTCTAGTTGCATTTCATGACATAGTTTTATCATTGGATGGGGAAGGAGGATGGAGTGTTCAGTACAAAAGGTTATGATTTATGGATTTCTTTTGTAATTTTCATTTCCATTTCCATCTTCCAATGTTAGTACTAAAATGAATAATTTGGTGTGAAATAGGGATGATTCATTAGATTCTGGTGGAAATGGCCCCAATTCATTAAAATCATCCCAAACTGAACGTCTTACTGATGCGATGGCCGTTCAAAGAGCCTTTTCATACTCTGGAAAGGTTTGTACATTTTTCTTTATTTTTCTCTCTTGGATTTTCCATGAAAATGTATTTCATTAGTCTATTTATTTATTTTCAATATCTGGCAGGGAAACAGACTCTCGAAATCTAAGGTTCTTTCTTATTCAACAAAAGTATTAGCATCCTCTCCTCTCATTGAGGATGAAGCTCAATTACCCGTTGTTCCTCAATTGCGAAGTACTCCGACAGCTTTACCTCTTAGAGTAGCCTCAATGTTTAAAGTCCTGGTAAGAGTTTCTGACTTGAGCACTGAGAAAATAGTTATAGAATCTGGTCTGTTTTGCTATGTTGATCTGGATATAAATCTTCTTCTATCTTCTCTGTGTGTGTGTGTAGAGCTTTGGGACCATCCCCTCCCCCTCCCTTATTTTTCCCAACCACCGGCACACATACTCATTCATTGTTTGTTCCATGCACGGATCTTCTATTGATGCATATAGGATAATTTTGCCTTCAGGATGAATTCTGCAGCCATTTTTTATGTTGTTATCCAGCTGTTCCCGAGTTCATGAAATTGCATGTGTGTGTGTGTGTGTGTGTGTGTGTGTGTGTGTGTCTGTCTGTCTGTCTTGTGTTAAGGTTTCCATTATTTCTGCTGCTATAGGTGCCAACATTGCTTGATAAACAAGGTGCACAGCTCTTTGCAGTTTCCTTACTTGTTATCTCTAGGACATGGATATCCGATCGCATAGCTTCTTTGAATGGTATGATTTTTTTTTATTTTTTATTTAGTTGATTTTGTGTGAATATAGAAGTAACGGGCCTTTTTTTGTATTATTGATGAATTTTCAATAGGAACTAGCGTCAAGTATGTGCTAGAACAGGATAAGGCAGCCTTTATCAGATTGACTGGCATCAGTGTTCTTCAAAGTGCTGCATCATCTATAGTTGCTCCTTCTCTAAGGCACGTATTATTCTTTAGGGGTAATATCAGTTGAATCCAATTGCTCATTTGTTATTGAGTTGAAATTTAACGTCATTTACCTCTGCATCACAGGAAATTCCTTTTATTTCGTTTTTGGCCTTGCCAAAGAGCTAAATGGAAGCAAGAGTTGCATAGTTATACTTAAACATTTTGTATTATAAAATTTAGTTGGCGTAGAAAATTTTAGATATCTTACTAAGTGGTAACGAGTTATAACAGAATATGTAACTTTTTCCATTTTAGTATATTTTCCTCTTTTACTATTTATGATTATGAAGCGTCATGTAATTTTTGTACTTTTCTCTTGTTCTGTTATATTATGATAAATTTTTTATTGAATTTTTATGGTATATAAAGAGAATCATTTTAACAAAACCTGTGCTCGGTGTGTATTACTTTATCTTATTTCTGTTGTTGCAGATATCTAACGGCCAAGCTTGCCCTTGGATGGAGAATACGTTTGACTAATCATCTGTTAGAAAATTACTTGAGTAACATTTCTTTTTACAAGGTATTTTGTTGTGTTTTGCATTTTGCATTTTGCATTGAGTTTGATGTTTCTATTTGCGTTTCTATTTGAAATTAAGATCCAATCATCTTTTCTTCTTGCTTGGTATTGCTTCTTATTTTTGCATCTGCTTGTTTTACCAACCAACTTTTGTGGAACTTATTTTCATGTCCTTTTTATAGGTATTTCACATGTCAGATAAAAATGTTGATGCAGATCAGCGAATAACACATGATGTGGAAAAGCTGACTACTGACCTCTCCGGATTGCTTACTGGAATGGTAAAGCCTTCTGTTGATATTCTTTGGTGAGTCTTTGATGCAACCCTTGCCATTCAATATGCTCTTTTGTAATGCACCTTCTAATGATGGCATTCCTATTCATATTTTGGTGCCCTTTGGTTTGCAGGTTCACTTGGCGGATGAAGCTTCTAACTGGCCGAAGAGGAGTTGCCATATTGTACGCTTATATGCTTCTAGGGTTGGGTTTCCTGAGAAGTGTTGCCCCTGATTTTGGTGATCTAGTTAGCAAAGAGCAACAACTTGAGGGAACCTTTAGGTATTCACTGCAATCTTCATATAACTCGTGTTTACTTATTTTGTCAGACAATTGTTCTTATAGTTAATAATACGTGATCAATGCTTATATCAGATTCATGCACTCTAGACTTCGAACATATGCCGAGTCAATTGCCTTCTTTGGTGGTGGATCTAGAGAGAAAACTGTGAGAAACATTCTCTTTCCTTTTATACCTGCCTCAATTATGCTCATACTTCTTATTTTGAGTATTGTTTCTGATGGTTATTTTTTATTTATATAACTATAAGACCATTTTTTTTTGTAATAAGTACATTGTGATGTTCTCTCATTATTGAAATACCATGCTTTGACTACATGCCTTATGGAAACTGGAATTTGTTGTTTCCTAATGTCGTGAAATTTCTGATTTTTTTCATGCTAACTAACCTTACTTCTTTAATTATGGTTATGCAACCAACAGTTGGCTGATTTGAAATTTAGGGAATTACTTGATCATTCTGAGATCCTTCTAAGGAAAAGGTGGTTATATGTTATACTAGATGACTTCGTTACAAAGCAGCTTCCTCATAATGTTACTTGGGGATTGAGTTTATTATATGCTTTGGAGCATAAAGGAGACCGGGCATTGACTTCCACACAAGGTTTGGTAACATAGAAAAACAGGACAACGTTAAGGGGTTGTTTAGGATCAATTTTGGTTTTTGTTTTTATTTTATTTTATTTATGTTTTGTTTTGAAACAAAACATATTTGTTGGTGATAATTGTTTTTAATAATACTCAAAATATCCAAAAGTTATTTTGAATGTTTTTAAAAACAATTTGATTTGTTTTAAAGAAAAATAAAAAATAAAAACATTTAAAAAATATAATAAACAAAAATGTTTTTAAAAATAACATTAAAAACAAAAACATAAACAAAAAAACGAAAACAAAATTGATCCCAAACAGCTCCTTAAGTGATTTTTCCCATTGGTATATGAGTGCTATAATTATTGTTATTTTGGTTATTTACAGGGGAGCTGGCACATGCGCTGCGCTTTCTTGCTTCTGTAGTTTCGCAGAGCTTCTTGGCATTTGGGGATATTCTTGAGTTGCATAGGAAATTTCTTGAACTTTCTGGTGGTATAAATAGAATTTTTGAGCTTGAGGAGTTGCTCGATGTCTCTCAAAGTGGTAAGATCATAAACAATTGTTGTATGTTACCTTGTTCTTGATCATTTAGTTCATTTCATTGTCATGCTAATAAATCTTTTGACCAGACTTCACATGGTGCTTTTGGTTTTGTAGGTGTCAAGGGAAAAGCTCATTTGAGTTTTTCTTTTTTTTTTTTCTTTGTCCTGTTTGTAATCTGCTACAATATTCATGCTATGTTCAATCTTGTTTGTATTTTAAGGTTTCCTTAAAAGTCTTCGTGGAACTGAACTTTTTATTGCTATGACGATTTTTTCCTTTTAAGGTTTTGATGTTTAAACAAAGTAAAATGCAATGATGGTCAGAATATCTACATTTTGATGTAAAAGAACCTAGGTTTGCTTCCAATCCATGAATTTTATTAATCTTCAGTAGATTTGGCCACAACGTGGCACAATGTTTGGGACGCCATAGATTTGGGATAGAAGTTGCATCATTTATGCAATATTGATTAGTATACGACATCTAGCTTTGTTTTATTTATTAAGAAACACTACCATTGCCGGTCCCAAGTCCGGATGCAAAAAGTGGAGGGTTGCGTTAGGTAGTCGACGTAAATAAAATTTGTCGAAATAATCATGACATGAATCCTTTAAATCATCAGTGGCGTCCCTGTCGACGCTACCAGGCGAATACGTGAAAAATGTGACCAGACTCCCGGTTAAATAAGCAAGGGTTCCCACATTTTGACCTGACGGGCAAAGAAGTTAGTCCATGAAACTAAAATTAGGTTAGGATCTTGGAATATAGGTACTCTTAGATAAATTAATGGAATTAATAGATATTATGGTTCATAGAAAGATAAATATTTTATGTGTTCAAGAAACTAAATGGGTTGGTGAGAAGGCCAGGAGATTGATAGTTTAGGTTTTAAACTTTGGTATTGTAAAGTCGAACTAGAAATTGTAGAAAGATGTGATAAAAAGTTTGAAGGATAATGTTATAGAGATGTGGAGATAGAATTATATCTTTAAAGATTATCATTGATACTCAAGATTATCAACGTTATATGTCTATGCCCTCAAGCATGAAGAAAGTTTTTGAATGAATTAGAGGATACAACAGAATACCCTCTTGAAGAAAAGTATTTATTGGAGGAGATTTAAATGGGCGTGTTGGTAGAGTAGTAGAAGATTTTAAAGTATTCACTATGGACACTAAGAAGAAGGTAAGATTATATTAGATTTTCTTTTACGATGATTAGAATATCTTTTTTTAAGAAAAGAGATGAGCATATTATTACTTATAAAATGGATCTAAGAAAACACAGAGATTGATTATTTTGATAAGAAAAATAGATCGTTTAAATTGTAAAGATTGTAAGGCCATACCAAGTGAAATTTTAAGTCAACATCATTATTAGTTTTAGATTTTAAGATGAAGATTGGAAGAAAAAATAAATTAAATTATTATCCCAGGATTAGATGGGACACTTAAAGAACACAAATAAAAATATTTTAAGAGCAAGCTACAAGATATTAAAATTTGGGTGTTAAAAGAAGTAATTTATGTGGGAAAAAATATCGTAAGAAAAAGCTAAAGATGAGAATCAAAAAAAGTTTTAATAAGAATAGTTGAGTCATAGTGTGCAAGAAAAGATAATAAGAAGATTGTTATAAAACTTGGTTTAGATGTAAAAATTCGGAGAATGAGAAAGATATAAAGTGGCTGTAGAGATTCTAAGAAAGAATATATGATCTGAAAAATTTTTTTAGTGATTTATACAATAGATTAGATACCAAAGAAGGTGAAAGATGTATGTATAAGCAAAGAGATAAGAGAAGTAAAGATATAGTGAGTGTATTATGAAAATAATAAAGTCTTTTCTTAGAAAAGATATTGAAAATAGGTGGATGAGATATTTTGATAAACTTTTCAATGAAGGATCCGAAAGTATGATTGATTTTAGAACCTTAATACCTAAACAAAATAGAGAATTTCATTTATATCGTCAGATTAGTAATCAAGTTAAGCTTTAAAGAAAAGAAATGTGGAAAGAAGAGACGGATAATATTCCAATAGATGTGGAAATGTTTAGGAGATCAAGGAATTTCTTGACTTACAAATCTTTTAATGTTATTTTAAAGACTAAAAGATGCGATGAGTGGAGAAAGAGTCATTGGTTCCTATATTTAAGAATAAAGGTGATGCACAAGAGTGCAAATTATAGGAATTAAGTTAATGTGCCATACATTAAAATTATGGGAGAGTAATTGAGCATCGATGTGATACGTAAGTTTCTCACAGTTTGGTTTCATGCGGTAGATCTACTATGGATGCTATACATTTGTTAAGAGGTTTAATAGAGAAGCAGAGAAAGTAAGAAGGATCTACACATATGATATTTATTGATTTAGAAAGATTATGAGTCTCAAGAGATGTTCTTTGGAGTTCTAGACGAGAAAGGAGTTAATATTTTATATTCAAGTCATATGTATATTAGAGTCGTTACTTGTGTCCAAACACAAGGAGGATTGACAAAATATTTTCCTATTTTAGTTGGATTACATCAAGGATCAACATTAAGCCCTTATCTTTTACTTTACTTGTTCTTGAGGCATTTACAAGAAGATGTACCTTGGTGTATGCTTTTCGATGACATTCTTCTTGTTGATAAGACTAGAGAGGAGTCCAATAAACTTGAATTATGGAGGTCAACTTTAGAGTCTAAAGGTTTTCGTTTAAGTAGATCTAAAGCGAATATATGGAGTGTAATTTTAGTTGTAGAAGTTTTAGTGATAGACTTTAGGTGATCAAGTCATTAATAAGAGTGATTTATTTAGATATTTAGGCTCTATTGTTCAAAATGATGGTGAAATAGATGGAGATGTTATTAGTAGAATTCAAGTTGGATGGTTGAAGTGGAGGAATGCATCGGCCTATTATGTGATAGAAAAGTTCCACTTAAATTTGGGAAAATTTTATAAGATGGTGGTAAGACCAATGACTTAAAGAATGTTGGCCAATAAAAAGAAGCATAAGACTAAGTTAAGTTAAGATGAGGATGCTTAGGTGGATGAGTGGCTTTACTGAGATAGAATGCAAAATGAGTATGTTCGGGAAAAAGTTGGAGTAGCTCCAGTGGTAGATAGGATTAGGGAGAGCCTTAGATGGTTTGGCCACATAAAGCGTCGTCCGTCAGATGACCGATTAGGAGAGTAGATGCATTAGGCCTTATGTTAAGAAAGGTAGAGGTAGACCTAAAAGACTTGGTTAAGATGTATAAAAATGATCTTAGTATACTTGAATTAGATGAGAATTTGACACATAATAGGACACAATGGAGACGAAGGATTCATGTAGCCGACCCCACCTAGTGGGATTAAGGCTTGTTGTTGTTGTTGTTGTATTAAGAAAAGCCACATTATATTATTTTTCAAGAATATACTTAGGTGTGATCTTTAGGCTGAAAGCGGAAAACATATTTTTGTTGCTTCTTTGATGATCTCTCCATTCTTTGCAGCTTTCACATATAAAAAAGCTTCAAATAGAACTTCGTTAAGTATAGATAAAGACTTTTTTTGTGCATCATTTTATGACCCTCAAAGCCGTCATCTAGCAATCTGATCTTTGTGCCACTACGCTGGAAGGTTTTGGAGCTTTTGATGCTCAAGTATTAAAATTGTTAATGTATTCCACGCATGAAAATCAATTTCTCATTGTTTTTATTATATTCTAATTTTGATTAGCAGCACTCAGCATGGTGCAATTAGTGCCTTATTATTCAGCCCTATCTTGCAATATGCATTTATACATTCAACAGTTTTGAGTTTGCATTTAGTAATGTTTTATTCTTTGTACAAACATTTGCTTTGAAGCAAAGCTCTCCTAAATTGCTTTGAAGCGCTATCTTGAAGTTTTATGCGTTTTACTTGGGCTTCTAATATTGGAGCATATGATTTTTTGCTTTGCTTTCTAGCGTCAAAAGCATATGTTTATATTGACCGCAACACATCACTACCTCAAGTTACTTGGGCTTCTAATATAGGTGCTCTTACCCATTGTTGCATAACAAATCTTTAACACCGACTTTGTCCGGTCCCAAATCCCGAATGTGAAAAGTGAAGGGTTGCGTTAGGTAGTCGACAACCAACATAAAACTTATCAAAAAAAATCATGACATAAATCCTTTAATATATTGTGTTAATGCTAGGGTATTCTCGCAGTGTGTAGATGAATAATATGAAAAGTGTGCAAAGGTCATCAGACCGTCTGCAATGTTAAATAAGCAAGGGTTCTTACATTATGGACGGATGCAGACAAAGAAGTTAGTCCTTGGAACTAGTATTGTATTAGGAACTTGAAATATAGGTGCTCTTACATGTAAATTAATAGAGTTAATATATATTATGATCCAGAGGAAGATAAATATCTTATTTATTCAAGAAACTAAATGGGTTGGGGAGAAAGCCAAAGAGATTGATAGTTTAGGTTTTAAACTTTGGTATTCAAGTAGGAGTCGAACTAGAAATGGTGTATGTGTGATTATAAATAAAAATTTGAAGAGCTCAAGTAGGTTTGGATCTAGGCAAATATATATATATATATATATATATATATATATAGCATACTTAGAGAGATTAATAGGAAGGATTCTCGTGAAAAAAATGTGTTTTTGGAGGAGATTTAAATGGTTATGTTGGTAAAAGAATGATTTTAAAGTATTCATGACCATGACTTGGAGGAATAACGAAGGAGGTAGGACTATGTTAGATTTTGCCTTAAATTTTATGATTCAGTAATACTTTATTTAAGAAAAGAGATTATAAGAATGGATCTAGTGAAATACAGATTGATTATTTTCTGATAAGAAAAATAGATCGTTTAGATTGTAAATATTATAAGGTCATTTCAGATGAAAGTTTAAGTATCAAATATCGACTGTTAATTTTAAATTTAAGATGAAGTATTGGAAGATGAAAAATAAATCAAATCATTGCCCTATGATTAGATGAGGGCATTAAAAAAAACACTAATAAAAATATTTTTAAGAACAAGTATAATTCTTAGAATTTGAGAATCAAAAATAAAAACTTTTTTTAGTAAAAATAGAATTTTGTTATAAAACTTGTTTAGATGTAAAAATTTGGAGAATTGAGAAAGATATAAAGTGGCCTGTAAAAAGTTTAAGAAATTGATATGTGATATAAAAAAATAGCTTTTAGTAATTTATACACTAGATTGGATACCAAAGAAGGTGAAATGTGTATGTATAAGTTAGCCATTCATAGAGATAGGAGAAATAAATATTTAGTTCAACTGAGATGCATTAATGATAAAAATTATAAAACGCTTTTCTTTGAAAAGAATTTTGAATATAGATGGATGAGATATTTTGATATACTTTTCAATGAAAGATCTGAGAATACAATTTGATTTTAGCAACCTTAGTACCTTATACGAAAATAAAGAATTTCATTTTTAACGTCGTATTAATAAATTTGAAGTTGGAAGCTTTAAAGAAAGTGAAGTGTGGAAAAACAATAGGACGTGATGATATTCCATTGGAAGTGTGGAAATGCTTTGGATATTAAGGAATTTCTTGGTTTACTATTTTCTTTAAAAAGATGTCAGATGAGTGGAGAAAGAGTATGTTGGTTCCTATATTTAAGAATAAAAGTGATGCACAAGAGTATGCAAATTATAGAGGAATTAAGTTAATGTGTCATACATTGAAATTATGGGAGAGAGTAATTGAGCATAGGTTACGATGCGATTTAAAAGTTTCTCAAAATCAGTTTGGTTTCATGCTAGGTAGATCTAACATGGATTTTATACATTTGTTGAGAGGTTTGATGGAGAAGTACAGAGAAAGTAAGGAAGATCTACATATGCTATTTGTTGATTTAGAGAAAGCATATGATAAAGTTCCAAGAGAAGTGTTTTGGAGAGTTCTAGAAAAGAAATGAGTTAATATTGACTACATTCAAGTCATTAAAGGATATATATATACTAGAGCTATTATTTGTGTCCAAACACAAAGAGAATTGACAAAATATTTTTCTATTTCATTTGAATTACTTCAAGGATTGGCGTTAAGCCCCATATCTTTTTGCTTTAGTTATGGATGTTCTTACTAGGCATTTGTTGGAGGATGTATCTTGGTGTATTCTTTTTGTTGGTGACATCTTCTTGTTGATAAGATTAGAGAGGGAGTCCAAGAGAAACTTGCATTATGGAGGTAAACCTTAGAGTCTAAAGGTTTGTGTTAGAGTAGATCTAAAATTGAATATATGAATTGTAATTTTAGTTGAAGTTCTAGTAGCGGTATTGTGACATTGGGTGATCAAGTCATTAAAAAGAATGAATGTTTCAGATATCTCGGGTCTATTGTGCAAATAATGTTGAAATAAATGGGGATGTTAATGGTAGAATTCAAGTTGGATGGTTGAAGTGGAGGAGTGCATTTGGCTTGTAAAAGTACCGCCTAGACTTATAGGAAAATTTTATATGGTGGTGGTAAGATCTGCAATGATTTATGGTGGAGAATGTTGGCCAATGAAAGAAAAGCATAAAATTAAGTGTTGCAGAGATGAGAATGCTTAGATGGATGAGTGACTTTACTCTTAAGAGATAAAATGCAAAATTAATATATTCATGAAAAGTTGGAGTAGCTCTAGTGGCAAATAAGATTAAAGAGAGTTGCTTTAGATGGTTTGGTCACATAAAGTGTAGCCGTCTGATGACCCAATTAGGAGAGTAGATATATTAGAACCGCTTATGTTAAGAAAGGTAGAGGTAAACCTAAAAAGATTTGGTTAGGATTTATAAGAAATGATCTTAGTTTATTAGAATTAAATGAGAATTTGACACTTAATAGGATACAATGGAGAAGAAGAATTCATGTAGTCGATCCCATTTAGTCGGATAAAGGCTTGTTGTTGTTGTTGTTGTATTGTATAATAAATCCTTATTTATCTTTTTTTTTATTTAAAATGTTTTTTAAAACTTGTCTATTTTATTTGGCACAAGTCCTCAATGTTGTTGACATTTGCAATATTGACAAAATATTTATACTCACGTGAACTTAAGTACATTCTCATTAAGGGGAAAAAATTGTGAATCTCAAGCACATTTTAGATTACTGCTTTCAATTTGTTTTTTTTATGGGCATAACAGTCATGCATTTGGTGCATTTTTTTAATACCTCAATTTTATTATTCATATATGTACAGCGGCATTTGACAATTCAGTTTGTTATGTTTATTATTTTTTCATTGCCCTTTACTATCCTTGTCTTTTTAATATCATGTTTTGATATTGAATTTTGCTCCATGTCATAAATATAAATAATTAAATCTAAATCAATATATATCCATGAATAATTGTCAATATTGTTTTCTTGTTCATATTGTAATGTATACACAAGTAATTTAGCTTTTAATATTTTACAAAATATCTGAACCTTCCTGCACCTTTGGACCATAAGTTTATGTTTTACTTTGATTGGTGGTCAAGCACTTTGCATTAGGTTTTTATTTTTTTAAGTGGTTTTTTTTAGTTGACCTTGAGTGTTCTTAAGTTATTTATGGAATTGTCCATTATTCTACAGATATATCTCTATCTGATGCTTCTGTATCCTCTGAAGTGAATGTTATTCCCAAACAAGATATTATTTCCTTCTCCAATGTTGATGTCATTACACCAGCACAGAAGCTGTTGGCCTCGAAGTTAACTTTGGATGTTGTGCAAGGGGAAAGCCTTCTTGTTACTGGTAAATGACTTAAACTTATTCTTATCAGCTTTAGGTGAAAACTTGTTTGACATTGTTGCTTCATGTCTTACAATATTTTAAGGGCCTAATGGAAGTGGCAAAAGTTCCATCTTTAGAATACTCCGAGGTTTGTGGCCTGTTGTCAGTGGAAAGCTTGTGAAACCATCCCAGAACGTTAATAAAGGTTGGCAACCAAAATCTGGCCTGTTTTGTGTTCCCCAGAGGCCCTACACTTGTCTGGGAACTTTAAGGGATCAAATCATCTACCCACTTTCTCGTGAGGATGCGGAGGAAGGGATGCGGAGGACAGGTATGTCATTGCTATCAAGAATATTTGTATTTTTTTTCTTTATTCCACTCAAATTGCTATGAAAAGAATAATTATGAAAATGTAAGTCTCATACAGTAGTTGGGCTGATGCATGGAAAGGAGATAATTTTGTGTACCATGCATATCTTTATGGATCAATGTAATGTTTAAATTGGATGATTATGATTGAAATTGTTTATATGTCTATAACTGACAAATAGGCTTCATTTGATATTTTTCTGTAAAAATGTATGGCTTGTTTGTTATTCTCTCCGTTCTAACTCTGCAGCATCCACCAGGGAAAAAATAAATAAATAAACTTATTTTAATTTTACTTTGTCAGGGTCTATCTTCACTTAGGACTTATGATACCAGTACTGATTATTACTAGTTCGAAAAGAGCTGCTGTTTGTATCAAGTGGATGAGTTACAGAAATCTTCATAGGAGTATTATAAATGTTATGGGTTCATTGTTTACTTTTAAAGGGAAAAAAGCTTTCATTTTGAAGTAATCCGTCATGCTGTTAATGAGTCAATGACTGACATAACGTCTTTGATCTAAACTTGAACTCAATTCAGCAGTTCCAGAGGGTGCAGTACTTGGGCAAGAAATAGTGTTACCTGAAAACTGTGCAACTATTGGGAGGTTCACATTGTACAGAACATAAAATTCAAAGGTCACAGTAAACAATTAGAAGTATGGTGTTATGGGTGACTTATAAGATGCCTTAGAGATATTAGATTAGGCCTATCTCGTAAGCCTGGACAAGTTGGCTAATTACTTGGAAAGCATAAATAGCATGATACTAAAATGTTTTTGGTATCAGAGAGCATCGAAATCTTTGATGTGATGAGGATGGCGTCACAAAAGGTTAAAGCTGTTAGTAAAGTTGCAAGGAGTCGTGACTGGTTAGGCAATGTAGGGAATAGGGCCAAGTAAGCATTGCTGTCAATATAGTTATGAAGAATCTCTTTTATGGAAATGAGGGATTCTTGTAATAGGCAAGTGTGAGATGTCTTGGGGTGGGAAAAGGAAGGCAATGCTGTCTAAGCTTTGTTATGTATCTCTTGTGGTTGTGATGGAGGGCATTTTAGACTCTAGAGTTTCTAATACATCTATCAAGAGATGTCAAAATTATTCAACACACATAAAATTTTGTAATTCATAAACTTTAAATTTTAATAATTCATTACTTTTGAGAGCTCAAAAAATATGGTAAAAATCAATTTATTGATAATTCAATAGCCCTCTACTAGAAACAATTATTATAAATATGAAACCAAGCAAACCCTTTAACAAGTTGAAATTTGCACACTTGTAGATATCCATGCTCTTTTAACTTGCTTAAAATTTATCATAGTGATCAAAAGAGCACCAAATAAAAATAGAATGAATGAAATAACCGAACTAGTAATATAGAACCTCATAACAAAAAGCCTTCATCTCACTACGTTGGTCAACAACATGAATCTTCTCTCCATTGTGTCCTATTAAGTGTCAAATTCTCATTTAAATTTAATAAAATAAGGTAATTTTTTATACTTACTAACCAAGTTTTTTTAAGTCTATCTCTACCTTTCTTAACATAGGTCGAATCTAATACATCTATTCTTCTAACTGGGTCATCAGATGACCGACATTTTATATGATCAAATCATCTAAGGCGACTCTCTTTAATCTTATCCACCACTGGAGCTACTCTAACCTTTTTATGTGTATATTCATTTTGCATTTTGTCTCTAAGTGTAAAGCCATTCACTATTGAATCTCATGTTTGTACAAAATGTCCTATCCTTGAAATGTTCAAGTTTTTCGCTTGGTCAGGAAGTAGCTTCCCGGAGTAGTGGAAGAGCACTTCTACCATCCATTTATTTAGAATAACTCTGACTCTTTTCTAATAGGTTGAAAACCCTTGTTTAACAGGATTATACTTTTGTTGTCAACCAAAAAGACAATTCAAATTGATGAAGTTTGGTCGGTATGGTTTGAATTAGATTTGATTTAATGGTTGTTTTATTGTTTGGTTATTTGATTTTCATGTATCAATTCAATTCTATTTGGTTTTCATGTATCAATTCGATTCTATTATTTTATATTCTAAAACATGATTGATTCTCAATCGTGATTCGAGGAAGCCAAAGTAAAACGCAATATCACTATTTCACATTTTTCACATCACAAATAGCATCCATAACATTCATAATTGACTTGGTAGTGTCGTTTATCGACTATAATGCTGCAACTATCCCGGGAGCTCATCCCACGATCGTTGACCCACACTATCGACATTCATGCCATCAATAATTTTTTAATTCCCAAATGCCATCTTGGTTAGTTTCTCCAGAGTTGTTCATCTCTTTTCCATCCATTTGTCAATATTGTTTGCACTCTCTACCCTTCCCAATCACCAATGCATCTACACCAAAAGATTACAAGGCAAGTCATTCTACAAGAAAGTCCGTGTTTGTAGTGATCTATACACACATTATGCTTGTTTCCCAAAATTTTTGAGTAAATTTATGGCATGCATGTGCATATGAACAGCTTGCAATTAAACTTTCTATTGTTGTTTTGTCAATGACTCAACCCGGAGCTAGCTTTAATACCAATGTATCTAATAAAAAAAAAAAAAATTTACATAACACTTCTAATCTTAAATAAAATCTCCAATCATACAAGAGCTACTACAATCCATAAACGATTTTACACATATATATATACTAACAAAGCTTTATACGACATACAATTTAAAACATAATTCAACATAACCGACATATAATTACCAATCTCCTATACCTCTACGACGATAAACATAACCATCCCTTCTATCACTATTTCTAGATTACAAAAAAAAATTAAACAACTAATAATCAATAAAATTCAAATGGCCAATTACATGCTATTACACTATAAGAATAAGATAACTAAGATGATGATATCGGCTATATCATATATAAAGTTAAATTGCTCAAACAATTAAATATATGGAGGTAGTACAGAGATAAACATGAACTTTATTTTTACATTTATCATCCGCCTGTGAGTCACCGCCTAAAACCTTTACCAAAAAAAAAATCTTTTCCAATACTCATCCAAAGGAAGTAGATTACTTATTTGCAATTTCATTGACATTTTCGTATTTAGATTAATTACATTCGTCCTGGCATAAAGGGGTGACATTCATCTTTCATAGCATACAATTATACTGATATGCATAGTAATTCATGTAACATCGGTTAATTTTATAAAATGATGAGTAATGATATGGCTCAGTTATTATCCGTGAAGAAGCGATACATCATAATTTATAAAAGCGAAAATAATCACAACTGCGGTATAGGAAAAAGTCATTATTATACAAACATGCATTTCATAAAAGAAATTAAAAATATTTTTTCATAAATGTAAACATAATTACCACTTTAATTTATTTTCTCTTGAATCTCCTTTCATTTAATTTTTTCGTAATTGAAATTTCATAGAATAAAATATTGATTGGATCAATATTAAGAATGTATTTTGTTTTATTTATTTCTGCAAGATACTTACATATCTTTATTAATTGGACGTTCAATTAATATTCATTGTCTATTTTCTAAATAAAGTTAAATTAACAATTAATAATAATAATGATAATAATCATATTTAGTTAATTTATTTATTAAACTATGTACATACACAATATCTTCCATTTTTTTCTTTTCAAGGATTTTTTTCTTAATTTAATTTGATTTAAAAATTTTTATCTTTTTCTCAAATAAGTTTAATTTAAGAATTATAATATATATTTTTCTTACTTTCACTTAAATATTTTTTTATTCGATTCATAAGAAAGATTAATTTTGCATTACTATAAATTATAATAAATGTTATATTTATGTACATTTATTAAGCTAAATATCAGGTTAATACTTAAGTTATATTTTACATGTATCATGTAAAATTTAAATAATTAAGTTTAATTTGTATTATACTTAAGGAAAGGTAAAATAAAACTCTCAATCTATTAATAATAATTATTTTTACTTCATTCATTCATAAGTTTCAAATGTTTGCATTTCATTTATAGGTTCTCATAAATTTGATACTTTCATTTATTATTTTATATAACTTTTAATAAAATAAAAGACATACTCAAAATGAAATATAATTATGTAAAGTTTATAAAGTAAGAAGGACTTAGGTTTTCAATTCTAATTACAACTATGATATATATATATATATATATATATATATATATATATATATATATATATATATATATATATATATATATATATATATATATATATATATATATATATATAAATTTCCTTAATAAATAAAAAAATAAAACTAACCTATAATACCTCTCGGTTTGCCTGGCCCCACTCCCTATAGTCCGCTCGCCGTCTTCCTCCCACTCTTCGTCGGCGCGAGAGCCTCACGACCGATGTGGCGGCGACAGCCTCCTTCGCCTCTGACGACGAAGACTTCGGTTAGACGCCAGGTCCGCATAAAGCTTTCTTCCTTCTCTTTCTCCCTCTCCTGTTTCCTCTTTCTCTCGTTGGGAGTTGTTTTTGAAACAAAATTAAACTCCCCCCCGACTTTTCCTCTGACCGTCGGTAGGTTGGATTTTATTTTTTATTTTATTTATTTATTTATTTTCCTGATTTCCGGTTATTACAATCCTTCTCTCTTATAAAAATTTCGTCCTCGAAATTAAATGACAATAATAGAAATAAACATACTTTTAATTAAACAATTGAAGATAAAGTCCTTGCATTTCTGATTCCTTCTCCCACGTAGCTTCTCGATCTGATCCATGTTTACACAGTACACGGACAAATGGAATTTCCTTATTCCTGAGTTGTTTAACATCATAATCTATAGTTCTCTCTGGCTCCTCCACAAATGTGAGATCCGGTTGAATAATAATTGGATCCGTAATAAATTTGTTGGCTTTCATTAATATCTTTCAAGAGAAATATGAAACAATGTCATCTTTGCGTGTGAAGGTAAAGCAGTCCTATAAGTCGGTTCTTTTTCAAGATTTCTTATGAACCAATATAGCGTGAAATTTCCAACTTTCCAACCAAATCATTTTATACCTTTCAGCTAACTTTAAGAAATACAAATTCTCCCACTTAAAACTCTCCAATGTTTATCATCATAATATTTCTTTTTTCTTGAGCGACTTTTCAATCAGGATCAATCGATCTTTTCGGTTCTTCATCTACTACATCTGCCGATGATTCTTCTTTCTATCTCCAAAAAAAGCGGTGTTCGTATTTCCTTCCATAATGGGGAATACCAATACTTGCTTGAAAGTTATTATTGTAGGCAAACTCAATCAAAGACAAATGAATTTCTCAATTTCCCTCAAAATCAAGGATATAAAATTTAAGCAAATTTTCAAGTGTTTGAATTGATCTTTTCGGCATTCGGTTTGAGGATAATCATCTTAAAGTAAGCTTGCAAAGCTCTTGAATTTTTCTCCACCTTAGATGTAAATCGGTTATCCCGTCGACATTATAGATTTTTTGTACACCATGTAACTTCAAAATTTCCTCATCTTCATTTTTCAACGGCGATCAGTTGTTTGATATGTATGTGTAGATTTAATTAACATATCAATAATAACTCAAATAGATCGCGTCTCTTCGGATCTGGCAAGCACAAAATTTATATATATCTCATTTTCACTCGGGTATTGGCAAAGTAAAGTCCACGATGTTAACCATCGTAATTGGACATTTATAATAAATTCAACTACACTTTTTTTTCTCCCATCAAAATATTTTCTTAATATCTTGATACATTTGCTAATCGGATGAATTGTATAATTAGAATGATGTGTTTGTAGTAAGATGTCTTTCTCAAATCTCCCAAATCAAAACGCAAAACATCTTGATAATCCCTTCGTTTCAAAATCTTTGTATATACTTTTACCAAATCTAAAATTTTAAAGTAATCATCTTGAGGTAAAGCATCTTTGTATTATGTCTTTCAAATTTGATTGTATAACATGAGCATGATATCATTTTAATAATTGAAATTTTTAATTTTCTAAATCTTTAATCAACTCTATTGAGAGATCAACCATAATACTTAGATATTTTTTCTCCAAAAGCTACATTTGCTTTCCGGGATGATATTGAATATCCAAATCATAATCCTTAATGAGTTTCAATCCTTTGCCTTAAATTTAGCTCCCGGTAAAGATATATTTCAAGCTTTGATGATTAGTGAAAACTTCATCTTACTCCATATAAATAATGTCTAAATTTTTAATGCAAATACCACCCTTTCTAGATCGTGGGTTGGATAATTACATGATTCGATTTTTCGTAAGCAATCACTATTCCATTCTGCGTAAGTGCATCCGGCCTCTTAATGATGCACTATAAATTTGAAACTCTTACGTCTCGCGATGGAATAGTTAATATTATGCGGTCGTCAAACAATTCTTCAATTTTGAAAAGCACTTTTCGCCTCGACCATTCAAATTTGACTGTTTTCTGAGTTAGTTTAGATAGTGGTATGACAATCTATGAAAACCTTTCAACGAATCTGTAATATCCCACCAACTAAAAATTTTTGACTTAGACGATGGTTGGTGCAGGACATTCATTTGTTACTCGACTTTACTCGATCCCCCTACTAATCATGCCTAAGAATATGATGTTATTTAACCAAAATTCACACTTTGAAAATTTTGTATACAATTCATTTCCTTTCGAGCTTTAAAATAATGTGAAGATGATTTTAGTAACTTCTCTGGAATAAATTAGAATATCATCTATGAATCTGATCACAAATGAATCTAAAAGGGTTTAAAGATTCTATTCATGAGATACATAAATACTGAAGATTTGTTAAGCCAAAATCACAAACTCATAATGCCCATATCTTTGAATCGGTCTTTGGTATATCTTCTTCTTTGATCTTAAGGCATGATAATCGATTTTAAATCTTTGAAAATCTTGCTCCTTCAGATCAAAAGATCATCAATTCTTGACAAGAGATATTTATTTTTCAATAGGAGTTTGTTAAGCTCTCTATAATCTATGCATAGTCTTAAGCTCCCATCTTTTTTTTTTCACAAATAATACAGGAGCTCTCCAAGGAGATGTGTTAGGCCTGATAAATCCCTTCTCTAACAATTCTTGTAGCTGATTCTTCAACTCTTGTAATTCTTTGATCATTCTATATTATCTGGGTTTTGCACAATTAAATCGGTAGATTTATCTCTCATTTGGAGGTAACGGTAAATCATCCAGAAAGACTTCTAGATACTCCTTTACTACTGGTATATCCTCTAACTTCTTTATCTCTTTAACATCAATCTTGAAGCGATAAAATCTCCATCTTTTCGTCTTTGAACTTTTAAGAAAGACTATCATGTTATCTTGTATCACAAATTTCAATTCTTCTTCTCTAGGAATATTGAATTTGACTATCTTTTTACAACATTTTATAGTAGCATAATGTTTAAATAGTCAATCCATTCCTAAAATCACATCAAATTCATATATTAGCAGTGCTATTAAATCTGCATCAATCAATTTTCTGATTCTAAAAGTCCTATCCCTGAGAAAAGAGGTGGTCTCATATCTTGAAAAATTTGGTGTATTTTTCAAGAACCCACCACTTCCATTCTTTTTATTGATTTCTTATCATTTGAGTCATTTATCATTTGTGTAAATACATCTATCATTAGTGAAGGCGGTTGCACCATTAATGCTCTGATTTGTGCTCTATTTCATCATCTTCAAGTGATTCCATGGTCCGAGAAGTACAAATTAATTATAACCAGATTATCAATCAATATAATCATGCAAATCTCTTTATAAAATTTATCATCTTCCTAATTCTTTGATTATGATCATATTTATATGTCTAAATATAAAATCGCTCGATACCACTCTTCATCGTACAGAATTTGGAATCTGCGGGAATAGGCTGACGGATAAAAGAAAAAACACATTACAATCTTAAATAAAATATCCAATCATACAAGAGTCACCACAAAATGATTTAATAATTTGTTCACACATATATATCTTAAGGTATGACATACAATTTAAACATAATTCAACATAACGGCGTAATTACTCTCTATCTTTACTGATATAACATACCCTTTAGTTGGGATGGTTACGGAAAAAAATTTAAATAATTAATAATTGAATAAAATTCATTGGATCAATTATCTTCTGTTATAGTAAGCAAGAAATAAAACGTATGATAGGTTTTGTTCATTTATTTTTATCAATCTCCCCGCCTTTAATCTTTTTTTCCTTAATGAAATTATAGAATAAATATTGATTGGATCATATTAAGCGATATCTCATGATCTTTCATATAACTTTTTATTAATTTATTTCGCGTTCATATTCTAAATACATTTTCTAAATAAAGTTAAATTAACAATTAATAATAATAATGATAATAATCATATTTAGTTAATTTATTTATTAAACTATGTATATTCAAAATATCTTCCATTTTCTCTATTCAAAGATTTTTTTCTTAATTTACTTTGATTTAAAAATTTCTATCTTTTTCTCTAATAATTTCAATTCAAGAATCATAATATATATTTTTCTTACTTTCCTGTATCAATTATTTAAATGACTTAAATGTTCTTTTATTCAATTCATGAGAAAGACTAATTTTGTATTATTATAAATTATAATAAATGTTATATTTATGTACATTTATTAAGCTAAATACCAGGTTAATACTTAAGTTATATTTTGCATGGAACATGTAAAATTTAAATAATTAAGTTTAATTTATATTATACTTAAGGAATGGTAAAATAAAGCTCTCAATCTATTAATACAATTAATCGTATTTTTACTACATCTATTTCATTCATAAGTTTCAAATATTTGCATTTCATTTATAGGTTCTCATAAATTTGATACTTTCATTTATTATTTTATATAACTTTTAATAAAATTAAAAGACATGCTCTGAAATGAAATATAATTATGTAATAGTTTGTAAAGTAAGAAGGACTTAGGGTTTTTAATTCTATTTGAAATTGCAACTTATATGATACATATACATATACATATATATATATATATATATATATGCATTTCCTTAAAATAAATAAAAAAATAGAAAAATTAACCTATAATACCTCTCTCGGTTAGCCCTAAGGCTCCACTCTCGTCGGCTTCCTATAGTCACGCACGCTTGCTCGTCTTCCTCCCGCGCACGTGAGGGCTCCATCCTCTCTCATTCGGACGAGCCCCGGCGACCGATGTGTCGGCGGTGGAGACGCCTCACTCGGCTAGCACGCACTCCTTCCTCGGCCGACGACACACGGAAGACTCGGTTAGGGCACGCATGCAAGGTCACGCAAAAGCTTTCCTCCTTTTTCTCCCTCTCTCGTTTCCTCTCTCTCGTTGGGAGTTCTGTTTCGGCAAAACGAAACCAAACTCCCCCCCTTTTTTGACTTTTCCACTCCGCGGGACGGTTGGATTTTTATTTTTTATTTTATTTATTTATTTATTTTCCTGATTTCCGGTTATTACACTTTTGTTCTTGTGTATAGTGTTATCATGGAATGAGTTTCTTGTAATTCGGTTCTGTTAAACATATTTAATAGACTTGCCTTGATTGGTACAAACCTCCAGCCATCAACCAGTCAGAGTGAAAGTTTGGTGCAAAAGCATTATTTGAAGAGTCGCACATGATTTGAAATTCCTGCATCTAAATGTTCAACTAAAGTTCTCGCTATTCCTGCTATATGCAATAACATGGTTCCAATCAGTAAGTAATCAAACAACTACTACAGTGGATGACTCTGTTACAGGGACTAGAAGGTGTCTGCATCATAGCTCCTAAGCGAAATTTGAAGTCATTCTATTTGAGGAGAGCAGCTATAAAGGGCCTTTAGCTCCATACTATCGTTTCTTCACCGTGGAAATCATTAAAGAGACAATTCACTTCTAGATATGGCAACAATTTTTTACTATGGGTCGTTGCATGTCTTCTAGAATTGTGTTAATAATATAATATCACTTGTGGGGAACACCTATATTTTTTTCTCCAGCGTGGAAACTAACATTCCTTTAAAGTTATTGGGCCCTATATGAAGTCTGTTGTAATGGATTCAAATGCATTTTCTAGATAAATGGTGATAGACATGTCCCTTGTATGGTATGTTTAGGATTGCTTTTTGTAGATTTTCTTTCTGGATAGATGTTACAATTTATTTGGCTCTAAATTTTTTTGTTGTTTTTTGAAAATGTTTATAGTAACAATTAGTTTTTTAAGATCAACTCTATTTAAGTGTGGTAGCTATAGAAATTTGATGTTTTTTCCAAAATGGATCACAACGTTTTTCTCCCACAATAATTTTACAACTGCTTTTATAGATAATTTTAGCCACTCTAAACAGACTCTTAGCTGGATATTGATTCATATTCAGGTTGGGTTGACCATTATTCCAATTTACTCCTGCTAATACATTACATTAGGTTGGCTAGGAATTATTTCAATTTGCTACTAGGAATATCTTATTAATTATCCTTTAGGTTTTGTTTGGTGTGGCTTATATATATTATATTAGAAAGCAAAATAAAAATTGTTACCGAAAAAACATCATTTTAAAAGTCCTAACAGTAAAAACTATATTTTTAAAAGATGTTTTTTTGGCCACAATTCTTATTCTGCTTTTTAAAGTAAATTTAAGGAGCAGGGGCGGAACCAGACTTAAGTTTTCAGGACAAAATATTTTGGGAGGGCAAATGACTAATTTGATACCTCATATAAGAAAATTATTAAGTTCAGGGGCAATTGCCCCCCTCCCCAACTATGCTTGGGTCCGCTCCTGTTAAGGAGTGAAAAAAAAGATAAGCAAGTAGCTTTTTGCTGGCTGCTTTTTCTTCCACAAAAAATAATAAAAAAATCTGCCCACATGAAGGTTTAGACAATCTTAGATCATGATCTGAACCACGTTCAGGAAAAAATAGTTTTCATCAGGTGGTTTCCATGTTGCATTCATTTTTGTTTTCCCACATCTGATTACATATTGTAAATTGCTGAACATCAAATATTTTGAAAAAAAAAAAAAAACTCATACTTAGCACTTGATCATGTTATTGAGTATTATTTATTATGGCATATATGCATGCATAGATTGTTCCATCTTTTTTCTTTCCCTTATCCCCCTGACACAAGACATGCAGGTGACTCGTCAAACATTTCTCATCTTCTTGATTCTCGCTTGAAGTCCATTCTCGAGAGTGTTCGATTAGTTTATCTTCTTGACAGAGCAGGTTGGGATTCCAATCCCAACTGGGAAGACGTTCTTTCACTAGGAGAACAGCAAAGACTAGGCATGGTAAGTTAAATAGACCAAGCAGCTCTCTATCAAAATTTTCACTCATTTTGTCTATACATTTATCAAGTCATCTATATTTTTTTAGGCACGTTTATTTTTCCATCATCCTAAATTTGGCATCCTTGATGAGTGCACCAAGTAAGTTTTCATAACAAACTTTACAGTTTGCTCAATGCCAACCTATTTCAATAGTGAAAGCCAACAAGTATCTTCTTGTTTCTTTCTCTCTATATACAGCGCCACAAGCGTTGATATCGAGGAACACCTGTACAAGCTTGCAAAGGAAATGGGCATAACTGTTATCACATCTTCTCAAGTATGCAGAGCAAAGTATTACTTATTAGATTGTGATCACTTGAACTGCAACTTTTATTTTGATCTCCATTTTGCTGTTTTTTTTTTTTTCCAGCGGCCTGCATTAATTCCATTCCATTCGATGGAACTGAGGATGATTGATGGCGAGGGTAAATGGAACTTGTGCTCAATCATCAGTGAATAGGCTTGACTTCATACTTTGATTTACACAATCCAAAATTATTATACCTGAGATTAATCACCAGCTAAGCAATAATGACGAGGCAGGTTGTGCTTTCAACTGAGAAAAGTTAATAATTTGTTCTGGTGCCAAGCTTTCGGCTCTTCATTTTTGAATGCGGCTTTTTTCTGGAATTTTATTGGATAGATATATTTGGAATGCCTTGTGCTGGAAGAAGATTTGAGTTTTGGAATAGTACTTTACTGTGGAGGCAATGGACTTATTAGCTGCAGCATTCAATTTTCAGGTGACCTGTAAGAAAGAATCAGGACGCAAATGTTTAAAGAACAATATAAACAGTTAGGCATGGTGTATAGATTAGCTAGTTGATATTTCACTGGCTTTGCTAGATTATACTCCATTTATATCTATAGAGAAATAATTTATTTAATTTTTTATTTCTCCTCCTATATTATTCTAGCACATGTTGCATGGGAGGATCGCCAACTGTATCTATATGCTACTTGTATGTACAGGGAATTGGCTAAAATTGGTTCATCATTTTCTGGAAATTGTTCCATGTAACTTGACAATTTCAATGTATTATTTCATTCCCTTTAGCCTAACCTCTGATGTTTGCTGCGTTGATTGTAGTTACAAGTTATTCATTTTGTTTAATTCTTTTTCTTAAGGGCATATTCGGTGAATGGAGCTCCTATTAATTCAGAATATTGGTAGGGTTGCTGCAAGCAACCTTGTCTTGTAAGTATTTTCATTAGTTTAATTCATTAGATGCATTACTTTATTTACTATCCAGATTTAAATCCCATCACATTAACCAATTTGCTAGAATTTTTCTTGAATATTAAAGAGAATGATTGCAATGATTCGAAACGAACATTTTCTTTATCAGCGAACTGGTGCAGTAACACCTACAGAAAGCCTTAAAATTGATTTAGTTTATCTCATAATAGAAATAAACATGGAAATGCTAGTCAATCACATTAATGATCCTCTCTTCAGTTTAATTTCTTTTCTAGAAATTTTATTGGTGGGCTATTATTCTTAGTATATAAATTTATTATTGGTGTGATATTTTACGAATTACCATTACTTAAGATGGCTGATTGGTGAGCACTTTGTTCCGTTCATTATTGGTAAGTGTGTAAATGTGTCATATCGTGGGTTTGAAAGGCGATACATCCCGTCTACATGTGATGTGATGTAATTATATGAAAATTTATTCTGTACTCACATGAAAAATTTACATATAATAAAAGCAATAATAAATGATAATAATAAGAGAGATAAATTATATTTTATTTCATCAATAGAGATTATATAATTGTTCAGTTAAAAAGTAAAAATATATTTAATAATAAAATAGAATAATATTTAAATCAATATAATTAATATCTAACCAATAAATTGAAAGAATTATAATAAGAAATGATTTTACTCGAACCTAACAATAATAACAACAAGCTTTAATTTTATTAGGTGGGGTCGGTTATATGAATCTTTCGTCTTCATTGTGTCATATTATGTGTCAAATTTTCATTTAATTCAAGTATACTAAGATCATTTTTTATACATCTTAACCAAGTCTTTTTGGTCTACCCTTTCTTAATATAAGCAAATCTGCATCTACTCTCCTAATGTCATCGGACGGACGCTTTATGTGGCCAAATCATCTAAGCAACTCTCCTAATCTTATCTATCATTGGAGCTCCAACTTTTTTTTTTGAACATACTCATTTTGCATTCTATCTCTAAGAGTAAAGCCACTCATCCGAGCATCCTCATCTCAGTAACACTTAATTTAGTCTTATGCTTCTCTTTATTGGCCAACATTCGATCATATTCGTCATTGCGGTCTTACCACCATCTTATAAAATTTTTCCTTAAGTTTAAGTGGAACTTTTCTATCACATAATAGGTCAGATGCATTCCTCCACTTCAATCATCCAATTTGAATTCTACTAATAACATCTCCATCTATTTCACCATCATTTTGAACAATAGAGCCTAAATATTTGAATCGCTCACTCTTATTAATGACTTGATCATAAAGTCACTACTAAAACTTCTACAACTAAAATTACACTCCATATATTCAGTTTTAGATCTATTTAAACGAAAATCTTTAGACTCTAAAGTTGACCTCCATAATTTAAGTTTTTGTTGGACTCCCTCTCTAGCTTATCAATAAGAAGAATGTCATCAGCAAAAAGCATACACCAAGGTACATCTTCTTGTAAATACCTCGTAAGAATATCCATAACTAAAGTAAAAAGATAAGGGCTTAATGTTGATTCTTGATGTAATCCAACTGAAATAGGAAAATATTTTGTCAATCCTCCTTGTGTTTGGACACAAGTATACTAGTATACATATCCTTAATGACTTGAATATAACTAATATTAACTTCTTTCTGTTCTAGAACTCTCCAAAGAACATCTCTTGAGACTTTATCATAAGCTTTCTCTAAATCAATAAATATCATATGTAGATCTTTCTTACTTTCTCTATGCTTCTCCATCAAACTTCTTAATAAATGTATAGCATCCATAGTAGATCTACAGCATGAAACCAAAGCGATTGTGAGAAACTTACGTATCACATCATAACTTATGCTCAATTACTCTCTCCCATAATTTTAATGTATGGCAACTTAATTCCTCTATAATTTGCACACTATTGTGCAACACCTTTATTCTTAAATATAAACTCTTTTCTCCTCATCGTATCTTTTAGTCTTTAAAATAATATTAAAAGATTTGTAAAGAAATTCCTTGATCTCTAAACATTTCCACACATCATTGGAATATTATCGGTCTCTTCACATTTCATTTTCTTTAAAGACTTCTTGATTTACTAATATGTGATAAAATGAAATTCTCTATTTTTGTTTAGGGTATTAAGGTTGCTAAAATCAATCGTACTTTCAGATCCTTCATTGAAAAGTTTATCAAAATACCTCATCCATTTTATTTTCAATATCTTTTCTAAGAAAAGCACTTTATTATTTTCATCCTTAATACCCCTCACTTGAACTATGTCTTTACTTCTCCTATTTCTTGGCTAACTTATATATACATCTTTCATCTTCTAATCTATTGTATAAATTACTAAAAGCTAAATTTTCAGATCATATATCGCTTTATAATCTATACGCCACTTTATATCTTTCCCAATTCTCCCATTTTTACATCTAAACCAAGTTTTATAACAACGCTTTATTTTTTTATCTTTTCGCACCTCGACTCCAACCAACTATTCTTATTAAAATAGCTTTTCCTTTTGATTCTCCAAGCACATCTTTAGCAACTTGCTTAATTTCACTTGATATTTTTTCCCACATAACATTATTCCTTATGAACATCCCAAATTCTAATTTTTGCTTTCTTAAAAAATATTTTATTTGTGTTCTTAAGTGTCCCCATCTAATCCTAGATAATAATTAATTTATTTTTCTCTCTTACAACCTTTCATCTTAAAATCTAAAACTAATATGCCGGTACTTAAAATTTCACTTGAATGACCTTACAATCTTTACAATCTAAACGATCTATTTTTTATCTAAAATAATCAATCAGGTTTTACTAGATCCATTTTATAATAATATGTCATCTCTTTTCTTAAATAAAGATAAGAACTACAAAATCATGTTTCAAGAAAATCTAATATAAGACTACCTTCTTCATTAGTCACTCCAAATCCATAACCACCATGAATACTTTAAAATATTCTACCACTCTACCAACATGTCCATTTAAATCTCCCCCAATAAATTTTTTTCTTCAAGAGGTATCTTTGTATTAATCCCTCTAATTCATTCCAAAAATTTTCTTTTCAGCTTACCTCCAAACCTACTTGAGCATGCACTTATAACATGATAATCTTAAGATCAATAATCTTTAAAGCTATAATTCTATCTCCACATCTATTAATACTTATAACATTATCCTTCAAACTTTTTATCATCACATACACTATTTCTAGTTCGATTTTTACATGAATACCAAAGTTTAGAACCTAAACTATCAATCTCCTTGGCCTTCTCATCAACCCATGTAGTTTCTTGAACACATAAATATTTATCTTTCTATGAATCATAATATCTATTAATTCCATTAATTTACCTGTAAGAGTACCTATATTCCAAGATCCTAACCTAATTCTATCAATTCTGGCTTGACTCAATTTGAGAATTTATCGAGTCAACTCGTTACATAATAAAGAACTACAATATATCACATATCACGTTATCGATTTGATAACTTATTGAACTTTTTAAACGAGCTTGAGCTTATCTTTATTTAAATTGAGTTGACCTCTAGTTTGATAAATGACCTCGAGCTCAATAGTGATTAAACAAACTTAGCTTAATTAAGTCAAAATTTGATTGACTCATTTACTCTCCTGTTAGTAAGTAGTATGTATCCGAACTTATTTTCATATATAGGACTTTGTGACGTTCAATTTAAGGTAGGCAACTCTCGTTATTTTAACCCACTATTATTGAGATGGTAAATAATTTATGTAATTCTATAGTTTTGTTTTGGCATAATGCGCGTCTAAAGCAATCATAAAACGATTCAACGTTTGTGCTTAATTTTGCATAAAAATTATTCACAGAAGCATACATGATTAGAATGGATTAGCTCATATCACATATGGTTAGTTCCTTGGACCGCTACTGTTAAGTGCGAGCTCAATCTCATTAGAGGGTGTTTGTTATTATGCAAAAAAACTCAAAATTATTTGATTTCTAGAATTATTATGGTCGACATAATTCTTCATTTTACGTTTGATTTGTAACTAGTCCGTGTTGAAGAGAGAGATTTTGTTCTAAAAATAGCGACACAATATTATATGTTTACTTTCACAATTGTGTTTTGATTTTTATTTTTTTAATTATTATCATTGATTTATCTATTAACATTATAATTATAATTTTTATTAGAATCGTGATATTGAAATCTTGGTAGAGGTAGACCTAAAAAAATTTAGTTAAGATGTATAAAAAATGACTTTCGTATACTTGAATTAAATAAGAATTTGACACATAATAGGACATAATAGAGACGATGGATTCATGTAGCTGACCTCACTTAGTGGGATAAAGGTTTATTGTTATTGTTGTGATATTGAAATCTATAAGATTACATGTTTAGATCATTAATTGGAGATAAAGCTTGTAGCTGCTTTTGTTAGGCCATTAATATCAGGCACCCAAACCTCAATTTGATCGGTGTGGTTGAACCAATCTTGAGGCAACATCTTTGAATCTCATTTTAAGCTCAGCAAAGTATAGTGTACGATATTCATTATTGATAATATTAGAAAATTTTAGCATGTTATGAGAAATCATCAAAATGTTATTTTCAAATCTATAAATAGGATTTAATTTTGTTCATTCAAGACATTCAGAATGTTTTAGAATTTTAGAGTCATAAAAGATTCTTGGATCCTCAAAAAGCATTTGCATGTTGCTTTTAGCATGGTAAGAGTTTTGAGTTATCTTTTGTTGCATTAGCATTTTGCCATTTACATTGCCTGGGAAAGAAGGCATGTCATTATCAACCTCATGGTCCCCTCTTGACCATGCATTCTTGTTGTTTGAGATATCTATATTAACTTTTTTTTTTTTAACTTTATATTGATACCATTAAAAATGCTTAATAACACTTTTTACAATTAATGAAAGTTGTCATAATTATGATAAACCCTGTAAAGAGCTAAACTCCAGCGATATGCTCATTGATTTTTAGGATAGAGATCAAAGGCTTAAGCTTGATTTGTGACACCCTTTAAACTATATTATATTCATTAACTCCTTGGGTGAAATTTAATATGTATCTCATATTCTATTCTCATATTTATAACTAAATTTTTTGTATACTTATTTGTAATTATATTGCACAAAAAACTTATAGAAACATCATAATTTATAGAGTATGCAACATTCCATTAACATTAAAAGAATTATATTATATGTTCATGTACATTGACACAAAGTATGTGAGTATATATATATATATATATCATGAATTAGTCTCCAATCATCCAATAAAAACTGTAAGATTAGTTTAGAACTTTCTATTTTATGATATTTCAAATCCATTTAGGATCAAATATTCCATATTTCCATAAGATTCCTCTTTCTTATTCTTAAGGGACTTAGTTGATGTGATTTATGTTTCATCTTTCTTTTTAGTTTGTTTAAAAAGATCTCATCAATTCGATTCTTTCTATTGATTCTTTTCCTCGAGATGTATGGATCCATGGATCTATGTGTTATATAGATCTGTTTGATTAATCTAAAAGCTCTATTTGCCTCTATTCTATGAGTCTCTTCCTTTTTATGGCAGATCTATATAGACTTAATGAATTATTTCAAGGACGTTTTGAATGCCCCTAAATAATATAATAAGAATATAAATATATATATATATATATATATATATATATATATATATATATATATATATATATATATATTTAAGATTCTCAATTCATCCAATAGAAAAACATATAATTAGTTTAGGAACATTTATGATTACTTTCATATTTAGGACATTTCAAATCTAGTTTAGGGACTTGTTAGAATGTGAATAAATATGCATGTAGCAAATACTAAAATTTTATCTGTAAATATACAATAGCAATTCTTTAAATACAAGAAAAAATAATCAAATTAGAAAATATTATAAGATATCATAAAGTATATAATAATTATTTGAAATATAAAGTAATAAATGTGTCCCATCTAGAGTAGATTAATTTCTCCAACCAGCCGGATTTGAATTGAACCTAATAATATCTGACATACAACTTTCTCTTTATAGCCATACTTTTTTCTCTCTCTTCTCTTGCCTCTGTTTTAAGTCTAACTCGGGACACAGGAGAATATCTTTAATGTTTTATAAAAATTTAAATCAATAAAACCCTTAAATACATTAAACATCTTTGATAATTAAACTTAAAAAGAAATTCATGTATGGTGCATTATAATGCTTCTAAACATACGAAAATTATACATCAAATCAAAAGCACATTAAAGAAAATCGTTTATATATCAGATACTACATGATAATATAATATGATAGTTTTATTATAAGGTGTGATCAATAATATATCATAATATAATATACTGAATCATATCATATGCCAACCTAATTATATGTATAATTGGACGGTTATATTTATGATCGACATAATAGAATTGATAGAATGATATCATGGCATACTTATATTAACATCAAAATGATCAAATATGTATATAATTAAACTTAGGTTCATAGGAGATTTAATATATGCATATAAATATATAGCGTTAAAATCAGCGATAGATTAAAAATGTTATCAGAATCAAATATGAGATATTTGAAGAGTGAACAAGAACTCAGGGAAAAATCACAGCCGAAAATTTTTCACTATATGACTGAGTACAAATTTTCCAGACGAGATAATGATGAGAATGGTTGACAATGAATGATGACTCTATACCATGGTTGACTGATTGATGGTAGTTGATGATGATGACAATGGCCGGCGATGTCGATGATCCGCGAGATGACCGTAATTACTGGACGGTGGTCCGATGATAATCGATGATAGTTGATGCCAATGATGATTGATATGGTGGCCAAACAATGCGTTGCTGGTGATACGGCATACCGATATGGTTGGCACTGACTTTTGGCGAATGGCCTGACGATGGTTCTGATCAAATAATCCGACATGGTTGATGGCCAACAGTGGTTCGTCATCTAAGATTTTAAGCTCTCTCTTCTTTAGCTTAGCTCTCAAGTTAACTTCTAACTCCTTCCTCCCCTTTATGATAAGAATGAAGTCCTATTTATATGATTTTGAGAGGGCATTTTGGTCATTGAAGTCAAAATCTTGAAACACTCTATCAGACGGCTCGAAATGATTCCTTCGATCATCTGATGTATTTTAAGTATTTGAATGTTCAAATGAAGTCAGAATTAGGAGATCTTAGGCTTAGATTGCTCGTCGAGCGTTATTGACTATAAACACCTCCATATTTATATGGTAGGTTAGTATCACAAAATTTTCAATTATATTTTAAGCATGATCTCGACTCGATCGATTGCTTCGACATCAAGATTCGTCTTTGATTTAAATTTTCAATGTCATATCAAGTTTAAATAAGGTGTGCATTAGGCCTTTGTCTATACATATTGACCCACAACTTTAATGATTTTAGTTGCCTCACCTTAACAAACAACTTGAGCCTTTATTTTGATGGGCACCATCCATTTTAATTTGGGAAGGTTTATAGTATTTATGCACTTTGATTTCAAACCTCTCATTCTCGTTAAGATTTTACTTCACCAGCTGTCCAAAAGTATTGGATTTAAATTTGTGTTCAACGTAGTTGAGGAATTATAAGTCCAATCACTTTCCAGTATTAAAGCAAATGCAAAGGTCACGAACCACTTTAGTGCGTTAAAAAAATAATAGAACGCGAGATATCCCAATCGGCATAATAAATGCACTCCACGGTCCCTACAATACAATAGCATTTCCCAAAAAATAAAATTAAAACTAAAAAAAATAACAGAATAGTAGATATGAATGAAAGTTATGCACGAAATACTGAAATTTATATTTATTTTTAATTTAAAATTTAAGTCGATAAATAAGCTAATCTTTAGTATTTCTAAATTAATAATTTAATATATATCAATGATTATTACACTTTTGGGTAAGCCGTTAAAAAATAAATTTAGGATCTAACTAATTTTTCTCATCAAAATAATTTTAAAATGGGAAGAATATTATTTTAAGATGAGTATAATATAATTTATAATAATTTTAATTTTTTTATTTATTTAAAAGTGAATTTAATGAATTCTAAATTGATTTAATTAAATTTTAGAAAAAAATAATTCAAAATATGTCAAGATAAATTTTTAGCATGTTAAATTTATTTAGAGATAAATTTAATATATAAATCATTAAATAAAATTAATATTATATATAGAAGAAGTTAAACTATTTTTGACATATAAAATGTTAACAAAATTGAATGTATTTCTAAATTTTTATGATTAGGATTTCAAACGAATCAAGCTGAGTCGTGTGCTTATTCAAGTTCAAGCTCGTTTATCCTTATCGAGCTCAAACTGAGCTCGATTCTAGTTTTTAGATTGGAGTTCAAGTTTGAGCTCATTTAAAAAAATCCTAATCGAGCATGGCTCTAATTTTTTCGCGAGTTCCGTTCAAATTAGATTTATCGAGCCTCTTAATGAGCAGTTCATTTAATGAAATAAATAAGTTTTAATTGAGTCTTAATCGAGCTTGTTTGTATTGTATCAACTATTATGTCTAAAAATAAATTTTTAAATAATATTATTTACAAATAAATTTTAATTGAGATTTAATCGAGTTATAATTTAGCTTTTAATGAGTTTGTTCAAGAGCTTTAAATAATACTTTATGGATATAAATGAATTAAATAATAAGTTGTTCAAATTTATTTATTTGATAAATAAGTAATTATATAAGTGACATGTGTTCATTTGCAGCCTATTCGCGATATATTTAATCCAAACATTTTCGGTATCAACGTTACGTTTCCCGTTTTCCGTTTACGTTTTCGCGAATGGCGATCCAGCTTCCGGGGAGCAGCCATAAATAAGCGATCCCCACAAACAACTCTAGTCGCTATCACGTCGGGTCCCACGAATCCCAATAATATCTCATTTAAAAAATAATTATCATTAATTATTAGAAATGATAAATTATTTTAATCACAAATCCATAAAGCATCACGATATGCTCGAACTCAGAAAATAATTATTAATTAATACATTTATAGAAAACAAACAAAGGTTAACATTAAACCAGAACCTGAACCTGAACCGGCGCCGGCCTTCATTGACATGCCGGTCCGGAAAACATCAGTTTAACCCAAAAAGCTCCAATCTCAGTTTCGAAACTACTTGCTAATCTTCATTAACGAAGTGAAAGCCAAATTTGTAGAATCGCCGGATTACAAATCAGACCTGAATCGACGGCGGGGCAGCAGCGTCGCGTTCGCCGGCGGCAGGAGATGAGAAATTATTTTTGTGGTTGTGCATCCAAACCTTGAGCACATGGCGCCTGACGCCGATCTGGACGCAGAACCTGTCAAGCGCCTCGCAATCGTGCTTCTGGATCCGCCATCCGAGCTTCTCCGCGAAGATCCGCATCTTCTCCTTCTGCTCTGTCGTGAACTTGGTACGATTTCGCTTTCGAATCAGACTGCTCGGCGGCGTCTCCGATCCCCTTCTCGTCGGCGAATCCGGCAGTAGAAACTTGTGGGGTAGCGGCTGCGGCGGGGGGAAGAAGGCGACGGGCGCCGGAGAAGGGATTACGAGAGGGGGGTGGTCCGGGGATATTTCTCGCCGGTGGAAGTTGCGGTGGCAACCGCAGGCCGCACACTTGAGGGTTTCTCCTTTGAAACCAGCCATGAACTCGCCGCAGCCGTCGAAGGCTTGGCCGCCCATGGCGGCCGCGTGGTTCTTCAGGCATTCGCGGTAGGTTCCGCCGTCGAGCTTCTCCGATGCAGACGCTCGAGAAGGTATGTAGGACACTAAGCTTAAGTCCATTGCTCTGATGTTCTTATTTCCTTTTTAGGCCTTTGCCTCTTCTATACTCTCCCTTCAAAGGAGACAAGAGGTAAGGACTTCATAAATGAGATATTTGTGCGCGGAGATGCTCTGTGGAATTTTTGCACGATGGGACCCTATTATCTGAAATTTGCATGAGAGAATGTTGGATGTCGCGGGAGAGGAGGCAGTGCAAATAAAATAATAATAATAAAAAAAAAATAAGTGTGCATATGATTATATGAATAAACTTAAATATATAAATTAATTATTATTATTATTTTTAAATTTTAGTTAGCTGATTTATTACCAAATAGGAAAGAACAATAATTTATATATCCTAACAATAATTACCAGCTGCAGCAATAATTGTTAACTGATGACTAATTATACAGAAAATATAAATAAAACTTTTATAGTGCAATATATTGTCGTAACCTTAAAAAGTAGATTTTTAAGTACTTTAAATTAAAATATGGAGTGATATAAATCTTATGTGTACATAAATACATGTTGAGCTTTTATTGACTCAATATAATGGAGTTGGTTATTTATTATATATAATTTGTTGAACATAATTAATAATAATACTTAAATATGTGCTGTTTTATGAGCAATATCTTAAGAGAGAGAGAGATTTCATCCTAATTTTATACTAAGGTTTCACATACACAAACGTGAATAAAAATAAAGGGAAATTTACATACATATCACGGAATTCTTATGTATTTATATATTTCAATACAAATTTGAGTATTTACAAAACTAACACTTTTCATACGAAAAGCATTTCACTGGAAAAAGTAGTGGTATTTTTGATGTAATAATAAAGATTTAAGTCTATTTAAGTAAAATTAAAGTTTAGGTGTGAAATATGTAAATGCATAAGAATTGAGTGGTATGTATGTAAATCCTCTAAAAATAAAATATGAGACACCTATAGGTATACCAAAATCTAATTAGGAAAAAAATCTATGTGATTAAAAATTATAAAGGTTCATTCTTCCCTCATGTAGGAGAAGAAGGAATTATAGAGTTTAAAAGAATAGCTTGATCTATTGAAATTGTAATTAAAAGTATTTGAGAAGTTTTGAAGGGTGATGATAGTAATTAGATCATATCAAAAGGCAATGATGATTAAGTCACAATATTTAATTAGTTATAGGATAATAGCAATTGAAAAATGATCGTCAAAAGATGATAATTAGTTAACAATAACTAAATAATGACAGGGAAATTATAATGATCAAATAAAATGATTGGATAATTATGATTATTAATGATGATTATAGACATTGAGTATTAAATAGAACTTGAGAATTCTTATAATCTTCTAGTCTCTCCTCTCCTAAATCAAATCTAGATCTCCTCTTATGTAGCGAATGTGATTCCATTCATCATTTTTGTAAGCAATATTTTGATAAATTTGGTCAAAATTTCAAAATATTCTAATTTGCAATTCATATTAAATTCTTTGATTATAGATCATCGTTTTAATATTTAAATATTTTAATAATATTAAAATATAGTAATCTAAGGTTTATTTGATTCCTCTTATTGAGATGTTTTTTTTTACTATAAGCATGTAAAAAAAAAAAAAAATCAATTAATGTCTCAAAGTTTTTAATTAAATTTTAGTGCTTTATTTGTTTTTATTTTGATTTATATATAGTCAGTTTTAATTTAATTAAAATTTAATAAAATTAGTATGCAAATAGTCATGAATTTAATTTCAAAAAAAAATTAATAAAAATTGTATTATGATTCATATCAAATCAAATAAATTTTATAATGTGAAATTACACACAAATACATATATTAGTTAATTATTTAGAAGACCAAATAAAACTCAATTATTTAAAAGAATGGTGGAAAAAATAAAATTCAAAGTAGACCTAATTGCTTGTCCAAGTCCCATCCAATATATTTGAATTTCTTATTTTCAAAGAAGAGTTCAGCTATATTTAATGATGCTCGTACACTTGCTTTTTTTTTCAAATTAATTATTATTAGACCATGAAATCATAATTAGATACAATATTTTATTAAATAATTCTTCAAAATTATTATAATATCAAAATAAGTCAACTAAGAAATTTCAAAATGTGTGTATCATTCATCAATCAAATATATAAAAGTGCCATTTTAATGAAGCAAACTTTTACAAGAAAACATCAAATAAAGCTAATTCGTTTGAAAGAAGAGTAAACAAAAAAATCTAAAATAAGCCTAAACCTATTGACATATTTACTTCAATAATTATAGCTAAACTTTTTTAGATTATATTAATCACCTGTTTAACATGCAATTTAAGTTTATTTTAAATTAAAATTTTATTTTTTAATAATTTAATTCATATATATATATATATATATATATATATATATATATATATATATAATTATCTATTTTAAGCGTGGCATATGGTATTTCAAAGAAAAAAAAATCCCGTTTTATTTTAAACTTCTATGCCTACATCCTTTGCGAGGTTTACTTGAAATTATTTCTAAGAGCAAATCAGATAATAAGCTTGTCTAATCCTTTTATTCTATTTAAACAGATGTATTTTACATATATCTAATTAAAAAATTTATATACATGTCAGATAATTATTATATATTTATATATTTAACATATGAAATTTTATATTTATATGTCCAATATTTTTAATTTTTGAAAAATATATTTCACTTCAAGAAGATAATTAATAATGATATTTTTAATGTAATATTTGAATAAAAATATTATGTATATAAATATTAGAATTTCTATGTTGGATATATAGATAAAAAAATTAATTGATATATAATGTAAATATTCTATTTTTTTTATCGTATTTTGATTTTTGATTAACTTATAATTTTTGCCATTTTGTCTTTTTCAATGAGTCTATTTAATGCAAGGTAATTTAAGATATTAATTTTATTGAATTTATTTTGAACTGTGCTCATTGCTAAATATAGTTTGATATATTTGACTGCAATTATTTATAATATACTGTAATATATGTATATACTAAATTTTGCTGTTTGATATATTGTATTTAAATTATAGTATATTTTAAGAATATATTTGAAGCATGCTCTAGTTTAATGTAATCATCATAGGCTTTCATCTTCATCATCATCACTCATCACCTTTCTCATTTTTTTGGGAGAATTGAGGGCCTCGCCCAGTATTCATTCCAAAAATGAGAAGATTATAGAGTTAGAGACTATAAATACAACTTAAATTGCTATAACTGAAAGTGAAGAAAGACAGAAACTAGAAAAGAACCTATACCAATATTGAGTAAATCATATATACCCCAAAAAGAAAAGTAGCAAAAGCAAATCTAAATAACTAAAGCAAAAGAGGATTCCAAGGAGTCGAGCTCAGCAAAACCAGCAAGTGAGAATTATCTGAATGGGCTCCGTCTAGGGAAGCCAAGATCACAAAAAGGTGCAGAAAAACCCCTCAAGAAAAATCTCTAGATCATGAAGGAAAGGCATATCTCATTTAGTCGGTAAGAGAAGGCAACAATTTTGGGAACATGACTTCCGGTCGAGTTCTAGGCAAGTGCTAGTGTAACATCATAGCTCCAAAATAGTAAAAAGAAAAGAAGGGTTCTTGTGTGAATGAATCCAGACACAAATATGCAACCAGTAGATGTAGGCTGTGAGAGACAGTTCAAAGAACCAATGCAGCCCAACAAACAAGAGAGGAGAATCATCCTTGAATAATGAAAGAAACAACCAACAAATAACCTATTGAGCATAATTAGGAGTAATATAACGACTGGATACAATCTGACAAGCTTCCTTGTAATCTCCACTTATAGCTTTTATGTCTAATGACAAAACAAATCTTAGAAATAATAATATCAGTAAGTGATGCCGTAGATTGAAAAATGCGAATATTCCTTTTCAACCAAATAAATTGAGCTGTAGTAGGGACAACAAGGAGGAAGAACTTCTTAGTTGCCTTACAACTTATCTGATCGACATGAAGTAGGAGTTGCTCAAAGGTGTAGCCCATGAGGAAGAAATTTCCCATGGGGATGCAGGCTTTAAGGACCTCTATCAAATAAATGCAATCAAAGAAGAGATGTAAGTGTTTTTCACATTAAGTTCGGCAGAGAACACAACAAGGGTCAACATTAATACCTCTTTGAATTAAACAATCTTTTGTTTTCAAACCATTCATGATAATCCTCCAAGCCAATGTAGCATATTTAAAAGAATATTTTTTTAAAATAATTGAACTTCACTCAACCCAGTTTAGGCAAGTTGTTAAAAAGAAAGAGATGAGTAGATTTGTGGCTGTAGTAATATTTAGCTAGCCAAAAACAATTGCTAGGACTGTCAGCTATGGGAGTTTTGCCAATCAATGTAATGCAGCTAGCAGGTGGTCGAGTTATAAGGTAAGTTCCATGATTTATTGTAAATAACATCAGAAACCTTGGTATTGAAAGGGCAATAAAACCAAGAAAATAAAACACTATCATATGTATGATAAATACAAGTTCCTTCAAGCCATGGATCAAAAAAAGGAGAGAACACTATTGCTGGTCACATGATAGGAATAATAATCTTTGATTCTCTTAGCAGCTGCCTGATAATCCTTGTAAAGAGAAGAAGCAATAGGTGAGATTATCCCAAAAAGAGAATTTATTTCCTAGAAACTAAGAGGAAAGAAGAGAGTTAAAGTTATAAATCCGCCATATCATTTTAGCTTTGCACATCACCTGAAAGTTGTCCAGGGAAGAAATGCTTAGACCTCCTCGAGAGGATAAGCTTGGCCATTTTAGACCAAGAGATGGAGATGAGCTTGTTCTTATTGCCATTATTTTGAAGAAAAGCATTTACCAAACTAGTAATTTTCTTTCTTAAACCTTTAAGCAAAGAGATGGATCTGCACCATGTGGTGCTTATTTTTGGTTTATGCATTTTGTGTGTATATGTGAGGGGACACCACAGATCTGAGGATTTACTTATTAGGGTGATCGGGTAGTACATTAAGGAATATTGTACTATCTTGAGAGATAAAAGTCACTATCCTATAATGGACCTAATCACCTAATAAGGACCCCTAAGGCATGATGGGTCTTCGAATATATCATAGATTTTCTACTTTACATGAAAATGTAAAGTAGTGTTTATTTAAACTAGGTTTGTTAAATTCCCTATGGAGGCAAGCCTCCATAGTTAATTACATCTTAAGAAAAATGAATCCCTTAAGAATACTCTCGATTAAAGTAGGGGATTGTTGTCTCCACAGAATTCAAAGATAGGACTATCAAAGGATTGGTTGTATTTTAGATAATCAAATGGGAGAGATCAAAAGAGGAGAGTTATTATCGAAACCAAAGGAGATGAGTAGGGAGTGCTCATGATACTAGGAGACCCAGTGAGCACTCCAATCTATCCTATGATTGGGATTTATGTATTTGAATTTTAAGGAGATTTATTTGTTTGAGTTGAATTTTTATTAGAAATTTAGGACTTATAATTCCACAATACAAGATTGTGAAATGCATAAGAGGTGATGATTTATGCTTGTAGCACACAAAGAGAAACAACGACCTCAGATCTTAAATCTAGGGAGCTTTGGCGAGGACTAAAACACAACTTAAATCTAAGATGAAAGTGGGCATATGGTTTACCTCCACAAGAGAGAGTAAACCACCTAACTGCTAGGCTTATTATCGCCAAGAGTGACAACCAGCTAACTCCTCCTACGCTTTAAATTTATGTACGCAAGTCATATGCTTTGCAAGATGGTTAGACTGTTATTTATCTAGAAGATAAACTAAGTCCTTAAACCCACTCCCTAAGAGATTAGAACATGAGGGGTATGAATAATGACTTAATTTAATGCAAATTTTTATTACATTTTATTTAATTTGGGATTCTTTATTTTGACACAGGCTATGAGATTTTGTATGCCTAAATGCATAAGAAATTGATTATGGGCAAATCAAGAGGGAAAGATGTGTTCTTCCATCATAGGCTTTTAAAGATTAAGCCCATTTTATCCGGCAAAGATGGAAGCCCTCTCTTAGCAAGAGTAAAATAAGATGGTTATGCATGATGTTCAACATGCAATCATCTAGTTAATGGGTTGTTAAATATTTTATTATCTTGATTTAATGCGTAGGCTTTTTTATGTGAGGTTATGAATTATTTTAAAATTTTAGTTATGAGTTGTTAGCGGGATAGAGAATTTATTTTTATTAAGAGCCTAATCGCATCGAAGCCACATAGTAATCACAAATCATAAAGAAAATATGAAAAATATATGCTATTTCTAATGCACAAGATAAATAAAATATCAAATAATTTTATAAAGCTATCACAAAAGAATAAGAGGCAGGTGCGATCGGGTACCGCCGTACAACCCGAAAAGAAATGTGGGTAGTCGAGCTCTACCCTTAGTACATCTCGGTATAATGAAAGAATAATTATAATTATAAAATGATAGGTGTTATGGGGGTCTTCATTCTTCAAGCTCCATTCTTCACTCTTCATCTTTCATTTCTTCATTTTGATTTGCTCCATTTCACTCTTTCTTTTGGTTTGATTGGGATGTTGTTTGCTCCAAAGGCATCATAAGGTGTATAAGACTTGGTCTTATAACCAATATTCATCATAATCTCCCATAACACTTATCCTAATCCTAATATAAAAATTACATTAAGAGAGAAGGAAAGTAAATCTAGCTACACCTGCAAAATAAGTGTTAGCTAAATACACCATACAACCCAAGCAGTTGTATGAATAATTTAGACTTAGCACCCCACACATGGGTAACCAAGTCCACCCGTCCTAACTTGGGCTATGCTTAGGGGCTAAGCAACCTGCACAACAAAAAATATTTATATGTTTACTACAGCGGCCCCTTAAGCACGATACCCTGCATAAAACATGATTAGTCTAATGTCGGCCTAACATCCAGACTAAGCACATGCACCTTAATATCTTGTCTAAAATAATACATCATAAAATCAAACATACACCAAACCATGCACCGTCGTAATATAAAGCTATAAATTGTGACTTAATCTAATGTGTATGTGTTAAGGCTTATGTGGTATGTTCTAACTTGGCTTTAGGGTTATGATTTGCTAAGTGTGGGGCATTTAATCTATAAAAAGTTGATTTCTCTTTAAGTGGTTTAATTGATTTGAAGATTTTACTTAATATTTTTTTTGCTTCATATAGCCTACACTTATAAACTAAGTGTTATAAAGAGAAGAAAGAGAGGGAATCTCTCTTTTATCCCTACCTTAAGTCATTTCTAAGGTAAGTTAATTAGCTTAGTTTTTTTTAATGAATTACTTATTATGTGTTTTAATTAATCCTAAGTTTAGGTTCACTCTAAATAACCTTATTCAAAAAGAAAGACATCTTAAGATTAATTAAAATATATTACTATCATATAACACACATTCATTCATTTCTTTCCATCATGCATATCTTGCATATATGAATAATCCTAAGCATATCTATACATATAATGTAAATCTTAGCATACTTTGATGATGAATGCAAAGAAATATGTTTTGAATTTAAATATTGCATTTGTTGATTGAATTATGAATGTATGTCTTTGTTATATATAAAGGAGAGATTTTTCATCTATTAGCTAAATATAGATCCACATGTACAAAAGTTTTAAGTGAGTACGACGCCATTATTTTCTACACCAGGGGCGTAAAGTATAAGACCTACTTAAGGCTACTTAAAGTCTCGCAACCCCGGAATGTCCAGACTAATATACAACTTTTCTTAGATACATGTAAATGTATGAACAACTATAAGGATGTGAAAATCCATTCAAAAGGTTGTGGTTGATTTATTTGATTTATGATTCATTATTCATTGGACACATCATACATGCATATGTATAAGAGTTTTAAGTGAGTACGATGCTATTATTTTCTACACCAGGGGTGTAAGGTACAAGACCTACTTAGGGCTACATAAAGTCTCGCAGGATGTCCAGACTAATATACTACTTTTCTCAAATACATATGAATGTATACAAAGAACCACATGAATAGGGAATCATGTAAGAAATTATGTTTGATTTGATTATGTGATTTACATATGTGATATGAAATTCTTCCTAAGTCTTAACATGAAGATGTACATTAATAAATTTTAGGCAAATATTATGTTCTTTTCAAATGAACTATACACTTGTAAATCCTATGTGAATCCATGTTAGATAAGGAAAGAGAACTTCATATTACATATCTTATATTGTTATCACATGCAAGCTTATAGATATTTATAATTAACATCAGTTTATTTATAATAATTGATTTATAGGTTTTTTGAAAATAGTTTTTTTAATTAATAGTGATAATAACCACTCATATTTTTAATTTAAGTCAACACATATAATTTGACATAAAAGAGAATATTTTATTTAATTAATTTTAAAAGAAATGAATGCATGATTTCATATGGTAAGAAATATTTAGCATGATTGGAAAGAAATAAAGAAATGTAAGCACATGATTTCATTCACCCTAATTAATTCCTAAGGATAATCATATTAAATAAGGTTATTTAAAATGAACAAAATTTCTTTAAAGACATTTTAAACTTTTAATATGATTTGATTTAGGAAATATGAAAGAGGTTTGCTAATCCTAACCCATTTCCCCATGTGTGAATTAATTTAGTTTAATGAAGAATATTTAAGTTGATTTTATATTTTAATTAGGTTAAGGTATGAATTAAGTGAATTAATTAACCCTTACCTATATCACATAAAGTTAATTAACTAATTAATTATAGGCCAATATGATATGCAACCACATAAAAAGTAAATTTGCATTGCTCCTAAGAAATGAAAGGGGCCTAATGCAATTGGCTTATGATTAATAGTTAATTAAGCTTAAGGGATCTCACTTAATTACTTTTATGATTTTCTCACATGTGAGCCAACCATAATTTCATTATCTCTCACCTTGGGTCATTGAACACCCAAGGAGCTACCCAAGATCAATTAAGGGTTGCTTAGGTGTGGATGAATTGATTCTTAATTTTAGTTTCATTAAGCATTTAATTAATTGATTAAACACTTTGGTTATATTTTAATTTGAATGATGTAATTGACTTAGGGGAAAGGATCAAAGGCAAGGCCCTAATCCAAATCCCCAAATCATTTTTAACATTCAATTAGATTCTGATTTCCTTATTTTGAAGATTAATCACTTCATTAATCAATTAATCATTCCATTAACCATTAATTACTTTGATTTTTAAAGATAAAAAAGACTAAAGAAATTAATTAGGAAAAGTATCCCCAATAACATTCCGTAAGTTATCTTGTTGTTCAAGAGAGGTAATTATGTTTAAATGATTAATCAAGTTACTGTTCATTCATTAATTATGATTAATTAGATTAAGAGAATGATTAGGGCTTAATCAAGTGATTTCTCTAATTAAGCAATCAATAAAATCCCAAAAATATAGGGGAGGCAGAGGTCATCCCCCTAAGTATCCATACAAAATTTAAGATTAATTGAGTGCTTAATTAAGGTGTAATTAAGTTAATTAAATTTTTTTGATAAAACCTTAATTAAGCAAAAAATCACAGTTCAAAATTAATTAATTATAATTTTTCCTAGATTCTACTCTAAAATATCTTCAAAATGAGCTTAAGTTTGTATTTTTTGGATTTTTCTATAATTAGTTATAATTTTAGAAAGTTTCAGGATTAAAAACTAATTAATTAGCCCTAATTAAAGCCTTAATTAGGCCATGGCGACGTGATGGCTGATTGCGCATCGTGGCACAACAAAATTGGCTATTTAAGTAGTCACATCCGATAACTCGGTGGCTGGCAGCGCTTTCTCTGGGCCGTCGATCTAAGATCGGACGACCATGATTTGATATGCGATTTAGAAAAAGAATCGAAGGCTCTACCTCGGGATTTGATCGGAGCCATTCACGCTAATCACACGGGATGGACGCCTCATGATCTATCTCATTCGTGCACGACGAAAGATGAATGTCGTCCGTCTTCCCTCGCTCGTTTCAAACTCACTCAAGCTTGGATTGTCTCCAAATTCTCCCCACACCTTCGGGGAAGGGAGACGCACACATCAATAGTCAATTTTCCATGAAATTAAAATTTACTTTACAAAGGACCTATCCACTTTTCCATACAAGGCTCGGTTTGAGAAATTACCTCACCGAAGTTAATGTGCTCAAGGAGGTAGCTTCGTTGAAAATGAGCTTTGGTGTGGAAGGCTCTTGACCAATCCACGCCGCTCACTCGATCAAACTCACTCCTCTCGTGGCTTGGAAGCTTGGGAATTGGTTCGGCTGACTTCGATAGGGTATGGTGATGGTGTGGCTAAGAAGAATTTGGGATTGATTATGAAATGGGGAGTATGGATCGAGATTGCCCTCCCTTATTTCAATTTTGCATAGGAATGGGAAATCCAGATTTTGGAGTGCTCTGGAAGGCTTGAAATCACTCTATGGGATTTCGAAAATGGCTTCTTAAGGCTCACGATGCAAGTGTGTGCAAAATTGTGCTCGAATTGAGGGGGGTATACCTTTCAATTTCCCATCATGGATGGACGACAACGTGTACATGATTTGCACTGGCTCGCCACCGTCCGGGACTTGTCTCCATCAAGTCAGGGTGGCACACCATGGATGGGAGGAATTATGGGAGGCTGCCATGGACCCATTGTGCAAGGATGCAAAGATTTAGATCCAATGGGTGCTCGATTTGGGTTAGAGGTGAGTCAACTCACCTCCCAAAGGTCTTAACTAGGCGGTTAGGGTGGCTAGGTGGGTCAGGAGAAGGTTCCATAGAGTGCTAATGAGCTGCCATGGAGATGGGAAAGTTGACTTTAGCTTGGATCCAATGGTTTTAAGGTTTAAATCCTATGGTTTGATGGCTAATCCCATTAGTGGGGCTTACTTGGATTTTTGGCTGATTTGAAAATGAAATAGGATATGTTTGGGTTGGGTTTGACTAATTCCTAGGGTCCCATAAGTTGGTTTGGAGTGATTTGGCTTCATTTGGTCAAATGGGTTCCATTTGGGCTAGGTTGGGTTGGGTTGACCAATTGGTCAAATTGGGTCAAACCAAGGCTTGGGTTATGTTCATATGATGATTTGGGATATTTTGGTTCAATTAATTTGGATTGGTTTGGCTAGGTTTGGTTTGACTCATTTGGATTCAAAAGGGTTCAAATTGTTGACCAACTTTATCAATTTTACCAAATTGGGTTGGGTTAAGTGCTGAGACAAGTTCAATTGATTGATTGAAAATGATTGTAGGCTTTGGTTTGGTTTAATTTGAAATTAAGTTGAATTTTGGTCGATTTGACTTTTTAGGTCATTTTGGGCTATGTTGAGTCAAGTTGACCAATTGGTCAACTTGGGCTCAATCATGGCTTTGGTCAAGTTCAATCATTGATTATGAATGGGTTTGGGTCAATAGTTTCAATCAATTTGGCATATGATAGATTTTTCTAGTTTGGGTTTCATTTGGACTAAATGTTGACTTGGTCAAAGGCTAGGTTTGACTTGATTTGACCCAATTCAAGGTGGTGGTTGATCACTAATGATGATCAGATTAAGGTTTATATAGGTTTAGTTCAATCCAATTTGGGTTGGATTAGAACTTGACCCAAAAAGGTATTTTAGGTCACTTTAGGTCAAGTGAGTTTGAATGAGTCAATTGGCTTGATCAGGTTTGATTCAAGTTTAGTTGAATCCACATATGAGCTTAGGATTGAAATATAAATCCAATTGCAATTGCTTTGGAGCCCAATGAGTTTTGGTTCATATGATAATTTCAAGTCAAAAGAGTTAACATAGACTTGATTTGGGTTGACTTGGATTTGGTTTGATAATGGTGATTTATATTTATATTTGGATCAATGATTGAAGAAATGATTGAATCATGAAGAAATTCATTAGTTTTGAGTTGATTTATATATCATTCAGCCAAGCTCAAAGGTTTTGCTAAAATTGCTAAAATTGAGAATTTGGTTCGATTTGAGTTTGGTTTTGGTCATTTGAATTTATATTTCATTTATATTTGAGAATATAAATGAAGATATAAATGAGTTATGAGAAAATCACTTAACTTTGGAGTGATTTGGAAGCAATTTTGATTAAGCTTAGGGATGTTGGTCAAAAGGGCTAACTCAGGTTTTGATTTGGTTTGATTCATTTTTGGTCATTGGAGGGTGGGTTTCTTTTATATTTATGAGTATAAATGAAAGAATGATTGATTTATAAAGGGATCAATCATGTTTGGGTTGATTTGGATCATGAGTTAATTGGGCTTATGGAGGTGGGTCAATATGGCTTAAGAAGGATCTTGATTTGGTTTGATTAGTTTTGATTTGATTTGAATGGTTTGAATTTATATTTCATTTTTATTTGTGAATATAAATGAAGGAATGATTGACTTATAAAGAAATAAACCAAGCTTGAGTTGATTTGAAGGAGTTTGGCTAAGCATATTAAAGTGGTTCATATGGCTTCGGGAAGGATTTTGGAATTTGGACTTAATCATGGGTTTGAATCATTTGGAGTTTGGAATTGATTCATGATTTGGAATTTGATTGAGAAAATCAATTGGATTGGGGTTGATTTGGATTTGGTTAAGGCTAAGTCCATAAGATAAAATCAAAGGGCTTAAGAAGGAATTTAGAGTTTGAATTTAGTGATGGATTTCAATCATTGATAATTGAATTTGATTTTGGAATTTGAATTTGAATTTGAGGTTTGGTTTGAAAGAAGGAAGCAATGATTGAGTTTGGGCTATAGGGTAAGCTAGTCCTCCTAAATCCCTAATACACAACATATTCATATGGTTAACTCTTCTAAGTCTCTAGGATTAAGTTAAGTGTTCGCCTAATCACTAGAAGTGTCTTAAGACTAAAAAACTTTAGTGTTTATATGAGTCCTAGACCTATGATGAGGAAGTTGAGAGCTCACTCCAAAAGTGAGGTCAATAGGCTCTTATAAAAAAATTAATTTTTACCCAACTACAACTCATAACTAAATTTTCTAAATAACTCATAAACTCACATAAAGTCTAGGCATTAAATCAAGATAATTAAAAGATTTAGCAATCTCTCAGCTGGATGTTGTATGCTTAATATCATGCATGTCATCTTGTTTCACTTTTACTAAGAGAGAGTTTCCATCCTTGCACGATAGGGGAAGACTTGACCTTTGAGGGTCTCCTCTGTGGTGGAAAACACCTCTTTCTTCTAATTTAGCCAATAATTTTATTTCATCATACATTTAGACATATAAAAATCTTATGACTTTTGTCAAAATAAAGAGTCAAAATCAAATAAAAATTGATAAGTTTTGTAGCATTTATTCATATCACTCACTCATACTGCTTTGGGAGTGAGTTTAAAGACTTTAGTTTCTTTCTAACCATCTTGGAAAGATGACCACACATGGTTTTAAAGTTAGGAGTTTGGCTACCACTCTAGACGGTTATAAGTCCAACAGTCGGGTGGTTTACCCTCTCTTGTGGAGGTAAGCTATATGCCCATCTTCGCTTAGATTTTGAACTCACTTTGGCCCTCGCTAAAGCTCCCTAGATTTAGGATATGAGGTTGCTTTTTCCCTCTGGCAACAAGCATAAGTCCTCACCTCTTAGACATTTTCACAATTTTGTATTGTGGTATTATGAGTCATAACATTCTAATAAATTTCAACTCAAATATATAATCCTCTTTAATTTCAAACATATAAAGCCCAACCATAGGATATATTAGAATGCTCACTAGGTTTCCTAGTATCATGAGCACTCCCTACTCATCCCCTTTAGCTTCGATAATAAGTCTCTCTTTTTTTATGTATCCTGATTGATTTTCCAAACATAGTCAATTTATTGATAGTCCTATCTTTGAAATCTTTGGAGACAACAATTGCTTATATTAATCGAGAGTATTTCTAAGGAACTTACCTTCCTTAGGATATAATTAACTATAGGGGCTTGCCTTATAGGAACTTTAGAATTCAGTTTAAATAAACTTTGATTTATTCATCCATGTAAAGTAGGAGAAAAATCTTTGGTATATTCAAAGACCCATCATGCCTTAGGAGTCTTTATTTGGTGATTAGGTCCATTGTAGTGCACCATTCCTAGATATCATACCTGGTTGCCTCAATAAGTACACCCTTAGATCTGCGTGGTGTCCCTTATACATATAATTGAAAATAAACACCATATTGTCTCTTCAAATCTAAAACTTTTGAAGAGATGTACTTGAAAGAGTCCCATTCAACCACTTTCAAAGCTTCTTTGACTTTTTGGAGGCGATTACAAAAATCAAAGATGGGATCTCCTCCCCCACTTCTGCCCCAAGAATGCTGGGCAATATTATGAAAATTAAGAAAAGAGCTCCAATAATTTTTGAACACAAAACAGTGTTTTAATTTTGGAAAGGAGCTAGAAGAAAGCATGATGGAGGAATGATCAGAAGTAAAAGGGTTCATAACTTTCCAAAAGGATAATGAAAATGAGGAAATCCATTGGTTGTTGTAAAGCACACCATAAGTAAGCATCTGATGGGATTTATAGTTTGTTGATTAAACCAACTAAATAAAAGACCCTTATTTTGTAGCTCAATAAGATTAGAATTGAGAATGCAGTCATTGAAGTATTTGAGTTTACAAGGAAGGGGAATCCGACCTCCCGATTTCCAAAGAACTCCTAACACAGTTGAAGTCACCCATAATAAACCAAGGCTCAGTGATGGAGGAAGCAAGAGTGAGTAAGGATTGACATAATGTCGTCCTCCTATGATTACTATTTTTTGCATAAACAAAAGTGCAAGAAAACTGCTAGCAAAACTAGTAGTAAATCGACCATGTAAAAATTGAGGATGGGAAATCAAAGCTGAAAAAGTAGCCACTTCTACATTCCATATAAGCCATATATGATCATTGGGAGCATCTAAGAAGTTGTTATAGCAATCTTCATGCTTGAAAAAGTTTAAATTTCTTCGTTTCAAGAGTGTTGGAAATAGAGAGGTAGGGGATTTTAGTTTCCAGCAAGCACATCACATTAATGTGGTTTTCTTTCATAAACTTCTTAGAGTCACTATGAAAGCCTCTTACATTCCAATAGGCAATATTGATGGGACTCATAATTTTTTTTTACCTTGGGAGGAAGAACCCCCTTTCGGTCTACCTTTCCTGCCTTTACTTGTAGACATCAAAATGATGGATTTAGATGTAGAAGCCTTCGATGGATCAACCTCCTTAAAATGGTCACCATATTCTGAGTATTGATTAGAGAGGAAGGCAAACGGATTTTGAATGGTGCCAGGAGAATTACTAGAAGTAGGCTGCTCATTTTGAATAGGATTATCCTTATTAGGCTCTTCATCAACACTAGTGTCAGAGTCTTCAACAGTGGATTCTACACTAATCATAGGGTTATGGATCGACAAGTTTAAGTCAGGAGCAATAGAGGATGAGGGAGGGGGATTGGAAGCAGGTTGAACAGTATGGGTAGTGCTAGGCTCCCTGGGCCAAAGAGGAGTTGATCTAAGTCTGTCCTTGGCACAGATAAAAGTTGCAGCCGTAGGGGTTTATAATTTGGAGAAGACGGGCAATTGGATGGATTATGAGCAAACGTGTTTGGTGACCTCATTTTTAAGATGAGCTCTCAACCCCTCCATCTTAGATATAAGACTCCTCTTAGACTTTAAGAGATCCTTAGTCTTAAGACACATCTAGTGATTAGGTGGACACTCAACCTAGCCCTTGAGACTTAGAAGAGTTAGCCATTGGAATAGGTCATGCCTTAGGGGTGTTAGGAGAATTTGCCTACTTGCTTGAACCACGTTCCTTACTTCCTTCTTTCAAGTCAAACTCCAAATCAAATCAACATCAAACCTAAATCAATTCCAGCTTAATTGATTTTCTCCAAACTCAAATCAATGTCAAATGATTGAAACCCATAATTGAAACCTATGATTGAAGCCCATGATTGAAATTCCAAATATTTTCTAAATCCTTTAATCCCCTCTTAAGGACTTAGCCTAAATCAAATCTAAATCAATTCAAACTCATGAAATTTTCTCACAACTCATTTATATTCTCATTTATATTCACATATATAAATGAAGTATAAATTCAAATCAATTAATTTAAATCCAAAATTCAAATCCAAATCACAAATCTTTCGTAAGTCACTTTGATTCCCTCTTAAGGACTTAGCCTAAATCAATTTCAAATCACTTCAAATTGATGAAATTTTCTCATAACCCATTTATATTCTCATTTATATTCACATATATAAATGAAATATAAATTCAAACAACCAAAATCAACTCCAAAAAATCAAACTCAGATTCAATCAAAATCCTACTTGAGCCTTTCAAGTCAAAATCTTGAACTTTGTTAAATTTATTTCAAATCAAGCCAAACTCTTGATTTTTCTTCATGATTCAATCAATCCTTCAATCATGAATTCAAACATAAACACAAACTTCAATCACTAAACAAAAACTCAATTCAAAAATCAAACCCAAGTCAAACTTATGTTCACCCCTTGAACTTGAAATTGTCAAATGAATTAAAACCCATTTGGCTTCAAATCACTTGCAAATGGATTTATATTTCAATCATAAGTCCATATGTCGAATCAAACTCAAATCAAGCGTTTAAGCAATTCATTACTTAGGCTCACTTGACCCAAAGTGACCTAAAATATTCTTATGAGTCAAATTATAATCCTAACCAAATTGGATTGAACTAAGCCCACCTAAGCCTCTCATCATGAGATGATCAATCACTCACATTGGGTCAAACCAAGTCAAACATAAGGGTTGACCAAGTCAACACTTAGCCAAAATGAAACTTAAACTAGCCAAAATCCACCATAGGATAAATTGATTGAAACCATTGGTCAAAGCTCATTCATGATCAATGTTTAAACTTGACCAAGTCAACATTTAAGCTTAACCTATCCCAGTTGGCCACTTGACCCAAGTTGATCCAACTTAACCTAAAAAGTCAAAATATGTCAAAACTTGATCTAAGCTAAATTGATTGAAACCATTGGGTCAAGTTCATTCCCAAATGATTGTTGAACTTGACCAAAGGCTCAAATGGCCAAGTAGACCTAACCTAGCCCAATTGATTGAACCCAATTTGACCTAAAAGGTCAAATTGAACCAAACTCAAATATAAATAAAATTAATTAGAAACAAAAATACCAATCCATTTCATATGACCAACCAAACATGAACCAACCCATGACCTAACCCAAATAGGTCAAATGCATCAATTTGGTCAACTTGACCCATTTGACCTAAATGAACTCAATTGAACCAAAACCAAATATAAACCAAATTGAATCACACCAAAGCCATCAAAATATTTCAAATGGTCATATGAACTTGACCCAACATTAGTTTGACCCAATTTGACTAATTGGTCAACTTGACCCAAGTTGACCTATTTTGATCTAAATGGGTCAACATGAGCCAAATCACATCAAACCAATTCCAAATCTAATGAAACTTGTCCTAACCCATTTTTCAAACATATCAAACATATTCAAATTGAAACCCAAGCTAAATGACCATTTTACCTCTAGGCCATAGGGAAAAACCACATGAAATTTGGTCAATTCCTTTTCATGGACACTTGGCATCCTCTTAGTGGACCAAATGGTGACTAATGAACCTAGTGCACATGACCCAATGAGTTTGGGTCAGCCAAACCCAACCCAAACCAAAAATTGACCACCTCCTTTGAAAATTTCCACATGGAATCCTCCCTCCACCTTGTTTGAGCACATGGCCACCTCACCCACTGCTCGTCTAGCCAAAACTAAATGCCATGCCACTCTAAACAGCTCAAACAACCCATTGAATGGGGGTCAATTGGAACAAAATAGCAAGCTTCTTCACGACCATCCAATCCTTCAAGGGGGAGATATACTCCCCATAATTCCATTCAATCTTCACACTCTCACACTCGATTGAACTTAGGGAAGCTAGAGGAGCCATTTCCAAGTGATCCCAAGCTTCCTAGAGTGAAATTGATTTTTCATTTTCTCGATTTTCATAGATTGAAAATAGGGGAGCTCCACTTGAAATCCAACTTAGCCAATACTTCATACCAAGCCAATTCCTCCCTCAAGCTTCATCAGAGGATCAAATCTAACTTGCCTAAACCTTTTTCCAAGTTCCTAAGGTAAGGGATGTGCTATCTTGATCAAGACCGAGCATACTTGAAGGGGAGCTTGGCCTCTAGAAGGATCCATCCAATCTCAAGACCTCAAACTCTCAACAAATCTTCGTCTCCACTAGACAAAGCTTCTCCAAGAGAATTGAGCGTCAGTGAGGTATACCATTAAACTGAGCTTAATCTAGATGTGGTCTGGTCCTTTATGAAGTAAAGTATCACCCCCATGAGATTCTAGCCGTTAGATGTGATCTCCTTTGCATGTTGATGATGTGGGTTGAGTTTCAATCCAATCTGAAGCTTAATGATCTTCTCCTAAAGATGGACCCATTTCATCAGAGAAGAACAAGGAAGGATCATGGGTCGTCCATCTGCACATTTTGGATGGACAGTCATGATTAAAGACACTTAGATCCATGTTTTAATCCCTTTAGAACCATAACTTTAACCTCAGCCGATCGATCCTTGATCGGACGGGTAAAGAGAAAGCGCGTTGCGCCGCCGCTAATGCTGTGCTATGATGCGATAACTTAAATATTGAATCTTGTCGCCGGAAAGTATGCACGCCGCCAGTCCACATGGCACCGACGAGAGATTTTGCATTTAATTAGGCTATTAAATCACCTAATTAATCATGAAAACTTCCTAAATTTATATCTAAGAATAGAAAAATCAAAAAAATATAAAATAAATTGCATTGGATAGATAATTAAACATAGAATATTCTAAAAATGATTTCAATGGATTTTGAATAGTGCTTTCTCTGTATTTAGGTTTTATTAGAAATGTTATTTTGCTAATTACCCTCTAATTACTCCACTGATTAATCCCAAACTTCTTGTGCATAATTAGTGGGATGACTCTTGCCTCCCTTAATTTTCTTGGGATTTATTGGTGCTTTAATTAGAGAAATTTCTAGTTCATTCTTTAATCACTCTCTTAATATAATTAAGCTTAATTAAGGGTATAATTAGTGGTCTAACTCTCTGATTGAGTCAATTAAGTTTTGCTTAAGTGAATATGAGGTTTAGGGAATAATTTTGGGATACTTTCTTTGAGATAGTCCTTAAACCCCATTTCTTCCTTAATCAATCCTAATTAAGTGTTAATTCGCTAATTACCCCTTAATTAATTTCATAAATTTCTAAAACTTTCTAGAAATTAATTAATCTACCTTGGGTAAATGCTTAAGTGTTCAAGAGCCCACGTATAATTAAGAAAATCAAAATTTAACTCACATGTGTGAGAGGTGTTATGAAATTACTTAAAATAAACCCCTTAACTTAATTAATCCTTAATCATGAGCCAATTGCATTAGGTATTTTTCTTTCTTAGGTGCATTGCTGATTTAAATTCATTATATGGTTTTATGTCATATTGGCTCATAATTATTTGATTAATTATGCTAAGGTGGTATAGGTAAGGGGTAATTAACACACTTAATTCATAACTTAACCTAAGAAATATATAAAAATCATCTAATAATCCTAAGAACAAATTAAATCAACATAACATATGTGGGAATGGTTTAGGAGCAGCAAACTCACCTCATATTTCTCAAATTAAATCAAACTCAAAACAAAATCAAACCTTCCATAAAAATAACTTAATTTGCTTGAAGCTTTCTTATTTCATAAGATTATCTTTAGGAATTAATTAGGGTGAATATGTTTACATGCTTTCATCATTTTAGTTCTTTCCTAACATGCTAAATGTGTATGTCATATGAATTTCATGCATTCATGCTTTTCAAAGTCAAATTGAAAATGAAATATTTTCTTTATGTCAAATTGCATGTTTTAGCTAAAGTATAATATGAATGGCTATTATCACTATTAAATCCAAAACTATTTTCAAAATATATAAATCAAACACCTAAAATTAAAAGTGTGCTACTTATAATTATTTATAAGCTTGCATGTGGATATAAATATGAAGATGTGCATAGTGTGGCTTTCGTTCTCCTTTCTTTTAGCTTAATTTTGAATAGGATCTGGCAAAGTGTATAGTTCATTTGAAAAGAACATAATACTTGCCTAACCGAATTCCTATCCATTCCTATGCTATTACCTAAGAAGGATATCCACACTTGTACATATAAATTGCATAAACAAAATAAACAAACAAATATAAACTTTTTGCATCTTTCTTTTTCCATTCATTTCTTTTGTACATGTGTTTATATTTAAGGAAAGTGGTATATTAGTTTGGACAACCCTAGGATTGCGAGGCTTTAAGTAGCCATAAGTAGGTCTTGTACCTTACACCCCTAGTGCTAACAATGGCGTCATACTCACTTATGCCTTTTATACACATACATGTGCATGTGAATAATGGATAAAAGAAGCCCCTCTTTTCTACTTAATGAAAATCATGCATCATAAAGCATTCCAATTTTCTTAAGTAACATTTCTTATTATTCATCATAAAGTATGCTAAACACTTTCATTTGTATGTATAGATATGCTTAGGATGTATCCATATGCATGTTATACATGTTGGGAAAGAAATGAAATGATGTGTATTTTGTGATATTAATTCATTTTATTTAATCTTAAAATGTATTTATTTTTGAATAGATTTGTTTAGGAAAAATCTAAAGATAGGATTAATTAAAATACATAATAAAACATTCACTAAATAAAATTAAATATGAATCAACTTTGAAAATTACTTAAGATAGGAAAGGAAAGAGAAGTTCTCTTCTCTTTTCTCTCTCCTTAAAACTTAGTAATTAATTGTAGGATTCACTTAAACCAAAATAAATCACCAAATAAAAACCACCCAAATCAACTAAAAACTTAAATGAAATCACCCATCTAAGTTGAATATCTTCACACTTAGAAAATCTAAGACTTAAAGCCATAGCTAAGCATATCACACAAACCTTTAAAGCACACACATTAGGTTAGGTCATCACTTCTAGCTTTAGGTTAGGGTGGTGCATGGCTTGATGTTTATTTTTATTTTGTGATGTATTCTTTCTAGTATGGATGTTAGGGTGAATGTGCGTAGAATGAATGGTAGGATGATTTAGTCCAATCATTATTTTATGCAGGGGATTGTGCTTAAGGGGCGCTATAATAAAAACATAAATGCTTTTGCTGTGCATGTGCTTATACCCCTAAGAATAATCCAATAGGCAAGGTGGACTTGGTTACCCATGTGTGGGGTGTTAAGTCCAATATACATACTTGAGATTTGTATAGTTTGTTTAGCTAATCTCTATTTTGCAGGTGTTAGTTAGATTTACTTTTTCTTTTCTTATATCTTTTACAATTAGGATTTGGAATGAATGTTATGGGGGATTAGGATGAGCATTGGTCATAAGATCACATCTTATGCACCATGTGAAGCCTTCGAAGCAACTACCTTCCAACCATCCAAAAGTAGGAACCAAAAGAAGAAAGAAGAAAGAAGAAAGGAAGAAATGAAGACCCCCATAACATGAATTTCCATATTTGTAATTAATTCATTTGTAATTGGTTGTAAAAGGGTAGAGCTCTTGAATTTATTTTCAGTTGTCTGTGCGACCACAAATGACCTTTTATTCTTTTGCACTAGCTTTATAAAATGTTTGATATTTTGTTTAGCTTATGCATTAAGATGACATGTTTCATAGTTTCTTTCTTGCTTTGATGTATGTCCTGGATGACGATTATGCTCTTAGAGAAAAATAAATATTCTATCAAATTAAAACTCAAAATTAAAAATAAATAACTCATAATCTCACATAAAGCCCAGGCAAAAAATTAAGATAAAAGAATTAGCAACCCTTTAGCTGGATGAGTATTTCTTTTATAGCATCATGCATAAAAATATATTATTTCACTCTTGATTTGGAGGGTTTTAATACGTGCTAGAGAACTTGGCTTGACTTTTGAGAGCCATGGTGGAAACACACCTCCCACTTCTCGTTGATTTTGACCATAATCTTATTTCTCATTCATTAAGCATATGAATCCTATAAGCCTGAGTTAAATGATTGTCCAAAAATGAAAGAAAAAATGTACTATGTTTTGCATTAGATCTATGTCATTTTTCATGTCCTTACATGATCTAGTCTCTTAGGGAGTGTTTAAGGACTTAGTCTCTTTCTAAAATAAATAATAGCCTAGCAATCTCGCATAAAGCATATAGCTGGCCTACGTGAGTTTAAAATTGTAGGAGGAGTTAGTTGGCAGCCAGCCCCAGGCAGTTGTAAGTCCAAGCAGTAGGGTGGTTTGTCCTCTCTTGTGAAGGAAATCTAAATACCCATTTTATCTTAGATTTAGGCCGTGCTGTCGGCCCTTGCCAAAGTTCCCTTGATGCAGGGCATCATCGTCATCGTCATCGACGTCATCATCATAAAGCTTAAATCCATGATTGGGCCTTTTGTTATAATTTAAGTTATGTATTATTGAGCTTTTATATTTTGTATGTCTTGAGCTTATATGTATTGGGCTATTTTTATGTCATGGCCCATGAGTCATTGTAGTAGGTATGACACTTTGGGTAGGTATGGAATGAGTGGTAGGTTTGATAATGGTGGTAAGTTTGGTAGTAGGTGGTGGTAGGTGTAATTATGATGGTGTTAGGTTTGAGTTTGGAGTTAGGTTTGAGTATTCTTAACTCTCCCTTTCAATCCTATAAATAGGGAGACTCTTGTAATGCTTGGTACTTGAATTTGGAATAAAAGTTACATTCTTAAATTTCTTTTACTATTTTGTGTATTTTCCTCTTGAGTGACAGACTACTTGAGTATGTGAGCTCACGACCCTTAGAGAAGGACTTCTAAGGAAGGAACGCGATCTCCACAACGACGGACTGTTCGTAGAGGTCAACTTCAACTTATTCCTGCTTCACTGCTGATTATTTTAAATATGTTATAGGTTAGATCGTTCATAACTTTTTAGTTATTTTTTTGCACTTATAAGATTCTGATATCTAGTGTGGTTAACATAACTTTAATCAAAATCTTTTCAACTTCACTAAATTCATAATATTGTGAATGTGCTCAATAGTAGTGTGCATTTATCATTACTCTTTTGTGAGGATTTAAGAATTATCGGTGTAATAAACAAATATCATAAAAAGCACCCGTGTCTTACATCATATTTAGTGTGCATTTATCATTACTCTTTCATGAGGATTTAAGAATTATCGATGTAATAAATAACATATCATAAAAAGTACTTGTGTCCAACATCATATTTGGTATCAGAGCAAGTATGTTTCTTTGGGAACATCTTGTTTAGTATTGAGTTTTATTTTTGCATTAGAGTAATCTTGCAATTCATTGTTAAAAAAAAATCATACAAAATTTTTATTTAATTAGAGCATTTACTTACTTTTAATCATGTCTTTGATTTCATTACATTGCATTTTTTTTAAAAAAATTAATTAAGTATTTGCTTATATTAATATTTTTAAAAGAATATCATCATGTCAACTCGTAGTGGTCTTAGATATCAAGATCAATCCTTAGATGAAAAATATGATTCCTATGAATTTTTACTAGAAAAAATAGAAAAGCTTACCCTTATGCATCAACAAACGTTTAATGAATTCCAAAAAAGATTTGAAGCCTTAGAACAAAAAGTTGGTAGGCTTACAACACATTCACCAAAAACTAACCCAATCCTAGAACACCAACTTGAGAGAGAAGGTCATCATGTTGATCCCATTCCTCTTCCTCTCCCACCTCATCCACATTCTCCTATTAGACCCGTTATGCTCACAGGAACAACTTTAATGAATATCCCAGTTTGATGAGGTACTTCCTCACCCACTTCATCAGGAAGACAATTAAGACGAGATGAAGGTTATGCTCATCGAAAATCCTTATGAGCATTATCCTCGACATTCAGAGCCATTATCTAATTTTGTTGCCCCGCATACACTTAGAGAACGATGATGATATTATTCGTAGGGTTAAAATTGATCCACTACTTTTGATGGTTACTTGATCCTAAATTTTCTTAGATTGGTTAGTAGACATGGACCAATATTTTGATTGGATGCCCATGTTAGAAGAAAGACAAGTTCATTTTGCCTGCATGAAACTAACTAGTCATGCTAAGACTTATTGGGTTAATCTCACATAAAAATATCAATGATTAGGACAACCACCTATTGCTTCTTGGGATGAGATGAAAGAAATTTTAAAGCAAAAATATGTACCATTAAATTTTCATGATAACTTATGGATGAAATGACTATGCTTAAATAAGGATATTTAACTGTTATTGAGTATAAGACACGGTTTGATGAATTGATGACTCGTTGTGATGTTAGAGATGATCACCACACAATAATCTCTAGATTTAGATGCAGGGTTCTGACGATATTTATAATGAAATGATAACTCGAAATTTATTCTCTTGAGGATGCATTTCAGTGGTCAAATTCAACAATATCTTAGATCACAACCTTATAAGCGATTCACAACTTCATCTACAAACAACTCTCAATCTTGTTAACCCTACTTTAGTAGTTCTAAAGGACCTAGTGAAACAAAAGGAAAAGCTTTGGTGGGAACATCGCTCTAAGACTTCTAGCATTACTTGTTTACATGTGATAAAATTGATCACTATGCAAAGTACTTATCCCAAACTTACTTACACTTAGATTATGAAAATGAGGATCAACAAAATGAAAATAATGATAATCAAATTGCGGTTGAACCTTGTGAAGAAGCTAGTGATGTGAAGATTAGATGAGTCTCATATAGGCATTGTGTTGTGTGTTAGAAACCCCAGTAATATTGATTGGAGGCACACATCAATTTTCCACACTTATTTTAAGAGTGGTGAAAAGGCGTGTAAGTTAATCATTGATAGTGGCGGTTACATGAATGTTATTGCTACCTCTGCTTTAGCTAGGATGAAGCTCACTCTAGAGACCCACCCACAGCCTTATAAGGTTTCTTGGGTAGATAAGACCTCTATCTTTATATCTCAATGTTATTTTGTACCCATTCAATTAGGAGAATATAGTGATAAAATTTGGTGTGATGTTCTTAGATGGATGTTGCTCATATACTTTTAGGTAGACCTTGGCTTTTGATATGGATGTCACAAATTATGGGCAATCTAATACATATGCTTTTAATTTTCAAGATAAGAGAATTGTCTTAAACCCATAAGCTTTAAAGAGGTCACTCCACTTCAACCCCAAAATTCTTCTCCACCCATAGAAAAGAAATCCATATTATTAATAAACATCAATTTCAACATGAGATTAATGGGAATATCATTTTGCATTAGTTGTCCTAACCTCGAAAATCAACCTTTTTGTTAAATCATTCTCATCTCAAGTCGTGAACTTTTATTGGAATATCAAGATATTTGTCTGAAGAACTTCCTAGTGAGCTTCCCCATTAAGAAGTATCCAACATGCCATGAGCTAATTCACGGATCATCACTCCCAAATTTGCCACATTATCGTATGAACCTAAATAAACATGCAGAGCTAAAATGACAAGTTGATGATTTATTATCAAAAGGGTTTATCAGGGAAAGTTTATCTCCATGCGTGCCTGCTTTTCTTACCCCAAAGAAAGATGGTAGTTGGTATGTGTGTAGATAGTCGTGTTATAAATAAAATCACTATTAAGTATAGGTTTCCCATACCTAGACTTGATGACATGTTAGATATGATGGTGGATCGAGTTTTCTCTAAATTGATCTTAGAAGTGGATATCATCAAATTAGAGAAGGTGATGAATGGAAAAGCACATTCAAGATAAAAGATGGTTTGTATGAATGGCTAGTAATACCTTTTGGATTGACTAATGCTCCAAGTACATTTATGTGATGACTCATATCTTACATTCATTGGAAAATTTTAGTTGTGTACTTTGATGATATTTTAATTTTTAGTCAAACTAAGAGCGATCATGAAATATTTACGACAAGTCTTTGAAGTGCCGTAAAGAAAGACTATATGTTCACTTTAAAAAATGCTCATTTATGATGTCTTGATGTCTTCTTAGGATTCATTATTTCTTGTGATGATGACATCTCTGATCTCGAAAAATTAGGGCTATTCAAGAGTGGCCTAACCACAATTCATGATGTGTAGTTTTCATGGGTTAACCACATTTTATCGAAGGTTTATTCATGGATTTAGCACTATTATGGCCCCAACTCAATGTATTAAAGAGACTTTGTTTGGACAAAGGCACGATCTTCTCACATTAAAATTAAAGAACTTTTAACAAGTCCATTGATATTACAATTTCAAAGTATTTGATGTATCATGTGATGCTTAGTTGGTATTGGAGGTGTTCTTAAACAAGAAGGTCATCATTATTTCTTTAGTGAAAAATTAAATTAAGGCGTCCAGATATTCACATATGATCGTGTATGTCATCCAAACTTTACATTATTGGCGACATTATCTTCTTTCACGAGAATTTATATTTTATTACGATCATGAGTTAAATATCTAAACACCCAAAAGAAACTTAGTTCTCGTCATGCGAAATGGGTTCAATTTTCAAGAATATACATTTGTTCTTAAACATAAATCGGTTAGAGAACAAAGTTGGGATGCCGTAAGTAGAATGTACATTATTAAATACCTGAGTGTGAAGGTTCTTTGGTTCGATTCAAAAGGTTAAAGATGATTATCCTAATTGTAAAGATTTTCAAAAAATTTTTGAATCTTTGAAATTTGATGTTTCAATTAATAGTCAGATTATCAAATGAGATTATCTCTTTCGTGGCACACAACTATGTATCCACGATTCATCACTTTGAAATTTTTTTGTTGAGAAATTCATTCAGGAGGTGTATTTGGTCATTTTGGTCGTGATAAGACAATAGCTATGATGGAAGATAGGCTCTTTTGGCCTAGTCTTAAGAAATATGTTGCTCGTATCATTGCCCAATATCGTACTTTCCAAGTAAAAAAAAGTGGAAAATAAAATTATGGTCTATACACACCACTCCCAATCCCCCACAAACCTTGGGAAGATCTTAGTATGAACTTCATCTTAGGATTACCTCACATTGTACAACATTTTGACTCTATCATAGTAGTTGTTGACCGATTCTCTAAAATGGCACACTTCATTCCATGTTATAAGACATCGATGCCTCATATAGCTACAATTTTTTTCATGAGATAGTTCACATGGACTACCTAAGACAATTGTGTTTGATCGTGATGTAAGGTTTATATTATTTTGGAAAACTTTATGGAAAAGCACAAAACTCTTATTTTCTGCCTTACCACCCTCAAACATGGACAAATCAAGTTGTTAATATAAGCTTAAGAAATTTACTTAGTGTCAGTGACCGATCATACTACTAGTTGGGACCTAGTTCTTCCTATTGCAGAGTTTGCTTATGACAGTTCAATTAATAGGTCAACCGGTATGAGTCCTTTTCATATTGTAACTGGTTATGATCCAAGAAAACTAATTGATCTTGTTGAATTTCCTGTAACATATAGGTCTAGTGCATTTGCATCTTCATTTGCACAAAGCATGCATGATTTACATCATGAAATTCAACAAAACTTACTCGAAGTTATGATAAATATAAAGCTAATGTTGATGCACATAGACGAAATGTAAAATTTAATGAGGGAGATTTGGTTCTTGTAAAAGTTAGACCTGAGAGATTTCCAACTTGAACTCTTAAGAAATTAACTCTCAAGAGATCTGGTCCTTATAAAGTTGTAAGGAAGATAAATGATAATGCTTATGAAATAGATCTTCCTATGAATGTTGGAATTTCTCCAATATTTAATGTATCAGATTTAATGTTGTACCATGGGCAAGCCACGGATAACATTATTCCCTCTGCAAATAATACTGACATGCAGGTTCATACTTCATCACCAACTCCTATACCATCTACTTAAGATCACATCACCAAATCAAATTTTAGAAGACGATTTTCATCACATCTGATGGAGGCACTCAAAGGTTTCTCGTTCGTTGGAAAGGTCTTTCTCCACTTGAAGATTCATGGCTTACATTTGATGAGTTACATCAACTAAACTCATAATTATTACAAGAGTACTTGGATTTTCATCCGAGGAGAATCCTTTAAAGGAGAGTCCGATGCATGGCATCATCGCCAGCCATCGACGTCATCATCATAAAGCTAAATCCATGATTGGGCCTTTTGTTATAATTTAAGTTATGCATTATTGGGCTTTTATATTTTGTATGTCTTGAGCTTATATGTATTGGGTTATTTTTATGTCATGGCTCATGATTCATTGTAGTAGGTATGACACTTTGGGTAGGTATGAAATGAGTGATAGGTTTGGTAGTAGGTGGTGGTAGGTGTAATTATGATGGTGTTAGGTTTTAGTTTGGAGTTAAGTTTGAGTATTCTTAACTCTCTCTTTCAATCCTATAATTAGGGAGACTCTTGTAATGCTTGGTACTTGAATTTGGAATAAAAGTTACCTTCTTAAATTTATTTTACTATTTTATGTGTTTTCCTCTTGAGTGACGGACTACTTGAGTATGTGAGCTCACAACCCTTAGAGAAGGACTTCTAAGGAAGGAACATGATCTCCATAATGATACTATTATAGACTTTCAACTTATTCTGTTTCTCTACCGATTATTTTAAATCACATGTGGTTAGATCGTTCATAAATTTTCATTATTTTTTTGCACTTATAAGATTGATCTCAGTGTGGTTAACATAACTTTAATCAAAATCTTTTCAACTTCACTAAATTCATAATATTGTGAATGTGCTCAATAGTAGTGTGCATTTATCATTACTCTTTTGTGAGGATTTAAGAATTATCGGTGTAATAAATAACATATCATAAAAAGCACCCGTGTCCTACATCATATTTAGTGTGCATTTATCATTACTTTTTCGTGAGGATTTAAGAATTATCGGTGTAATAAACAACATATTATAAAAAGCACTCGTGTCTTACATCATCCCTAGATTTAGGTCATGAGGTTGCTTCTCTCTTCTATGAGCCATAAGCATAAATCCTCACCTCTTAGGCATTTTCATAACCTTGTATTGTGGAAATATAAGCCCTAAACTTCTAATAAAAATTAACTCGAATAAATAATTCAATTTTAAAAATATAAAACCCAATCATAGGATAGTTTGAGATGCTCGCTAGGTTTCCTAACATCGTGAGCATCTCCTACTTATCTTCCTTTGGCTTCGATAATAACTCTCTCTCTTTAATCAATCTCATTTGATCTTCCAAAATAAACTAATCGATTGATAGTCCTATCTATTAAATCTTTGGAGACAACGATCATTTATCTTAATCGAGAGTATTCGTAAGGATATAATTAACTATTGGGGCTTTTCCCTATAGGGAACTTAATGAACCCGGTAAAATAAATCTACTTTACTTTTTCATGTAAAATAGGGAAGAATCTTTGGTATATATACATACCCATTATCCTTAGGAGTCCTTATCCAGGTGATTAGGTCCATTGTAGGGTAGTGACTTCTATTTCAAGATAGTACACCTCTCCTCAATGTCGTACCCGATCACCCTCAATAAGAACATCTGCGGATCCACGTGGTGTCCAAAAATGCATAAAAAAGAAGTATATTTCTATCTTCATTTTATTCTGCATAAAGTGAAGATGGAAGTATGCATTCTTTTAGAAATTCTTATTAAAATTTCACCACAGTGTTGCAAAGACTGCAAGGTGTGGGTTTTCATTCATAGATGATCTGTTGCACCAGTACTTTACGGTTAAGAGAGATTGTGATAGAATCCCGGAGAGAGGAAGAACTAGAAATCTGAATACAGACACGAGCAAATGGAAGCCTTGAACCGTTAGTCGTGAGAGGGTCCACAGTGAGAGGAGTTCCAATCTTGCTGGCAATTTTAGAAATCTCCTTTTCAAACCAGCAGCAAAGTGAAAAATTAGGAAATTTTACTTATATAGGAACCTTCTTGAAGTCTTCTCTAACTAGAGTGAAGTCCGGTGTCCATCTCTTAAAAATATATGGTTCACCAAAAATAAACCAAGGACCACCATTGAAGACCATATCCATATCTTTCTCACAATTAAAATTGAAAAGTAAGAAATCATCTGTTAAGGAAATTAGGTCTACATTACAGTGCAGATTCCAAACCTTCTTGATGGATTGAAAGAGATTGTCATAAAATGGTCGCCTACCGAGGGCATAGCCAACCAGAGCTTTATTCCATTACTGTGAGCTGTCGGCGATTTCTTATGCTGAGAAGGAAACAACCTCCATAGAAGAGTGGATATAACTTAAAGTTGAAGGGGTTGGATTTAGGGGCTTGGGAGGAAAGAAGATTTTTCCGATTCAAAGTGGACAAATGAGGTTGAGTTGATTGGGATTTTACTAGAATGGAGGAGGGTGAGGAGGAAGCCATAAGAGGAAGAGGGAAGGAAAAGGCGAAGGCCTTATGGCCTCGCTAAAAAAAGGGCGAAGTTTAGAAGGAGAGAAATCAATAACCAAAAATCAAATAGAGCTTGGAAAGAGCGATGGCGATGACCCGGGAGAAAACCCAAGGCGGAGAACTAATGCTCATTGAAATGACTCATCACCTTCTATTTTTACCATTACGAGCCACTGTCATCATCACTTTGACTATCATTATCTCATCATCATCATTTATTATTATTGTCACTAATAATTTTATTTTAAATTAAATAAAAAAAGTAAATTCTTATATTTTTAGATTTTTCAATTAATTTTATAATATATTATATTTTTTATATAAGGTATTTTAAATTTTGCCGATTAAATACTGTTGTATTTTAAATGTAATGTATAATTTTTGAAGTTATCTTTTGGCAGAAAGAAATATTATTGCGGTGGCAGGCCATCAATAAGTTTGCCACATGGCAAAATCGGATCCGTTCATTGCCTGCTGTGGGCGCCTTCACGTGATGCGGCAGGAACTGTGGGGTTGAGGGATGACGTGTTGCCCGCTCATTCGTTAATAATTGTGCATTACCAGCAAGGAGCTGCCCCGAAGGCTACCTGTCGTAACTCGTAATGTCAGGCAGTTGCGGAGCCCACAGACGAAAGTACCTTAATGCTACCAACCGTCGGATGTCGATCGGACGGCGCTCATAAAACCGTAATTCTGACACAGTCGAGATACCGGCCTAGTCTGTTTCGTGGTGGCGAGTGATACGTTAGGAAGCACGCCTAATGATTTGTCATGGAGGGCCCCACTCAACAGTTGAATCAAACACTGACGTCACTGTTTAAGCGACCTCGTAAATCAAACCAGAAAATTAATTACGGCATTTACTTTTTTTAGTTATCTGTTTCAGGAATTTGTTGGATTATTAATTGATGTGATTTTAATTAGAATTAATGAATTATAACTCTTGAGGGTTGCCATGATTCAACGCTATATGGTATTATGCAAATTACATGATCCAAAAATAAGAAAATTTTAGGGGCTATTTGGTTGTATAAAAAAAACGAATATAAATACAATATAAAAAAATATAGTATATTTAGATTAATTTAGATTATTTAATTAAAAATTTTATAAATATATGAGTTTGTTTTTATTTTGTAAGAAATAAATATAATGTAAAAATATTTAAGATTTTGATTACAAGAATAAATATAAATAATTATATTAATAATGGTGCGAGAATTTCTATAATACAAAAATTTAAATCATAATTTTAAATATATTACATCATTTAAATTTTACTTTCAGATCGAATAAATATAAAGTTAAAACACTTTCATTTACTTTAATTTACTTTCTAAACAAACAACAACTTAAATTAATTCATAAAATGTGATAATCTAGAGCCTGATTGTGAATATCTTTTATTTTATTATTATTATTATTATTATTATTATATAATTATTATTATATTATTATTATTATTATTATTATTATTATTATTTATATTCAATTAAAATAAAATAATTTTATATCTTAAAAATATTTATGTTTTTGCATGATAAGATAATAGTCATGAGTGTTAATAATAATATTTATGTCAAATATCTTTTATTAAGACATTTGAACTATTTTAATTATTTTATTATTATATATATATATATATATATATATATTATTTTATATATTATATATATATATATATATATATAATATATATATATGTTATATATATATATATATATATATATATATATATATATAATATATGTATATAATTTGAACCCAAGAAGTTATAATTGAAACCATAAGCTCTTAATCACTCTGTTAAAGTGACTGTTTCAAATAGATCATTGAGAATTTTCTCTATTGATCAAAGGATTATTTAGTATCTATCAAGTTATAAGATCGTAATATATTTCAAGTATAATCTAAATTATATAAACATTTTTTTAAGTTTGTTTCTTGATTGTAAAATATAATGATTGCTAAAACCAAATAGTAAGAGTTTTACGCCTTTTTTATCATAAATCCAAAGATACACAATACAGATTTTAAAAAAGTGAACAAGAACTCCGAAATTTTAACTAAAAAAACCTCAAAAGAGAAAATTAGCCAAGAAAAGCTTATATATTTGTTGAGTACAAGTTTTCGATAACGAGATTACATAATTGTATAGAAGGGTTGACAAGGGAATCCCAAAATCGATAACAATAGTTATATAAATGCTCTTGTAACAAATGCTTGAGAAGAATGATGAACTGAATGAACGACGAAGCGTCATGATGGGATCAATTGAGATGATGACAAGGATCACGGCCATGACGGCTGGTTATTGACAACATTAGAAGTTGATTGCTTTGAGGATTTTCGCTTGGCTCTCCTCTCTTTTGGCTCCCTCATATGAAATGAGACTATTTATGATTGAGAAGACGCCTCAAATACATGCAAAATCCGAACCACTCCTCCTCATCGGACGGCTCATGATGATTCCCTTGATCATATGATATATTTTGTGTATTTGAATGCTCAAATAAAGTCAGAATTATGAGATCTTTGGATCTTTAGATCCGACTAGACGCTTCGATTTTATAAACACTCCATGTTTGAGAGTTATTGATTTAACTATCCGAGTTTCCGATATTTTAAGTGCTTGATCACCGCCAACTTTGACTTTGCTTTTAAGATCAAGATTTGCTTTCACTAATAGATTTTAAGTGTCATATCAAGCTCTATTTTGGATGATAATATCTCAATCATTCAAAAATATATATGTCACACCAAAATAGAAATTCTTCATGAAATTTTCAATTAACCACACATTTGAGAAAACAGATCTTCGAAGTATAAGATTATGACTACGTATGGTATGGATGTGTATGCATGCGAGATTGAGATTATGGACCCATCCGAAAGTGGACGGGCATGACATGTAGACGATGGGCCATGATTGCATGACGCGCATGATAGGGTCATTCAGCCGGGCGAGAGGTACATAGGTCGCTAGCTGGTCAGAACGCCTCTGTCACGAAGCGAGCGAGCCATGGCGCGGCTAAGGGCATGAGCCCGCTGGTCATTCTCATGGGCAATGCTCGGAGTAAAGGGCAAAGACAACGCACGCTAAATGGTCTTTTGATGGTTTCGATGGCCATTTTCTTGACGATTTTACACTTTTTCCCTGAGGTCTATAAAACTCCCTAGAAGGCTGAGACACTTCAATGCTCTATTTCTCTTCTTGAGGAGGCCATGAGGGATCATCGTAGCTCATAGATTTCCCCTCGAACGAACTACCCTTTGGACCAGTTTGAGGCGATCAAGACATCGTAGTTCATCTCGAGTCATTTTCCCTCAAAGAGGCGCTGACCGCCTTGTTGGACCGACCGGCTCGGGCATCAGACGTAGTTCATACTGGCCGGGCTCGGCTTTCTCGAAGAGATCGCCTTGTTGGACCGACCGGTCTGGGCAGCGAGACGACAATCGAGACGGGTGGACGGTGATGCTCGATGATATGGCGGCGACATTCGGCAATGTGACCGCAATGGGTCGGCGGATAACCAGCCGATGGGGACCGACGGAGATTGCCGATGGTTATGGCTGACCGCGATGGTAGTGGGGATGACCGGCGACGATGGTCGACTCAAAAATTATCGCCGATGAAGGGTATCAGCTCATACCGACGGGTGGTCGGCAGAATCGACGACAATGGCGAATCGGCCGCTCGTAGTGGCATGAGGATGATCGGCGACGAGCAAGTGGTAACCGACGGCGATGGGCGATGGCGCGAAGGAATGAATTACGGTGGCGACGGCCATATGGGATCGGGTGGAAGACGGCAACCAAATGCGTGGCAATGGTGAATGGACGACCGGGTGACATGGTGGTGACCGGAGAAAATTGACGACAATGGTCAGCGGACCGACGATTGGTTGGCTACCGACGGTGGTCGGCACGAATGCCACGATCGATGCGGCATCGGCCGATACGCGCAATAATGACGACGACGCATGGTGGCAATTGCCACATGAAGGGCAGCGACCAGCGACTAGAGCGTGACGACCAGTTGCACCGACGGGTGGTGGCGAATCGACGGTATGGCAGGTCGTTAGCCGGGGATGACGCATGACGCTGGTGACCAACGAAAAATTGCCGCGATGGTTTGGCAGGACCGGCCTAGCTACGGGTGATCTACGATGGTGGTTGGCCGACGGGTGGTCGGCCAGAACCGAGACGGTAGTCGAGCATCGACCGACGCCGCGAATGCTGACGATCAACGCATGGTGGTGACCGGCAGAATGCTTATGATGGTCTACGCAGCGGACCAATGAGCCGATGGTGGCACTATGGCCCAGTGGATGACCGCGACGATGGTGGTGACCACCTGAGATGGTCGATGGGTCGGCCATACGGGCGACGAATGGCGATTTTGACTATCCGAGATTGTTTGAGAGTGTGACTGATGGCGTTAACTGTATGGAAGAGGTCAATTAAATCCGAGATTTTGACCCATCCGGGTTGTTTTATGTTACAGGGACGTTAACTGAAAGAGCTGGAAGTCCAGGACCTGACCTATCCTAAGTTGTTTGTCGAAGTCGCCAAGACGCTAACCTATGTGGAAGAGGTTGAATTGAATCACCGAGAATTTTTACCTATTCGAGGTTGTTTGTCGTGGTATTACCCATGACGCTAACTGTATGGAAGAGGTTGAATCAATCCACCGAATTTTGACCAATCATATTGTTTATCGAGTGTTATCACGACGCAACCTATGGGAAGAGGTTGAATTGAATCCGCCGAGGATTTTGACCCATCCGATTGTTTATCGAGTGTTACCCATGATGTTAACCTATATAAGAGGTCGAATTGAATCCGATTAAGAATTTTTGACCAATGGTGATTGTTGTCGAGGTTACCAGACGCAACGCGGTGGAAGAGGTTGAATTGAATCCGAGGATTTTGACCCATCCGAGGTTGTTGTGAGTGTTACACGATAACCTGGAAGAGGTTGAATTGAATCATGGAGAATTTTGACCCATCCGAGGTTGTTTAGAGTGTTACCCATGATGTTAACATATGTGGAAGAGGCGGGAAGTCCACCAAGGACCTTTGACCTATCCTAGTTTTGTAATCTTTGCTCGATGATGTTAACCTATGTGGAAGAGATTGAATTAAATCCGCTGAGGATTTTTGACCTATCCGAGGTTATTTGTCAGGGTGTAACTCGATGGCATTAACCTATATGGAAGAAGTTGAATTGAATCCACTGAGGATTTTGACCCATCTGAGGTTGTTTATCAGAGTGTTACCCGATGACGTTAACCTATGTGGAAGAGGTTGAATTCGCTGAATTTTGACCCATCCGTGTTGTTGTGAGTGTTACCCGGCGACATTAACCTCTGAGGAGGCCGGAAGTCCACCAAGGACCTTTTGACCTATCCTGTTGTTGCCAGTCTTGCTCAACGACGCTAACTTATGTGGAAGAGGTTGAATTAAACTCCGAGATTTTGACCTATCCGGTTGTTTGTTGGTGTTACCCATGACGCAACATGTATGGAAGAGGTCGAATTGAATCCATTGAGATTTTGACCTATCCGGGTTATTTTCGTATTACCCGACGTTAACCTGTATGGGGTAATCAATCCGCTGAGAATTTTGACTTATCCGGTTGTTTGTCGTGGTGTTACCCGGCGATGTTAACTTGTATGGAAGATTGAATCAATCCGCTGAGGACCCATCCGAGGTTGTTTATCGAGTGTTACCATGACGCTAACCCGTGAGGTTGAATCAACCGGCGAGATTTTGACCCATCGGTTGTTTGTCGATTACCCGGCGACATTAACCTGCGGGAGGTGGGAAGTCCACCAAGGACCTTTGACCTATCCTGTTGTTTGTTGTGAGTATTTGTACGATGACGCTAACTGCATGGAAGAGGTTGAATTGAATCCGAGAATTTTGACCCATCCAGGTTGTTTGTTAGTGTTATTCATGACGTTAACTCGTGGAAGAGCAATTGAATTGAAAATTTTGACCCATCCGAGGTTGTTTGTCGTTACCCAACGAATTAACCTATGGAAGAGGCTGGAAGTCCACCGGACCTTTTGACCTATCCTAAGTTGTTTGTCAGAGTGTTTGCCGATGACGTTAACCTGTATGGAAGAGGTTGAATTGAATCCGCTGAGAATTTTTGACCTATCCGAGGTTGTTTGTCAGAGTGTTACTCGATGACGTTAACCTGTATGGAAGAGGTTGAATCAATCACGAGGATTTTGACCCATCCGGTTGTTTGTCGAGTGTTACTACGACGCTTAACCCATGGAAGAGGTTGAATTGAATCAAGATTTTGACCCATCCGGTGTTGTCGTGTTTTCACGACATTAACTTAGGAAGAAGTCAATTGAATCCGCGGAATTTTGACCCATCCGAGGTTGTTTATCGAGTGTTACCCGGCGACGCTAACCTGCGGTGGAAGAGGTCGCGAAGTCCACACCTTTGACCTATCCTCGTTGTTTGTCGATGTGACGCATTAACCCGTATGGAAGAGGTTTAATCAATATGCAGAGAATTTTGACCTATCCGGTTGTTTCGTGGTGTTACCCGGCGACGCAACTGTATGGAAGAGGTCGAATTAACTGCCAATAATTTTGACCTATCGAGGTTGTTTGTCGAGTTTTACCCATGACGCTAACTGTATGGAAGAGGTCAATCAAATTCGCCATGATTTTAACCTATCCGCTGTTCGTTGAAGTGTTACTGATAACATTAACCCGCATATGGAAGATGCTGAATCAATCGCCGAGATTTTGACCTATCCGGGTTGTTTGTCACCCCATGACGCAACTGCAAGAGGTCGAATTGAATCCGCTGCGATTTTGACATATCCGGTTGCTTCGTCGAAGTTTTACCCACGACGCGCAACTTGCGCGGAAGAGGGTCGGAAGTCCACTGTGACTCGACCTTATCCTGCTGTTGAGTCTTTGCCACGACGCTAACTGCATGGAAGAGGTCAACCAAACATCCATTTTGGGTTGTAGCAAAGTTGTTCCTTAACCTTGGTCTTATTTTTCCATGAGTATGATTGGAAAATCATAATTTGCAAAGATATATCTCTTCTCAATATTGAAATATCCTCCAACTTTGACTTGTTTCTTGGGATGGTAATCGATTAGATGCTTAACATGGGGGATCTTCTGAGATTAAGAGTTGCCCCACAGTTTTTGACAAAATCTGAAGAACAAAGTTTGATGAATCTTCATTCTTCGCGCTCCTTAAAACTTGAAATGCTCCACTGATGGTGGTTTGATCTTGTTGAAAACTTGGTCGTCATACAAGATGAAATAATGAGAATCATTTTCACAGACAAGGCCAAACCGTTCGCAAAAAAACGCGGAAGTAAAAGTTTACTTAGCCTTGTTGTGAAATCCAAAGACACACATGTATTTAAAGAGTGAACAAGAAAACTCTAGAAATTTTGGAAAATCCTCGAAAAGAGGAAAAAAAATCACTGGCCAAAGAAAAGCTTCCACTATATATTTATTTTGAAGTACAAGTTTTCCGATAACGGATTATATATAATTGTATATGAAAGGGTTGACAATGAGATTCTCAAAATCGACAACAGTATATAATCACGTCAGGTAATGTAGAGATGATATGAATAGTAAATACCAACGACGATGAAGGTCGTCATGATGGTGACTGACGGAGATTGACGACGACAAGGATCGGCCTACCGTGCGGTTGGTTGACAACCGCCGATGTGACAGGTTTTGGAGGATTTTCAAGCTTTAGGCTATCTCTCTCTTGCTTGGCCTTCCTCATAATGATGAGGCTATTTATAGATTGAAGGAGTGACGTATCTATAGATACATACCAAATCTGAACCACCCCTCTCCATCGGACGGCTCATGATGATTCCCTTGATCATATGATATATTTTGTGTATTTGAATGCTCAAATGAAGTTAGAATTATGAGATCTTGGGCTCGTTAGATCCTCACAAGACGATTTGACTATAAACACTCAATGTTTGAAGAGTTATTTAGAGATTTAACGACATCGAGTTTCAGGATATTTTAAGGTGATCTCACCGCTTCTTGGATCACTTGTTTTTAACATCAAGATTCGTGCTTCGACTAATGGTATTTTAAGTGTCATATCAATGATATTCATTTTTTTTTTGTCATATTGGATGTAAATAAAAATCAATTATAGGGCACAAAAAAATTAAGGAGAGTTTACTTAAATAACACAAGATTCTTATATATTTACATATCTAACACTAAAGTTTCATATTTATATAAATAACATTCTAATCATCATTATTACATCAAAAATAGCACAATCATTAATTTTTTGAAGCAAAATATAAATTTTCATGCCTAGAAAATGTACTATTTTTGTAAATATCAAACTTTAGGTGCTAGATATATAAATGCATAAGTATTGTGTGATATGCATGCAAATTTCTCAAAAACTAATTATAGAGATGATATTGATAAGAATTTAAAATAGGCTAATAGCTATTATCAAAATTCCTCCAAATACTATTTAATATTTATTTTACTTTCAATTAAACTCCTAAAATTTTAAATTTTTCAATGTTTACTTTTTTTTATAAAATACTAATACATTCAAATAAATAACCCCCTGATTTATAGGTTCTTCAGTAGGTTAATCTTGATACTAATGTTGCACCTCTTTAACCACCAACGCATTGAATTAAATTATTTAAAAATTAATTTGATTTGATTAGCAATGTTAAAATTAGGTGAGAAAGATATTCCTAAATACGGTGAATTTAAGCAAATGATTGCCCGAAAGCCCGGCAATTATTAAATACTTTATCGTCATTAAAATAAAATAAATAAATCATCAACATAATACAAAGTTGAATTAATGAACTTATAGCAGCACGTGGGACTTTATTATTTGTATAATCATGATAAAAGCTTTAATGATAGAAGATAATTTGCTAGAATATAATAATCAAGCCATTAATGAATAATCATAGATGATGATTAGATTATTATTATTATTATTATTATTATTATTATTATTATTTGATAAAGTTAAAATTGAGAAATGAAGCTAATAATAGATTAATGACAATTATATTATTAGCACTGAAAATGCTATGAGACGCATATAATTGATTATTTGATATAGCAAACTTATGAGAAATTTTTGTAAATGATTTTTTTTTATAATCAAAATTAATTGAACAAGTTACAAAATTATTGAATTTATATTAAATTTAGGGTTTAAGTTATAGATATATAAGATCAAATTGAGTGATTACAAGATAGTTTATTATAAGTATATGCGAGCCTTAAAGTTGACGAAGAACAGGCATAATTGCCTAATAATTAAAGGTAGGGTGAATTTGATGATAACATTCGTAGACATGTTAAAGTTGATAAGCGACTTAGAATTGGAGGAAACTAAAATTTGGCAAGTAATTAAAGTTAGAAAATGACATAAAATTGGGGGGTGACTACATTAAGTGACTTTAAGTTGATAGGTGAGTAGAATATATGTTACATTGTCATAAATAGTCGTGAAAGTCTTGCTTGAAGAAGAGGATATAAAGAAGAATCTAGCAATGATGAACGCATAACATTAGAGAATACTAGACATCAATCAACTAAGGAGAAAAAAAAAAGATGAGTGTTCAACAGTTAAGGATTAGATAATGGTCAATGTTAAGTATTGACAAATGATTGCTATTTGGTGACGACAAATATTAAATCATAACAAACATTGGTTATAGGTGTAGGAAAATAATGGATGACAAATGACAATGATGGGCAATGATAAATGCTAGAAAATTGCAAATAAATGGAGATAATTGACAACCAGTAGACGAGCATCAATCAATTGATGGAAGACAAGTGCGAGGTGACAATAGGCATCATATAATAACACGACTAATAAAAAGATATGGCATATGTATGATAGGTATTAAGAAGTAGTAGGAAGCCACCATCGACGAAAATAATGCTTTGGAGAAGAGATTATGGTTAGGATATGTACTACTCCTATCCACTCAAACTTTTAGTGTGACTAACTTGAATTATCTAAGTAGCTTCATGACTAAACTGTCACAACTCTTGCTTATGAAGCATGCTTCCACCCCTTAACTGATAGGTTGAATTGGCTCTATAAGGTCAATCTTCACTCACGTGAGAGGTTTTTTTGGTGGAGTTTGGTGAAGGATGCCCTTCCCATTTTGTGGTTCCATTGACAAGGCATTAGAGACTCTATAATGTAATCATGGGGATATGCTATTGTCAAAGGTGTAAATCACATTTTAACCTCATGTTCTACATTGACCTCCATTACAAAGATTCTCAACACTTGGGTTTTTGGGCTCCTAAGTCTTAAGACTTGCCTCAACTCTTTGTAGACATTTTCAAAATAACTAATTTAGAGAATATAATGGCTTATCTTTACTACTATGCAGTCTATCAGGGTTGGAGAGCCAGGAATGCAAAGAATAATGGTCATAACCCTACAACGTTGACTATATCTATCCTAGAATCCCTCACCCAAATGCATGTTTGTCCACTTCAAGAGGAATAGGGCACTTTTTGGCCCTTTGGTTTGGCTCATTGTGCGAAATTAGCGCATATTATTCATGATGAATATGGTGAGCTTAAGTTTATTAGTGGCCAATAATTTCAAAACTATGATAGCACACAAGTGGAGCTAGAAACCATTAACCATTAAATATATCATCGAATCCTGAATGATAGAGTTCAAAGGTACTATCATTGAAGGTGATAATGTGAACATTATCAACTTCTTACGATAGAGATAAACACACTTGGCAAAGCAGACTTACAAGTCAACCAAATCTTAATTTTTTGTCATAATTCAACTAGATTCTTTTCATGGATTATAGAATATCCTCCAATTTTTATTCTCAATAAACTCTTATTATAACTTTTCATGAAAAAATTATAACTGTCATTTCTTTTTTGGCCCAAATTAGAGGAGACAGAGACTTCATTGCAGACACATAATTATATACTTCTACAACTTTATATAATAATGTAACATACAAATTTCAAAAAGACCAATAATGTGCAATAAATTAATTATTAGCTAAGGTTAAGATAGCAGATTGGTGGGTGAAAGACAAGTTACAAAGATGGTTTTAGGTAACCAATGAATAAGTGAAAAGCATTAGTTATTAACCTACCAATGAATGATATTTGACACACTTACCGTAGAAATTAGAGTGTTAATATTAGTGAAAATTTTAAATATTGAAGTATTATATAAAGTTATACGTAAATTTTTGTGGTCTGTATGTAAATCCTCTAAATTTTTATTAAATATATGACAAAGTTAGAGTGGCATATGACTTCTAAGCATATCATCAAAATTCTAACACATCTCCTCCCAAAAAAATTTGAAATTAACGAAACGCCTTAAGTTTAATTCTACTATCTTAAAACACACAATTAGTTGCAGTGATCAAAACAGAGCTGAAAATTTTGACAAATTAATGACAGGTTTATCAACCCATTGATCAAGGAAACATGCAGTGACTTGTTAATGGTAAAAAAATTAATCTTTTCTCAACAATAAAAACTACGAGCTAAGAAAAGCTGCTGGCTTAATTTGCACAGACTTTTAATCTCGTGACAGCGAGACAATTTAAGCCAAAAGCCAGAAGTTTCTCTGACATCTGGTGTTCACGAGGTAACCCCCAACACCATTGCTCTGCTTCGTCACGGCCATGGCCAAGCAATCGGCCTTCTCAATGCATTGTTCCACAAAATTTTCCTTTCTGCTCAGCATAAGGCTGCAAAAAGGACCAGAAAAAGTTTTAAATCAACTGAAAATGATCAATTTCTTCTCTTACATCTCTTGCTCTTACCAAGACAGAAGTGAAGGCTTTGTTTGGCCTAAAACAAGAACAGAGATCTTTAACTTCTTGACTTGGTTGAGGACAGTGGCAAGCTTGTGTCCTCTGACCACAAGAGCTTCCACTTCCACCTGATATATTTAGTCAGCAGGTTACCATCACAAAAAAAAAAAAAAAAAAAAGTTTCAAATTGAACAGAGAAGCTTTTTTCAATTTGATTTGATTGCCTACAATTTTGAAATAGTAGAGTGAATCGAAAAAAAAAAATCATCATCAGGAGTTACCTCAAACAAAATCACATGTATTCTACTAACTCAATTAAAGGGAATCAGTTATCAATACTTTATTATACCTCAGGGCGGCAGGATTTGCAGAGGGAGGTAAGAGAGCTGACCAGAAGGCGAGCCTGTTCCTCTCTCTTAGAGGAAGAAGTGGGAGAGTGATCAGAGTGTGGTATAACGCAGAGGATGGTGAGGATATCTCCCTTGTTGGCTACGTAGGTGAGGGCCCACATCATGGCTTGCTTCGCCGGAGTGCCGCCGTCAACCACCGCCATCACCCTCCTCCGATAGCAAAGGCTGCTTCGCTGCCACTCCCTCCTTCCCCTCCGTTCTTGTAGAAGTTCATGGCTTCGGTCCTTTGCCTTTGTAAGAGATCTGGTAGCTTTCTTCCAGAAAAGTTGCGTTTTGAGATGTCAGGAGTCACTCACCTTTTAAATGGCTGAGCACAGTGAGGAATTAAAAGAAGAAAAATGAGGAAGTAGCGTTAAGAAAAAGGAACAGGTTCACGGGGAGAAACGGAGAATCATCGAGCGAATCGAATACTATTCTCTTCAAGTGTCACTCACTCATTTGTTAAATTCGGATGATCTATTTCCGGTAACTTTTTAGTGCCTAACGCTACACCCACTCATATGCTAGTCCCATCGCCACTCATATTTCGAGAAGCTAAAATTGTTTGAGATGCAATTTTTTTTTATATTATTTTTAAAATATGTTATTTCATATATTTATATTAAAAAAATAATTTATATTACTTTTAAGAAGATTAAACATAAATTTTATTTATTTTAAATATTTAAAAAATAATCATCATTATCAATTATTTTTCACTACAAAAATAATATTCTTAAACACGGCTTAACAATAAGCATAAAAAGGATCAACCAGAAGGGCTAGGTTATGCTCTCCGCGCTCTTGTTCTCGTTCTATCTCTTGCCTGCCGTCTTCCCTCCCCTTCCTAGGTACTCTTTATTGCTCCTAATTCTTTCTCCTTCCACTTCCCCCTCTTTCTAGGCCTCTGGCTTTGTGTCAAGGCTTGCCATCCCCCCCTTAAACCTGGGCCCATATAAGTCTTCCAATCTTACCTATAATTGGAAGGACCTTATAACCTCTCAGAATAATAAGTGCAAAACTTTTTTCCTTATCCTTCTTTCTCCCATCTTTGATAAAATCAATTTCTCTGAGGAAGAACTCAGAGTTGGACAGCAAGAGTGGAGGTTATCCTTAGTAGGCCATGCAATAAGCAAATGTCCATTCTATGGATCCCTTTTAGCAGCAATAAAAAAGAAATGGAATCTAAAATGCGGTTTTGAGCTCTTAACTCTTGAAGAAGATTTTTTCCTATTTTCAGTTCACGTGTCAGGAAGATTTCAATTTGGTTTGAGACAATGGGCCTTGTTTTCTAAATGACTGGCCATTCATATTTCAAAAATGGTCTTAGGATTTTCGACCAATCAAGGAGAACTTCTCTGAGATTCTCCTCTGGATCAAGCTCCCCAACTTCCCTCTCCGTTGTTGGAATGAAGTAGGGTTCTTAAAGGTAGCTAGCAAGGTGGGCATCTCCCTTGTTGTTGATAGTCTAATAGCTTCCAAATCGAGAGTGTCATTTGCTCGGGTTTGTGTCCAGATTAACACCTCCTCTACTCTCCTCTACTCTCTTAGATTCGATCCCAATCAACCTAAATGGCTTCAAATTTGAGCAAGCTATAGTCTACCACTGGAAGCCCTCAGCTTGCCACAAATGTTCCTCCTTCTCCCTCGACGAAGCTTCTTATTCTCTGAATCCCACAAGGAAACCTGCAGCATGGGGTCGGAGCCGTAGTAGGCTCCCTCCTCACTAATCTAGGACTCAAAGAGTGCAAAACGAGCCTCATACCTCTCCCCTAGCTAATGCTAATGTGGAGTCTGATACGGTGAATCCTGATACTTCAAGATTTGGTGGTACATAACCAGTCTAATCTCCCCCTCAATGACCTTAATCAATCTCCTATTCTTTCTTTCTTTCTCCCTTCAATGATGAACCTATGGAGGAAGTGGAGCCAACTGTTTGTGCTGAGACAGCACACAAGAGTCCCCCCCCACACCTTCTGAAGACCTTCCCAATTCCTCCCTCTCCTCGAATTAACACCATCTTCAGTCTCTCCTCAACGCTTCTTACTCCACCGTGATAAAATGAGAACCTAAAAGAAAGGTAAGTAGCATTTCCCCCCTTATCTTTTGCATTATGAGTCTTCCTATTATGGGCTGTTGGACGTCAGAGGCCTTCTTGCTGAGGGCAGAGCTAATGATTGTAAGCTAATCTTGAAGGACTCCCATGTCGACCTATTTTGTCTTCTTGAGACCAAACTTTCTGAAGCTTCCCTTAGAGACTCTCTTCTTAATAAACTGAAGCTCTACTCTTCAGAAGTTGATGTTCATAACTTTGATTATTGTCCACGGTGGCAAGATATGAATCAAATGGAATTCTACAAATTCCTCTATCTTTACTTCCCCACCTTATTCATGGCTCCTTTTCTTTTAACAATTCTGCTCCTTTTTTTCTTACATGTGTTTATGCTTTGTGGAGTTTATTTTTAGTTTATATGTATATGGGAGGGGGACACCACCTAGATCTGAGGGTGTACTTATTGAGATGTACGATATTAAGGAATAGTGCACTATCTTAGAAGATAGAAAGCATTACCCTATAATGGACATAATTACCTAATAAGGACTCCTAAGGCATGATGGGTCTTCGAATGTACCAGAGATATTTTTCTTACTTTATAAAAAAAGTAAAGTATGGTTTATTTTAAGCCAGGTTCGTTAAGTTCCCTATAGAAGCAAGCCACCATAATTACATCCTAAGGAACGAGATTCCTTAAGAACACTCTTGATTAAAGTAGACAATCATGGTCTCCAAAGATTTTAAGGCAAGATTATCAAAAGATTGACTATATTTGAAAATTAAATGAGATAGATCAAAAGGAGAGACTTATTTTGGAAGCCAAAGGAGATGAGTAGGGAATGCTCATGATACTAGGAAGCCTAGTGAGCATTCCAATCTATCATATGGTTGAGCTTTATATATTTGAAATTAAAGAGAGTTAATTGTTTGAGTTGAGATTTTATTAGAATACTAGGACTTATAATCCCACAACATAAGATTATGAAAATGCTTAAGATGTGAGGATTTATGCTTGTAGCCAAAGGAAATAGCTACCTCAGATCCTAAATTTAGGGAGCTTTCCCGAGGGCTAAAGCACGATCTAAATCTAAGCCAAAAATGAGTATATGATTTACCTCCACAAGAGAGAATAAATCATCCGACTGCTGGACTTATTACTTCCTAGAGTGGCAACCAGGTAACTCCTCCTACGCTTTAAATCTATGTAGGCAAGTCTTCTGCTTTGCAAGATGGCTAGGCTGTTGTTTATTTAGAGAGAAAATTAAGCCTTTAAACTCACTCCCTAGGAGACTAGAGCATGAGTGGTATGAAATCATGACTTAATCTAATGTAAATTTTATCAAATTTATTTCATTCTTTTGGACTATTTGTTTTGACATAGGCTATGGGATTTTGTATGCCTAAATGCATGAGAAGTTGATTATGGGCCAAATCAAAAGAGAAAGGGGTGTTCTTCCATCAAATGCTCTCACAGGTTAAGCCTTTATTCTCTGACACAAATGGAAGCCCCCTCTTAACAAGAGTGGAAGAATATGACATGCATGATGTTATACATACAATAATCCAGCTAAGGGGTTGCTAAATATTTTGTTATCTTGATTTAATTCTTAGGCTTTTATGTGAGGTTGTGAGTTATTTTAAAAATAATAATTATAAGTTGTTAATTGGGGTAGAAAAATTAATTTCATCATAAGCATCCAGGTCACATATTCAAACATTAAATATGAAGAAACTAGAAAAAAATATGCAATTCTAATGCGCAATCTAAACACAACATCAAATAATTTAATAGACTACCATAAAAGAATAAAAGACTAGTGCGGTCGGGTTCCATACACTCCAAAAAGAAAAAAAGATTGGTAGCCGAGCTCTACCCATATACAACCCAGATTAAAAAAATAATACATGCTATGAGGGTCTTCTTTTCTTCATTTCTTTCTTCTCTTCCTTTTGATTTGATTTGCTCCAAAGACATTACAAGGCACTCCAGGGACTAAGCCTTTTGTCCATTGCTCATCCTAATCTCCATAACAATAATCCTAATTCATAATGCAAAATTACATCAAAAATAGAAAAATAGATCTAGCTATACTTGCAAAATAAATGTTAGCTAAACACACCATACAACCCAAGCAATTATATGAATAATTTAGACTTAACACCCACACATAGGTAACCAAGCTCACCCATCATAACATGAGTTATGCTTAGGGGCTAAGTAACCTACACAACAAACTCATTTGTATTTTTATTGCGGTGACCCCTTAAGCACAACCCATTATAGAAAATATGATTAGGCTAATCATACCATCCAGTCTACGAGGTATACACCCTAACATCCAGTCTAAAATATTACATCACAAAATAAAATACAACATCATACATACAACGCCCTAACTTGGCACTAGAAGTGGTGATTTAGTATTCTAATGTGTATGCTTAAGGCTTGTGTGACAAGACTTTACTAGGTTTCTTTAGCTTAAGTTTCAATTTGGAGTTTGAATTTGTTTAAATTTTACCTTTGGTTGATTTCAATTTAAATGACTTAATGATTTATTTTTCATTTTTATTTCACTTTTATTTGGTTAAAATGATGTTTAGGTTTTCAAGAATGAAGAGTAGAATGAATTCCATTTGTAGATTGAACTCACCCTATTCTACATTCTAACTCCTAAAGAATCTAACTAAGGTCCTTAAGTATCTTAATTAGCCCATTTGAATTTGTGTAATTCATTTGATTTGATTTAACATTTAGAATTTGAGTTTGTTTAAGCTTCATGTATTTGATTGATTAATTTTGGATTAAATGTGTTGATTTAATTAAATCTTGATAATTCAATATCCTTAATATCTAATGAAGTTTAAGTTTGTTTAAATTCATGTGTTTTTGATTGATTAATTTTAGATTAGATTTTTTGGTTTAATTAAATCTTGATAATTCAATATACTTTTAAATTAATATTTGATTCTTTTCTTTGATTATGGTTATGTGATTTAAATTTATGTATATTTTATTTGGTTATGGTTCATTTATTTGTAGTTTGATTAGATTAGATTAATTAAGATTTTATTTTGATTCTTTGTAATTAGGATTTTATTTTTAATCTCATCCATTTGTCATATTTATCAAAGTTTGGTTTGTATTTTGATTTCATACATTGGCTAGTTAATTAGTTTGTCTTATTTAAGTAGGTTGAATGAGATTTGATTTGATTACATATTAAATTGAGGAGAGTCTTTCTTAATTTAATTTAATTTGATTTAAGTTGATTTGATTGGCTTTATTAGTCTATGGGTTTGCTTAGGTTCAATGTGATTATGTAATTAGTTTAATTAAGAAGTGTAGTTATGTTAATTATAAATATTTATTTAATTTTCAATTTGATTTCATATTTGTTTAGATTAATGATGTAATTAATGACTTAATTATTTATGCTTAATTTAGTATTTAGTTGGTATTTAATTGCATTTATGTTTGATTAAGTTTAAGTTTAATATGATTAATTTGATTGACTTAATTAGCTTATTTAAGATGTGTGATCAAATTAATTAGTAGATTAATTAGGTGTTTGATTTGAATTTGATTAAAAAAAGTTAATTTAGTTTATTAAGATGATGGATTAATTTATTAAGTTTGCATTAATTAGGTGTTTATTCAATTGGATTAGCTTAAGGGTAATTAGTTTAATTAAGAAGTGTGTTTAAGTTAATTATTAAATTAAATAAAGATTTATTTAATTTTTAATTTGGTTTTATATTTATTTAGATTAATGATGTAATTAATGACTTAATGATTTATGTTTAATTTAGGATTTGATTGACATTTAATTCTATTTTAGTTATGTTCAAATATATGTCTGATTAAGCTTAAGTTTAATATGATTAATTTGATTAACTTAATTAGCTTATTTAAGAGGTATGATCAATTATTAAATTAAATAAAGATTTGTTTAATTTTTAATTTGATTTTATATTTATTTAGGTTAATGATGTAACTAATGACTTATTGATTTAAGTTTAAATTAAGATTTAATTAGCATTTAATTATATTTTATGTTTGATTAAGCTTAAGTTTAATATGATTAATTTTATTAACTTAATTAGTTTATTTAAGAGGTGTGATCAAATTAATTAGTAGATTAATTAAGTGTTTTCTTTGAATTAATTTTAATGAGATTTATAAAATTAATTTGGTTCATTAAGATGATGGATTAATTCATTAAGTTTGCATTAATTAAATGTTTAATTAATTAAGTTTGATTAAGGGTAATTAAAATTTTAAATCATTAGATTAATCAAAGATTTATTTAATTAATGGCTTAATTTCCCACATGTGAGTGATTTGATTTAGTTAAGAGTTTTATTTAAGTTTGATTTGATTAAAGGATTATTGTTATTACCATCATTATTATTAAGTGAATTAACTACTTATTTCATTTCAATTAAGTTTGATTATTTATGATTAAAGTTTTATTTGATTTAGTTCATTTATTATATTTGTTTAATTTCATTAACATGTTTGATTTAGTTATTAGGTTGAAATATTTAATGGTTAAGTAACTGTCTTATTCCAAATGGATTGATTAAATTAATTAAGTTTACTTTAGCTTCATTTGGTTTGGTTTGGTTTGATTAATATTAAGTGATTATGATGTGTTGGATTTACAATTAATTTAACCTTTTAGTTTACTTAATGATTAATTAGTTTCAGTTTATTTATATTCATTTAGGAGTTTCATATGATTAAGATTGTGTGCTTAGTGGAGGTTTAGTTATACTAGTTTGACCCATGTTAAAGTTCCTTAGATTTGTTTAATTTTAAGTTTGATTTAAGATTTAATCATTTAATTGAGTTTTATTAACTTAAATAGGTTTAATCATATTTTAATTTAATTTTCTCTAAGAATTATATGATATTTTTTGGGTTTGAGGTTTGATTAACGATTGTTTAAGTGTTATTTCATTTCTGATTTTAATTTATTATTTAGATTATTATTTTATTTTAATTAATTCCTCAATTTGTTAAATTTTAACCGTAAATATTTATTGTAGGTTCATTAAGCTTTAAGATCATATTATTATTATTATTATTATTATTATTATTATTATTATTATTATTATTATTATTATTATTATTATTATTATTATTATTATTATTATTATTATTTAGGATCTTAACTATTAATTGAAGTGGTTTAAGCCATTTTGAAGATTTTTGTAATTTTCTGGTTTTTTTATTTGATTTATTTTTTTAAAATAGATAATATGAACTTCAAAATTTATTTTCTCCCAATCCATAAGTCTTTTTTACTTGAGATTTTTATCATAGGTGTGTTTTAACTTTAGTTTCAATCCTTGAAAATTTTAACTCAATCGGACTTATCTTTTTAGAGTAATTAATGAAACTTTATTTATACTAAAACCTAAATTAAGCTCAAACTATTCAGTAAAATTTGGGGATTTTGGATTTTTTGGATTCCTCTCAAAAAGATGAATCCAACAAGCCCTTGTTTGTAATTGTTGGTTAGGTATTTTATTTTTTTTATGAATTTTTGAAGTTTCAGGTAATTTAAGTAATTTTAAAATCAGAAAATCCAATTTTTTCACTTATCAAGGAGCACCACTGCGCGGGTAATGTGGTGCTGCGTGACCGCTATTGATGCAGGATGCATGGCACGCGCGCCAGCGGCCGCTGCGCCGGCGGTGATGCCGGCAAGATTTGAGTAGAATCTGTCGGCGAAGTGACCGGATTTCTGGACCATCCGATCAGTCAAATCGCGGTCACAGATCCGAGGCGATTGCGCGACGGTGCTTGATCCGACCATCGATTAACCGGCGATCATACATTCCAAAATGCACCCGCCAATATGAAGGCTGGGATCACTCAATCCGATCCATCCCATGAATGCGGAGCTTGTCCCACCAGCAGTAAAAAAATTGAGGGTATTTTGGGAAAAATGAAAAATTTTAGATAAAAACTTATCCAAATGGACTCATTTTTGCATTGATTCACACCAAAAAACTTTTATTTTCTAATTAGGATGATATAAAATATAAAATATAGGATTTTCTAGGATAAATTTCTAAAATTATGCAAACAATCATTACAAATGAAGAATTCTAAGGTTGGCTATGGTTTGGCAAAATTTATCTCGCTGTGGATGATTTCTGGCGGTGGTGAAGATTCGAGTGAGCTCCTATGTGAAAGAAAAAGCTTTGGAATGAGTATAGCCTCTGCCTTCACTTCAGAATGATGTATTTTTCGGTGCTTGCCATTTCCTCACCAAAATCCACCGAGTTTTGATGTTTTTGGCTCAAGAGAGGTGGGGAAGTGGTGGCTGGTTGCTTTGGAGAGCTCTTGGGGGCTGAATAGTGATAGGAGGAAGAGGAATGAAGCCTCATTTCCCCTTCTTTAATAGTGGCTGAAAATCCTCTTTTGAATTTTTGGCTCAAAAATATTGTCATTTTGCTTGGGGTGGTTGGGATGGATTATGAATTGACTGAGGACTTTGAATTTTTGCTCCAAAGTTCTCTCTTGCTGCCATATGATCAGCTCCATTGAATGCAAATATTAGGGAGGAGTTAAATGCATGTGATGAGGAGAATTAAATGAGGTTGGGTGGAATCTTATATGGGGGAGGATCCATGAGGGATTTAATTGGGTTGGGTTTATTTTATATTGATCTTGAATGGATTTGGGTTGGGTTTGATCAGCCCCCAATGGGCCATTTTAATGGGATTTGGCTCAATTTGGGTCATATGGGTCATATTGGGTCAGCGTAATTTGACCAATTAAATTGGATCAAACCAAGGCTTAGTTTAGGTTCAAATAATAATTTGAAGAGTTTTGGTATGATTAATTTGATTTAATTTGTCTTAGAATTGATTTTTGCTCATTTGGAATCAAATGGGTCAAATGGGTCAAGTTGACTAATTTGACCAAAATTGGCCAAATTGGCTTGGGTTATGAGTTGATTCATGATCAATTGGCTAATTGAAGATGAATGTGATCTTTGGTTTGAATCAATTTGGATTTAATTTGAATTTTAGCTAATTTGTCCCTTTAGGTCAATTTGGGCTAGGTTGGATCAAGTTGACCAATTGATCAAATTAGACTCAATTATGACTTTGGTCAAGTTCAATAATCAAATTAGAATGAACTTGAGCTATTGGTTGCAATCAATTTTGGTTAGATCATGATTTGACCCAATTTGGGTCAACTTAGATTGAATGGCCAATTGTGCTTGGTTTGGTTCATTTGGTGCTCAAGTCATATTTAAATATTGACTTCAGGTTGATTCAAATTATTAGTTTCAATAAATTTGGTGTATGATGAGTGTTGGCTAGTTTTGGTTGATTTGGGCTAAGGGTTGACTTGGTCGTGAGCTTGGTTCAATCCAATTTGGGTTGGATTGGAAGTTGCTCAAATGGGTCCTTTAGGTTACTTTGGGTCAAGTGGACCTAAGTGTGTCAATTGGTTTGGTTTTGGTTTTATTTGAGTTTAGTTGAACATATATATGAGCCGTGGATTGAAATATAAATTCAACGGCAATCAATTTGGAGTCCAATAGGTTTTGGCTCAATTGAAAGTTTTAAGTCAAAAGGGCTAAGTTAAGCTTGACTTGGGTTGACTTGAATTTGATTTGATGATTGTAGGTTTTATTTATATTTGGATAAATGATTAAATGATTGATTCAAGAGAAAATTCATTAGTTTTGACTTGATTTGGATAGAATTTGGCTAAGTCTAAAGAATTGGCTTAATGGGCTTAGATTGAGTTTAGATTTGATTTTCGATATAGTTTTGGTCATTTGAATTTGGATTTTATTTATATTTGTGAATATAAATGAAAGAATAATTGATTTATAAATAAATTAATTGAGTTTGATTTGATCTAAAGGGAGTTTTGGCTAAGCTTATGAATGTGGTTCTTATGGCTTATGAAGGGTCTTAGGATTTGAATATGATTTTGGGTTTCAATCATTTGGAGTCAAATTTGAAATTAGACTTGGAATATGAATTTGAATTTAAGGTTTAGTTTGAGATTTAAATCTGGGTTCGATTTGAGAAGGTGTATATGGAGTGGGTTTAGGCTATAGGATAGGTGATTTCCTTAAGCCCTAAGACATAGCCTAATCCTATGGTTAACCTTTCTAAGTCTCTAGGCTTAGGTTAAGTGTTCACCTAATCACTAGAAGTGTCTTATGACTAAAGAGTTTTTAGTGTCTAGAAGAATACTAAGTCTAAGAAAAGGAGGTTAAGAGCTCACTCTAAAAGTGAGGTCAACATTCAGTCTCTCTGTCAGCAGCCTGGTGAGTATAGCTTTTGATTGGTACGCTTAACTCCCCAATAGTTCAATAAAGACTTTTGCTAAGTTGGAGCAACTCTTTGTTAAGAGGTTTCTTTGCTCAAGATAACTGTGGGTGATCTGTGGTCAACAACACTGTGAGTCCCTCGTTGATTATATTCTTAGATGGAGTTATTTAAGCATGAAATGCAAACTACAGCTGTCTGAACAACATGCTATTAAAATTCTATTAAAGAATATTCATTGACTGGTCGCCTTCATGCTTAAAGGTTTTACTATTAAGATATTTGAGAAGCTAATCAATAAGGTGGCTAGCCTACAAGGAGAGAAACAAATAGTTTCCTTTTCAAGATCAATCATAAAAGCCAAAGCCACAGAAAGCCTATGAAAAGAAGCCAGGGGCAGTAACAGCATTTGACAAGGGGAAGAAATCGGCCAGGGATTAGCATGAGAGACCTCGAGCTCCATAGCCTTTGCTTCTACCTCATTTACCACCGCCTCGGCCATCATATTAGCCGCCACAGTAGCCTCTATGGCCTTTCGCCTCCTCCTCAACCATACTCTCAACAGCGGTATACATACCCACCCCGAAGTAGCTATCATCCACCTACTCTTTTAGATAAATTAAATAAACCTTATTCATTTATAGAGGGAGGTAGTCAAGAAATTCTTTAAGAACCTCTTAAATAAATCTAATTTTTAGTTACCTGAGCTTAGGAAGCCGGAGGAAGTGGGCAGGAGTAATGATCCTAACTTTTGCCCATATCACCGCATGCTAGGTCATGTTTTGGAGGATTACTTTACATTTGAGGACTGGCTTGAGCATAACTACAAGTCGGGCACTATAGTTATCCCTAAGGAATACCTAGTAGAACAACCATCTAGTTCTGTTAAGGTAATCCTTTGGGATACTTGTGATCCTCTCAAAATAAAAGAAGGTTGGGATATCTCTTTATCCCAAACCTCTAAAAAATTGTTTAAAAAATAAAAAAACTTTCCTTATAGGTGCCTGAAGCAGCTCGAACCTCCAACATCAAGGAAGGTTTGCAAGTTGCCAAAGACAACTTGGGAAAAGTGGGAGCTCAGCAACAGCCCATACTTGCTTGGGATAGCCAAGTAGCGAAACCACCGACTGAGCCCAGCCTCCATTCCACCGTTCCATCTACTACTTCAGGTGACATTCCTACTTATGCTAGTTCTTCTTCTAGTAGACATCTTGTATCGATGGATGAGCTCATCAAATCCCTTACCCCACTTACTTTACTAGATTTCTACTATGTACCTCCTTTTAAATCTAAGAAATTGAAGAATAAAGCTAGTTTCAATTACATTTGTGGCACTTCTGATGGGTTATCTGATTCCACTCATTTAGAAAACTCTTCAAGTATTATTAATTATAACAACTCCGATCATCCTCTTTTTAATTTAGAGATGGACTTTCCTTCTCTGAATAATAGGTTCACCTCTTGAGATAAACTTGAAATCAATTGATTCCGAGGGTCCTATAAGAGAAGCTGTAGGTATGCTTGATGAGTAGGTAGAATCTTCCACTAAACCACCATAAGAGGTTACCAAAGTTAATCTCCGCAGTGGCAAGGTTCTACCTCTAGGGCAGTACCTCAGGATAAGGCTAAGCAAGTCATTAGTTCCAGCGATAAAAAAGCCCCTCCACAGGATGCTCTACCCATGGATATGTTTATGGAGGACTAGCCCAGAGTCATGCCAGTTAAGAAAAAGAATGACCAAATTCTCATATGCGTCGATTTTAGGGACTTAAATAAGGCATGTCCTAAGGATGAATTTTTTACTTCCTATACTCGAGTTAATGGTGGACATCGCCTCATCTCATGCAGTTTTCTCCTTTATGGATGGGTCATCTCACTATAATAAAATCAAGATGACCCCCAAGGATGAAAGAAATAATCTATTATTATAAGACCATGCCTTTTGGCCTTAAAAATGCCGGTGCTACATACCAGTGGGCCATGACTCGGATCTTCAATGAACTCATTCATCATCATATTGAATGCTATGTTGATGATCTAGTAGTCAAAAGCAAAGAAAAGGAAGATCATCTCTTCGACTTGAGAGTAGTTTTTAGACGGTTAAGATAATTTAATCTCAAAATGAACCCCCTGAAGTGTGCATTCGAAGTAGCTTCAGGGAAGTTCCTTGGGCTTGTTGTCCAGCACCGGGAAATAGAGATAGACCCAGAAAAGATCAAAGCTATCTTAGAAATTCCACCCCCTAAAAGTTTAACTCAACTCAGATAGTTCTAAGGGCGATTGGTGTATTTAAGATGCTTTATCTCTAATCTATCAGGGAGATGCAAGAAATTTTTAGCACTTGTAAAAAAGGACACTAAGTTTAAGTGAGATAACAAGTGGTAGCATGCCTTTGAAGACATCAAGCAGTATTTGGTGAACCAACTAATTCTAGCCTATCTCGAGAAAGCCACTTATCCTCTACATTATTGTATTGGATGACTCTGTTGGCCCAAACCAATGACAAAGGGAAGGAGAACGCTCTTTACTACCTCAGCCATTGTCTGATCCCTACTGAAGCAAACTACCCACCTATTGAGAAACATTGCCTAACTTTAATCTTCGCATCCAAAAAGCTACAACACTATATGCTCTCTCATAAGGTAAACTTGATTTCAAGAATCAATCCACTATAATATCTCATGATAAGACCGATGTTATCCGGATGGTTGGTGCATTGATCCATGATTCTCTCACAGTTCGACATTATATTCATACCCCTTAGTGTGGTGAAAGGACAAACATTAGCATTTTTCTTTGCAGCACACCCACTTCCTGATTCTCCGCTTAGTGATGACCTCCCCGATGAATAAATCATGAACTTAGGGGACACGAGGATCAGCCATTGGGAGATGTATTTTGATGGTGCGACTTTCTTTCTAAAAGGAGAAGAACCATGATATACTCTTCCAAGAAAGGTAAGGGTAAGAATCATTCTTTTAACTCCAGACTATGATGTGATGAGATTCTCATACTATCTCTCCAATCCATGCACCAATAATGAAGTCAAGTATGAGGCTTTGATTGTCGATCTGAGTTAACTATTACAGTGTGTGTCAAAAGCATCAACATCTACGGGGATTCTTAGCTGGTCATTAACCAGATTGCTGGGTCCTATAAGGTTCTAAAACCTAAGCTTCGTCACTACCATGAGTACACCATGAAGTTGTTGACCCAAATCTCTGAAGTCACCATCTACAAGGTTCCTCGAGGAGAGAATGCAGTAGCAGATGCTTTGACAAAACTCGTGAAGGAATTAACATGTCCGAAATATGAGTCCATTCCAATAAGGGTCCAAAATAGACAAGTCTTTTCCCTTATTAATGCTGAACTCATCGAGAGATTCTCTCTTGAAGGGCAAGTTTCCATTGACAATAAGGATGAGGAGCTAGATTGGAGGCAACCATTCATAGATTACTTGAACATAAGCAAACTACCTCAAGAGAAATCACAAACCCATCAGATGAAGCAGAGAGGTCTCTCCTATTCTTTCATGGATGACACCTTGTACCGATGGTCTTTCGATCAAAAGTGGTTACGCTGTTTAGACAAACATGAAGCCTATAAGATTATGACCAAGGTACATTTAGGTCTGTGCGGAGTGCATCAGTCCGGTCCGAAGATAAAAGCCAAGATCAAAAGACTATGATACTACTGACCCTCAATGATTACAGACTACATGGATGTAGCTAGGAGATGCCATCAATGTCAAGTACACAGTGTAGTCTTACACCAAGCACCCAACATTATACACCATACATTGGCCTCATGGCCATTCGAGTGTTGGGGTATTGACATAGTAGGTACGATTGATTCTCCTTCTTCTAAGGGTCATCGGTTCATCCTAACTGCCACTGACTACTTTTCCAAGTGGGCGGAGGTAATCCCACTTAGAGAGGTCACAAAGATATGCTCCAATTTTTCAGAAATCATACATATAGGTTAGGGGTGCCTCAATGAATTATATTTGATAATGGTACTGCATTCAAGAGTACTAAGATCAACACCTTTGCCAGAAGACACGATAAAGATTGGAGATACTCCACTATCTACTATCCCAGGGCAAATGGCATAGCAGAAGCATTCAACAAAACTCTCATCCAGATACTAAAGAAGACACTCAACGATAATAAGTGACAGTGGCATGAGCAGCTAGGTGAAGTTTTATGGGCATACAACACCACATACAGAACTCCAACTCAATCTACCCCTTTCTCCTTAGTGTGTGGGTCCGAAGCCGTTCTACCCTTAGAAGTTTAACTCCCATCACTAAATATAGCAATGGGTAGTAAAATCACTAAAGAGAATGCCAAGTTGCGATTAGAAGTGCTCAAAGGTTTGGATAAGAGATGCCAACGGGCATGCCAACACCTCGAGTTGTACAAAGCCAAGATGATTCAAGCTCACAACAAGCTGGTTTGCCCTAGAGCTTTTCAAGTAGGAGAGCTTATTTTAGTTCTAAGGATAATTGTTGCCAATCGAAAGATGGGAGGCAAGTTTGAACCCATTTGGGAAGACCCTTTTATCATATAGAAGGCCTACCAAGGAGGATCTTATCAACTTATTGATTATAAAGGGGAACACCCGATGCTTCCAATCAATGGGCTCTATTTAAAGAAATATTACCCATAAAATCATGTTTGGAAATAATTATCCTCAAAATTCCCTTCCAATTCATCAAAATATTTTCTTCATTCGAAGCGTTGTTTGCTTGTTTACAAATCCATCATGACGTGTCTAGGGTAGGTGCAAGAGAACCCAAGAGATATCCTATCCTTCTTTCACAACAAGAACATAAATTAAAAATGATTCCCCAGTGCTACTAGATTAGGAGTAAGAGAACCCCAGAGGGATCTTATTTCAACTAGCACGGCTAAGTTAGGTGTGAGAGAACCCAAGCGGCATCCTTTCTTGGTGGGATCACAACTACCATTCTTGTCACCATTTCATCAACTTTTAAGTGTATTTTAGGAAAGGTGTGAGAGAACCCAAGTGGCATCTTATCCTCCTTTAGCACAAACACAAACACATTTGACCATAAGCCCCCTGCGGCCACTCACTCATTAGGTCAGTCGATATGATACCTTGACAATGTGTCACCCCAGTGGTCACTTATTTGGAAGATGTGAGTCCCCGCACTTTCTTCCTAACTTGACGATTGCAAACCGATGAGCACCTTGTTAGTTTGGTAATCCTCACTACACAGCTAGTAAGCTACCTCATGTTGACTTTGTTTAAGAGGATGTAAGCCTACACGCTTTCTTCTTGAACTAACCATCACGCACTGACTAGGTTGAGTATTTTTTAGGTTTAGGATAAGTCCCCCAAGCTCCTTTCTTCTTGACTACTCTTGAGTTGATATAAGTCTCCCAATGCCATTCACTCAATAGCACCCTAGGTCAGATATCACCTATCGAGCCGAAGACAAACTATCATAGCAATCAATTATGCTATAGGAAGATGTGAGTCCATGATGATTTCTTCTTAGGTTGATTATTGCAAATCGATAGGCACCATAGGTTGGTTGATGTTCACTATGCTGATAGCGACTCACCCGATGGATTCACCACTCTTGGCAGATGTGAGTCCCTGCGCTTTCTCCTAGAGTTGGCCACCGAATGCCTATAGACATTATCTTCTTCAAGGTGGTTACTCTACTTGGATCAAGTCCTTTGTGACCTAATTTAGACACTACTCGGGTTACTCTTGGATTGGACAGTCCCCCTTTCCTTGTAGCCATCCTAGTGGTTGGAGAATTTGTTCAGCAGATACACATATTCTCCTTTGGACCAATAAATTTGAGATAGGTCTAGGCTGGTATAAGCTCCTCCTCAGTATGATCCCTGGCAAACCAATAGGATCCATGATAAACAAACAAACAAACAAAAATAAATAAATTTATTCGCTTGTGGATTAGGAATTCAAGCCCTCAACGACCCCTTTCCCAAGCACGCGTCCTATCTTTAGGGCGGCAAAAACTCTATAAGAATTGCCCACTGTACACTTGAGTTGAGATAAGTCCCTTGGTTTGGTAGTCCCCAGGTCGGGTTCAATCTATTTTCCTACAAAGAGGTTGCCTCGATGATCATTTTGCTCTAAAAGATGTAAGTCTACTACTCATTCTTTCTAGCATGACTGTCGTAAACTGACGAGCAGCCCCAGCCCTAGGTCAGGTTGACATGTTACCTTGCTAATGCTTTTCTTTGGAAGAAGTAGTCTCATGTTTTCTTTCTCCTCAATTGTCAAAATCAAAGGCACCTTTGGTTGGATAGTTCTCCCCTTTAGTCGGGAAACTATTCCCTTTAGATTCATAAATATGAGGTAGGCCAAGGCCTACATGGCCCCTACTCAGTGCAGTTCATAACAAACCAATAGGATCTATCAAATATAATTAAAAAAATGAAATCAATTTTGACTATCTTTGAGCTAATTTAAGTCCCCCAGAGGCATTCACTCAGTAGTCAGCCTAATGTTGGGTTCGATCCGTTACCTCACCAACTAATCATCCCAATGACTGATCCCCAATTTGGAGGATGTAAGTATACTACGCTTTCTTTCTAGTACATCTGCTACACACCAAAAGGCTACCCCTTTGGTTAGATAGTCATACAATGTTGTTGGTAGACTACCCCTTTAGATTGGTAAATCTGAATTATGCCAAGGCCAACATGGCCCCTACTCAGTGCGATTCATCGAAAACCGACTGGGTCCATCTCAAAATTTGAAATAAAACCAATCAACCTCCCCCCAGAGGAGTCAAATTAAATAATTAAATCAATCAGCTTCTCCCTAATGAGATGCAAACCAACCCTCCTCCCTAGTGGAGTCAAATCAAATCAATTAGCTTCTCCTCAATGAGATGCAAATCATTCCAATCTCCCTAGTGGAGTCAATTTAATTTAACCCGAACCTGTTCCCCTAGTGGAAGGTTCACATCTTTTATCCTTAGTGGATTCCAAATTCTAATCCCCCAATGGATTTCACAACCTCTTATCCCCAATGGATAACTTGAGCCTTTTCCCCTAGTGGAAGGCTTACATACTCCATCCTTAGTGGATTCCTCCTTTGCTCTCTTATGTACTTGACATAAGTAGAGTCGCATTGTGATTCCTTCTACACCTCGAGTTTAGGAGTAGATCATTTCTGTTAGTGCTTGCAATCATTCGAACATTTTTGATCATCTCGATCAACACTACACGCGGTGTGCCGTCACACACCACACCCACCCTTTGTTGACCTCACTTATGGAGTGAGCTTTTAACTTCTCCATCTTAGACATAGGACTCCTCTAGACACTAAGAGTTTCTTAGCCTTAAGATACTTCTACTGATTATGTGAACACTTAACCTAACCCTAGAGACTTAGAGGAGTTAGCTATAGGAATATGTTATGCCTTAGGGGTTGTTGACCTCACTTTTGGTGTGAGCTTTCAACTTCTTCATCTTAGATATAGGACTCCTTTAGACATTAAGAGTTCTTAGTCTTAAGACACTTCTAGTGATTAAGTGAACACTTAACCTAGCCCTAGAGACTTAGAAGAGTTAGCCATAGGAATAGGTTATGCCTTAGGGGTATTAGAAAAACTTGCCTACCCTATAGCTTAAACCAAATCTTTACTTCATTCTTTCAAGTCAAACTTCAAATTCAAATCAACTTCAAATTCAAATCAATTCCAAAATAAATCTTAAATCCAATCCAAACTTTTTCCTAAGCCATTTTGGTTTCATCTTATGGACTTTGCTCAAATAAAATCCAAATCACTTCAAACTCAAAAAAAATTCTCATAACCCATTTATATTCTCATTTATATCCATAAATATAAATGAAATATAAATTCAAATAACCAAAATAAATTCAAAACTCAAATCCAAATCCAACCAAAATCCAACCTAAACTCTTTCAAGTCAAATCCTTAAACTCCCTCAAATCAAATCCAAATCACTCCAAATTCAAAAGATTTTCTATAACTTTTCTCCAAACAATCAATCCTTAAATCACAAACCAAACATAAACATAAACTTCAATCATCAAACAAAAATCAAACTAACCCAAGTCAAACCCATGTTCATCCTTTGACTTGAAATTGTCAAATGAATCAAAACCCATTTGACTCCAAAATCACTTGCAATTGGATTCATATTTCAATCATAAGTCCATATGTGAGTTCAACCAAACTTGAATCAAGCCTTGATCAAGCTAATTGACCCACTTAGGCTCACTTGACCCAAAGTGACCTAAAAGACCTTTTTGAGCCAAATTATAATACAACCCAAATTAGATTGAACTAAGCCCATCTAAGCCTCACATTATGAGCAACAATCATCATAGGATGATCAATCACTCAAATTGGGTCAAACCAAGTCAAACATAGCCTTTGACCAAGTCAACATTTAACCCAAATAAAACCTAAACTTGTTAAAATCATCCATAGGCAAATTAATTGAAACTATTGATCTAAACCAATTTATAATCAATGATTGGACTTGACCAAGTCATAATTTGAGCCAAACCAAGCCCAATTGGCCACTTGACCCAAGTTGACCCAAGTTGACTTAAAAGTCAAAATGGGTCAAATCTTGATCTAAGCTAAATTGATTACAACCAATGGGCCAATTCATTCTAAATCACTTGCTAAACTTGACCAAAGCATCAATTGGCCAACTAGACCCAGCCTAGCCAAATTGATGATAAACCCAACTTGACTTAAAAGGTCAAATCAAATTGAAATTAAGCCAAACTAAAATTGATTGAAATCAAAGCTTACAATATATTTTAAATGATTAACCAAACCTTAACCAACCCATGACCTAACCCAATTGGGTCAAATGGGTCAAATTGGTCAACTTGACATTTGACCTAAGTGAACTCAAATGAACCAAAATCAAATATAAACCAAATTGAACCAAACCAATGATACCCATAAGCTCCAAATGATCATTTGAACTTAACCCAACCCTTAGTTTGACCCAATTTGACCAATTGGTCAACTTGATCCAAGTTGACCCTTATGGTCAACTTGAGCCAAATCATATAAAATCAACTCCATATTCTTTTAAATTCAGCCCAACCTATTTTTGAAACATCTAAAATCTACCCAAATAAAAATCAAGGCCAAATGACCATTTTTCCCTTGGGTCAAAGGGTAACCTATTGCCAAATTCACTTGGAATATGACCAATTCCTTCTCATGGCCACTTGACATCTTCCTAGTGGCCCTCATGGACACTAAAGAGGGTGGTGAACATGACCCAATAGGTTTGGGTCAGCCATGACCCAACCCAAGGCCAAGCCAACCCCTCCAATAAAAATTCTCCCCTTGGATCACCTCCTACACTCACCTAGCACATGTGCACTTCCCCTCTTCTACTCCTCTGCCAAAATCAAAGCACATGGAATCCCTAACTGCATAAACAACCCATTCAATCCAAGCAATTGAAGGAAAATGATAAGATGGCTCTCGACCGTCTGATCCAAGTAGGGGGAGTATACTCCCCCTCATTCCAACTCAATGCACACACTCTGAATTCAATTGAGCCTTAGAACTCAAATCAAGCATCTCCAAGCCTTGGCAAGCATTTCCAAGCTCGTTCCATTTCTTCCTTCTCGATTTTCTTCAAAGCCAAAATAGGGGAGGTGAGGGAATTTTCCAAGTCACTCAATTCTCCATCAAATCATAATTCACTTTGCAAGCACCATCAAGGAAGTAAGTCGAGCTGTGTTTCTCATCCAAGCTACAGAAGGGGAATTCATCAAAGCCATTGAAGGGAGCTTAATGAGCAAGTCACTTTAAATCAAGGCTTGGAACTTTCAATAGAGCTTCATCTCCACTAGATGAAGCTACCTCCTTCGTTGGAAGCACTGGTGATAGCCTCTGGTAAGGTATGACTCAAAACTGATCCTCCATTGAAAAATGCTTGGTCCTTTGTGAAGGGATTTGTAATCCCATTAGATCTTAGCTATTGGATGTTCTTCCCATGCCTCTTGATGGTGTGGGATGAATATTTGCCTAATCCAAGCTTAGGTGAGCTCAGATCAAGCCATGGAGGATGGACGACCTCCGTTTCCCACAGCTTAGGCAGGGATGAATCATGGGTCATCCATCCCGTGTGTTTTGGATGGACAACCCTGATTAAAATGATTAGATCCTTTTATTTAAAACTTTTAAAACTATTAATCGACCATTAGATCCTGATGGGGGAAAGTGCAACTACCATGACACGCGATGTGACAAAATAATCAATCCCATCGTACATGGAAAATAACATGGTGTCGATGGGATTAGTTAATTAATTAGGATATTTTAATTATCCTTTAATCATAAAAACTTTAGAAATTCATAACTAAATGTAGAAAAATCTAAAAATATAAAGTTAAGTTCATTTTAAAGATAATTCAAAGGGGAATAATATAAAATTAAGTTTAATTGATTTTGAATAGTAGATTTCATTCAATTTAAATTTTATTGGGAATGTAATTATGTTAATTCCTCCTTAATTATTTCAGTAATTAATTCCAAACTTGTTAGGGTTGATTAGTGGGATGTCCTGTGCCTCTCATGATTTTCTTGGAATTTATTATTGGATTAAGGGGAATTGCTTGATTCACTCGTAATCACTCTCTTAATTAATTAAGTGATTAATTAACCCATTAAATAGTGATGGATCCATTAATTAAGTTTACTAATCACTTTGAAATAGTGAATAGACTTTGGGAATGAGATTAGGATTCCTTTTCCAATCTCTTCTCCCTAAGTTCATTCCATTTGGAAAACATTTAGTCAAGTTGTAATTAATGGCTTAATAACTTCATTAATAAATTCAATTAATCCAAAATTCAAAATCAAATCATTCCAGAACTTAATCATCTTAATTCTTGGGTAGATTCTTAGGTGTTCAATAACCTAAGAGGCTTCAAAGAAAATCATAATCAAACTACATGTGTAGGAAGGTTATGAAAGTACTTAATTAAACCCTTTAGCATAATTAATCAATAATTGTAAGCCAACTACAATAGGCCCCTTTCTTTCTTAGGTGCATTGCTGATTTAATTTTTATGTGGTTGTATATCATATGTTGGCTCATAATTATTTATTTAATTATGTTAAAGTGGTATAAGTAAAGGGTAATTAATGGATTTAATTCACACCTTAACCTAAATAAAACATAAAATCAACTTAATTATTCTAAAAATTAAACTAAATTGATTCACACATGTGGGAAATGGGTTAGGACTAGCAAAGTATTTTCACATTTCCTAAGTCAAATCAAATTCAAACAAATAAAAATCTCTTTAAAAGAATTTTGGTTCACTTTAAATGATCTTATTTCATAGGATTGTCTTTAGGAATTAATTAGGGTGAATGAAGTTACATGCTTGCATCACTTTATTTCTTTCCAAGCATGCTAAATATTATTTGCCATATGAAATCATGCATTCATGTCTTTTGAAAAATCAATTAAATAAAAATATTTTCTTTATGTCAAATTGCATGCTTTGGATAAAGTTAAGAATATGAATGGCTATTATCACTACCAAATCAAAAATTAGTTTCAAAATCTATAAATCAAAGATCATAAATGAAAGTATGCTACTTATAGATACTTATAAGCTTGCATGTGAAAATAGCATATAAGTTGTGCTTTATGTGACTTTCTTCTCTTCTCTTAACATGTATTTGGATAAGATTTTCAAAGTGTATAGTTCATTTGAAAAGAACATAACACTTACTTAAATCCTTTCCTATCCACTTCTATATTATGACTTAAGAAGGATCTTCACATTTACATATGTAAATTGCATAACCAAATTAAACACAAAAATATTTTGCATGAATCTTCTTCCATTTATTTGCTTTTATATATGCACATGTATTTAAGAAAAGTGGTATATCAGTCTGGACATCCCGGGATTGCGAGGCTTTAAGTTTCCCAAGTAGGACTTGTACTTTACACCCATAGTGTAGAAAATAATGGCATCGTATTCACTTAGATCTTTTATACATGTAAATGTGCATTTGATTGATGGATAAAAGAGTCCCCCTTTTCTACTTAATAAAAACATGCATTCACAGAATATCTAAATTTTTTTAAACAACATCTCTTAGCATTCATCATCAAAGTGTGCTAAAGTTTGCATTTGCATGTATAGATATGCTTAGGATTTATTCATATGCATGGTATATGGAAAGAAATAAATTATTGTGTTATGTGATAGTAATTCACCTTAATTAGTCCAAAGATGCCTTTCTTATTTGAATAGGTTTATTTAAGGAAAATCTAAACTTAGAGTTAATTAAAACACATAATAAAATATCTAAAAAAATTATTAATGACTCTACCTTAGAAATTACTTAAGGTAGGGATGGAAGAGAAGTTCTCTTCTCTTAACATCTCTTTACAATTTAGTAACTAAATGTAGGTTCATTCAAACCAAATCAAATAAAATTGACAAATCAACTAAATCACTTAAAATAAAACCATCCTCTAAGTTGAATCCTTCACATTTAGAAAATTCTAACCTAGCTAAGACATGCCATCTTAAATGGCACACATTAGCTAAGTCAATATTTTTCTAGATGGTGCATGGTTTAATGCGATTTTATTTTGTGATGTAATATTTTCGATGTTATGGTGTAGGATGATGATGGAGATCTTAGCCTAATCATGTCTTCTATAGGGATTGTGTAATAATAATAAAATATAAATGCTTTGTCGCAGGTTTTTATACCCCTAAGCATAATCCAAACTAGAATAGGTGGACTTCATTACCCATGTGTGGGGGTGCTAAATCCAAATTATTTCTATAACTGCTTGGGATTATGAGGTATATTTAGCTAATCTCTATTTTACAGGTTTAGTTAGATTTATCATTTCCCATTTTGATGTAATTTTTGTAATTAAGATTTGGAATGAATGTTATGAGGGATTAAGGTGAACATTGGTCATAAGACCATGTCTTATGTACTATATGAAGCCTTGGAGCAAACTACATCCCAAGTCAAATCAAAAGAAGAAAGAAGTGAAGAAAGAAATAAAGAAAGAAATGAAGAAATGAAGAAATGAAGAAACGAAGAATGAAGACCCCCATAACATGAATTATTTTTAAATTATAATTATTCATTTGTGATTTGGGTTGTATAAGGGTAGAGCTCGGCTACCCATTTCTTTTGATTGTGGTACGACCACATCTTTATTCTTTTTACTAGCTTTATAAAATTGTTTGATGTTTGTTTAGCTTGTGCATTAAGATGACATATTTTTCCTAGTTTCTTCATTGCATTGATGAATGGCCTAGATGCGATTAGGTTCTTAGGAAAAATAAATTTTCTACCCAACTAATCAACTCAAAATTAAACAACTCATAACCTCACCTAAAGCCTAGGACATAATTCAAGGCAATAAAAGATTTGACAACCCCTTAGCTGGATGTTATATGTCTCACATCATGCATAAAAAGCATCTTGCTTCACTCTTGCTTATGGAGGGCTTCCACCTTTGCTAGAGAAAATGGATCCACCTCATTCTTGCTGATTTTGGCCCATAACCAATTTCTCATGCATTAGGCATATGAATCCCATAGCCTAAGTCAAATAAATTGTCCTAAAATTAAAATAAAATTTAACAAAATTTTTATTAGATTTAAGTCATTATTCATGCCCTACATGATCTAGTCTCTTAGGGAGTGTGTTTAAGGACTTAGTATATTTTCTAAATAAACAATGACATAACTATCTTGCAAAGCATAAGACTTGGCTACATGTATTTAAAATTGTAGGAAGAGTTAGTTGGCGGCCACCCCCACGCGATTGTAAGTCCAACAGTCGGGTGGTTTATCCTCTCTTATGGAGGTAAATCATATGCCCATTTTTTACCTTATATTTAGGTCATACTTTGGCCCTCACGAAAGCCCCCTAGATTTAGGATCTGAGGTTATTGTTTGGCTACAAGCATAAATCCTCACCTCTTAGGCATTTCCATGATCTTGTATCATGGAATTGTAAGCCCTAGATTTCTAATAAAAATTCAACTCAAACACATAATTCTTCTCAATTTTCAAAAATATAAAGCCCAACCATAGGATAGTTTGGAATGCTCTCTAGGTTTTTTAGCATCATGAGCATCCCCTACTCAACTCCTTTTGGTTTTGATAATAACTCTTTCCTTTTGATCAATCCCACTTGATTATCCAAAAATAACCAATTTGTTGATAGTCCTATCTTTAAAATGTTAGGAGACAATGATCATTTATCATAATCGAGAGTTAATGAATCTCATTCCTTAATATATAATTAACTATGGGGGCTTGCCTCCATAGGGAACTTAACGAACCTGATTTAAAATAAACCCTACTTTACTTTTCTAAAAGTAAGAATCTGGTACATCCAAGACCCATTGTCCTGAGTCCTTATTAGGTGATTATATCCATTGTTGGATGATGACTTCTGTCTCTCAAGATAGTACATATTTCTCAATGTCATACCCGATCACCCTAATAAGTACATCTGTGAATCTACGTGGTGTCCAATTAGCATTTTTTGTTTTCATTTTACTCATAAGATGAAAAAAAAAAAACACCACAGGGGTATTAAGAGGACTTGCTTACCCTATAGTTTGAACCCAATCCTTGCTTCCCTCCTTCAAACCAATCCAAATCAAATATTAAATTAGTTTTAACTCAATTGATTTTCTCAAATCATAAACTAATCTGAATCAAATCTTAACTCAATGCCAACTTAACTGATTTTCTCAAATCTCAAATCAATTTTAGCTCAATTGATTTTCTCAAATCATAAATCAATTCCAAAATCTAAATCATAAATCAATTCTAAATCGAATGATTGAAACCCATGATTGAATTCAAACCCCAAAATCTTTCCTAAGCTCTTTGATTTCATCTTATGGACTTAGCTCAAATCAAATCCAAATCATTCCAAACTCAAAAGATTTTCTCATAATCCATTTATATTCTCATTTATGTTCACAAATAAAAATGAAATATAAATTCAAACAACCAAAACTAAATTCAAAACTCAAATTAAAATCTAACTTATATCCTTTAAGTCAATTTACTGAATTTAACCAAAACATTCTTAAATCAATCCAATCCCTTAGATTTTCTCTTCAAATAATCACTTCTTCAATCTCATGCCCAAATATAGACATAAACTACAATCATCAAACCAAAATCAAACTAAACCAAGTCAAACCCATGTTCAGCCTTTTTGACTTGATATTATCAAATAAACCAAAACCCATTTGACTCTAAATCACTTGCAATTGGATTTATATTTCAATCATAAGTCCATATGTGAGTTTAACCAAACTTGAATCAAGCTTTAATCAAGCCAATTGACCCATTTAGGCTTACTTGACCCAAAGTGCCTAAAGCACCTTTTTTAGCCAAGTTCTAATCCAACCCAAATTAGATAGAACTAAGCCCATCCAAACCTCACATTATAAGCAACAATCATCCTAGGATGATCAATCACTCAAATTGGGTCAAATCAAGTCAAACATAACCTTTGACCAAGTCAATATTTAACCTAAATGAAACCTAAATAAGCCAAATTGATTGAAACCATTGATCTAAATTCCATAATCAATGATTGAACTTGACCAAACCATCAGTTGAGCCAAACCAAGCCTTATTGGCCACTTAACCCAAGGTGACCCAAATTGACCTAGAAAGTCAAAATGGGTCAAATCTTGATCCAAGCCAAATTGATTGCAACCAATGGGTCAAATTCTTTCTAAATTGGTTGTTGAACTTGACCAAAGCTTCAATTGTCCAACTAGACCCAACCTAGTCCAATTGACCAACTAGACCTAACCTAGTCCAATGATCATGAACTCAACTTGACATAAAAGGTCAAATCAACTTAAAATCAAAGCAAACCAAAATTGATTGAAATTAAAGCTTGCAATGCATTCCAAATGATCAACCATGCCTAAACCAATCCATGACCTAACCCAATTGGCTCAAATAGGTCAAATTGGTCAACTTGACCCATTTGATCTAAATGAACCTAAATGAACCAAAATCAAATCTATACCAAATTGAACCAAACCAATGAAACCTATAGACTCCAAATGATCATTTGAACTTGACCTAACCCATGGTTTGATGCAATTTGACCAATTGGTCAACCTAACCCAGTTTGACCCAACTTGACCTAAATGGGTCAAATTGAACCAATTTAAATCAAATGAACTACAAATCACTTGAAATTTGGCCCAAACCATTTTCAAATCATTTCAAATCTGTCCAAATCAAAATGATGGACAAATGACCACCTTTCCCTTAGGTCAAAGGGTATCCTATGACCAAATTCACTTGGAATTTGGTCATTTCTCTCTCAAGGCTACTTGTCATCCTTCTAAGACCAAGGAGGGTGGTGAGCATGACCCAATAAGCTTTGGTCATCCTTGACTCAAGCTAAGGACAAATTGACCTCTCCAATAGAAATTGAACACTTGAATCACCAAATGCACCACCTAGTACATGGGCATGCACTCTCCTTCCCTCCACTCAAAATGACTCACATGGTGTGTTTGACAGTCAAATCGTGCCTCCAATCCTTGCCATTGATGAAAAATGGCAAAACAACCCATCACCGATCTATCCAAGGAGGGGGGAGATATACTCCTCCACATTCCCACTCAAAGCAGAAGGATTCATTTCCATAGAGCTAAGGAGGTTGAGTTGAAGGTTCTGCAAGCCTTTGTAAGCAATTCCTGAGCTCCCCCATTTCTCCTTCTCAATTTTGCTCAAAGATAAAATAAGGGAGGTGAATTGAAGATCCAACTCACTCAATTCTCCATTAAAATTAAGTTAACCTTGCACACACCATTAGTGGTCTTCGTCGAGCTCAACCAAGTCATTTTCCAAGCCTCCAAGCCACAGGAAGCATCACTTCGATCAATGCCAATCACTATTGAAGGGGAGCTTGATCAACCGAGCAATCTACTTCAAATCAAGACTTAATTCCTTCAACATGGCTTCATCTCCGTTGAAAGCACTGGTGATATCCTCCGATGAGGTAATTGCTCAAAACCATAGCAATAAGAAATCTTGTTTGGTCCTTTTTGAAGGAAATTATCACCCCTTGAAATCTTGATCATTGGATGTGCATCCCCCCTCCTTCCGAAGGTGTCATTTTGATCCCAATCCAAGCTTGGGTGAGCTCGAATTGAACGAAGAGAGATGAACGACATTTGTCTCTCGTCGCTCGCAAAGTAGAAAGATCACACACAGTCCATTTTGTGTGATTGGAACGGATGGATATGATTACATCACACTATATCCCCTTTGATTTAAGCCTAAACTAAGATTAATCATGGCCCGATATTAGATCGTCATCCCTAGAACCACGTCAGCCATGACTTAGATGGATGTGACAACTTAAATAACTTATCCCATCATGCCACGTGGAAAGCACGCCACGTCAGTGCGTCACGTCTGCCGCCATGTGGCTCGACTAGATTAGGGGCTTAATTAGGCTTAATTAATCTAATTATAATGCTGAAACTTCAAAATTCATAAGTAATTATAGAAAAATCCAAAAAATACAAGTAAGCACTCATTTTAAAGATAATTTAGAGAAGAATAATATAAAATTAAAATTAATTAATTTTGAATAGTGTTTTTAACTCAATTTTGGTTTTATTAGAAATTTAATTAAGCTAATTACCCTTTAATTAATCCAGCAATTAATCTCAAATATTCTGAGATTAATTAGTGGGATGACCTCTACCTCTCATGATTTTCTTGAAATTTATTGCTTGATTAATTAGGAAAATTACTTGTTTCATCCCTAATCATTTTCTTAATTAATTTAATGATTAATTAACATGTTAAATAGTGATAAATTTATTAATTAAGCTTGCTAATTATCATGAAATAGTGAATGTTCTTAGGGAATGAGATTAGGGCTTCTTTTCCAATCTTTCTACTAAGTCTATTTCATTTGGATAAAAACTTAATTAAGTTGTAATTAATTAATGGCTTAATCACTTCATTAATTAATTCAATTAATTAAACTCAAAACCAAATCATTATAGAGCTTAATCATTCAATTCTTGGGTAGATTCTTAGGTGTTCAATAACCAAAGAGAACTCCAAAAAAAATTATTATCAAACTACATGTGTAGGATGGTTATGAAAGTACTTAATTAAACCCTTTAGCTTAATTAATCAATAATTGTGAGCTAATTACATTAGGCCCCTTCATTTCTTAGGTGCATTGCTGATTTAATTTTCATGTGATTGCATATCATATGTTGGCTAATAATTACTTGGATAATTATGTTAAAGTGGTATAGGTAAGGAGTAATTAATTGATTTAATTCAAACCTTAACCTAAAGAAAACAAAAATTAATCTAATTTTTATAAAATTAAACTAAACCAATTCATACATGGGGGAAATGGGTTAAGAGCAACAAACCTTTTTCACATTTCCTAAGTCAAATCGAATTCAAAAATAAAAATCTCCTTAAAGAATTTTGACTCATTTTAAATAATCTTATTTTATATGATTGTCCTTAAGAGGTAGTTAGAGTGAATGAAGTCATATGCTTACATTCATTTATTTATTTCTAAGCATGCTAAATGTTGTTTGCCATATGAAATCATGCATTCAAGTATTTTAAAAATCAATTAAAGAAAATTTATTCTTTTATGTCAAATTGCATGTTTTGGCTAAAATTAAGAATATGATTGGCTATTATCACTATTAAAACCAAAAATTATTTTCAGAACCAATAAATCAAAGATTATGAATGGAGTGATGCTACTTATAAATATTTATAAGCTTGCATGTGATTATAGCCTAAGATGTATGTTATGAAGTTCTCTTTTCTTCTACTAATATGGATTTATAGAGGATTTGCAAAGTGTATAGTTCATTTGAAAAGAACACAACACTTGTTTAACTCTAATCCTATGCATTTCTATATTATGACCCAAGAAGGATCTTCATATTACACATGTAAATTATACAACCAAATCAAAGATAATCTTTTGCATGTTTCTTTATCCATTTAGTTCTTTCTGTACATCTACATGTATTTAAAAAAAGTGATATATTAGTCTAGACATCCTAGGACTGCGAGGCTTTAAGTAGCCCTAAGTAGGTCTTGTACCTTACGTCCCTAGTGTAGAAAATAATAGCACCGTACTCACTTATATCTTTCATGTATGTGGATGTGCATTTAGTTAATGGATGAGAAATTCCTCTTTTTTATATAATAAAGACATTCATTAATGGAATATCCAAGTTTTCAAATCATATCTCTTAGCATTCATCATCAAAGTGTGCTAAAAATAAGCATTGCATGTATAGGTAAGGATCATTCATATGCATGGTATACATGGTGGAAAGAAATAAATGGGTGTGTGTTATGTGCTAGTAATCAACCCTAACTAATCCTAAGATGCCTTTCTTGTTGAATAAGGCTATTTAGAGTAAATCTAAAGTTAGGATTAATAAAAATACATAATAAAACATTCACTAAAGGAAAATCATTAATGAATCTATCTTAAAAATGTCGTAAGGTAGGGCTGAAAGAAAGTTCTCTTCTCTTTTATTCTCTTCATAACAGTTAGCCATAAGTGTAGTTCATTCAAACCAAATCAAACATCAACTAAAATTGACAAAGCAACTAAACCACTTGAAATGAAAGCACCCTCTAAATTGAACCTCTCACACTTAGAAAATTTCAACCTTAAAACCTAGATAAGACATGCCACACAAGCCTTAAATGACACACACATTAGACTTAGTCACCATTTTTTTGCTTTAGATTAGGAGTGCATGGTTAAATGCATTATTTTATTTTGTGATGTAATATTTTAAACTGGATGTTAGGGTGCATGTGGTTAAACTAGATGATAGGCGATCTTAGCCTCATCTTATTTTCTATAGGGGGTTATGTTTAAGGGGCGCTGTAATAAAATTATAAATGCTTGTTGCTATGCAGGTTACTTATACCCCTAAGCATAACCTAAATTATGGTAGATGGATTTGCTTACCCATGTGTGGGGTGCTAAGTCCTAATTATTGATATAACTGCTTGGGTTGTGTGATATGTTTTAGCTAATTTTTATTTTGTAGGTTTAGTTAGATTTATCTTTCCCATTTTCATGTAAATTTTGCAATTAAGATTTGGAATGAATGTTATGGGGGAATTAAGGTGAACATTAGTTATAAAACCATGTCTTATATACCATGTGAAACCTTGGAGCAACTATATTCCAAGTCAAACCAAAAAAAAAAGAAATGAAGAAGGAAAGAAATGAAGAAAGGAAGAAATAAAGAATGAAGAATGAAGACTCCCATAACATGAACTCCTTTTAATTGAAATTATTCATTTGTAATCCGGGTTGTATAAGGGTTGAGCTCGGCTACCCACATTATTTTTCGGGTTGTGTGGTGGAACTCGATCTCATCAGCCTCTTATTCTTTTGTGCTAATTTTATAAATTGATTGATGTTATGTTTATGATTGTGCAATTAGGATGGCATAATTTTCCTAGTTTCTTAATTACTTGATGGTTGTTGAATAGCCTGGATGCGATTAGACTCTTAGGGAAAAATAAATTTTCTATCCAATTAATCGACTCAAAATTAAACTAAACAAATCATAACATCACTTAAAGCAAAAGATATAAATCAAGATAATAAAAGATTTAGCAACCCTTTAGCTGGATGTTGTATGTCTCATATCATGCATAAATCATATTGTCTCACTCTTGCTAATGGAGGGCAACCACCTTTGTGAGAAAAAAATGGCTTGACCTTTGAGAGCCATGGTGGAAACCCACCTCCTTCTTTCTGGTTTTGGCACATATCCATTTTTCTCTTGCATTAGGCATTTGAAATCTTATAGCCTATGTACAATAAAAATGTCTAAAATCAAAATAAAACCTAACAAAATTTGCATTAGATTAAGTAATTTATTCATGCCCTTCATGATCTAGTCTCTTAGGGAGTGTGTTTAAGGACTTAATCTCCTTTCTAAATGAACAATAGCTTAGCCATCTTGCAAAGCATAAGACTTGCCTACATGTATTTAAAATCATAAGAGGAGTTAGTTGGCGACCACTCTAGGCATTTGTAAGTCCAACAGTTGGGTGATTTACTCTCTCTTGTGGAGGTAAACCATATACCCAATTTTTCCTTAGATTTAGGTCATGCTTTGGCCCTCTCCAAAGCTCCCTAGATTTAGGATCTAAGGTTACTATTTCACTTTACGGGCTACAAGCATAAATCCTCACCTCTTAGGTATTTCTACAATCTTGTGTTGTAGAATTATAGCCCTAGATTTTTAATAGAAATTCAACTCAAACTTATAATTTTCCTCAATTTCAAAAATATAAAGCCCAACCATAGGATAGTTTGAGATGTTTGCTAGGCTTAATAGTATCATTGGCATCCCCTACTCATCTCCTTTGGTTTCAATAATAACTCTCTCCTTTTGATCAATCCCACTTAATTTTCTAAAAATAACCAATTTGTTGATAGTCCTATCTTTGAAATCATTGGAGACAATGATCATTTACCTTCATCGAGAGTGTTCCTAAAGAATCTAATTCCTTAGGATGTAATTAACTATGGACTTGCCTCCATAGGAAACTTAACGAACTCAATTTAATATAAACCCTGCTTTAGTTTTCCATGTAAAGTAGCAGAAAGATCTCCAGTACATTCAAAGACCCATTATCCTTAGGAGTCCTCATTAGGTGATTAGGTCCATTGTAGAATGGTGACATCTGTCTCTCGAGATAACACATTATTCTTAATGTCATACCCGATCACCCTAATGAGTATATATGCAAATCTTCATGGTGTCCCAACAATATTCATTCTCGAATATAAACACCATAATAGTGTGTTTAGCTAACATTTGTTTTGCAAGTGTAGCTAGATTTACTTTCCTTCTTTTAATGTATTTTTTTGCATTAGGATTAGGATAAGTGTTATGGAGGATTAGGATGAGCATTGGTTATAAAACCATATCTTATTTACCATGTGATGCCTTTGGAGCAAGCTACATCCCAATCAAGCTAAAAGAAAGAAAGAAATGGAGCAAATCAAAGCCAAAAGAAGAAGGAAATAGAGTAAATAAAAAACTGAAGGAATGAAAGACGAGGGAAGAATGGAAGATGAAAAATGAAGACCCCCCCCCATAACACTTATCATTTCATAATTGTAATTATTTTATCATTATACCAGATGTGTGGGTAAGTGAGCTTACCCACATTTTTTTAGGGGTGGTACCCACACATCGCCTTTTATTCTTTTGCGATAGCTTTATAAAATTGTTTGATGTTTTACTTAGATTGTGCATTAAAAATAGCATACCTTTTTCATAGTTCCTTTATGATTGATGATTGTTGTGTGACCTGGATGCAATTAGGCTCCTAGGATAAAAAATAAATTTTCTACCCCACTAACAACTCATAACTAAAATTTTAAAATAATTCATAACCTCACATAAAAGCCTAGGAATTAAATCAAGATAATAAAATATTTAGCAACCCCTTAGGTGGATGATTGAATACATAATATCATACAAATCATATTCTTCTACTCTTGCTAAGAGAGGGCTTCCATCTGTGTGAGAGAATAAAGGCTTAACCTATTAGAGCCTTTGATGGAAAGACATGTCTTTCTCTTCTAATTTATCCCATTACCAACTTCTCATGCATTTAGGCAAACAAAATCCTATGGTTTGTGTCAAAACAAAAAGGTCTAAAAATCAAATAAAACTTGTTAAAATTTGCATTAGATTAAGTCATTACTCATGCCCTTCATGATCTAGTCTCTTAGGGAGTGAGTTTAAGGACTTAGTTTCTCTTCTAAATAAATAACAACCTAACCATCTTGCAAAGCATATGACCTGCTCGCATGGATTTAAAGCGTAGGAGGAGTTAGCTAGCCACTCTGAATAAGTAGTCGTGGTTTATTCTCTCTTATGGAGGTAAACCATATACCCATTTTTGCCTTAGATTTAGGTCATGCTTTAGCCCTCGCCAAAGCTCCTTAGATTTAGGATTTGAGGTTGTTGTTTCCCTTCATGGGCTACAAGCGTAAATCCTGACATCTTAGGCATTTTCATAATCTTGTATTGTGGAATCATAAGTCCTAGATTTCTAATAAAATTCTCACTCAAATAAATAAATATCTTCAAATTCGAATATATAAAGCCTAACCATGAGCAATACGTAACTGAAACGAATAGGTTTCGGTATCATGAGCACTCCTACTCATCTCCTTTGGTTTTGATAAGAACTCTTCCCTTTTGATCTCTCCCACTTGATTTTAAAAATACAACTAATCCTTTGATAGTCCTATCTTTGAATTCTTTAGAAAAAATCCTTTTGCTTGTCGAGTATTCTTAAGAGAGTCACTTCCCTTAAGAAGTAATTAACTATGGATGCTTGTCTCCATAGGAACTTAACGGACCCGGTTTAAATAAATCTTGCTTTACTTTTCTATGTAAAGTAGGGGAAAAATCTCTATGGTATATTTGAAGACCATCATGCCTTAGGAGTCCTTATTAGGTGATTAGATCCATTATAGGGTAGTGACTTCTATCTCGTAAGATAGTACAATATTTCTTAATGTCATACCTGATCACCCTAATAAGTACATCTGTGGATCTGCGTAGTGTCCCCTCACATATAAGCACCAAACCAACAAACCCAAAAATAATAAACATACCACAGATTTTTTTGACGATGCCGCTGGGGTTTGTTCCTCTCTCCATCTCTAGTAGATGATTGTTGTCTCCAAACATCGATAGTGGAGTTACATTTCATGTGAGTTCAAGACTATCTTTCTTTCAGTCGACACTTAGCTTATTTCATTTTTAAGCCAAGTTAGCCAACATCCTTTAGTTTTTGGACCTCACTCCATGTAGGTCTTCAAACCCTTGTTGGGTTCCCCAATAGGTGAAAATATAATTTATCAACAAAAGGGGAAATAATAGAAATTTAGAACCTCCTCACAACTAGCTTGGTGAGGCAAGGTTCATCATAAAATTTAAAAAAAATTCCTTTCACAAAAATGACACTTTTCAAAAGCACCTTTCACAAAATCACAAAGTTAAAACCCCTCCATGATTGCTACATGGAGGTTCTTTTCAAAAGAAAATCATGCCATAATTGATTCCCACTTAACATATCCAAATTTGTTAAGTGAGAATCTCTATTTGAATAAAACATAAAATTTGATCTTCACTTAATAATTTGAATTTGTTAAGTGGGGGTCTCATTTTCAAAACACAAAATTTTACCTTCACTTAACAATTTAAATTTGTTAAGTGGGGGTCACATTTTCAAAACACAAAATTTTACTTTCACTTAATAATTTCAATTTGTTAAGTGGGGGTTTCATTTTCAAAATATAAATTTGATCTTCACTTAATAATTTCAATTTATTAAGTGGGGGTCTCATTTTCAAAACATAAATTTTACCTTCACTTAACAATTTCAATTTTTTAAGTGGGGGTCTCATTTTCAAAACATGAAATTTTATCTTCACTTAACAATTTCGATTTGTTAAGTGGGGGTCTTATTTTCAAAACATAAACTTTACCTTGTTTGCAACATGGACGTTCTTTTTAAAAGAAAATCATGCTGTAATTGATTCCCACTTAACAAATCCAAATTTGTTAAGTGAGAATCTCAATTTGAATCAAACAAAATTTTGATCTTCTCTTAATAATTTGAATTTGTTAAGTGGGGGTCTCATTTTGAAAACACAAAATTTTACCTTCACTTAACAATTTCAATTTGTTAAGTGGTGGTCTCATTTTCAAAACACAAAATTTTACTTTCACTTAATAATTTCAATTTGTTAAGTGGGGGTCTCATTTTCAAAACATAAATTTGATCTTCATTTAACAATTTTAATTTGTTAAGTGGTGGTCTCATTTTCAAAACATAAATTTTATCTTCACTTAACAATTTTAATTTGTTAAGTGGGAGTCTTATTTTTAAAACATAAAATTTTATCTTCACTTAAGAATTTCAATTTGTTAAGTGGGGGTCTTATTTTCAAAACATAAGCTTTACCTTCACTTAACAATTTCAATTTGTTAAGAGAGGAGCATGGGGTTTCAATTTGTTAAGTGAGGGTTCCATTTTTTAAAAAAGCATCATTTAGGCTTTCAGTTAGCATATCCAATTTGCTAAGTAAGAGTCTGACTTTCAAAGCATATATTTGGTTCTACTTAACATATCAAATTTGTTAAGTAAGAATCACTTAATCATGCCATATTGGATTCCCACTTAACATACCAAATTCGTTAAGTGAGAATCCCATTCTCAAGTCATATCATACTTTGATTTCCACTTAACACACCAAATTGTTAAGTGGGAGTCCCAATTTCAAAAAAAACATATCAAACACATTTAAGCTTTCACTTCACATACTAAGTTTGTTAAGTGAGGGTCTCTTTTTAACACATATTTGATCCATATTTTAACATAACAAATTTGTTAAATGAGGATCCAATTTTTCATGTCAAACCACACTTGAGCTTTGACTTAACATACCAAATTTATTAAGAAGGAGTCTCATTCTCAAAGAAATAAAAAACAAATCTCAAACACATTTGGGGATTTCACTCAACATAACCAAATTTGTTAAGTGGAACTCCCATCTTCAAAGAAAAGCAAATCTATCTCACAATCACATTTGACTTTCACTTAACATACCATATTTGTTAAGTGAAAGTCTCATCTTCAAGCATAAATCAAGTCAAACACATGTGACCTCTACTTAACATACCAAATTTGTTAAGTAAGAAGCCCCATTTTCAAATCAAAATATCACACAAACAAATCTTCATGATCAAAAATTATGTCAAACACACAATCACAACCTCTTCTTAGCATACCCAAATTTGCTAAGTAGGGGTCTCTCAAAGTATCCATATTTTCAAACAAGAAACATATAAATCAAACAATCTCCCAAAAAAAAGAAATCTCTCCTCAAATTTTTGAACCCCACCCAACCTACCTAAATTGGTTGAGTATGGGTTCTAAAATCATAAAAATCAAATGGCAAAAGACTCTCCTCCAAAACATCCAAATCTCTCCAATGAACCCCACTTAATATATTTGAATTGTTAAGTGTGGTTTCAAGACTCTAAACTTCTGTTACTTGCATGGAACAAATATCAAGGCAAAATCTAATACAAGTTATATTTCAACAAATGCAGACATACAACTCAGATCAGTTAGTGTAGTCTTTGCAGTTTTCACACATGGCCTCTCAGAAGTTTGTTTACACCTTTTTGTCCAGGATGGATTTGGCCAGCCTCCCTCAGACTGACTCCACCCAGCTAGTGTTCTTTGGCCAAGGATTTGAGGGAGCCTGCATCACATGCGAGGAGGCAACCCTCACTACTATTAGTTGGGATGAGGTGCTTGGGCAGAAGCCAATCATCCAGATCAACCTACCTTTTAACATTGAGTGTCCTTTCCTAAAGAGAAAGGAAGTTGAGGTTTGCAGTCCAGTTACTACTAAGTCAGTTGTTCTCACAGCCGCTTGGGTGCATGCTAGCACCTCCTCGATGGTCATCTTTAAGGAAAGCTATCCTGGCTTTATAGATAGCCTCCCCTACCTTTGAGGTAGGATCTATCTCTCACACTGCCTTGCTCAGCTGTACAAAGCACCACACATAGTGACACAATAGAGCTGCAAGATCAAGTAGCACGATGAGCGTGCCGCTTATGAGATGGATGCCGCATGCCACATTGCAGAGAAAGGTTCCCCCCGTGAGGTTTCCCCGTTACTGTCTAGGAACCTATTCCACCCCCTCTCAGCATCAGATGGAGAGGCAGACTATTAGATGATAGCTGCATTACCTCCACCTCCTACATACCACGAGGCTTCGACTAAGGATAGGAGAAAGTCCTATGCTGGTCTTCGTACGGTATTACGGCAGGTAGGTAGAGTACATGAATGTTCAGAGTCAAGTACATTATTTGACTTGAGGTCTATCACCGCCAGGAGTGTTATCAAGCACATTCATAGTGATAGAGCATCAGAGGCCCGATGAGCAATTTAGTCATGGAATAGAGAGTGACGGAGGTTTTCCCATTGGTGGCCTTTGTTCTAGTTGATTTTCCCAATCATCAGGCCACTAGGATCGATCGTATAGAGTTGATAGGTACAACTAGTCATAGAGAAAAAGCTCTGATGAGGGTAGAGCCGGTGTTGTCCCCACCACATCGATCCACTCCTCTCCCACCATCACCATTCAGGTCCTGCCATTCATCGTGCCTATAATGACACAAAAGATAACATTCGGGGCGAATAAAGCCCCATTGGTGATCCAGCTACGCCCAAAGGATCCCACTTCATTTACTCCACTGACTGAGGTGAGAGCGAGTTCCCTACTCAACCTTCTACTTCAGTCTTGGTGAAGAAGGAGTGGCGACCCCACAATATCATGGTCGCACCACCACAACCACCACCATCAAAGGTAGTGACAACAACAGTTGTTAAAGGGGAAGGGGACAGTTCTACAATCCCCATGGTAGTGGACGTCCCTAGGGACACTACTCTACCCATGAGTAGTCACAAGCATGTCTCTTCCAACAGTCATGACCCTCCCAAAGCCATCACTCTAGTGATAAGCAGTGTTAGGTGCATCTCCGTTAGTGAGCACAACCCTTCCACCGATTAGCAACTTGTATTTGTACCGGCATGGTTAGATCGTTCCTTATATGAGATTTTGGTATAGTACTTTGCAGATAATAGAGAGCTTCTAGGGAGTGATCGATCAGATTATGAGGAGGGAAAGGTCAGCTTTGATCCAGATGAGGATGATCTCCTTGAGGATTCAACCAAAGTACACATGGTAGATACTAGGGGGTCCCTCCATGAAGAACAACATAGTCAGGAAGGTATTATAGTTGAAGAAGATTAATCGTCCATTCAACTCAACACCTCCTCCAGTAGCTTAGACAGAGGGATGATCATATTGATCAAATGGGGAAGAAGATCGAAGAGTTGATGGTAGTTGTGTTAGCATTGAATTCAGCTCTAGTTTCATAGCCTTCCCCCATAGTGGTCGATAGAGTAGAGTTGGCACACACTTTAGATCATCTTTGATGCATTCTTGCAGAGGGAGACAATGGTAGCTTGCATAGGAAGGTGGTGGATAGCACCTCCATGCATGAAAAAAAGACATAAAACATATGGTGGAGTATTAGATGAGGGATACGTTGGCCCAAGCTTGAGGTGGCTCATTTGTTCCAAAAGGTAGACCCTACCAGAGGAATTTGATGGTGTCTAATACCCTAAGGGATTTGTGCCTCCATCCTTCAAAATTTTTTATGGCAGTGGGAACCCCCGGTGGAACATAGCACATTTCAGAGCCAGATGTTGCAATGTCGGTGGCGATGCACTCTTATTTCACCTCTTTGTCAGTAGCTTGACATGAATCACATTTGATTGGTACTGTACACAATATTTGAAGATATTTCTGTTGTGCAGCTCTTTATTAAGAGATTTATTGGAGCTCAATAAAGGGTAATTATTGGTGATCTCATTGTAGCTCAACAACACCCCGATGAGTCCCTTAATTACATTCATAGATGGCTCAATTTAAGTATGAAATATGAGCCACTATCTGAACAACATGCCATTAAAATTTTACTCAAGAATATTCATGGCCCAGTCACCTTCATGCTTAAAAGCTTCACCATTAAGACGTTTGAAAAATTAATCAACAAGGCCACTAGTCTACATGGAGAGGCAAAATAGTTACCTTTCTAAGATCAGTCAGCCAAGCCCAGACTTTAGAAGGCATTTGATAAAAAGCTAGGGGTAGTCACAACAGTTGACAAGGGAAGTAGCCATCCAGGGTTCAGCCAGAAAGACATCGAGCACAATAGCCTCCTCTACCACCTCCTTTGCCACCACCTCGGTTGTCATATCGACCACCTTAGTTACCACAGTGGCCTCCCTCGTTGCTTGCTCAGAAGTATCCCCGTCCACAACATCAACAACAGTACTCCTTTCTACCACCAGGTAGCTATATCTTACCTACTCTTGTCGACAAATTGAATAAGCCTTAATCATTCAATAGGGAGGTAGCTAGGAAGATCTTTAAGAACCTTTTAAAGAAGCTTGGTTTTCAGTTGCCAGAGCCAAGGAGGTGGAGGATGTGGGTAAGAGTCATGATCCAAACTTTTTCCTCTACCATCGCATGCTAGGTCATGTCTTGGAAGATTATTTTACCTTTAAGAATTGGCTTGAGCATAGCTACAAGTTGGGTGCCATTATCATCCCTAAGAATATCTATTAGAATAACCTTCTAGTTCTGTTAGGAAATCTTTGGGGATACTTATGATCTTCTCAAGATAGAGGAAGGTTGGGATATCTCCTTATCCCAAACCTCCAAGAAAATAACTTCTAAAATTAGGAAGTTACCCTGCAGGTGCCTGAAGCAGCTCAGACCTCCAACTCTAATGAAGGTTTGCAAGTTGTTAAGGATAACTTGAGGGAGGTAGAAGCCCCGCAGCAGTAGCAATAGCTTCCACTTGCCCGGGATAACACATTAGTGCAACCACTGATCGAGTCTAGCAGTCCTTCGACAGTTGCATCCATAGCTCCTTGCTTCTTCTTCTAGCGTCTATATCGATGAGGGAGGTACAAATCCCTCACTCTGCTTACTTTACTTGATTTCTACTTTGTGCTAGCATCCAAATCTAAGAAATTAATGAAGAAGAAGACTGATTCCACTTACATTCTCTCTACTTTTGATGATCTTAATGATTTTATTCTTATAGAAAGCTCTCCAAGTACTAATAATTATAATAATTCTAATCCAATTTTTTTTGATTTTGAAATGGATTACCTATTTCTAAATCACTCGGGTTCACCCATTGAGATAGATTTGGAGTCATCTGACTCTGATGATCCTATGAGAGAAGCTAGGTGAACCTGATGTGCAAGTAGAACTTTCCATTAAACCATCTCATGAAGTCACTGAAGTCAACCTTCATAGTGGCAAAGTTTTACCTCCTAGGGTAACACCTCAAGATAAGGGTAACCAAGTCATTGGTTCTAGCAGTAAAGAAGCCCTCCACAAGATGCTCCACCTATGGATATGCTTGTGGATGACCAACCCAGAGTTGACTACAATGACCTCGCTCACCTAAAAAAGTTGTTAGCTAAGCTAAGCATATATGATGCCTTTGTTTTATCCAAAGAGATGAGGGAGTCATTGATCAAAGCCCTTATGGATCTAGAAATATGCTTAGCTCAGCTGACCGCTATTGGAGATGAGGCATATTTTTTAAGAGAATCCCATGGAGTTACATTCACCGATGAAGACCTTCTTTTGTGGACAATAGAGCACAACCATCCCCTCTACATCACAGTGGATATGGGAAGATTCAGACTCTCCAGGGTGTTAGTTGATTAAGGCACATCAGTGAATATTATGAGTCTAAAAACCCTTGCCAACTTGAGGATTGACATCTCTGAACTCGAGGTGATCGAATGATGTTGAGAGGATTCAAAAAATAAGGTGAGAGGGCTTTAGGCTTTATAGTGTTTCCACTAGAGATCAATGACTAGAAGACAGAAGCTAAGTTATACATAATTGATTCAGATACATCTTTCACTACTTTGCTCGGTAGGCCTTAGGCATGCTAGAGATATGAGCTCAAATCCACTGGGGATAAGATGGATTTAATTTGGATTCCATTGGGAAAAGATGGATTTAATTTGTATTCCACAAGGAAAAGATGGTGATTTTGATAAAATGGACCCTGTGTGATGGATCCATTACGAAGGGGCTAATATCAGCCTTATCCTATTTCAGATTTATGAATCCAAAGGGAAAGTTTACCAGCCATAAGGTAGAGCTAACCAACCTAAGGGGTGCCTTTCGGTGTGCAATGGTCAAGTTAGGCATAAAGCTTGTAGACTTACATCCTCCTAAATAAGGAACCACTAAGGTGATCAGTTGATAGCACAACAAATCGTACCTGACCTAAGGCGCCTATTGAGCGAATGCCGCTATGGACTCACATCGAATTAAGAATAGTCAAGATTAATTTTATTTTAGATGGACCCTGTCGGTGTGCAATGGATCTACTAAGATGGGGCTAATATCAGCCTATTCTTATCTTAGATTTACAAATCCAAAGGGATAGTCTACCCGTAGGGTAGAGCTAACTAACCTAAAGGGTGCCTTTTGTTGTGCAATGGTCAAGTTAGAAAGAAAGCTTGTAGACTTATAGCTTCCTAAACAAGGAACCACCAGAGTGATCAATTAATAGCATAACAAATCAAACCCGACCTAAGGCTGCCCATTGATGTGCAACGATCGTGCTGGAAAGAATGTGTGGTAGACTTATATCTTCCAAAGCAAGGACAAATGCGACTTGTTGGTGGCAAAATAAGTCAAACCCGACCTAAGGGCGATTACTGAGAGAGTTCCAACCCAGGGACTTATCTCAACTCAAAAGTAGTCAGGCAATTCTTATATGGACTTTTGTTGACACTACCCTAAAGATAAAATGCCTGCTTGAGAAAAGGTACTGCTGGGGATTTTGCTCCTAATCCATAAGTGAAGTTATATATATATATATATATATATATATATATATATATATATATATATATATATATATATATATATATATATATATATATATATATATATATATATATATATATATATATATATATATATATATATATATATATATATATATATATTATTTTTTCATATATTTATGTGGACCCTGTTGGTATGCGAGGGACCACACTGATAAGGAGCTCATATCAGCCTAGTCCTGTCTCAGACTTATTGGACCAAGGGAGGATCTACTTATCCATAAGACAAATTCTCCAATAATAAGGGTGGCTACTATGAAAGGGGGATTGTTCAATTGAAGAGTAACTGAGGTAGTGTCTAGATGGGGTTGCTAAGGATGAGATCTAAATAGAGTGCCCATAGGGAGGTACCTCTAGGGGATTTATCCAAAACCCTATAATAGAAAGCCTATAGGCATACAGTGGCCAACTTGGAAAATGCTTGTAGACGTACATCTGCCATGAGTGGTGTATCCACCGGGTGGGTCACCATCAACATGGCAAATAACCAACCAACCTAAGGTGCTCATTCGTTTGGGATGATCAATATGAGAAGAAGGCTTGTTGACTTACATCTTTGTAGACAAAAATGATCATCGTGATAGTTTGTCATTGGTGAGACAGGTGCTATCCAACCTAGGGCAGCTACCAAGTGGGGAGTCTCGTACAAGGACTAGACCCAGACTTGAAGCAGTTAAGAGGAAAGGAGCCATTGGAGGACTTATCCTAAGCCTCAAATATACTCAACCCAGTCTATGTATGATGACTAGTTTAAGAAGAAAGCATGTAAGCTTACATCCTCTTAAATAAAGTCAACATAAGATAGCTTACCAGCTGTGCAGTAAGGCTTACCAAACTAACAAGGTGCTCGTCAGTTTGCAATGGTCAAGTTAAGAAGAAAGTTTGTAGACTTACATCTTTTATACAAGTAACCATTAAGGTGACACACTAGCAAGGTAGTATGTCAGCCCGACCTAGAGCAGTTAATGAGTGAGTGCCACATGGGACTTTATCCCACATCAAAATAGCCTGAGATAAAAGATATGTATTTTTTTGTATGTGGTTGTGTGTAGTTTGTGTATGTGTTGTGTTGCTATAGAATATGATGCCGCTTGGGTTCTGTTGTGTCTATTTTTGGGATGTGATGTGTGTGTATATGAGGGGGGGGGACACCATGAGGGTGTACTTGAGGTGATCAGGTATGACATCAAAGAATAGTACACTATCTCAAAAGATAGAAATCACTACCCTACGATGGACCTAATCACCTAATAAGGACTCCTAAGGCATGATGGGTCTTTGAATATACCTAAGATTTTTTTTGTACTTTACATGGCTGAATAAAGTAGGGTTTATTTAAACCGGGTTCTAAAGTTCCTATGGGGCCAAGCCCCCATAGTTAATTACATCCCAAGGAAGTTGAGTTTCTTAAGAATACTCTTGATTAAAGCAGGCAATTATTATCTTGAAAGAATTTAAAGATAGGACTATCAATAAATTGGCTATGTTTGGAAAATCAAGTGGGATAAATTAAAAGGAGGGACTTACTATTGAAGCAAAAAAGAGATGAGTAGGGGATACTCATGATACTTGGGAGCCTAGTGAGCATCCCAAATTTTCTTATGGTCGGGCTTTATATATTTGAGATTGAGGGGAGTTATGTATTTGAGTTGAAATTTTATTAGAAAACTAGGACTTATAATCTCATAACAAAAGATTATGAAAATGCCTAAGAGGTGAGGATTTATGCTTATAGCCTGAGGGAAACAACAACGTCATATCCTAAATATAGGAACTTTAGTGAGGGCCAAAGCATGACCTAAATCTAAGGCAAAAATGGGTATATTGTTTACCTCCACAAGAGAGGGTAAACCACCCGACTACTGGACTTATAATCATCTGGAGTGCCAGCCATCTAACCTCCTATATTTTATAAATATGTAGTCAAGTCAGATGTTTTGCAAGAGGGTTAGATGTTATTATTTAGAAAGAAACTAAAATCCTTAAACCCACTCTCTAAGATACTAGAACATGAGTGGTATGAATAATGACTTAGTTTAATGCAAATTTTCATCAAATTTTATTTAATTTTGGACTCTTTATTTTGACAGATATTGAATTTTATATGCCTAAATGCATGATGAAATAGGGTTATTAGCTAAATCAGAGAGAAAGAGGTGTTTTCCACCACAAGGGAGACCCTTAAAGGTTAGGTCTTCCCCTAGCGTGTAAGGATGGAAATCCTCTCTTAGCAAGAGTGAAATAATATGATATGCATGATATTAAGCATACAACATTCAACTAAGGGGTTGCTAAATCTTTTAATTATATTGATTTAATACCTAGGCTTTAAATGTTGTGAGTTATTTTAGAAAATTTAGTTATGAGTTGTGATGGGGGTAAAAGTTTATTTTTTTTCTAAGAGCCTAAACGGATATAGGCCACACATTAAATCATCATACATGAAGAAACTATGAAAATACATACCATTTCTATTGCACAATGTAAATAAATCATCAAATATTTTATAAACTTAATGTGAAAGAATAATAGGCTGGTGTGGTCGGGTATCGCCGTACAACCCAAAAAGAAAAATGGGTAGCCAAGCTCTACCCTTATACATCCTGGTATATGAAAGAATAATTATAAATTATAAATGATAAGTGTTATGGGGGTCTTCATGTCTTCATGCTCCCTCCATCTCTTCATTTGATTTACTTCATTTGATTTGGTAGGCTTCTAGGCATCACATGGCTCCCCAGGATTAAACCTTCTAGCCAATGTTCATCTTAACCCCATAACACTTAATTGAATTCCTAATGCACAATTTCATTAAAAGAATGAAAAAGTAAATCTAACTAGACCTGAAAAATAAGTGTTAGCTAAACACACCATATAACCCAAGCAGTTATATGAATAACTTGGACTTAACACCCTGCACATGGATAACCAAGTCCATCTATCTTAATATAGATCATGCTTGGGTTAAGCAACCTACAAAAGAGAGTATTTCTATTTATTTTAAGCGCTTCCTTAAGCACAATCTCCTACATAAAACATTATTAGGCTAATCATTATTTAACATCCAGTCTATGAAGCATACACCCTAACATCCAGTCTGCAATAATACATCGTAAAACAAACATACATCAAACTATTCACCACCTTAACATAAAGCTAGAAGTGGTGACTTAATCTAATGTGTATGTATTAAGGCTTATGTGTATGTCCTAACTATGCTTTAGAGTTATCATTCTCTAAGTATGAAGAGAATTAATTATGAATTAAGTGATTTAGTTGACTTGCAAGATTTTACTTAATGTTTTCTTTCATTTTATCTCAGCCTGCATGAAATAACTAAGTGTTATAAAGAGAAAGAAAGAGAGCATCACTCTCTTTTGTCACTACTTTAAGTCACATCTAAAGCAAATTAATTAATCAATTCCCTTTAGTGAATGACTTATTACATGTTTTAATTACTCCTAAGTCTAGGTTCACTTTAAATAAACTCATTCAATAAGAAAGACATCTTAAGATTAATTGGAGTGAATTACTATCACATAGCACATGTTTGTTCATTTCTTTCCATTATATATATGGCATGCATATGGTTAAGTCCTAAACATACCTATACATTCAATTTGTATCTTAGCACACTTGAAATTGGAATTGATGTTTCATTTAGTTGAATCAATTTGTCATATTAATTTAAAGCTCTATTTAAATTTTTATACAAAAGTAGAAGAAAAGAGCCCTAAATCATATGATTAATTAATTCAACCATTTGAACAAAGTATGAATGCATATCTTTTTAATAGAAAATGGGGTTTTCATTCATTAGCAAAATACACATTGAAATGTATAAAAGTTTTAAGCAAGTATGATGCCATTGTTCTGCACCAAGGGAGTGAGGTAGGAACCTCCTTGGGGCTACTTAAAGTTGTGCATCCTCGGTTTGTCCGAACTAATATACCCACTATTCTTAAATACATATGGATGTATAAGAAACTAAAAGAATAGAAACCATGCAAATGTAGCATTTAATTGAATTGATTTATTTGTGTAGATGAATTAAAGCTATATCTAAATTCCAATGTTAAGATGCATAAGAATGAAAACAAATGAGTACGTCACCATTTTTATGCACCAGGGGAGTGAGGTTGGAACCTCTTTGGGGATACTTAAAGCTGTATGTCCCCGGAATGTCCCGACTAATATACCCATTAATATTCAAACTTATGCAAATCAACACATGAATGTAAGAAAGAGACTTCACTTCATATGCTAAGCTTATATTCACATGCATTTCCTATATATACGTAACTAAAGTCACAATTTATATTATCATTCATTAATAAGCTTTTGAAAATACATTTGAAATTTAATAGTGATAATAGCCACACATATTTCTAATTAAGTCAACATATGCAAATTGAGATAAAGGAAATCATTTTTTTATTTGATTAATTTGAAAGAAATGAATGCATGAATATAAGTGGCATACAATATTTTATATGATAGGAAAGAAATAAAGAAACACAAGCATGTAATTTCATTTAATCTAAAGTCCTAAGGACAATCATATTAAACAAACTCATTTAAAATAAACCAAAGTTTCTTAAAGCCATTTTTGATCTTATGTTTGATTGATTTAAGAAATGTGAAAGAGGTTTGCTAATCCTAATCCCATTCCCCGTATGTGAGTTAATGTGATTCAATGAAAAGCAATTAAGTTGATTTTATGTCTTAATTAGGTTGAGGTATGAATTAATTCAATTAATTAACCCTTAGCTACATCACCTTAAGCTAATTAACAAATTAATGATGAGCCAACATGAGATGAAACCACATGCAAAGTAAATTAGCAATGATCCTAGGAAATGAAAGGGGCTTAATGCAATTGGCTCATAATTAATAGTTAGTTAAGCTTAAGGGACTCAGTTAATTACTTTTATAGTTTTCTCACACATGTGAGTTAACCATAATTTCATTAGCTCTCTCTTTAGGTTATTGAACACCCAAAGAGCTATCCAAGAGTTAATTAAACAATATTTAGTTGTGAATGAATGAATTTTAAATTAATTTAATTAAACCTTAATTGGTTAATTAAATCTTAATTGGTTAATTAAATCCTTTGATTATATTTTTTAATTAGGATGATGAAATTAACTTAGGGAAAGTGATCAAGGAAGAGGCCTCAATCCCAATCCCGAAGCCATTTCAAACATCCAATGAGGCTATGAAACAATTAGATATCCTTTCTATTTTAAATGATTAATAAATGGTTAATCAATTAAGCTTTAATTAATTTGAAATAAATGAAGAAATTTAATGAAATGGTTATAAGGAATGAACCCAAACAAGTTCCCTAAGTCTTCCCACTATTAACAGAGGACAATAAGCACAGTCAATTAATTAAATGACCATTCATTCACTTAATTATCACTAATTAAGGTTGGGGAGTAATTAATGCTTAATCCATTGATTTCCCTAATTAACTATCCAATAAATTCCAATAAAAAAAGGGGAGGTAGAGGTCATTCCCTTGAACATCTCTAGAAAATTTGAAATTAATTGGACAATTAATCAAAGAGTAATTAGGCTAATTAAAATTTTAATTAATCCTTAATTAAGTTGAAATTACTGTTCAAACTTAATTAATAATAACTTTAATGAATTTTACTCTAAAATATCTTCAAAATGAGCCTCATTTGTATTTTTTGATTTTTTTAGGATTAGTTATGATTTTAGAAGTTCTTAAAAATTAATTAAATTATAACCCTTAATCCCCAATGCCATGCTGGGACGCCACAAGTGGCATGATGGGATTGGGTATTTAAGTTATCAAATCGAGGTCGACGATTATGGTCACGCTTTCCATGGACTCCGATCTAAGATCGACGGCCGATCACCAATTTTGAAGGATTAATCAAGGGATCTATACGTGATCGGATCAGGACCGTCCATTCCAATTACATTGAATGGATGACCTGTAATCTATCTCCATCATGAATGGTGAAAGATGAATACCGTTCATCTTTCTCCAATCAATCTGAGCTCACCAAAGCTTAGATTAGGATCAAATTGATCCCACACCATCAAGAAGAGGAGACGAGCACATCCAATGATAAAAAATGCATGGCATAAAAGTTTCCTTTGAAAAGGACCAACCATTTTGTTCTAAATTGATGGTTTTGAGGAAATTACTAGAGCTAATATGGTGGATGGAAGGTAGCTTTGTTTGGTAAATGAAGCCTGTGAGTGAGAGCCTTGATTTGAGGTGAGCCGCTCAGAAGACTAATCCATGCAAGTAGGAGCTTCAAGTTTGATCAAGCTTTGACCTTCGATGGCTTGGAAGCTCAAGGGATGATTTGGTTTTGCTCGATGTGGTGCGGTGATGGGGTATGTATGTTTAATAGAGGTTTGGTTGAGTGGGGAAAGGGTTTGAATCAAAGGAAGAATGCCCTATTTTGGTTGTGCATGGGAAGGATAATGAGTGGAGCGATTTGAGGCTCTAGGAGTTTTGAATTTCTGGATCTCACAATGTGTGTAAATAATTACCAAATCAAGAGTATACCCCAATCAATGTGATGGATCAAGATTTATCCCTAAAATTCTGTTGATTCACCACCATCGAGATGTCAGAGGGGTCACCGTCACTCCATGGCTGCCAGAGTGGAGAAACTGGTGGGGAGCAAGGCAAGATATGGGAGATTGGGTGGCTTGGTCCTTCCATTTGGTATGGGGTTGACCATGAGTGGAGAGGTTTGGTTTGTTTCCATGGTCCACCAAGTTCTAGTTAGCTGGGTGATGGGGGGGCTTATTTATTTGGCAATTGGAGTCCATGAGAGAGAAAGTGGACTTTGCCCTTATGGAAAGAATCCAATGCAAATGAGCTTGCCCAATGATCAATTCTTTTGGGTTGGGTCCCACATAGATTTGGGCTAGTTTGGGAAGGATATAGGGCTAATTTGGGTTGGGTTTGGCTAGATCCTAGGGACCCATGGGTTGATTTGGGGTGAATTGGCTTTATATGGTCAAATGGGTTCATTTGGGTTCAAGTTGGGTTGGGTTGACCAATTGGTCAAATTGGGTCAAACCAAGGCTTGGGTTAGGTTCAAATGATGTTTTGAAGAGTTTTGGTTCAAGTGGTTTTGATTAATTTGTATTAGGTTTTATTTTGGCTCATTTGGATTTAAATAGGTCAAATGGGCTAAGTTGACCAATTTGACCAATTTGACCAAATTGGGTTAGTGTTGGTTCATATTCAATTGGTTAATTGAAAATGATTGGCTTTGGTTTGGTTTATTTATGTTTAATTTGATTTTGGCCAATTTGACCTTTAGGTCAATTTGGCTAGTTGGGTCAAGTTGACCAATTGGTTAAATTCAATCATGGCTTTGGTCAAGTTCAATAAGTGATTTAGAATGAACTTGAGCCATTGGTTGCAATCAATTTAGATTAAATCATGATTTGACCCATTTTGGCTTTTTAGGCCAATTTGGGTCAACTTAGGTCAAATGGCCAATTGGACTTGGTTTGGCTCAATTAAGGGTTTGGTCATGTTCAATCATTGATTATGAATTGGTTTTAATCAATGGTTTCAATCAATTTGGTATATGGTGGGTTTTGGCTAGTTTAGGTTTCATTTGGGCTAAAGGTTGACTTGGTCAAAGGACCAAGTTGACTTGGTTTGACTCAATTCAAGGTAGTGGATCACCCTAGGATGATTTGATCATGATATGGGTTTGGATGGGATTAGTTCCCAATTTGGATTAGAACTTGGGATAAAAATGATCTTTAGGTCACTTTGGGTCAAGTTGACCTAAATGGGTCAATTGGTTTGGTTTTGGCTTGATTCAAGTTTAGTTGAACCCACATATGAGCCTCGGATTGAAATATAAAGCCAATTGCAATTTGTTTGGAGTCAAGTGGATTTTGGTTCATATGATAATATCAAGTCAAAAGGGGTCAACATGGGCTTGACTTGAGTTGACTTGGATTTGGTTTGACAATTATAGTTTGTGTTTATATTCAGAATAATGATTGAATCATGAAGAAATCCATGGGTTTGAGTTGATTTGGATATCATTTAGCCAAGTTGAAGAAATTGGCTAAAAAGGCTAAAATTAGGATTGATTTGGGTTTGGTTTTGGCTATTTGGATTTATATTTCATTTATATTTGTGAAAATAAATGAAGATATAAATGATTCATAGAAAATCACTTAAGTTTGGGGTGATTTGGAAAATTTGACCAAATTTAAGGATGTAAAAGGGCTAAGTAGGAATTGATTTAGTTTGATTTATTTTGGTCATTGAGGGTGGGTTTCATTTATATTTGTGAATATAATTGAAGGAATAATTAATTTATAATGAAATCAATTGAGTTTGGGTTGAATTGAGTTGAGATTTGATTAAACTTATGGAGGTAGGTCCATATGGCTTAAGAAGGGTCTTGATTTGGTTTGATTTAGTTTGATTTGATATGAATGGTTTGAATTTGGATTTTATTTATATTTGTGAATATAAATGAAGGAATGATTGATTTATAAAGAAATCAACCAAGTTTGATTTAGTTTAAAGGGAGTTTTGGCTAAGCATATGAAGGTGATTCATATGGCTTAGGAAGGGATTTTGGAGTTTGAATTTGATTTTGGGTTCCAATCATTTGGAGATGGATTTGATTTGGAATTTGAGTTTGGATTTTATTTGAGACTGAATTTGATATTTGAGAAAATCAATTGAATTGAGGTTGAATTTGGTTAAGGCTAAGTCCATAAGATAAAATCAAAGGGCTTGGGAAGGGTTTTGGAATTTGAATTTAATCATGGTTTCAATCATTTTATTTGAAGTTGATTGATGAAATTTGAAGTTTGGTTTGGAAGGAAAAGCAAGGATTGGGTTTAAGGCTATAGGTAGGCAAGTCTTCTAAATCTCAAATGACCTATTCCTATGGCTAACTCTTCTCTAAGTTTCTAGGTTTAGTGTTCCACCTAATCACTAGAAGTCTTAAGACCAAGGAGCTCTTAGTGTCTACAAGAGTCCTAGATATATGATGAGGAAGTTGAGAGCTCACTCCAAAAGTGAGGTCAACAAAAGGAACCCAATAGGTGTGGTGTAACTAACTAGGCGCACCACACATATTTATGTTGACTGAGACGATCAACAACATCTGAGGGATTGCAACCACTAACATAAACAATTTACTCCTGACCCCGAGATGTTGAAGGAATCAAGATCTTTGTGCAATGCAACTCAACTCATGCTAAGAGAATAAGAGAGGAAGGAATGATCCACTGAGGGTCTAAGCATGTGAACCTTCCAATTGGGAAGCAGGTTCATGTTATCCATAGAGGATAAAAGTTGAGTTCGATATGACTTGGGGAAAATAGATCCACTGGGGATGAGTGCATGAACCTTCCACTAAGGAAGCATGTTCATATTATCCACTAGAGATAGGGATTTGATTTGGTTTGATTTTATGAGGGCTCCACTGGAGAGAGGATATGATTTGTGCCTCACTGAAAAGAAATTTGATTTGATTTAATTGATGGGGCATCCACTCGGGGTGAGAATCTAATTTGATTTGTTGACTTATGATTTGATGCTCCACTGGGGAGATGATATGATTTAGTTTTGGAGGGCACATCTGTTAGAGATATGCACTCAGATCCGCTAGGGATAAGATGGATTTAATATATATATATATATATTGCATCGGACTCCATTAGAAGAAGGATGATAGATTTTATGAAATGGACCCTGTTGGTGTGTGATGGACCCACTAATAGTGGCTAATATCAGCTTAGGCTTATCTTAGATTTACAAAGCCAAAGGGATAGTCTACAGGCCATCATGTGACTAACCAACCTAAGTTGCTTCTAGTGCAAGGCCAAGTTGGAAGAAAGTTTATGAGACTTATAACTTCAATAAGGAACCAGGGGTGATCGGTTGATAGCATAAAATCAAACCCGACCTAAGGTGACTATTGAGCAATGTGTGGACTCACATCACTCAATAATAGTCAATCAATTTCATTTAAGATGGACCGCGGTGATGGATCCACTAAGAAGAGGCTAATATTAGCCTAGTCCTATCTTAGATTTACAAATCCAAAAGGATAGTCTACTAGCCGTGAGGTAGAGTTTAACAACCTAAGGGGTACTTTTCAGCGTGCAATGGTCAAGTTAAGAAGAAAGCTTGTAGACTTACAACTTTCTAAACAAGGAACCACTAGGGTGATCGGTTGATAGCTCAACAAATTGAACCTGACCTAAGGCTGCCCGTCAGTGTGCAATGGTCATACTAGAAAGAATGCGTGATAGACTTATATCTTCCAAAGTAAGGACAACCGACAGGGTGACTTGTTGGTGGCACAACAAGTTGAACCCGACCTAAGGGTAACAACAGAGAGTCACCGGGAGTTATCTCAACTCAAAAGTAGTGAAATTCCTGTAGGAGTTTTAACTTACCTTAAAGATAGGATGCCGCTTGAAAAAGATACCGGGGTTTTGCTAATTCAATCCATATATATATATATATATATATATATATATATATATATATATATATATATATATATATATATATATATATATATATATATATATATATATATATATATATATATATATATATATATATATATATATATATATATATATATATATATATATATATATATATATAATTTTGTTTATATAAAATTTTATTTATATGTTGCAGACCCAATAAGGGGATCACGCCTAATCCCATTCGAGAGTTACCCAGGGAGAACCCGCATGTCTAGAAAATAAATTCTCCAACTGGTGTGGATACTAAGAAAGGGGACCGTCCACCAAGAGCACTAGTCTAAATGGGGTTACTAAGAATGTGATCTAAATAGAGTGCCCACAGAGGAGGCGCTGCTAGGGGCTTTATCCAAAACCTTGTAAAAGAAAGCCTATAGGTATACGGTGACCAACTCTGACAGAATGCTTGTAGACTTACATCTACCACGAGTGGTGTATCCAGCGGGTGGGTCACCGTTAGTATGAAGATAACCAACCAACCTAAGGTGCTCGTCGGTGTGTGATAATTAGCCTAGAGAGAAGGTGTGTAGACTTACATCTCTAAAGCGAACCCATCGGATAGTCTATCCCAGAAGGTAGACAATGACCTAAGGCGACTACCAAGTGGGGAGTCTCGTGTAAGGACTAGACCTAGACTTGAAGTAGTCAGAAGGAAAGGAGTCACTGAGGGACTTATCCTAAGCCTCAAATATACTCAACCCAATCAGTGCACGATGGCTAGTTCAAGAAGAAAGCTTGTAGGCTTACATCCTCTTAAACAAAATCATCATAAGGTAGTTTACACCGATAGTAAGCCTACCAAACTAACAAGGTGCTCGTTAGTGTGCAATGGCCAAGTTAGGAAGAAAGCATGTAGACTTACATCTACCAAACAACTAACCACTGGGGTGACACACTAGCAAGGTAACATGTCGGCCTGACCTAGAGTAGCTAATGAGTGAATGCCGTAGGGGGCCTTATCCCACATCAAAGTAGCCTAAGACAAAATATATGTGGTTGTTTTACATGTGGTTGTGTGTAGTTTATGTAGGTGTTGTGTTATTGAAAGATAGGACGTCGCTTGGGTTTCTTATATCCACCCTAAACATGTCATGGTGGATTCACAAGCAAAGATATTTCCAACCAATATGAAGAGATGGAATTAGAAATGAAAGAAATTTTATTTATAATTATTTTCAAACAAGATTTATGGATAATATTTCTTTAGGTAGATCCCATTGATTGGAAGCATACGAAGCGCTCCTTTATAATTTATAAGCTGATAAGATCCTTTTTGGTAGGCCTTTTCTATGGCGAAAGGGCCTTCCCAAGTGGGTTCGAACTTGCCACCCATCTTTTGACAGACAACAAATGGTCTCCTTAGAACTAAAATAAGCTCTCCTACTTAAAAATCTCTAGGATGGACCAAGTTATTATGAACTTAAATCATTTTGGCTTTGCATAACTCGAGGCTTTGGCATGCCTGGAGGTGTCTCTCCTCCAAACCTTTGAGCTCTTCTAACCACAACTTGATGTTCTGTTCCGTTGTGATTTTACTACCCATAGCTATCTTTAATGGTGGGAGTTATACTTCTAATGGTAGAACTGCGTCAAACTCATATACTAAGGAGAATGGGGTAGATTGAGTTGGAGTCCTGTATGAACTAACTGCTCATGCCACTATCGCTTATTGTCATCGAGTGTCTTCTTTAATATATTGATGAGAGTTTTGTTGAAGGCTTCTGCTAAGCCATTTGCCCTCAAGTAATAGATGGTAGAATATCTCCAATCTATGATGTGTTTCTGGGTAAATCTATTGATTTTAGTGCTCTTGAATACATTACAATTATTAGATATAATTCATCGAGGCACCTCAAACTTATATATAATATGGTTCCTGAAAAATAGGAGTACATGCTGAGCTGTGACCTCTTTGAGTGGGGTTGCCTCCACCCACTTAGAAAAGTAGTCAGCAGCAGCTAGAATGAATCGATGACCCTTGGAAGATGGGGGATCAATTAGACCCAATATGTTGGTACCCCAACACTCAAATGGCCATGAGGCCAATGTTGGATGTAGAATGTTGGGTGGTTGGTGTAAGACAATACCATTTACCTGACATTGGTGGCATCTCCTAGCTATGTACATTCAATATGTGATCATTGAAGGCTAGTAGTATCCTAATCTCTTGATCTTGGCTTTCATCTTCGACCAATTGATGGGCTCACATAAACCGAGTGTCTACCATGATCTTATGGGCTTCATGTTTTGTCACAACATAACCACATATGATCAAAGGACTGCCGGTATAAGGTGCCATTCATGAGAGCATATGAGAGTGCTCTCTGCTTCACCTGATGTGCTAATGACTTCTCTTAAGGTAGTTTTCTTGTATTTAGATAGTCTATAAATGGTTGCCTAGAATCTGACTCATCATCCTTTTTGGCAACAACAACCTCCTTGTTAAGAGAGAGTCTCTCGATGAGTTCAGCATCAACAAGGGATAAGACTTGTCTATTTTGGACCCTTATTGGTATGGACTCATCTTTCGGACATGCCAACTCCTGGGCAAGCTTGGCTAATGCATCTGCTATGATATTTTCTCCTCGAAGAATCTTGTAGATGGTAACCTCTGGAATTTGAGCGAACAACTCCATGGTGTACTTTTGGTAATGATGGAGCTTAGGCTTCAAAACTTTGTAAGACCCGGCGATTTGGTTGATAACTAGTTGAGACACTTCAAAGATGTTGATGCTCTAGATGCATAATATAATGGTTAACTCTAGACTGGCAATTAGAGCCTCATATTTGACTTCATTATTGGTGCATGGATTGGATAGATGATATGAGAATCTCATCACATCTCGGTCCAGAGTTAGGAGAATTATTCCTACCCCTGCCCTTCTCGAAAGAGTAGATCGTGATTCTTCTCCTTTTTGAAAGGAAGCTACACCATCAAAATACATCTCCTAGTAGTGAATGCTAGTGTCCCCTAAGTTCATGATTTGTTCATCAGGGAGGTCATCATTAAGTGGAGGATTAGCAGAAAGTGGGTGTGCTGCTAAGAAATTTACCAGTGCTTGTCCTTTCACCGCACGGAGGGGTACAAAAGCGATGTCAAACTATGACAAAATCATGGACCAACATATCAACCGTCTGGATAACGTCAACCGTGTCATGAGATATTGCAGTGAATTGATCCTAGAGATCAAATTCACCTTATGAAAAAACATGTAATGCTATAGCTTTTGGAATGCAAAGATTAAAGCTAGGCAGTGCTTTTCAATAGGTGGGTAGTTTGCTTTAGCAGGGATTAGATGATTATTGAGATAGTAGAGTGCATTCTCTTTCCCTTTGTCATTGGTTTGGTCCAACAAAATTCCAAGGGAGTCATCTAATGCAGCAGTAGTTGTGAAATATTTTTGCCTTCATCTATCCTTTTGAAGAGGATAAATGAAAATGAAATATACTGGTTGGGACACCATGATCCATGATGTTCTTATTAGGGTGATCGGGTATGACATTGAGTAGAGATGTACTATGTAAAAAGGTAGAAGTCACCACCCTACAATGGACTTAATCACTTGAATAAGTACTTTTATGGACTATGGGTCTTCGTATGTACCAGAGATTTTTTCTTACTTTACATGGAAAAGTAAAGTAGGATTTATTTTAAACTAGGTTCGTTAAGTTCCCTATGGTGGCAAGCCCCCATAGTTAATTACATCATAAGGAATGAGATTCTTTAAGAATACTCTCGATTAAGGTAAATGATCGTTATCTCTAAAGATTTTGAAGGTTAGACTATCAATAAATTGGTTTATTTTAAAAGATCAAATGGGATTGATCAAAGAGAGAGAGAGAGTTATTATTGAAGCCAAAGGAAGATAAGTAAGCGATACTCACGATGCAAGGAAACTTGCAATAAATTATCATGGTGCTTTACATTTTTGAAATTTGAAAATGATTGATTTTTTTAAGTTGGAATTTTATTAGAAATTTAGGGCTTATAATTCCTTGATGCAAGGTCATGGAAATACCTAAGAGGTGAGGATTTATGCTCATGGCCCTGAAGGGAAATAGTAACCTAGAACCTAAATCTAGGGAGCTTTGGTGAGGGCCATGGCACAACCTAAATCTAAGGCAAAAATGGGCATATGATTTACCTCCACAAGAGAGGATAAACCACCTGACTGTTGGACTTACAACCTCCTAGGGGTGGCCACCTACTAACTCCTCTTATGATTTTAAATATATGTAGGAAAGTCTTATGATTTATGCAAGATAGTTAGCCTGTTATTTATTTAGAAAGAGACTAAGTCCTTAAATACACTCTAGAGACTAGATCATGTATGATTAATCACTTAAATCTAATGCAAAATTTTCATATTTTTATTTTCATTTTGGACATTCATTTGACCGAGGCTTATAGGATTCATATGCCTAATACATGAGAAATTGATGGGCCAAAATCAAGAAGAAAGGAGGTGTGTTTCCACCATCAAAGGTCGCCAAGTTCTGAATGGTGGAAGCCCAAATCAAGAGTGAAATAATATTCTTTTTATGCATGATATGAGAAAGAAAATACAACATCCAGCTAAGGGGTTGCTAATTCTTTTATTTTGATTTATAACCTAAGCTTTAAATGAGGTTATGAGTTATTAATTTTTAGTTTTGAGTTGATTAATTTGATAGAAGATTTATTTTTTTCTATGAGCTTAATCGTCATCCAGGCCATACATCAAAGTAAGGAAGAAATTAGGAAACATGCCATCTTAATACACAAGCTAAATAAACATCAAACATTTTATAAAGCTAGTGCAAAAGAATAAGAGGCCATTTATGGTTGGGCTCCACTGCACTAACCCAAAAAGAAATTAAGTAGCCAAGCTCTATCCTTATACAACCTGAATTATAAATAAATTATAAAAAAGAATTTATGTTATTGGGGGGTCTTCATTCTTCCTTTCGTCTTTCTTCTTTTGATTCCTTCTTTTGGATGGTTGGAATGTGGATGCTCCAAAGGATTCATATGATACATAAGATATAATCTTATAATCAATGTTCATCCTAATCCCTCATAATAATCATTCCAAAATCGTAATTATAAAATTACATGAAAAGTAAAAAATAAATCTAACTAAAATCTGCAAAACAGAGATTAGCTAAACAAATTACACATTCCCAAGCATGTGTATAAACAAATTGGACTTAACACCCTACACATGGGTAACCAAGTCCACCTGGTCTATTTTGGATCATGCTTAAGGCTATAAGCAACTCAACAAAAAAGTTATATTTTTTATTACAATGCCCCTTAAGCAATTCAAGATAATGGTTAGACTAAATCGTCCTACCATTCATTCTATGCACATACACCCTAACATCTAGATTAAAACATCACATCACAAAATAAAAGCAAACATCAAACCATGCACTGCCCTAACATAGGACTAGAAGTGGTAACTTAGCAATGTGTGTTTTAAGGTTTGTGTGTGGTGTGCTTAAAGGCTTTAAGGTTTAGATTTTCTAAGTATGAAAATATTCAACTTAGAGGGTGGTTTTAGTTTAAGTTATTTGTTAATTTTATTTGATTATTTGATTTGGTTTGAATGAACCTACTTAATGTGTTGTAAAGAGAGAAAAGAGAAGAGAACTTCTCTTTCCTCCCTACCTTAAGTGATTTCTAAGGTAGATTCATTAATGATTTTTTTTGTTTAGTGAATATTTTATTATGTGTTTTAATTAATCCCAATTTTAGATTTTCCTTAAACAAACCTATTCAAAAAGAAAGACATTTTAGGATTAAGTAAAGTGAATTACTATAATAAAACACACAATAATTTATTTCTTTCCCACATGTGTATCATGCACATGAATGAATCCTAAGCATATTTATACACGTGATGCAAGTATTTAGCACACCTTAATAATGAATGCTAAGAGAGGTTGCTTAAGGAAATTTGAAATGTTTCATGTATGCATGATTTGTTAAGTAGAAGAGATTGATTCTTTTATCCATTTTTCATATGCACATTTATAAGTATAAATGACATAAGTGGGTACAACATCATTGTTAGCATCGAGGGTGTAATGTACAATATACTTAAAAATAAATGTTGTATTAATATATCACTTTTCTTAAATACATGTGCATGTACAAAAAGAGATGCATGGAAAGAGAATGCTAAGAGAGATTACTTAAGGAAATTTGGAATGGTTCATGTATGCATGATTTTGTTAAGTAGAATAGGGTGATTCTTTTATCCATTTTTCATATGCACATTTATAAGTATAAAAGATATAAGTGAGTACGATGCCATTGTTAGCACTAGGGGTGTAAAGTACAAGATCTACTTAGGGCTACTTAAAGTCTCGCAAACCCGAGATTTTCCATACTAATATACCACTTTTCTTAAATACATGTGCATGTACAAAAGGAAATGTATGGAAAGAGAATCATGGAAAAGTTTATGTTTGCTTGTTTGATTTGGTTGTTTATTTTATATATGTGATGTGGAATTCCTTCTTGAGTCATGACATTAAAGTGTATAGGAATGGATTTCAAACAAGTGTTATGTCCTTTTAAAATGGACTATACACTTTGCAAATCCTATGCAATCCTATGTTAAGAAAGAGAGGGAAAATCACATAACACATTTTATACTATTCACATGCAAGCTCAAAAGTACTTATAGATAGCATACTTTTCATTTGTAATGTTTGGTTTATAAGTTTTGAAAATAGTTTTAGATTTAGTAGTGATAATAGCCATTCATATCTTAATTTAGCTAAAACATGCAATTTGATATAAAGGAAATATTTCATTTTTAATTTGATTTTTCAAAAGACATTAATGCATGATTTTCATATGACATACATATTTAGCATGCTAAAAAAGAAATAAAGTGATGCAAGCATGTAATTTCATTCACTTTAATTAATTCCTAAAGGCAATCCTATGGAATAAGATTATTTAAAGTGAATCAAAGTTGGTTTAAGAAAATTTTGATTTGGTTTTGAGCTTGATTTGAATTTAGGAAATGTGAAAATATTTGCTAGTCCTAATCCATTCTCACATGTGTGTATTATTTTAGTTTAATTTTTAGGTGATTAGATCAATTTTATGCTTTGGTTAAGTTAAGGTATAGATTAAGTTCATTAACTTATATACCACTTTAACATATTTAATCATAATTATGAGCCAATGTATGACCTCAAATCACAAAGGAATTTAAATCATAATGCACCTAGAAAGAAAGGTACAATGCAATGGCTCACAATTAGTGATTAATTAAGCTAAAGTGTTTAATTTAAGTACTTTCATAACCCTTCCCACACAAGAAGGAAGTGATTGAGTTCTGGAATGTTTTGAAAAATTTTCAAGTTAATTAAGCAGGTCATTAGTGGATTAGCTCTTAATTAAATTTATATTAAGGAAGGGAAGGGTTTTAGGGAATGACTTGGGGAAAATAACCAAAACCCATTCCATAAATCTCCTCTTCACATAAACAAAGTTTAATTAACTTAATCAAGGAATTAAACCACTGTTCACATGCTTAATTAAGCTTAATTACATTATGAGAGTGACTAGGGGTTTATTAATTAATTTCTTTGATTAACTCATTAATAAACTCCAAGAAAATTAGGAAAGGTAGAAGTTATCCTACTAAACACACCTGAGAAGTTTGGACTTAATCAATAAAGTCAAAGTAATTAGATTATTAAGTTTTAAATAAACCCCTATTAAAAAAAAATATACTATTTAAATTCATTTAAAAATAATTTTATTGGATTTTCCTTTGAATTATCTTTAAGATGAACCTGAGTTTATATTTTTTTGATTTTTCTATAAGTAGTTATGAACTTAAGAAGTTTCAGTTGATTTAAGTGATTTTTATGAAGTTTGTTAATTTATTTTATTAAAATAAATTATTTGAAACTCAAAATTCAGTATATATTAATCCAAAGGTTCTTGTGATTTAAAAGTTTTAAGGTATGTGTATTTTAACTTCAATTTTAATCTCTAAAAATTTCAACTTAGCCACACATAAATTTTTGGTTTAATTAATGAAATTTGATTTGTACTAAAACTTAAATTAAGCTCAAAAGATTTAGTGAAATTTGGGGATTTTAGGTTTTTTGGATTCCTCTCAGAAAGATGAATCCAATGAGCTATTTATAATTTTTGTTAAGTATTTTATTTTCTATGAATTTTAAAGTCGATTTGAATAATTTTTTTAAATGAGAACCGATTTTCCTATTTTCACAAAAGCAAGCGTGATATGGTAAAGGCCACATGGCACCATGTGATTGACCCATAGTGTCATTATGCATGGCACAGGTGCCATGCATTTGACTCAGCATCGTGTGGCACTCCTCACAAAGACCACATGATTGAAATCATGTCGGACACGCGCCATATGGCACTACGGATTGACATGATTAGCATTTGAGTGAGAATCCACCTCAATAGCATTGACCATGACACCCAATTTGACCCAAACTCATTGATGGATCGGATATCGAATGCATCTAGAGGCATCACGCATGTGTGTGATCGAGCTCGCACTAACTGGGATCGAATGATCCGTAATGCATCGTGATTCAAGGCTCACTAACATGTGATCTCATCTGAACCGCTGATCGGATGCAAGCGCACTCCGGGCAATAAATAAAAAACGGATATTAAGGAGAAAAAGTAGAAATTCTAAGTAAAAACTTGTCGAAATGGACTCATTTTTGTGTCGATTCACACCAGAAAACTTCTATTTTCTAACTGAGAGGATTTAAAGTAAAAAATGTAAGATTATCTAAGGTAAATTTCTAAAAATCATGCAAAAAATTCATCAAAAATGAAGAATCCGATGGCCGACTACAGTTTTTGAAATTTATCTCACTAGGGATGATTTATGATGGCGGTGATGACCCGAGCATGCTGTTGAGTGGGGGAAGAGGCCTTAAAATGAGCTTGGATCTTTGCCTTCATGTCATAACATAGTTTCCACCAGTAATCATCATTTCGTCACCGAAATCCACTTAGTTTTGGAGTATTTATATCCAAAATGAAGTGGGGGTGATTGCTAATGGGTTTGAGAATTATAGGAAAAGGAGAATGAGGGAAATGAATGATTGCTTCAGCCTCTAATGCCTTCGAATGAAAAGTGAATTAAAATCATACTTTTCTTTGAATTTTTGGCTCCAAATTCTTGTCATTTGGCTGGTTGGGAATGGAAGAGAATCATCTTGTGGCTCACTTGGCTAAGGCATGAAAAGTTGCCATGAAGGACAAATAGGTGTCCCAGCCTGTGGGAGGTGAAAGTCCTTCATGCTAAGTGTTCTAGAGGGAGAGGTGAGGTGATTTCACCTCCCCATGAGTCATGGCTGCCCCAAGCACTCCTGGGTCAAAAAATTCGTTCTCTTGGTGTCTATGTGAACCAATGGATGAGTGCCAAGTGGCCATGGAAGAGAAATGACCACTTGGGCAAGTATCTTTTCTCATGGGATGCCCTTGACCCAAAGGTAAAGTGGTCATTTGGAATTGAATTTGATTTGAGCAGATTTGAATTTGAAGTTGACTTGAGAGAAGGAAGTAAGGAATTGGCTCAAGCTAAAGAGTATGAAAGTTTTCCTAATACCCCCTAAGGCATAACCCATTCCCATGGCTAACTCTTTTAAGTATTTATGATTAGGTTAAGTGTTCACCTAATCCCTAGAAGTGTCCTAAGATTAAGGAACTCTTAATGTCTAAGAGGAGTCCTATCTAAGATAGAGGAGTTAAGAGCTCATTCTAAAAATGAGATCAACAAGTATTAAATATCAATGGTTTGCCTGTGATAGGGGCTGCTAGAACTGGCAACGTCATCAGGTAGTGCTTGATGTCTTCGAAAGCCTACTAGCACTTGTCATTCCACTTGAACTTGACGTCCTTTTTGATAAGTATTAAAAATGGTTAGCACCTGATAGTTGAAATGAAGCATCTGATATACGAACCCTTAATGATCCGAGTTTTTAGACTTCTATGGGTGGCATTTCTAAGATAACCTTGATCTTCTTGGTATCAATTTATTCATCAAATGGACAATAAACCAAGAAATGGTTACTCAATGCACACTTTGGGATTCATTTTAAGGATTAATTGTCTTAACCATTCGAAAACTACTCTCAAGTTGAAGAGATGGTCTTCCTTTTCTTTGCTTTTGACTACAAGATCGTTAACATAACATTCAACCTGATGATGAATGAGTTCATTAGAGATCTGCATCATGTCCCGCTAGTATGTAGCACTAGAATTTTTAAGGTCAAAAGGCAAGACCTTATAATAATAGATTCTGATCAGGGTTTGCAAAGTAGTATTTTTCTCATCCTCGGGGGCCATCTTAATTTGGTTGTAGCTTTTGACCTCATTTTTAGAATGAGCTCTCAACCCCTCCATCTTAGACATAGGATCCCTCTTAGACACTAAGAGTTTTCTTAGTCTTAGACACTTATAGTGATTAGGTGAACACTTAATGTAACCATAGAGACTTAGAAGAGTTAGTCATAGGAGTAGGTCATGCCTTAGGGGTGTTAGGAAAATTTGCCTACCCTATAGCTTGAACCAAATCTTCACTTCCTTCTTTCAAGTCAAAGTCCAAATTCAAATCAACCTTGAACTTAAATCAACTTCAATTCGAAAACAAACCTCAAACCAATTCCAAGTGATTGAAACACATGATTGAATTCAAAATTCTAAAACCTTTCCTAAGTCACTTTGATTCCATCTTATAGACTTAGCTCAAATCAAATTCAAATCACTGAAAATTCAAGAAATTTTCTCGTAAGCAATTTATATTCTCATTTATATTCATAATTATAAATAAAATATAAATTCAAGTGATTGAACTAAATCCTAAACTCAACTCCAAGTTCAAAAATCTTTCCTAAGTCCTTTGGTTCCATCTTATGGACTTAGCTCAAATCAAATCCAAATCAATTCAAATTCAAGAAATTTTCTCATAATCCATTTATATTCTCATTTATATTCACAAATATAAATGAAATATAAATTCAAATGACCCAAACTAAATTCAAAACTCAAATCCAAATTCAACATATGATTTTCAAGTCAAATTCTTGAACTTAGCCAAATCAAACTCAAATCAAGCCAAACCCTTAATTTTTCTTCATGATTCAATCAATCCTTCAATCATGAATCCAAATATAAACATAAACTTCAATCAAACTAAAACTAAATCCAAAAGATCAAACCCAAGTCAAACTCATGTTCACCCTTTGAACTTAAAATTGTCAAATGAATTAAAACCCATTTGACTCCAAATCACTTGCAAATGGATTTATATTTCAATCATAAGCCCAAATGTGAGTTCAACCAAACTTGATCCAAGACTTGATCAAGTCAATTGACCCACTTAGGTTCACTTGACCCAAAGTGACCTAAATTATCCTTTTTGAGCCAAAATCTAATCCTACCCAAATTGGATTGAACTAAGCCCACTTAAGCCTCACATTGTGAGCAATAATCATCATGAGATGATCAATCACTCAAATTGGGTCAAACCAAGTGAAACAAAGGGTTGACCAAGTCAACACTTAGCTAAAATGAAACCTAAACTAGCCAAAATTCACCATAGGACAAATTGATTGAAACCCTTGATCAAAACTAATTCATGATCAATGTTTTGAACTTGACCAAGTCATCATTTGAGCGTAACCTAGCCTAATTGGCACTTGACCCAAGTTGACCTAAAAAGTTAAAATGTGTCAAATCTTGACCTAAGCCAAATTGATTACAACCAATGGGTCAAATTCATTCTAGACCACTTTTTGAACTTGACTAAAGTCTCAATTGGCTAACTAGACCCAACCTAACCAAATTTACCATGAACCCAACTTGACCTAAAATGTCAAAGTGAGCCAAAATCAAACCAAACTAAAATTGATTGAAACCAAAGCTTGCAAAATATTTCAAATGACCAATGAAACCTAAACCAACCCATGACCTAACCCAATTGGGTCAAATGGGCCAAATTGGTCAACTTGACCAATTTGACCTCAATGAAATCAAATGAACCAAAACTAAATATAAACTAAATTGAACCAAACTAATGGTGGTAACACATTTTAAATAGTCATTTGTCCCAACCTTGGTTTGACCCAATTTGACCAATTGGTCAACTTGATCCAAATTGACCCATTTTGACCTAAATGGGACATCAAATCAACTCCAAATTCTTTGAAATTTGGACCAACCTAATTTCAAACTATTCTAAATCTGTCCAAAGTGAGATCAAAGCCAAATGACCATTTACCCCTAGCTCAAGGGGTAACCCATGGCCAATTCCACTTGGAATTTAGTCATATCCTTTACATGGCCACTTGCCACCCTCTTAGTGGACCAAGTGGACACTAGTGGGTGTGGTGCACATGACCCAATGGATTTGGGTCAGCCTAACCCAACCCAAGGCCAAAATTGACCACCCAACTTAAAATGAGCACATGGGAATCACTCCTCCACCTCATTTGGCACATGGAAACTTCTCCACTACCTCGCCCTGGCCAAACCAAACCGTATGGTGTCCAAAACGGCCTAACCAACTCAACCCCTAGGATCAATTTGATCAAAATGACAAAGCTATGCTCGGCCATTAGATCCTTCTTAGGTGAGATATACTCCCCCTAATTTCACTTGAATTTCACAAACTTGCATTTGATTGAGTGATAGGAAGCTAGAGTAAGCATTCCCAACCTCCTCCAAGCTTCCTAATTCCTGATTTCTCGCTTTTAAGCCAAAATAGGGAGCTCAAGAATTTTCAACTCATCCACACTTAACTTTAATCCAATTTCTCTTGCAAGCACCCTAGAGGACCCAAGAATTGATCTTTCCAAAGATTCCAAGGCAAGGGAGGTGGGAGCTAAACCAAAGCGGCAAGCTTAGGAGGAGGACTCTGGCTAATTGAGCAATCCACTTCATCCTAAAGCTTGAAGCTTCATCTGGCCTCTACTGACAAGCTACCGATGGTGGGAGTGCCTGAAAGCCTCCGGGATCAAACCGAGCTTAGTGGAGTTCTTGGTCCTTTGTGAAAGAAACTTTCACCCGATTGCATTTTGACTATTAGATCTTCATCTCCTTGCACGATGATGGCGTGGGTTAAATTTTAGCTCAATCCAGCTTGGATCAAGCCCTAAGGGGTGGACGATTGCCCTCTCCCGCATGCGAGCTCACGGATGAATCACGGACTATCCATCACGCATGTTTTGGATGGATGATCCTTATTAATCCATGTCAGATCTACGTTTTAATCCCTTTAATACCACGGGCTTAATCTTGTTTGTCCGATCTTTGATCAGACGGTCCAAGGGAAAGCGTGTAGCGTTGCCGGCTGACTATGTAGCCGATGTGATAACTTAAATAACCAATCATCACACGGAAAGTGCATGCATCAATGCATCCACGTGGTAACCGAAATGCGATTAGTTATATCATTAGGCTATTTAATTACATTTTAATCACAAAATCTTCATAAATACATAACTAAATGTAGAAAAATAAAAAAAATACAAACTTAAATGCATTTTGAAGATATTTCAAAAGGGAATAATATAAAATTAAGTTTAATTGATTTTGAACAGTAAATTTTATGCAATTTTTATTTTATTAGGAATATAATAATGTTAATTACTCCCTAATTACTCTACTAATTAATTCTAAACTTCTCATGTTTATTTAGTGGGATGACTTCTGTCTCCCTAATTTTCTTTGAGTTTATTCATGATTTAATTAGGGTAATTACTTTATTCAGTCCTAATTACTCTCCTAATTATGATTAATTAACCTATTAAATAGTGATAAATTCATTAATTAAGTTTACTAATTATCTTAGAATAGTTAATGGACTTGGGAATGAGATTAGAGTCTCCAAATCTTTTCCCCTATGTTTATTTCATTTGGATAAAAATCTAATTAACGTGCAAATTAATTAAATAGTTTAATCACTTAATTAAATGTCTTAATTAATCAAAATTTTAAAATCAAATCAATATGAACTTAATCAATTCCTTCTTGGGTAGATTTCTTAGGTGTTCAATAACCTAAGTAGCTTAAGGAAATCATATCTAACCCATATGTGTGGGAAGGGTTATGAAAGTACCTAAAATAAATTCTTTAGTTTAATTAATCATTAATTATGAGCTAAATGCATTAGGCCTTTCTTTCTTAGGTGCATTACTGATTTAAATTCCTTATGATTTTATGTCATACATTGGCTCATAATTATTTGGTTAAATATGTTAAAGTGGTGTAGGTAAGGGGTAATTAATGGACTTAATGTACACCTTAACCTAAACAAAATATAAAATCAATCTAATGGTTATAAAATTAAACTAGAACAACATACACATGTGGGAGATGGGTTAGGACCAACAAACCTTTTCACATTTCCTAAAATCAAATCAAACTCAAAACAAAACTAAAAATTTCTTTAAATAATTTTGATTCACTTTAAATAATCTTATTCCATAGGATTATCTTTAGGAATTAATTAGGGTGAATGAATTAGCATGCTTTCATCACTTTATTTATTTTCTAGCATGCTAAATGTGTATGTCATATGAAAATCATGCATTCATGCCTTTTGAAAAATCAAATTAAAATGAAATGTTTCCTTATATCAAATTGCATGTTTTGGCTAAAGTAAGAATATGAATGGCTATTATCACTACTAAATCTAAAATTATTTTTAAAATTCATAAATCAAACATTACAATGAAAGGTGTGCTACTACAATTATTTATAAGCTTGCATGTGAGTATAATATAAGCAATGCATTGTGTGACTTTCCTTCTCTTCTCTTTTAACATAGTTTTGAATAGGATTTGCAAAGTGTATAGTTCCTTTTAAAAGAACCTAACACTTTCTTAAATTCACTCTTATTCACTCCTATGTCATCAACTAAGAGGGATATTCTTACTTTCACACATAAATTAAATAACCAACAAATTAAACAAACACAAACCTTTTTGCATGATTCTTTTTTCATTCATTTGCCTTTGTACCTGCACATTTATTTATTTAAGAAAAGTGGTATATTAGTCTAGACATCCCGGGGTTGTGAGGTTTTAAGTAGCCCCAAGTAGGTCTTGTACCTTACACTCCTGGTGTAGAAAATAATGGCGCCATACTCACTCATGCCTTTTATATAAGTAAATGTGCATATGAATAATGGATAAAAGAATCCCTTTTTTCTACTTAACAAAATCATGCATCATGAAGCATCCAAATTTTCATAAGTAATATCCCTTAGCATTCATCATTAAGGTGTGCTAACATTTCCACTTGCATGTATATATATGCTTAGGGCTCATCCATATGCATGTTACACACATGGAAAAGAAATAAAGTGTTGTGTGTTTTGTGATAGTAATTCACTTTACTTAATCTTAAAATGCCATTCTCTTTGACTAAGTTTGTTTAGGAAAAATCTAAACTTAGGATTAATTAAAATACATAATAAAACATTCACTAAACAAAAATCAAATATGAATCTACCTTGAAAATTACTTAAGCTAGGGAGAAAAGAGAAGTTCTCTTCTCTTTTCCTCTCTTTACAAAACTTAGTAATTAATTGTAAGTTCATTCAAGCCTAATCAAATCACAAAATAAAATCAACAAAATTAACTAAATCACTAAAATGAAATTACCCTCTAACTTTAACATTTTTATACTTAGAAAACTGCAACCCTAAAGCCTCTAAACATACCACACAAACCTTAAATAGCACACACATTAGGCTAAGTCATCATTTCTAGTCCTATGTTAGGGCGGTGCATGGTTTGATGTTTGCTTTTATTTTGTGATGTGATGTTTTAGTCTGGATATTAGGGTGAATGTGTGTAGACTGAATGGTAGGGAGATCTTAGTCTAATCATTATCTTCTGCAGGGGATTGTGCTTAAGGGGCTCTGTAATAAAAAATATAATGCTTTTGTTGTGTAGGTTGCTTATACCCCTAAGAATAATCCAAAATAGGCCAGGTGGACTTAGTTACCCATGTGTGGGGTGCTAAGTACAATACATTCTTGGGATTGTGTGATTTTTTTAGCTAATATCTATTTTGCAGGTGTTAGTTAGATTTACTTTTTCCTGTTTTCACTTTTTCCTATTTTCATGTAATTTTGTAATTAGGATTTGGAATAATTATTATGAGGGATTAGGATGAACATTTGTCATAAGACTATATCTTATGTGCCATGTGAAGCCTTTGGAGCAACCACATTCCAACCAACCAAAAGAAGAAAGAAGAACGAATAAAGAAGAAAGAAAGAAGAAAGAACCAAATGAAGAAAGAAGAATGAAGAATGAAGACCCCCATAAGATGAATTCACTTTTATAATTAATTCAGTTGTAATCCGAGTTGTATAAGGGTAGAGCTCAGCTACCAAATTTATTTTCGAGTTTATGCTGTGGAGCCTAACCACAAATGACCTCTTATTCTTTTGCGCTAGTTTTATAAATTCATTGATGTTTGTTTAACTCGTACATTAAGATGGCATCCTTTTCTTAGTTTCTTCCTTGCTTTGATGTATGGCCTTGATGACTATTAGGCTCTTAGAAAAAGAAATTTTTTATCCAATTAATCAACTCTAAACTAAGAATTAAATAACTCATAATATCACCTAAAGCCTAGGTTATTAAAATCAAGATAAAAGAATTAGCAACCCCTTGGATAGATGTTGATTTTCTTCCTCACATCATGCATAAAAAGCATATTGTTTCACTCTTGATTTGGAGGGCTTCTACTCATGCCAGAGAACTTGGCTTGACCTTTGAGAGCCATGGTGAAAACACACCTCCTTTCTCGCTGATTTTGGCCCATAATTCAATTTCTCATGCATTAGGCATATGAATCCTACAAGCATGTACCAAATCAGTAATCCAAAATAAAAATAAAATGTAACAAAATTTGTATTAAATTTAACTCATTATATCATGCCCTACAATATCTAGTCTCTTAGGGAGTGTGTTTAAGGACTTAGTCTCTTTCTAAATAAATAATAGTTGAGCTATCTTGCAAAAGTATATGACTTGCCTACATGTATTTAAAATTGTAGGAGGAGTTAGTTGGCGGCCACCCCCAGACATTTATGTAAGTCCAAAAAGTTGGGTGATTTATCCTCTCTTATGGAGGTAAACCAAATGCCCATTTTCACCTTAGATTTAGGTCATGCTTCGGCCCTCGCCAAAGCTCCCTAGATTTAGGTTCAGAGGTTGCTACTTCCCTTTGTGGGCTACAAGCATAAATCCTCACCTCTTAAATATTTTCATAATCTAGTGTAAGGAATTGTAAGCCTTAGATTTCTAATATAATTTTAACTTAAACATCTAATTCCCCCCAACTTTAAAAATATAAAGCCCAACCATAGATAGTTGGGATGCTTACTAGGCTTCCTAGTATCATAAGAATCCCTTACTTATCTTCCTTTGGCTCGATAATAACTCCTCCTCTTAATCAATCCCACTTGATCTTCTAAAATAAACCAATTGATTGATAGTCCTTCAAATCTTTGGAGACAATGATCATTTACCTTAATCGAGGGTATTCTAAGAATCTTGTTTTAGATGTAATTAAGATGGGACTTCCATGGGGAACTTAATGAACTCGTTTAAAATAAACTCATGCTTTACTTTTCCATGTAAAGTAAGGGAAGAATCTCTGGTACATTCTGAAGATCCATAGTCATTTGGAGTCCTTATTCAAGTGATTAGGTCCATTGTAGGGTGGTGACTTCTATCTTTCGAGATAGTACACCTTTCCTTAATTCATACCCGATCACCCTATTAAGAACATCTACGGATCTACATGGTGTCCCAACAAAGGCCGTATATTTCTATTTTTATTTATCCTTTCTAAAGGGATAGATGAAGGCAAGAATATATTTTCACCACAGTAGCCAGATGACCTATCCATAAAAGAGAATACTGCATGAGATGAGGCGATATCCACCATTAGTTTTAGAATTGGTAGTAGAAATTCATCTTTAGAACATGCCATTTTTACATCCCTAAAATTGACGCATATGCGGATTTGACTATTATTTTTCTTAACTAGAATGATACTGGCCAACCAGGTAGGATATTTTTCTTCCCTGATAAAACCAAAGAAATGCTTTCTTGATTTTAAATGACTCCGCTCAATGTCTAATCACATGCATCTAGAGCCTACTTGATAGGTTAGCATTAAGATCTATTGCTATTCTACATCAAGAGATAAATGCTTTTTCTCATAACTGCATGATAAACTTAAAGCTAACTAAGTCATTGGTTTCTTATTCATTTAACAAGGAACTAATGTATGCTAGTTGTGGATTGTCTTCAGTTCCTAAGTTAATTTCTTTGAGTTCATCGATGGTTGATCTTCTCGCAAACTGGTGGTGCATCTCAACTCAAGATCATTTGAATCATCTAAAGTTTCTAAACACATCATCATATGAGTTAAGATGATTTGAAAAGAACATATGACTCCAAAGATTGGTGATGACTGGCAATGGTTGTCATCATGATTGGACCCACTATGTTGAATTAGTCCCGTCTTGATTGAGGATGTTTGCTTTGCCAAACCTTCAAAGTAATCAATCTATGTTTAGATCATGTGGGATTAATCCCTTCTTTGCTAAATTAAGAACTATTGACCTCACCTTTGTAGTGAGGTCTCAACTTCCTCATCATAAATCTAGGACTCTCATAGACACTAAGAGTTCCTTAGTCTTAAGACACTTCTAGTGATTTGGTGAACACTTAACCTAACCCTAGAGACTTAGAAGAGTTAGCCATAGGAATAGGTTGTGCCTTAATGATTTAGGAAGACTTGCATACCCCATAGCCCAAACCTAATCCTTGCTTCCCTCTTTCAAACCCAAATTCAAACTCTGAATCTTTTCCTAAGCCTTTGAATTTTATATTATGAACTTAGCCTTAATAAAATCCATATCAACCCCAATACAATTGATTTCCTCAATTATTAGATTCAATCTGAAATTAGATTCTAAATCATAAATCAATCCCAAACTCCAAATGATTGAAACCCATGATTAAGTCCAAATTCTAAAGTTTTTTCCTAAGCCATCTGAACCACCTTCATATGCTTAGCCAAAACTCCTTCACACCAACTCAAACTTGGTTGATTTTTGTATAAATCAATCATTCCTTCATTTATATTCATAAATATAAATGAAATCTAAATTCAAAGCATTCAAATCAATTCAAAATAAACCAAACCAAAGCAAGACCCTTCTTAAGTCATATGCACCCACCTCCATAAACCTAATCAAATCATTATCCAAATCAACCCAAACATGATTTATTTCTTTATAAATCAATCATTCCTTCATTTATTTTTATAAATATAAATGAAACTTACCCTCCAATGACCAAAATAAATCAAACTAAATCAAAACCCAAGTTATTCTTTGACCTACATCCCTAAGTTAATCAAATTTGCTTCCAAATCACTCCAAACTCAAGTGATTTTGTCATAACATTTATATCATTTATATTCACAAATATGAAATATAAATTCAAATGACCAAAACCAAACTCAATCAAATCAAATTTTAATTTTAGCATTTTAGCCAATTTCTTGAACTTTGCTAAATGATACCCAAATAAATTTAAAATTCATGGATTTCTTCATGATTCAATCATTCTTTCAATCATTGATCTAAGTATAAAAATAAACCACCATTATCAAACCAAATCTAAGTCAACCCAAATAAAGCCCAAGTTAACCCCTTTGGCTTGAAATTGTCATATGAACCAAAGCCCACTTGGCTCCAAACCAATTACAATTGGATTTATATTTCAATCCTATGCTCATATATGAGTTCAACTAAACTTGAATCAAACCTTGATCAAGCCAATTGACCCATTTAGGCTCACTTGACCTAAAGGACCTTTTTGAGCTAATTTTTAATGCAACCCAAATTTGATTGAACTAAGCCCATCTAAATCTCAGTCATGATCAACAATCATCATAAGGTAATCAGTTGCATAGATTTGGGTCAAACTAAATCAAACTTAGTCTTTGACCAAGTCAATATTTAGCCCAAATGAAACTCGAACTAGTCAAAATTTATCATATACCAAATTGATTGAAACCATTGACTCAAACCCACTCATAATTAATGATTAAACATGACTAAACTATCAATTGAGCCAAACCAAGCTTAATTGGCCACTTAACCTAGGTTGACCCAAATTGGCCTAAAAAGCTAAAATGAGTCAAATCATGATTTTATCCAAATTGATTGCAACCAATGACTCAAGTTCATCCCAAATCACTTATTGAACTTGACCAAAGCCATGATTGACCCCAAGTTGACCCATTGGTCAACTTGGCCCAACCTAGCCAAATTGACTTAAAAGGTCAAATTGACCAAAATTAAACCAAACAAAGGCTTCAATCATTTCCAATCAACCAATTGAACTTGACTCAACACCTAACCCAACCTAATTTGGTCAAATTGGTCAACTTAACCAATTTGTTCCAAAGGAGTCAAATCCAAACTTTGACCAAACTAATCTTAATTAATCAAACCAAAACATCCCAAATCATCATATTAACCCAAGCCGTTTGACAATTTGACCAATTATCAACCTCAACCTAGCCCAAATGGAACCCATTTGACCAATCCAAGCCAAACCACTCAAATCCAACTTTTGGGATCTTGTGGTTGACCTAACTCAACTTAAACTCACTCTAGGTCAGCATAAGACCTGTCTAAAAGCCAAGTGGACCCCACCAAGGGGATTGGCCATTAAACCATAGGATTTGAACTTCAAAATAATGGATCCAAGCCAAAGTCAACTCTCCCATCCCCATGGTAACCCTTTAGCACTCCATGGAACTTTCTTCTGACCCCACCTAGCCTACCTAGCCCACCCAACCCAACCTGGTGAGTTGACTCACCTCCAACCCAACCGAAAGCACCATTGGATCCAAACCCTGCAATTGATCCATGGAGCCCCATCACTCCTCCCATCCATGCACCCCGGCTTGATGGAGATAGTTTTATGGTCTGATGAGCCATGCAAAATCGCAGCCGCCCATCCATGATGGGAAATCAGGGTATCCCCTCAATTTGAGAAAAATCACACAATCATGATGCTCCTCATTTAAATCCCTAGAGTGATTTGAAGCCTTCCCAGCACCAAAATTTTGGATTTCCATGCTAAGTCAAAATAAAGGCAATCTCATCCATACTCTTCATTTCCAATCAAACCCATTCTCTAGCACACCAACACCATACTCTATCAATTTCCAAGCCATGGGAAGAGGGAGTTAGATCGAGTGCCCTGCATGTGTGGACGGTCAACCGATTCATCCCAAATCAAGCTCAAAGCTCTTCACTGGGCCTCAATTCAACTACTAAGTGTCACAATCATGGACATTAGCTCCGGTGAGGTAATTTCTCAAATCGAGCCTTGTATGGAAAAGGGGGTCAGTCTTTTATGAAGAAAATTCAAAATTCATGGATTATTGATGATGTGTGTGTCTCCCTTCCCCGAATGTGTGGGAAGAATTTGGAGACAATCCGAGCTTGGGTGAGCTCGGATTAAACGAGGGAAGATAGATGACATCCATCTTTCATCACTCATGAACGGGATAGATCACAAGCTGTCCATCCCGTGTGATTGGGATGAATGACTCATCAAATCTCATGCAAAGCCTTGATTCCTAAACCGTGGATCAATCATGGTCATCCGATCTATTGATGGTCATAGAAAGCACATCCCATCAATCGACTAGATGTGACTTCTTAAATAGCCAATCCCATCATGCCATATGGAAAGCATGCTGCATCAGCCGCCACGTGGCCCGACGGGATTGAGGCATTAATTAGGGCTAATTAATTAGTTTTTATTCCTGAAACTTTCTAAAATCATAACTAATTATAGAAAAATTTAAAAAATTCAAACTTAGGCTCATTTTAAAGATATTTTAGAGTAGAATCTAAGAAAATTATTAATAATTAATTTTAAATAATGATTTTGGCTTAATTAATGTTTTATAAAAAATTTAATTAGCTTAATTACAACTTAATTAAACACTCAATTAATTACAAATTTTCTATGGATGTTTAGGGATGATCCTCTCTATTTTTTTAGATTTTATTGATTGCTTAATTAGAAAATTACTTGATTAAGCCCTAATCACTTTAATCAATTAATTAATTAATGAATGAACATTAACTTGATTAATCATTTAAACATAATTATGAATGAAGATTATGATATCTTATATTTGGTTATTACTCATTTGATTGCTTAGATTTGACATCTATTCTAAAAAATATACCTTTGAATGATCCTTACATGGCCTCGTGTTGATCGATCTTACTTTTCCAAATTCATTTCCTAAGTTTTCCTTTCCTTTAAAAATCAAATTAATTAACGGATTAATGGAATGATTAATTGATTAATTAAGTGATTAACCTTCAAGATAAGAAAATCAGAATCTAATTGAATGTTAAAAATGATTTTAGGATTAGGATTGGGGCCTTACCCTTGATATTTTCCCCTAATTTGGTTTCATCATTCAAATTAAAACATAACCAAAGTGTTTAATCAATTAATCAAAGGCTTAATGAAATATAAAATAAAAATCAATTCAAACACCTTAGAAACCCTTAATTGATCTTAGGTAACTCCTTGGGTATTCAATAACCTAAGGTGAGAGATAATGAAATTATGGTTGGCTCACATGTGTGAGAAAATCATAAAAGTAATTAAGTGAGATCCCTTAAGCTTAATTAACTATTAATCATAAGCCAATTGCATTAAGCCCCATTCATCTCTTTAGAGCATTGTAATTTTACTTTTCATATGGTTGCATATCATATTCGCTTATTATTCATTAGTTAATTAACTTAAGGTGATATAGGTAAGGGTTAATTAATTCATTTAATTTATATCTTAGCCTAATTAAAATATAAAATCAATTTAAATATTCTTCATTAAACCAAATTAATTCACACATGGGGAATTGGGTTTGGATTAGCAAACCTCTATTATATTTCCTAAGTCAAATCAAACTCAAAGTTAAAAATGTCTTTAAAAAATTTTGGTTCATTTTAAATAGCCTTCTTTGATGTGATTGTCCTTAGGAATTAATTAGGATGAATGAAATCATGTGTTTACATTCCTTTATTTCTTTCGAATCATGTTAAATATTGCTTTCCATATGAAATCATTCATCATTTCTTTTAAAAATTAATTAAATGAAATGTTTTCTTTTATGTCAAATTGCATGTGTCGACTTAAATTAAATATGTGTGCATATTATAATTATTAAATCAAAAGCTATTTTCAAAAGCATATAAATAAATTATTATAACTGAAGTAATGTTCATTACAAATATCTATAAGCTTGCATGTGATGATAATATAAGATATGCAATATGATGTTCTCTTTCCTTATCTTAACATGGGCGCACATAGGATTTGCAAGTGTAAAGTTCATTTGAAAAGAATACAACATTTGCCTAAATCTATTCCTATGCATCTCTATATTAAGACTTAGAAGAATTTCATATCACATATGTAAATCATACAACCAAATCAAACATATTTTTTGCATGATTCCTTATCCATGTGGTTCTTTTTTGTACATTCATATGTATTTGAGAAAAGTGATATATTAGTCTAGTCATCTTGGGACTGTGATGCTTTAAGTAGCCCTAAGTAGGTCTTGTACCTTACGCCCATGGTGTAGAAAATAATGGCATCATACTCACTTAAAACTCTTACATATGCATGTATGATGTGGCCAATAAATAGGAATAAAACATCAAATAAATCAAACATAACATTTGCATGGGTTTTTCTATCCTCATAGTTGTTTGTACATCTGCATATATCTAAGAAAAGTGGTATATTAGTCTGGACATCTCAGGGCTATGAGGCTTTAAGTAGCCCTCAGTAGGTCTTGTACCTTACACTGGTGCAAAAAACTAATGGCAATGTACTCACTTAAGACTTTTATACATGTGAATATGTATCTAGCTAATGGATGGAAAATCTCTCTTTTCTATGTAATAAGGCATGCATTCATAATTCAATAAAAAATGAAATATTTATGTCCCAAATACACTTCTTTGTAATATTTACATTACATGTATAGGTATGATTATTCATGCATGATATACATGATGGAAAGAAATGAAAATGATCTTAATTTAAGATATAACATTATTTTATTAAATATATTTTAGAAATGACTTAAGGTTGGGATAAAAGAGATATTCCCTCTCTTCCTTCTCTTTATAACACTTAGTTGCTAAGTGTAGGCTATATGAAACAAAAGAAAACACTAAGTAAAATCTCAAATCAATTAAAGCACTTAAAGAGAAATCAAACTTTATAAATTAAATCCCCACACTTAGCAAATCATAACTCTAAAGCCTAAGACATACCACACAAGTTTAACACACACATTATATTAAGTCACCATTTCTATTTTTTTTATTTGATGCATGCTGGTTTGGGTATGTTTGGTTTTGTGATGTATTTTGACCGATATTGGTGTATGTAGTCTAGATGTTAGGATAATTAGCCTAATCACATTTTATGAGGGGGTAATGTGTAAATTGTAATAAAAAAAATATAAATATTTTGTTGCTTAGCCTAGCATAGCCCAAGTTAGACAGATGGTTACTCATGTGTGGTGTTAAGTCCAAATTATTTATATATATTGGGTTGTATGGTGTGTTTAGCATTTATTTTGTGTAGCTAGATTTACTTTCCTTCTTTTAATGTAATTTTGCATTAGGATTAGGATAAGTGTTATGGGGATTAGATGAATTGGTTATAAGACAAAGTCTTATATACCATGTGATGCCTTTGGAGCAAACAACATCCCAATCAAACCAAGAGAAAGAAAAAAATGGAGCAAATAAAAATGAAGAAATGAAAGATGAATAGTGAAGAATGGGGGATGAAGAATGAAGACCCCCCATAACACTTATCATTTTATAATTATAATTATTCTTTCATTATACCGAGATGTATAAGGGTAGAGCTCGGCTACCCACATTTATTTTTAGGTTGTACAGCGGTACTCGACCACATCGACCTCTTATTTTTTTGTGATAGCTTTATAGAATTGTTTGATGTTCTATTTAGCTTGTGCATTAGAAATATCATATCTTTTTATAGTTTCTTTATAATTGGTGATTGCTGTGTGGCCTGGATGCAATTAGGCTCTTAGGATGAAAAATAAATTTTCTACCCCACTAGCAACTCATAACTAAAATTTTAAAAAAAATTCATAACCTCACATAAAAAGCCTAGGTATTAAATCAAGATAATAAAATATTTTGCAACCCTTTAGCTGGATGATTATACATCAAACATCATGCATAACCATCTTGTTTCACTCTTTCTAAGAGAGGGCTTCCATCTTTGCCAGATAGAATGGGCTTAACCTTTAAGAGCCTATGATGTTAGAACACCTCTTTCCCTCTTAACTTATAATCAATTTTTCATGCATTTAGGCATAGAAAATCCTATAGTTTGTCTCAAAATAAAGAGTCCCAAATTAAATAAAATGTGATAAAAATTTACATCAGATTAAGTCATTATTCGTACCCCTCATGCTCTAGTCTCTTAGGGAGTGGGTTTAAGGACTTAGTTTCTCTTCTAAATAAATAACAACCTAACCATCTTGCAAAATATATGACTTACCTACATAAATTTAAAGCGTAGGAGGAGTTAGCTAGCTACCACTCCAAGCAGTAATAAGTCTAATAGTCAGGTGGTTTACTCTCTTGTGGAGGTAAACCATATACCCATTTTTGCCTTAGATTTAGGCCATGTTTTGGCCCTCGCCAAAGCTCCCTAGATTTAGGATCAGAGGTTATTATTTCTCTTTAAGGGCCACAAGAATAAATCTTCACCTCTTAAGCATTTCCATAATCTTGTATTGTGGAATTATAAGTACTAAATTTCTAAACAAAATTTCAACTCAAATAAATAAATCTCCTCAACTTTAAATACATAAAGCCCAACCATAGGATATATTGGAGTGCTCACTAGGTTTCCTATATCATGAGCACTCCCTACTCATCTCCTTTGGTTTCGATAATAACTCTCCCCTTTTGATCTATTCCACTTAATTTTCTAAAATACAGCCAATCCTTTGATAGTCCTATTTTTGAATTCTTTGGAGAAAAAAACCACCTACTTTAATCGAGAATATTCTTAAGGGACTCACTTACTTTAAGATGTAATTAACTATGGAGGCTTGCCTCCATAGAAAACTTAACAAACCCGATTTAAATAAACCCTACTTTACTTTTTCTTGTAAAGTAAGGGAAAAATCTCTGGTATATTCGAAGTCCCATCCTGCCTTAGGGGTCCTTATCAGGTGATTAGGTCCATTATAGGGTAGTAACTTCTATCTCTCGAGATAGTACACTATTTCTTATTGTAGTACCCGATCACCTAAATGAGTACATCCTCAGATCTGTAGGATTGCTTAAGAGGTGAGGATTTATGATTGTAGCCCGCAGAGGGAAATAACAACCTTAGATCCAAAATAGGGAGCTTTGATGAAGGCCAAAGCATGACCTAAATCTAAGGCAAAAATAGGTATATGATTTACCTCCATAAGAGAGAGAAATTCACCCGACTATTGGATTTACAACTGCCTAGAGTGGTTTCCAGCTAACTCCTCCTACAATTTTAAAAACATGTAGGCAAGTATTATGCTTTGCAAGATGGCTAAGCTATTATTTATTTAGAAAGAAGACTAAGTCCTAAAACACACTCCCTAAGAGACTAGATCATGAAGGGCATGAATAATGTCTTAAATCTAATGCAAATTTTGTCAAGTTTTATTTTAATTTTTGAACATTTTTATTTGACACGGGCTATAGGATTTCATATGCCTAATATATGAGAAATTAGTTATGGGTCTAAATCAGAAAGAAGGAGATGTGTTTCTACCATGGCTCTCAAAGGTCAAGCCATTTTCTCTAGCAAAGGTGGAAACCCTCTATTAGCAAGAGTGACAATATGATTTATGCATGATATGAGACATACAACATCCAGCTAAGGGGTTGCTAAATCTTTTATTCTCTTGATTTATTCCCTAGGCTTTAAATGAGATTATTAATTATTTAATTTTATTTTGAGTTGATTAATTAGATATAAAATTTATTTTTCTCTAAGAGCCTAATCGTATTCAGGCCATTCAATAATCATCAAACAATTAAGAAACTAGGAAAATCATGCCATCCTAATTGTGCAATCATAAACATAACATCAATCAATTTGTAAAATTATCACAAAAGAATAAGAGGTCAAAGCAGCGTACACTGCATAAAAAGAAATATGGGTAGTAACTCTTTTATACAACCCATATTTTGAAATGAATAATTACAATTAAAAGGAATTCATATTATGGGAGTCTTCATTCTTCATTTTTCATTCCTCATTCTTTCATTTTGATTTGCTTCTTTTCTTTCTTCCTTTTGGCTTGATTGGAAGTTTGTTGCTCCAAGGCTTCACATGGTACATAAAACTTGGTCTTATAATCAATGTTCATCCTAATCCCCCATAACATTCTTTCCAAACCTTAATTGAAAATTTATGTTAAAATGGGAAAGGTAAATCTAACTAAACCTACAAAATAAAGGTTAGCTAAACATACCACACAACCCAAACAGTTATATGATTAAGTTGGACTTAGCACTCCACACATGGGTAACCAAGTCCACCTATCCTAATTTGGGTTTTGCTTAGGGGTATAAGTAATGTGCATAGAAAAAAGCATTTATTTATTTTATTATGGCACCCCTTAAGCACAACCCCTTGTAGAAAACATGATTAGGCTAAGATCTCCCAATCATCCAGTCTATGCACATACACCCTAACGTGTAGTCAAAAATAATACTTCACAAAATAAAATATTCATCAAACCATGCACTGCCCTAAGCTAAAGCAAGAAATGGTGACTTAGTCTAATGTGTGTGTCATTTTAAGGCTTGTGGGGCATGTCTTAGTTAGGCTTTAAGGTTGGAATTTTCTAAGTGTGAAAGATTTAATTTAGATGGTGATTTCATTTCAAGTGGTTTAGTTGACTTATCAATTTTAGTTGGTGATTTGATCTAGTTTGAATGAACCTACACTTAGTTACTAAATATTGTAAAGAGAAGAAAAGAGAGGAGAGCTCTCTTTCATCCCTACCTTAAACATTTCTAAAGTAGATTGATTAATGAATTTTTTTTAGTGAATGGTTTATTATGTGTTTTAATTGGTCTTAAGTTTGGGTTCTCTTTAAATAGTTCTATTAATAAGAAATGCATTTTAGAATTAGTTAGGGTGGATTACTACCACATAACACACACCCATTTATTTCTTTCCATCATGTAAACCATGCATATGAATAATCCTAAGCATATTTATACATGCAATGCAAATCTTTGCACACTTTGAAGATGAATACAAAGAGATGTGATTTGAAAATTTGGATATTTCATGTGTTAATTGGATCATTGATGCATGACTTTATTATATAGAAAAGAGAGATTTCTCATCCATTAACTAAATGCACATCCACATGTATAAAAGTTATAAGTGAGTACGATACCATTATTTTTTACACCAAGAGCGTAAGGTACAAGACCTACTTACAACTACTTAAAGATGTGCTTTCCATGTGGTGCGATGGAATATGTTATTTAAGTTGTCACATCCGTCGTCTTGGCCATGATTTTCTCAAGATCACGATCTAAGATCGCGTGATTAATCTCATGGTTTAGGCTTAGAATCACAGTGGATCTAGCATGATCTGATTAGGATCATTCAATCCAATCATGCAGAATAGACGGTCCATGATCTGTCTCCTCCTGAGTGGTGAGAGATGGATGTCGTCCTTCGATCATCGCTCAATCCGAGCTGACCCGAGCTTGAATGGAGCTCAAATTCATTTCACGCCTTTAGGGAAGCACAAGCAATACATCTAATGGTGGAGATCACATGACTTGATAATTTTCTTCACAAAGGACCAAGCAAAATTTCTATGGCTATGGTTTCAATTGCATACCTCATCGGAGGCTATCACCGGCACTTCAAAGGAAGGAGGTAGCTTTGTCTAGTAAAATGAACCCTGTTGAAGGAATCTAATTTTGATTTGTAGTGGTTTGCTCAGTTGACCAAGCTCCTCTTCAATGGTGACCAGCCTTGATCAAAGTTGTACTTCCCATGGCATGGAGACTTGAGAAATGATTCAATTGAGTTTGCCTTAGTCTAAGGATGGTGTGTGCAAGGTTAATTTGATTTTGGTTGAGAATTGAATGGCTTGATTTGGAGTTCATCTCCCCTATTTTGGATTTGAGTAAAATTGAAAATGGGAAATGGGGGAGCTCAAGAATGGCTTGGAAAAGCTTCGGGAGGCTCTTTGAGGAAATGATTGCTTTTGGTTTGAGTGAGAATAAGGGGGGAGTGTATCTCCTTCTCCTTGGATCGGATGGTGAGAGGCAGTTTTGCCATTTTGGCTCAATGACTTGGATTGGAGGCATGGTTTGAGCTATAAAACATCTCATATGGGTCATTTTGGGAGTGAGGGAGAGTGGATGCCCATGTGAGTGGTGAGTGTATTTTGTGATCTAATGTTCAAATGTGATTGGGGAGGTTATTTTGGCCTTGCCTTGGGTCATGGCAGACCCAAGATCATTGGGTCATGTTCACCACCCCCTTGGTGCCCATGTGGGCTAATAGAAGGATGCTAAGTGGCCTTGAGAAAGAAATGGCCAAATTCCAAGTGAATTTGATCATGGATACCCTTTGACCTAAGGGAAAAGTGGTCATTTGGCTATGAGTTTGATTTGAGCATATTTGAAATGATTCAAAAAGGGGTTGGGCCAAATTTTAAGTGATTTGGAGTTCATTTGGTTTGAATTGGTTCAATTTGACCCATTTAGGTCAAGTTGGATCAAAATGGGTTAGGTTGACCAATTGGTCAAATTGGGTCAAACATGGGTTAGGTCAAGTTCAAATGATCATTAAGAGCCTATGGGTATCATTGGTTTGGTTCAATTTAGTTTAGGTTTAGTTTTGGTTCATTTTGGTTCATTTAGGTCAAATGGGTCAAGTTGACCAATTTGACCCATTTGACCCAAATTAGGTCATGGGTTGGTTTAGGCTTGGTTGATCATTTAAAATTTATTATAAACTTTGGTTTCAATCAATTTTGATTTTATTTGATTTCAAGTTGATTTGACTTTTTAGGTCAAGTTGGGTTTATGGTCAACTGGGCTATGTTGGGTCTAATTGGTCAATTGAAGCTTTGGTCAAGTTCAACAATCAAGTTAGAATGAATTTGACCCATTGGTTGCAATCAATTTGACTTAGATCAAGATTTGACCCATTTTGGCTTCTTAAGTCCATTTGGGTCAATTTAGGTCAAGTGTCTAATTAGGCTTAGTTCGGCTCAATTGATAGCTTGGTCATGTTCAATCATTGATTATGAATGGGTTTGGGTCAATGGTTTCAATCAATTTGACATATGATGGATTTTGGCTAGTTTGGGTTTAATTTAGGCTAAATGTTGACTTGGTGAAAGGCTAGTTTGACTTGGTTTAACCCAATTTAAGTGATTGATCATTCTAGGATAATTGTTGATCAGAATGAGAGGCTTAGATGGGTTTAGTTCAATCCAATTTGGGTTGGATTAGAATTTGGCTCAAAAGGTCCTTTAGGTCACTTTGGATCAAGCGAGCCTAAGTGGGTCAGTTGGCTTGATCAAGGCTTGATTTAGTTCGGTTGAGCTCACATATGGACTTATGTTGGAAATATAAATCCAATTGCAAGTGATTTGGAGTTAAATGAGTTTTTTCATCATATGACAATTTCAAGTCAAAAGGGTGAACATGGGTTTAACTTGGGTTTGTTTGATTTTAGCTTAGTAATTGTAATTTATGTTAATATTTGGGCATGTGATTGAAGGAGTGATTGTTTGAAGAGAAAATCGAAGGGTTTGAATTGATTTAAGAATGATTTGGCTAAATCCAAGAAATTGGCTTAAATGATATAAGTTGGGTTTGGATTTGAGTTTTTAATTTATATTGATTTGATTTGCCCATTTTAATTTCTATTTCATTTATATTTATGAATATAAATGACAATATAAATGATCTGTGAGAGAATCATGTGAATTAGAAGTGATTTGATTGTGAATTTGGCTAAGGTAGGTCAAAACATTTGGAAAAGGGGTTTTGATTTGGTTTAATTTATATTCATTTGATTTGAATGACTTGGATGCCAATTTCATTTACAATTGTGAATACAAATGATGGAATAAGTGAATTATAAAGAACTCACTTGGCTTTGGTTAAGCTAATGGGTGTGATTCGTAAGGCTTAGAAAGGTTTTGGATTTGGAGTTGATTTTGGGTTTCAATCATTTGATTTGGAATTGATTCATGATTTGGATTTGAAATTTGGATCATTTAAGATTGGAATTAATTTAAGATTTTTAAAATTTAATTGAATTGGAATTGATTTAAGATTTGAGAAAATCAATTGAGTTGGAATTGATTTGAGATTTGAGAAAATTATTTGAGATTGGAATTTATTTGAGAGTTAAGAAAATTAATTGAACTGGAATTGATTTGAGATTTAATTTGGATTGGTTTAAAGGAGTGTACATGGGTTGGCTTTGAGCCATAGGGTAAGGGGTTGCCTTAGATCCCGAATGCATAGCCTAATCCTATGATAAACCCTTCTAAGTCTCTATGGTTAGGTTAAGTGTTCACCTAATCACTAGAAGTATCTTAAGACTAAAGAACTCTTAGTGTTTAGAGGAGTGCTATGCCTAACATGGAGAAGTTGAGAGCTCACTCCAAAAGTGAGGTCAACAAAATAGGTATGGTGTGATTGACAAGGCATACTACATTGGTGTTGACTGAGATGATCTACAATATTGAAATGATTGCAAGCACTAATAGAAATGATCTACTCCTAAACCTGAGGTGTAGAAGGAATCAAGGTAATGCAACTCTACTTATGTCAAAAACATAAGAAAATGAAGAAGGAATCCACTAGGGATTGAGTATGTGAGCCTTCCGCTTGAGGAAAAAGGTTCAAGTTATCCATTGGGATAAGAGATTGTGAAATCTGCTGGGGATAAGAACTTGGAATCCACTCTGGATAAAAGTGTGAACCTTCCATTAGGGGAGCAGGTTTGGGTTGGATTGAATTGACTCCACTGGGGAGGTTGAAAAGATTTGCATCTCTCTGAGGAGAAGATGATTGATTTGATTATTTAATTTGACTCCATTAGGGGAGGTAAGTTGATTTTGTTATTTTAGATTTTAAAATTTGAATTTTGAGATGGACCCTATCGTTATGGACCCTATCGCATGGAGTAATGTCCGCTGGCCTACTTTAGATTTACTAATCCAGGGGTAGTCTACTAACCACATAGTAAGACTATCCAACTAGAGGGGTGCCTTTTGGTGTGCAATGAATGTTACTAGGAAGAAAGCATAGTAGACTTACATCCTCCAAAGTAGGGATCAGTCGTTAGGGTGATACAATGAATAGAACCCAACCTTAGGCTGGCTACTTAGTGAATGCTTGGGGACTTAGATCAGCTCAAAGATAGTCAATTAATTTTATTTTAATTATATTTGATGGATCCCATCGATTTGTGATGGACTACACTGAGTAGAACTTATGTAGGCCTTGGCCTACTGCAAATTTACCTATCTAAAGGGAGTAGTTTCCCGGTCGAAAGGGAGAACTATCCAACCAAAGGGGTGCCTTTTATAGTACACAATTCAAGGAAGAAAGCATGGAGACTCACATCTTCCTAAAGAAAAGACCACTGGGGTGACACATTAGCAAGGTAACATGTCAACCTGACTTAGGGCTGCCCGTCGATTTGCGACGATCATGCCAGAAAGAATGTGTAGTAGACTTACATCTTCCAGAGTGAAATAATCATTGGGGCAACCTGTTTGTGGTAAAATAAATTGAACCTGACCTAAGGGCGACTATTGAGAGAGTGTCGACCCAGGGACTTATCTCAACTCAAGTGTAGTCAGGCAGTTACCTATAGGGAGTTTTGCTGGCACTACCCTAAAGGTAGGATGCCTACTTGGGAAAGGGTTGTTGGAGGCTTGAATTCTAATCCATAAGTGAATAAATTTATTTGTTTGTTTATTTATCATGAACCTTGTTGATTTGCTGGGGATCACACTGAGAAAGAGCTCATATCAGCTTAGTTCTATCTCAGATTTACTAGTCCAAGGAAAAATCTATGCATTTGTTGAACAAATTCTCAAACCAAAGGTGGCTACTAAGAAAAGGGGATTGTCCAATCTAAGAGTAGCCTAGGTAATGTCTAAATGGGGTCTCAAAGGATGTGATCCAAGTAGAGTGCCCGCAGGGGAGGGGCCACTAAGGGCTTTATCCAAAAACCCTGAAGAAGATAATGTCTATAAGTATTCGGTGGTCAACTCAAGGAGAAAGCACAGGGACTCATATCTACTAAGAGTGGTGTATCCACCGAGTGAGTTACTATTAGCATAGCGAACATCAACCAACCTAAGGTTCCCATTGATTTATGACAATCAACCTAGGAAGAAACCATCGGGGACTCACATCCTCCTATAAAGGAACCGATCGATAGTCATCTTCACCACAAAGTTATCGACCTAGGGTGACTACTGAGTGAATGCCACTGTGGGACTTATATGAACTCAAAAGTAGTCGATAGAAAAGTAGTCACTGGGGGACTTAACATAAAATTCAAATATACTCGACCTAGTCAGTGCATGATGGATAGTTCAAGAAGAAATTATGTAGGCTTTCATTCTCTTAAACAAAATCAACATGAGGTAGCTTACTTGCTATACAGTGAGGCCTACCAAACTAATAAGACATTAATCGATTTGCAATGTTCAAGTTAGGAAGAAAGCATGGGAACTCACATCCATAACCACTGGGTGACAACTAGGGTAAAGATGCCACCGACTAGAGTAGCCAATGACTGAGTGCCCAGGGGGCTTGCTCCCACATCAAAAATTGACTGAGATAAAAGATATGTGTTTGTGTTTGTGTTAAAGGAGGACAGGATGCCGCTTGGGTTCTCTTACACATATCCTAAAGCACACTTAAGAGTTGATGAAGTGGTGCCACGAATGGCAGTTGTGATCCCACCAAGAAAGGATGTCGCTTGGGTTCTCTTACACCTAACTTAGCCATGCTTAGTCAAAATATAATGCCTCTTAGGTTCTCTTACACCTACTCTAGTAGCGCTAGGGAATCATTTTTAATTTGTGTTCATGTTGTGAAAGAAGGATATGATGCCTCTTGGGTTCTCTTACACCTACCCTAAACACGTCGTGGCAGATTTGCAAACAGGCAAACAATGCTTCGAATGAAGAAAATATTTTGATGAATTGGAATGGAATTTTTGAAGACAATTATTTTCAAACATGATTTTATGGATAGTATTTCTTCAAATAGTGCCCATTGATTGGAAGCATCGGTGTTCCCCTTTATAATTAGTAAGTTGATAAGATTCTCCTTGGTAGGCCTTCTCTATGACAAAAGGGCCTTCCCAAGTGAGTTCAAACTTGCCTCCCATCTTTTGATAGGTAACAATCAATCTCTTTAGAACTAAAATAAGCTTTCCTACTTGAAAAGATCTAGGATGGAGCAGCTTATTGTGAGCTTGAATCACTTTGGCTTTATACAACTCAAGATTTTGGCATGCCCATAGGCATCTCTCCTCCAAACCTTCGAGCTCTTCTAACCATAACTTGGCATTCTACTTTGTAATGATTTTACTACCCATTGCTATCCTTAGTGATAGGAGCTGAACTTCTAAGGGTAGAATGGCTTCAGACCGATACACTAAGGAGAATGGGGTATATTGGGTTGGAGTTCTATATGTGGTGCGATATGCCCACAAAGCTTCAACTAGCTGCTCATTGCCACTGTTGCTTGTTGTCGTCGAGTGTCTTCTTTAGTATATGGATGAGAGTTTTGTTGAATGCTTCTGCTAGGCCATTCATCCTAGGATAGTAGATAGTGGAGTATCTCCAATCTATATCGTGTCTCTACTTATTGATCTTGTGCTTTGAAGCACCATCGGATATAATTCATCGAGGCACCCCAAACCTATATACGATATGGTTCCTAAAAAACTAGAGCACTTGTTGAGCTGTGACCTCTCTAAGTGGGATTGCCCACTTGGAAAAGTAGTCGAAGGCAGCTAGGATGAATCGATGACCCTTAGAAGAAGGAGGACCAATTGAAACCAGTATGTCGATACTCCAACACTTGAATGACCATGAGGCCAATGTAGGGTGTATAATGTTGGGTAGTTGGTGCAAGACTACACCGTGTACCGACTCATTGGATCTCATCTACATCCATGCTGTAATCATTGAAGGCCAGTATCCTAGTCTCTTTTCTTCATCTTGACGATGTGCGATAGACCTAAATGTACCTTGATCACAATCTTACAGGCTTCATGTTTGTTTAAACAACATAACCACCTTTGGAAAAGACTGTCCGTACAAGGTGACATCCATGAGAGCATAGGAGAGAGCTCTCTGCTTCATTTGATAGGCTTGCAATTTCTCTTGAGGTAGTTTGCCTATGTTCAAGTAATCTATGAATGGTTGCTTCCAATCCAACTCCTCATCCTTTTTGGCGATGGTAACTTCCCCTCCAAGAGAAATTCTCTCGATGAGTTCAACATCAATAAGGGCCAAGACTTGTCTATTTTGGACCCTTATTAGAATGATCTCATCTTCCGGACATGCCAACTCCTTGGCGAGTTTAGCCAAAGCATCACTACTACGTTCTCTCCTCGAAATTTTGTAGATGGTTATCTCAAGGATTTTAATGCTTTCATGGTAGTCATGAAGCTTAGGTTTTAGGACCTTATAGGACCCAACAATCTGGTTGATGACCAACTGAGATCCCCGTAGATGTTGATGCTTTTGACACACACTATAATGGCTAACTTTAGACTGACAATCAAAGCATCATACTCGGCTTCATTCTTGGTGCATGAATTGGAGAAATAGTATGAGAATCTCATCACATCACGGTTTGGAGTTAAGAGAATAATTCCTACCCATGCCTTTCTTGGAAGAGTAGATCGATTTCACACCATCTAAATACATCTCATAGTAAAATGCTAGTGTCCCCTAAGTTCATGATTTGTTCATCGGGGAGGTCATCACCAAGTGGGGAATCAGTAGGAAGTGGGTGTGCTGCTAGAAAATTTGCCAGTGCTTATCCTTTCATCGCACAGAGGGGTACAAATGTGATATCGAATTGTGAGAGAATCATGGAACAACGTATCAACCATCTGGATAACATCTACTATGTCATGAGATACTGTTGTAGATTGATTCTTGAAATCAAATTTGCCTTATGAGAGCATGTAATGTCATAACTTTTGGGATATGAAGATAAGAGCTAGGCAATGTTTCTCAATAGGTGGGTAGTTTACTTTAGCAGGGATCAGACGATGGCTGAGGTAGTAGAGAGCATTCTCCTTCCCTTCATCATTGGTTTGGGCCAACAAAATACCAAGGGAGTCATCTAATATAATAGTGTAAAGGATAAGTGGCTTGTCCGAGATAGGGGCTGCTAGAACTGGTGGCTTCACCAAATACTTTGATGTCTTCAAAAGCATGCTATCACTTGTCATCCCACTTAAACTTAGCATCCTTTTTGATAAGTGCTAAAAATGGTTTGCATCTCCTCGATAGTTTGGAGATAAAGCGCCTTAGATATGCCAACCGCCCTTGGAATGATCTAAGTTGAGTTAGACTTTTAGGGGGTGGCATTTCTAAGATAACTTTGATCTTTTTTGGGTCTATTTCTATTCCCCGGTGTCCGACAACAAACCCAAGGAACTTCTTTGAAGCTACTCCGAATGCACACTTCAGGGGGTTCATTTTGAGATTGAATTGTCTTAACCATTTGAAAACTACTCTCAAGTCAAAGAGCTGATCTCCCTTTCTTTACTCTTGACAACTAGATCATCGACGTAGCATTCTACTTGATGATGAATGAGTTCATCAAAAATCAAAGTCATGGCCCGCTGGTAAGTAGCACCAGTATTTTTAAAGTCAAAGGGCATGACCTTATAACAATAGATTCTGATCGGGGTTCAAAAAGTAGTATTCCTCTCATCCTTGGGGGCCATCTTAATTTGTTGTAGCGAGATGGCCCATCCATGAAGGAGAATATTGCATGAAACGAGGCAATGTCCACCATTAACTCTAGTATATGAAGTGAAAATTCATCCTTAGGACATGCATTATTTAAGTCCCTGAAATCAACGCATATGCGAATTTGGCCATTCTTTTTCTTAACTGACACAACACTAGCTAACCAAGTAGGGTATTTTTCTTCCCTGATAAAGCAAGCATCGATCAGTTTCTTGACTTCAATAATGACATGTTGTTCGATTTCTGTACGCGCCTAGGATCTTGCTTGATACAAGATATTACTATTGTGGATCTACATCGGAGATAATCTAGACATCTCTTCTTAGCTCCATGCAAAGCAGTCCTTAAACTAAGTCAATAGCCTAACCAAGCCATTGGTTTCTCCTTCATTCAATAGAGAACTGATGTATGTGGGGTATGGATTTTCTTCTATCTCGAGGATGATTTCTTTGAGCTCGTCGATGGTTAAATTGATTCCTTCTTCAAATTTTAGAGGTGCATCTTTGATTTGAAGATAATCAGGATGATCTAAAGTTTTTAAACACACCTCCTTATAAGACTTAGTGTGGTTTGAGAAGAATCTATCAGATTCCAGATGATTGGTGCAACTAAGCTGTAATCATCATCATCGCTTGGACCTACTATACCAAATCTGAGTCCTAGTCTTGATTGTGCATCCCTGCCTTTATTGTCTCACAACTTCTTGAAATACTCTGACATGTGCTTGGACCATGTGTAGGGAATTAAACCTTTCTTTGTAAGATTATGAACACAAGGCTAGTACCAATCAAAAGGTAATTCCATTAAATCTTTATATGAATCATCCTCAAGTTCATATCTACTTCCAGACTTGAGGATGATGATCCCAACAAGAATTTCTTTGGCTTGACATCCATGGAAGATCTAGGGGCTTCCTTAACTACCAAACCCTTAACTTTTTGAGAAGAAAGTGGGGTTAGAGCTAAGGATCCCAACTGCTTGCCTAATGGTTTTACATAATCTTGATTCGAATACATTTATGCTTTGTTTGAAAGTCTGGTCTTCATCACTATCTGGCTTGAGTGTCACCTCCAATGAGACCCACTGAGAGGGGTTGGCTGGTGAGCTAATCACATGAGACTCATCCTCCAAGCTGGATTCTAAGTCAATGTGAATAGCAGGAGTACTCTTGTGAACTAGAACATGGCCTCTGTTGGCTGGTCGCCAACTGGGGTCTTCCACCTCTGGAACTACCTCTGTATCTACCTCTACCTCTACCTAGTGGAGCTTGAGTCATTCTACCCATGTGTCCGTATGGTGGAACTAACTGTGGGTGGAATGTAACTTATGGCTCTGCCTCTTCCTCGGTATCCCTTTTCTTGCTCACTTGTACTTTCTTTATTCTTTTCTTTTTATTCTTCTTTTTATTTTTCTTCTTTTTCTTTTTTGTATTTGAATTTTAGCTAAGTTTGCGAGAATAGGTGTTTTGATTTTGAGGAAGATAGTAGGTCACGTCCTCATATATCTCAACCTCTCTAACTGAGAATGGTTTTTCATCTCCTTTAACATAGTATTCAATTTCATATTTTTGAAACTTGATGCGTTGATGAAGCGAGGATGGAACCATCTTATTTTGGTATATCTAAGGGCTACTGAACAAATAAGTCAATGATGTATTCAAATCAATTATATAGAACTTAGCTTTAGTCTCCCAGTCCCCTATTTCCAAAGGTAACACTATGGAGCCTAAAGCCCTCACCTAGTTCATTGAATCTTCTCAACATCATCTGATCTCCTCGGAGTTCAGAGATGTCAATCTTCAAATAGGCAAAGGTTTTCAGGCTCATAATGTTCACTGATACACATGGACCAACCAATACCCTAGAAAGTCTGAATCTTTCTACATCCACTGTGATGTGGGGACGATTGTGCTCCATATCCCCGTCTTCGCCGATGAATGTGACTCCCTAGGCTTCTCTTGAATAATGTGCCTCCTCTCCAAAAGTAGTCAGTGGAGCTAAGCATATTTTTGGATCAAGAAGGGCCTTGATCAATGACTCCCTCATCTCTTTGGATAAGACAAGGGCATAATGCTTAGTTTAGCTAGCAACTTTCTAAGGTGAGTGAGGACATTATAATCAACTCTGGGCTGATCCTCCACAAGCATATCCATGGGTGGAGCATCCTGTGGAGGGGATTCTTAATCATTAGAACCAATGACTTGCTTTCCCTTATCTTGAAGTGTTGCCCTAGGAGGTAGAACCATGCCACTATGGAGGTTAACTTTGGTGATCTCTTATGGCGGGTTAATGGAAGATTCTACCTGCTTGTTAGACATACCTATAGCTTCTCTTATAGGACCCTTGGAGTCAGATGATTCCAAGTCTATCTCAAGAGATGAACCCATATTATTCAAAAAAGGAAAGTCCATTTTTGAATCAGAAAGAGGATGATCAGAGTTGTAATAGTTATTAAGACTTAAAGAGTTTTCTAAAGGAGTAGAATAGATACCATCAGAAGTGGCACATATGTAATTCAAACTAAATTTTTTCCTTGAATTCTTAGATTCAAAAGGAGGTACATAATAGAAATCTAGTAAAGTAAGTGGAGTGAGGGATTTGATGCCCTCAACCATTATACAAGATGTCTACAAGAAGAGGAGCTAGCTAAAGTAGTAGCTGCAATGGTGGAATGGAGGCTGACTCGGTCGGTGGTTATGCTACTTGGCTATCTCGGGCAAGTATAGGCTGCCACTACTGTTGTTGAGCTCCCACTTTCCCCAAGCTATCTTTGGCAACTTATGAACCTTCCTTGATGTTGGAGGTCCCTGTAAGGAAAGTTTCTTGATTTTTGAAATAATCCTTTTAGAGGTTCGAGATAAAGAGATATCCTGATCTTCTTTTATTTTGAGAGGATCACATGTATCTCCAAGGATTACCCTAACAGAACTGGATGGTTGTTCAACTAGGTATTCCATAGGAATAACTATAGTGCCTGACTTGTAGCTTTGCTCAAGCCAGTCCTTAAATATATAACAATCCTCCAAAACATGGCCTAACATGTGGTGGTAGGGGCAAAAGTTAGGATCATTACTCCTGCCCACTTCCTCCGGCTTCTGGGTAGTTAAAAATCAAGTTTCTTTAAGAGATTCTTAAAGATTTTTCTGACTACCTCTCTCTTAAATGAATAAGGTTTGTTTAATTTATCCAAAAGAGTATGTGGATGATAGCTACCTAGGGGTGAATATGTATACCATTGTTGAGAGTATGACTAAGGAGGAGGTGATGAAGGCTCGAGGCTATGGTGAGGAGGATGGTAAGCAGGGTAAGGAGGTGGAAGCAAAGGTCTGAGCTCTCTCTCATCTTTTGCTATTTCTTCCTCTATCTACTGCCGCTGAAGAGCTAATTTAACATTTGGCCTCCTTAATGGCTAAGGAGACCAAACCATGAATATTCTTTAATAGAGTTTCAATAGCATGTTGTTCAGATAGCTGTGGTTCACATTTCATGCTTAAATTGTGCCATCTAAGAATATAATTAGCGAGGGACTCACCGAGGTATTGTTGAGCTACAATGAGATCACCCACAGTTACCCTTTGCTAAGCTCCAGCAAACCTCTTAACAAAGAGTTGCCCTAACTTAGCAAAAGTCATCATTTTAACCCAATCAAAAGCTATGCCCGCTAGGCTACTAACAAAGAGATGGAATAATAATGCATCATGGCCACCAGCATTGCAATAGCTGGCCCTGAAGTATGCTATATATTGGCAAGGGTTCACGCTATCGTCATAACTTTTGAAAGAAGGAGGCAAAAAACACTTAGGATATTGGATAACATCAATTCCTCTGGGCAAGATCTACCTTTTGGAACTGATGAACCACCTCAAGCTTGCGCCAGTGCTTCCTTCACTTGTTGTTCAACCAAGAGGTTGATATATTTTTCTTGTATGGAGGTACTGTCCACTACCTTCCTATACAAGCTAGTTCTACCCTACTCTACTGGAGGAAAACTCGTTGGTTGATCCAGGACATGCAATAACTCAGGCTGACTAGTCTCCACAATGGAAGGATGTAGTGGAGCTTGATTCTGATGTGCTAGAACTATCTCTAGAAAATCTTCAAGTGTTTTTTTTTGCATCTTATTAATCTACTCATCTTTCTGTTTGAGTTGTTGATGGAGGTGTTGGATCGATTAGGTTGTATCATCATGTTCGACCGTAACACATTTTGAACTCTAGTGATCCCGAAGGAGAGAACCTCTAGTATCAACCATATGTACCTCTGCTGAGTCTTACAACAAATCATCTTCATTGGGGTCAAAGCTAACATTCTCTTCTTCGAGGTCAAATCAATCATACCCTAGAAATCTTTACTTAACAAATTTGTATACTAAATGAAGTCCAAAATACATTTAATTTTTATTTTGATTTTGAAAATGGGATCTTTACTTAGTAAATTTGTGTATGCTAAATAAAGTTCAAATGTGTTTGATTTTTATTTTGACTTTTGAAAATGGGGTCTTTACTTAGCAAATTTGTGTATGCTAAATAAAGGTCAAATGTGTTTGATTTTTAGTGATATTTTTGAAAAGGGGGGTTTCTATTTAACAAATGTGGTATGTTAAATAGAATCCAACTTATTTTCAAGTTTTTTTAAAAAAAATGAAACTCTCATTTGACAAATTTGGGTATGTCAAGTGGAATTCCAATATATTTTGATTTTTCATGATTTTTGCAATGGATATTTCCACTTAACAAATTTAGGTTTGTAAAATGGAAGTCAATAATATTTTATTTTTCTAAGATGAATTTTTTATGTGTGATTATTGCTTTTTGAAAAGGAAAATTCCAACTTAACACATGTGGAATGTGTTAAGTGGAGTTTCAAATGGTGTGATTTTGTTTGAAAATGAAGCCTCATTCAACAAATTTGGATATATTGAATGAAGAGGCTCATTTTCAAATTTGTGCTTTTTTTTTAAAGAGAGAAACCCCAACTCTAATATATATGGAATATATTGGGTGGAGTTTCAATCTTATGATATTATTATTTGGAAATGAAATCTTCATTCAATAAATTTAGGTATATTGAATGAGGATTCTCATTTTCAAATATGTGCTTTTGAAAAGGAAGAAACCCCAACTTCAACATATGTGAGATATATTGAGTTGAGTTTCAATTTTATGAAATAATTTAATTTGGAAATGAAACCTTCATTCAATAAATTTGGGTATGTTGAATGACGATGTTCATTTTCAAATATGTGTTTTTTGAAAGATGATTTTGATTTTGGTTTTGAAAAGGACCTACACGTAACAATCCTGAGGATTGTTAGATGGGGTTGAGTTATATATATATTTTTGAAAAAATTTTTGTGCAAGTATTTTATTATTATATGAACTTTGAGAAAGTGCTTTTGAAAAGTGATATTTTTATAAAGGATTTATTTTTCTCCTCATTTGTGGAATGAACCTTACCTTACCATAGGGATAGTATGGAGGTTCAAAAGGGTCTTTAGTTATCTCTTTTAGTTAAATTTTATTTTCACCTATTAGGGGACCCAACAGGGGTTTTAAGACCTACATGGAGTGAGGTCCTAAATCCTAAAGGATGTTGGCTAGCTTAGCTTGAGAATGAAATGAGCTAAGTGCCAACAAAAAAGAAGGATAGTCTAGGACTCATATGAAATATAAATCCACTATCATTACTTAGAGACAACGATCATTTACCAAAGATGGAGAGAGGAACCATCCCCAGCGGAGTTGACAGAAAAATTTGTGGTGTTTAATTTTGTGTTGATGTTGTTATTAGGTGTGTGTTTATGTGAGGGGACACCACGCAAATTTATAAATGTACTCATGAGGGTCATCGGGTATGACATTAAGGAATAATGTACTATCTCGAGAGATAGAATTCATTATCCTATGATGGACCTAATCACCTAAATGAGGACTCCTAAGGCATGATGGGTCTTCGAATGTATGTGAGATCTTTCTCTTACTTTATATGGAAAAGTAAAGTAGGATTTTTTTAAACTGGGTTCGTTAAGTTCCCTATGGAAGTAAGCCCCCATAGTTGATTACATCCTAAGGAATGAGATTCCTCAAGAATACTCTCGTTTATGGAAAATGATTGTTGTCTCCAAAGATTTCAAAGATAGGACTATCAATATTGATTATTTTTAGAAAATCAAGTGAGATTGATCAGAAGGAGAGAGTTATTATAAAAACCAAAGGGAGATGAGTAGGGGATGGTCATGATACTAGAAAATCTTGTGAGCATCCCAGACTATCCTACAGTTGGGCTTTATATTTTTGAAATGGAGGAGGATTATATGTTTGAGTTGAATTTTTATTAAAAATCTAGGGCTTACAATTCCACAACACAAGATTATAGGAATGCCTAAGAAGTGAGGATTTAAGCTTGTAGCTCGCAAAGGGAAATAGCAACCTCAGATCCTAATTCTAGAGCTTTGACGAAGACCAAAGCATGACCTAAATCTAACCTGAAAAATGGGTATTTGGTTTACCTCTACACGATATAGTAATCCACCCAACTGTTGGACTTACAATCGCTTGGAGTGGCCACCAACTAAATCCTCGTACGATTTCAAATACATGTAGGTAAGTATTATGCTTTGCAAGATGGCTAACCTGTTGTTTATTTAGAAAGGAGACTAAGTCCTTAAACACACTCCGTAAGAGACTAGATCATGAAGGGCATGAATAATGACTTAAATCTAATAAAATTTTGTCAAGTTTTATTATAATTTTTGGTCATTTTATTTGACACAGGCTATGGGATTCTATATGCCTAATGTATGAGAAATTGGTTATGGGCCAAAATTAGAAAAAAAGAGGTGTGTTTCCACCATGGCTCTCGAAGGTCAAGCCATTTTCTCTAGCAAAGGTGGAAACCCTCCATTAGCAAGAGTGAGATAATATAATTTATGCATGATATGAGATATACAACATCCAGCTGAGGAGTTGCAAAATCTTTTATTCTCTATATTTATGCCCTAGGCTTTAAGTGAGATTATGAATTGTTTAATTTAATTTTGAGTTAATTAATTAGATAAAATTTTATTTTTTTTCCTAAGAGCCTAATCGCATTCAGGCCATTCAACAACCATCAAACAATTAAGAAAGTAGGACAAAGCATGTCATCCTAATTGCACAATCATAAACATAACTTCAATCAATTTATAAAATTAGCACAAAAGAATAAGAGGCTAGTACAGTCAGGTACCACCGTACAACCCGAAAGGAAATGTGGGTAGCTGAGCTCTACCCTTATACAACCTGAAATATAAATGAATAATTATAATTAAAAGGAATTCATGTTATGGGAGTCTTCATTCTTCATTCTTTCATTTTAATTTGCTTATTTTCTTTCTTCCTTTTGGCTTGATTGGAATTTGGTTGCTCGATTCACATGATACATATGACTTGGTCTTATAACCAATGTTCATTCTAATCCCCCATAACATTCATTCCAAATATTAATTACAAAATTTACACCAAAATGGGAAAGGTAAATCTAACTAAACCTGCAAAACAAAAGTTAGCTAAACATACCACACAACCTAAGAAATTATATGAATAAGTTGGACTTAGCACTCGACACATGGGTAACCAAGTCCACCTAATTTGGGTTATGCTTAGGGGTCTAAGTAAATATAACAAAAAGCATATATGTTTTTTTATTACGGTGCCACTTAAGCACAACCCCCTCTAGAAAATATGATTACGCTAAGATCGCCCTATCATCCAGTCTATGCACATACACCCTAACATCCAGTCTAAAATAATACATCATAAAATAAAATATTTATCAAGTCATGCATTGCCCTAACCTAAAGCTAGAAATGGTGACTTAGTCTAATGTGTGTGCCTTTTTAAGGCTTATGTGGCATGTCTTAGCTAAGCTTTAATGTTGGAATTTTCTAAGTGTGAAAGATTCACTTTAGATGGTGGTTTCATTTCAAGTGATTTAGTTCAATTGTCAAATTTAGTTGGTGATTTGATTTAGTTTGAATGAACCTACACTTAGTTTCTAAATGTTGTAAAGGGAAGATTAATCCCTAAAGATCGGATGGTCGAGATTAATCCCTAAAGATCGGATGGTCGAGATTAATCTTGCAGTTTAGGCTTAGAATCATAGTGGATCTAGCGTGATCTGATTAGGATTGTCCAATCCAATCATGCAGAATGGATGGTCCATGATCTATCTCCTCCGAGCAGTGAGCGACGGATGTCGTCCATCGATCATAGCTCAATCCGAGCTCACCCAAGCTCGAATGGAGCTCAAATTCATCCCACCCATTTGGGGAAGCACAAGTAATACATCTAACGATGGAGATCACATGACTTGACAATTTCCTTCATGATGGACCAAGTAAAGTTTCCTATAGCTACGATTTCAATGGCATACCTCACCGGAGGCTATCACACATGCTTCCAACGGAGGAGGTAACTTTGTCTAGTAGAGATGAAGCCCTGCTGAAAGAATTCATTCTTGATTTGAAGTGGTTTGCTTGGTTGACCAAGCTTCTCTTCAATAGTGATTGGCCTTGATCGAAGTGGTACTTCCCATGCTTGGAGACTTGGGGAAATGATTTGATTGAGCTTTCCTTAGTCAAAGGATGGTGTGTACAAGGTTAATTTGATTTTGGATGAGCTAGATTGGATTTGAGTCCCTATTTTGGCTTTGAGTAAAACCAAAAATGGGAAATGGGGGAGCTCAGGAATGGCTTGGAAAAGCTTGGGGAGGCTTCGATTCAACCTCTCCTAGCTCTGAGGAAATGATTGCTTCTAGTTTGAGTGAGAATGAGGGAAGTATATCTATCCCTCCTTAGATCAAATAGTGAGAGTTTATTTTGCCATTTTGGCATGGTTTGATTGGAGAAGGCACGTTGAGCAAAATTTCCCACATCGCAAAGGGAGGAGAGTGGATACCCATGTGAGTGGTGAGTGTATTTCATGATCCAAGTGTTCAAATGCGATTGGGGAGGTCAGTTTGGCCTTGCCTTGGGTCATGGCTGACACAAGCTCATTGGGTCATGTTCACCACCCTCATTGGTGCCCATGTGGACTAATAGAGGGATTCCAAGTGAATTTGGTCATAGGTTATCCTTTGACCTAAGGGAAAAGTGGTCATTTGGCTATGAGTTTGGTTTGGCAAATTTAAAATGATTTAAAAATGGGTTGGGCCAAATTTCAAGTGATTTGGAGTTCATTTGGTTTGAATTAGTTCAATTTGACCCATTTAGGTCAAGTTGGGTCAAATTGGGCTAGGTTGACCAATTGATCAAATTGGGTCAAACCATAGGTTATGTCAAGTTCAAATGATCATTTGGAGCCTATGGGTATCATTAGTTTGGTTCAATTTGGTTTAGATTTGGTTTTGATTCATTTAGGTTCATTTAGGTCAAATGGGTCAAGTTGACCATTTGATCAATTTGACCCAATTGGGTTAGGTCATGGGTTAGTTTAGGCTTGGTTGAACATTTGAAATATTTTATAAGTTTTGGTTTCAATCAATTTTGATTTGGTTTGATTTCAAGTTGATTTAACTTTTTAGGTCATGTTAGGTTCATGGTCAATTGGTTGGGTCCAATTAGTCAATTGAAGCTTTGGTAAAGTTCAACAATCAATTTAGAATGAATTTGACCCATTGGTTTCAATAAATTTGACTTAGATCAAGATTTGACCCACTTTGGCTTCTTAGGTCAATTTGGGTCAATTTAGGTCAAGTGGACAATTAGGCTTGGTTTGGCTTAATTGATGGCTTGGTCATATTCAATCATTAATTATGAATGGATTTGGGTCAATGGTTTCAATTAATTTGGCATATGATGGATTTTGGATAGTTTGGTTTAATTTGGGCTAAATGTTGACTTGGTCAAGGCTAGGTTTGACTTAGTTTGATCCAATTTGAGTGATTGATCATTCTAGGATTATTGTTGATCACAATGAGAGGCTTAGATGGGTTTTACTTCAATCCAATTTGGGTTGGATTAGAATTTGGCTCAAAAGGTCCTTTAGGTCACTTTGGGTCAAGTGAGCCTAAGTGGGTCAATTGGCTTGATCAAGGCTTGATTAAAGTTTGGTTGAGCTCACATATGAACTTATGATGAAATATAAATCCAATTGCAAGTGGTTTGGAGTTAAATGAGTTTTGGTTCATTTGATAATTTCAAGTTAAAAGGGTGAACATGGGTTTGACTTGGGCTAGTTTTATTTTGGCTTGGTGATTGTAGTTTATGTTTATATTTAGGCATGTGATTGAAGGAGTGATTGTTTGAAGAAAAAAATCTAAGGGTTTGGATTGATTTGAGAATGATTTGGCTAAATTCAAGAAATTGGCTTAAAGGATATAAGTTGGGTTTGGATTTAAGTTTTAAATTTATATTGATTTGATTTTGGCCATTTGAATTTATATTTCATTTATATTTGTTAATATAAATGAATATAAATGATTCATGAGATAATCATGTGAATTAAGAGTGATTTGATTGTGACTTTGGCTAAGGTAGGTCAAAATTTTTAAAAGGGGTTTTAATTTGGTTTGATTTATATTCATTTGATTTGAATGACTTTGATGCCAATTTCATTTATAATTGTGAATACAAATGATGGAATAAGTTATTTATAAAGAACTCACTTTGCTTTGGGTTGATTTGAAGGGCTTGGTTAAGCCTATGGGTGTGATTCATAAGGCTTAAGAAGGTTTTGGATTTATAGTTGATTTTGGGTTTTAATCATTTGATTTGGAATCGATTCATGATTTGGATTTTGGGAATTTGGATTTGAAATTTGGATCATTTGAGATTGGAATTGATTTGAGATTTGAGAAAATTAATAGAATTGGAATTGATTTAAGATTTGAGAAAATCAATTGAGTTGGAATTGATTTGAGATTTGAGAAGATCATTTGAGATTGGAATTGATTTGAGATTTAAGAAAATTAATTAAATTGGAATTGATTTGAGATTTGATTTGGATTGGTTTGAAGGAGTGTACATGGGTTGGCTTCAAGCCATAGGGTAAGGGGTTGCCTTATATCCCTAATGCATAGCCTAATCCTATGATAAACTCTTCTAAGTCTCTAGGGTTATGTTAAATGTTCACCTAATCACTAGAAGTGTCTTAAGACTAAGGAAACCTTGGTGTTTAGAGGAGTCCTTTGTCTAAGATGGAGAGGTTGAGAGCTCACTCCAAAAGTGAGGTCAACATGTGGGTCTTCATGTCTTCATGCTCCCTCCATCTCTTCATTTGATTTATTTCATTTGATTTGGTAGGCTTCTAGGCATCACATGGAACCCCAGGATTAAACCTTCCGGCCAATGTTCATTCTTAACACCTATAACACTTAACCGAATTCCTAATGCACAATTACATTAAAAGAGTGGAAAAATAAATCTAACTACACCTGCAAAATAAGTGTTAGTTAAACACACCATACAACCCAAGCAGTTATATGAATAATTTGGACTTAGCACCCTGCACATGGATAACCAAGTCTACATGTCCTAATATAGATCATGCTTAGGGATTAAGAAACCGCAAAAGAGAGCATTTATATTTATTTTAAGCTCCCCTTAAGCATAATCTCTTATATAAAACATGATTAGGCTAATCACAACCTAACATCTAGTCTATAAAGCATACACCCTAACATCCACTCTATAATAATATATCACAAAATAAACATACATCAAACTATTCACCACCCTAACATAAAGCTAGAAGTGGTGACTTAATCTAATGTGTGTGTATTAAGGCTTGTGTGGTATGTCCTAACTATACTTTAGAGTTATCATTCTCTAAGTATGAAGAGATTTAATTATGAAGGGTTGATTTCACTTTAAGTGATTTAGTTGACATGCAAGATTTTACTTAATATTTTCTTTTATTTTATCTTGGCCTGCACAAAACAACTAAGTGTTATGAAGAGAAAAAAGAGAAGATCACTCTCTTTCACCCCTACCTTAAGTTACATCTAAAGCAAATTAATTAATTAATTTGTTTTAGTGAATGGTGTTGACCTCATTTTTCAAATGAGCCCTCAACCTCTCCATCATAGACATAGGATTCCTCTTAGACATTAAGAGTTCCTTAGTCTTAAGACACTTCTAGTGATTAGGTAAACACTCAACCTAACCCTAGAGACTTAGAAGAGTTAGCCATATGAATAGGTCATGCCTTAGGGGTGTTAGGAAAACTTGCCTACCTTATAGTTTGAACCAAATCCTCACTTCCTTCCTTCAAGTCAAAATTCAAAACTCAAATCAAACTCCAAATCAATTCCAACTTAATTGATTTTCCCAAAACTCAAATCAACTTTAACTCCAAACCAACTTCAAACTCAAATAAATTCCAACTTAATTGATTTTTTCAAATACAAATCAACCTTAAACTCAAACTAATTCTAAATCAAATCTCAAATCAATTCCAACTTAATTGATTTTTTTGAAACCTTAAATCAATTCGATGGATTTTCTCAAATCATGAATCAATTCTAAATGATTGAAACCCATGATCGAATTTTGAATTAAAAAATCCTTCTTAAGTCACTTTGATTCCATCTTATGGACTTAGCTCAAATAAAATCCAAATCAAATCAAATTCAAAAGATTTTCTCATAACCCATTTATATTCTCATTTATATTCACAAATATAAATGAAATATAAATTCAAACAATCAAAACCAAATTCAAAACTCAAACCCAAATCTAACCTAAATCTAGTCTACACCTTTCAAGTCAAATTCTTGAACTTAGCCAAATCAACCTAAAGTCAATTCAAATCTTTTGATTTTCTCTCCAAACAATCAATCTTTCAACTTCAAACCAAATTAAATCTTAAACTTCAATCATCAAATCAAAACTAAATTCAAAAATCAAACCCATGTTCATCCTTTGAACTTGAAATTATCAAATGAGTCAAAATCATTTGACTCTAAATCACTTGCAAATAAATTTATATTTCAATCATAAGTTCATATGTGAGTTCAAAAAAACTTGAATCAAGCCTTGATCAAGTCAATTGACCCACTTAGGCTCACTTGACCCAAAGTGACCTAAAGTACCTTTTTGAGCCAAATTCTATTCCTACCCAAATTGGATTGAACTAAGCCCATCTAAGCCTCACATTGTGAGTAACTATCATCATAAGATGATCAATCACTCAAATTGGGTCAAACCAAGTCAAACTTAGCCTTTGACCAAGTCACCATTTGACCCAAATGAAACCTAAACTAGCCAAAATCCACCATAGGCCAAATTGATTGAAACCATTGATCTAAACCAATTCATGTTCAATGATTGGAGTTGATCAAGTCATCATTTGAGCTTAACCTAACCCAATTGGCCACTTGATCCAAGTTGACCCAACTTAACATAAAAAGTTAAAATGGGTCAAATCTTGATCTTAGTCAAATCAATTGTAACCATTGGGTCAAGTTTAGTCTAAATCACTTATTGAACTTGACCAAAGCCTCAACCCACTTTAACTTATTGACCATCCCAACTTGACTAAAAAGGTCAAATCAAGCCAAAATCAAATCAAACCAAAATTGATTGAAGCCAAAACTTGCAAAATATTTCAAATGACCAACTAAACCTAAACCAACCCATGACCTAACCAAATTGGGTCAAATGGGTCAAATTGGTCAACTTGACCCATTTGACCTAAGTGAACTCAAATGAACCAAAACCAAATACAAATCAAATTGAACCAAACCAATGATACCAAAACATTTCAAATGGTCATATGAACTTGACCCAACCCCTGGTTTGACCCAATTTGACCAATTAGTCAATTTGACCCAAGTTGACCCATTTTGACCTAAGTGGGTCAACATGAGCCAAATGGTATCAAATCAACTCCAAATTCTTTAAAATTTAGCCCAACCCAATTTCAAACTATTCCAAGTTTGCCTAAATTAAAATCAAAGATAAATGACCATTTTACCCCTTGGTCAAGGGGTAATCTATGGCTAATTCCACTTAGAATTTGGTTATATTCTTTTCATGACCACTTGACACCCTCTTAGTGGACCAAATAGACACTAATAAGAGTGGTGCACATAACCCAATGGGTTTGGGTCAGTCTTGACAAAACCCATGGCCAAACTGACCACCCAATGGAAAATTCTCTACATGGAATCACTCTCACACCCATTTAACACATGGGCAGCTCCTCCACTACATCCCTCACCAAAAGCAATCACATGGCATAACGCTAACAAACCCATTCCATGTGATCAATTTGATCAAAATGGAAGGATAGCTCATCATCTAGTCCTAGTTTGGGGAGATATACTCCCACTAATTTCATTCCAATTGACATCACTTGCACTCGATTGAACCAGAGACTAAGGGAAGTTCCCAATATCTCTCAAGAAATCCTCAAGCTCTTCCCAATTCTCCATTCTCGATTTCCTTAATTCAAAAATAAGGGAGGTGAGTGAAAATTCCACTTTGCTCAACACTTCACCAAAGCTCAATTCCTCTTGCAAGCACCATCAAAAGACCCAATTGATCTCACCCAAATCAAATTCCAAGTAATCAAGCCACATGAAGGAGGAGCTAGACCAAAGTCACAATCCATTGAAGCTCACTTTGGCCAATAGGAAGATCCACTCCACCTCAAGCCTTCAAACCATCAATAGGGCTTCGTCTCCACTAGACAAAGCTACCTCGATGGTTGGTAGCACCAGTGATAGCCTCTGGTGAGGTATGCCTCAAAATTGAGCTTAAAATAGATTTTCTTTGGTCCTTTGTTAAGGGAACTTTCATCCCAAGTGAATTTGATTGTTGGATGTCTTCCTTATTGCTTCTTGATGGTGTGGGTTGAATCTTGTCAACTCAAGTGAGCTCGATCAAGCCATGGAGGATGGACAACCTTAATCTCCCGTAGGCGAGGGCAGGGATGAATCATGGACCGTCCATCCCACATGTTTTGGATGGACAACCCTGATTAATCTGATTAGATCCTGCATTTTAATTCCTTTAGATCCACGAGTTTGATCTTGCGATCTTTGATGGATGGAGAAAAATAGCACCACCACTATGCTGCGATTTAACAACTTAAATAACCAATCCCATCGTGCCACGTGGAAAGCGCGCATCACGTCAGTGATCCACATGGAGCTGATGGGATTAGTTATATAATTAGGCTATTTAATTAAGCAATAATCATTGAAACTTTAAAAATACATAACTAAATGTATAAAAATATAAAAAAAATGCAAACTCAACTTCATTTTAAAGATAATTCAAAGGAGAATAATATAAAATTAAGTTTAATTGATTTTGAACAGTAACATTTGCTCAATTTGAGTTTTATTAGGGATATACTTATGTTAATTACTCTTTAATTACTTCAATAATTAATTCCAAACTCCTTAGGGTTAATTAGTGTGATGACCTCTGCCTCCCATGATTTTCTTAGAATTTATTATTGGATTAATTTAGGAAATTGCTTGTTTCATCTCTAACCACTCCCTTAATCAATTAAATGATTAATTAACCTATTAAATGATGATAACTTCATTAATTAAATTTTTTAATAATCTTGGAATAGTGGATAGACTTAGGGAATAATATTAGGATGCCTTTTCCAATTCTTTTACCCTAATTCTATTTCATTTGAATGAAAACTTAATTAATTTACAAAATTGATTAATGATTTAATCATTTCATTAAATAGCATAATTAACCAAACTCAAAATCAAAAATTAATCTAGAAACATAATCACTTAAACAATCCTTTCTTGGGTAGATACTTAGGTGTTCAATAACCTAAGTAAGCTTAAGGAAATCAAATCCAACCTACATGTGTGGGAAGGGTTATGAAAGTACTTAATTAAATCCTTTAGCTTAATTAATAAATAATTATGAGCCAATTGCATTAGGCCCATTTCTTTCTTAGGAGCATTGTTGATTTAAATTCAATGTGGTTGCATATCATATGTTGGCTCATAATTGTTTGAATAATTATGTTAACGAGGTGTAGAAAAGGGGTAATTAATGAACTTAATTTACACCTTAACCTAAACAAAACATAAAATCAATCTAATGGTTCTAAAAATTAAACTAAAATAACACACACATGTGGGAGATGGGTTAGGATCAGCAAACCTTTTTACATTTCCTAAATTCAAATCAAACTCAAAATAAAATTAAAAATTCCTTTAAACAACTTTGATTCACTTTAAATGATCTTATTCCATAGGATTGTCTTTAGGAATTAATTAGGATGAATGAAGTTACATGCTTGCATCAATTTATTTCTTTTCTAGCATGCTAAATGTTTTACATATGAAATGATGCATTCATGTCTTTTAAAAAATCAAATTAAAATGAAATGTTTCCTTATGTTAATTTGCATGTTTTGGCTAAAGTAAGAATATGAATGGCTATTATCACTACTAAATCCAAAATTATTTTCAAAACTTATAAATCAGACATTACAAATGAAATGTATGCTACTTATAACTACTTATAAGCTTGCATGTGAGTATAACATAGGATGTGCATTATGTGACTTTCCTTCTCTTCTCTTTTAACAAAGTTTTGATTAGGATTTGCAAAGTGTATAGTTCATTTGAAAAGAACACAACACTTGCTTAAATACATTCCTATTCATTCCTAAGTTATTATTTAAGAAGGACCTTCACATTTACACATGTAAATTAAACAACCAAAATCAAACAAGCACATAAAAATCTTTTGCATGACTCTTTTTCATTCATTTCTTTTTGTACATGCACATGTATTTAAGAAAAGTGGTATATTAGTATGGACATCCCAGGGTTGCGAGGCTTTAAGTAGCCTTAAGAAGGTCTTATACCTTATACCCCTGGTGTAGCGTCATACTCACTTATGTCTTTCATACATGTAAATATGCATTTGATTAATGGATAAAATAATCTCTCTTTGTACAACAAAATCATGCATCATAAAACATCCAAATTTCCTTAAGAAATATCCCTTAGCATTCATCATTAAGGTGTGCTAACATTTTCATTTGCTTGTATAGATTTTCTTAGAGTTCATCCATATGCATGTTACACATGTTGGAAAGAAATAAAGTGTTGTGTTTTATATAGTAATTCACTTCAATTAATCCTAAAATGCCTTTCTTATTTTAATAGATTTATTTAGAGAAAATCTAAATTTAGGATTAATTAAAACACATAATAAAATATTCACTAAAGAAAAAAATCACTAATGAATCTACCTTAGAAATTACTCAAGGTATGGAGGAAAGAGAAGTTCTCTTCTTTTTTTCCTCTCTTTACAACACCCAGTTATTAAGTATTAGTTCATTTAAACCAAATCAAATCATCTAATAAAATCAACCAAATCAATTAAATTACTTAAATAAAACCACCTTCTAAGTTGAACCCTTTCAGACTTAGAAAATTCTAACCTTAAAGCCTAGCTAAGACATGTCATACAAGCCTTAAATGGCACACACATTAGGCTAAGTCACCATTTCTAGTCTATGTTAGGGTGGCACATGGTTTGATGCCTGATTTTATTTTGTGATGTCATGTTTTAGTCTGGATGCTAGGCTGTATGTGCGTAGACTGAATGGTATGGTGATCTTAATGTAATCATTATCTTCTGTAGGGGATTATGCTTAAGGGGCGCTGTAATAAAAATATAAATACTTTTATTGTGCAGGTTGCTTATACCCCCTAAGAATAATCCAAAAATAGGCTAGGTGGACTTGGTTACCCATGTGTGAGGTGCTAAGTCCAATTTATTCATATACATGATTGGAATTATGTGGTTTGTTTAGCTAATCTCTGTTTTGCAGGTTTTAGTTAGATTTACTTTTCTCATTTTTATGTAATTTTGCAATTAGGATTTGGAATGAATATTATGGGAGATTAAGATGAATATTGGTCATAAGACTATGTCTTATGCACCATGTGAAGCCTTTGGAGCAACGACATTCCAACCAACCAAAAGAAGAAAGAAGAAAGAAGAAAGAAGAAAGGAGATAAGAAGAAATGAAGAAAGAAGAAATGAAGAATAAAGACCCCCCATAACATGAATTCTTTTTTATTGTAATTAATTCATTTGTAATTTGGGTTGTATAAGGGTAGAGCTCAACTACCCAATTTATTTTTGGGTTTGTGCAATAGAGTTTGATCACAAAAGGTCTCTTATTCTTTTGTGTTAGCTTTATAAATTGTTTGATGTTTGTTTAGCATGTGCATTAAGATGGCATGTTTTCTTAGTTTCTTCCTTTCTTGATGAATGGCCTGGATGCGATTAGGCACTTTGGAAAAAAAATAAATTTTCTATCCAAGTAATCAACTCAAAATTAAAAATTAATAACTCATAACCTCGCCTAAAGCTTAGGTGGTAAATCAAGATAAAAGATTTAGCAATCCCTTAGCTGGATGCTATATGTTTTCACATCATGCATAAAAAGCATCTTACTCTTGCTTATGGAGGGCTTCCACCTTTGCCAGGGAACTCAGCTTGACCTTTGAGAGCCATGGTGGAAACACACCTCCTTTATTGCTAATTTTGGCCCATAATCTAATTTCTCATGCATTAGTCATATGAATCCCATAGCCTGTGTCAAATCAAGTGTCCAAAAATGAAAATAAAACATAACAAAAATTTAGATTAGATTTTAGTCATTAATCATGCCCTACATGATCTAGTCTCTTAGGGATTGTGTTTAAGGACTTAGTCTCTTTCTAAATAAATAATAGCTTAGCTATCTTGCAAAAGCATATCACTTACTTGTATTTTAAAATCATGAGGAGTTAGTTGGCGGCCAAGTGGTTGTAAGTCCAAGTGGGTTTGTCCTCTCTTGTGGAGGTAAACCAAATACCCATTTTCATCTTAGATTTAGGTCATTCCTTAGCTCTCGCCAAAGCTCCCTAGATTTAAGTTCAGAGGTTGCAACTTCCCTTTGCAGGACACAAGCATAAATCCTCACCTCTTATGCATTTCCATGATCTTGTGTTATGGAATTGTAAACCCTAGATTTCTAATAAAAATTTAACTCAAACAAATAAATCACTTAAATTTTAAAAATATAAAGCCCAACCATAGGGTAGTTTGGATGCTTAGAAGGCTTCCTAGTATCATAAGCATCCCCTACTTATCTTCCTTTGGTTTTGATAATAACTCCCTCCTTTTGATCAATCCCACTTGATCTTCTAAAAATAAACTAATTGATTGATAGTCATATCTTTGAAATCTTTGGTGACAACAATCATTTATCTTAATTGATAGTATTCTTAAGGAATATCATTTCTTAGGATGTAATTAATTATGGCGGCTTGCCTCCATAGGAAACTTAATGAACCTGGTTTAAAATAAACCCTGCTTTACTTTTTTATGTAAAGTAGGGGAAGATCTTTGGTATATTCCGAAGACCCATAGTCCTTAGGAGTCCTTATTAAGGTAATTAGGTCCATTGTAAGATGGTGACTTCTATCTCTCGAGATAGTACATCATCCCTCAATGTCATACTCGATCACCCTAAGAACATATCTAGGATCTACGTGGTGTCCAACACAAGAAAGTTGTTATATTTATTCTTCATTTATTTTCATCGAAAAGAAAATAGATGAAGGCTGAAAATAATTCACCACAAATGGCTTATTACATCTTTTAATTAATCTTAAATTTAGGTTCACTTTAAATAAACTCATTTAATAAGAAATGCATCTTAAGATTAATTTGATTGAATTACTATCACATAACACATGTTTGTTCATTTCTTTCCATCATATGTATGAATGCATATGGTTAAGTCTTAAACATACCTATATATGCAATTTGTTTCTTAGCACACTTGAATGATGAATATAAGCAAATATACTTGACATTGATGTTTCATTTGGTTGAATTATTTTGTCATATTAATTTAAAGCTCTATATAAATTCTTATACAAAAGTATAAGAAAAGAGCCCTAAATCATATGATTAATTAATTCAACCATCTGAACAACGTATGAATGCATGTCTTTTTAATAGAAAAATGGGGTTTTCATTCATTAGCTAAATACACATTCAAATGTATAAAAGTTTGAAGCAAGTACAATGCCATTATTCTGCACTAGGGGAGTGAGGTAGGAACCTCCTTGGAGCTACTTAAAGCTGCATCCCCAGGAATGTCCAAACTAATATACCCACTATTCTTAAATACATATGTATGTATAAGCAACTATATGAATAGAAAACCCTGCAAACATAGGATTTAATTGAATTAATTTATTTGTGTAAATAAATTAAAGCTCTATCTAATTCCAATGTTAAGATGCATAAGAATGAAATCAAACGAGTACGTCACCATTATTTTGCACTAGGGGAGTGAGGTAGGAACCTCCTTGGGGCTACTTAAATTCGTGCGTCCCTGGAATGTCCAGACTAATATACCCATTAACATTCAAACTTATGCAAATCAACACATGAATGTAAGAAAGAGACTTCACTTCATACACTAAGCTTATATTCAGATGCATTTCCTATGTATACATAACTAAAGTTACAATATATATTATCATTCATTAATAAGCTTTTGAAATTACATTTGATATTTAATAGAGATAATATCCACACATATTTCTAATTAAGTCAACACATGCAAATTGACATAAGGGAAAACATTTTTTATTTGATTAATTTAAAAGAAATAAATGCATGAATACAAGTGGCATACAACATTTTAACAAGATTGGAAAGAAATAAAGAAACACAAGCATATAATTTCATTCAATCTAACTAAGTCCTAAGGACAATCATATTAAACAAACTCATTTAAAATAAACCAAAGTTTCTTAAAGCCATTTTTGATCTTATGTTTGATTAATTTAAGAAATGTGAAAGAGGTTTGCTAATCCTAATCTCATTCCCCATATGTGAGTTAATGTGATTCAATGAAAATAATTTAAGTTGATTTTATGTCTTAATTAGGTTGAGGTATGAATTAAATCAATTAATTAACACTAACCTACATCACCTTAAGCTGATTAACTAATTAATGATGAGCCAACATGAGATGCAACCACATGAAAAGTACCCAAAGAGATACCCAAGAGTTAATTAAACAAAGTTAGGTTATGAATGAATGAATTTAAATTAATTTATTTAAACTTTTAATTTGGTAATTAAATTTTACGATTATATCTTTTAATTAAGATGATGAAATTAATTATTGACCTCATTTTTAGGATGAGCTCTCAACCCCTCCATCTTAGACATAGGACTTATCTTAGACTTTAAGAGTTCCTTAGTCTTAAGACACTTCTAGTGAATAGAACACCTCAGCATAAGAGTTAACCATAAGAATAGGTCATGCTTTAGGGGTGTTAGGAAAATTTGCCTACCCTATAGCTTGAACCAAATTTCTCACTTTCTCCCTTTAAGTCAAACTCAAATCAATTCCAACTTGATTTATTTTCTCCAAACTCAAACCAATTCCAAATGATTGAAGCTTATGATTGAAATTTCAAGATCAAAATCTTTCCTATGCCATCTTGATTTCATCTTATGGACTTAGCCTAAATTAAATCTAAATCAATTTAAATTCAAGAAATTTTCTCATAACCCATTTATATTCTCATTTATATTCACAAATATAAATGAAATATAAATTCAATCATCAAACCAAAACTCAAACTCAACCAAATATCCAAAAAAAAACTCAAAACTCAAACTCAAATTCAACCAAAACTCAACCTAAGCTTTTCAAGTCTTGAACTCAAATTCAAATCACCAAATTAAACTTTAATTTTTATTCATGATTTAATCAACCCTTCAATCATGAATCTAAATATAAATATAAACTTCAATCATCATACCAAAAATAAATTCAAAACTCAAACTAAAATTCAATCAAAATTCAACCTAAGCCTTTCAAGTCAAAATCTTGAACTTAGCCAAATCAAATTCAAATCAAGCCAAAATCTTGATTATTCTTCATAATTCAATCATTCCTTCAATTATGAATCTAGATATAAACATAAACTTCAATCATCAAACCAAAAATAAATTCAAAACTCAAACCCAAATTCAATCAAAATTCAACCTAAGCCTTTCAAGTCAAATTCTTGAACTTAGTCAAATCAAATTCAAATCAAGCCAAACTCTTGATTGTTCTTCATGATTCAATCAATCCTTCAATTATGAATCCAAATATAAGCATAAAATTCAATCATAAATCCAAAACTAAATCCAGAAATCAAACCCAAGTCAAACTCATGTTCACCCTTTGAACTTGAAATTGTTAAATGAATCAAAACCCATTTGACTCCAAATCACTTGCAAATGGATTTATATTTCAAACACAAGCCCACATGTGAGTTCAACCAAACTTGATTCAAGCCTTGATCAAGTCAATTGACCCACTTAGGCTCACTTGACCCAAAGTGACCTATAGTACCTCTTATGATCCAAATTTTAATCTTACCCAAATTAGATTGAACTATGCCCACCTAAGCCTCACATTATGAGCAACAATCATCATGAGATGTTCAATCACTCAAATTTGGTCAAACCAAGTCAAACCTAAGGGTTGACCAAGTCAACACTTAGCCAAAATGAAACTTAAACTAGCAAAAATCTACCATAGGACAAATTGATTGAAACCATTGATAAAAACTCATTCATGATCAATGTTTGAACTTGACCAAGTCATCATTTGAGCCTAACCTAGCCCAATTGGCCACTTGACCCAAGTTGACCCAACTTGACCTAAAAAGCTAAAATATGTCAAAACCTGATCTAAGCCAAATTGATTGAAACCAATGGGTCAAGTTCATTCCAAATCACCTGTTGAACTTGACCAAAGCCTCAATTGGCCAACTAGACCCAACTTAGCTCATTTTGACCTTGAACCCAATTTGACCTAAAAGTTCATGTTGAGTCAAAATCAAATTAAACCAAAATTGATTGAAAATAAAGATACCAACCCATGACCTAACCCAAATAGGTCAAATGGGTCAAATTGGTCAACTTGACCCATTTGACCTAGATGAAATCAAATGAGCCAAATCCAAATATAAATCAAATTGATCCAAACCAATGATGGAAAAACATTTCAAATGGTCATATGAACTTGACCCAACCCTTGGTTTGACCCAATTTGACCAATTGATCAACTAGACCCAAGTTTTCCCATTTTGACCTAAATGGGTCAACATGAGCTAAATCATATCATACCAACTCCAAATTCATTGAAATTTGGCCCAACCCATTTTTAAATGATACCAAACATATTCAAACTGAAATCCAAGCCAAATGAGCATTTTACCCTTAGGCCATAGGGTAACCTAAAATCAAAACCACTTGGAATTTGGTCAATTCCTTTTCATGGACACTTAACATCCTCTTAGTCCACCAAATGGCCACTAATGAGGATGGTGCACATGACCCATTGGGTTTGGGTCAGCAAACCCAACCCAAGGTAAAAATCGACCACCTCACTTGACATAGGCACATGGGAATCAATCCTCCACCCATTTCAAGCACATGGCACTCCTCCACTGCCTCTCTCTGGCCAAACTAATTGCCATGCCATCCTAAATGGCCTAACAAACCCATTGAATAGGATGAATTGGATCAAAATAGAAAGGAAGCTTGCGGTCATCTGATTCACCTAGGGGGAGATATACTCCCCCTAATTTTATTTCAATTCAACACTCACACACTCGATTGAGCTGAGGGAACTCAGAGCTAGCACCCCAAAGTTCCTCCAAGCTTCCTCAACCCATTTTGATTTCTCCATTTTTGGTTTCTCTTAAACCGAAAATAGGGGAGCTCCCTCAAATTTCTATCTCACTCAATACTTAATATCAAGCTAATTCCTCTTGGAAGCTTCTTCAGAGGATTTAATCAAACTTGCCTAAAGCTTACTCCAAGTTCTAAAGACAGGGAGAGGGGAGCTAGACCATTGTCAAACTCAATTGAAGAGGAGCTTGGTCCATTGGAAGATCCACTTCATCCCAAGGCTTGAAACTTTCAACAGAGCTTCACCTCCACTAGACGAAGCTACCTCAACAGATTCGAGCACTAGTGATAGCCTCCAGTGAGGTATGGATCAAAATCAAGCCAAGAATAGGGAGTGTGTGGTCTTTTGTGAAAGAAATTTTCATCTCAAGTAAAATTGGCCATTGGATGTATTCTCTCTTGCATGATGATGGTGTGGGTTGAGTCTGAGCTCAATCCAAGCCCAATCGAGCTCAGATCTTGCCCTAGAAGATGGATGATGGCCATCTCTCGCAGGAGAGCTTAGAGATGAATCATGGGCCATCCATCTACGCATTTTAGATGGACAGGCATGATCAAGCCGTGTAGGATCCCCTGATTCACCCCTTAAGAACTATGAGCTCGATCTCAACCGTCCGATCCTCGATCGAACGGGTGAGGATAAAGCGCGTTGCGTCACCGCTGATGTGACACAGAGATGTGATAACTTAAGTGACCAATCCCATTGCGCCACATGAAAAGCACGCGCCACGTCAGTGTCCACATGGCGCCGACTGGATTAGTCATTTAATTAGGCTATTTAATTATTGGACAATCATGGAAACTTCAAAATAACATAACTAAATGTAGAAAAATTAGAAAAATACAAAATAAAAAGCATTATGAAGATAATTCAAGAGGAATAATCTAAAATTAATTTTAATTGATTTTGAATAGTGATATTTAATGAATTAAGGTTTTATTAGGATTGTAATTATATTAATTACTCTCTAATTAACCCATTGATTAATTCCAAACTTCTCATGTGCATTTAGTGGGATGACTTCTGCCTCCTTTAATTTTCTTGGAATTTATTAATGGTTTAATTAGGGGAATTGCTTGAGTCATTCCTAATTACCCTCTTAATCAATTAAATAATTAATTAACCTTTGAAATAGTGATAAATCAATTGATTGAGTTTGCTAATCACCTTAGAACAGTGAATGGACTTAGGGAATGAGATTAGGAGTTCTTTCCCATATCTTTTTTCCTATGTTTATTTCATTTGGATAAAAATCTAATTAAAGTGAAAATTAATTAAATAATTTAAATACTTAATTAAATGGCTTAATTAATCAAACTTTTCAAAATCAAAACATTCCATAACTTAATCAATTCATCTTGGGTAGGTGCTTAGGTGTTCAATAACCTAAGTAACTTAGGAAAATCAAAATCCAACCCACATGTGTGGGAAGGGTTATGAAAGTACTTAAACCAAACCCTTTAGCTTAATTAATCATTAATTGTGAGCCAATTGCATTAGGCCCTTTCTTTCCTAGGTGTATTATCGATTAAATTTCTTGTGTGATTTTATGTCATACATTGGCTCATAATTATTTGATTAAATATGATAAAAGTGGTGTATGTAAGGGGTCATTAATGTAGTTAATTCATATCTTAACCTAAATAAAATATAAAAATCATCTAATGATTCTAAAATTAAATTAAAACAACACACACATATGGGAAATGGGTTAGGACCAACAAACCCCTTCACATTTCTTAAATCCAAATGAAACTCAAAATAAAATAAAAATTTCTTTTAAATAATTTGATTTGCTTTAAATAATTCTACTTCATAAGATTGTCTTTAGGAATTAATTAGGGTGAATGAATTTACATGCTTTCATCACTTTATTTCATTCCTAACATGCTAAATTTGTATGTCATATCAAAATCATGCATTCATACTTTTTAAAAATCAAATTAAAAAAGAAATGTTTCTTAATGTCAAATTGCATGTTTTGGCTAAAGTAAGAATATGAATGGCTATTATCACTATTAAATCTAAAATTACTTTCAAAACTTATAAATCAAATATCATAACTGAAAGGTATGCTACTTATAATTATTTATAAGCTTGCATGTGAATATAAAAATGTGTTATGTGATTCTCCCTCTCTTTATTAAGATAGACTTATATAAGATTTTCAAAGTGTATAGTCCATTTGAAAAGAACATAACACTTGCTTAAATCCATTCCAATACACTCTTGTTCCATGACTTAAGAAGGAATTCACATCACACATATAAACTAGACAATCAAATCAACTTCAAAAAACATAAACTTTTCCATCTTTCTTTTTTCATTCATTTCTTTTGTAGATGCATTTGTATTTAAGAAAAGTGGTATATTAGTCTAGACAACCCCGGGGTTGATGCTTTAAGTTGCCCTAAGTAGGTATTGTACCTTACACCCCTGGTGCTAACAATGGCGTCGTACTCACTTATGTTTTTCATACATGTAAATGTGCATATGAAAAATAGATAAAAGAATCACTCTTTTCTACTTAATGAAAATCATGCATCATAAAGCATCCTGACTTTCTTAAGTAATACTTCTTAGCATTCATCATAAAGTGTGCAAAACATTCTCATTTGTATGTGTAGATATGCTTAGGATTCATCCATATGCATGTTACACATGTTGGGAAAGAAATGAAGTGATGTGTGTTTTGTGATAGTATTTCACTTTACTTAATCTTAAAATGCATTTCTTTTTGAATAGGTTTGTTTAAGGAAAATATGAACTTAGGATTAATTAAAATACATAATAAAACATTCACTAAACAAAAATTAAATATGAATCTACCTTAGAAATTACTTAAGGTGGGGAGGAAAGAGAAAATCCCTTCTCTTTTACTCTCTTTACAACTTAATAATTAATTGTATGATTCATTCAAACCTAATTAAATAAAAAAATCAACCAAATCAATTAAAACACTTAAATGAAACCACCCTCTAAGTTGAACACTTTCACACTTAATGAACTTCAACCTTAAAGCTTAGCTAAGCATACCACACAAAGCTTAAATAGTGTACACATTAGCCTAAGTCACAATTTCTAGCAATATGTTAGAGCGGTGCATGGTTTGATGATTTCTTTTATTTTGTGATATATTGTTTTTAATCGGGATGTTAGGGTGTATGTGCATAGACTGAATGGTAGGACAATTTAGTCTAATCATTATCTTTTATAGGGATTGTGCTTAAGTGGCACTATAATAAAAATATAACTACTTTTGTCGTGCAGGTGCTTTTACCCCTAAGCATAATCTAAAATAGGATAGGTGGACATGGTTACCCATGTGTGGGGTTCTAAGTCCAATTTATACATATACATGCTTGGGATTGTATGGTTTGTTTAACTAATTTCTATTTTGTAGATTTTAGTTAGATTTCTTTTTTCCCATTTTCATGTAATTTTGTAATTAAGATTTTGGAATGATTGTTATGGGGTATTAGGATGAACATTGGTCATAAGACTATGACTTATGTACCATGTGAAGCCTTTAGACAACTTTACAACCAATCAAAAGAAGAAAGAAGAAAGAAGAAAGAAGAAAGAAGAATGAAGAATGAAGAAAGAAGAAAGAAGAAATGAAGAATGAAGACCCCCATAATAATGAATTTCTTCTTAATTTAAATTTATTCATTTGTAATCAGGGTAATATAAGGGTAGAGCTTGGCTACCCAATTTGTTTTCGAGTTTATGCAGTGGAGCCTGACCATAAATGGCCTTTTATTCTTTTGTGCTACCTTTATAAATTGTTTAATGTTTGTTTAGCTTGTGCATTAAGATGATAACTTTTTCCTAATTTATTTTTACTTTGATGCATGACCTGGATGACGATTAGGCTATTAGAAAAATAAATTTTCTATCCAACATGAATAACTCACATTCAAAATAAACAATTCATAACCTCACTTAAAACTAGGTTATAAAATAAGATAAAAGAAATAGCAACCCCTTAGCTAGATGTTGTCTCACTTTTCTAACATCATGCATAAAAAGCATATTGTTTCACTCTTGATTGGAGGGCTTCCACCTTTGCCGGAGAACTTGGCATGACCTTTGAGAGCCATGGTGGAAACACACCTCATTATCTTGCTAATTTTGGGCCATAATCTAATTTGTCATGCATTAGCATTTGAATCCTAAAGCCTGTCAAAGTGATGGTCCAAAAATAAAAATAAAAGGTAATAAACTTTACATTAGATTTAAGTCATTAAACCATGCCCTACATGATCTAGTCTCTTAGGGAGTGTGTTTAAGAACTTAGTTTCTCTCTAAATAAACAACAACTTAGTTATCTTGCAAAAGCATTTGACTTGCCTACATGTTTTAAAATCATAGTAGGAGTTAGTTGGTAGCCACCCCTAGGCGGTTGTAAGTCCAACAGTCGGGTGATTTCCTCTCTTGTAGAGGTAAACCAAATACCCATTTTTTCTTTAGATTTAGGTCATGATTTTGGCCCTCGCCAAAGCTCACTAGATTTAGGTTCCGAGGTTGCTTCTCCCCTTTACGGGCTACAAGCATAAATCCTCACCTCTTAGGCATTTCCATGACCTTATATTATGGAATTGTAAGCCCTAAATTTCTAATAAAAATTCAACTCAAACAAATTAATTCAATTTCAAAAAATTATAAAGCCCAACCATAGGATAGTTTGGGGTGCTTACTAGGCTTCTTACTATCTTAAGCATCATCGACTTATCTTCATTTGACTTTGATAAGAACTCCCTCCTCTTGATCAATCCCACTTGATTTTTCTAAAAATAAACCAATTGATTGATAGTCCTACCTTTCAAAATCTTTGGAGACAACGATCATTTATCTTAATCGAGAGTATTCCTAAGGAATCTTATTCCTTAAGATGTAATTAACTATGGGGGCTTCCCCCTATAGGGAACTTAACGAATCCGGTTTAAAATAAGCCCTGCTTTACTTTTCATGTAAAGTAAGGGAAGAATCCCCAGTACATTCAGAAGACCCATAGTCCTAAGGAGTCCTTATTGAGGTGATTAGGTACATTGTAGGATGGTGACTACTATCTTTCGAGATAGTATAACTCTCCTCAATGTTGTACCCGATCACCCTAATAAGAACATCTACGGATCTGCATGGCATCCCAACAAGGCATGTTTTATATATTTCTATTTTAATTTATCCTTCTTTTTCAAAAGAGGAGGGGATAGATGAAGGTAGAGATATAATGAAGTTTTCACCACATTAACTTAGGGAAAGAGATCAAGGAAGAGGCCTCAATACAAATCCATAAGCCATTTTAAACATCTAATGAGGCTCTCTAATAATTAGATATCCTTTCTATTTTATTTAATTAATTAAATGGTTAATCAATTAAGCTTTAATTATTTTGAAACAAATGAGAAGGTTTAATGAAATGGTTATAAAAAATGAACCCAAACCACTTCCGTAAATCTTCCCATTATTAATAGAGGATAATAAGTGCAATCAATTAATTAAACCACTATTCATTCACTTAATTATCACTAATTAAGGTTGGAGAGTAATTAAGGCTTAATCCATTGATTTTCCCAATTAACTATCCAATATATTCCAAGAAAAATAGAGGAGGCAGAGGTCATTCCAGTGAACATCTCTGGAAAATTTAAAATTAATTGGTCAGTTAATTGAAGAGTAATTAAGCTAATTAAAATTTTAATTAAACCTTAATTAAGTAGAAATTACTATTCAAACTTAATCAATAACAATTTTAATGAATTCTACTTTGAAATATTTTTAAAATGAGCTCTCATTTGTATTTTTTTAGATTTTTATAGGACTAGTTATGATTTTAGGAAGATTCAACCTTAGTTATGATTTGCATGTGGTGCACGCTTTCCACATGGTGTGATGGGATAGGGTATTTAGGTTGTCAAATAGGGATGCTGACTCAGATTACGGCGGATGCACTTTCCTGGACCATCCAATCTAAGATCAGACGACCTCGATCAGACTTATGGTTTTGAAGGATTAATCAAGGGATCTGTGCATGATCAGATCAGGACCGTCCATTCCGATCATGTGGAATAGATGGCTTGTGATCTCTCTCCTTTGTGAATGGCACAAGATGGTTACCGTCCATCTTTCTCCATTCAATCTGAGCTCACCAAAGCTTGGATTGGGATCAAACTGATTCCACACCATCAGGAAGAGGAGACGAGCACATCCAACGGCCAAAAATTCATGGCACAAAAATTTCCTTTGAAAAGGACCAACCAATTTTTCTAAATTTATGGTCTTGAGAAATTACCTCACCAGAGCTAATGTTCGACGGTGGGATCGACTAAGGTAGCCTCATTTGGTAAAAATGAAGCCCTATTGAGCCGTACGAGCCTTGATTTGAGGTGAGCTACTTGGATGAATAATCCATGCACGTAGAGCTTTGGCATTGATTGAACATGGACCTCCAGTGGCTTGGAAGCTCAAGGGATGGTTCATTGCTCTATGAGGTGTGGTGATGGTGTATGTATGTTAAATTGAGGTTTGGTTGAGTGGGGAAGGGGTTTGAATCAAAGGAAGGATGCCCTATTTTGGTTGCATATGGGAATGAAGAATTTTGATCGTGGGAGCCCAGAGAGGCTTTGGGGAGGCTCTGAGGAGTTTCAAAATTGCTTAGGGAACTCCCACAGTGCAGTGTAAAATTACCACCCGAATTGAGGGAGTATACCCCTCAATTGAGTGTGATGGACGGATGGGATCTGTCCCTAAAATTTTGCTGATTCATCACCATCGAGACGTTAGAGGGGTGTTCATCAGCTGGCCAGAGTGGAGGAAACTATGTCGAGAAGAGCCAAGATATGGGGAGATTGGGTTGGCTTGGTCCTTGGTTTGTTTCCCTTGGTCCATGGAAAGTGCTAGGCTAGCTTAGATTGGGCTAAGGGGTTTAGGAATACCTTATTTGGCAATTGGATGGTTGCCATGAGAGGAGAAAGTCGACTTTGCCTTTATGGAAAGAATTCAATGTAAATGAGCTTGTCCAATGGTCAATTCTCTTGGGTTGGGTCTCACTTAGATTTTAGCTAGTTTAAGAAGGATCTAGGGCTAGTTTGGGTCGGGTTTGGCCAAGTCCTAGGGTCCCATGGGTTGATTTGGGGTGATTTGGCTTCATATGGTCAAATGGGTTCATTTGGGTTCAAGTTGAGTTGGGCTAAGAAATTGGTCAAATTGGGTTAAACTAGGGCATTGGGTTAGGTTCAAATGATGTTGTGAGGAGTTTTGGTTCAAGTGGTTTTGATTAATTTTTCTTAGGTTTGATTTTGGCTCATTTGGATTCAAATAGGTCAAATGGGCTAAGTTGACAAATTTGACCAATCTGACCAAATTGTGTTAGGTTAGGTGTTGGTTCATATTCAATTAGTTAATTGAAAATGATTGTAGACTTTAGTTTGGTTTGATTTTGGTTTAATTTAGATTTTGGCCAATCTGACATTTTAGGTCAATTTATGCTAGGTTGGGTCAAGTTGACCAATTGGTCAAATTGAGCTCAATCATGACTTTGGCCAAGTTCAATAAGTGATTTCAAATGAACTTGAGTTGGATGCAATCAATTTGGATTAAATCATGAAATGACTCATTTTGGCTTTTTAGGCCAATTTGGGTCAACTTAGGTCAAATGGCCAATTGGACTTGGTTTGGATCAATTGAGGGTTTTATTATGTTCAATAATTGATTATGAATTGGTTTGAATCAATGGTTTCAATAAGTTTGGTATATGGTGGGTTTTGGATAGTTTATGTTTCATTTGAGCTAAAGGTTGACTTGGTTAAAGGACCAAGTTGACTTGGTTTGACCCAATTCAAGATAGTTGATCACCTTAGGATGATTGTTGATCATGATATGGGATTTGGATGGGTTTAGTTCAATCCAATTTGGGTTGGATTAGAACTTGGCTCAAAAAGGGTCTTTAGGTCATTTTGGGTCAAATGGACCTAAATGTGTCAATTGGTTTGATTTTGGCTTGATTCAAGTTTAGTTGAACCAACATATGAGCTTATGATTGAAATATAATTCCAATTGCAATTGGTTTGGAGCCAAGTGGATTTTGATTCATATGATAATTTCAAGTCAAAAGGGGTCAACATGGGCTTGACTTGAGTTGACTTGGATTTGGCTTGATAATTATAGTTTATGTCTATATTTGAAACAATGATTGAGAAATGATTGAATCATAAAGAAATCCATAGGTTTTGAGTTGATTTACTTGTGAAGAAGGAGCATTTCTTCATAACTCCATGCAAAATAGTCCTTAAACTCAGTCAATAGCCTAACTAAGTTTGGTTTTCTTTATTCAATAAAGAACTAATGTATGTTGGGCGTGGATTATCTTCAGTTCCCAAGTTGATTTCTTTGAGTTCGTCGATGGTTGATCTGATTTCTTCTTCAAACTTTGGCAGTGCATCTCTAACTTTATGATCATTTAGATCATCTAAAGTTTCTAAACACACCACCTCATATGAGTTAACCTGATTTGAAAAGAACCTACCAGACTCTAAATGATTTGTGATGACTAGGCAATGATTGTCATCATCGACTAGACCCACTATGCTGAATCGGTCCTGATCTTGATTAAGAATATATGCTTTGGTTATCCCATAACCTTTCAAAATAATCTGACCTGTGTTTAGATCAAGTATGTGGGATTAATCCCTTCTTTGCTAAATTAAGAACACAAGGTGAATACCAATCAAAAGGCAATTGCATTAGATCTTTATATGAATCATTCTCAAGTTCTACATTAGCTTCTTAACTTGAGGATGATGCTCCCAATAAGAATCTCTTTGGCTTGACATCTGTAGATGACTTAGGGGCCTCCTTAACTACCAAACCCTCAACTTTTTGAGAGGAAAATGGGGTTAGAGCTAAGGTTCGCAACTAATGCCTAACTATTCTACATAATATTGACTCGAATACATTCATGCTTTGCTTGGAGGCCTGGTCTTCATCGTTGTTTGGCTTGAATGTCACCTCCAAAGGGATCCACTGAGAGGGGTTGATTGGCATGCTAACCACATGAGACTCATCCTTTGAATTGGATTCCAAGTCTATATGGATAGTAGGGGTACTACTATGAGCTGGAACATAGCTCCTACTGACTGGCCACTAACAAGGAGGTCTTCCACCTCTGGAACTGCCTCTAGATCTGCCTCTTCCTCTACCAGTGGGGGTCGAGTCATCCTATCCATGTGTTCATATAGAGGAACAAACTGTGGGTGAATTTAACTTCATGCTCTACTTCTTCCTCAATATCTATTTCTCACTTAATTGCATTTTTATCTTCATTTTCTTTTTCTTCTTGTTCTTTTTTTTATATATATTTTTGAACTTTGACTAAGTTCATGCGAATAGACTTTCTAATTTTAAGAAAGATAGTGGGTCACATCCTCATATATCTCGACCTTTCTAACTGAAAATGACATAGTATTTGATTCCACCTCTTTAAAATTTGATGCACTGTTGTAGAGAGGATGGAACCATCTTGTTCTCATGTATCCAAGGCCTACCGAGCAAAGCAATGAAAGATGTGTACGAATCAATTATGTAGAACTTGGCTTCTATGTTCTAGGCATATATCTCCAATGGCAATACTATGGAACCTAAAGCCCTCTCTCCTTGCTCATTGAATCCTCTCAACATCATTTGATCTCCTCAGAGTTCGGAGATATCAATCTTCAGGTAGGCAAGGATCTTTAGACTCATAATGCCCATTGATGCACCTGGATCAACTGACACCCTAGAGAGTCTGAATCTACCCATATCCACTGTGATGTAGAGGAGACGGTTGTGATCGATTGTCCCCAAAAGGTCTTTATCGATGAATGTAACTCCATGAACTTCTCTTGAATAACATACCTCCTCTCCAATAGGTCAACTGAGCTATGCATATTTTTAGATCGAGAATGGCTTTGATCAATGACTCCCTCATCTCTTTAGATAAGATAAGAGCATCATATATGCTTAGCTTAGCTGGCAACTTTCTCAGGTGCATGAGGATATTATAATCAACTTTAGGAGGGTCCTCCATAAGCATATCCATAGGTGGAGCATCCTATGGAGGGGTTATTTGTTCACTTGAACCAATGACTTGCTTACCCTTATCTTGAGGTGCTATCCTAGGAGTTAGAACTTTTCCACTACGGTGGTTGACTTCAATGACTTCACAAGATAGTTTAGTGGAAAGTTATACCTGCTCATCAGGTTCACCTACAGCTTCTCATATAGGATCATCGGAGTCAGATGACTTCAAATCAATCTCAATGGGCAAACCCGAGTGATTCAGGAATGGATAATCCATTTCTAAATCAGAAGAGGAATAATCAAAACTAGAGTTTTTATTAATTAGACTTGGAGATCTTTCTATTGGAATAAACTCAGGCAGATCATTAGAAGTGACACAAATGTAAGTGGAATCAGCTTTCTTCATTTTTTTCTTAAATTTGGATGGAGGACAAAGTAGAAATCAAATAAAGTAAGTGGAGTGAGGGGTATGGCACCCCCTTCCCCCCGTCGATATAATATTTGCAGAAGAAGAGGCTGGAGGAACTATAGGCTGCTGTGGAAGAGTCTTTGGAATTAGTCGGTGGTTGCCTACTATGCTATCTCGGGTAAGTGGAGGTTGTCACTACTGCTATTGGTCTCCTACCTCTCTCAAGTTGTCCTTAGCAATTTACAAACCTTCCTTGGAGTTAGAGGTTTAAGCTTCCTCAGGCACCTACAAGAGTAGTTTCTTGATCTTAGAAATGATTTTCTTAGAGGTTTAGGATAGGGAGATATCCCAACCTTCCTTTGTCTTAAGAGGATCACATGTATCCCAAAGGATTACTCTAACAAAATTGGAAGGCTGTTCTAATTGATATTCCTTGGAGATGATTATGGCTCCCGATTTGTAGCTACACTCAAGCCAATCCTTAAATGTAATGCAATCTTATAAGAAATATGCTAATATGCAGTGGTAGGGGCAATAGTTAGGATCATGACTCTTGCCTTTCTCTGACCTCTTAAGTTCTGGTAGCTAGAAATCAGGCTTCTTTAAGAGATTCTTAAAGATCTTCTTGACTACCTCCCTTCTAAATGAATAAGGCTTATTCAATCTATCGATAAAAGTAGGTAAGTAATAGCTACCTGGTGGCAAATAGGAATATTATGCGAGGATCTTGATGAGGAGGCGGCATGGTGCCTTGTATGGAGGTGTATGATGGTTGAGGTGATGGAGAGGAGGTTGTTGAGCTCAAGGCTTATCTGACTGAACCCTAGCTAGCTGCTTCCCTTATGAACTAATGTGACTACCCCCAGCTTCTTCTTAAATGCCTTTTGAGGTTTGGGCTTGGCTGACTGATCCTGGAAAGGCAATTGTTTGGCTTCCTCTTATAGATTAGCTGCCTTGTTGATAAATTTCTCAAAAGTTTTAATTATAAACTGCTTGAACAAGAAAGCAACTAGGTCATGGATGTTCTTTAGGAGAATCTATATGGCATACTGTTCAGACAACTATAGTTTACATTTGTACTCAGGCTTCGCCACGAGAATGTAATCAATAAGAGACATTGGGATATTGCTTTGTTATAACGAGGTCGCCTATAGTAATAATATGTTGAGATCTAGAAAACCTGTTGATGAAGAGGTGCTTGAACTCAACAAATATCTTTACTGAACTGTTGGGCTGTTCGGCATACTAATCAAACGCGACACCTACTAAACTGGTAATAAATAATCTGAAAAGAAGGGCATCACTACCTTTGGCGTTGCAGTAACCAGCCTTGAAATGTACAATATGCTGGTGAGGGTTCCCACTATCATCAAAGATTTTGAAAGAAGGAGGCACGAAACCCTTAGGATATTGGACTGCATCAAATTCCTCTAGGTAGGGTCTACCCTTTAGAATAGTTGAGCCACCTTGGGCTTGTGCCAGCACTTCCCTCACCTATTGTTCCACCATGTGTTTGATATCTTTTTCATGCATTAAGGTACTATCCACTACCTTCCTATGCAAGCTACCATAATCTTTCTATGAGGGAATGCATCTAGGATGATCTGAGGTATGTGCCAACTCTGCTCTGTCGGCTACTATGGAAGAAGGTTGTGAAACTGGGGTTGAGTTCTATAATGCTGAAACGACTACCATCAACTCCTCAATTTTCTTCCCCATCTTGTCAATTGATCATCTCTCTGTCTAAGCTAGTGGAGGTGGTGCTGAGTTGAATGGATAATGCCATTCTCTTCAACCACAAAATTCTTCCCTAGTCTGCTGGTCTTTATAGAGGGAGCTCCTAGTGTCAACCATGTAGACCTCGATCGAGTCCTCCAGTAGGTCATCCTCATCAGGGTCAAAATTGACCTTTCCCTCCTCATAATTGGACTGATCGCTTCCTAAGATTCCTATCTTCTCTGCAAAATACTATGCTAGAATGTCATCCAAGGAACAATCTAACTGTATCAGTACAAACACTCATAGCTTATCGGTAGTATGGCTATGCTCATTGACATAAATGCATTTGACACTGCCTTCCACCGGAATGCTATCTCTGGGAGGACTATGCTCACTACAAGATACATGCTCATGACTTACTTCTGGTGGAGTGTAGTCACTGGGGGGATCTACTGCCATGGAAACTATGGAACTGTCACCCTCCCCCTCTGCTACTGTTGCTACTACCAACTGCGGTGGAGGTAGTGAAATGACTATGGCGCTCTTGGGTCACCATTCCATATTCACCATAGTTGAAGTGGAAGGTCGAGAAGAAGAGCTCGACCTCACCTCAATGGGTGGAGTAGATGGAATGGGACCCTGAGGCCATAGTTAGATCACCAACGAGGCTTTCTTCTCCCCCAATACTATCTTTTGTGCCTTAGTTGGCATAGGGGATGTTGGAACATGCATTGGCCAAGGTAGGCGATGGGTGGTGTGGTGCGGTGGAGACTCAGGCTACCGCATAGATGGAGCTCTCCTCACGTGGCTGCCCTGTACTTATCTATGGTATGGTCTCACGGTAGCCTATCGACCTGGGAAATCTACAAAAGTGGAGGATGCCAACTACCGGGAATACCTCCTCCTGTCTCTCCTATCTACCTGCACTACCACTCGGGCATCTGTGTATCTGGCTCTATGTATCTAATCCCTGTTGCTCCTAGGGATCAAAGACCTCAAGTAGAGCAATGCACCGGACTCCTAGCGTACATGGGCACTGCCTATTTGGCGAATAACTGAATGTAATCAGTAGGGCCTCCTCCTCTCCCTAGCCGGTGCCTCATAATAAATTGGTGGTGGAGGTGATGTTGTAATCCTCCTATAGCCCTCCTCTCCATCTGAGCCTAATTGGGGATAGAACTTATTGCCACTAAGTAAGGGGACACCTCCCGGGGTGAACCCTCCTCTGTAACATGGGATGCTACCCTGCCCCTACAGCTGCTCGCTCATGATGTCACTTAACCTTCCGACTCTTATTGCAGCACTGTGTGTAGGTGAGTTAAGCAGGAAAGAGCTAGAACCTACCTTGACTGTAGGGGAGACTATCTTAGAGGCCAAGATAGCCTTCCCTTTTTAGGGGGCCAACGAGGAGGTGTCAGCCCTCATTAGAGCAAGGAAATGATGGAATAGATAGGGAACCACTAACACTGTTGGTGCTACCACTGGAACTGATCATGCTGAAGTTACTGCTCTTGTTGTGGGGACATCTACTATCTTCCTCTTTAGTGGAGGGAACTCAAGTCAGAAGGCATGTCAAAGCGAATAAGTGGCATCTGTCCCGCCAACTCCTCCCTACTAACTATCGTGAGGACTGTCCCCTCACAAGTAACTCACACATCATTGAATCTGTGACCAAACTAAATCAAATGCACAGTGATGAAGTGAGCTTGGCCTGATCTAGAGCCAAGTCAACATTGGACAAGAAGGAGAACACAAACTTGTTAGGAGCCATGTGTACTAAACTGAGCTGAACAGAAACTGGCTGAGCTGAAACTTTGCTTTTGTTGAAAACATAACTGAATCAGTTCCTTTTTCCTTGGTATTCACCTTCAAAAATAAATTCTAGACTTGATTTGAAATTTGAACCCACACTCAACAAATTTAGTTATGTTAAGTGGGGCTCATTGAGAGATTTTTTTTTTTTTGATATTTGGATGAGAGACATTGCCATATGATTTAGAACCCATACTCAACCAATTTAAGTAGGTTGGGCGGGGTTCAGATATTTGGAGAGACCTTTGAAGATATTTGTGTTGTTATCTTGTTTGAAAATTTTGACTTTGAAAACTTTACTTAGCAAATTTAGGTATGTAAGAAAGGTTGTGATTGTAAGTTTGGAAATTTTGTGAAAAATCTTTGCTTATGGTTATTGATTATGTGTGTGATATATGTTGATTTGATTTGAAAGTGGGGCTTCTTACTTAACAAATTTGGTATGTTAAGTAAGAACCAAATGTGATTGAGATGTATTTGTTTGATTTGAAAATGAGGCTCTCTACTTAACAAATTTGGTACATTATGTAAGTACCAAAATGTGATTTAATTTGTGTTGGAAAATGGGACTCTCTCTTAACAGATTTGGTATGTTAAGTGGAAGTCAAATGTGATATGATCTTACTTTTTGAAAGTGAGACTCTCACTTAACAAATTTGGCAGGTTAAGTGGAAGCCAAATGTGATATTATTTGTGTTTGGAAAATGAGACTCTCACTTAACAAAATTGGTATGTTAAGTGAAAGTCAAATGTGATATGATTTGTGTTTTGAAAATGAGACTCTCACTTAACAAATTTGGTATGTTAAGTGAAAGTCAAATGTGATATGATTTCTATTTTTTGAAAGTAAGACTCCCACTTAACAAATTTAGTATGTTAAGTGGAAGTCAAATGTGATATGATTTTTTGAAATGAGATTCTTACTTAACAAATTTGGTATGTTTAGGAATCAAATGTGATATGATTTTTTTAAAGTAAAATCTATTTAACAAATTTAAGTAAGTTAAATAGAGTTCAACAATATCTCTTACTTTCTTGTGTGATTTCTTGCTTTTGAAAAGAGAGAAACCTCAACTCTATAATATGTGAAGTATGTTAAGTGAAGTTTCAATTTTATGCTATGATTTTACTTGGAAATAGAATCTTCATTCAGCAAGTTTAAGCATGTTGAATGGAGATAGTTATTTTCAAAGGTGTGCTTTTGAAAAAGAGGGAAACTCCAACTTTAGCATATGTGAAATATGTTAAGCGGAGTTTCAATTTTATGCTATGATTTTAATTAAAAATAGAATCTTCATTCAACAAATTTGAGCATGTTGAATGGAGATATTCATTTTTAAAAGTGTGCTTTTGAAAAAGAGGGAAACTCCAACTTTAGCATATGTGAAATATGTTAAGTGGAGTTTCAATTTTATGCTATGATTTTATTTGAAAATAGAATCTTCATTCAGCAAATTTGGGTATGTTGAGTGAAGGTGGTTATTTTAAAAAGTGTGCTTTTCAAAAAGATGGAAACTCTAACTTTAGCATATGTGAAATATGTTAAGTGGAGTTTCAATTTTATGCTATGATTGTGGTGAAATTTTTATAAGAGAGATTTCTAAAGAAATGTATACTTCCATCTTCACTCTATGCGAGATAAAATGAAGATTGAAATATACTTCTTTTTTATGCATTTTTGACACTATGTAGATCTGCAGATATTCTTATTGAGGGTGTTCGGGTATGACATTGAGGTGAAGTGCACTATCTCAAAAGATAGAAGTAACCTCCCTACAATGGACCTAATCACCTCAATAAGGACTCTTAATGACAATGGGTCTATAAATGTACCAAAGATTCTTCCCCTACTTTACATGAAAACTAAAGTAAAGTTTATTTTAAAATGGGTTCATTAAGTTCCCTACGGGGGCAAGCCCCTATAGTTAATTACATCCTAAGAAAGGGGTTTCCTTAAGAATACTCTCGATTAAGATAAATGATCATTGTCTCCAAAAATTTTAATAGGTAGGACTATCAATCGATTAGTTTATTTTGGAAGATCAAATGGGATTAATCAGAGAGAGAGAGAGTTACTATCAAAGTCAAAGGAAGATAAGTAAGAGATGCCCATGATGCTAGGAAACCTAGCGAGCATCTTAAATTATCTTTTAGTTGGGCTTTTTATTTTTGAAATTGAATTATTTATTTGAGTTGAATTTTTATTAGAAGTTTAGGGCTTATAATTCCATAATACAAAGTTTTGGAAATGCTTATGGACCATAAAGAAGAAGCAACCACATAATCAAAATCAAGGGAGCTTTGGCGATGGCCAAAAGCACGACCTAAATCTAAGGCTAAAATAGGTATTTGGTTTGCCTCCAAAAGAGAGGACAAACCACCCGGCTGCTTGGACTTACAACTGCCTAGGGTTGGTCGCCAACTAACTCCTCCTACAATTTTAAATTCATGTAGGCAAGTCATATGCTTTAGGTAAGATAGCTAGGCTATTATTTATTTTAAAAAGAGACTAAGTCCTTAAACTAACTCCTTAAGAGACTAGATCATGTAAGGGCATGAAAAATGGCCTATACCTAATGCAAAACATATATTTTATTTTTATTTTTATTTTTGGACAATCATTTGACTCAGGCTTATAGAATTCATATGCCTAATGCATGAAATAGGATTATTGGCCAAAATTAACAAGAAGGGAGGAGGTGTGTTTCCACCATGGCTCTCAAAGGTCAATCCAAGTTCTTTGGAAAAGGTGGAAGACCTCCAATCAAGAGTGAAACAATATGCTTTTATGAATGATGTTATAAAAGAAATACTCATCCACCTAAGGGATTGCTAATTCTTTTATCTTTATTTTTAACTTAGGCTTTAAATGAGGTTATGAGTTATTTATTTTTAATTTTGAGTTGGTTAATTTGGTAGAAGATTTATTTTACCTAAGAGCGTAATCGTCATCCAGGCCATACATCAAGCAAGGAAGAAATTATGAAACATGCCATCTTAATGCACAAGCTAAATAAAACATCAAATATTTTATAAAGCTAGTGCAAAAAAATAAAAGGCCATTTGTGGTCACCACCGTACAAACCTAAAAAAAAATTTCACCCTTATACAACCCAGATTACAAATGAATTAATTTACAATCAAATAAGGAAATTCATGTTATGGGGGTCTTCATTTCTTCATTTCTTCTTTCTTCTTTCTTATTTTGGTTCCTTCTTTTGAATGGTTTGAAGGTGGTTGCTCCAAAGGTTTCACATGGTACATCAAATGTAATCTTATGACCAATGCTCATCTTAATCCCCCATAACATTCATTCCAAAAATCCTAATTGTAAAATTATATGAAAAGAAAAAGTAAATGTAACTAACGCCTGCAAAATAGAGATTAGCTAAACAAACCACACAAATCCCAAGCATGTATATTGGACTTAGCACCTCACACATAGGTAACCAAGTCCACCTTGCCTATTAGATTATTCTTAGGGGTATAAGCACCTGCACAACAAAAGTATTTATATTTTTATTATAGTGCCCCTCAAGCAAAATCCCCAACGGAAAAAAAATGATTAGACTAAATCATCCTACCATTCATTCTATGCACATTCACCTTAACATTCAGACTAGAAATAATACATCACAAAACAAAAGAAAACATCAAGCCATGCACCACCCTAACCTAAAGCTACAAGTGGTCACTTAACCTAATGTATGTGCTTTAAAAGGTTTTTGTGGTATGCTTAGCTATGGTTTTAAAGTTTATATTTTCTAAGTGTGAAGATGTTCAACTTAGATGGGTATTTTCATTTAAGTTGTTTAGTTGATTTGGGTCAATTTTATTTTGTATTTTGTTTTGGTTTAAGTGAATCCTACCATTAATTACAAAGTTTTAAAGAGTGGGAAAAGAGAAGAGAACTTCTCTTTCCTTCCCTACCTTAAGTAATTTCTAAAGTGGATTCATATTTGATTTTGTTTAGTGAATGTTTTATTATGTGTTTTAATTAATCCTAAGTTTAGATTTTCCCTAAATAAACCTATTCAAAAGAAAGGCATTTTAAGATTAAGTAAAGTGAATCAATATCACAAAACAAACATCACTTCATTTCTTTCCCAAGATGTACAACAACCATATGAATGAATCCTAAGCATATATGTATATATAAATAGAAATGTTTAGCATACTTTATGATGAATGCTAAGAAATATTACTTAAGAAAATTGGAATGCTTTATGATGCATGATTTTCATTAAGAAGAAAAGAGGGGTTTCTTTTATCCATTATTCACATGCACATGTATGTATAAAAGGCATAAGTGAATATGGCGCCATTATTAGCACCAGGGGTGTAAGGTACAAGACCTACTGAAGGCTACTTAAAGCCTTGCAATCTCGAGGTTGTCCAGACTAATATACCACTTTCCTTAAATATAAACACATGTACAAAAGAAATGAATGAAAAAGAAAGATGCAAAAAGTTTGTATTTGTTTGTTTATTTTGCTTATGCAATCTATATGTACAAGTGGATGTCCTTCTTAGGTAATATCATAGGAATGAATAGGAATGGGGTTAGGCAATTGTTGTGTTCTTTTCAAATGAACTATACACTTTGCTAAATCCTATTCAAAACTATGCTAAAAGGAAAGAGAAGGAAAACTACGCTATACACATCTTCGTATTTATATCCACATGCAAGCTCATAAATAATTATAAGTAGCACACTTTCAATTTTGGATATTTGATTTATAGATTTTGAAAATAGTTTTTAATTTAATAGTGATAATAGTCATTCACATTTTTACTTTAACCAAAACATGCAATTTGACATAAAAAGAATTTTTCACTTTCAATTTGATTTTTGAAATGCATGAATGCATGAAGTTCATAGGACATACACATTTAGCATGTTAGGAAAGAGCTAAAGTGATGAAAGCATGTAAACACATTCTCCCTAATTAATTCCTAAAGATAATCTTATGAAATAAAAAGCTTAAAGCAAATCAAATTATTATTTTAGAAGGTTTGATTCTATTTTGAGTTTGATTTAATTTGAGAAATGTGAGGTGAGTTTGCTACTACTAGCCCATTCCCACATGTATTTATTAATTTATTTTGTTCTTAGGATTATTAGATGATTTTTATATATTGATTAGGTTAAGGTGTGAATTAACTATTTTAATTACCCCTTACTTACACCACCTTAGCATAATTAATCAAATAATTATGCCAATGATATGACATAAAACCACACAAGGAATTTAAATCAGCAAAGCACCTAGGAAAGAAAGGTGCCTAATACAATTGACTCATGATTAAAAATTAATTAAGTTAAGGAGTTTATTTTAAGTAATTTCATAACACCTCTCACACATGTGAGTTGAGTTTTGATTTCCTAAATTGTACTTAGGCTTTTGAACACCTAAGCATCTACCCAAGATAGATTAATTGAGTTTTGGAAATTTTTAAAATTTTATGAAATTAATTAAGGGTTTAAGTAGTGAATTAACCCGTAATTAAGGTTGGATTAAGAAAGAAAGGGGATTTAAGGAATATCTTAAGGAAATTAATCCAAAATTATTTCCTAACCTTATATTCACTTAAGAAAAACTTAATTAACTCAATCTGGTTTAGACCACAAATTATACCCTTAATTAAGCTTAATTACATTAAGGAGTGATTAAGAAATGAACTAGCAATTCATCTAATCAAATCTCCAATTAATCCCAAGAAAATTAGGGGAGGCAAGAGTCATCCCACTAATTATGCACAAGAAGTTTAGGATTAATTAGTGGAGTAATTAGAGGGTAAATAACAAAATTATATTCCCATTAAAACTCAAATCCAGAGAAAAGCACTGTTCAAAATCCATGGAAATCATTTTTAGAATATTATATGTTTAATTATCTATCCAATACAATATATTTCATATTTTTGTTATTTTTCTAGGTTAGATATGAATTTAGGAAGTTTCATGATTAATTAGGTGATTTAATGGCCTAATTAAATGTTTGATCCCATCGACGCCACGTGGACCGCTAATGTGGCATTCACTTTCCACGTGGTGTGATGGGATTCAATATTTAAGTTGTCACATCATAGCACGATTATTACGCACTTTTCACCTCCATCAAGGATGAGATGAGGCTAGTGTTATGGTTCTAAAGGGAGGAAATGTTTGATCTACTGTCTTTGATCATGGCTGTCCGTTCAAAATGCATGGATGGATGGCCCAGGATCCTTCCCTATTCTTGTCTATGAGAAATGGACACCGTCCATCTTCTAGGAGAAGATCTGAGCTTGATTGAGCTTGGATTGGATTGAAACTCAACCCACACCATCAACATGCAAAGGAGATCACATCTAATGGCTAGAATCTCCTGGGGTGATACTTTACTTCACAAAGGACTAGACCACATCTACATTTAATGGTATACCTCACTAGAGGTGATCACCGATACTCAATTCCCTTGGAGAAGCTTCGTCTAGTCGAGATGAAGCTTTATGGTGAGTTTGATGCCTTGAGATTGGGTGGATCCTTTTATGGGTCAAGTCCACCTTCACTTGATCTCAGTCTTGATCAAGAATGATCCTCCCTTACCTTTGAAACTTGGGAAAGAGCTTGGGTGAATTTGATTTGATCCTCTGATGAAGCTCAAAGGAGGGGTTGGCTTGATTTGAAGTGTGGAGTGAGTTGGCTTTTCAATGGAGCTCTCCTATTTTTTGGTTTGAGTAAATCCAAAAATGGAGAAGTTGAAATCACTCTAGGAAGCTTGGGATCACTTGGCAATGGCTCCTCTGGCTTCCCTTAGCTCGATCGAGTATGAGAGTGTCAAGATTGAATTGAATTAGGGGGAGTATATCTGTCCTTTGAAGGATCGGATGGTCGTGCCTTTACTTTCCATTTTGATCCAATTGATCCTATTCAATGGGTTGTTTAAGCTATTTAGAGAGGCATGACATTCAGTGTTGGCCAGAGGAAGAGTGGGTGAGGTGGCCATGTGCTCAAACAAGGTGGAGGGAGGATTCCATGTGGCCATTTTCAAAAGAGGCGAATGGCTTTGGGTTTGGATTGGGTTTGGCTGACCCAAACCCATTGGGTCATGTGCACTAGATTCATTAGTCACCATTTGGTCCACTAAGAGGAAGCCAAGTGTCCATGAAAAGGAATTGACCAAATTCCAAGTGGTTTTGGTCAAAATTTACCCTATGGCATAGGGGTAAAATAGTCATTTGGCTTTGGTTTCAATTTAAATATGTTTGGTATGTTTGAAAAATAGGTTAGTCCAAGTTTCATTGAATTTGGATTTGGTTTGATGTGATTTGGTTCATGTTAACCCATTTAGGTTAAAATGGATCAACTTGGGTCAAGTTGACCAATTGGTCAAATTGGGTCAAACCAAGGGTTGGGTCAAGTTCATATGACCATTTGAAATGTTTTGGTGGCTTTGGTTTGATTCAATTTGGTTTATATTTTGTTTTGGTTCAATTGAGTTCATTTAGGTCAAATGGGTCAAGTTGACCAATTTGACCCATTTGACCTATTTGGGTTAGGTCATGGGTTGGTTCATGTTTGGTTGGTCATATGAAATGGATTGGCATCTTTGTTTTCAATCAATTTGGTTTATGTTTGAGTTTGGCTTAATATGACCCTTTAGGTCAAGTTGGGTTCATGGTCAAATGGGCTAGGTTAGGTCTAGTTGGTCAATTGAGGCTTTAGTCAAGTTCAACAATCATTTTGGAATGAAGTTGACCCATTATTTCAATCAATTTAGCTTAGATCAAGTTTTGACACATTTTGACCTTTTAGATCAAGTTGCGTCAACTTGGGTCAAGTGGCTAATTGGGCTAGGTTAGGCTCAAATGTTAACTTGGTCAACTTCAAACATTGATCATGAGGGAGTGGATTTTTGATCAATGGTTTCAATCAATTTGGCCTATGGTGGATTTTGGTTATGTTGTGTTTCATTTTGGCTAAGTGTTGACCTGGTCAACCCTTAGGTTTGAATTTGTTTGACCTAATTTGAGTGATTGATCATCTCATGATGATTGTTGATCATGATGAGAGGCTTAGGTGGGCTTAGTTCAATCTAATTTGGTTAGAATTAGAATTTGGCTCATAAATGTATTTTAGGTCACTTTGGGTCAGGTGAGCCTAAGAGGGTCAAATGGCTTGGTCAAAGCTTGATTTGAGCTTGATTGAACTCAAATATGGACTTATGATTGAAATATAAATCCATTTGAAAGTGGTTTGAAGTCAAATGAGTTTTGATTCATTTGACAATTTCAAGTTCAAAGGGTGAACATGAGTTTGACTTGGGTTTTATTTTTTGAATTGAGTTTTGATTTGATGGTTGAAGTTTATGTTTATATTTGGATTCATGATTGAAGGATTGATTGAATCATGAAGAAAAATAAGGGTTTGGCTTGATTTGAAATTGATTTGGCTAAGTTCAAGATTTTGACTTGAAAGGCTTAGGTTGGATTTTGATTGAATTTGAGTTTGGTTTTTGGAGTTGGTTTTGGTTGTTTGAATTTATATTTCATTTATATATGTGAATATAAATGAAAATATAAATGGGTTATGAGAAAATTTCAAGGATTTGAAGTGATTTGAACTTGATTTAGGCTAAGTCCTTAGGAGGAAATCAAAGTGACTTAAGAAAGATTTTTTATTTGGATTTGAATTTATATTTCATTTATATATGTGAATATAAATGAGAATATAAATGAGTTAAGAGAAAATTTCATATATTTGAATAGATTTAAGTTTGATTTAGGCTAAGTCCTTAGGAGGAAATCAAAGTGACTTAAGAAAGATTTTTAAACTTGGAATTTAATTTTGGATTTAGTTTGTTTGATTTGAATTTATATTTCATTTATATATGTAATATAAATGAGAATATAAATGAGTTGTGAGAAAATTTCATGAGTTTGAATTGATTTAGATTTGGTTTAGGCTAAGTCCTTAAGAGGGATTAAAGCACTTAGGAAAGATTTTGAACTTGAAATTTCAATCATGGGCTTCAATCATAAATTTCAATCATGGGTTTCAATCATTTGGCATTGATTTGAGTTTGGAGAAAATCAATTAAGTTGGAATTGATTTAGGTTTGATGTTGATTTGATTTGGAGTTTGACATGAAGGAAGGAAGTGAGGAATGTAGTTCATGCTATAGGGTAGGCAAATTTTCCTAACACCCCTAAGGCATGACCTATTCCTATGGCTAACTCTTCTAAGTCTCTAGGTCTAGGTTGAGTGTCCACCTAATCACTAGATGTATCTTAAGACTAAGGATCTCTTAAATTCTAAGAGGATTCTTATGTCTAAGATGGAGGGGTTGAGAGCTCATCCTAAAAATGAATTCAACAAAGGGCACCCAATAGGTGTGGTGTGACTGACAAGGAACATCACAAATATTGGTGTTGACCAAAATGATCAAAAACACCGAACGATCACAAGCACTAAAAGAAACGGTCTACTCCTAACCCGAGGTGTAGAAGGAATCCAGAGTTTAGTGCAATGTGGCTCCACTTATGTTAAGGACATAAGAGAGGGAAGGAGGAATCCACTAAGGATAGAGTATGTGAACCTTCCACTTGGGAAGCAGGTTCAAGTCATCCATAAGGGGATGAGAGGTTTGATTTGAGTTGAGTCTCACTGGAGAGAAATTTGATGTGTTTAATTAAGTTTCACTGGGGAAGAGGGTTGAATTTGTTTCAATTTGTTATTTGTTAAATTTTGTTTGTTTTGACTCCACCGGAGATAGAAGAGTGAACTTTCCACTATGGAGGCAAGTTCAAGTCATCCACAAGGGAGGAAAGATTGTGAAATCTCCTGAGGGATTAGAATTTTGGATCCCCTGGAGAACTAGAAAGATCTGCATCTCACTAAGGAGAAGCAAAAGGTTTGATTTAGATTGATTAATTTTTTTTTCAGATTTTTAATTTTGGATTTTGAAATGGACCTAGTTGGTTTACGATGGATCATACTGAGTAGGAGAGGCCTAGACCTAACTCAGATTTACCAATCCAAATGGGTAGTCTACTAAACACATAGTAAGACTAGCCAACCAAAGGGATTGCCTTTTAGTGTGCAGCTGCTATACTAGAAAGAAAGCATAGTAGACTTACATCCTCCAATGTAAGTTGGGATGATCCATTAGCAAGGAAATGGATTGAAGCCAACCTAGGGCTGACTATTGAGTGAATGCCGCTGGGGACTTAGATCAACTCAAAGATAATCAAGATTAATTTTATTTTTTTAATTTGTTTTGATGGGTCCCATCAGTTTGCGATAGAATCCACTAAGTTGGAGCCATGGAGGCCTAGACCCGACTCAGGTTTGATAATCCAAAGGGGTAATATACTAAACACATAGTAGGACTAAACGACCAAAGGGAATGCCTTTTGGTGTGCAGCAGTTGTACTAGAAAGGAAGCATAGTATACTTACATCCTCCAAAGTAGGGACCAATTACTGGGGTGACCTATTGGCAAGGTAACAGATCAAACCCAACCTAGGGCTAACTATTGAGTGAATGCCGCTAGGGGACTTAGATCAATTCAAAGATAGTCAAGATTAATTTCTTTTTTAGAATTATTTTGATGGGTCCCATCCAGGATGGGGATAAGTAGCCACGATGAACCTAACTCGATTTTACTAATCCAAAGGGAGTAGTCAACCAATTATAAGGTAGGACTATCCAACCAAGGGGATGCCTTTCAATTTTCAATTGGAAAGTTAGGAAGAAAGCACGAGGACTCACATCTTCCATAATAGGAACCAAGGGTGATCGATTGATATGGCAACAAATTGAACCCGACCTAAAGCTGATTATTGAGTGAATGCCACTAGGGGACTTAAATTAGCTCAAATATAGTGAAAGATTAATTTTATTTTTAATTTATTTTGATGGATTCAATTGGATTGCGATGGATCTTACTAAGTAGGAGCTTATATCATCCTAGATCTAACTCAGATTTACTAAACCAAATGGAGTAATTTTCCAACCGATGGGAGAACTATCCAACCAAAAGAGTGCCTTTTGGTTTGCAATGATCAATTCAATGGAAGAAAGCTCAGGGACTCACATCTTCCATTACAAAAGACCATTAAGGTGTTCGATTGCTTTGGGCAACAAATCAAACCCGACCTAGGGCTGCATGTTGATTTGCGATGATCATGCTAGAAAGAATGCGTCATAGTCTTACATGTTCCAAAGTAGAATGACTATCGGGGTAACCTGCTTGTGGCAAAATAGATTGAACTGACCTAAAGGTGACTACCGAGTGAGTACTGACCTGAGGATTTATCTCAACTCCAGTAATCAGGCAATTCTTATAAGGAGTTCCTACTCACCGGCCCTAAAGATAGATGGTCCCGCTTTTAGAAAAAAACCGGGGCTTGAATTCCTAATCCATAAGCAAATTAATTTGTTTATTTTATTTAGTTTGTTTATTATGGACCTTGCTAGTTTTCAAGGGATCAAACTGAGAATGAGCTTATATCAGCCTAAACCAATCTTAGATTTATTAAACTAAGGGAGAACCTGTGCATCCGTTGAATAAATTCTCCAACCATAGGAGTGGCTATAAGGAAAGGGGGACTGTCCAATCCAAAAGTAACTCAGGTAATATCTAAATGGGGTTGCAAAGGACGTGATCCAAATATAATGCCCTCAGGGAGAGGGGCTGTGATGCAGGGCATCATCGTCACCATCATCGACGTCATCATCATAAAGCTTAAATGAATGATTTGGCCTTTTGTTATAATTTAAGTTATGTATTATTGGGCTTTTATATTTTGTATATGTCTTGAGTTTATATGTATTGGGCTATTCTTATGTCATGGCCCATGAGTCATTATTATTGGGCTTTATATGTATTGGGCTATTCTTGTCATGGCCCATGAGTCATTGTAGTAGGTATGGAATGAGTGGTAGGTTTGATAATGGTGGTAGGTTTGATAGTAGGTGGTGGTAGGTTTGATAATGGTGGTAGGTGTAGTTATGATGGTGTTAGGTTTGAGTTTGGAGTTAGGTTTGAGTATTCTTAACTCTCCCTTTCATTCTATAAATAGGGAGACTCTTGTAATGCTTGGTACTTGAATTTGGAATGAAAGTTATCTTCTTAAATTTCTTTACTATTCTTTTTGTGTGCTTTCCTCTTGAGTGACGGACTACTTGAGTGTGTGAGTTCACAACCCTTAGAAGGACTTCTAAGGAAGGCCGATCTCCACAACGACTTTGTTTGTAGGGTGGACTTCAACTTATCCCAGCTTATCTTGGTTATTTTAAATCACTTTCTAGGTTAGATCGTTCATAACTTTTCGGTTATTTCTTTGCACTTATAAGATTGGATCTCTAGTGTGGTTGACATAACTTAACTAAGATCTTTTCAACTTCACTAAATTCATAATATTGTGAATGTGCTCAATAGTAGTGTACATTTATCATTACTCTTTGTGAGGATTTAAGAATTATCGGTGTAATAAATATCATATCATTAAAAGCACCGTGTCCACATCATATTTGGTATCGAGCAAGTATGTTTCTTTGGGAACATCTTGTTTAGTATTAAGTTTTATTTTTGCATTAGAGTAATCTTGTAATTCATTGTTAAAAATAAAAAAAAATCATACAAAATTTTTATCTAATTAAAGCATTTACTTACTTTTAATCGTGTCTTTGATTTCATTACATTATATTTTTTTAAAAAAAAAAAAATTAAAAAAATTAAAAAAAAGTAATTAAGTATTTGCTTATATTAATATTTTTGAAAGAATATCATCATGTCAACTCGTAGTGGTCATAGATATCAAGATCAATCCTTAGATGAAAAAACATGATTCCTATGAATTTTACTAGAAAAATAGAAAAGCTTACCCTTATGCACCAACAAACCTTTAATGAATTCCAAAAGATTTGAAGCCTTAGAACAAAAGTTGGTAGGCTTACAACACATTCACCGGCAATCCGAACACCAACTTGAAGAGAGAGAAGGTCATCATGTTGATCCCGTTCCTCTTCCTCTCCACCTCATCCACATTCTCCTATTAGACCCGGCATGAGGAACAACTTTAATGAATATCACGAGTTTGATGAGGTACTTCCTCACCCACCTCATCAAATAGGAAGACAATTAAGGCGAGATGAAGGTTATGCTCATCGAACTCCTTATGAGCATTATCCTCGACATTCTGAAGAGCCATTATCTAATTTTGTTGCCCCAGTACACTTAGAGAACGATGAGATGTTATTTAGGGTTAAAATTGATCCACCTACTTTTGATGGTGACTTGATCCTAAAATTTTCTTAGATTGGTTAGTAGACATGGACCAATATTTTGATTGGATGCCCATGTAGAAGAAGACAAGTTCATTTTTGCATGAAACTAACTAGTCATGCTAAGACTTATTGGGTTAATCTCACACGAAAATATCAACGATTAGGACAACCACTATTGCTTCTTGGGATGAGATGAAAGAAATTTTAAAGCAAAAATATGTACCATTAAATTTTCATGATCAACTTATGGATGAAATGACTACGCTTAAGCAAGGATCTTTAGCATGTTGAGTATATGACACGGTTTGAATTGATGACCCGTTGTGATGTTAGAGAGGATCACCGCAACAATCTCTAGATTTAGATCACAAACCGATATTCTAATGAAATGATAACTCGAGAAATTTATTCTCTTGAGGATGCATTTCAGTGGACTCAAATTGAACAATATCTTAGATCACAACCTTATAAGATTCACAACTTCATCTACAAACAACTCAATCACGGTTAACCCTCCTACTTTAGTAGTTCCTAAAGGACCTAGTGAAACAAAAGGAAAAGCTTTAGTTGGAACATCTAGCCCAAGACTTCTAGCATTACTTGTTTTACATGTGGTAAAATTGGTCACTATGCAAGTACTTGTCCTCGCCAAACTTACACTTAGATTATGAAAATGAGGATCAAAAAAATGAAAATAATGATAATCAAATTGCAAATTGACCCTTGTGAAGAAGCTAGTGATGCGAAGATGCATTAGATGAGTCTCATAGTTATAGTGTTTAGCAACCCACGAGCTAATAATGATTGAGGCAGATCAATTTTCCACACTTATTTTAAGAGTGGTGAAAGACGGTAAGTTAATCATTGATAGTGGCGAATGAATGTTATTGCTACCGCTTAGCTAGGATGAAGCTCACCCGAGACCCACCCAACCTTATAAAGCTTGTAGATAAGACCTCTATCTCTATATCTCAACGTTGTCTTGTACCCATTCAATTAGAGAATATAGTGATAAAATTTGGTGTGATGTTCATGGATGTTGCTCATATACTTTAGGTAGACCTTTTTTGATATGGATGTCACAAATTATGCATCTAATACATATGCTTTTAATTTTCAAGGTAAGAGAATTGTCCTAAACTGCCTAAAGAGGTCACTCCACTTCAACCCCAAAATTCTTCTCCACCCATCTAAAAGAAATCCCTACATATTATTAATAAACGCCAATTTCAACAAGAGATTAATGGGAATATCATTTTGCATTAGTTGTCCTAACCTCAAAATCAACCTTGTGTTAAATCATTCTCATCAAGTACGTGAACTTTATTGGAATATCAAGATATTTGTCCAAGAACTTCCTAGTGAGCTTCCCCATTAAGAAGTATCCAACATGCCATAGAGCTACCGATCATCACTCCCAAATTTGCCACATTATCGTATGAACCCAAATGAACATGTGAGCTAAAACAAGTTGATGATTTATTATCAAAAGGGTTTATTAGGGAAAGTTTATCTCATGCATCTTCTTACCCCAAAGAAAGATGGTAGTTGGTTATGTGTGTAGATAGTCGTATATAAATAAAATCAAGTTAAGTATAGGTTTCCCATACCTAGACTTGATGACATGTTAGATGATATGGATCAATAGTTTTCTAAAATTGATCTTAGAAGTGGATATCATCAAATTGATGAGAGAAGGTGATGAATGGAAAACCGCATTCAAGACAAAAGATGGTTTGTATGAATGGCTAGTAATGCCTTTGGATTGACTAATGCTCACATTTATGAAAGTGATGACTCATATCTTACGGCCATTCATTGGAAAATTTTTAGTTGTGTACTTTGATGATATTTTAATTTTAGTCAAACTAAGAGCATCATGAGAAACATTTACGACATCTTTGAAGTACTTCGTGAAGAAAGATTATATGTTCACTTAAAAAAATGCTCATTTATGACGTCTTGCAATCTTCTTAGATTCATTGTTTCTTGTGATGGCATCTAGATAAAAAAAATTTATTCAAGAGTGGCCTACCCCAACCACAATTCATGGTGTAATAGTTTTCATGGGTTACATTTTATCAAGGTTTATTCGTGGATTTAGCACTATTATGGCATAACTCAATGTCTTAAAAGGAGACTTTGTTTGGACAAAGGCGGATGCATTCTATAAAATTAAAGAACTTTAACAAGTCCACCGATATTACAAATGCCAAATTTTAACAAAGTATTTGAGGTATCATGTGATGCTTGAGTTGGTATTGGAGGTGTTCTTAAACAAGAAGGTCATCCTATTTCTTTCTTTAGTGAAAAATTAAATGAAGCCAACGATATTCCACATATGACCGTGAGTCGTATGTCATTATCCAAACTTTATGTTATTATTACATTATCTTCTTTCACGAATTTATACTTTATTCGATCATGAAGCTTAAATATCTAAACACCCAAAAGAAACTTAGTTCTCATATGCAAAATGGGTTCAATTTCTTCAAGAATATACGCTTGTTCTTAAACATAACTGTGTCGAGAACAAGGTTGCATGCCTTAAGTAGAATATGTACATTATTAAATACCATGAGTGTGAAGGTTACCGGATTCAAAAGGTTAAAGATGATTATCCTAATTGTAAAGATTTTCAACAAATTTTTGAATCTTTGAAATTTGATGTTTCAATTAATAGTCAGATTATCAAATAAGATGGCTATCTCTTTCGTGGCACAACTATGTATCCCGATTCATCACTTCAAATTTTCTTGTTGAGGAAATTCATTCGTGAGGTGTATCCGGTCATTTTGGTCGATAAGACAATAGCTATGATGGAGGATAGGTTCTTTTGGCCTAGTCTTAAGAAAGATGTTGCTCATCATTGCCCAATGTCGTATTGCCAATAGCAAAAGTGGAAAACAAAATTGTGGTCTATACACACCACTCCCAATCCCCACAAACCTTGGGAAGATCTTAGTATGGACTTCATCTTAGGATTACCTCGACTGCATAAACATTTTGACTCTATTCTAGTAGTTGTTGACCATTCTCTAAAATGGCACACTTCATTCCATGTTATAAGACATCGATGCCTCACATATAGCGACAATTTTCTTTCTTGAGATAGTTCGCCATGGACTACCTAAGACAATTGTATCTGACGCGTGATGGTTTATGAGCTATTTTGGAAAACTTTATGGAAAAAAGCTACAAAACTCTTATTTTCTGACTTATCACCCTCAAACAGATGGACAAACCTAAGTTGTTAATAAAGCTTAGGAAATTTACTAGTGTCTAGGACCGATCATACTACTAGTTGGGACCTAGTTCTTCTTATCGTAGTTTGCTTATAAAGCTCAATTAATAGTCAACCGTATGAGTCCTTTTCATATTGTAACCGGTTATGATCCAAGAAAACCAATTGATCTTGTTGAATTGCCTAACATATAGGTCTAGTGCATTTGCATCTTCATTTGCACAAAGCATGCATGATTTACATCGTGAAATTCAACAAAAACTTACTCGAGTTATGATAAATATAAAGCTAATGTTGATGCACATATTATATGTAAAATTTAATGAGGGAGATTTGGTTCTTGTTAAAGTTAGACCTGAGAGATTTCCAACTGGAACTCTTAAGAAATTAACTCTCAAGAGATCTGGTCCTTATAAAGTTGTAAGGAAGATAAATGATAATGCTTATGAAATAGATCTTCCAATGAATGCGGAATTTCTCCAATATTTAATGTATCATTTAACGTTGTATGGGCAAGCCATGGATGACACTATTCCCTCTCAGTACCGACATGTTCATACTTCATCATCGACTATACCATCTCGCTTAAGATCACATCGTCCGATCAAATTTTAGAAGACTGATTATCATCACATCTGATGGAGGCACTCAAAAGTTTCTCATTCGTTGGAAAGGTCTTTCTCCACTTGAAGATTCATGGCTTACATTTGATGAGTTACATCAACTAGACTCACAATTATTACAAGAGTACTTGATTTTCATTCTCCGTGAGGAGAATCCTTTAAAGTCGGAGTGCCGATGTGGCATCATCGCCACATCGATGTCATCATCATAAAGCTTAAATGAATGATTTGGCCTTTGTTATAATTTAAGTTATGTATTATTGGGCTTTTATATTTTGTATATGTCTTGAGTTTATATGTATTGGGCTATTCTTATGTCATGGCCCATGAGTCATTATTATTGGGCTTTATATGTATTATTCTTATGTCATGGCCCATGAGTCATTGTAGTAGGTATGGAATGAGTGGTTTGATAATGGTGGTAGTTTGATAAGAGGTGGTAGGTTTGATAATGGTGGTAGTGTAGTGATGGTGTTAGGTTTGAGTTTGGAGTTAGGTTTGAGTATTCTTAACTCTCCTTTCATTCCTATAAATAGGGAGACTCTTGTAATGCTTGGTACTTGAATTTGGAATGAAAGTTATCTTCTTAAATTTCTTTACTATTCTTTGTGTGCTTTCCTCTGAGTGACCTGACTACTGAGTGTGTGAGTTCACAACCCTTAGAAGGACTCTAAGGAAGGAACATCTCCACAACACCTGAATTGCTTGTAGAGGTCGACTTCAACTTATCCCCGCTTATTTTTAAATCGCTACATGTTAGATCGCTCATAACTTTTCGTTATTTCTTTGCACTTATAAGATCTGATCTCTAGTGTGGTTGACATAACTTTAACTAAGATCTTTTAACTTCACTAAATTCATAATATTGTGAATGTGCTCAATAGTAGTGTACATTTATCATTACTCTGAGGATTTAAGAATTATCTGTAATAAACATCATATCATAAAAGCACCTGTGTCCTCACATCAAGGGGCTTTTAATCCAAAACCTTGGAGAAGATGACATAGCTTAGTCATATATCAAGTAGGTATTCAATGGCCAACTCAAGGAGAAAGTGTGGGGACTCACATCTGCCAAGAGTGGTGTATCCATCGAGTGAGTCACTATCAGCATAGTGAACATCAACCAACCTAAGGTGCCCATTAGTTTGCAACAATCAGCTTAGGAAGAAAGCTTAGGGACTCACATCCTCATATAACGGATCTGATTGCTGGGATAGTCTGTCTTCAGCTCGACAGGTGTCATCCGACCTAGGGTGACTATTGAGTGAATGCCACTAGTGGGACTTATATCAACTCAAATGTAGTTAAGAGGAAAGGAGCCACTAGGGGCTTATCCTATACCTCAAATATACTCAACCTAGTTAGATCATGATGATTAGTTCAAGAAGAAAGCTCAAGGACTCACATCTTCTTAAACAAAATCAACATGAGGTAGTTTACTGGCTGGGCAGTTAAGTCTGCCATACTAATACGGTGCTCATTAGTTTGCAATGGTCAAGTTAAGAAGAAAGCGCGGGGACTCACATCTTTTGAATAAGTGACCATTGGGGTGACATACTAGCGAGGTAGCATGTAGACTTAACTTAGAGCAACTAATGAGTGAGTGCCTCAGGGGGCCTCCCACATAAAAGTAACACGAGATAAAAGAAATGCATTTATGTTTGTGCTTGTGAAAAAAGGGATAGGATGCCACTGGGGGACTCTTACACCTACCCTAAACACATCATGATGGATTCGCAAGACAAGCAAATAACACTTCGAAAGAAGAGCAAATCTTGATGAAATGGAATCAAATTTTTATTGATTGATATATTTATTTTCAAACATGATTTTTATGGGTAATATTTTTTCAAATAGAGCCCATTAATTAGAAGCATCGGGTGTTCCACATTACAATCAATAAGCTGATAAGATCCCCCTTGGTAAGCCTTCTCTTTGACATAGGGGCCTTCTCAAGTGGGTTCAAACTTGCCTCCCATCTTTTGATGGGCAATAATTGGTCTCCTTAAGACTAACACAAATTCTCCTACTCAAAAAGACCTAGGACAGACCAACTTGTTGTGAGCTTGAACCATTTTAGCCTTATACAACTCGAGGTTCTGGCATGCCTGTAGGTGACTCTCCTCTAAACCTTCGAGCTCTTCTAACCGTAACCTTGCATTTTGCTCTATAGTGATCTTGCTACCCAATGCTATCCTTAGTGATGGGAGTTCAACTTCTAAAGGTTGAATGGCTTCGGATCCATACACTAAGGAAAATGGGGTATATTGAGTTGGAGTTCTATATGTGGTGCGGTAGGCCCACAAGGCTTCAACCAACTACTCATTCCACTATCATTTGTTATCATCAAGAGTCTTCTTCAATATCTAGATGAGAGTTTTATTGAATGCTTCTGCTAAGCCATTTGCTCTGGGTAGTAGATGGTGGAGTATCTCCAATCTATAGTGTGTCTTCTGGGGAAGCTGATAATCTTAGTGCTTTTGAATGCAGTACCATTATCGAATATAATTCATCGAGGCACCCCAAACCTCTATATGATATGGTTCTTGAAAAATTGAAGCACATGCTGAGCTGTGACCTCTCTGAGTGGGATTGCCTCTGCCCACTTGGAAAAGTAGTCGGTGGTAGCTAAGATGAACCGATGACCCTTGAAAGAAGGAGGATCGATCGGACCCACAATGTCGGTACCCCAACACTCGAATGACCATGAGGTCAATATAGGGTGTAGAATGTTGGGTGGTTGGTGGAGGACCACACCATGCACCTGACACTAATGCAATCTCCTAGCTACATCCATGCAATCTGTAATCATTGAAGACCAGTAGTATCCTAGTCTCTTGATCTTCATCTTCATCTTCAAACTGGATTGATGTGCTCCACATAGACATGAATGTACCTTGATTACAATGCCATGAGCTTTGTATTTATCTAAACAACATAACCACATTTAATCAAAGGACCATCAATACAGGGTGCCATCAATGAGAGCATAGAAGAGAGCTCTCTATTTCAACTAAAGAGCTTGTGACTTTTCTTGAGGTAGTTCTGTGTTCAAATTATGAAGTTGCTAATCCTCCTTAAAGGTACTCTTGTCTATTTCGTGACCCTATGGAATGGACTCATCTTCTGGACATGTCAATTCTTTGGCAAGTTTGGCCAAAGCATCTGCTACTGCATTCTATGATCAAGGAACCTTATAGATTGTGACTTAAGGAATTTGGGCCAATAGCTTCATGGTATACTCGTGGTAATGACGAAGCTTGGGTTTGAGAACATTGTAGGACCTGATAATCTGGTTGATGACCAACTGAGAATTGACAAAGATGTTGATGCTCTTAACACTAATTATGATAGCTAACTCTAGACCGTCAATCAAAGCCTCATACTCAGCTTTATTTTTGGTGCAAGGGTTAGAAAGATAGTATGAGAATCTCATGTGGGTATGAAGTTAGAAATATTCCTACCTTTCCGGAAGAGATGTGGTGCTTCCCCTTTATGGAAAGAGAAGTCATCATCAAAATACATCTCCTATTGGCAATTTTAACCTCCTAAGTTCATGATTTATTCATCGTGGAGATCGACCAGGAGAATCAAGAAGTGTGTTAAGAAATTTAGTGCTTGTCCTTTTATCGCATGAAGGGATACGAATGTGATATCAAACTGCGAGATGATCATGGACCATCAAGCCAAACTATGAGATCGTCACTATGCTTTTCTTGTTTTCTTCTTTCTTCTTTCTTCTTTTGGTTCCTTCTTTTGGATGGTTGGAAGGTGGTTGCTCCAAAGTCTTCACATGGTACATAAGATGTAATCTTATGACCAATGCTCATCCTAATCCCCCATAACATTCATTCCAAAAATCCTAATTGAAAAATTACATGAAAAGGAAAAATAAATCTAACTAACACCTGCAAAATAGAGATTAGCTAAACAAATCACACAAATCCCAAGCATGTATATTGGACTTAGCACCTCGCACATAGATAACCAAGTCCACCTGGCCTATTAGATTATGTTTAGGGGTATAAGCACCTGCACAACAAAAGCATTTATTTTTTTATTACAGTGCCCCTTAAGCACAATCCCCTACAGAAAATAATGATTAGACTAAATCATCCTACCATTCATTCTATGCACATTCACCCTAGCATCTAGACTAGAAATAATACATCACAAAATAAAAGCAAACATCAAGCCATGCACTGCCCTAACCTAAACCTAGAAGTGGTGACTTAACCTAATGTGTGTGCTTTAAAAGGTTTGTGTGTTATTCTTAGCTATGGTTTTAAGGTTTAGGTTTTCTAAGTGTGAAGATGTTCAACTTAGATGGGTAGTTTCATTTAAGTTGTTTAGCTGATTTGGGTCGATTTTATTTTGTATTTTGGTTTGGTTTAAGTGAATCCTACCATTAGTTATTAAGTTTTAAAGAGAGGGAAAAGAGAAGAGAATTTCTCTTTCCTTCCCTACCTTAAGTAATTTCTAAAGTGGATTCATATTTGATTTTATTTGGTGAATTTTTATTTTATTTTAATTAATCCTAAGTTTATATTTTCCCTAAACAAACCTATTCAAAAAGAAAGGCATTTTAAGATTAAGTAAGGTGAATCAATATCACAAAACACACATCACTTCATTTCTTTCCCAAGATGTACAACAAGCATATGAATGAATCCTCAGCATATCTATACATAAAAATAGAAATGTTTAGCACACTTTATGATGAATGCTAAGAAATATTACTTAAGAAAATTGGAATGCTTTATGATGCATGATTTTCATTAAGTAAAAAAGTGGGGTTTTTTATCCATTATTCACATGCACATGTATATTTATAAAAGACATAAGCGAATACGGCGCCATTGTTAGCACCAGGGGTGTAAAGCATAAAAACTACTTAGGGATACTTAAAGTCTCGCAACCCCAGGGTTGTCCAGACTAATATACCACTTTCCTTAAATACAAACACATGTACAGAAGAAATGAATGAAAAAGAAAGATGCAAAAAGTTTGTATTTATTTGTTTGTTTTATTTATGCAATTTATATGTACAAGTGTGGATGTCCTTCTTAAGTAATATCATAGGAATGAATAGGAATGGGGTTAGGCAAGTGTTGTGTTCTTTTCAAATGAACTATACACTTTGCCAAATCCTATTCAAAATTATGCTAAAAGAAAAGATAAGGAAAACTACACTATACATCTTCATATTTATATCCACATGCAAGCTCATAAATAATTATAAGTAGCACACTTTCAATTTTGGATATTTGATTTATAGATTTTGAAAATATTTTGAATTTAATAGTGATAATAGCCATTCATATTTTTACTTTAGCCAAAACATGCAATTTGACATAAAGAAAATATTTCACTTTCAATTTGACTTTTGAAAAGCATGAATGCATGAAGTTCATATGACATACACATTTAGCATATTAGGAAAGAACTAAAGTGATTAAAGCATGTAAACATATTCACCTAATTAATTCCTAAAGATAATCTTATGAAATAAGAAAGCGTAAAGCAAATCAAATTATTTTTTTTAGGAAGGTTTGATTCTATTTTGAATTTGATTTAATTTGAGAAGTGCGAGGTGAGTTTGCTGCTCTTAGCCCATTCCCACATGTATTTGTTGATTTAGTTTGTTCTTAGGAGTATTAGATGATTTTTATATATTGATTAAGTTAAGGTATGAATTAAGTGTGTTAATTACCCTTACCTACACCACCTTAGCATAATTAATCAAATAATTATGAGCCAATGATATGACATAAAACCACATAAAGAATTTAAATCAGCAATGCACCTAGGAAAGAAAGGCACCTAATGTACTTGGCTTATGATTAAAGACTAGTTAAGCTAAGGGGTTATTTTTAGTAATTTCATAACACCTCTCACACATGTGAGTTGAGTTTTGATTTCCTTAATTGTACTTAGGCTCTTGAACACCTAAGCTTTTACACATGATAGATTAATTGAGTTCTAGAAATTTTTAGAATTTTATGAAATTAATTAAGTGGTAATTAGTGAATTAACCCTTAATTAAGGTGAGATTAAGGAAGAAAGGGGGTTCAAGGAATATCTTAAGGAAAGTATTCCAAAATTATTCCCTAAATCTCATATTCACTTAAGCAAAACTTAATTGACTCAATCAGAGGGTTAGACCACTAATTATACCCTTAATTAAGCTTAATTATATTAAAGGAGTGATTAAGGAATAAACTAGCATAAAACTCAAATCCAGAGAAAAGCACTATTCAAAATCCATTGAAATTATTTTTAGAATATTCTATATTTAATTATCTATCCAATGCAATTTATTTCATATTTGTTTTATTTTTCTAGGCTTAGATATGAATTTATGAAGTTTCTATGATTAATTAGGTGATTTAATTGCCCAATTAAATGTTTAATCCCATCGACGTCATGTGGACCACTGATGCGGCATGCGCTTTCCACGCGGCACGATAGGATTTGATATTTAAGTTATCACATCATACCGCAGCATCAGCGCAACACTACACACTTTCTCCTCACCTATCTAATCAAGGATCAGACATTGAGGTTAAAATCGTTGTTCTAAATAGAGGAAATATGTGATCTATGTGTCTTTGATCATGACCATCCATCCAAAATGCGTGGATGGACTGCCCATGATCCTTCCCTGCTCTTCTCTATGAGAAATGGGCATCATCCATCTTCTAGGAGAAGATCAAAGCTTGATTGAGCTCGGATTGGATTGAAACTCAACCCACACCGTCAACATGCAAAGGAGATCACATCTAACTAGAATCTCATGGGATGATACTTACATCACAAAGGACCAGACCACATCCAGATTAAGCTCAATTTAATGGCATAACTCATCGAAGGTGATCACCGACACTTGATTCCCTTTGAGAAGCTTCGTCTAGTGGAGACGAAGCTTTGTTGAGAGCTTGAGGCCTTGAGATTAGATGGATCCTTCTATGGTTCAAGTCCACCTTCACTTGAGCATGGTCTTGATCAAGAGTAATCCTCCCTTGCCTTTATAACTTGAGAAAGAGCTTGGATGAATTCGATTTGATCCTCTGAAGAAGCTTTGAGGAGGAGTTGGCTTGATTTGAAGTGTGAGTAAGTTGGCTTTTCAATGGAGCTTGCCTATTTTGGGTTTGAGTAAATCCAAAAATGGAAAGTTGAAATCACTATATGATGCTTGGGATCACTTGGCAATGGCTCCTCTGGCTTCCCTTAGCTCGATTGAGTATGAGAGTGTCAAGATTGAATTGGATTAGGGGGAGTATATCTCCCCCTTGATGGATCAGATGGTCGTGCCTTTACTTGCCATTTTGATCCAATTGACCATATTCAATGGGTTGGTTGAGTTGTTTAGAGAGGCATGGCATTCAGTTTTGGCCAGAGGAGGAGTGGGTGAGGTGGCCATGTGCTCAAACATGGTGAAGGGAGGATTCCATGTGGCCATTTCAAAGGAGGTGATCTATTTTGGGTTTGGGTTGGGTTTGGCTGACCCAAACCACCCATTGGGTCATGTGCACTAGGCTTATTAGTGACCATTTGGTCCACTAAGAGGAAGCCAAGTGTCCATGAAAAGGAATTGACCAAATTCCAAGTGATTTTGGTCAAAATTTACCCTATGGCCTAGAGTTAAAATGGTCGTTTGGCTTGGGTTTCAATTTGAATATGTTCGGTATGTTTGAAAAATAGATTAGGCCAAGTTTCATTGAATTTGGAATTGGTTGGGTCAAGTTGACCAATTGGTCAAATTGGGTCAAACCAAGGGTTGGGTCAAGTTCATATGACCATTTGAAATGTTTTGGTGGCTTTGGTTTGATTTAATTTGGTTTATATTTGGTTTTGGTTCAATTGAGTTCATTTAGGTCAAATGGGTCAAGTTGACCAATTTGACCCATTTGACCTATTTGGATTAGGTCATGGGTTGGTTCATGTTTGGTTTGTCATATGAAATGGATTGGTATCTTTGTTTTCAATCAATTTGATTTATGTTTGAGTTTGGATCAATATGACCCTTTAGGTCAAGTTAGAGTCATGGTCAATTGGGCTAGGTTAGGTTTTGTTGGCCAATTGAGGCTTTGGTCAAGTTCAACAATCATTTTGGAATGAACTTGACCCACTGGTTTCAATCAATTTGGCTTAGATCAAGTTTTGACACATTTTGACCTTTCACGTCAAGTTGGGTCAAGTTGGGTCAAGTGGCCAATTGGGCTAGGTTAGGCTCAAATGTTGACTTGGTCAAGTTCAAACTTTGATCATGAGGGAGTTTTGATCAATGGTTTCAATCAATTTGGCTTATGGTGGATTTTGGCTATGTTGGGTTTTATTTTGGCTAAGTGTTGGCTTGGCCAACCAGTAGGTTTGACTTGGTTTGACCTAATTTGAGTGATTGATCATCTCAAGATGATTATTTATCATGATGAGAGGCTTAGGTGGGCTTAGTTCAATCCAATTTGGTTACGATCAGGATTTGGCTCATAAGGATATTTCGGGTCACTTTAGGTCAACTGAGCCTAAGTGGGTCAAATGGCTTGGTCAAAGCTTGATTTGAGTTTGATTGAACTCACATATGGACTTACTATTGAAATATAAATCCATTTGCAAGTGGTTTGAAGTCAAATGGGTTTTGATTCATTTGACAATTTCAAGTTCAAAGGGTGAACATGAGTTTAACTTGGGTTGATTTTTTGAATGGAGTTTTGATTTGATGATTGAAGTTTATGTTTATATTTGGATTCATGATTGAAACATTGATTGAATCATGAAGAATAATCGAGGGCTTGGCTTGATTTGAAATTGATTTGGCTAAGTTCAAGATTTTGACTTGAAAGGCTTAGGTTGGATTTTGATTGAATTTGAGTTTGATTTTTTTAGTTGGTTTTGGTTGTTGTAATTTATATTTCATTTATATATGTGAATATAAATGAAAATATAAATGGGTTATGAGAAAATTTTAAGGATTTGAGGTGATTTGAACTTGATTTAGGCTAAGTCCTTAGAAGGAAATCAAAGTGACTTAGAAAAAAATTTTATTTGGATTTGAATTTTGGATTTAGTTTGATTGATTTGAATTTATACATCATTTATATATGTGAATATAAATGATAATATAAATGAGTTGTGAAAATTTCATAAATTTGAATTGATTTATGTTTGATTTAGGCTATGTCCTTGGGAGAAAAAAATCAAAGTGACTTAAGAAAGATTTTTGAACTTGGAATTGAATTTTGGATATAGTTTGATTAATTTGAATTTATATTTCATTTATATATGTGAATATAAATTAGAATATAAATGAGTTGTGAAAAAATTTCATAAGTTTGAATTGACTTGGATTTAGTTTAGGCTAAGTCCTTAAGAGGGGATTAAAGGACTTAGGAAAGATTTTAAACTTGGAGTTTCAATCATGGGCTTCAATCATAAGTTTCAATCATGGGTTTCAATCATTTGGCATTGATTTGAGTTTAGAGAAAATCATTTAAGCTAGAATTGATTTAGGTTTGATGTTGATTTGATTTGGAGTTTGACTTGAAGGAAGGAAGTAAGGAATGTTGTTCAAGCTATAGGGTAGACAAATTTTTCTAACACCCTTAAGGCATGACCTATTCCTATGGTTAACCTTTCTAAGTCTTTAAGGCTAGGTTGAGTGTCCTCCTAATCACTAGATGTGTCTTAAGACTAATGATCTCTTAAAGTCTAAGGGGAGTCCTATGTCTAAGATGGAGGGGTTGAGAGCTCAACCTAAAATGAGGCCAACTATCATTTTATTTGAAAATATATTCTTCATTCAACAAATTTGGGTATGTTGACTGAAGGTGGTCATTTCCAAAAGTGTGCATTTTAAAATTAGGGAAACTCCAACTTTAGCATATGTGAAATATGTTAAGTGGAGTTTCAATTTTATGCTATGATTTTATTTGAAAATACAATCATCATTCAACAAATTTGAGAATGTTGAATGGAGATAGCTATTTTCAAAAAGATGCTTTTAAAAATGATTTTGATCATGATTTTGAAAAGAACCTCCATGTAATAATCATGGGGACTATTAGATGAGATTTAGTTATATGAGTTTTGTGTTTTTTGAAAATTTTGTGCAAAATTACTTGTTATGTGTGTTTCAAAAGGTACTTTTGGAAAGTGTCATTTTGCAAAAAAAAGTTTATTTTCTTAATCATTAAGATGAACCTTGCCTTACTATGCTAGTGGTAAGGAGGTTCTAAATTTTTATCATCTCCTTTCTTGAGTTAATTTTTATTTATTTTTTACTTATTGGGGAAAACCAATAAGGGTTTCAAGACCTACAAGGTGTGAGGTCCTAAAACCTAAAGGATGCTGGTTGGATTTGCTTAAGAATGAAATAAGCTAAGTGCCAATGGAAGGAAATATAGTCTTGGACTTATATGAAATACAAGTCCACTATCGATACTTGGAGACAACGATTGTCTACTAGAGATGGAGAGAGGAACCATTCCTAATGGAGTCGCCAGAAAAATTTATGGTGTTTATTTTTAGTTTATATGTATATGAGGGGGATACCATGTAGATCTGAGGGTGTACTTATTGAGGTGATCGGGTACAACATCAAGGAATAGTGCACTATCTTGAAAGATAGAAATCACTACCCTATAATATACCTAATCACCTAATAAGGACTCCTAAGGCATGATGGGTCTTCGAATGTACTAGATTTTTTTTCCTACATGGATGAATAAAGTAGGGTTTATTTAAATTGGGTTCTAAAGTTCCCTATGGGGGCAAGCCCCCATAGTTAATTACATAATAAGGAAGGTGAGTTCCTTAAGAAAACTCTCGATTAAAGTAGGCAACTATTATCTCCAAAGAATTCAAAAATAGGACTATCAATAAATTGGCTATGTTTGGAAAGTCAAGTGGGATGGATCAAAAGGAAAGACTTATTATTGAAGCCAAAAGGAGATGAGTAGGGAATTCTCATGATTCTAAGAAAACTAGTGAGCATTCCAAACTATCCTATGGTTGGGCTTTATATATTTTAAATTGAGGAGAATTATGTATTTGAGTTAAAATTTTATTAGAAAATTAGGACTTATGATTTCACAACACAAGATTATGAAATGCCTCAGAGGTAAGGATTTATGCTTGTAGCCTAAGGGAAATAGTAACCTCAGATCCTAAATCTAGGGAGCTTTAGTGAGGACCGAAGCATGACCTAAATCTAAGTGAAGATGGGTATATTATATACCTCCACAAGAGAAAGTAAATCACCTGACTGTTGGATTTATAACTGCTTGGAGTGATAGTCAACTAACTCCTCCTACATTTTAAAACCATGTAGTCAAGTTATATGTTTTGCAAGATGGTTGAGTTGTTATTATTTAGAAGGAAACTAAAGTTTTTAAACCCACTCCCTAAGGGACTAGAGCATGAGTGGTATGAATAATGACTTAGTTTAATGCAAATTTTATGAAATTTTATTTGATTTTGGACACTTCATTTTGACAAGGGCTATAGAATTTTATATGTCTAAATGCATGATAAAATAGTGTTATTGGCTAAATCAGAGAGAAAGTGGTGTTTTCCACCATAAGGGAGACCCTCAAAGGTCAAATCTTTGCCTATCATGCAAGGATGATAACCCTCTATTAGCAAGAGTGAAATAATATGATATGCATGATGTTAAGCATTCAACATTCAGCTAAGGGGTTGCTAAATCTTTTAATTATCTTAATTTAATGCATATACTTTATTTGAGGTTATGATTTATTTAGAAATTTAATTATGAGTTATGATTGGGGTAAAAAGTTTATTTTTTTTCAGGATCCTAAGCGGATCCAGGCCACATATTAAATCATCATATATGAAGAAACTAGAAAAATACATTCCATTTCTGTTGCACAATGTAAACAAATCATCAAATAATTTATAAACCCAATGCAAAAGAATAATAAGCCGGTGTTGTCGAGTACCGTCGTACAACCCAAAAATGAAATGGGTAGCCAAGCTCTACCCTTATACAACCCGGCATATGAAAGAATAATTATAAATTATAAATGATAAGTTTTATGGGAGAGTCTTCAAGTTTCATGATTCCTCCTTTTATTCAATTGATTTACTTAATTTGATTTCATAGGCTTCTAGGAATCACATGGCACCCAAGGATTAAACCTTCTCGCAAATGTTCATCCTTAACCCCCATAACACTTAACCAAATCCCTAATGCATAATTATATCAAAAGAATGAAAAAGTAAATCCAACTACACCTACAAAATAAGTTTTAGCTAAAGACACCATACAACCCAAGTAGTTATATAATAATTTGGGCTTAGCACCTTGCACATGGATAACCAAGTCCACCTGTCCTAATGTAGATCATGCTTAGGGGTTAAGCAACCTATAAAAGAGAGCATTTATATTTATTAAATTCCACTTAAGCACAATCTCCTAGAAAACATGATTAGGCTAATCATGGCCTATCATCCAGTCTACGGAGCATACACCCTAACATCTAGTCTACAATAATATATCACAAAATAAAGCATACATCAAATCAGGCACTGTCCTAACATAAAGCTAGAAGTGGTTACTTAATCTAATGTGTGTGTATTAAGGCTTGTGTGGTATGTTATACTAGCTTTAGAGTTATGATTTTCTAAGTATGAAGAGGTTTAATTATAAAGGGTAGTTTCACTTTAAGTGGTTTAATTGATTTGAAAATTTTATTTAGTATTTTCTTTTGATTCATTTGACCGATAAAAAAACAACTAAGTGTTTTAAAGAGAGAGAGAGAGAGAGGATCACTCTCTTTTATCCCTACCTTAAAACACATGTAAAGCAAATTATTTAATCAATTCTCTTTAATGAATGGCTTATTACATATTTTAATTAATCCTAGATTTAAGTTCACTTTAAATAATCTCATTGAATAAGAAAGGCATCTTAAGATTAATTGGAATTAATTACTATCACATAACACATATTTGTTCATTTCTTTCCATCATATATATAGCATGCATATGATTAAGTCCTAAACATACCTATGCATGTAATTTGCATCTTAGCACACTTAAATGATGAATGTAAGCCAATATACTTGGAATTAATGTTTCATTTGATTGAATCATTTCATCATATCAATTTAAAGCTCTATCTAAATTCCTATACAAAAGTATAAGAAAAGAACTTTAAATCATATGACTAATCAATCTAACCACTTGAACAAAATATGAATGCATGTCTTTTTAATAAAAAAATGGGGTTTTCATTTATTAGCTAAATACACATTCAAATGTATAAAAGCTTTAAGCAAGTACGACACCATTATTTTGAACCAGAGGAGTGAGGTGGGAATCTCCTTGGGGTTACTTAAAGTCATGTGTCCCCGGAATGTCCAATCTAATATACCCGCTACTCTTAAATACCTATGGTTGTATAAACAACTACTAGAATGAAAATCATATAAAAGTAGAATTTAATTGAATTGATTTATTTGTGTAAATGAATTAAAGCTCTATTTAAATTCCAATGTTAAGATGCATAAGAATGAAATCAAACGAGTACGTCACCATTTACCAGGGGAGTGAGGTAGGAACCTCTTTGGGGATACTTAAAGCCATGCATCCCTAGAATGTCCGGACTAATATACCCATTAAAATTCAAACAAATGCAAGTCAACATATGAATGTAAGAGAGAGACTTCACTTCATACACTAAGCTTATATTCACATGCATCTTCTATGTATGTGTAACTAAAGTCACAATATACATATTATTCTTCATTAATAAGCTTTTGAAAATATATTTGAGATTTAATAGTGATAATAGTCATGCATATTTTTAATTAAGTCAACACATGCAGATTGACATAAAGGAAATCATTTTCATTTGATTAATTTGAAAGAAATGAATGCATGAATACAAGTGCATATAATATTTTAACATGATTGGAAGGAAATAAAGAAACACAAGCATGTAATTTCATTCAATCCAATTATGTTCTAAGGACAATCATATTAAACAAACTTATTTAAAATAAACCAAAGTTTCTTAAAGCCATTTTTGATCTTTTTTTATTTGATTTAAGAAATGTGAAAGTGGTTTGCTAATCTTAATCTCATTCCCCATATGAATTAGTTAATTTGATTTAATGAAAAGTAATTAGGTTGATTTTATGGCTTAATTAGGTTAAGGTATGAATTAAATTAATTAATTAATTAAACCCTTACCTACATCACCTTATGCTAATTAACTAAATAATGATGAGCCAACATGAGATGCAATCACATGAAAAGTAAATTAGTAATGCTCCTAAGAAATGAAAGGGGCTTAATGCAATTGGCTCATAATTAATAGTTAATTAAGCTTAAGAGACTCACTTATTTAATTTTATTATATTCTCACACATGTGAGCAAACCATAATTTCATTAGCTTTCTCTTTAGGTTATTGAACACCCAAAGAGCTACCCAAGAGTTAATTAAGAAAGATAAGTTTAATCAAGTCAATTAAATTCAGTAATTATCTAATTAAATCCTAATTATCCTAAATCAATAATATGAAATGGACTAAGGGAAGAGACAAAGAAAGAAGCCTAAGTCTCAATCCCTAAATCTTTTCAATTAGCTAATTAAATTTCAAATATAATTTGGGTTTTGAGTGATTTGGATATCATTTAGTCAAGTTCAAGAAATTGGTTAAAAATGCTAAAATTAGAAATTTGATTTGATTTGGTTTTGGTAATTTTGAATATTTCATTTATAGAATATAAATGAAGATATAAATGATTTATGAGAAAATCACTTGAGTTTGGTGTGATTTGAAATTTGACCAAATTTAAGGATGTAGGTCAAAAGGGCTTAAGTAGGAAATTGATTTAGATTTATTTTGGTCATTATGGGTCTCATTTATATTTTAAATATAAATGAAGGAATTATAAAAGAAAAAAATTGAGTTTGGTTTGATTTGGGTTGCTATTTGATTAAGCTTATGGAGGTAGGTCCATATGACTTAAGAAAGGTCTTAATTTAGTTTGATTTAGTTTGATTTGGTTTTGGCTATTTAAATTTGGATTTAATTTATATTTTTGAATATAAATGAAGGAATGATTGATTTATAAAGAAATAAACCAAGTTTTATTTGGTTTAAAGGGAGTTATGGCTAAGCATATGAAGGTGGTTCATATGGCTTAGGAAGGGATTTTGAAATTTGAATTTCATTTTGGGTTTCAATCATTTGATTTGGAATTTGGGTTGGGATTTGATTTGATATGGAATGGATATTTGATAAAATCAATTGAGTTGAGGTTGATTTGAATTTGGTTAAGTCTAAGTCCATAAGATAAAATCAAAGGGCTTAGGAATGGTTTTTAGAATTTAAATTTAATCATGGGCTTCAATCATTTGAATTAAAATTAGATTTATAATTTGGGTTTTAATTTGTAGTTTGGTTTGAGGAAGGAAACAAGGATTTGGTTTAAGGCTATAGGGTAGGTAAATTTTCCTAAATCCCTGAGGCATAACCTATTCCTATGGCTAACTCTTCTAAGTCTCTAGGCTTAGGTTAAGTGATCACCTAATCACTAGAAGTGTCTTAAGACTAAGGAGCCCTTAAAGTCTAAGAGGAATCCTATGCCTAAGATGGAGGGGTTGAAAGCTCATCCTAAAAATGAGGATAATAAAGGATGACTAATAGGTGTGGTGTGACTAACAAGGAACACGTATGTATTGACCAAAATGATCATATCAGATCAAAGCATGTAAATAATCTATCCTTAACCCAAAGCATAGAAATAATCCAAAGCTTAGTGCAATGTGGCTCTACTTATGTCCAAGACATAAGAGAGAGGGAAGAATCCACTAAGGGATAGAGTATGAACCCCACTAGGGAGGCAGGTTCAAATCATCCACAAGGGAATGAGAAGATTGATTTGATTTGAATCTCACTAAGAAGAAATTGATTTGATTTGGTTCTACTGGGGCAAGAGGGTTGAATTTGTTTCAATTTATTATGTTTGAATTTTGAGATGAACTCTGTTGATTTGTGATGGGTTGCGCAGAGCAAGATCCATGGAGGCTAAGACCTAACTCAGATTTACCAATCTAAAGGGGTAGTCTACTAAGCACATAATCAGACTAGCCAACCAAAGGGATACCTTTTGGTATGTGTGGTGAAAAATTCTTATAAGGGAGTCACCTTTCAAATCTGTGGGGAGAAATGAATGATGAGCCCTTACAAAAATTCATCTCTTTAGGATGCCATGTAGATCCGTAAATGTACTTATTTAGGTGATTAGATACGTCATTAAGGAAATAGTGTACTATCTTGAGAGATAGAAATCACTACCTTTTAATGGAACCAATCACCTCAATAAGGACTCCTAAGGATGCTGGGTCTACATATGTACCAGAGATTCTTCCCCTACTTTATATGGAAAAGTAAAGCTGGGTTTATTTTAAACCAAGTTCATTAAGTTCATTATAGGGGCAAGCCCCCATAGTTAATTACATCCTAAGGGATGGGATCCATTAAAAAAACTCTCGATTAAGGTAAATGATCATTATCTTTGAAGATTTCAATAGTAAGGACTATCAATCGATTAGTTTATGTTTTTGAAGATCAAATTAAGATTGATCAAAAGAGAGAGTTATTATTGAAGCCAAAATGGGAAATAAGTAGGAGGCACTCATGATGCTAGAAAACCTAGTGAGCATCTCAAACTATCCTATAGTTGGGCTTTACAGTTTAAAAATTAATTTAGTTTGTTTGAGTAGCATTTTGATTAGAATTTTAGGACTTAAGATTCCTTAACACAAGATTAAGGAAATGCCTAAGAGGTGAGGAATTATGCTTATGGCCCATAAAGGGGAGAATGAACCTCAGAACCTAAATCTAGGGAGCTTCGATGAGGGCCGGAAGCAAAACCTGAATCTAAGACAAAAAATTGGGTAATTGGTTTTCCTACAAGAGAGGACAAATCACCTGATAGCTTAGACTTACAATAGTATGGGGGAGGCTACCAACTAACTCCTATGATTTTAAATACATGTAGGCAAGTCTTTATGCTTATGCAAGATAGCTAGGCTGTTATTATTTAGAAAGAAGCTAAGTCCTTAAACTCACTTCCTAAAAAGATTAGATCATGTAAAAGGCATGATTCAAATGACCTAAATCTAATGCAATTCAAATTTCATTTTATTTTATTTTAGACAATTATTTAGACTTGGGCTAATAGGATTTCTATTACTAATGCGTGAAATCAAATTATTGGCCAAAATCGAGAAGGGAGGAGGTGAGTTTCCACCACGGCTATCAAAGGCCAAGCCGAGTTCTCTAGCAAAGGTGGAAGCCCTCCAATCAAGAGTAAAATAAGATGCATTTGTGCATGATATTATAAAGAAATGCTCATCCAGCTAAGGGGTTGTTAATTCTTTTATCTTGATTTTAAACTTAAGATTTAGGTGAGGTTATGAGTTATTTAATTTTAATTTGAGTTGTTAACTTGGGTAAAATATTTATCTTTCCCTAAAAATTTTAATCCATATCCAGGCCATACACAAAACAAGAAAGAAACTAGAAAAATCATGCCACTTAATGCAAAAGCTAAACAAATCATCAATCAATTTATAAAGCTAATTGTAAAAAGATTAAATGGTCGTTTGTGGTTAGGCACCACGGCACAAACCCAAAAATATTAAATGTGGGTAACCAAGCTCTACCCTTATACAACTCGAATTACAAATGAATTAAATTAAGATTTAAGCAAAGGAATTCATTATTATGGGGGTCTTCAAGCTTTATTCTTCTTTCTTCTTTCTTCTTTCTTTCTTCTTTTCTTCTTTCTTCTTTTGGTTCCTCCTTTGGATGGTTGGAAGGTGGATGCTCCAAGGCTTCACATGGTGCATAAGATAGGATCTTATGACATCTAATCCCCATAATAATCATTCCAAAATCCTAATTATACAAATTTTACATGAAAAGTAAAATCTAACTAACACCTGCAAAACAAATGTTAGCTAAATCACACCACACAAATCCCAAGCATATATATTGGACTTATCACCCCACATATGAGTGACTAAGTCCACCTAACCTATGGATTATGCTTAGGGGTATAAAGCACCTACAAGCAAAAGCATTTATATATTTATTTATGATAGCACCCCTTAAGCACAATCCCCTACAGAGAAGAATAATTAGACTAAGAATATCCTACCATTCATTCTTCGAGAATACACCTTAACATCCAATCTAAAATATATATCATAAAATAAAACAAACACCAAACCATGCACCGACCTAACCTAAGGCTAGAAGTGGTGACTTAGGCTAATGTGTGTGCTTTGAAGGTTTGTGTGGTATGTTTAGCTATGACTTTAGGTTTAAATTTTCTAAGTGTGAAGAACATGTTCGACTTAGAGGAGGGTTTCATTTAATTTATTTAAGTGTTTTGGGTTGGTTTTATTTTATGTTTTAATTTGGTTTGAATGAAACCTACAATTAATTATTAAATAATGAAAAGAGAGAAATAGAAGAGAACTTCTCTTTCCTTCCCTAACCTTAAGTAGTGTTCTAAAGTTGGTTCATGTTTTAGTTTCATTTATGTGAATGTTTTGATTACATCATTTAATCAATCCTAAGTTTAGATAAACCCTAAACAAACCTATTAAAAAAAAAGGCATTTTAAGATTAAATAAAATGAATCAAAATTAACATAACACACATTACTTCATTTCTTTCCCCAACATATATAACATGCATATGGATGGACCCTAAGCATGTCATATGCATGCAAATGAGAGTAGCTAACATACTTTATGATGCATGCTAAGTAATCCATTTAAGAGAATTTAGAAGTTGAATATGCATGATTTTTCTTAAGTAGAAAGGGTTTTCCTTATCTAAATTTTCTCATACATACATGAAAGTAAGAAAGGCATAAGTGAGTACATCGTCATTATTAACCAAAGGTGTAAGGTATAAGACCTACTTAGGGCTACTTAAAGCCTCGCAATCTTGGGGTTGCCCAGACTAATATACCACTTTCCTTAAATACAAACATGTATATAAAAGAAATGAAATAGAAAAGGAATATGCAAAAGTTGTTTAATAGATTTGTTTTGTTTATGAAATTTATGTATGTAAGTGTAGGTAACCCTTCTTAGATGGTAGCATAGAGATGAATAGGATATGAAATTAGCTGAGCATTAGGTCCTTTCCAAATGAACCTTATATCTCACCAAAATTCCTATTCAAAACTATACCAACATAGGAAAGAAAGGAAACCTATACTAAGCATACCTTTATAATATTTCACATGCAAGCTTATATTTAAAGTATATGTAGAACAGTTTTAGATTTGGTATTTGATTTGTGTATTTTGAAAATAATTTGGATTTAGTAGTGATAATAGCCACTCATATTTCTACTTTAGGCAACACATGCAAATTTGACATAAAGTAAATAATTTCATTTTAAAATTTGAATTTCAAAATTATGAATGCATGAAATCACATGGAATGAAACTTAACATGTTGAGGTAAGATCCAAAGTAATTAAAGCATATAAACAAACTCACTTTACTTAAATCCTAAAGACATTCTTATGGAATCAAAAAATTTAGAACAAATTAAAGTGAATTTCAAAATGATTTTTATTTAGTTTGAAGTTTGATTTAATTTTGAAAAGGTGAGATGAGTTTGCTGTTCCTAAGCCATTCCCACATGTGTTTTGAATTTTTGTTTAATTTTTTAGATGATTAGATCCATTTTTATGCATTGGTTAGGTTAAGGTATGATTTAAGTAGCCTAATTAACCCTTACCTACACCACCTTAGAAGAATTAACTAAATAATTATGAACCAATGAGATGACATAAAGCCCACAAGGAATTTAAATTTGCAATGCACCTAATAATTAAAAGGCCTAATGCAAATTGGCTCACAATTAAAAGTTAATTAAGCTAAGGGGTTTAGCTTAAGTAATTTCAAAACACCTTTTCACACATGTGAATTGGATTTTGATTTCCTTAATTGAACTTAGGCTATTAAACACCTAAGCATCTACCCAAGGTAGATTAATTATGTTTTGGAACTTTTTAGTATTTTAAAAATTGATTAAGGGGATTAAATGAATTAACCCTTAATTAAGAGGAGATTAAGAAGAGAAGAGGGGGTTTAGGGAATAGCTTCGGAGAAATGCCCCAAAATTATTTTATAAACCTCCTACTTACTGGATCTGACCTTAATCAATCCTAATCTTAGGGTAAAACCACTAATCAGACCCTAATTATGCTTAATTACATGAGAAGGGTAATTAAGGAAACCATATGCAATTACTCGAATCAAGCTTTCAATAAATCCCAAGAAAATTAGGGGAGGCATAGGTCATTTCCTAAAACTTACCCAAAAAATTTTGGATTAATCAAAAGCCTAATCAAAGAGTAATTAGCAAAATAAACTTTCTAATAAAACCCAAATTCATAGAAAATCATAATTTAAAACTCATCAAAATTAATTTTAAAATATTCTACATTTAATTATTTATCTATGGGTTTTAATTTTTTTTTTATTTTTCTATGAAGAGTTATGCATTTTTGAAGTTCTCTAGATTAATTAGGATTAATTAATACACTTAACTAATCCACTTAATCCAGCTCATGGCGGCGTGGTGAGCGGTCAGCTTCACAGCGTTGAACTTAAGTTGTCACGACAAAGCGATGGTGCGTGTTTAAATTCTCATCATCGATCAAAGATCGACGGCTAGATTCCCCATGGTTTATAAAGGATAATTAGATTTCTAAAATGCTAAATAATCTGGTCATCCATCTAAAATGCGGATGGAGATATCAAGTTCTTCCCCTTGATCAACAGAGACCATCCATGATCAAGGGGAAGATCCAAGCTCGATCTACCATGGAATCACACAAAATTTAACCCACACCATCTAGAGACATAGAGCAAAAAATCCAAGGATCAAAATTCCATGAGGTGAAAATTTCTTTCAGAAAGCTCCACACCACATTAAGTTTAGTGATTGAAAAATTTCATACCTCACCGGAGGTGATCGGCTTCGAAATCGATGGGGTAGCTTGTTTGGTGGAAGCCTTGAAATTCTTAGGCCTTGGGATTGAGTGGATCAATGGATGTACCAACTCCTCTTTGCTTGAGCTTCGGCTTTGATCCAATTTGATCCTTCCTTGTTGTGGGGACTTCAATAGAGGCTTGGGTGCACTTGACTTAGCTCCTAGATGAAGATTGCAAGAGCAATTGGAAGGAGATCAAGTGTGGAGAAAGTTAGCTATTTACTCTACCTCCCCTATTTTTGCACTGTGCAAAATCAAGAAATAGGGCATTCTAATCCTCTCTGAGATGCTTGAAAGTGCTCTGATGATTGCTCTAGATTCCTTAGGTTCAATCAATAGAGGGCAAGTGAAAATTTTATTGAATTAGGGGGAGTATATCTCCCCCTTGAAGGATCGGACGGCCGGTAATAATCTTTCCATTTTGATCCAATTGATGAGATTGGAGAGTTTATTTTGATTATTTTGAGTGTGCACATGGTCGGTTTGATCCAAGGAATGGATTGCCAACTTCCCATGTGCTTGAATTGAGCTTAAGAGGGATTTTGAAAATTCAATTTTAAGCTAAGTGGTTGGGTTTGGTCTAGGGACCAAATGGGCTAACCCAAATCCATTGGTATGGGTGCACCACTCATCACTAAGTCCCTTAAGCTTTTAGGAAAGCCTCAAGTGATTGTGAAGAGGGTATGGCCAAAATACCCATGGGATAGGCCAAAATTTGTTCTATGGCCTAGGGGTAGGATGGTAATTTTGTTATTTTTTTCACTTTGGATATGTTGGGTATATGGAGAAACTAGGTTTGGCCAAGTTTCATTAGATTTGGAATCCATTTGATAGGGTTTGGCTCATGTTGACCCATTTAGGTCAAAATGGGTCAACTTGTCAAGTTGATTAATTGGTCAAATTGGGTCAAACCAAGTTGGGTCAAGTTCATATGACCATTTGAAATGTTTTGGCTTTTGTTTGATTCAATTTGGTATATATTTGGTTTTGGCTCATATGACTTCGTTTAGGTCAAATGGGTCAAGGTGACCTATTTGAGGTAGGTCAAGGGTAGGATTTGATTTGGTTAGTCATACGGAGTGGATTGATATCTTTATTTCCAATCAATTTGGGGTAAGTTCAATTTTAGCTCAACATTTTAGGTCTTGTTGTCTAAGGTCAATTGGGCTGGGTTGGGTCTAGTTGGCCAATTGAGGCTTTGGTCAAGTTCCAAAAGTGATTTGGAATGGACTTGACCATTGGTTTCAATCAATTTGGCTTAGATCAAGTTTTGACACATTTTGACCCAGCAAAATGGGTCAACTTAGTCAAGTCCAATTGGCTAGGTTAGGTTCAAATGTTGGCTTGGTCAAGTTCAAAAATAAGTCATGTGTGAACTTAGATCAATGGTTTCAATCAATTTGGCCTATGGTGGAATTTTTCTATGTAAGTCAACCCTTAGTTTTGACTTGGTTTGACCCAATTTGATTGATTGATCATCCCATGATGATTGTTGATCATGATGAGAGGGATATATGAGTTTGGTTCAATCCAATTTGGTTAGGATCAAAGTTGGCTCATAAAGGTACTTTAGGTCACTTTGGGTCAAGTGAGCCTAAGTGGGTAAAATGGCTTGGTCAAAGCTTGATTTAAAGTTGATTGATCTTGTATATGGACTTCATGATTGAAATATAAATCCATTTACAAGTGGTTTGAGGTCAAATGGATTTTGATCCATTTTAAAATTTCATATTCAAAGGAAGAAGAACATGAAGGGTCTTGGGTTTGATTTTGATTTGGGTTTTGATTGTGATTGAAGTTTGGATTATATATGAGCTCATGATTGTAGGATTGATTGAACCATGAGAGAAAATCAAAAGTTTGGCTTGATTTGAAAGTGATTTGGCTAAGTTCAAGATTTTGACTTGAAAGGCTTAGTTTTGATTTTGATTTGATTTGAGTTTGATTTTTTAAATTGGTTTTGATTGTCTGAATTTATATTTCATTTATATATGTGAATATAAATGAGAATATAAATCGATTATGAGAAAATTTCAAGGATTTGAAGTGGTTTAATCATGATATAAGTTAAATCCATTAAAGGGAATTTAAATGATTTAAGGGAATTTTTAATTTGAAGTTTAATTTATGAATTGGATTTGATTTATGTATATTTATATTTCATTTATATATGAGAATATAAATAAGTTTTGAGAAAATCCCATGAATTTTAATGAGTTTGATCTTGATTTAGGTTAAATCCATTAAAGGGAATTTAAAGGATTTAAGGAAATTTTAAATTGGAATTTAATTCTTGCCTTTGATTTGAATGATTTATATTTATATTTCATTTATATATTAGAATATAAATGAGATTATAAATAAGTTCTGAGAAAATCCCATGAATTTGAATGAGTTTGATCATGATTTAGGATTGATTTTGGGCTAAGTCCTTTAATGGAAAATTAAAGGGATTTAAGAAAATTTTCATGAATTGATTTTGAATTTTGAATTTGATTTGATTGGTTTGAATTTATATTTCATTTATAAATTTGAATATAAATGAGAATATAAATGAGGTATGAGAAAATCTCAAAGGTTTGAATAGGTTTGAATCAAGATTTTGGTTAAGCCCTTAAGGGAAGCTTAAGGACTTAGGCAAAATTTGGACTTATGAATTTTTGATAGATTTTGATCATGGATTTCAATCATGGAATTGATTTGAGTTTTGGAGAAAATCAAATGGAATTGATTTGGAGTTTGACATGAAGGAAGGAAAGTGAGGAATGGTTTAAGCTAAAGGGTAAGAAATTTTCCTAACACCCTTAAGGCATGACCTATTCCTATGGTTAACCCTTCTAAGTCTTCTAGGGCTAGGATGGAGTGTCCACCTAATCACTAGATGTGTCTTAAGACTAAGAACTCTTAAAGTCTAGAGGATCCTATAAGATGGAGGAGTTGAGCTCATCTAAAATGAGGTCAACATAGGGCGGTTACAGAAAGCGTGTGACTTACATCCTCAAAAGTAAGAACCTTGTTGGGGAAATCTGGTAAGGCAATAGATTGAGACAAAGAAAGATTGAGTGAATGCCACTGGGGGACTTAGATCAGCTCAAAGATAGTCAAGATTAATTTCATTTTTAAATTTGTTTGTTTTGATTATGATGGATTCCATTGGTTTGTGATGGATCACACTGAGAAGGAGCTTATATAAGTCTAGACCTACCTCAGATTTACTGAACCAAAGGGAGTAGCTTCATGGGATATCAACCAAAGGGTGCCTTTTGGTTTATATGATCAATTGAAGGGAAGAAAACTGGGACTCACATCTTCCACTAGAAAGATCCTTTGGTGATGGGTTGCTGGCAACAAATAACCAACCTTTATCGGTTAGATAATCATGCTAGAAAGAATGCGTTATAGTCTTACATCTTTCAAAGGGGAATGATTGCTGAGGTAACTTTCTTGTGGAAAATAGATTGAACGACTAAGGACTATAGATTGAGTACCAGGGATTTATGTCAACAGTACTGGGAATTCTATGGGGAGTTTCTTGACACTTCCTAAGATAGGATGTCTGCTTGGGAAAAGGGGCCCTTTGGGGGCTTGAATACCTAATCCATAAGTGAATTATTTTATTTGTTTATTTAGTTTGTTTTATTATTGACTCCATTAGTTTGTGAGGGATCAAACTAAGAAGGAGCTTATATTATCCTAGACCTTTCTTGAACCAAAGGGAGAATCATTCCGATTCTCCAACCATGGGTGGCTACAAAAGGGGAGCTCAATCTAAAAGTAACCGGGTAGTTCATGGGCTCACAAAGACTTGATCCAATAGAGAGTGCATGGGGATGGGGTTAAGGCTTAATCACCCGGAGAACATGATGTAGTCATATATCATAGGTATTGGTGTCCAACTCAAGGAGAAAGCATGAGACTCATATCTCCAGTGGTATATAGTGAGTCCTTTGTCGACATAGTAACATCAACCAACCTAAGGTGCCATCTTTGCAACAATCGCTAAAAGGGGGGACTCATTTCCTATGTGGGCGATTGTTGGGATAGTCTATATTTGGCCGGTGCTATCCGACAGGGATGACTATTGAGTGAATGCCATTGGGGACTTTATCAACTCAAAAGTAGTCAAGAGGAAAGGAGCCTCAGGGGACTTATCTAAACCTCAAATATACCTAGTTAGAGCATGATGGTTAGTTCAAGAAGAAAGCGGGGACTCACATCTTCTTAAGCAAAGTCAACATGAGGTAACTCGGCAGGTAGTGAAGTCCATACTAACAAGGCACTCATTGGTTTGCAATGGTCAAGTTAGGAAGAAAGCTGGACTCACATCCTTCAACAAGTGACCAGGGGTGACATACTAGCAGGTAGCGTAATCGACCTAAAGTTAATGAGTGAGTGCGGCTTGTTCCACATCAATAACTCGAGAAAAATATTTATGTTTGTTATTATGCATGTGTTAAAAGAATAGGATGCCTGGGGACACTCTTAAAACACACTAGGGTTTTGATGAAATGATGCCACGGATGGAAAAAGGATTCCCTAAGAAAGGATGTTCTTGGGTTCTCTCACACTAACAGTTAGTCTTGGTGAAATAGGATGCCTCTGGGTTCTCTATTCTAATAGTTCGAGAGATTGTGTTTGTGTTGTGAAAGAGGGATAGGATGCCCGGGGACTCTTACACCTACCTAAACATGGCGGTTCAAGACAAGCAAACACTTCAAAAGAGAGAAGATTTGATGAATGGAATCGATTTTTTATTCTTTTTTATTAATGATTATTTTCAGACATGATTTGTTTCATGGGTAATATTTCTTTAGATAGAGCACATTAATTGGAAGCATCGGTTGTTCCCCTTTACATTCAATAAGCTGATAGGATCCTCCTTGTTAGGCCTTCTCTATGACATAGGAGCCTTCCCAAGTGGGTTCAAACTTGCCTCCCATCTTTTGATGTGTAACAACTGGTCTCCTTAGGACTAACACAAGTTCTCCTACTTGGAAAGACCTAGGTGGACCAGCTTGTTGTGAGCTTGAATCATTTTGGCCTTTTAACTTATGGTTTTGGCACATCGTAGGACTCTCCTCTAAACCTTGAGCTCTTCTCCCAACTTTTCATCTTTCTATAGTGATCTTGTTACCCAATGCTATCCTTAGTGATGGGAGTTGAACTTCTAAAGGTAGAACGCTTGAACCCATACACTAAGAAAATGGGGTAGGGAGTTGGAGTTTGATATGTGGTGTGGTAGGCCCACAAAGCTTCAACCAACTGCTCATTCCACTATCATTTGTTGTCATCAAAGTCTTCTTAGTATCTAGATGAGAGTTTTGTTGAATCTTACTAAGCCATTTGCTCTAGGTAGTAGATGGTGGAGTATCTCCAATCTATATGTGTCTTCTGAAGCTATTGATCTTTGCTTTTGAATGTACCATTATCGATATAATTCATTGAGGCAGAACTATATGATATGGTTCTAAAAAAGAAGCACATCTGAGTTGTGACCTCTCTGAGTGGGATGGCTTCCACCCACTTGGAAAAGTAGTCGATGGCAGCTAAGATGAATTGATGCCCCTTGGAAGAAGAGGATCGATTCGACCTATAATGTTAGTACCCCAACACTCAAATGGCCATGAAGCCAAAGTAGGGTCTAGAATGATGGATGGTTGGTGGAGGACCACCGTGAACGACATGGCATCTCTAGCTACATCCATGTATCTAATCATCGAAGGCATAGTATCAAGTCTTTTGATCTTGGTCTTCATCTTTGACTGATTGATGCTCCACATAGACACGAATGTACCTCGGTTATAATATCATGGGCTTGTTTTACTAACCACATTTGGTCAAAGGACTGGCGGTACAAGGTGTCATTAACAAGAGCATAAGAGAGAGCTCTTTATTTCACATGATGGGCTTGTGACTTTTCTTGAGTAGTTTGCCAGTGTTCAAGTAATCTATGAATGGTTGCCTCCAATCCATCTCCTTGTCCATTTTGGCAATGAACCTCCCCTTGAGAAAGTCTCTCGATGAGTTTAGCATCAATAAGGGATAGGACTTGTCTATTTTAGACCCTTATTGAAATGGACTCATCTTCCAGACATGCCAATTCTTTAGCAAGTTTGGCAAAATGCATCTACTACTGCATTCTCTACTTGAGGAACCTTATAGATGATAACTTCGAGAATCTAGGCCAATAACTTCATGGTATACTCGTAGTAATGATGAAGCTTGGGTTTGAGGACCTGGTTGGACCCAGTAATCTGGTTGATGACCAATTGAGAATCCCTAAAGATGTTGATGCTCTTGACACTGATAGTGATGGCTAACTCCAGATCAGTAATGAAAGCCTCATACTCGACTTCATTGTTGGTATAGAGGTTGGATAGATAGCATGAGAATCTCATCACATCACTGTTTAGAGTTAGAAGAACAATTCTACCCCTGCCTTTCCTGGGAGAATAGATTGTGGTGCTTCCCCTTTAAGAAAAGAAGTAGTAATATCAAAATACATCTCCCATCGGTGGTTGCCGGACTCCCCTAAGTTTATGATTTGTTCATCGGGGAGATCATCACTAGCGAGAATGAAGTGGGTGTCTGCTAAGAAATTTGCTGCTTTGTCCTTTATGCAGGAGGGCAAATGTGATATTAAACTGTGAAGAATCATGGACCAATGAGCCAAACGTCCATATAGCTGGTGTCATGAGATCTTGTGGATTTGTTAGAGATCAAGTTCACCTTATGAGAAAGCATGTAGTCGTAGCTTTTGGGAAGCAAGATCAAAGCTAGGCAATGTTTCTCAATAGGTGGATAGTTTGCTTTGAAGAGGATGACATGAGGTAGTAGAGAGCGCTCTCCTTCCCTTTGTCATTGGCTTGGGCCAATAGAGTACCAAGAGAGTCATCCAATGCAATAGTGTAGAGGATGAGGGGCACGAGGATAGGGGCTAGAGCGGCTTCACCAAGTACTTTGATGTCTTCAAAGCATCACTTATCATCCCACTTGAACTTGGCATCCTTTTGACAAGTGCTAAAATGGCATCTCCGATAGGTTGAGATAAAGTGTCTTAGATATGCCACCATCCTTGAAAGGATCTGAGTTGAGTTAAACTCTTAGGAGGTGGCATTTCTAAGATAGCTTTAATTTTTCCAGGATCTATTTCTATTCCCCAATGTCGAACAATAAACTCAAGGAATTTCCATGAAGCTGCTCTGAATGCACACTTCAGGGGATTCATTTTGAGGTTATATTATCGTAACCGTTTGAAAACTACTCTCAAGTCAAAGAGATGGGCTTCCTTTTTTTTGCTCTTCACTACTAGATCATTAATATAGCACTCAACGATGATGGATGAGTTCATTGAAGATGAGTCATGGCCATTGGTATGTAGCACCGACATTTTTTAAAGGCATGACCCTATAACAAAGATTGATGGTTCAAAAGTAGTGTTTCTTTCATCTTTAGGAAATATCTTGATTTGGTTATAGCCAGATGATCCATCCATGAAAGAGAAGACTGCATGAGATGAGGCAATGTCTACCATTAACTTTAGTATAGGAAAAGGAAACTCATCCTTAGGACATGCCTTATTTAAGTCCTAAAATCGATGCATATGCAAATTTGGCCATTCTTCTTCTTAATTGGATGATGCTAGCTAAGGTAGGATATTTTTTCCATGAAACCGGCATCAATCAATTTCTTGACAAATGACATGTTGTTCAATTTCTAATCGCATCGTAGCTTGCTTAATAGAGGGGGTAGGGTCTATTGCTAGCTTGTGGACTATATGAGAGATAATTTGCATTTCTTCATAACTCCATGCTGGCGATCTTTAAACTCAGTCAATAGCTAACTAAGTCATTGGTTTCTTCTTCATTCGGTAATGACGATGTATGTGCGTGATTTTCTTTTGTCCCAGGTTGATTTCTTTAAGCTTGTCGATTGTTGAATGAATCTCTCTTCAAATTCGTGGTGCCTCTTTGACTTGGAGATCATGGATCATCGAGTTTCTAAACACACATTCTCATAAGAGTTGGGGATGTGTGAGAAAAAAACTATCGATTCTAAATGGTTGGTAACAACTAGGCAATAATCTTCATCATTGATGGACTCACTATCAGAATCTAGTCCACGCTCTTGATTGTGCTTCCCTACCGTATTGTTCCATAGCTTTTTGAAGTATTCTAACCTGTGCTTGGACCATGTGTGAGGATCTAAACCTTTTGGTATAAGATTTTAAACACAAGGCGAGTAAAAGCCAAATTAAAGTATCCTCCTCAAGCTCTACATCAACTTCAGGGGTTAAGGATGATGATCCCAAAAAGAACTTATTTTACTTGTCCTTTGGAAGACTTAGGGACTTCTACTAAACCTTCAACTTTTTTGAGATGTAAGTGAGGTAAGAGCTAAGGTTCCCAACTTTGCCTAATAGTTTCACATAAACTAGATTATACTTTGCTTTGCTTGGAGGCTGGTCTTGTCTCTATCTGGATCAAAGTCACCTCCAATGGAACCCACTAGAGGGGTTGGTAGTATACTAATCACATTAGACTCATCTTGGATTCTAGTCTATGTGAATAGTAGGGGTACTCTATGAAATGGAACCATGACCTCATTTCTGAAGGCCAACTAGGGGTCTCCACCTCTAGGGCGCCTCATTATTTCTCTACCTATGCACGGTGGAGGTTGAGCCATCCCACATGTCCATATGATGGAATGAGCGTGGAAATGTGATGATCTATTTCTTCTTCAATTCCCCTTTCTTGTTCACTTGGACTTTTTATTTTTCTTTCATTTTCTTTTATCTTTTCATTTTCTTTTATTTTGGTTTGTCATTTAAATTTTGTCCAAGTTCATGAGAAAGGGTGTTTTAAGGAAGATAGTAGGTCGCATCCTCATAGATCTCAACCTCTCTAACTGAAAATGGCTTTCCATCTCCATTGACATGGTATTCAATTCCATCTTTTTTGAACTTTATGCACTGATGAAGGTAGGTTGGAATGATCTTGTTCTAATGTATCCAAGGCCTACCAAGCAAAGCTGTGAATGAATTATTTGAATGAATGATGTAGAACTTGGCTTCAATCTTTCAGTCATTGATCTCCAAAGGTAACATAATAGAACCTAAAGCCCACTCACCTTGATCATTGAATCCTCTCAACATCATCTCTCAGTGTAGAGATGTTGATCTTCAAATAAAAGGGTCTTTAGACTCATAATGTTCATGCACACAATCCACAAAAATCTTGGCGAGTGTCTATGATGTGATGTAGAGGGGACAGTTATGCTCCAAGTCCCCCAGAAGGTCTTCATCTGTGGAGGTGATCCCTTGGGCTTCTTTTGCATAAGGTGCTTCCTCACTTATAGCGGTCAATTGAGCCAAGAATATTTCACGATTAAGAAGAGCCTTGATTAGTGATTCTCTCATCTCTTTGGATAAGATAAGGGCATCATATATTCTTAGCTTAGATGGCAACTTTCTTAGATGAGAAAGGATGTTGTAGTCCACCTTTGACTGGTCTTCCACAAGCATATCCAAGGGTGGAGCATCCTGTGAAAGGGCTTCTCGATCTACCAATGACTTATTTCTCTATCTTGAGAGGTGCTAGGAGGTAGAACCTTGCCACTATGGAGGTTGACTTGGTGATCTCTTGTGCGGCGGGTAATGGAAGGTTCTACACGCACATGAGCTCACTACAGCTTCTCCTATGGGACTCTCAAAATTAGATGATTCAAGTCTATCTCAAGAGGTGAACCATAGTATTTGAAAGTTAACTCTAAATCGAGAAAAGGAAGATCAAAATTATTATAATTATTTAGACATGAAGAGTTATCATTAGGAATAGAAGAAGACAACCCATCAGAAGAGACATAGACATAATTCAAACTAGATTTATTCTTTAATTTCTTGGAATTATTTGGAGGTACAAACTAGAAGCCAAGTAAAGTGAGTGGAGTAAGGGATTTGATGCTTATCCATTGATAAGAGTTCTAGTAATAGAAGAAATAGAAGAAGCTAGGAAATGAAAGAAGTCGTTGGTATGGAAACTGGCTGAGGCTAGAGGTTTGGACACCGGTGGTGGATGCTAAAGGCTATCAGTGACACAATCTTTGCTCTTGAGCTCCCTTTCCTAGAGTTGGCATTAGCAACTTGCAAACCTTGGTGTTAGGTTTGAGCTAACTCGGGCACTGGAAAGCTTCTTGATCTTGAATGATCTTCTTAGAGGTTTTAGATAAAATATCCCAACCTTCTTTAGTTTTGGTAGGATCACATGTATCCCAAGGATTACCCTAATGGAACTGAAGGTTGTTCCACAAGTATTCCTTTGGGATAACTACAATCGATCTTGAAAGCGTGTTCAAGCATCCTTGAATGTAAAGCAATCCTCCAAAATGGCTAGCATACTGGTAAGGGCAAAAGTTTGGATCATGACTTTTCTATATTCTCCAGTCTCTCGGTAGCTAAAATCAGTTTCTTTAAGAGATTCTTAAAGATTTTCATTACCTCCCTCTTAAAGAATAAGGTTTGTTTAACTTATCTAAAAGAGTAGGTGGACCATAGTTACTGGCGGTATGCATCTCTTTTATGGTATGGCGGTGTATCTTTGGTGGAGATGATGGAGGTAGGTTTCTCGGTGGTGAAGGAGGTGGAGGTCTGAGGTCCGGTCTCGGGATCTCTAGTACTTCCCCTTACAACCATTGTTACTCTGCTTCTTCTTTGATTTTGGGGATTCTTGCAATTGATCTTGAAAAGCTAACTATTTGGCCTCTCCTTGTAGACTAGCCACCTTGTTGATTAGCTTCTCAAATGTCTTAATAATGAAGCCCTTAAGCATGAAGGTGACCGGGCCATAGATATTCTTCAAAAGAATCTCAATGGCATGTATTGAATAGTTGTGGTTCACTTCATACTGGTTACGGAATATAATCAATAAGACTCACAGGGTGTTGTATAGCGAGATCACTTCTGATAACCCTTTGATGAGCTCCAAACCTCTTGATGAAGAGTTGCTCCAAATAAATATCTTTACCATGTTCATGCATAATCAAAGCAATACCCACTAGGCTACTAATGAAAAAGCAAAAAGTAAAGTGCCACACATTGCAACAAGGCTCGATATGCTTATTTGCCTTGGGTTTCCACTACCATCAAAGCTTTTAAGGAAGGAGGCACAAAACCCTTGATATTTGATAGCATAAAATTCCTCGGTAGGGTCTACCCTTTGGGATGATCCTCCACGGGCTTGAGCCAAAGCTTCCTTCACTTTTCAACCATGGATTTTATGTCTTTTCTTGTATGGAGGTACTTTCCACTACCTTCCTATACATTCTAGTGCTACCTTTCAATGGGAGGTAGAGTCTTATGGGTCCAAGACATGCACTAACTCGATTGATGTCGTTGTATAGGATGAACTAAGGGGCTTATTTTGAAGCATTGAACTACTAACAAGTCTGTAATTGTTGTGCCATCATCTATCATCTTCGCCTCAACCTGTTGTTAGTGATTTGTCTGTTCTTGATCAACCTCATCACCTTCATGGCTTGTTGTTCCAAGAGAGATCTCTAGTGTAACCATACAAGCTCATGAATCTCCCAACAGTCATCTTCATTGGGATGGTGACTTTCTCTTCATCATGTACCCAAGATCTCCTTCTTTGTATGAAATAATGTGCACTATCTCATCTAAGAATGATCCATCGGCATATACAAATAGTATGGTGTGATCACATCACTAAAGACCGAACCTGTATCAGAGTCAATCTATGTGGGACTCACTAGATGAATGACACTCTTACTAGCTATGATAGGGTAACAATCCTAGGATTTCCCATCTATGTGTTGGACTATCATCTAGAATATCATGATCACCATCTCCACACATCTGTATGGTGAGTTGGTGAAGGGATGACCATGTGTCACTCCTTCACCACCATTGCAAGGTCAAGAGGAGACCTCGACCCTACAATGTGGTGTAGAAGGGTAGGATCCTGGCGTATGGATCACCTGTGAGTGCTTTTCTCCAAATGTGGCCTTCATGGCCTTTGCTGGAACAGGAGATGCTATAACCTAAATTGGTGATGGAAGACAGCGTAAGTGGGGTAGAACACCTCTTCTGCGAACTATGGTGGTATTCCTAAAGAATATCTGTCGGTATGGTGGTGCAGGCGTACGCTAAGAGAAAATCAATCAAAAATTGCGATAGCGGTGAACCCCCACCTCTCCTGTAATATGTGATGTATGGGCCTCCCCTCTGATGAATTTTCTATGGGGATAATAGATCAGATCAAAGCGGGTTCGGACTGGCTGATGTATGCTCCGCTTGCATAAGAAGGAGGCTATGACCTCCTCTTAAATTGTGTGATAATGCACCACTAGAGGTGGTGATGAGATCCTCTGACATCCTCTCTGCGATCAGAGGATGGAACTAGTTTTGTAACCGGTGGTGAGTAACAGAGGGAACTCATCCATGGGCAGTGCGCCTCAGCTCCTAGCGATCTGGTGTGTGCTTGCTTGATCATGTGGTTCTTATTCCTACACTGTGTATGGGTAGGATGGGAGGAGTGTGAGCTAGACCCATACTCAAATGTGGGGAGGCAAAACCGAGAGAGAGCCTTACCTTAGAACAGATGAGATGGTCAGCCCTTGGGGCAACATGAAACTGGGGCGTGCCTGAGCTGATATTGTGGCACTACTATAATGGAAGCCTGGGCGCCACTTTCCTCTTTAGAGGAGACATCATCAGGAGGGTAGTCAATCATGACCAACTTTCTGGTCACCTTCTGTAGTGAGGGGAATGCCCTCACAAGTAATCCTGGCTCCCTCAAATCCCTGACCAAAGTGAATCAAATGTGTATGGTCCATATGGAAGTCGATCAAAGATCCATACCATGGGGAAGGTAAAATGAACTTACGTGAGCCATTTCAACAATTGTAAGTGGCGAACTATTTATAAGAAACTATAATGAAATGAGTTTGTATCGATTTCTATCTTTTATTATTTTGAATTTTGAATTTTGAAAATTTGAACCCACATAACTTGGAAGTGTTAAGTGGGGTTCAAATGGATTTGAAAGATTGATTGAAAGAGGAATTTTGAATATGAATCAACTTCAACAAATTTAGGTATGTTGAAATATGGATTCAAAATTTTGAAGAAGGATGATTCCATAGGTTCATGTTTGTTTGAATTTTAAATTTTTGTGAGGACCCTTTACGTTAAAAAATTTGGGTATGTTAAAGTAAGGGTCATTTGATTATGTTTTTGTTTGATTATTTTGGAATTTCACTCACTTAGCAAATTTAGGTATGCTAAGTGAAGTTTTTGAGGAAGTGATTATTTCTTTCTGTGAATTTTTATTTTGATTTTTGGAAAATTTGGATTTCTCACTTAGCAAATTTAGGTATGCTAAGTGAGGAATCCAAGTGTGTTTTGTTTGATTTTGAAAATAGGATTCTTAGAAAATTTAGGTATGCTAAGAAAATCTTAAGTGTTTCATTTTTGTTTTGATGTTTTGATTTTTGAAAAGGTAGGATCCTTAGCAAATTTAGGTATGCTAAGGAAATCCTAAGTGTTTCTTTTTTTTTTAATGTGAATAAAAGTTTAGCAAATTTGGTATGCTAAAGATGAAATCCCACTTAGTTTTGTGAAATGGAAATTTCACTTAGCAAATTTGAGTATGTTAAATGAAATTCCAAAAGATGCATTCAAAATTTTTGATATGTTTTGGTTTTGAAAATGGAAACTTCTCCTTAGCAAATTTGGTATGCTAAGGGAAGTTCAAAGGTGTTTGAAATTTTGGTTTTGACTTTGGAGACTTCACTTAAGAATTTGTATGCTAAGTGAAGTTCAAAATGTTTGAAAATGTTTAGTTTTGGATTTGGAAACTTCACTTAGCAAATTTGGGTATGCTAAATGAAGTTCCAAATGATGTTTGAAAACTTTGATTTTGATTTGGAGACTTCACTTAGCAAATTTGAGTATGTTAAATGAAGTTCCAAAATGTGTTTTGAAAATTTTTTGATTTTGGGTTTGGATACTTCACTTAGAAAATTTGAGTATGCTAAATGAAGTTCCAAAATGTGTTTTTCAAAATTTTTGATTTTGGGTTTAGGAGACTTCACTTAGAAAATTTGAGTATGCTACATGAAGTTCCAAAATGTCTTTTAAAAATTTTTGATTTTAAATTTGGTGACTTCATTTAACAAATTTGGGTATGTTAAATGAAGTTCCAAATGTGTTTTGAAAATTTTTGGATTTTGGGTTTTGAATTTGGAGACTTCACTTAACAAATTTGGGTATGTTAAATGAAGTTCCAAAATGTGTTTGAAAATTTTGAATTTTGAATTTGGAGACTTCACTTAACAAATTTGGGTATGTTAAATGAAGTTCCAAATGTGTTTAAATTTTGAAAATATGATTGTTTTGTTTAATTTTGAAAGAGGATTTTCATTCAACAAATTTGGATATGTAGAATGGAGATCAATCTCTTTTTTGAAATGTGAAATTTTGTTTTATGTGTGATTATTGATTTTTGAAAGAGAGGAATTCAAACTTATTCATATGTGAGATATGTTTAAGTGGGATTTCCCAAATGATATTTATTTTTAATTGGGGATGAAATCTTCATTTAATAAATTTGAATATATTAAATGAGGATGTTCATATGTGCTATCAAAAAATTTAATTTTATTTGAAAATGAAACTTTCATTCAATAGGTATGAGTGTATTGAATGGAAAAGGTTCATGTGTGCTTTTTGAAAATTTTATTTTTTGGTTTTGATTTTGATTTTTAGAAAGTGATTGTTCATTTTATTTTGAAAATGAAATCTTCATCAAAATGGATTGAAGGAAGATGTTCATTTGTGCTTTTGAAAAATTTAGATTTATATGAAAATGAAACTTCCATTCAATATTATTATTGAATGGAAAGATTCATATGCATTTGAAAACTTAATTTTTTTATTGTGATTTTTGGGAAAATGATTGTTCATTTTATTTTGAAAATGAAATCTTTATCAAAATGAATTGTAAGAAGATGTTCATTTGTGCTTTTGGAAAAGATTGTTAGTTTTATTTTTAAAATTCCTACATATGAGAATTGTTAAATAAAGGAGATAAAATTTTTGTGAAAAATATTTTATTAAGTGCATTTTCGAAAAGAAAAGTTCTTATGGAAAATTTTATTTTGTCTTTATTATTTTAGAATGAACCTTTCCTTATCATAAAAAATGATAAGGGGGAAGTTTTAAATGTTTTCTTTTCATTTAGATCTTTTCATTTTTTTTACCCAATGGGGGTTTTAAGACCCACGAGGAATGCAGTCCTAAAACCTAAATATGTTGGCTAACTCGACTAAAGAATGAAATAAGCTGTGCCAGAAAGAATAGTCTGGATTCATACCAAAGTATAAATCCACTATCGATACTGACAATGATCATTTACCAAAGATGGAGAGAGGAACCATCCCGTGGTGAAAAATCTGGTAAAAAATTTCTATAAGAGTGAGGAGTCACTTTCAAATCTATGAGTAAAAAAAATTTCTATAAGAGAGAGGAGTCACCTTCAAATCTATTGGTGAGAAATGAAGGAGGCAAACCTAGAGAAATTAGTATTTTTAGGATGCCACGTAGATCTGCAGATGTACTTATTCAAGTGATCAGGTATGTCATCAAGAAAATAGTGTACTATCTTGAAAACATAGTCACTACCTTTAATGGACCTAATCACCTCAAAGGACTCTAAGGATGATGGGTACATATGTACGAGATTCTTCCCCTACTTTACATGAAAAAGTAAAGCAGGGTTTATTTTAAATTGAGTTCATTAAGTTCCCTACGGGGGCAAGCCCTCATAGTTAATTACATCCTAAGGAATGGGGATTCCTTAGGAAAACTCTCGATTAAGGTAAATGATCGTTGTCTTCAAAGATTTCAACAGGAAAGGACTATCAATTGATTGGTTCATTTTTGAATATCAAATGGGATTGATCAAAGAGGGGGGAGTTATTATCAAAGCCAAAGTGGAAGATAAGTAGGAGATGCCCACGATGCTAGGAAACCTAGCGAGCATCTCAAACTATCCTATAGTTAGGCTTTATATTTTGAAATTGATTTAGTTTGTTTGAATTAATTTTTCATTAGAAATCTAGGACTTATGATTCCTTAACATAAGATTAAGAAAATGCCTAAGAGGTGAGAATTATGCTTATGGCCAAGGGGAGAAGCAATCTCAAAACCTAAATCTAGGGAGCTTTGGAGGCCAAAGTACAAAAATCTAAGGCAAAATGGGTATTTGGTTTGCCTCCATAAGAGGACAAACCACAGACTTCTTGGACTTACAAAACTTGGGGGTGGTGGCTAACTCCTCCATGATTTTAAATACATGTAGCAAGTCATTGCTTTTTTATAAGATAGCTAGACTATTATTTATTTAGAAAGAGACTAGTCCTTAAACTCACTCCCTAAAGAGACTAGATCATGTAAGGACATGCTTCAAATGACTTAAATCTAATGCAATTTAAATTTTATTTTATTTTCATTTTTGGAAAATTATTTTGACTCACGCTAATATGATTCATATGACTAATGCATGGGAAATAAAGTTATTGGCAAAAATCAGCGAGAAGGGAGGAGGTGAGTTTCTACCATGGCTCCTAAAGGTCAAGCCAAGTTTCTCTGGCAAAGGTGGAAGCCCTCCAATCAATAGTAAAATAAGATGCATTTGTGCATGATAGTGTAAAAGAAATACTCATCTAGCTAAGGGGTTGCTAATTCTTTTATCTTAATTTTAAACCTAAGCTTTAGGTGAGGTTATGAGTTCTTAATTTTTAATTTTAGTTGTTAAGTTAGGTAAAAGATTTATTTTTTTCCTAAAGTGCCTAATCCACATCCAGGTCATACATAAAGTAAGGCAAAAACTAAGAAAAGCATGCCACTTAATGCAAAAGCTAAACAAATCATCAATCAATTTATAAAGTTAATCGCAAAAAAAAATAAAATGTCATTTGTGATGGGCACCACACCCAAAATATCAAATGGGTAGGAGAATACTATACAAACGATTATAAATGAATTAAATTACAATTAAAGCAGAATTCATTATTATGGGGTCTTCAAGCTTGTTTATCTTTCTTCTTTTCTTCTTTCTTCTTCTTTTCTTCTTTTCTTTCTTTGGTTCCTTCTTTTGGATGTTTGGAAGGTGGATGCTCCAAGGCTTAACATAGTGCATAAGATAGAACTTATGACCAATGCTCATCCTAATCCCCATAACAATCATTGCAAAATACTAATTGTGTAAATTTACATGAAAAGGAAGATAATGGAAATCTAACTAACACCTGCAAAATAAAGGTTAGCTAAAACAAATCACAGAAATCCCAAGCATGTATATTGGACTTATCATCCCACACATGAGTGATTATGTCCACCTAGCCTATTCAATTATGCTTAGGGGTATAAAGCACATGTAAGCTAAAGCATTTATATTTATATTTATGATAGCGCCCCTTAAGCATAATCTCCTACAGAAAATAATGATTAGACTAAGAATGTCTACCATTCATTCTACGAGTATACACCCTAACATCCAATCTAAAATATATATCACAAAATAAAACAAAATAGCAAATCATGCACCATCCTAACCTAAAGCTAGAAGTGGTGACTTTGGCTAATATATGTGTTTTGAAGGTTTGTGTGGTATGCTTAGCTATGGCATTAGGTTCAAATTTTGTAAGTGTGAAAATATGTTCAACTTAAAGGAGGGTTTCATTTAAGTTGTTTAATTATATTAGGTTGATTTTATTTCATATTTTTATTTGGTTCAAGTGGATCCTACAATTAATTACTAAGTTGTAAAGAGAGGGAAAGAGAAGGGAACTTCTATTTCCTTCCCTAACCTAAGTAATTTCTAAAGTAAGTTCACATTTTAGTTTTGTTTAGAGAATGTTTTGATTAAATCTTTTATTAATCTTAAGTTTAGATGAACTAGACAAACCTATTCAAGAAGAATGGCATTTTAAGATTAAATAAAATGAATTAATTCCACATAACACACATTACTTCATTTCTTTCCCAACATGTATAACATGCATATGAATGGACACTAAGAATATCTATACATACAAATGAGAATATTTAACATACTTTATGATGCATGCTAAGTAATCCATTTAGGGAAATTTGGAAGTTTAATATTCATGATTTTTCTTAAGTAGAAAAGGATTTCTTTATCCAATTTTCACATACACATATGAAAGTGTGGAGAAAAATTCCTATATGGAGTCACCTTCAAATCTATGGGGAGAAAGAAAAGGCAAGACACTATAAAAATTCATCTTGTTAAGACACCACGCAGATCTGTAGATGTATTTATTCAGGTGATCGAATACGTCATCAAGGAATAGTATACTATCTCAAAAAGTAGAAGTCACTACCCTTTAATGGACTTAATCACCTCAATAAGGACTCATAAAGACAATGGATCTGCATATGTACCAGAGATTCTTCCCCTACTTCACATGGAAAAGTAAAGCAGGATTTATTTTAAACTAGGTTCATTAAATTCCCTACAGAGGCAAGCCCCCATAGTTAATTACATCCTAAGGGACAGGATCCCTTAGGAAAACTCTCGATTAAGGTAAATGATCATTATCTTTGAAGATTTCAATAGGAAAAAGACTATCAATCGATTGGTTTATTTTTGTAAGATCAAATGGGATTGATCAAAAGAGGGAGTTATAATCGAAGCCAAAATCAACATAAGTAGGAGATGCCCATAATGCTAAGAAACCTAGCGAGCATCTCAGACTATCCTATAGTTGGGCTTTACATTTTAGAAATTGATTTAGTTTTTTTAGGTTGCATTTTTCAATAGAAATTTAGGACTTAAGATTTATTAACACAAGATTAAGAAAATATCTAAGAGGTGAGAAATTATAATTATGGCTGCAAAGAAGAGAAGCAACCTCAAAACTTAAATATAGGGAGCTTCGGCGAGGGCCGGAAGCACAACCTAAACCTAAGGTGAAAATGGGTAATTGGTTTGCCTCCACAAGAGATGACAAACCACTTGACAGCTTGGACTTACAACCACCTAGGGGTGGTCACCAACTAACTCCTCCTATGATTTTAAATACATGTAGGCATGTCTTTATGCTTATGCAAGATAGCTAGGATGTTATTTATTTAGAAAGAGACTAAGTCCTTAAACTCACTCCCTAAAGAGGCTAGATCATGTAAAGGGATATGCTTCAAATGACCTAAATCTAATGCAATTCAAATTTTATTTTATTTTTATTTTGGACAATTATTTTGACTAGCTAATATGATTTTTTATGACTAATGCATGAGAAAGAAGATTATTGGCCAAAATCAGCGAGAATGGAGGAGGTGAGTTTCTACCATGACTCTCAAGGTCAAGCCAAGTTTCTCTGGCAAAGGAGGAAGCCCTGCAATCAAGAGTGAAATAAAATGTTATTGTGCATGATATTACAAAAGAAATGCTCATCCAACTAAGGGGTTGATAATTCTTTTATCTTGATTTTAAACCTAAGCTTTAGGTGAGGTTATGAATTGTTTAATTTTATTTTGAGTTGTTAAGTTGGGTAAAAGATTTATTTTTTCCTAAAGAGCCTAATCCACATCTATGCCATACATAAAGCAAGGAAGAAACTAGGAATAGCATGCCACTTATTACAAAATCTAAACAAATCATCAACCAATTTATAAAGCTAATCGCAAAAAGAATAAATGGTCGTTGTGGTTAGGCACCACAAACCCAAAAATATCAAATATGGGTAGCCGAGTTCTACCCTTTATACAACCCATTACAAATGAATTAAATTACAATTAAGCAAGGAATTCATTATTTGGCCTATGGTGAAATTTGGCTATGTAAGGTTTCAATTTAGATTAAGTGTTGACTTGGTCAACCCTTAGGTTTGACTTGGTTTGACCCAATTTGATTGATTGATCATCCCATGATGATTATTGATCATGATGAGAGACAAATATGAGTTTGGTTCAATCCAATTTGGTTGGGGATCGAAGTTAGCTCATAAGGGTACTTTAGGTCACTAAATAAGTAAGCCTGGGGTCAAATGACTTGGTCAAAGCTTGATTTGAAGTTGGTTGATCATGTATATGGACTCATGATTGAAATATAAATCCATTTACAAGTAGTTTGAATTCAAATGGGTTTTGATCCATTTGAAAATTTCATTTTTCAAAAGAAGAATATGAAAGGATTTTGGGTTTGATTTTTGATTTGGGTTTTGATTGAATGATTGAAGTTTGGATTTAAATATGATCTCATAATTGTAGGGTTGATTGAACCATGAGAGAAAATCAAGAGTATGGCTTGATTTGAAAGTGATTTGGCTAAGTTCAAGATTTTGACTTGAAAGGCTTAGATTAGATTTTAAGTTGATTTGAGTTTTATTTTTGGAATAGGTTTTGATTGTTTGAATTTATATTTCATTTATATATGTGAATATAAATGAGAATAAAAATTGATCATGAGAAAATTTCAAGGATTTGAAGTGATTTAATCATGATTTAGGTTAAATCCATTAAAAAAAATTTAAAGGATTTAAGAAAATTTTAAATTGGAATTAAATTTTTGAATTAGATTTGATTGGTTTATATTTATATTTAATTTATATATGTGAACATAAATGATAATATAAACAAGTTTTGAGAAAATTCCATCAGTTAGAAAAGGTTTGATCAAGATTTAGGTTAACTCCATTAAAGGGAATTTAAATTATTTAAGGGAATTTTAAATTGGAATTTAATTTTTGAATTGAATTTGATTTATTTTTATTTATATTCCATTTATATATGTGAATATAAATGATAATATAAATGTGTTTTGAGAAAATCCCATGAGTTTGAAGTGACTTGATCAAGATTTAGGTTAAATCCATTAAAAGGAATTTAAAGGATTTAAGGAAAATTTCATGAATTGATTTTGAATTTGATTTCATTGATTTGAATTTACATTTCATTTATATATGTGAATATAAATGAGAATATAAATGGATTATGAGAAAATCTCAAAGGTTTGAATAGGTTTGAATCATGATTTTGGTTAAGTCCTTAAAGGCAAGATGAAGGACTTAGGTAAAATTTGGATTTAGGAATTTTTGATGGATTTTGATCATGGGTTTCAATCATAGATTTCAATCATGGATTTCAATCATATGGAGTTGATTTAAATTTATATAAAATCAAATAAAATTGATTTGGAGTTTGACTTGAAGGAAGGAAAGTGAGGAATGGTTTAAGCTAAGGAGGAAATTTTCCTAAACCCCTAAGGCATGACCTATTCCTATGGCTAACTCTTCTAAGTCTTCTAGCTCTAGGTTTGAGTGTCCACCTAATCACTAGATGTGTCTTAAGACTAAGAACTCTTAAAGTATAAAAGGAGTCATATGTCTAAGATGGAGGGGTTGAGAGCTCATCTTAAAAATGAGGTCAACAGAAAGTAAGAAAGGCATAAGTGAGTACGGCCTCATTGTTAACCAGAGGTGTAAGGTACAAGACCTACTTAGGGCTATTTAAAGCCTCACAACCTCAGAGTTCTCTAGACTAATATACCACTTTCCTTAAATACAAACATGTGTATAAAAGAAATGAATGGAAAAGAAATAATGCAAAAATTTGTATTAGTTGATTTGTTTTGTTTATGCAATTTATGTATGCTAGTATAGGTGACCATTCTTAGGTGATAGCATAGGAATGAATAGGATATGGAATTAGGTGAGTGTTAGGTTCTTTTCAAATGAACCATACATCTTGCCAAATTCCTATTCAAAACTATACTAACATAAGAGAGAAAGGAAACATATGCTAAGCACATCCACATATTCTTCACATGCAAACTTATAATTAAAATATAAGTAGAACACTTTCAGATTTGATAATTGATTTATATGTTTTGAAAATAATTTGGATTTAGTAGTGATAATAGCCACTCATATTTCTACTTTAGCCAACACATGCAAAGTTGACATAAAGTAAATAATTTCATTTTCAAATTTGAATTTGAAAAATATGAGTGCATGAAACCACATGACATACAAATTTAATGTGTTAAGGAAAGAATCAAAGAAATGAAAGCATGTAAACACATTCACTTCAATTAAATCTAAAGACATTCTTATGGAATAAGAAAGTTTAAAGAAAATCAAAGTTCATTTAATGTGATTTTTGTTTAGTTTCAAGTTTGATTTAATTTTGAAAATATGAGTTGAGTTTGTTGTTCCTAACCCATTCCCACATGTGTTTGATATTTTTATTTAATTTTTAGATGATTAGATTCATTTTTATGTATTAATTAGGTTAAGGTATGAATTAAGCAAGTTAATTAACCCTTACCTACACCACCTTAGCATAGTTAACCAAATAATTATGAGCCAATGAGATGACATAAAAACTCACAATGAATTTAAACTTGCAATGCACCTAATAATAAAAATGCCTAATGCAATTTGGCTCATGATTAATGGTTAATTAAGCTAAGGGGTTTAGCTTAAGTAATTTTAAAACACCATTTCATACATATGAATTGGGTTTTGAATTCCTTAATTGAACTTAGGCTGTTAAACACCTAAGCATTTACCCAAAATAAATTAATTAAGTTCTAAAATTTTTTTAGAATTTTTAGAAATTAATTAAGAGAATAATAAATGAATTAAACCCTAATTAAGAGAAGATTAAGGAAAGAAAAGGGGTTTAGGAATATCTTAAGGGAAATGCCCGAAAATTATTTCCTAAACCTCGTATCTACTAGATCATGACCTTAATCACCTTTAATCATGGAATAAAACCACAAGTCACACCTTAATTATCCTTAATTACATAAGGAGGGTAATTAGGAAACCCATATGCACTTCTCCTAATTAAGCTTTCAATAAATCACAAGAAAATAAGGGAGGCAGAGGTCATCCCCTAAAACAAACCTAAGAAGTTTGAGATTAATTAGGGGTTTAATTGTAATTAGTAAAATAAAATTTCCAACAAAACCTAAAATCAGAGAAAAGTATAATTCAAAACCCATTGAAATTATTTTTAAAATATTTTAGTTTTAATTATCTTTCTATAGAAATTTATTTCATATTTTTTTGAATTTTATTGAGAGAGATATGATTTTTAGAAGATCCATAGATTAATTAGAATTAATTAAGCATCTAATCCTTTCACTGGCGACGCAGGTGGCGTCAGCATTGTACACGAGTGGTGAGAGCATCCCACTAAACATCACATCCAAAAGGCGGTGGGACGCGCTTGATCTCCATCCGATCAAAGATTGAACGGATCTCCCAATTTTAAAAGGGATAAATCATTTTTAAATGTGGAATAATCTCCCATCCAAAATGCATAGATTGATGGCCAAGATCTTCCCGCTTCCCCAGGCTCAATAGAGATTGTCCATGATTTAGGGAAGATTCGAATTGAGCTTGATTGAAATAAAACTTAACCCACACACCAAATAAGCGAACATCCAACTGGAATTTGCATGAATTGCCCTTTCATAAAAGACCAACACCTCCTATGCTAGTGGTCAAAATATATCTCGCCAGGTGATCAATGCTGGATATGGTAGCTTCATCTGGGGAGGAGCCTGTTGAAATTCTTAGGCCTTGGGGTTGAGTGGATTGCTCTATGGACCAACACCACTTGATGCTCCTTGCGGCTTTGATCTAATTGCTTCTCCCCTTATTGTGGGAACTCAAATGAAAGCTTGAGTGTGGTCATAGTGGTCCTTAGAGGAAGTGTGCAAGAGGAATTAGAGTGGTTTTCAGTGTGGAGAAAGTTGGAAGTTCAAGTGAGCTCCCATATTTTCCAATGGAGAAAACCAAGAAATCTCAAATTCAAATCCCTCTTAGGATGCTTAAGGCTCTCTGATCTTTTCTAACACTCTATAGGGCTTGATCAAATTGAGGAATGATGGTTTTAAATTGAATTACGGGGAGTATATCTCCCCCTTGAAGGATCGGACGGCCACAAGCTTCTTTGTCATTTTGATCCAATTGACCATAATGAGAAGGTTATTTGATCCATTTTGAGTTGGTACATGGTTAGTTTGATGCCTTGAGTGGATTTCCAACCTCCCATGTGCTTGAAATTGAGTGAAAGAGGGATTTGTAATGAGCCAATATGACCCATGAGGTTGAGTTTGTCCTTGGGTCAAATTAGGCTGACCCAAACCCATTGGATTGGGTGCACCACTCTTCATCAGGTCCCCTTGAGCTATTAGGAAAACATCAAGTAGATATGAAGAGGGTATGACCAAATTACTCATGGATTAGGCCAAAATTTGTTCTATGTCCTAGGGGAAGAATGTTCATTTTGTAGATTTTTCAATTTGGACATGTTGGGTATGTGGAGAAACTAGGTTTGGACAAGTTTCATGAGATTTGGAATTCATTTGATAAAGTTTGGCTCATGTTTACCCATTTAGGTCAAAATCAACTTGGGTCAAGTTGACCAATTGGGCTAGGTTAGGCTCAAAGTTGACTTGGTCAAGTTCAAACATCATTCATGAATGAACTTAGATCATTGGTTTCAATCAATTTGGCTTATGGTGGAATTTGGCCATATTAGGTTTCATTTTGGGCTAAGTGTTGACTTGGTCAACCCTTAAGTTTGACTTGGTTTAACCCAATTTGATTAATTGATCATCCCATGATGATTGTTGATCATGATGAGAGGCATGGGTGAGTTTGGTTAATCCAATTTGGTTAGGATTAGAATTTGGCTCATAAGGATACTTTAGGTCACTTTGGGTCAAATAAGACTAAGTTGGTCAAATGGCTTAGTCAAAGCTTGATTTTGTTTGATTGAACTTATGGGACTTATGATTGAAATATAAATTCATTTACAAGTGGTTTGAAGTCAAATGGTTTTTGATTTATTTGACAATTTCATATTCAAAGGGTGAACATAAAATGATTTAAGCTTTGATTTTTGAATTGGATTTTGATTTAGTGGTTGAAGTTTCGATTTATATATGGGTTCATGATTGTAAGGTTGATTGAATCATGAGAGAAAATCATGAGTTTGGCTTTATTTGAAATTGATTTGGCTAAGTTCAAGATTTTGACTTGAAAGGCTTAGGTTAGATTTTGAGTGGATTTGAGTTTGAATTTTAAAATTGGTTTTGATTGTTTGAATTTATACTTCATTTATATATGTGAATATAAATGAGAATATAAATTGATCATGAGAAAATTTCAAGGATTTGATTTGGTTTTGATCATGATTTAAGCTAAGTCCATTAAGAGGGATTTAAAGGACTTAGGAAAATTTTGGAGTTTGAAGCTTGAATTTTTTTATTTAGGTTTGATTGATTTATATTTATATTGCATTTATATATGTGAATATAAATGAGAATATAAATGAGTTATGAGAAAATCCCATGAGTTTGAATTGATTTTATCATGATTTAGGCTAAGTCCATTAATGGAAAATTAAGGACTTAGGAAAATTTTAGATTTGAAATTTAATTTGAGGGTTTGATTTGATTGATTTATATTTATATTTCATTTATATATGTGAATATAAATGAGTTTTGAGAAAATCCCATGAGTTGGAATTGTTATGATCATGATTTAGGCTAAGTCTATGAAGGGAAACTTAAAGAACTTAGAAAATTTTGGTGAACTGATTTGGAATTTTGAGTTTAGTTTGATTCGTTTGAATTTACATTTCATTTATATATGTAAATATAAATGAGAATATAAATGAATTATGAGAAAATCTCAAAGATTTGATTTGGTTTTGATCATGATTTTGGCTAAGTCCTTAAGAGAAGATTAAGGACTTAGGAAAATTTGTACTTAGGAATTTCATTCATGGGTTTCAAATATGGATTTCAATCATGGATTTTGATCATATGGAGTTGATTTGGATTTGGAGAAAATCAAATAAGATTGATTTGGAGTTTGACTTGAATGAAGGAAAGTGAGGAATGGTTCAAGCTAATGGTAGGCAAGTTTTCCTAACACCCTTATGGCATGACCTATTCCTATGGTTAACTCTTCTAAGTCTTCAAGGGCTAGGTTGAGTGTCCACCTAATCACAAGATGTGTCTTAAGACTAAGAAACTCTTAAAGTCTAAGAGGAATCCTATGCCTAATATGGAGGGGTTGAGAGCTCATCCTAAAAATGAGGTCAACAAAGGGCACCCAATAGGTGTGGTGTGACTGAGAAGGAACACCACACATATTGGTGTTGACCCAAACGATCAACAACACTGAGAGATCACAAACTCTAATAGAAATAATCTATCCTTAACCCAAGGCATAGAAAGAATCCAAAGCTTACTGCAATGTGGCTCTACTTATGTCCAAGACATAAGAGAGAGGGAAGAATCCACTAAGGGATAGAGTGTGAACCTTCCACTAGGAAGGCAGGTTCAAATCATCCATAAGGGGATGAGAGGTTTGATTTGATCTGAATATCACTGAGGAGAAATTGATTTGATTTGATTCTGGGAAGAGGGTTGAATTTGTTTCAATTTGTTAGGTTTGAATTTTGAGATGAAACAAGTTGGTTTGTGATGGGTTGCACTGAGTAAGAGCCATGGAGGTTAAGACCTAACCCAGATTTACCAACTCAAAGGGATAGTCTACTAAGCATATAGTAGGACCAACCAAAGGGATGCCTTTTGGTATGCAGCAACTGTACTAGGAAGAAAGCATATCAAACTTATGTCCTCCAAAGTAGGGACCAATTGTTGGGGCAATCTATTGGCAAGATAACATATTGAACCCAACTTAGGGCTGACTATTGAGTGAATGGGACTTAGATCAGCTCAAAGATAGAAAGATTAATTTCATTTTTAGATTTTTTTTTGATTATGATGGATTTCATTGATTTATGATGGATCACATTGAGAAGAAGCTTATATAAGCCTAGACCTACCTCAAAATTACTGGACCAAAGGGAGTAGCTTCCCGGCCAATGGGAGAGCTGTCCGACCAAAGGAGTGCCTTTCAGTTTGCAATGATCAATTGAAGGGAAGAAAGCTCAAGGACACACATCTTCCACTAGAAAAGATCCTGGGGCACATAACAAATAACCCCGCTGTGGGTCGCTTTCTTTGAACAATCATGCTAGAAAGAATGTGTTATAGTCTTACATCTTTCAAAGCATAATGATTACTAAGGTAACCTGTTTATGGTAAAATAGGTTGAACTTGACCTAAGGGCGACTATGGAGTGAGTACCGACCCAGGGATTTATCTCAACTTAGGTAGTCAGGCAGTTCCTATAAGGAGTTCTGCTGAACTTCCCTAAAGATAAGATACCTGCTTGGGAAAAGGGACCCTTTGGGGGCTTGAATACCTAATCCACAAGTGAATTAATTTATTTATTTATTTAGTTTGTTTTATCATGGACCTTATTAGTTTATGGGGGATCAAACTGAGAAGGAGCTTATATCAGCCTAGGCTATCTCAGATTTACTGAACCAAGGGATAATGCATCTGTTGAACAAATTCTCCAACCACAGGGGTGGCTACTAGGAAAGGGGAACTCTCCAATCTAGAAGTAACCCGAGGAGTGTCTAAATGGGGTCACAAAGGACTTGATCCAAGTATAGTACCTGCAGGGGATGGGGCCACTAAGGGCTCAATCCAACACCCTGGAGAAGATAACATGGCTAGTCATATATCCAACAGGTATTTGGTGTCCAACTCAAGGAGAAAGCATGGGGACTCATATTTGCTAAGAGTAACCATCGTCATGTCGCATAAATAACATCAACCAACCTAAGGTACCCATCAATTTGCAATAATTAGCTTAGGAAGAAAGCTTGGGCACTCACATCCTCCTATAGCAGAACTGATTGCTAGGATAGTCTGCCTTCGGCTCGACAAGTGTTATTCGACCTAGGGCGACTACTGAGTGAATGCCATTGGGGGACTTATATCAACACAAATGTAGTCAAGAGAAAAGGAGTCTTTGGGGGACTTATCCTAAGCCTCGAACATACTCAACCTAGTTAGAGTATGGTGGCTAGTTCAAGAAGAAAGCACGTGGACTCACATCTTCTTAAGCAAAGTCAACATGAGGTAACTTACTAGTTGGGCAGTGAAGTTTACCATACTAACAAGGCACTCGTTGGTTTATAATGGTTAAGTTAAGAAGAAAGCGTAGGAACTCACATCCTCCAACAAGTGACCAGTAGGGTGACATACTAGCGAGGTAGCATGTAGACCCGACCTAGACCAGCTAATGAGTGAGTGCCATAGGGGCTTGCTCCCACATCAAATAGCTCGAGAAAAAAGATTTGTGTTTGTTGTTGTGCATGTGTTAAAAGAATAGGATGCCTCTAGGGGACTCTTACACATACCATAAACACACTAGGGGTTTTGATGAAATGATGCCACGAATGACAAAAAAGGATTCCCTACTAAGAAAGGATGTCGCTTGGGTTCTCTCACACATAACGTAGTTATGCTAATCAAAATAGAATGCCTCTCGGGTTCTCTTACACCTATTCTAATAGTGTTGGGAGATTATATTTATATTTTGAAAGAGGGATAGGATGCCACTGGGGGACTCTTACACCTACTGTAAACACGACGGATTCGCATGACAAGCAAACAACACTTCAAAAGAAGAGAAGATTTGATAAATGGAATCAGATTTTTATTCTTTTTATTAATTATTATTTTCAAACATAATTTGTTTCATGGGTAATATTTCTTTAGATAGAGTCCATTAATTGGAAGTATCGGGTGTTCCTCTTTACAATCAATAAGATGATAGGATCCTCCTTGGTAGGCCTTCTCTATGACATAGGGGCCTTTCCAAGTGGGTTCAAACTTGTCTCCCATCTTTTTACGGGCAACAATTGGTCTCTTTAGGACTAACACAAGTTCTCCTACTCGGAAAGACCTAGGCAGGACCAGCTTGTTGTGAGCTTGAATCATTTTGTCCTTGTACAACTTGAGGTTTTGGCATGCTTGTAGGTGACTCTCCTCCAAACCTTTAAGCTCTTCTAACTGCAACATTGCATTCTTCTCTATAGTGATCTTATTACCCAATGCTATCCTTAGTGATGGGAGTTGAACTTATAAAGGTAGAACAGCTTTAGAACCATACACTAAAGAAAATGGGGTAGACTGAGTTAGAGTTCGATATGTGGTGTGACAGCTTCAAACAAGCTCATTCCATTGTCATTTGTTTCATCAAGAGTCTTCTTCAATATCTGGATGAGAGTTTTATTGAATGCATCTGCTAAGCCATTTGCTCTAGGGCAATAGATAGTGGAGTATCTCCAATCTATACCGTGTAGATGGTGACTTGTCTATTTTGGATAGGACTTGTCTATTTTGGACCCTTAATGAAATGGACTCATCTTTTAGACAAGCTAATTCTTTGGCAAGTTTGGCAAAGGCATCTGCTACTACGTTCTCTGCTCAAGGATCCTTGTAGATGGTGACTTTAGGAATCTGGGCCAACAGCTTCATGGTATACTCATAGCAATGGTGAAGCTTAGGTTTGAGGACCTAGTAGGACCCAGCAATTTGGTTGATGACCAACTGAGAATCTCTAAAGATGTTGATGCTCTTGACACTGATAGTGATGGCTAACTCCAGACCGGCAATCAAAGCCTCATACTCAACTTCATTGTTGGTGCAGGTTGGATAGATAGTATGAGAATCTCATCACATCATGATTTGGAGTTAGAAGAACTATTCCTACCCCTACCTTTCCTAGGAGAATAGATCATTATGCTTCCCCTTTAAGAAAAGAAGCATCACCATCAAAATACATCTCCATCAATGGTTGTCGGCCTCCCCTAAGTTTGTGATTTGTTCATCGGGAAGATCGTCACTAGCGAGAATCGCAGAAGTGGGCTAAGAAATGATAATGTTTTCTTATTACAGAGGCATGTGATATCAAACTGTGAGAGAATCATAGACCAATGAGCCAAACATCTGGATAGCATTGGATGTGCAATGAGATACTGCAGTGGATTTATTCGGGAGATCAAGTTCACCTTATGAGAAAGCATGTAGTGCTATAGCTTTTGGGAAGCAAAGATCAAAGCTAGGCAATGTTTCTCAATAAGTGGATAGTTTGATTCAGTAGGAATCAAACGATGGCTGAGGTAGTAGAGAGCATTCTCCTTCCCTTTGTTATTGGCTTGGGCCAACAAAGCACCGAGAGACTCGTCCAATACAATGTATAGGATGAGTGGCCTGCCCGGGATACGGGCTGCTAGAATTGGCAGCTTCTCCAAGTACTTTTTGATGTCTTCAAAAGCATGCTGGCACTTGTCATCCCACTTGAACTTGGCATTCTTTTTGACAAGGGCTGAAAATAGCTTGCATCTCCCCAATAGGTTGGAGATAAAGTATCTTAGATACGCCATCCATCCTTGAAAGGATCTAAGTTGAGTTAAACTCTTAGGAGGTGGCATTTCTAAGGTGGCATTTTTAAGGTGACATTTCTAATCCCGTGTTGAACAACAAACCCAAGGAATTTTCAAAGATACTTCGAATGCACACTTTAGGGGATTCATTTTGAGGTTATATTATCATAACCATTCAAAAACTACTCTTAAGTCAAAGAGATGGTCTTCCTTTTCTCGCTTGACTACTAGATCATCAACATAGCACGATGATGGATGAGTTCGTTGAAGATCTAAGACATGGCCCATTGGTATGTAGCACCGATTTTTTTTAAGGCGAAAGGCATCTATAAGATTTCGATCGAGATTTGGAAAGTGTTTCTTTTCTTGAAACATCTTGATTTTTATAGATCCATCCATGAAAGAGAAGACTGCATGAGATGAGGTAATGTCCACCATTAACTATGATATAGGAAGACAAAACTCATCCTTAGGACATGCCTTGTTTAAGTCCTTAAAATTGATGCATATGTGAATTAGTATATTCTTCTTTTTAACTAGGACGACACTATCTAACTAGGTAGGATATTTTTCTTCCCTGATGAAACCAAAGATCGGCTTACTTAAATGACCGTTGTTCAATTTCTAATCACATTCATCTAGGAGCTTGCTTAATAGGGGTAGCATTAGGGTCTATTGCTAGCTTGTGGACTACTACATCAGGAGATAATTTGGGCATTTCTTCATAACTCCATGCGAAGCATTCTTTAAACCAAGTCAATAGCCTAACTAGGTCATTGGTTTCTTCTTCATTCAATAACGAACTGATGTATGTCGGGCATGGATTTTCTTCTATCTCAAGGTTGATTTCTTTAAGCTTGTTGATTGTTGAATGAATCTCCTCTTCAAATTCTGACGGTGCCTCTTTGACTTGGAGATCATCTGGATCATCTGAGATTTCTAAACACACATTCTCATAACAGTTGGGGATGAGTGAGAAGAAACTATCAGATTCCAAATGGTTGTAACAACTAGTCAATAGTTTTCATCATCAACTGGATCCACTATATAGAATCCTAATCCTGCACTTGATTGTGCTTCCCTACCTATATTATTCCATAGCTTTTCAAAGTATTATGACCTGTGCATGGACCATGTGTGAGGAACTAAACCTTTCTGTATAGTATTTTAAACATAAGGCGAGTAAAATTTAAAAGGTAATTCCATTAATTCTTTAAAATATCCTTCTCAAGCTCTACATCATGTGGATGAGGATGATGATCCCAAAATAATCTTCTTCATGTCAAAAAGACTTAGGGACTTCTTAACTATTTCAACTTTTAGATGTAAGTAAGAGCTAAGGTTCCTAACTACTGCCTAATAGTTTCACATAAATCAAATTCAAATACTTTGCTCTACTTGGAGGCCTAATATTTATCTTGCGATCAAAGTCACCTCAAAGCTAAGAGTTGGGTGTACTAATCACATGAGACTCTCCGGATTCCAAGTCTATGTGAATAGTAGGGTACTCTTATGAACGAACACCCACCTCTATTGGCCAAAGGCTAACTAGGGGTCTCCCACCTCTAAACTACCTCGCTTCGCTTTAACTCCTAGTGGAGGTTGAGCCATCCTACCCACATGTCCATATGATGGAATGAACTGTGGATGGAATGTGATATGTGGATCTATTTCTTCTTCAATTCCCCTTTCTTTTTCACTTGAACTTTTATTTTCTTTTCATTTTCTTTTATCTTTTCTTCTACTTCATTTGCTTTTTCTTTAATTTTTGCATTTAAGTTTTGTCCAAGTACACGAGAAAGGGTGTTTTGAAAAAGATAGTAGGTTGCATCCTCATATATCTCAACCTCTCTAACTAAAAATGTCTTTTCATCTCCATTGACATGGTATTCTATTCTATCTTTTCTAAACTTGATGCACTGATGAAGGGAGGATGGAATGATCTTGTTCTGATATATCCAAGGCCTACCAAGCAAAGAAATGAACAAAGTATTTGAATCAATGATGTAGAACTTGGCTTCAATCTTCCAGTCACTGATCTCCAAAGGTAAGACTATAGAACCCAAAGCCCACTCACCTTGATCATTGAATCCTCAACATCATCTATCTCCTGAGGAGATGTCAATTTTTAGATAGATAAGGGTCTTTAGACTCATAATGTTCACATGCACTTGAATCCATGAGAATCCTAGCGAGTATAAACCTATCCATGTCGACTGTGATGTAGAAGGGACGGTTGTGCTCCAAGTCCACTAGGAGAAGGTCTTCATCTGTGAAGGTGATCCCTTGGGATTCTCTTCCATAATGTGCTTCCTCACCTATAGCAATCAACTGAGCCAAGCATATTTCAGGATCAAGAAGAGCCTTAATTAGTGATTCCCTCATCTCTTTGGATAAGATAAGGGCATCATATATGCTTAGCTTAGATGATAACTTTCTTAGATGAGAAAGGACATTATAGTCCACCTTCGACTAGTCTTCCACAAGCATATCCAAGGGTGGAGCATCTTGTGGAAGGGCTTCTCATCCTCAGTACCATTACTTGTTTCCCTCTATCTTGAGGTGCTTCTCTAAGAGGTAGAACCTTGCCACTATGAAGGTTGACCTCGGTGATCTCTTGTGGCAGGGTAATGGAAGGTTCTACCTGCACAATAGGCTCACCTACAGCTTCTCCTATGGGAATCTTGGAATCGGATGATTCCAAGTCTATCTCAAGAGGTGAACTTGTAGTATTCAGAGTTGGAAAGTCCAACTCTAAATCAGAAAATGGAAGATCAGAATTGTTATAGTTATTTAGACTTGTAGAGTTATCATTAGGAATAGAAGAAGGCAACCCATCAGAAGTAACATAGATGTAATTCAAACTAGCTTTATTCTTCAATTTCTTAGAATTATTTGGAGGTACAAAGTAGAAGTCAAGTAAAGTGAGTGGAGTAAGGGATTTGATACCCTTATCCACTAATACAAGAGTTCTACCAGTAGAAGAAGTAGAAGAGCTAGCTAAATTGGAAGAAGTCCGTGGAAGCCACAATAGTGGAGGTCGGACACATGGTGGTGTTAAAGGACTATCTCGGTCACACATATGTTGTTGCTCTCACTGAGCTCCCCCTTTCCTAGAGTTGGCACTAGAAACTTGCAAACCCTCCATGGTGTCGGAGGTTTGAGCTGACTCAGGCACCTACAAGGAAAGCTTCTTGATCTTTGGAATGATCTTCTTAGATTTTGATAGATAGATATCCCAACCTTCTTTAATTTTGGTAGGATCACATGTATCCCCAAGGATTACCCTAATGGAACTTGAAGTTCCATAAGTTATTCCTTTGGGATAACTATCAGGGTCTTGAATGTTCAAGACACCCTTGAATGTGAAGCAATCCTCCAAAATGTGGCCTAGCATATGTGGTAAGGGCAAAAGTTTGGATCATAACTTTGCCTTCCTCTCTCCTAGGCTTGGGTAGTTGAAAATCAAGTTTTTTTAAGAGATTCTTAAATATTTTCTTGATTGCCTCCCTCTTAAAAGAATAAGGTTTGTTTAACTTATCTAAAAGAGTAGCTGGACCATAACTACCTAGTGGTGGGTATGCATGTCCGCTGGTGGTATGGTGAGTAGGCTGGGCTTGGTGTGGTGGAGGCCGGTAAGGCTATCTGAGTGGTGGAAAAGGAGGTGAGAGCGAGGTCCGATCTCTCAAACTGATCTTAGTTGCCCCTTTATCAACTGTGTACGCTTGGCTTCTTCATAGAGCTTTTGGGCTTCGCAGTAACCGATCTTGAAAAGAATGTTGGCCTCTCCTTGTAGACTAGTCTCCTTGTTGATTAGCTTCTCAAATATCTTGATAGTGAAGACCTTAAGCATGAATGTGACCAGGCCATGGATATTCTTTAAAAGAATCTCAATGGCATGTTGTTCAGACAGCTCTTAGTTCACACTTCATACTCAGGTTACACCATTGGAGAATATAATCAATAAGGGGCTCACCGAGGTGTTGTTGTGCTACAACCATTTCACATATAGTAACCCTTTGCTGAGCTCCAGCAAACCTCTTGATGAAGAGTTGCTCTAACTCAGCAAATGTCTTTACTAAAACCTTGGGCAGTTCAGCATACCAATTGAAAGCAATACCCGCTAGGCTACTAACAAAAAGGTAGAAAAGCAAAGCGTCGCTGCTATGTTGCAACAACTGGCCCTAAAATGTGTTATGTGCTACCTTGGGTTTCAACTACCATCAAAGCTTTTAAAGGAAGGAGGCACAAAACCCTTAGGATATTGGATAGTATAAAATTCCTCTAGGTAGGGTCTACCCTTTGAAACTGAAGATCCTCCCCGAGCTTGAGCCAAAGATTCCTTCACCTGATGCTCAACCATGGATTTTATATATTTTTTCTTGTATGGAGGTACTTTCCACTACATTCCTATACATGCTAGTGCTACCTTGCTCAATAAGAGGTAGAGTCTTGGCTGGGTTCAAGACATGCACTAACTCAGGCTGACTGATGTGACTGTAGTAGGATGAAACTAAGGGGGCTATTTTTGAAGCACTGAGACTGCTACTAACAAGTCTTGTAACTATCGTGTCATCCTATCTATCAGCTCATCCTTCTGCCTCAACCGATGTCAAGGTGATGAGCTGATTCTGCGATGTCTTCCTGACCAACATCATCACCTTCCAGCTTGTTGTTCTCTAAGAGATCCTCTAGTGTCAATCAGACTCCAAGTCTCCCAATAATTCATCTTCGTGATTGAAGTAATTTTCTTCATCTCAACGGATACCCTAAGATTTTCTTCTTTTCTATAAAATAATATGCCACTATCTCATCTGAAGAATGATCCATCAAAGTGTCACATTCAGTGACCTGTGATCACTATCGTGCACTAAGATGCACTAGACTTCACCTGTCACTGGAGAGTTAATCCTATGTGGACTTTACTCACTGGATGAATGATACTCGTGACTGCTACTGGCTATAAGAGGGGTAACAATCCTGATGTTCCTCTACCACTAGTGTAGCTGAACTATCATTTGAATATTTGTTATGACTATAACCACCTCCACATCTTGCAGTATGGGCGGAGTTGGTGAAGGGATGACCACGATACTTTGGGTTCGCCACTCCTTCCGCACCACCACTTGGTAGAAGGTCAAGTAGAAGAGCTCGGCCTTACCACAATGGGCAGTGTAGAAGGGGTAGGATCCCTTGGTTGTAGCTGGATCACCAACGGGGTGTGCTTTTCCCTAGATGTGGCCTTCATGACCTTTGCTAGAAGAGGATATGCTATAACCTAAATTGGTGATGGGGGATAAGGGGTAGAGCGATGGGGTGGAGACATCATCGACTCTTTATGCAAGGGAACTTCCCTCCTGTGGTGACTGGTCCTAGTAAGAAGGATAATGTTAGTATGGTCATGGTAGCGCCGAAATGTGGAAAATCAATCAGTGAAAGCCCAATCGATGGCTAATATGTGTTGTATGGGCCTCACGGGTCCTCTCCTAGAGAATCTGCTTCCCCATGCTCTGGGGGATAATTGATCGGAGATCAAATTGGTTTCTAGCATATGTTTACCCACTGCATAAGATAGATCAGCGGCGCACCTCTGCTCAAATCTAATAATGCACCAGGTGTGATGAGCGGATCCTTCTAACTTCCTCTTTGTCTAATCCAGAGAGAGGATAAAACTAGTTTTCTATAACCAGTGGTGAAGTAACAATGAGAAACTCATCCACGTAAAAATAGGTTTCTAGCTCCGATCCTAGTGTGGTAGCTTGATCATGCAATTCTTATTCCTATGCTATGTACTAGGATGGAGAGTGCAGAGACATACTCAAATGTAGGGGAGGCAAACCCTGAGATTAGGGAGCCTTACCCTTAGAGGGCATAGATGAGATGGCACTAGTCCTCACTTTGCATGAGAAACCCTGCTGCACGCAATAAACTACTACTACTTAGCACTACTATAATCACTCATAAGTCAATCGACCGCTTTTCCCGATCAACTTAGTCACTAACTATAGTGATTGAATTATTGACCTCATTTTAGATGAGCTCAACACCTCCCTCAGCATAGTATTCCTCCTGACTTTAAGAGCTCCTTCATCTTAAGACACACAAGTGATTAGGTGGACACTCTCTAAGAGTTAGCCATGGAATAGGTCATGCCTTAGTGTTAGAAAACCTCTCACCCTTAGCTTAAACCTTTCCTCACTTTCCCTCCTTCAAGTCAAACTCCAAATCAATTATATTCGATTTTCTCCAAACTCAAATCAATTCCATGATTCAATTCCATGATTGAGATCCATGATTGAAACCCATGATCAAAATCCATCAAAAAATTCTCAAAACTTATTTATATTCTCATTTATATTCTCATATATAAATGAAATATAAATATAAATCAATCAAATCAAAGGCAAAAATTAAATTCCAAATTTAAAATCTTTGAAATTCCCGTAAATCCCTTAATTTTTCATTAATGAATTTAACCTAAACTTTGATCAAATCTATTCAAACTCATGGGATTTTCTCAAAACTTATTTGTATTCTCATTTATATTCTCATATATAAATGAAATATAAATATAAACCAATCCAATCTAATTCAAAAAAATTAAATTTTAAATTAAAAATTTCTTCAAATCCTTTAAATTCCCTTTAATGGATTTAACCTAAATCATGATTAAACCACTTCAAAACCTTAAACTTTTCTCATGTTACATTTATATTCTAATTTATATTCACATATATAAATGAAATATAAATTCAAACAATCAAAACCAATTCCAAAAATCAAACTCAAATCCATTCAAAATCTAATCTAAGTCTTTCAAGTCAAAATCTTGAACTTAGCCAAATCACTTTCAAATCAAGCCAAACTCTTGATTTTCTCTCATGGTTCAATCAACCCTACAATCATGAGCTCATATATAAATCCAAACTTCAATCATTCAATCAAAACCCAAATCAAAAATCAAACCCAAGACTCCTTTATATTCTTCCTTTGAATATGAAATTTTCAAATAGATCAAAATCCATTTGACTTCAAACTACTTGTAAATGGATTTATATTTCAATCATAAGTCCATATACAAGATCAATCAACCTCAAATCAAGCTTTGACCAAGCCATTTGACCCACTTAGGCTCACTTGACCCAAAGTGACCTAAAGTACTTATGAGCCAACTTTGATCCAAACCAAATTGGACTAAACCAAACTATATACCCCTCTCATCATGATCAACAATCATCATGGGATGATCAATCAATCAAATTGGTCAAACAAGTCAAACCTAAGGGTTGACCAAGTCAACACTTAACCTAAAATGAACCTATACATAAATTCTATAGGCCAAATTGATTGAAACCATTGATCTAAGTTCACTCATGACCTATGTTTGAACTTGACCAAGCCAACATTTGAGCCTAACCTAGCCCAATTGGCCCACTTGACTCAAGTTGACCCATTTTGACCTAAAGGGCCAAAATGTGTCAAAACTTGATCTAAGCCAAATTGATCCAAACCAATGGGTTCATTCCAAATCACTTGTGGAACTTGACCAAAGCCTCAATTGGCCAACAAACCCAACCTAGCCCAATTGACCTTAGACCCAACATGACCTAAAGGGGTCATGTTGAGCCAAAATTGAACTTAACCTAAATTGATTGGAAACAAAGATACCAATCCACTCCATATGACTAACCAAACCTAAACCTATCCTTGACCTACCTCAAATAGGTCAAATGGGTCAAATAGGTCAACTTGACCCATTTGACCTAAATGAAGTCATATGAGCCAAAACCATATCTAATCCTAATTGAACCAAACCAAAGCCACCAAGACATTTCAAATGGTCATATGAACTTGACCCAACCCTTGGTTTGACCTAATTTGACCAATTGGTGAACTTGACCCAAGTTGACCCATTTTAACCTAAATGGGTAACATGAGCCAAACCCTATCAAATGGATTCCAAATGCAATGAAACTTGGCCAAACCTAGTTTATCCACATACCTAACATGTCAAAAGTGGAAAAATAGAAAAATAAATATTTTACCCCTAGGCCATAGAACAAATTTTGGCCTAGCCCATGGGTATTTTGGTCATACCCTCTTCACAATCACTTAAGGCTTTCCTAAAATCTCAAGGGGACTTAGTGATGTGTGGTTCACCCAACCCAATGAATTTGGGTCAGCCCATTTGGCCCATAGACCAAACTCGATCACATAGCTTAAAATTAAGTTTTCAAATTCCCTCATAAGCTCAATTTCAGCACATGGGAAGTTAGCAATCCACTCAAGGGATCAAAATGACCATGTGCACACTCAAAACCATCAAATAACCTCTCCAATCTGGTCAATTGGATCAAAATGGAAAAGAATGGTTTGATCGTCTGATTGCCGTAGGGGATATATACTCCCCCTAATTCAATGAAATTTCACTTCACTCACTGTCGATTGGAGCCTAGGAACCCAGAGCAACCATCTCAGAGCATTCCAAAGCTTATTAGATAGGATTTGAATTCCCTAATTCTTAGTTTTGCACAGTGCAAAATAGGGGAGCTCAATCCATTTGCTAACTTCCTCTACACTTGATTTCCTCCAAATTCCTTCTACACTCTTCATCTAAGGACCAACCCGAGCTCACTCAAACTCACATTGAAGTTCCCATAGAAAAAAGAGGATTAATTCAATCAAAGTCGAAGCTCGGGTGAAGTGGTGTCGATCTACTCATTGATCCACTCATTCCCAAGGCCTAGGAATTTCAACAGGGCTTCGTCTCCACTAGAAGCTTCATCAACCTCGAGCACTCTGAGGTATGTAATTTTGACCACTTAGCTTGATAGGTGTTGGTCCTTTGTGAAAGAAATGTTCATGGCATGAGAATCAACCATTAGATAGGTTGGTAATTATGCTTAGATGGGTTGATTTTGATTCCATGCTAGATCGTCGGATCTCCTTGGATCATGATCTCCATTGATCCTCGGAAAACATCTCAGTCCATCCATGCATTTTAGATGGACAGCTGAGATTAATTAGCACATTTCATAAATCCATTTTCCTTTTAAAATCATGGGTGAATCCTTAGCCGTCTGATCTTTGATCGGACGGCCAAAGATATTAGCGTGTGCGCCACCACCGCCATTTAGGATGTGACGTTTAAGTCACACCCTCACAGTAGGATGCATGTAAAGCGCACTGACCACCGTCGCCATGCGTCGGGCCATGAGCTGAGGATTAAGTAGGGATTAGTTAAGCCTTTAATTAATTCCTAATTAATTCATAGAACATCTAAAATTCATAACTCTTCATAGAAAAATTAGAAAAATAAAAGGAAAAATGCTATGGAAAGATAATTTCATCTAGAATATTTAAAAAATGGTTTTAATAGATTTGGAATTACCCATTTCTCTGAATTTGGGTTTCTTTAGGAATCTCAATTAGCTAATTATCTTTTAATTAGGTTATCAATTAATCTCAAATTTCTAGGCTACATTTTAGGGGATGACCTCTACGTCCCCTAATTTTCTTGAGATTTATTGAAGGCTCAATTGGCAAAATTGCTATTTTATTCCCTAATTATCCCTTTCATGTAATTAAGGGTAATTAAGGTGTGATTAGTGGCTTTACCCTATGATTAGGTTTGATTAAGGTCAGATCTAGTGAGTAGGGGGTTTATGAAATAATTTTGGGGAATTTCCCCTAAGCTATTCTCTAAACCCCATTTTCTCTCCTTAATCCCCTCTTAATTAAGGGTTAACTCATTAATTATCCCTTTAATCAATTTTCAAAAATTCTAAAAGTTCCAGAATTTAATTAATCTACCTTGGGTAGATGCTTCGATGTTTAATAGCCTAAGTTCAATTAAAGAAATTAAAACCCAATTCACATGTGTGAAAGGGTGTTTTATAAGTACTTAAGCTAAAACCCCTTAGCTTAATTAAAAGCCTTTTCATTATTAGGTGCATTGCAAATTTAAATTTCTTGTGGGTTTTATGTCATCTCATTAGCTCATAATTGCTTAGTTAATTTTTCTAAGGTGGTGTAGGTAAGAGTTAATTAAGCTACTAAATTCATACTTTAGCCTAATCAATGCTTAAGATAGATTTAATTATCTAAAAATTAAACAAAAATACAAAACACATATTGGGAATGGGTTAGGAATAGCGAACTCATCTCACTTTTTCAAAATTAAATCAAACTTTAAACCAAACAGAAATCATTTTGAAATTCACTTTGATTTATTCTAAATTTTCTTATTCCTTAAGAACTTCTTTAGGATTTAAGTAAAGTGAGTTTTTTATATGCATTCATTGCTTTGGATCTTTCCCAACATGTTAAGTTGTATGCCATGTGATTCATGCATTCATAATTTCATGTTTCAAATTTTAAAATAAAAATTATTTACTTTATGTCAAATGTGCATGTGTTGGCTAAAGTAAAATATGAGTGGCTATTATCACTACTAAATCCAAATATTTTCAAAACTTATAAATGAAATATCAAATCTGAAAGTGTGCTATTCATACCTTAATTATAAGCTTGCAAGTGAATCTTATAAAGGTATGCTTAGTATAGGTTTCCTTTCTTTCATATGTTAGTACAGTTTTGAATAGGAATTTTTGTGAGACATAAGGTTCATTTGAAAAGGATCTAATGCTCACCTAATTTCATATCCTATTCATTCCTATGCTACCATCTAAGAAGGGTTACATACACTTACATACATAAATTGCATAAACAAAACAAATCTATTAAACAACTTTTGCATATTCCTTTTCCATTTCATTTCTTTTATATACATGTTTGTACTTAAGGAAAGTGGTATATTAGTCTGGACAACCCCGAGGTTGTGAGGCTTTAAGTAGCCCTAAGTAGGTCTTGTACCTTACACCTCTGGTTAACAATGGTTGTACTCACTTATGCCTTTCTTACTTTCATGTATGTATGTGAAATTTTGGATAAGGAAAACCTTTATAATTAAAAAATCATGCATATTCAACTTCTAAATTTTCTTAAATGGATTACTTAGCATGCATCATAAAGTGTGTTAACTATTTCTCATTTGCATGTATAGATATGCTTAGATCCATCCATATGCATGTTATATATGTTGGAAAAGAAATGAAGTAATGTGTGTTATGTGAATTTTGATTCATTTTATTTAATCTTAAAATGCCTTTCTTTTGAATAGGTTTGTTTAGAGTTTATCTAAACTTAGGATTGATTAAAAGATGTAATCAAAACATTCACTAAATGAAACTAAAATGAACCTACTTTAGAAAATTACTTATAAGGAAAGAGAAGTTCTCTTCTCTTTCCCTCTCTTCATAACTTAGTAATTAATTGTAGGTTTCACTTAAACCAAATTAAAACATGAAATAAAATTAACCCAAAACACTTAAACAACTTAAATAAAACTCTCCTCTAAGTTGAACATGTTCTTTACACTTAGAAAATTTAAATCCAAAGTCATAAGCTAAGCATACCACACAAACCTTCAAGGCACACACATTAGCTTAAGTCACCACTTCTAGCTTTAGGTTAGGCCGGTGCATGGTTTGATGTTATGTTTTATTTTGTGATGAATATTTTAGACTGGATGTTAGCGTGTATGCTCATTGAATGAATGGTAGGACATGCTTAGTCTAACTATTCCTTTCTGTAGGGGATTGTGCTTAAGGGGAGCTATTATAGATAAAACTATAAATGCTTGCTTGCAGGTGCTTATACCCCTTAGCATAATCCATAGGCCAGGTGGACTTAGTCACCCATGTGTGGGGTGATAAGTCCAATATACATGCTTGGGATTTGTGTGGTGTGATTTAACTAACCTTTGTTTTGCAGGTGTTAGTTAGATTTCTACTTTTCCTTTTCATGTAAAAATTTATATATTTAGGATTTTGGAATGATTTGTTATGGGGATTAGGATGAGAATTGGTCATAAGATCCTATCTTATGCACCATGTGAAGCCTTGGAGCATCCACCTTCCAGCCATCCAAAGGTGGAACCAAAAGAAGAAAGAAGAAAAGAAGAAATAAAGAAGAAAGAAGAAAAGAAGAAATAAAGAAGAAAGAAGAAAGAAGAATAAAGCTTGAAGACCCCCATAACAATGAATTCCTTTACTTAAATTGTAATTTAATTCATTTGTAATCCAAGTTGTATAAGGGTAGAGCTCGGCTACTCGCATTTGATATTTTCAAGTTTGTACGGTGGTGCCCGACCACAAATGGCCATTTATTCTTTTTGTGATTAGCTTTATAAATTGATTGATGATTTGTTTAGCTTTTGCATTAAGTGGCATACTTTTTCTAGTTTCTTCCTTGCTTTATGTATGGCCTGGATGTGATTAGGCTCTTTAGGGAAAAATAAATCTTTTACCCAACTTAATAATTCAAATTCAAATTAAATAACTCATAACCTCACTTAAAGCTTAGGATTAAAAGCAAGATAAAAGAATTAGTAACCCCTTAGCTGCATGAGCATTTCTTTAAAATATCATGCACAAATTCATCTTAATTCACTCTTGATTAGAGGGCTTCCACCTTTTCCATAGAACCCGGCTTGACCTTTGAGGGCTGTGGTGGAAACTCACCACCTCCCTTCTCGCTGATTTTGGCCAATAATCTGATTTCTCATGCATTAGTCATAAAAATCCTATTAGCCTAAGTCAAAATGATTGTCCAAAAATAAAAATAAAAAAATGAAATTTGAATTGCATTAGATTTAGGTCATTTGAAGCATACCTTTTACATGATCTAGTCTCTTTATGGAGTGAGTTTAAGGACTTAGTCTCTTTCTAAAAATATAGCCTAACTATCTTGCATAAGTATAAAGACTTGCCTACATATATTTAAAATCATAGGAGGAGTTAGTGGCCACCCCTGTGCTTGTAAGTCCAAGTCTGTGGTTTGTCCTCTTATGGAGGCAAACCAATTACCCATTTTAGATTTAGGTTGTGCTTTGGCCCTCACCCAAGCCCCTAGATTCTAGGTTGCTTCTCCCTTTGGGGCCATAAGCATAATTCCTCACCTCTAGGCATTTTCTTAATCTTATGGTTAAGGAATCTTAAGTCTAAAATTCTAATGAAAAAAATGCAAATTAAATAAACTAAATCAATTTTCAAAAAGTAAAGCCCAACTATAGGATAATATGAGATGCTAGGTTTCTAGCATCATGGGCATATCCTACTTATCTTCCATTTTGGCTTGATAATAACTCCCTCTTTTGATCAATCCCATTTGATCTTCAAATAAACCAATCGATTGATAGTCCTTCTATTAAAATCTTTAGAGGCAATAATAATCATTTACCTTAATCGAGTTTTCCAAGGATCCTCCTTAGGATGTAACTATGGGGCTTGCCCCATAGAACTTAACGAACTTCGATTTAAAATAAACCATGCTTTACTTTTCCATGTAAGTAGGGAAGAATCTATTGGAGCTAGTGGTTCCATTAAAGGGTGATTTCTTTCTTTGAGATAGTACACTATACCATGATGTACCCGATCACTGAATAAGTATATCTATGGATCATCTTACCAGATGAATTTTATATAGGGTGTTTCCTCTTTCATTTCTCACCATTTGAAGGCAACTCCTCTATATAGAATTTTCTCCTCAATTTTTTGGCGACTCTGGGGATGGTTCTCTCTCCATCTTTGGTAAATGATCATTATCTTTGAGTATCGATAGTGGGTTTGTACTTTGGTATGAATCTAAGACTATCTTTCTTTCCATTGGCACTTAGCTCATTTCATTCTTGAGTTGAATTAGCCAACATCTTTAGGTTTTAGGATTGCATTCCTTGTTGGTCTTAAAACCCCAGTTGGGTTCTCCAATGGGTAAAATGAAAAGATCTAAAATAAAAAAGAAAATATCTTAAAGACTTCCTCCTTATCATCTTCATGATAAGGAAAGGTTCATCCTAAAAATAATAAAATCTTCCTTAAGTTCTTTGCTTTTTCAAAAAGCACATTTTCAAAAAAAAACACTTAATAAAATATTTTCCAAAAAAACTTTTCACCTCCATTTAACAATTCCCATAATTTTTACATGTAGGGATTTTTAAAAATAAAACTAATAAATTTTTCCAAAAGCATAAATGTACACCTTCTTTCAAATTCACTATGATGAAGATGTCATTTCAAAATAAAATGAACAACCATGTTTTCCAAAAATCATAATCATAAAGTTTTCAAAAGCACACATGGATCTTCCTATTCAATATACTCACACTTATTGAATAGAAAGTTCATTTACAAACAAAATCAAAATTTTCAAAAAGCACACATGAACACCTTCATTTAATATACTTAAATTTATTAAATGAAGACTTCATTCCAAAATAATAATAAAATATCATTTAGGAAATCCCACTTAAATATATCTCACATATGTTTCAAGTTGGAATTCCCTCTTTAAAAAAGAGAGAGAGAGCAACAATCACACACAAAAATTTCACATTTCAAAAATAAAATTAATCTCCATTTCTACATACTTAAATTTATTGAATGGAGTCTTTCAAACATCAAAATCAACAATCATATTTTAAAAAAAAATTCAAAACATTTTGGAACCTCACTTAACATACACAAATTTGCTAAGTGAAGTCTCCAAATCCCAAAATTAAAAAAAAAAATTGAATTTCATTTAGCATAATCAAATTTACTAAGTAAAGTTTCCAAATCTAAAATCAAAATCAAATCATATTTCAAAAACTTTTCAAAAATATACATTTGGAACTTCATTTAACATACATAAATTTGTTAAGTAAAGTTTCCAAATCAAAATTCAAAATTTCAAAAAAAAAAAAAAAATTTAAACACATTTGGAACTTCAATTAACATACCCGAATTTGTTAAGTGAAGTCTCCAAATTCAAAATTCAAAAATTTTCAAACATACATTTGGAACCTCACTTAGCATACTCAAATTTGCTAAGTGAAGTTTCCAAATCCAAAATCAAAATCAATAATCATAACTCAAATTTTCAAACACATTTGGAACTTCACTTAAAATACCCAAATTTGTTAAATAAGTCTCCAAATCAAAATTAAAATTTTCAAAACATATTTTGGAACTCATTTAGCATACCCAAATTTGCTAAGTGAAGTTTCCAAATCCAAAAGTAAAAATTCTCAAACTTCTTCCCTTAGCATACCAAATTTGCTAAGGGGAAGTTTCCATTTTCAAAACCAAAATGAAATCAAAAATTTTGAACACACCATTTGGAATTTCATATTAACATACTCAAATTTGCTAAGTGAAATTTCCATTTCATAAAACCAAGTGGGATTTCATCTTTAGCATACCAAATTTGCTAAAGTTGAATCTCCAATTTCAATCATTTCAAAAACAAAACAAAACACTTAGGATCTCCTTAACATACCAACTTTGTTAAGGATCCTACCCTTTTCAAAAACCAAAACATTTCAAATAAATGAAACACTTAGAATTTTCTTAGCATACCTAAATTTGCTAAGAAACCTATTTTCAAAAATTAAATAAAATACACTTGGATTCTTTACTTTGCATACCTAAATTTGCTAAGTAAGAATTCCAAAATTTCAAAACATTCAACAAAACAAAATCATTTGACGCTTACTTTAACATACCCAAATTTGCTAAAGGAAAGGGTCCTCCAAAACCATAAACTCAAATTCAAAACAAAAATTAACCTATGGAAGCATCCTATCAAAATTTTGAATCCATATTTCAACATACTCAAATTTGTTGAAGTTTGGATTCATATTCAATTTCTTTCAATCAATATTTCCAAATTCATTTGAAACCCACTTAACACTTCCAAGTTGTTGGATGTGGGTTCAAATTTTCAAAATTCAAAATTCAAAATCTATGGAGATAGAAAACTGATGCAAGTTCATTTCTCATTGCAGATCTTTTTTAGTCAATGCAAGTACAATTTTTAGTGTATTCTACATGAATTGGCGTTGAAATTTGTCTTTACTTTCCCACGGTATGGATCTAGCTCTAGATGGTGACTTCCCTGTAGACCATACCCGATTCACTTTGGCCAAGGATTTGAGGGGGGCAGATCACTTGTGAGGCATTCCCCTCACACAGCAAAGAAGGTGTGGTGCGGTCATCAGTAGACTTACCCCGATTGATATCTCCTCTTGAAGAGGAAAGCTATGGTGATACCACAAACTTTAGCTATGTCGGTGATTAGTCAATTCTAGTTCTTGTTTGTGACTCGCGATGCATGCTAGCACCCTACCATTATACCTCCAAGGGTAAGGCTCCCTGTTCGGGGTTGCCTCTCACATTTGAGTATGGGTCTAGTTCACTCCTCTCTCTACTACGACATAGGAACAAGAACCATGGTCAAATGGTTCCATACTCAAATAGCCAGCTTGAGGGTATCAGTCGATATGGATGAGTCTCCCATGATCACTTCACCACTGGTCATGGAAAACTAATTTCATTCTCTCTTAGGATCAGATAGAGAGGATTCGGAGGATCCATTTTTCACCTCCTCCAATTGTGCATCTATAGCCGGCAATTTCTAGGAGTAGGAGGTTGTATCGCCTTCCTCTATTCTACACCGTAGTGAGCATCTGACTTCAGTGGACCAGTTGATCTTGATTTATTATCCTTAGCAGTGTAGGGAGGCAGATCCATCAAGTGAGGGACCGTGAGGCCCATACATCATACATTACTAGCAGAGAGTGATGGAGGTTCACCATCGGTCGTCACTTTGGTTGATTTTCCATTTCGACCACTACGCGCCATATGATAGTATTCTCCTGGGACCAGCCACCGAGGGGAGGCTTCTTGTGCAGAGTTAGTGGTGTCTCCACCCCACACTCTACCCACGTCCCATTGGTCAGGTTTCAACATCACCATTCCATCTAGGGCCATGAAGGCCGCATCCGGGGAAAAATGTACCCCATTGGTAATCTGGCTATGGCCAGGGATCTACTCCTCTACACCCATTGTGGTAGGCGAACTTTCTTGCGACCTTACGCCCATGGTGGTGCGGAAGGAGTGGCGACCAGAAGCATCGTGGTCGTTCCTTCACAACTCCACCCATACTGATGGTGAGATGGATATTATTTGAATGTGATGAGTTGTAGCGGTGGTAGGATCATCCTAGATTGTTACCCCTACAAGTAGTATCAGGTGTATCATTCTTCTAGTGAGATGCAGTCCATGGATTGACTTCCCTCTGGTGAGGTTTGGTGCCTCTTAGTGCATGATAGTATCACTATTAGATTATTTGTACTCGAGTTAGATCATCCTTAGATGAGATAGTTGCACTATTTATGGAAAAAGGAAGATCTTAGGTACATGGTATGATGAAGAAAGTCAGTTTGATCCCAGCGAAGATGACTTGATGGGGATTCATTTGGGTATGCATGGTGATACTAGAGGATCTCTTCTTAGAACAACAAGCCATGGAAGGTGATGAGGTTGATCAAGGAGACACATCCCATCACCTCGACAATAGTTAGCGAAAGATGAGCGATTGATGGGATGTAGATGCGGACTTGTTAGCGATAGTGTCGGTGCTTGAAGCAAGCCCCTCAGTTCATCCTAAATGCGGTCGAATGTTCTAGCTAGTGCATGTCTTAGACCGGTTAAGACTCCCTCCCCTGAGCAAGGTAGCACTAGCCTGTATAGGAAGGTAGTGGATAGTACCTCCATACATGAAAAAGATTTGAAATCCATGGTTGAGCAGCAGGTGAAGGAAGCTTTGGCTCAAGCCGGGAGGATCATTGGTTCTAAAGAGTAGACCCTACCCAGAGGAATTCAATGATATCCAGTATCCCAAGAGTTTTGTGCCTCCTTCCTTCAAAAGCTTCAATGGAAGTGGAATCAGGTGACATATAGCTCACTTGGGGCCGGTTGTTTGCAATTGCGGGATGCTCTTTAGACTCTTTGTTAACTAGGAGTATTACTTTTGATTGGTATGCTGAACTGCCCAATGATTTAGTAAAGACATTTGCTGAGTTAAAGCAACTCTTCATCAAGAGATTTGTTGGAGCTCAGTAAAGGGTTACTATAGGTGATCTCGTTGTAACACAACAGCACTCTGGTGAGTCATTTGTTGATTATATTCTCTGATGGCATAACCTGAGTATGAAGTGTAAATCGTAGATGTCTGAACAGCATGCCATTGAGATTCTCTTGAAGAATATCCATGGCCCGATGGCCTTCATGTTTAAGGGCTTCACCATAAATACATTTGAGAAGCTAATCAACAAGGTGGCTAGTCTACAAGGATAGGCCAAACAGTTGCCTTTTTCAGATCAGTTGCCCAAATAGAAATCCCAAAAGGTTTGTGAGAAGAAACGGGCGATGCGATAGTTGACAAGGGAAGCGACTAGAGATCGGTCAGAGACCATGACCTCTGCCTCCACCTCCTTTTGCCACCACCGAGGCAACCATATCGACCTCCACCTTAGCCTCCATGCCAACCACGCACCACCTCATACCACCACCACCAACATGCATATCCAGCCGGTAGCTATGGTCCACTACTCTTTTAGATAAGTTAAACAAACCTTATTCTTTTAAAGGAGGTAATGGAAAATCTTTAAGAATCTCTTAAAGAAACCTAATTTTTAGCTACCCGAGCCTAGGGGAGCGGAGGAAGTAGGCAAAAGTCATGATCCAAACTTTTCCCTTACCATATGTAGGCCATCTTTTGGAGGATTACTTCACATTCAGGGGGCTTGAACAGTTTCAAGACCAATGGTAGTTATCCCAAAGGAATACCTTATGGAACAACCTTCTAGTTCCATTAGGGTAATCATTAGATATAAGTGATCTACCAAAACTAAAGAAGGTTGGGACATTTCTTTATCAAAACCTCTAAGAAAATAATTGAAGATCAAGAAGCTTTCCTGGTGCTAGTTAGCTCAAACCTCCAACACCAAGAAGGTTTGCAAGTTGCGTGCTAACTCTAGGAAGAAAGGACTCAGCGATGTGTCGATAGGATAGCCCCAACACGACCCGCCGTCCAGACTCAACCTTGATTCCTTCCACAGACTTCTTCCATTTCAGCTAGCTCTTCTATTTTTTCTACCAATAGAACTCTTATATCAGTTAATAAGGGCATCAAACCCCTTCACTCACTCTACTTATCTTCTACTTTGTACCTCCAAATACTTCCAAGAAATTGAAGAATAAAGCTGATTTGAATTAAATCTGTCTCTTCTGATAGGTTAGCTTCTTATTCCTAATGATAACTCTTCAAGTCTAATTAATAACAATTTTTGATCTTCCTCTTTCGATTCAAGTTGGACTTTTTCAACTCACGAATACTAGGTTCACCTCTTGAGATAGACTTGGAATCATCGATTGAGAGTCCCATAGGAGAAGTTATAGGTGAGCACGAGTATAGGTAGAACCTTCCACCACTTGCCTCCAGATTACTAAGTCAACCTCAGTGGCAAGGTTCTACCTCTAGGGCACCTCAAGATAGGGAAATAAGTCATTGGTGCGAAGATCGAAGCCTTCCATAGGATGCTCCACCCTTGGATATGCTTGTGGAAGATCAAGGTGGACTACAATGTCCTTTCTCATCTAAGAAAGTTGTCATCTAAGCTAAGCATATATGATGCCCTTGTCTTATCCAAAGAGATGAGGGAATCACTAATCAAGGCTCTCCTTGATCCCAAAATATGCTTAGCTCAGCTGATCGCTATAGGTGAGGAAGCACATTATGCAAAAGAAGCCCAAGGGATCACCTTCACTGATGAAGACCTTCTACGGGGACTTGGAGCCATCCTCCCATACATCATGTCGACATGGACAAGTTTAGACTCACGGGGTTCTCATGGATTGGTGCATCGGGAACATTATGAGTCTAAAGACCCTTGCCTATTTGAAGATCAACATCTACACTCAGGAGATAAAATGATGTTGAGAGGATTCAATGATCAAGGTGCTTTAGGTTCTATAGATTATTGTTGGAGATCATGTTGGAAGGCGAAGATAAGTTCTACATCATTGATTGAATACTTCATTCACTTTGCTTGGTAGGCCTTGGATACATCAAAAGATCATTCCATCCTCCTTCATTAGCATCAAGTTCAAAAGATGGAATTGAATCATGTCAGCAGGATGAAAAGCCATTTTTAGTTAGAGAGGTTGAGATTTATGAGGATGCGGCCTACTATCTTCCTCAAAACACCCTTTCTTGTGAACTTTGATAAAATTCAAATACAAGTGCAAAAGCAAAAGAAAATGAAGCAAAAGAAAAGATAAAAGAAAATGAAAAGAAAAATAAAAGTCCAAGTAAATAAGAAAGGGGAATTGAAGAAGAAGTGGATCTGCATATCACATTCCACCCATAGTTCATTCCATCATATGGACATGTGGGTAGGATGGCTCAACCTCCACCAGGTAGAGGCAGAGGCAAAAACAGTAGTTAGAGGTGAGACCCCTAGTTGGCCTTCACCAATAGGTCATCGTTCATAGTACCTACTATTCACATAGACTTGGAATCCAGCTCGAGGATGAGTCTAATGTGATTAGTATACCAACCAACCTCTCGGGTTCCATTGGAGGTGACTTTTGATCCAGAGAGATGACCAAGCCTCCAAGCAAAGCAAAGTATTCTGGTTTATGTGAAACTCGGGAGTTGGGAACCTTAGCTCTTACCTCACTTACATCTCAAAAGTTGAAGGTTTAGTAGTTAAGAAGTCCCTAAGTCTTCAGTGACATGAAGTAGAAGAGGTTCTTTTGGGTTCATCATCCTCAAGTCCAGCTTGATGTAGGACTTGAGGAAGATACTTTAAAGAATTAATGGAATTACCTTTTGACTTTTACTGTATGTTCAAAATCTTATAAAAAGGTTTAGTTCCTCACACTTGGTGTCTAGTCAATACTTGAAAAGCTATGGAACAATACAGGTAGGGAAGCATAATCAAGAGCAGGACTAGGATTCGACATAGTGGGTCCGGTCGATTACAAAGATTATTGCCTAGTTGTTACCAACCATTTGGAATCTAATAGGTTCTTCTCACATACCCCCAAATCTTATGAGAATGTGTGCTTAGAAACTTTAGATGATCTCCAAGTCAAAGAGGCGCTACTAGAATTTGAAGAGGAGAATCATTCAACAATCGACAAGATTAAAGAAATCAACCTCGAGATAGAGGAAAATCCTCGCCCGACATATAGTTCGTTGTTGAATGATGAAGAAACTAATGACTTAGTTAGGCTATTGACTGAGTTTAAAGACTGTTTCACATGGAGTTATGAAGAAATGCCGATTATCTCTTGACATAGAGTCCACAAGCAATAGACCCTAATGTTACCCTATTAAGCAAGCTCCTAGGCATGCGATTAGAAATGAACAGGTCATTTCTAAAGTCAAGAAAGCGATGATCTTTGGTTTCATTAGAAAAAATATCCTACCTGGTTAGCTAGTGTCATCCCAAATAAGAAGAAGAATGGCTAAATTCATATTTGCATCGATTTTAGGGACTTAAACAAAGCATGTCCTAAGGATGAGTTTCCTCTTCCTTTACCAAAATTAATGGTGGACATTGCCTCATCTCATATAGTCTTCTCTTTCATCATGCTATAACCAAATCAAGATGTCTCTAAGATGAAAGAAACACTACTTTTTCGATCAATCTTACTTATAGGGGCCATGCCTGCCTTAAAATGTTGGTGCTACATACCAACGGGCCATGACTCAGATCTTCAATGAACTCATCCATCATCAGGTTGAGTGCTACATTGATGATCTAGTAGTTAAGAGTTTAGAAAATGAAGACCACCTCTTTGACTTGAAAGTAGTTTTCGAACGGTTAAGACAATATAACCTTAAAATGAATCTCCTGAAGTGTGCATTCGGAGTCGCTTCAGGGAAATTTCTTGGGTTTGTTGTTCAATGCCAGGGAATAGAAATAGATCCTAAAAAGATCAAAGCTATCTTAGAAATTCCATCTCCTAAGAGTTTAACTCACCTTAGATCCTTTAAGGATGGTGCGGCTAAGATGCTTTATCTCAAACTTATCGAGAGATGCAAATTCTCACTTATCAAAAGGATGCCAAGTTCAAGTGGGATGATATAAATGTTAGCACATTGAACATCAAAGAATACTTGGTGAAGCCACCAATTCTTACAACCCTTATCCCGGGCAGGCCATTGATCCTTTATACTGTTGCATTGGATGACTCTCTTGATGCTCTGTTGGCCCAAGCCAATGACAAGAGGAAGGAAAGCGCTCTCTACTACCTCAACCTTCATCTGATTCCTACTGAAATAAACTATCCACCTATTGAGAAGCATTGCCTAGCTTTGATCTTTGCATCTCAAAAGCTACAACACTATATGCTTTCTCATAAAGTGAACTTAATCTCAAGAACCAATCCACTGCAATACCTCATGACACGGCCAAGCTTTCTGGATTTTTGGCTCGTTAGTCCATGATACTCTCACAGTTTGATGTCACATTTGAACCCTCCATGTGATAAAAGGATAGCAGATTTCTTAGCGACACACCCACTTCTGATTCTTCTTAGTGATGATCTCCCGATGAACAAATCATGAACTTAGGGGAGGTGACAATCATGATGGGAGATGTATTTTGATGGTGTTTTTCTTTTCTTAAAGGTGAAGCACCACGATCTATTCTCCCAGAAAGGTAGGAATAGTTCTTCTAACTCAAACTCATGATGAGATCATTCCATCTTTCCAACTCCACAACAATGAAGCTATGAGACTTTGATTAGTTTAGGTTAGCCATCACTATTAATGTCAAGAGCATCAACATCTTTGGAGATTCTTGGTTGGTCATCAACTGTGTAGGTCCTACCAGTTCTCAAGCCCAAGCTTATCATTACTACAGTATACCATGAAGTTTTGGCGATTCAGTCACCATCTACAAGGTTCGGCGAACATAGAGCTGCCTTGGCCAAACTTTCAAAGAGTTGGCATGTCAGAAGATGAGTCCATTTCAATAAGGGTCCAAAATAGACAAGTCTTATCCCTTATTGATTGAAACTCATCAGAGACTTTCTCTTGAAGGGGAGGTTGCCATTGCCAAAATGGACAAGGAGCTGGATTGGATACCATTCATAGATTACTTGAACACCGATAAACTACCTCAAGAGAAATCTCAAGCCCATGGGTGAAAAGAGCTCTCTCTATGCTCTGTTGATGGCACCCCTGCAGTCCTTTGACCAAATATGGTTACATTGTTTAGACAAACATGAAGCTGTGACATTATAACCGGTACATTAGTCTATGGAGCTCATCAATCAGTCGAAGATGAGACAAAGATCAAAATACTTGGATACTAGTGGCCTTCTATGATCATAAATTGCATGGATGTAGCTAGGAGATGCCATCAATGTCGGGCATGTGGTCCTCCACCAATATTCTACACCCTACTTTGGCTTCATGGCCATTTGAGCGTTGGGGTACAGACATTGTAGGTCTGATCGATCCTCCTTCTTCCAAGGGGCATCGATTCATCTTAGCTGCTATCAACTACTTTTTGAAGTGGGTGGAAGCCATCCCACTCAGAGAGGTCATAGCTCACCATGTGCTTCAATTTTTTAAGAATCATATTGTATATAAGTTTGGGGTGTCTTAATGAATTATATCTGATAATGGTACTACATTCAAAAGCATGAAAATCAACAACTATTCTATAAGACATGGTATAGATTGGAGATATTCTACAATCTACTACCCCAGAGCTAATGGTTTAGAAGAAGCATTCAACTCTCATCATCAAGAAGACTCTTGATAATAAATGATAATGGAATGATAATTGGTTGAAGCTTGTGGGCCTACGCACCACACCGAACTCCAACTCTACCCCATTTTCTTAGTGTATGGGTCTGAAGCTGTTCTTCCTTTAGAAGTTCAACTCTCATCACTAAGGATAGCATTGGGTAACGAGATCACTATCAAGAAGCATGCAAAGTTGTGGTTAGAAGAGCTTGAAGGTTTGGAGGAGAGTGCCTATGGGCATGCCAGAACCTCGAGTTGTACAAGGCCAAAATGATTCAAGCTCACTCACAACAAGTCCCCCAGGTCTTTCCAGTAGGAGAACTTGTGTTAGTCTAAGGAGACCAATGCATCAAGATGGGAGGCAAGTTTGAACCCACTTGGGAAGGCCCACATGTCATAGAGAAGGCATCTTGGAGGATCTTATTATTGATTGTAAAGGGGAACACCCGATGCTTCCAATTAATGGGCTCTCTAAAGAAATATTACCCATGAAATATTGTTTTAAAACAATCATTAATAAAAGAACAACAAAATCGATTCCATTCATCAAATCTTCTCTTCTTTCAAAGTGTTTTTGCTTGTCTTGTGAATCCGACGTGTTTAGGGTGTAAGAGTCCCCATAGTGGCATCATATCCTTTTTCACAACACAAACACAATCTCCCAACACTATTAGAATAGGTGTGAGAAAATTCAAGAGGCATCCTATTTTGATTAGCAAGACTTAAGTTAGGTGTGAGGGAACCCAAGCGGCATTCTTTCTTAGTGGGAATTCTTGTTGCCATCTATGGCATCATTTCATAATTCCCCAGCATATTTTAAGGTAGGTGTAAGAGTCCCCCAGAGGCATCCTATTCCTTTTAACACATGCACAAAACAAACACAAATCTTTTGCTCGCTATTTTGATGTGGGAGCAAGCCCCATGACACTCACTCATTAGCTCTAGTTGGGCATGCTACCTCTAGTATGTCACCCCAATGATCATTTGTTGAGGATGTGAGTCCCGTGCTTTCTTCCTAACTTGATCATTGCAAACCACTTGTTAGTATGGTAGTCTTCACTACCAGTAAGTGTCTCATGTTTATTTATGTGAGTCCCGTGCTTTCTTCTTGAAGCCAATAATGCTCTAACTAGGTTGAGTATATTTGAGGTTTAGGATAAGTCCCCTTTTCCTCTTGACTACTTTGAGTTGATATAAGTCCCCGATGGCATTCACTCTGATTCTAGGTCGGATACACAACCAAAACAGACTATCCAATGTCATAGGAGGATGTGAGTCCCTGAGCTTTCTTCCTAGGTTGATTGTTGCAAACTGATGAGAACCTTAGGTTGGTTGATGTTTGCTATGCTGACAATTACTCGCCCGATGAGTACACCACTCTTGGATGATATGAGTCCCCATGCTTTCTCCTTGAGTTGGACACCGAATATCTATTGAATTTATGACTTGCCATGTCATTTTCCCTAGGGTGTTCGATTAAGCCCTTACCGGCCCCATCCCCTGCAGGCACTCTATTTGGATCAAGTCTTTTGTGACCCCATTTAGACACCCAGGTTACTTTTGGATTGGACAGTTCCCCTTTCCTAGTAGCCACCCACAGTTTGGAAAATTTATTAGCGGATGCATAAATTCTCCTTGGTGTAAATTTGAGATAGGTCTAGGCGATATAAGCTCCTTCTCAATTTGATCCCTCAAACTAGGTCCATAAATAACAAACAACTAAAACAAACAAATAAAATTAATTCATTTGTGGATTAATTAAGCCCCAAAGGGCCCCTTTTCCCGCATCATCCTATCTTTAGGGCGGTCGGCGAACTCCCTATAGGAATTGCCTGACTACTTGAGTTGAGATAAATCCCTAGGTCGGTACTCACTCCGTAGTCACCCTTAGGTGGGCTCAATCTATTTTGCCACAGGCAGGTTACCCGGCATCATTATGCTTTGAAAGATATAAGCTATGATGCATTCTTTCTAGCATGATTGTCAAAACGATGCGGGTTGATTTGTGCCCAAAGCGATCACCCTAGTGGTCTTTTCTAGTGGAAGATGTGAGTACTCAAGCTTTCTTCCCTTCAATTGATCATTGCAAACTGAAAGGGACTCCTTTGGTTGGATAGTTCTCCCATCAGCAGGGAAACTACTCCCTTCGATTTAGTAAATCTGAGATAGGTCTAGCCTTCTATAAGCTCCTTCTTAATGTGATCCATCCTGACGAATCCATCAAAATAAATAAATTTAAAAATGAAATAAATCTTGACTATTCTTTGAGTTGATTTAAGTATCCCAGTGGCATTCACTCAATAGTGGTTGTTGAGTATTTATTGCAAAAGCAATGTTTTTTTCTAGAAGATATGAGTCCCGTGCTTTCTTCTTAAGACTTGACCATTGTATACTAAAAGGCATTTCTCCTTGGTTGGATAGTCTACCTATGGTTGGTAGACCCTTTGAATTGGTAAATGAGTTAGGTCTAGCTTTGGTATCATTCAAAATGGGATCCATCATAATAAATAAATCTAAAATGAAATTAATCTTGACTATCTTGAGTGATCTAAGTCCCCAGTGGCATTCACTCATAGCCTAGGTTGGGTTCAATCTATTACCTTGCCAATAGATTACAATGTCTTACTTTGGAGAATGTAAGTCTACTTGCTTTCTTCCTAGTACAACTCTTGCAAAGGCATCCTTTGGTTGGTTAGTCTATGTGCTTAGTACTACCCTTTGGATTGGTAAATCAATTAGTCTTAGCCTCCATGGCTCCTACTTAATTACAACCCATCAAAACCAATGGTTCATCTAAAATCAAACCTAACAAAATTAAAATAAATTCAACCCTCTCCCCTAGTGGAGATCTCTCCTAAGTGAGAATCAAATCAACCCTTTCATCCTCTTGTGGATGTCTTGAACCTGCTTCCCTAGTGGAAGGTTCACACTCTATCCCTTAGTGGATTTACTCCCTCTCTTTGATATATTGGACATAAGTAGAGCCACATTGCACTAAGCTCTGGATTCTTTCTTTTCCCTGGGTTAATGATAGATTGTTTATGTTAGTGCTTGTGATCTCTTAGTTTTATTGATCATTTGGTCAACACCAATACGTGTGATGTTCCTTTTCAGTCACACCACACCTATTGGTCACCCTTTGTTGACCTCATTTTTAGAATGAGCTCTCAACACCTCCATCTTAGGCATAGAATTCTTCTTAGAATTTAAGAGTTCTTTAGTCTTAAGATACATCTAGTGATTAGGTGGACACTCAACCTAGCCTTAGAAGACATAGAAGAGTTAGCCATAGGAAGGTCATGCCTTAGGGTGTTAGGAACTCCTTAGCTTAAACCTTTCCTCACTTTCCCTCTTTCAAGTCAAACTCCAAATCAATTCTATTGATTTTCTCCAAACTCAAAGAAATTCCAAGATTCAATTCCATGATTAAAATCTATGATTGAAACCCATGATCAAAATCCATCAAAAAATTCTGAAGTCTAAATTTTGCCTTAAGTCCTTAATCGTGCCTTTAAAGACTTAGCCAAAATCATGATTCAAATCTATTCAAATCTTTGAGATTTTCTCATATCCAATTTATATTTTTATTTATATTCACATTTATAAATGAAATATAAATTTAAACCTATCAAATCAAATTTAAAATTCAAATCAATTCATGAAAATTTTCTTAAGTCCCTTTAATATTTCATTAAAGGACTTAGCCAAAATCAATTCAAACTCATGAGATTTTCTCAAAACTTATTTATATTCTCATTTATATTCTCATATATAAATGAAATATAAATATAAATCAATCAAATCAAACAAAATTAAATTTTAAATTTAAAATCTTGAAATTCCTTAAATCCTTAATTTTTCATTAATGGATTTAACCTTTGATCAAACCATTCAAACTTGGGATTTTCTCAAAAAATTATTTGTATTCTTATTATATTCTCATATATAAATGAAATATAAATATAAATCAATCAATCCAATTCAAAAAAATTAAATTTCAAAAATTATTTTAAATCCTTAAATTCCTTTAATGGATTAACCAAATCATGATTAAACCACTTCAAATCCTTGAAATTTTCGATCATTTATATTCTCATTTATATTCACATATATAAATGAAATATAAATTCAAACAATCAAAATTCAAAATCAAACTCAAATCCATTCAAAATCCAATCTAAGCCTTTCAAGTCAAAATCTTGAACTTAGCCAAATCACTTTCAAATCAAGCCAAACTCTTGATTTTCTCTCATGGTTCAATCAACCCTACAATCATGAGCTCATATATAAATCAAACTTCAATCATTCAATCAAAACCCAAATCAAAATCAAACCCGACCCTTCATATTCTTCCTTTGAATATGAAATTTTCAAATGGATCAAAATCCATTTGACTTCAAAACTCTTGTAAATGGATTTATATTTCAATCATAAGTCCATATACAAGATCAATCAACTTCAAATCAAGCTTTGACAAGCCATTTGACCCACTTGACCCAAAGTGACCTAAAGTACCCTTATGAGCCAACTTTTGATCCTAACCAAATTGGATTGAACCAAACTCATATCCCTCTCATCATGATCAACAATCATCATGGGATGATCAATCAATCAAATTGGGTCAAACAAGTCAAACTAAGGGTTGACCAAGTCAACACTTAACCTAAAATGAAACCTTACATAGCCAAATTCCACCATAGGCCAAATTGATTGAAACCATTGATCTAAGTTCACTCGACTATTTGAACTTGACCAAGCCAACATTTGAGCCTAACCTAGCAATTGGACCTAGTTGGCCAACTAACCAAAGCCTATTGAGCCAAATTAGAAACCTTGATTGGAAACAAGATCTAATCCACTCCTGACTAACTACAAATCTACCCTTGACCTACCTCAAATAGGTCAAATGGGTCAAATAACCCATTTGACCTAAATGAAGTCATATGAGCCAAAACCAAATCCAAATTGAATCAAACCAAAGCCACCAAAATATTTCAAATGGTCATATGAACTTGACCCAACCCTTGGACCAATTTGACCAATTGGTCAACCCAAGTTGACCCATTTTGACCTAAATGGGTCAACATGAGCCAAACCTATCAAATGGATTCCAAATCCAATGAAACTTGGCCAAACTAGTTTCTCCACACTTAACATGCCAAAGTGGAAAAATAGCAAAATGACCATTTAACCCTAGGCCAAGAACAAATTTTGGCTAACCCATGGGTATTTTGGTCATACCCTCTTCACAATCACTTGAGGCTTTCCTAAAGCTCAAGGGGACTTAGTGATGAGTGGTGCACCCAACCCAATGGGTTTGGGTCACATTTGGCCCATAGACCAAACCCACCACATAGCTTGAAATTAATTTCAAATTCCTCTTAAGCTCAATTTCAAGCACATGGGAGGTTGGCAATCCACTCAGGATCAAACCAACCATGTGCACACTCAAAACCATCAAAATAACCTCTAATTTGGTCAATTGGATCAAAATGGCAAAGAATGGCCATCCTTGATTGGGGGATATACTCCCCTAATTATTCACTTCACTCATGATTGGAGTTTGGAACCCAGAACAACCATCTAGCTTCAGATAGGATTTGAATTCATTCTGATTTTGCATAGTGCAAAAATAGGGAGCTCAATCCATTTGAACTTCCTACACTTGATTTCCTCCAAATTCCTCTCAATTCCTTCTACACTCTTCATCTAAGGACCAATCAGAGCTCACTCAAGCTCACATTGAAGTTCCCATAGCAAGGAGAGGATCAATTAAATCAAAGATGAAGCCCAAGTGAAGTGGTGTTGGTCTACCCATTGATCCACTCAATCCCAAGGCCTAGGAATTTCAACGGGGCTTTGTCTCCACCAGACAAAGCTACCTCATCAAGCTCGAGCATCGAATATCACCTCTAGTGAGGTATGTAATTTTCCAAGCACTTAGCTTGATGGTGTTGGGAAAAGCATGGCAGAAATCAATCGTTGGATAGGTTGGTAATTATGCTTAGATGGTGTGGGTTAATGATTCATGCTAGATGAGCTTGGATCTCCCCTTGATCATGGGCGGTCTCCATTGATCCTCAGGAAGAACTTGGCTCATCTCGGTTCCATCCAGCATTTTAGATGGGCGGATGAGATTATTTACATAGAAATCCATTATCCTTTAAAATCATGGGAATCCGCCATCGATCTTTTGATGAGAGATATAACGATGCCCGCCGCCATTTGGGATGTGATGTTTAAGTCACCCTCATGCGGCGCGCATGTAAAAGCGCGCCAGCATGCGTCATGTTGTGAGTGAGATTAAGTAGGATTAGTTAAATTAATTCTAATTAATTCATAGAACTTCTAAAATTCATAACTTCATAGAAAAATAAAATAAAAGGAAAAATGCTATGGAAAGATAATTTCATCTAGAATATTTTAAAATATTTTAATGGATTTTGAATTACCTTTTCTCTGAATTTGGGTTTCTTTGGGAATCTTAATTAGCTAATTATCCTTTAATTAGGTCATCAATTAATCTCAAATTTAGGGTTCATTTTAGGGATGACCTCTCTCCCTAATTTTCTTGAGATTTATTGAGGGCTTTGGGAAATTACTATTTCATTAATTACCCCTTTCATGTAATTAAGATAATTGTGTGATTAGTGGTTTTACCCTATGATTAGGTTGATTAAGGTCAGATCCAGTAGTAGGTTATGGAATAATTTTTGGGGCATTTCCCTAAGCTATTCCTAAACCCCTTTTCTCTCCTTAATCCTCTTAATTAAGTTAATTCATTAATTATCCCTTAATCAATTTTCAAAATTCTAAAAGTTCACTTAATTAATCTACCTTGGGTAGATGCTTGGTGTTTAATAGCCTAAGTTCAATTAAGAAAATTAAAACCCAATTCACATGTATGAAAGGGTGTTTTAAAGTACTTAAACTAAAGCTTAGCAATTAACTTTTAATTGTGAGCCAAATTGCATTAGGCCTTTTCATTATTAGGTGCATTGCAAATTTAAATTCCTTGTGGGTTTTATGTCATCTCATTGGCTCATAATTACTTAGTTAATTTTTCTAAGGTGGTGTAGGTAAGGGTTAATTAAATTAATTCATACCTTAACCTAATCAATGCTTAAAATGGATCTAATTATCTAAAATTAAACAAAAATACAAAACACATGTGGGAATGGGTTAGGAACAACAACTCATCTCACCTTTTTAAAATTAAATCAAACTTCAAACTAAACAAAATTATTTTGAAATTCACTTTGATTTATTCTAAATTTTCTTATTCTTAAGAATGTCTTTAGGATTTAAGTAAAGTGAGTTTTTTATATGCAGATCTTTCCCAACATGTTAAGTTGTATGCCATGTGATTCATGCATTCATAATTTCATGTTTCAAATTTTAAAATAAAAATTATTTACTTTATGTCAAATGTGCATGTGTTTGCTAAAATAAAATATTGGCTATTATCACTACTAAATCCAAAATATTTTCTAAACTCATAAATGAAATATCAAATTTGAAAGTGTGCTATTATATCTTAATTATAAGCTTGCATGTGAATATTATAAAGTATGCTTAGTATAGGTTTCCTTTCTTTTATGTTAGTATAGTTTTGAATAGAAATTTTGGTGAGATATAGGTTCATTTGAAAAGGAAATGCTCACCTAATTTCATATCTATTCATCCTATATCTACCATCTAAGAAGGGTTACCTACATACATACATAAATTGCATAAACAAAATAAATCTATTAAACAACTTTTGCATATTCCTTTTCCATTTCATTTCTTTTTTTATACATGTTTGTACTTAAGAAAGTGGTATATTAGTCTGGACAACCCGAGTTGTGAGGCTTTAAGTAGCTCTAAGTAGGTCTTGTACCATACACCTCGTTAAATAGCATTGTTTATGCCTTTCTTACTTTCATGTATGTATGTGAAATTTTGGATAAGGAAAACCTTTTCAACTTAAGAAAAATCATGCATATTCAACTTCTAAATTTTCTTAAGAGAATTACTTAGCATGCATCACAAAATGTGTTAACTATTCTCATTTGCATGTATAGATATGCTTAGGGTCCATCCATATGCATGTTATATATGTTGGGAAAGAAATGAAGTAATGTGTGTTATGTGAATTTTGATTCATTTTATTTAATCTTAAAATGCCTTTCTTTTTGAATAGGTTTGTTTAGAGTTTGTCTAAACTTAGGATTGATTAAAAGATGTAATCAAAACATTCACCTAAATGAAGCTAAAACATGAACCTACTTTAGAAAATTATTTAAGGTTAGGGAAGGAAAGAGAAGTTCTCTTCTCTTACCCTCTTCATAACTCAATAATTAATTGTAGGTATCACTTAAACCAATTTAAAACATAAAATAAAATTAACCCAAAATACTTAAACAACTTAAATGAATTCTTCCTCTAAGTTGAACATGTTCTTCATACTTAGAAAATTTAAACCCAAAGTCCTAAGCTAAGCATTCCATACAAACCTTCAAAGCACACACATTAGCCTAAGTCACCACTTTTAGCTTTAGGTTAGGTTGATGCAATGGTTTGATGTTATGTTTTATTTTGTAATGAATATTTTAGAGTGGATGTTAGGGTGTATGCTCGTAGAATGAATTGTAGGACATGCTTAGTCTAACTATTCTTTTTTGTAAGGGATTGTGCTTAAGAGTCGCTATCATAAATAAAAATATAAATACTTTTTACTTGCAGGTGCTTATACCCTTTGCATAATCCATAGGCCAGGTGGACTTAGTCACCCATGTGTGGGGTGATAAGTCCAATATACAAGCTTGAGATTTGTATGGTGTGATTTAACTAACTTTTATTTTGCAGGTGTTAGTTAGATTTCTACTTTTCCTTTTCATGCAAAAATTCATATATTTAGGATTTTGGAATGATTTGTTATGGGGTATTAGGATGAGCATTGGTCATAAGATCCTATCTTATGCACCATGTGAAGCCTTGGAGCATCCACCTTCCAACCATCTAAAGGAGGAACAAAAAGAAGAAAGAAGAAAAGAAGAAAGAAAGAAGAAAGAAGAATAAAGAATAAAGCTTGAAGACCCCCATAACAATGAATTCATTTGCTTAAATTGTAATTTAATTCATTTGTAATACGGGTTGTATAAGGGTAGAGCTTGGCTACCCACATTTGATATTTTTCGGGTTTGCACGGTGGTGCCCGACCACAAATGATCATTTATTCATTTTTTGATTAGCTTTATAAATTATTTGATGATTTGTTTAGCTTTTGCATTAAGTGGCATGCTTTTCCTAGTTTCTTCCTTGCTTTATATATGGCCTAAATGTGGATTAGGCTCTTTAGGAAAAATAAATATTTTACCCAACTTAACAATTCAAATTCAAATTAAATAACTCATAACCTCACTTAAAGCTTAGGATTAAATCAAGATAAAAAAATTAGCAACCCCTTAACTAGATGAGCATTTCTTTATAATATCATGCACAAATGCATCTTATTTCACTCTTGATTAGAGAGCTTCCACCTTTGTCAGAGAAACTCGACCTTTGAGGGTTGTGGTGGAAACTCACCTCCCTTTTGGCCAATAATCTATTTCTCATGCATTAGTCATAAATATTCTATTAGCCTGAGTCAAAATGATTGTCCAAAATAAAAATAAAAAAAAATAAAATTTGAATTGCATTAGATTTAGGTCATTTGAAGCATCTTTTTACATGATCTAGTCTCTTTAGGGAGGAAACTTAAGGACTTAGTCTCTTTCTAAATAATAATAGCTTAGCCATCTTGCATAAGCATAAAGACTTGCCTATATGTATTTAAAATCATAGGAGGAGTTAGTTGGCGGCCACCCCTAGACAATTGTAAGTCCAAGCTATCAGGTGGTTTGTTCTCCCTTGTGGAGGCAAACCACTACCTTAGATTTAGGTTGTTTTGCCCCTCAAGCTCCCTAGATTTAGGTTCTAGGTCGCTCTAGGGCCATAAGCATAATTCCTCACCTCTTAGGTATTTCCTTAATCTTGTGTTAAGAAATCTTAAGTCCTAAAATTCTAATGAAAAATGCAACTTAAATGAACTAAATCAATTTCTAAAAAATAAAGCCCAACTATAGGATAGTATGAGATGCTCTAGGTTTTCTAGCATCGTGGACTTTTCTAACATCGTGGATATCTTCTACTTATCTTCTATTTTAACTTCGATAATAACTCTCTCTTTTGATCAATCCCATTTGATCTTCAAATACAAACCAATCAATTGATAATCATTCTTATTAAAATCTTCAGAGACACAATCATTTACCTTAATCGAGAGTTTTCCTAAGGGATCTCATCCCTTAGAATGTAATTAACTATGAGAGAACTTAATGAACCCGTTTAAAATAAATTATTTTACTTTTTCATGTAAAGTAGGGAAGAATCTTTGGTACATATGCGCACATCATCCCAGGAGTCCTTATTGAGGTGATTGGTTCCATTAAAGGGTAGTGATTTCTATCTTTCAAGATAGTACATTATACATTGATGACACACCCGATCACCTAATAAGTACATCTGTGGATCTATGTGATGTCTTACCAAGATGAATTTTTATATAGGGTGTTGCCTCTTTCATTTCTCATCAATAGATTTGGAAGGTGACTCCCTCTATATAAAATTTTTTCTCCACAGGAATGCCCTCACAGTAATTCTAGCTCCTCGAATCTCTGACCAAAGTGAATCAGATGCATATGGTCCAAACGGGGGAAGTTGGGTTGATCCAAAGCCAGATCCATACCATGGGGAAAGGTTAAAATGAACTTCTGTGAACCGGCCATTTCAACAACTGTAAGAGACTGAAACTAAACTGCTACTGCACTGACTGTAAGAATCTACAATGAGAAATGAGTTTGTAATAGATTTCTATCTTTATAGATTTTTTAATTTTTAATTTTGAAAATTCGAACCCACATCCAACAACTTGGAAGTGTTAAGTGGGGTTCAAATGGATTTAATAAGATTGATTGAAAGAAGAATTTTGAATATGAATTCAATTTTAATAAATTTAGATATGTTGAAATATGGATTCAAAATTTTAAGAAGGATTCTTCCATAGGTTCATGTTTGTTTGAATTTTAAATTTTTGATTTGAGGACCCTTTCCATTAACAAATTTGGGTATGTTAAAGTAAGGGTCATTTGATTTTGTTTTTTTTTTTTTTTTTTGATTTTTTTGGAATTTCACTTAGCAAATTTAGGTATGCTAAGTGAAGTGTTTGAGGAAGTGATTGTTTCTTTTTGTGAATTTTTATTTTGAATTTGGAAATTTTGGATTTCTCACTTAGAAAATTTAGGTATGCTAAGTGAGGAATCCAAGTGTGTTTTGTTTGATTTTTGAAAATAGGATTCTTAGCAAATTTAGGTACGCTAAGAAAATCCTAAGTGTTTCATTCTTATTTTGATGTTTTGATTTTTGAAAAGGTTGATCCCTAGCAAATTTAGGTATGCTAAGGAAATCCTAAGTGTTTCATTTTTTTTGTTTTAATGTGATTAAAGTGGAGACTTTACTTTAGCAAATTTAGTATGCTAAAGATAAAATCCAACTTAGTTTTCTGAAATGAAAATTTCACTTAGCAAATTTGAGTATGCTAAATGAAATTCCAAAATATGTATTAAAATTTTTGATTTGTTTTGGTTTTGAAAATGGAAACTTCTCCTTAGCAAATTTGGTATGCTAAGGAAGGGAGTTACAAAGGTGTTTGAGAATTTTGGTTTTGACTTTGGAGACTTCACTTAGCAAATTTAAGTATGCTAGGTGAACTTCCAAAGATGTGTTTAAAAATATTTGGTTCGGATTTGGAAACTTCACTTAGCAAATTTGGGTATGCTAAATGAAGTTCCAAAGTGTGTTTTTAAAAATTTTGGATTTTGGATTTAGAGACTTCACTTAGAAATTTGAGTATGCTAAATGAAGTTCCAAAATATGTTTTGGAAATTTTTTTATTTTGGGTTTGGAGACATCACTTAGCAAATTTGAGTATGCTAAATGAAGTTCCAAAATGTGTTTTTGAAAATTTTTGATTTTGGGTTTGGAGATTTCACTTAGCAAATTTGAGTATGATAAATGAAGTTCCAAAATGTGTTTTGAAAATTTTTGATTTTGAATTTGAGACTTCATTTAACAAATTTGGATATGTTAAATGAAGTTCCAAATGTGTTTTGAAAATTTTTTGGGTTTTGAATTTGGAGACTTCAGTTAACAAATTTGGGTATGTTAAATGAAGTTCCAAAATGTGTTTGAAAATTTTGAATTTTGAATTTGGAGACTTCACTAAACAAATTTGGGTATGTTAAATGAAGTTTCAAATGTCTTTAGAATTTTGAAAATATGATTGTTTAAGTTTTAATTTTTGAAAAGAGAGGATTTCCATTCAACAAATTTGGGCATGTAGAATGGAGATCAATCTCATTTTTGAAATGTGAAATTTTATTTTGAGTGTGATTATTGCTTTTTTGAAAGAGAGGAATTCCAACTTATTCATATGTGAGATATGTTTAAGTGGGATTTCCTAAATGATATTTATTTTTAATTGGGGATGAAATCTTCATTTAATAAATTTGAATATATTAAATGAGGATGTTCATATGTGCTTTTGAAAAATTTAATTTTATTTGAAAATGAGACTTTCATTCAATAGGTATGAGTGTATTAAATGGAAAAGGTTCATGTGTACTTTTTGAAAATTTTATTTTTTGGTTTTGATTTTGATTTTTAGAAAGATGATTGTTCATTTTATTTTGAAAATGAGATCTTCATCAAAATGGATTGAAGGAAGATGTTCATTTGTGCTTTTGGAAAATTTAGATTTATTTGAAAATGAAACTTCCATTCAATAGGTGTGAATATATTGAATGGAAAGATTCATTTATGCTTTTTGAAAACTTTATTTTTTAATTGTGATTTTTGGGAAAATAATTGTTCATTTTATTTTAAAAATGAAATCTTTATCAAAATGAATTGTAAGAAGATGTTCATTTATTCTTTTGGAAAAGATTGTTAGTTTTATTTTTGAAAATTCATACATATAACAATTATGAGAATTGTTAAATGAAGGTGATAAAATATTTGTGAAAAATATTTTATTAAGTGCATTTTTGAAAAGGAACTTTTTGAAATCTTATGGAAAATTTTATTGTCTTTATTATTTTAGAATGACCTTTCCTTATCATAAAAAATGATAAAGGGGAAGTTTTTAAATATTTTCTTTTTATTTAGATCTTTTCATTTTTTTTTTTACCCAATGGGGGTTTTAAGACTCACAAGGAATGTGGTCCTAAAACTTAAAGATGTTGGCTAACTCGACTTAAGAATGAAATAAGCTAAGTGCCAACGGAAAGAAAGATAGTCTCAAATTCATACCAAAGTACAAATCCACTATGGATACTGAAAGGCAATGATCATTTACCAAAGATGGAGAGAGGAACCATCCCGAGGTGGTAAAAAAAATTGAGAGAGGAGTCACCTTCAAATCTGTGGGTAAAAAAAATTTCTGTAAGAGAGAGGAGCCACCTTCAAATCTATTGGTGAGAAATGAAGGAGGCAAGTCTATAGAAATTCATCTTTTTAGGATGCCACACAAATCCACAGATGTACTTATTCAAGTGATCGGGTACGTCATCAAGGAAATAGTGTATTATCTCGAAAGACAGAAGTCACTACCTTTTAATGGACCTAATCACCTCAATAAGGACTCCTAAGAACGATGGGTCTGCATATGTACCAGAGATTCTTCTCCTACTTTACATAAAAGTGGTTTATTTTAAATCGGGTTCATTAAGTTCCCTATAGGGGCAAGCCCCCATAGTTAATTACATCCTAAGGAATGGGGATTCCTTAGGAAAACTCTCGATTAAGGTAAATGATCGTTGTCTTCAAAGATTTCAATAGGAAAGGGCTATCAATCGATTGGTTTATTTTTAAAAATCAATTGGGATTGATCAAATAGGGGGGACCTATTATCAAAGCCAAAGTGGAATGATGCGAAACCTAGCGAGCATCTCAAACTATCCTATAGTTAGGCTTTACATTTTAAAATTTATTTAGTTTATTTGAATTGAATTTTTTATTAGAAACCTAGGACTTATGATTCATTAACACAAAATTAAAGAAATGCCTAAGAGGTGAGGAATTATGCTTATGGCCCACAAAGGAGAGAAGCAACCCCAGAACCTAAATCTAGGGAGCTTTGGCGAGGGCCAAAAGCATAACCTAAATCTGAGGCCAAAATGGATAATTGGTTTGCCTTCACAAGAGAGAACAAATCACCCGATAGCTTGGACTTACAACCGCTTAGGAGTGGCCACCAACTAACTTCTCCTATGATTTTAAATACATGTAGGCAAATCATTATGCTTATGTAAAATAACTAGGCTATTATTTATTTAGAAAGAGACTAAGTCCTTAAACTCACTCCTTAAAGAGACTAGATCATGTAAAGGGAATGTTTCAAATGACCTAAATCTAATACAATTCAAATTTTATTTTATTTATTTATTTATTTTTGGACAATTATTTTGACTCAGGCTAATATGATTCATATGACTAATGCATGAGAAATAAAGTTATTGACCAAAATTAGCGAGAAGGGATGAGGTGAGTTTTCACCATGGTTCCCAAAGGTCAAGCCAAGTTTCTCTGGCAAGGTAGAAGCCCTTCAATCAAGAGTGAAATAAAATATATTTGTGCATGATATTGTAAAAGAAATACTCATCTAGCTAAGGTGTTGCTAATTATTTTATCTTGATTTTAAACCTAAGCTTTAGGTGAGGTTATGAGTTTTTTATTTTTAATTTGAGTTATTAAGTTAGGTAAAAGGTTTATTTTTTTTTTCTAAAGAACCTAATCCACATCCAGGCTATACATAAAACAAGGAAGAAACTATAAAAAATATGTCACTTAATGCAAAAGCTAAAAAAATCATCAATCAATTTATAAAGCTAATCGCAATAAAAGGCCATTGTGGTCGGGCACCACCGCACAAACTCAAAATTTTCAAATGTGGGTAACCGAGCTCTACCCTTATACAACCTGGATTATAAATGAATTAAATTACAATTAAGCAAGGAATCCATTATTATGGGGGTCTTCAAGCTTCGTTTCTTCTTTCTTCTTTTCTTCTTTCTTTTTCTTTTCTTCTTTCTTTCTATGGTTCCTTCTTTTGGATGGTTGGAAGGTGGATGCTCCAAGGTTTTACATGGTGCACAAGATAGGATTATACGACCAATGTTCATCCTAATCCCCGTAACAATCATTCCAAAATCCGGATTGCATAAATTTACATGAAAAGGAAGAGAATGAAAATCTAACTAACACCTACAAAATAAAGGTTAGCTAAAACAAACCACACAAATTCTAAGCATGTATATTGGACTTATCACCCCACGCATGGGTGACTAAGTCCACCTGGCCTATTGGATTATGCTTAGTAGTATAAAGCACCTACAAGCAAAAGCATTTATATTTCTATTTATGATAGCGCCCCTTAAGCATAATCTCCTACATAAAATAATGATTAGATTAAGCGTCCTACCATTCATTCTATGAGCATACACCCTGACATCCAGTTTAAAACATATATCACAAAATAAAATAAAACATCAAACCATGTACCAAAAAAGCTAGTTTATGACTTAAAGCTAATGTATGTGCTTTGAATGTTTGTGTGGCATGCTTAGCTATGGCATTAGGTTCAAATTTTCTAAGTGTGAAAATATGTTCAACTTCGAGGAGGGTTTATTTAAATTGTTTAATTAATTTATATTGATTTTATTAGATATTTTGATTTAATTCAAGTGGATCCTACAATTAATTACTAAGTTGTAAAGAAAGGGAAAGAGAATGGAACTTCTCTTTCCTTCCCTAACCTAAGTAATTTCTAAAGTAAGTTCACATTATATTTTACTTATATAATATATGATTTGGTTCAATATTAATTATATTTTAAACTTAATTATCATTTGTAGTAATTTTAAATATTATATTATATTTACTTATATATAAATATTATAATTAAATTAATAAATTAAAATATTAAAATTTTATTTTTATATTGATGTTAACAAATTCAAAAAATATATAAATTAAATAAATAGAAGCATATTATATATATTGAAACCCTTTTCATCCCTTAAAGTCATGAAATAAGATGGAATATGATTTTTTATGAATTCATTGATAACATATATTGAATGGATATTCTAGAGTTTTAAGTAGAATTAACTATCGATAATTTAATATATAAAAAAGTGTCACGCATAATTTAAGAGATAATTACTTACTTTATAAGTTATTTTTATTTAATTTTTAATCTCTCTTATCTGCTTATGTTGATTTAAAAAAATTTAAATTTATTTTAATTTTTAACTACTCTCTTTAAATATTGATCTCACCACATCTTCTTAACAAAGTATATGTTTGATAAAAAAATTAAGAGATTTTAAATATATAATTGAATTTTATGTATTTGAATATCTAATATATAAAATTTTATATTTATTTACATAACACCAAAATATATATAGTGATATCTAAGATATTAATATATTAAGTATATTTTTAAAATAGTCAATTTGTGCTCTCACTAAAAAAAAATTAGGCTCTGCCATTGCTAATATTTAAATGATGCAAAATATATATATGAAAAATATGTGCTTCATTTAGTGATTATAGTATTTTTTTTTAAATAAATAAATAAAAGTTAAACATTAAGAATATAAATATACAAAATTCAATGGTCCATTTGTAAATCTCCCAAAAAATTAAGAAGATAACTTTTTAAAAAACTTCATCTTATTGGGGAGATTTGATATTTAAACATATATCTATTTATTTATTTATTATCAAATTTGAGCATCCTGATAATTAAAATTTATGAGAAATCAAGTAAAATTTATATCGTATTTATGTTAAAAATAAATTTAATGACTTTAAAACTGCAGGTTTAAATTTTGGGCAAATTGTTTTCAACCACTTTTCTAATTTTTAAATCTTTCTCAATTATTTATAAATTTTTTTATCAAGTTTCAATCATAGCTAAATTTAATTAATTTTATATTAGATATTAATGATTTATAATATTGTATCATCATTAGATAAAATTTTCTTTCTAGATTTTTGTGAAAGTTGATATAATTTATTAGATTTTTTATGTATATTATTAAAGATATAAATAAGATGAATAAATATACAATTAATACATATATTTTATAATATACAATTCATTATTTAAAATAGATTTTTTTTTTTTTTTTTTTGAAAAGTTGAAGGCATAGCCCAACTTATTTATTTAAAAATAAGAAGTTACAAAAAAGAATTATACATTATTTGAATCTAAGAAAGCTAAGACCCATCGTCAAAAGAAACATAAAAGTACTCAGACTAGACCAAAAAATAATCATCAGCATTTTCAATCTTCATAGAGTAGTTATGATGCATGAGCACCTTTAAAAAATAAATATACAGTATTTGATATATATTTGAGCATAGATATCAATTCGACATCTGTCGAATATGACTAAAATATATCTGATTTAAAAATTTTGAAAAATCAAAAAGACATGAGTGCCCTAAATAATTAAATTAATATTATATAAAAATATTATTAAATATAATTTTGTCATATTATAAGTTATTATAATGAGTTAGAAAAATTTAAAGAATATGATTTGAATAATAAGGAGGAGATAATAAGATATATTTATTATAAATAATTTAAATTATAAAAAATTATTATTAAATTTATAAATTTAGAATTAAATTAATTTTATTCAATAAATTATTAATATATAAAAAATAAATTAAACATATATGTATTTTTTTAATAATTAATTTAATTTTTATAATTAAATAATTTATTTATTTTATTTTATTTTTAATATTTTATTTATTTATTTTATATAGATATATATTATATATTATATATTTATAACTTATATTTTTAATAATAAAAATATTTAGTATTTATATCTGATGTGTGTCCTCATATTTATATACATAGAAGAGCAGCTATGTGAGCAAAACTTTTACCTTTTATAAAGATATGTTAGTCTGATCATTAAAAATTTTAATTTTTAATCAAAAAATTTTGAATTTAAATTTTTACTCATACTTAAATATTTAAAATAAATAAAATAAAATAAAATAAAATTTTGCAACTTTCATGCTCAAGTCCAACGAACTGCACCATCAAAGAAAATCACCTTGACATGTTTTGTATTCTGGAAACCAAAATAAGCATTGAAAGTAATAATGACCCCCTTTTTATTAGAAAATTATCTCTTTATCCTAATGAAGAATACTGCCATAATTTTGATGTCTGTTCGGGTGGAAGAATATGGCTCAAATGGAATCCTCATTCCTTATCCTTTATCCCTACTTACATAAATGCTCAGTTTATCCATGGGATGATTTCTTCTCCTACATGCCCTAGATACTTTATCACCTGGATTTATGCACATAATGATGCTAGAGATAGAAGGGAACTCTGGGCTTTTCTTCGTCAGATTTCTTCCACTATGACTGAACCTTGGTTGGTGATTGGTGACTTCAACTGTGTCTTATTTTCTAATGAGAAATCGGGTGGCAATCCAATTCCTCCAAATCGGCTCATTGATTTTAAGGAATGTGTTCAAGATTCAGGACTTCTGGATCTACCTAGCTCGTGACTTTTCTTCACTGTCAAATCTCGAGATAATCATATAAAGACAAGAATAGATGCTTTATGCAATGCTCACTTGGATTGATATTTTCCCTACCACCTCTTATAAGGCTCTCCCTTTAACCTCACTCCCCTTTAATAGTCTCCTTCGTCTTACAACAAAAGAATCACGTTTATTTTCGAAATTATTAGTCAATCAAAATTTTCTTCACACGCTTCCAAAGCATGGCGTGTCTATGGTGATCCCATTCTTGTATCTTCAAGAAACTTAAAATTGTAAAAGACCATCTTAAACACAAAAACAGAATCTTCCTTGAGCAATAAATTAGATTTGAAAGAAGATCGAGTATCATATGGAAAAACTTGAAAAAGACCCCTCCAATAATCTACCTCAAAATGGAAGATATCAATGCCCGATATGGGGAAGTGGTAAAGAAAGAAAGCACTTGGGCAAAACAAAGAGCCAAACTCTATTGGCTTTCTCATATGACGATCTTCTCTATTATTCTATTAAGGAGAGACGTGATAAATCTAATAAAGGAACTTGGAAGGTAATGCTATTTCAAAAAATGACGATATTGCCAAGGCTATTTGTGAGTACTCATCTCTTCTCAATAAACCTACATTGAATGGGTCATTCCCAATGGATGTTCCTATTGGTACCCCCATTACCATTACCCAGACTGAGTTGTTATGCTCTCCAATCAGGATTCAAAATTATTTCATTTCAATAGATAAACGAGGATAAAACTCGGGCTCACGGTTTCACCTCCAAATTCTTCACATCCTCCTGGGAAATTATCGAGCCTCAATTCATATTAGCAATCCACCATTTCTTTAAAACAAAGCGGCTCCCTGAGGTATTCAAGCATACTCTTATTACCCTAATCCCCAAAATTAAGCATGCAAATTGTGTTACATCGTCCATATCTCTTTGCAATACCTTCTACAAAGTAATTGCAAAGATCTTGGCTAATAGACTCAAACCTATATTACCAACAATTATACATCCGACCCAATCTGCTTTTATAAAAAATAGAGATATAGCTGATAATATTGCAGTTGCACAGGAACTTTGCTTGGAATTTAATAAGAGAGTCTCTAAACTCTTAAGCTTGACCTTTATAAAGCATTTGACAAAGGTGAATCGTGATATGGTTCTTCTTAGACTTACTCAAAAGGATTTCCAAAGATCTTTGTTGATTGGATAAGAGCTTGTATTTCTGAAATTCCTTTCTCTATTGTATTAAATTGACAAATAGAAGGGTATTTTAAATCTTCTAATGGATTAAGACAAGGATGCCCCTTGTCTCCATTTCTTTTTTCAATAATTATGGATGTCTTTTCTTGCTTGCTAGATAATTTGGAGAAAGCTAACCAAAAGCAATCACACATGGCAACTTCTCCATATCTCATCTCTTAGATGATATTCTTGTTGTTGGAGTACGATCACCAACTGTTTCTAATCTAAATAATGTGCTAGCTACCTTCTATTCTCTAACGGCTTGGCAATCGTCGAAATCCCTAATGCTTATAAAGAACACCGATAGCTCTCATGCTCGCTCTTCGCCCAGTGATTTTCCTATTAAATATCTGCCTTCTCTTTCGGACAAATCAAATCTATTCATTTCACCCCACTTATTGATAAGATTTATAGATGGTTTGGTTGGAAAACAAAATGGCTCCCATGGAGGAAGATTTCACTCATTCGCTCCTCCATTAATAGTTACTTAACTTATTGCGTGGCTTTCCCTAAATGCATCATTAAAAAGATTAAGTCCTTAACAGCTTCTTTTTTTTACCATGGCGATGCATTTGGCAAAATGATTCCTATATCATGGAACAAAACAACTCTTCCGAAGGAAAAAGGTGGTACGGCTCTGTTCCATTGGTACTCTTAATACCCTTTGCAAGACAAAAATTTTATGGAAAGTTCTTACTCATACATCTACTCTTGCTGATTGGTCTACTCAGAAATATGGTTCCATTTGGCAAAAATCATTGAATTCTTCTCATTATGGAAAGAGTTACTGGTTTGTGCTTCTAGATTTAAAGGAAACTTGAATATTGCCAGGGTCTTTATTCTCATTATATCATGATCCTTGGTGCCATGGTAGATCTTTGTTAGACATGTGTGGAGCAATGTATTCCTTTGATCAATAGTCCTATAAAATCCCTTCTCAAAGCTATAATAAGGCAAGGTAGATGGAATCTTCCAAATGCTGTTCGATCTGGCCCGCACTCATGCTATGGAAATTAATCAAGATACCGCAAAGACACAATTCTTTGGAAAGGACAAACTGACAATGAATAACATTCTCTCCTCTCTTGAACAACACCCTTCCGTGGACGAAAGAAATTTGGTTTAAAGGAGTCACTCAATTACGCTTTATTCTGGGATGGCATATTTTAGGTCTTAAAACATTGGATATGCTTACCGTAGAGGACTTGAAACTAACCAAGATTGCCCCTTGCTCAACTCAAAAAAGAATCCCATAATCATTTATTCTTCACTACTGCATAAAATCATTAGAAACTTGCTTCCTAACTGAGTTATTTCCTTCTTCAACCTACACTCCATATGGTTCTCTCCGCCACACTTACATTACGCCTTGAAGAGACTTTCTCTCACATTACCGCAAATGGCCGCTTAATTTATCCGATTGAGAGAAATAATAGGTTATTCTCTAACGCTTTTGTTGTGTCAATCTATCTCATCTAATATCAAATTTAGAGTTGCTAAAATCGGTGGACTATCAAGGACACTTGGTGAATTCTGCTAAATATCATAAACACATGGAAAAATACGTGGGGTGAATTCCTTCTTATTTAAGCCTCCTAGAGGCTATGTCGTTGTCGCTTTGTCATTCTGTTCCCTTTATTTTAGTTTCCTCACTAATCGATTTTTGGTATGTTTTGTGTGGAGCTCTTCCACTCATGTGTGTTTGATTCAGAGCCTCCAAATTGCTATTTGCTTGCCTATTATGTTTCGAATCTTGTTTTTGGCACTAGTTGGTGGTTTTTTGAGGTGATACAACAGGACTATGATGAGACTAAGTTTCTTATGGAATTTTATATTCTCTTTTTTATTTATGAGCTCCTCCATAGTTGTTAAGTGGTTGCAACCTGAGGATCCTGGTAGTTGTTGGTTTTTTTCTTCCCTTGTCGAGTTTTGGTTATTGAGAGCTGGTATCACTGTGAGCTGCATAATTGGGTTCTGGTGCTGAATTTCTTCCTTCTGAATCATATTATGGAAGTTTTTTGTGGCTGTTTTTTGTGGGAAATGGATTGGGTGGTCCTGTTTTTTATGCTCGATCCTTCAACCCTTCCTCCATTGGATGACATACCAACCGTGTGAGCTCTATCTCGTCAGGGTGTTTTTGCTAAATCGCTAATTCGTCTCTGAGTCCTACACCTGATTATATATATGTTCTTGATATTGTTATTTAAATTTAACTCTTAGCTGATTTCTTTCTAGCTGTTATTCTGTAATTCTCTTTTGGAATAAAATTTAGGCTCTGTTCTCAATTTTTCAAAAAAAAAAAAAGAACTGCACCATCAAAATCAGCGAGAAAAACTACGATCCGTGATAAGAACTTAGCATAGAAAAATATTTTATTATTTTTTTAAAATAATATTTTAGTTTACACAAATCATATAAATATCATAACTATTCAGGTTCTTAATAAAAAAATTTAAATTTTATAATCATTAGGTCTTTGACGAAGCACTACTCTTTCGATTTGATTGATTTAACGGGTTGCATTCATATAAGCCTATTCCATATCTAAGCATAGGTTCACGTTGCCTTGCACGCCTCAACTTAAGGACAATAGAAAAATAAATAAATAAATAAGAAGTTTTTTTTATAAATTATTTATTTTATTTATTTAATATATAAAATTTTATTATTATCAATATATCACATAAATAAGATCCTAATTCATTCTTTTCATTCCGTAAATATGATATATTTTGCCTATTCAAATAATAATAAAATTTTATATGTTAAATAAATAAAATAAATAATTTATCATACTATGTATATAAAAACCCCAATAAATAAATAAGCAGATTCTCTTATCAAAATTTATATGCCGTTAGCTCTTTAGATAGATAATATTTAGATTTTAAATGAAAAATTACTCTTAAAAATAATATTTTATTTTAAATTTTATTAGTTGCTTTAATGACATTTTAAGAAAAATATCATTTTATCTTACTCAATCTGATAAAATTCTGTCTAAAATTTTAATTTGCAAAAATCATTTTAATTTGAATAACTTGCATATATATTATTAAAAGTTTATATATTTGTATATTAAATATTATTTTTATAATATTAATTAATTAATTAATATTAATATATTTTTATTTTAGTAAAGATAATAGTATTAATATTTTTATATGATTTAAAATTTTAAATACTATAGAAATAAATATTAAAATTAAAATTTAAGATATATAAATATATAAAAATTTAGAAGTGATTAATATTTTATTCGAAAAGAAGTGATTAATATCATCTACTTTTTATATATGTTTATATATCTAATATTTAGTTTTATATTTTTTTTAATTATATTAATAAAATCATTCACATTATTTTTAAAATTGAAATTTATTTTTATAAAAAAATTGAAATATCAAAATATTATAAAAAATAAATATTTAATATCAAATCAAGAAAATGATGTGCTATGTGCCTCTGAATATATGCAAATCCTCTCTTATTTTTCAGTCAACGCTATTTCACCGTAATTGACGTCGGGCGAGGGAAAAATGGTGTTCGAGTATCCCTACGAGTGTTGGTGGTGGTGGGAGTACGCCATCATCTTCGTCCTCCGGCCACTTCTCGCGATCCTGTTTATCTTCCTTTTGATCTTTCTCAGTGAGTAGCGATTTCTGATTGCAAACCCTAGTCTTTGAACTGCAGCCTTGCCGTCGATTTCTGATTCCTTCTCTCGACGCCCAAGTCATGCCCTAATTATCTCATTCTTCTTCATTTTAGGCTGGTTTGTGGCGTGGAAAACGGTCCTGGTTCACGTGCCGTTGGTGCAGGAAATTTTCGGCCTCCGCAAGAAACCCGTCAAACCCAAGCCTCCAACCCGCCACCGTTTATCCCGCTTCTACAACTCCGATCCCTCTATCAGGTATTTTCTTCATATAATGTTATTTTCAGGATATGAGGCCTCATTTTTTTCCTTGGCTCTTCATGTATATGTGTAAATTTATATGCAGTAGTTTGATCATTCCACTCTATAATTCTAGTCACCAGTTGTGGTGGCATTTGATCTGTTTTTTGAATCATTGCATGGTCAACTAACTGATTATTTCAAATTGATTCTTTCGTAATGAGAACGGATAGCTTTTTTTATAGCTTTTAATATGTCTCGAGTTGAAATAGATCAGAAATCGAGCTTGTTTATATGTGTCTGTGATCTGAAATAGAATAGAAATCAAGGTTTGTTATCTTTGCGTGGTGATAATGACATAGTATATTTCTAAATATCAAACTTTAGGTGTTAGATATGCAAATGCATGAGAATTGTGTGCTATGTATGTAAATTTCCCTATTTTCAAACATAAATTTATTTGTAGATATTTTAAAATAGTTTTTTTGGCTTAGTTTGAGAAACCACTGTTGGGATAAGATAGATGGACTATTATAATGTGGTGCACCTGAGAAAGAAAAAATAATTATTATGGTGACTTAGATTGACATATAATTACTTTAAGATAAGATGATTGACATATGGTTAATTCATGTGGGGTTGATAGGAAGTAGAAATGTAATAGGAGAAGCAATTGTTGGCTTCTTGGATGTATTTAATCTTCTAAAGTGATTCTAGTAGAAAATTTGATCATAACATAGAGTGTTATAAATGTATTTTATATGAATATCAAAAAATGATCAATAGAAATAATTGATTTTGGATAAGATGGTAGAATTTAAAGGGACAAGTTGTTCATATTTTTAAGTTAAGTTGTTTAGTTGATCTATACTTAGTTTAGAATAAGATAGCTATTTTCATCAAAAAGGTTACTATAAGTTTTGGGAGAACATAGAGATAGAGTATATAAGTATGGAGACTTCATAGTGAGTGTTGAGATGCAGAGATTGTTAGGTAGGAAATTCCCTAATGAGCGAGAAAAAACTAAATATCATTGTGAGCTACAAAGATTATATGAAAGATATAAGTCTTGAAAAAAAGGGAATCAAGCAATGAAAGCTATAATTTTTAATAAATGGCTAGGCACTAAGAAAGAAGAAAACATAAAAATAGCTTATATGTGAGAGAAGAGATGTAAAGGGCATTGATCAAGGTATATGCACTAAAAATAATGATAATAATGTCTTGATTAAAATTGAAAACAACTTCAAGAAAAGTTGAAAATGTTACATTATGGATGTAATTTTTTAGTCCATTAATTTTATAGAAATTCTATTAATTCAGCCATTTTGTTTTGATCTACTCATTTGATTATAAAGAAATCATTGATTGCTAAGTTGAATGTAACTGAAAATGAAATTATTACAATAGATTTGTGGCAAAGCTAGAAAAAATTAAATTAGGAAAGGATTTTTATAAGGCATTATATGAGCAACAACTATTAAATTTTATAGAGATTCTAATAATTCAGCCATTTTGTATTGATCTATTCATTGGATTATAAAGAAATAATTGTTTGCTAAGCTGAGTGTAGCCAAAAATGAAATTATTACAATGGATGATTTGGCAAAACCAGAAAAAATTAAATTAGAAAAGGATTTTTAAAAAGCATTGTATGAGAAACATATATTAAATTATACAGAGATTCTAATAATTCAGCCATTTTGTATTGATTTGTTCATTGGGTTATAAAAAAATCATTGATTGGTAAATTGAGTGTAGCTAAAAATGAAATTATTATAATGAATTTATGGCAAAATTAGAAAATATTAAATCATGAAAGGATTTTTAAAAGGGATTATATGAGCAACATCTATTGAAGGTGGCATAGTTGAACACTTTAAAAAGGGGTTTGGGCATATACAACAAAATGTAATCGACAAATCAAATGTATTAATAGAATTTATGTAAAATAGTTTTAATACTTGGGGCTACACTCAACATGGATGGATGGGGAATGGAATTCACAAATTTAGCCTAAAAAAGACTTAGGATAGTGATGCTTACACTTTTGAGGTTAAAAAATTACTAAAAAAATGAATATATGTTTAATATATAAGAAATTTGCTTAGCATAAACTCATGTCCTATTTGTACAAAATTAATACATTTTACTTCCTAGTGCATTAGTGGAAAAAACTTGAGATTTGAGAGTATGGATGGTTGTTTTGCTGCTAGGATATTTTGATCGGATCGAATTTGATGGGGGCACTCAAATTATTTGATCTAATAGGGTAGTTTTTAGTATTTGATACTATCTTTCAAGGTAATTTGATATATTATTCTCTTCAATATTGAATATCTAAACACGATTTAATATTTCATAATTATTTTATACTATTTATGCATGTTACATGTAAAATTTATAAAATATATAATAAAATATAACATATGCAAAACTTTCGTGGCATTGAAAGTAAAATATGTAAAATCTTAATACAATGATGGATGTCAAAATATATAAATACCCAAAAAATAATCATCTTCCACTTTCAAGATCAAGTTTAATGAACTGCACCATCACAATCAGAGAGAAAAACAACGATCCGTGATAAGAACTAAGCAAAGATAACACATTTTGTTATTTTATTTTACACAAATCATATAAATATCATTAATTATTCACGTTATTTATTAAAAAAACAAAGCGGAAGCACTACTCTTTCAATTTGATTGATTTGAGTGGACGCATTAATATTTAGTCTATTCCATATGTAAGCATAGGTTCACGTTGCCTTGCTCGCCTCAACTTTAGGACTAGGAAAAAAAAACAGACTCTCTTAAGATGACACACTTTAACCCCTTGTTCGAAAAACTCTTATGTTTGGTTGGCTGGATGGAAAAGCAAATTCTTCTTTTGAGAGCCATTTTCAACTTCTAAGATCATCTATTAACAACTATTTATCTTATTTGTTCAGATCAGTTGCCTTCTCTAAATGTGTTATCAAAAAGATCTGCTCTCTCACTGCCAACTTTTTTATCACAGTGAGGAACCTAGGAAACTCCATATTATCTCTTGGGTTAAGACTATCATGCCCAAGGATAAGGGGGGTACAAGTCTCACCTCAGTTTCCTCTCTTAATCTTATTTGCAAGATAAAGATCCTCTGGAAAGTACTCAATAAAACCACTCCATTAGCTGACTGGAATCAGGAATAAGTACCCCGTTCGATCTTCCACTCTCTGGAAGAAATTAAAAACGTGTTAATAGATTTCGTGAGAAACTTCAATAGCGCATAGGGGATGGTGCATCTTTTTCCCTTTTCTTCGACCCTTGGTGCGATAGTTTCTCCTTATTTGGGTGCCAGGCAAGGATTGTTTATCTAACTTTGATAAACCTATTTCCTCTCCTTTGAATTCCATTCTTGAAAATGGCCAACGGGCCCTTCCTGAAAGTTTAATACTGAGAAATTTGTGTTGCTATAATAAAATCATTAGTCTCAGACTGGTTTCTGATGGAGATGGAGATGTTATTCTATGGAATGACAACAACAAACTGTCCTCTAGGTTGATTAATATCTCAATCTTTGAACACTTCCCTAGTGTCAATTGGGATGGAAAATTTTGGTTTAAAGGTCATGCAATCAATTATACTTTTTTTGGTTAGATGGCTTACTTGAGGGGCCTCAAGGCATCAGATATTTTCTCTTCTAAAGGAGTGGGCACAGCTTTGATTTCCTGTCTCTGCAATTCATTTTAGAGTCACATTTGCATTTTTTTTTTTGTTTTTTGAATGCCGCACATCTATGTTGCTGATTAAAAATGTTCTTCCAAAGGGATCCTTCTTTCTCATACAAGCCACATTACAACTAGTCCTCAGTGATGCTGCTAATCTTGAACAGAAGGTCATCAAGAGGTTAAGCTTCCTCATTATAGCTATTACTGTCTATACCATTTGGCGAGAAAGAAATCGCAAATTACATCTCCATGAGGCCACTGCAGTCACAGGTCTAGCTATTAAAATTAGAACTCTAGTTGCTTATAAGCTCAAAAGATGGATTCTTAAACCTTCTTGGCCTGCCCACATCCTTCTTTTGCTGCACAAATGGAAGGATTGTGCTACATTTGATCAAGCTCCTGGTTTCTAAGAGACCCATTTTCTGTATCGTCTCTTTTTCGATTTTGGTTTAAAGGTTTTCTGTACTCTCATCACTAGTTTTTGGTTCGACTCCCGGACAATGATGGATTTTTGAGAAACAAGCTCCTCGATTTATCGACGAGATTCTCTACTACCCACATGTAGCCTCCTCCTTGGTGGCCTATTTCTGCAACTGTGGGTTCCTGCAACATCTATCTTCCTTTTTCTGGATTACGTATTGTTCCCTGATTATGATCCAACGGTTACATCCTCTTCCTCTCTTAGAATCTACTGGACGGCAGTTATGGTTACCGTTGGAGTGCTGGTTTTTTGTTGCCCAAGCTTGTCCACTCATCATTTTTGATGATTTTGCATCACTGAGTCTAGAGTGAGTCCTTGGGATCCTTTATATTTTCTCTTATAGTCTTATCTATATTTTTGTTCCCATTTTCTATGTATGTAATCTTGTTTTCTCAATTCTTTTTGGAACTGTTTTTTTATTATTATTATCTTAATGTACCTTCTCTTTTGGAATGAACTGGGCTACTGCCCTCAATTTTTCCAAATAAAAATAAAAAAACTTTAGGATAAGGAAAAAAATAGATTCTCTTATCAAAATTTATATGCCATTAGGTCTTTAAATAAATAATAAATAGATTTTAGATGAAAAATTACTCTTAAAAATAAGATTTTCTTTTTTATTTTATTAGTTATTTTAAAGATATTTTAAGAAAAACATTAATATTATTTTTTAATATTATCTAATATAAAGTGATTGATAGTTTTTTAGGAAAGGAGTGATTAATATCACTTAATTTTATATAATTAATACTTAACTTTTTATATTTATTTTTATAATATTTATATTTTTAATTATTTTGATAAAAACATTACTATTATTTTAAAAAGTAAAAAATATTTTTAGAAAAAATTAAAATATTGTAAAAACAACATACAAATCATGAAAATGATGTGATACTGAATGCAGATCACCAATGATATATATATATGCAAATCCTCTCTTAAGAGATATTTGACTGCACACAAGATTTAACTCGAGTTGAATTTAATTTTTTTAATAAATTTGGATTTAATAAATTTTGTGATAAGTTAAATTTAGAAAATTATTTGATATGTTAATAGTTAAATTCAGTTAAATTTTGTGCTGCTATTTGATTATATATATTAAAATTTAAGTTAATTATTTTATTTAATATTTAAATATTAAATATTTAGATGTTATTTTTATTATATTATTATCATAAAATAAAATTAAAAAGATTAATTAAATAATTAAATCAAGATGAAGTAAGTCAAGTAATTAAAAATATAATATTATATATATATATGATAATATTAATTAAAATTATAATAAATAATTGAATGAAAGTTACAAGGCATAATAAAAAATAGTAAATTGTAATAATTAAAATATTATTTAAATGATTAATAAAATATATAATTAGTTTGTAGGTTGGAATTATGGTCGAAGATATCTAATAAATAAATTAAATAATAATTTTTATTTAATTTATTTATATTAAAATAATAATTATAATTAAGTTAATTAAAATATAATTATTATAATATAATAAATCAATTAATTATAAATTTATTAATCAATTATAAAGCAGTAAGTATATATTAATTACATTTAATTTTGTTAAATTATAATTAATCTAATATAATAGATTAATTTATTATTATTTAAATAAATTAAAATTAAAATTAAAATAAATTAAAATATGAATAATAAAAGGGAAGGAATTGACTGGATTTCGGAGTTCGAAACCCTCGCTTTATATTTCTTCCTTCCGCTTCGCTGTTGCCCGTATAGAAGGGAAACGACGCGAAGATAATCCTCGTCTTCCCTCCCACCCTCCTTCGCGCGCTTCTGCTTCTCTAAATCCCGTAAATCCACCTGCCAACAGGATTTAGTAAATCCGGATTGAACTTGCGAAAGCGGCTTTAACGGATTTACAAAATCAGGGGATTTAACTTGGCCAAAAATACTGTTTGGCTGGATTTAAGTTAAATCTGGCTTTAATCCTACTCAAATCCTGCAACCAAACAGCCCCTTATTTTTCTGTCAACGCTATTTCACTGTAATTGACGTCGGGCGAGGGAAAAATGGGGTTCGGGTATCCCTGCGAGTGGTGGTGGTGGTGGGAGTACGCCATTATCTTCGTCCTCCGGCCTCTTCTCGCGATCCTGTTTATCTTCCTTTTGATCTTTCTCAGTGAGTAGCGATTTCTGATTGCAAAGCCTAGTCTTCGAAACTCCCTTTTTCCAATCGATTAACCGCAGCCTTGCCGTCGATTTCTGATTCCTTCTCTCGACTCTTTCTTCTTCATTGTAGGCTGGTTTGTGGCGTGGAAAACGGTCCTGGTTCACGTGCCGTTGGTACAGGAAATTTTCGGCCTCCGCAAGAAACCTGTCAAACCCAAGCCTCCGACCCGCCACCGTTTCTCCCGCTTCTACAACTCCAATCCCTCTATCAGGTATTTCCTTCATATAATGTTCTTTTCAGGATATGAGGGCTCTCATTTTTTGTCCTTGGTTTTCATGTTTATGTGTAAATTTATATGCAGTAGTCTGTTCATTCCACCCTATAATTCTAGTCACCAGTTGTGGTGGGATTTGATCTGTTTTTGGATTCATTGCATGGTCAACAAACTGATTATTTTAAATTGATTCCTTCCTATTGAGAACGGATAGCTTGTTTTATGGCTTTTAATATGTCTCGAGCTGAAATAGATCAGAAATCAAGTTTGTTTATATGTCTGTGATCTGAAATAGAATAGAAATCAAGTTTGGCTATCTTTGCGTTGTGATAATGATATAGCAGCATTACTTATATAGCTGCATTACTTATTTTCAAACATAAATTTATTTGCATATATAGATATTTGGTGCTTAGCTCGAAAAATCACTTTTGGGATGAGATAAATGGACTATTATAATGCGCACCTGAAAAAAGAAAAAAATATTTATTATGGTGACTGACATATAGTTATTCTAAGATAAGATGATTGACATAAAATTGATTCATGTGGGATTGATAGGAAATAGAAATGTAATAGGAGAAGCAACTGTTGGCTTCTTGGTATTATTTAATCTTTTGAATGATTCTAGTAGAAAGTTTGATCATAACATGGAGTAATAGTTATAAATGTATTTTATATGAGTATCGAAAATGATCAATAGGAATAATTGATTTTGAGTATGATGATAAAATTTCACGGGGGGAAGTTATTATTTTTAGATTTATTGTTAAATGAGAAAGACTTGAATTCTATTGTTGATCTATATTCAGTTTAGATTAAGATAGCTATTTTCATCAAAAACGCTACTATAAAGTTTTGGGAGAACATAGAGATAGAGTATATAAGCATGGAGGGTTGGTAGTGAGTGCGGAAATATAGAGATTATTAGGTAGGAAGTTCAATAATGAGCGAGGAAAACTAAATATCATTGCGAGTTACAATGATTATAAGAAAGATAGAAGTCTTGCAAAAAGGAAATCAAGTGAAGAAAGCTATAATATTTAATAAAAGGCTATGCACTAAGAAAGAAGAAAAAATATAAAATAGCTTATATGTGAGATAAGAGATCTAAGGGCATTGATCAAGGTAGATGCACAAAAAATGATGATAATAATGTCTTGATTTAAATTGAAAACAACTTCAAGAAAAGATGAAAATGTTACATTGTGGATACGATTTTTTATTAATCTTATGAAGATATGTGATTGAATATGTTTAGAATGAATTTGGTACAAATCAAGGTAAAAAATGTCTTAAGACATGTTGAAATTATTGAAGATAAGATTGATGGAACAACACTAAAAGTAATTGAAAGTGACCAAAGAATTTGTAGTTCTGATATAAACATCAAGGTTTAATATTAGGTTTATGTTTTTTTTTCTATAGATTTTGGAGATGCTTGAAAGAATATACAAATGGCGAAGTGCCATGGGAGTATCGTGCAATAGCAAATGGGAGAATATAATGGAGACTTAGATGTAAATTTTATAAAAATTCTATTAATGCAGCCATGTTCTATTGATTTGTTCATTCGATTATAAAGAAGCCATTGATTACTAAGTTGAATGTTGCCAAAATGAAATTATTACAATGGATTTGTGACAGAACTTGAAAATAATAAATTACAAAATGATTTTAAAAGGCATTGCATGAGTAAAATCTTTTGAAGGTGGCATAGTTGGAAACTTTAAAAAAGGTTTGGGAATATGCAACAAAATGTAATCAATGCACTAATAGTATTAATAGAATTTATGTAAAATAGTTTTAATACTTGTTGCAGCACTCGCCATGGATGAATGGGGAATGAAATTCACAAATTTAGCTTAAAAAAGTTTAGGTAGGATTTATGTCAGTGATGCTTACTTGCTCCTTGAGGTTGAAATATTAATGAAAATTGAATAGATGTTTAATATATAAGAAATTTGTTCAGCATAAATGTATTACCTATTTGTACCAAACTACTACATCTTACTTCCAAGTGCATTAGTGGAAAAAAAAAAAAAAATTGGGATTTGAGAGTGTGGATGGTTGTTTTGCTGCTAGGATTTTTGGACCGGACCAAATTTGATGGGGGCACTCAAATTATTTCATCCAATAGGGTAGTTATTAGTATTTGATATTTAAAGTACTATACATTAGGGTAATTCGATATAATAACCTCTTTAATATAGATATCTGAACATGATTTAATATTTCATAATTATTTTATATTGTTTATGTATTTTACATGTAAAATTTATAGAATATATAATAAAATATAACATATGCAAAACTGTGGCATTGAAAGCAAAATATGTAAAATCTTAAATCAATGATGGATGTTAAAACGTTTCTTTTGTTATGCTTTATTATATACTATTTGTATAATTATTACAATAATTTTTATATACTATTTGTATAATTATTACAATAATTTTTTTGTTAATGAGGATTTTTTGTTTAAAATATTGAAAAATGGTTGTAGCCACTATAATTTGTACATCTTTCAGTAGAGGTTCTCCTAAATTTATATAAATTTAGCGCAATGGAAGATTAAAATATAAAATAATTTGTCTTTAAACCTTATCAATTTTTAAGTCAATGCCAATCTTAATGCTTTGGGAATGGGAGCAATGGTAGTGCATCATACATAGATGACAAAGTAAACTTTTGAATGCTTCATTTATATTGTTTCGCCATTGTTTAATATGAATGGTTTTAACTAAAAGTAATGGCTCTAAATAGGGTAGTAAGAAAATGATTATCTTTGTTCTTGTCAGCCTCCCTCCATGCTCAATGTCATCTTCAGTCCAACTATTCTTGATCAATATGCTGGATCTTTTTCCTATGCATTCATAATCCCAGCATACGGTGAAGAGCCATGCTATCCCATGGTCTGTCTATTTGGGATTGTTTTGTATAATTTTCCAGCTGTTTTAAAACATTTTTGTTATGAGAAGCAGCTATTTGCATCCAAATCTTGTAGACTGTGGTAGATATAAGAAAACTGTTCGACTTTTTCAAGAAAAAAAAAAATAGTACCAACAGCAGCTTTTGAGAAATTTGCTTTTATCACAACAATTATATGACTATTTTTACAAACAATCCCCCACCCCTAAATAGGCTCTAGTTGAGATTTTAGTAATGCTTTTTATGTATGCTTATGTGCCTATGGTTTACCATTCAATAAAAGGTGAAGTTCAAATCACCTTGAAGTAAATCAGGTAATATGCTCCATCATATTTGAAATGGTTTTTTCAATATTTTTAATCATTTATATATGATAGAACATTGCAGCAATTAATATTATAAATTAATGTTGATATCATTCCATCCCCTTCATTGTTCAAATTGTAGCTATATCCTAGAAACTCTAATAGTTATTTGCTTTTACTAGAAATGTTTTTAATCAGTAAACTTTTTTCATATTAGTACTTCTTATTGCTAAAATATTAAGTTTTACCATTTTCTTGGCCTAAATACATCACCGTAGGTGTACAATTGGGAAATTTGCATGTTGAGGTACTTATGCGATCACTTCTGTTTTTTCTGGAATATCGAGAACCGTAGTTCAAATTTGTAACTATGAAAGCAATTGATTGCACATTGATCCAAAAGTATGAACTAGCCAAATAAATACATTTCCTATAGAATAGCTCAACAAAAAATATGAGAAATATATCCTCTGGTGTAATTGTTACAGGGAAAAGGACATCTTAAAGACTAATATAAAATGTAATCAGCTGTTTATTGATT